>OY728140.1:1036324260-1037688904 GCA_963277665.1 Viscum album | reverse complement strand
GCCATACGACTCAGTTGATTAATGTGGTAAGGGGTTTTCATCTCACTCCTTATTCCCGTGAGATTCATGCCATATTGCAACCATTACCTTTTGTGTGGTGTATGTACTGCCCATAATTATATCCTTTGTGTAATACACTCTAATTTATGTGTACATACATATTCATTGTATGATACCTCTTTCATGGGTTGTATGTTTCATAAGTTACCAAACTGGTAAGGGTTATTTCACAATCTCTTCATTATCCGAGGTTGTTTTTACGTAATAATCTACTGGGATCTCGTTATCATCCACATCCATGTTTCTTCAAAATGTATTTCAAAACATTTTTAATATTTAAAAGAATATGGGTTAAAGTCATTTATACCCTTGTTTGACTTTTTATAAGAGGTTTATAAGGGAATCTTTCCGTCGTTTTCCAAACAAGGTTCTTTTTAACCTTTTCGACAGAATTAAGATAAGAGTGTTTTTTTAACTTATACGGCGGGTGCGGTTATTTTCCGCCGTTATAAAATCGTCAAAGCTTCCCTTAAAAGCTTATAAGATTATTTTCAAAGAAAATGTTTGATTTTATATGGATCTTAAATGATTTCAAAATAAAAGGATATATTTCTTTAAAAAGAATTTTGATTTCATCTATGTCAACATCCTTTGATGGGTTTTAAGATTATTTGAAGTCGATTTATTATGATACAAAACTTCTATATTGTTTTGAAGGTTTTGTGATATGTTTGACTGTGGATGTGCTATTTTTATACCATTCATAGTTTATGGTGAAAGTATTGACATTTCGTATGCTAGTTCCGATAAGAATGTTTATGTTATATTTCAATCTTTACTTCATATGAATGTGTTGGACAAGTATGTTCCAGGTTGGGGACTGGTTAAAGTAAGCACTCCAGGTTGGGGACTGGTTAATGTAAGCCCTCCAGGTTGGGGACTGGTAAAAGTAAGCCCTCCAGGTTAGGGACTGGTAAAAGTAAGCCCTCCGGGTTGGTGTCCGGTTATTAGAGGCACTACGGGTTGGTGTCCGGTTATTAGAGGCACTCCGGGTTGGTGTCCGGTTATTAGAGGCACTCCGGGTTGGTGTCCGGTAATTAGAGGCACTCCGGGTTGGGTTCCAGTTACAGTTAGCCCCAAGGTCTTGGGACGAGGCCTTGAAAAGTAATTAATGTTTAGCATTATGCATTCCAACATTATGAAAGTGGTTATTGATTTTGCATGTGATTATTCGATTAGTAGAATATCCATGTGAACAAGTAAATGGAATTATTTCATTTTACTTTTGCCATACTATGTTGAAGTTCAAGTTTAAAAGGCTTTTGTTTTAGTAATTCATTGCCTTAAATGTTTATGCTTATTTTTGAATGTTCCGCTATATTATTATCCTTACTCGGCATTTGAGCTCACCCCTTTTCTATGTTTTATTTTTCCCAGGATGTGAATATGTAAGTTATGAATGACCTGCAGGGATATTATGAGGGGATTATAGTGTGGACTGTGGAAACATAATGTTGTTGTAGTAGTTTTTCATTT
This sequence comes from Viscum album, assembly GCA_963277665.1. NCBI lineage: Eukaryota > Viridiplantae > Streptophyta > Magnoliopsida > Santalales > Viscaceae > Viscum > Viscum album. Next base: position 1,037,687,368 of record OY728140.1, on the reverse strand, counting down.
TATGATATAATGTAAAACTTATGAATATATCTAGTGTTTCCAAGGCTACTAAACCAATCGGTCTTTCGAGATTTGATCTTTCTTGTGATCATGCCACTGTTATGTAATAATGCAACGACTCTGGGTAACTGGGGTCGGGGCGTTACAGTTGGTATCAGAGGAAGTTTAGTACAAACCTTGGAAGCTAGATTTAGATAAACTCTGATTAGAACACGTATACCTAAGATGAACTTTGAGGATTAGTATAGAAGAACTTCCTAGAATTTTGGTATTGTAGAGATTTTGTGAGTTTTCCGAGCAATACATCCCTGTCTGGATACGAGCAGGTAGAGGCGGCTCTGGCACAGATGTACCTAGGGGTAAAACCCGAAAACACCGCTTTGAGCTAGACTCGAACGGGAACTGGTGCACGACAACAGGCCTTGCTGCACTCTTGGTTACGACACTCCCGGGGGATATGCTTAGGATAACTCTCATTTTCTTACAAATCATTATGAAGGGTTTATGAGTATATACTTCCTCAAAGGAAACATTTTTATGATTATGGATTATATCCATAAATAGTTCAATTTATGTTAAGTGTTTTATAAGTATGGGATTATGTATTTTGATTCATAAACTGATCTAGTTTATGCCATTGTTTAGAAATGGTGCCCAGTAGAAGGAATGAGAACTCCAGAAATGTACATGATCCAAAGAGAAGGAAGGATCATATCTTTCATGGTCTTAAGCTAGAATTGATAAGAGAAATAGTCTCCCATGTATTATCATCATATGAAGAAATAATATCATGTGTTGATAAGATAAGTAAAGAGTTTACTAAGTCCTATGGCTTTGAAGGGAAGCAAGAGAAGAAAATGATGGAAGAGAGAAAAATGGATAAAGGGAAGAGGGAAAAGAAGAATTTTCCCATATGTGGTAACTGTGGGAAGAAACACCCTGGAACATTCCTGAAAGGAATGGGAGTTTGTTATAAGTGTGGAGGAAAAGGGCACAAAGTACATGACTGCAAGGGTAAGAAAATGGTTTCAAATGTACAATGCTTCATTTGCAAGGAGTTTGGACACTACGCGAACCTATGCCCCAGTCATCAGACTATGCCGCAAATGATGCTATTGGATAATAATCAAGTTATGATACTACCACAGATGAAGAGGAATGATTAGAGTTCTTATGTTGATTATGTCAATTGAGTGTTGTATCAACAATGTACTTGTTATAATAATTATGGAGTATATAAGTATTGTACTGCAGTACTATTTCATTAAGGACTTGAGATTGTGTGGAACAAAGAAAAGTGACTCAATAGCAGGATAAATTTTTGGAAAATATATGGTTGAGAGAAAGATAAACCATAATATGGTTCTGATACCGAGTTAGTGATTTTAGAATAATACATGATTGATTTGGATAAATTATGTTGGATATTCTTGACTACCTTGAAACTGATTAATGATTTGTATATTCCATCATTTTTTTGGGGTTTAAAACATTTTTGGATTGATGAAGTATATCCAGCATTCTATATGGAATAGGGGAGCATGAATGTAATCAATAAGGAATATGGTAATTCAAGATGTTTCAATTTATTAAAAGAATACAAGATGAAGGTATTCATATGCTATTACGGGGTAAAAAGAATCTATATTATGTTTACCTTCCTTATAAATGTTGGACTGCGAGTTTGGACAGAAGTATTTTGGATAGTTCTAGTTTGGATTATTTTGGATTACCATAAAAGGACAACCCAGAGGTCGGGCGGCAACCCGTCGCGTCCGGCAAGGCTGCGAGACTTGAACCCGCAACCGAAGGGCGACAAGGGTGTATCACCTACCACTGGCCCACGAGATGTCCTGGATTAAATAATGTTGTTTTTTTTAAAGATCTGGTAGATGAATTATAAATTCATTTATTTTGGAACCCTGTACGAATAGTATAAATAAAAAAATTACATTCTATTATCTTTTAGAGTGAAAGATGAGTTTGTGGTGGAAATTTATTAATGGATAAAACTCTAATTATAAAGTAAGTATATCTCCTTATGATCTTAGCCAATCTCATAAATATATTCCTCAACATTAATAAAAGGAACTTAGAACAAAAATGTTGTCCTAGATGGTACCTTAAATCATCACTAATTCATGGCTTTGGGATTGTTGGCCTTTTCATAGCCATGTTCTCTACCACTCTCCATCAAATAATTGATGGTTAGATTTCTCTTCCATATCCATATTTTCCTACATGGAACCCTAGTATGTGTTATTTTCGGTAATCTTCATACTTTCCACTCTTTATTTTAAATAGAGGCCTCGTTAATTCATTTTTCGATGTGGGATTTCAACTATGATATTTTGAAACGTCAAAAATGTGTTATCCTAATACCCTATGTTTTGTTGAACCGATGGTATTTCAAATAATCATAGATTGATGAATTTAAGAACCTCAATTTTATACTTTTTTGTGATTGATGACCTCAACCACTACCTATAAATATTTACGTTTTCCCTCCAATTATATGTCTCTAATTGCCACCAATGTTCTCCTAATCGAGATCATAATTTGGTGGTGACCCTTTAATTTCTCTTTTCCTTATATTAAGACTAAATTTTAGTAAACCAATTTCCGATGTGGGTTTTCCCACAAATATATTTTCTATTTTCAACCTTTTATTTTCTAAGAACAATTTCAAATTGCGAGGACGCAATTTATTGAAGGAGGGGAGAATGTAACACCCCAAGATTTCATAGTGTGTTATTTCTTCAAAATAATTCAATAACTTGCACTACACGCAACACCGAGTTCAAGCGCACCATGACTTACCAAACAAGCCGTTCAAAAAAGGTTATGAATAGTATAAACTAAATTTTAAACTTTATATAATCCTTATAATTTTAGAATCCCTATTATGAGTTTCTTAGTCATAATGCAAGAACAGATTCATTTTCAGTATTGCACTTTTATCAACTTTAATAGTGAAACCTTTTTAAATAAAATATTTTAAACTATCTGAATAAATTGGGACATCAAAAAAATTTAAAATGAAACATCCCAAGCTTCCACGGTACGCTTTCCTTTGAATAAAAAAGTAGCGTGTGTTGTACGCAACCTTGAGTTTTAACACACGCCACAACCAATCAAACTAGCCGTTATGAATAGAAATACCTAAATTTTGAAATTATAAATATTTTATATTTTAAAATGGACTTCATTTTTGGATTCGGAATATCGAATTTAGCCTAAGGTGAAATTTTGGTACTTTTCGGATAACTTTCATATTTTGATGAATAGTGAAAATTACTAAATTTTAATTAAAAACAACTTTTTTAATCAAAATAATTAATAGTGATAAATTATGAATTTGAGTGGTTTTAAAGTATATTTAGAATATATTTTTACCATTTAATATAATTTTGGTCATTGGACATAATTTTACAATTAAACCGAACATAAACAAATGTCAATCTTTTGATAGTTATTATCTCTTAAAAACACGCTTTTTGTTTTGACAGCGGGAATTAATTTTAAATTAATTTCTGCCAATTCTGTGTTTTGAATTTAGAAAAATGGATTCCATATTTGGAATCAGGATGTTCAAATTGTGTAAATAGGAAACTTTTATTTTTAGACATTTTGAATAATTACTGCGGTAAATATTTTATTTACCATGGTTAAGGGTAAATCCGGTAAATAAGGGTTAAAAAATAATATTATAATAATACCAAATTACCCTAAAACGTGTCTTAACCCTATTGGTTGATACATGGTCGACCATGGGCATCTTTGGGTCAATTTTGGGACCCCATTGATCCACTTGTAAGTGATAATGACACTTTATTTTAATTAAGTTAAAATGAATACAAAAATGGCACAAGCTTACATCTTTTAAAAGAACAATTTTTACATAGGGTTATACATGTTGGATTTTCGATTATAAATATTCATTAGAAAGCTAAAACGATTTCCTACATAATGATATTTTATTTATAATTTTTAGACATCAAATAATTTAAATTATTAATGACACAATAATGATGCAATGTTTACCTCATTAATAAATCATTTAAATAAATAAGATTATAATGATTAAAATATTATCTAAAACCTGTCCAATTCTTATTGGTTGATGTTATTTAGAATATGAGTCATCTTATATTCGACCTCAATGATTTTTGGACCATTATAAACCGAATATAATTATATTATAAAGTAATACTTTCACTCTTTCCTAAAGAGCCCCTCCTCTCCCTTATAAAAGGAGACCACTTCTACTCATTCCTCACACCTCTCAAGCCACTTGGCTCGTCCAAACTCTGCCCAACTAAGCTCCCCACATCCCCCTCCTCCTCCTTGAAGCTTCCCCTTAGGCAGAATGCATTTCAAGAAGTCCTTTGGTTCCAACCAAAGTGAGTTACCTAAATTAAAGGTAACGATTTCTCTTAAATTATTTTCATTTATTTTGCTTCTCCAACCCCCAAACTATTTTTATTTCCTTTCTTTTGTAACAACACCAGTATCCACAATATACTAGGATGTTGTTATAAGAAGGATTCAAACTACACATTCACACAACTCCATCTAATGGATGATGAACATAATGTTTCTGTGGATGGAAAACTAACGCCTCACGAAACGATGATTGTTCAAATACATCTTACCGCCTCTCATGGTGGCCATTAGGATGGCACTGTAATTAAATATGATATTAATGATATATATTTTATATATAAGCTTCTGTAATTCCATTTTATTTCGTACCATTATTTGTTTCATTTGTATATACATTCGATAATTTCATTTGAGGAAGTGCGGACTACCGCCCCCTTAAAATGATATGACTCGTTCATACCACACATGGAACGTATAAAGGATGGTGTTAATGAAACTAAAGTAACATATATAAAATATTATATTATACTGTAATATTAATATACCTATGTATCATTTGGATTCAATTCTTTTAAAATAAAAATTAAATGGAAGTTGCGTTCGTGCGTACGTACGAACTACCGTCTCCACGAACGCGATGAGATTCATCCTCCATCGTATCCATTCAAGTATAATTATCATTTTATGATTTAAAAATGATTTTTAAGGACTTGATACCATTATGGATTTGAATAATATACAACCTATCCTTTACAAACATGTCTTACGTAACAAATCATACTAAAGAAAACAAGTAAGTTAACACCCGAAACAATGATAATACTAAGATATTATTATCAAATCAATATTAAAAGATCATATATGATATCATATTAATATATATGATTCTTGTATAATTTAATAACAATTATTTCACCATTATACAGGAGGTTAACCTACCCCAACCAAGGAAAAGTACAAGGTAAGGGATTCTCTTATCTCACTTTCAATTCCGTGAGATTTCCATTGTTCGCTACTAAATTATTGAAAGTGGTGTATTGTATACTTACATTTGATATATATTATCATGATTCACTTTATATTCATGTTATTCTATAAATAATTTGGTGGTTATTAACTTTTGGCCATACGACTCAGTTGATTAACTTGGTAAGGGGTTTTCATCTCACTCCTTATTCCCGTGAGATTCATGCCATATTGCCACCATTACCTTTTGTGTGGTGTATGTACTGCCCATAATTATATCCTTTGTGTAATACACTCTAATTTATGTGTACTTACATATTCATTGTATGATACCTCTTTCATGGGTTGTATGTTTCATAAGTTACCAAACTGGTAAGGGTTATTTCACAATCTCTTCATTATCCGAGGTTGTTTATACGTAATAATCTACTGGGATCTCGTTATCATCCACATCCATGTTTCTTCAAAATGTATTTCAAAACATTTTTAATATTTAAAAGAATATGGGTTAAAGTCATTTATACCCTTTTTTTACTTTTTATAAGAGGTTTATAAGGGAATCTTTCCGTCGTTTTCCAAACAAGGTGCTTTTTAACCTTTTTGACAGAATTAAGATAAGAATGTTTTTTTAACTTATACGGCGGGTGCGGTTATTTTCCGCCGTTATAAAATCGTCAAAGCTTCCCTTAAAAGATTATAAGATTATTTTCAAAGAAAATGTTTGATTTTATATGGATCTTAAATGATTTCAAAATAAAAGGAGATATTTCTTTAAAAAGAATTTTTATTTCATCTATGTCAACATCCTTTGATGGGTTTTAAGATTATTTGAAGTCGATTTATTATTATACAAAACTTCTATATTGTTTTGAAGGTTTTGTGATATGTTTGACTGTGGATGTGCTATTTTTATACCATTCATAGTTTATGGTGAAAGTATTGACATTTCGTATGCTAGTTCCAATAAGAATGTTTATGTTATATTTCAATCTTTACTTCATATGAATGTGTTGGACAAGTATGTTCCAGGTTGGGGACTGGTTAAAGTAAGCACTCCAGGTTGGGGACTGGTTAAAGTAAGCCCTCCAGGTTGGGGACTGGTAAAAGTAAGCCCTCCAGGTTAGGGACTGGTAAAAGTAAGCCCTCCGGGTTGGTGTCCGGTTATTAGAGGCACTCCGGGTTGGTGTCCGGTTATTAGAGGCACTCCGGGTTGGTGTCCGGTTATTAGAGGCACTCCGGGTTGGTGTCCGGTTATTAGAGGCACTCCGGGTTGGGTTCCGGTTACAGTTAGCCCCAAGGTCTTGGGACGAGGCCTTGAAAAGTAATTAAAGTTTAGCATTATGCATTCCAACATTATGAAAGTGGTTATTGATTTTGCATGTGATTATTCGATTAGTAGAATATCCATGTGAACAAGTAAATGGCATAATTTCATTTTACTTTTGCCATACTATGTTGAAGTTCAAGTTTAATAGGCTTTTGTTTTAGTAATTCATTGCCTTAAATGTTTATGCTTATTTTTGAATGTTCCGCTATATTGTTATCCTTACTGGGCATTTGAGCTCACCCCTTTTCTATGTTTTATTTTTCCCAGGATGTGAAGATGTAAGTTATGAATGACCTGCAGGGATATTATGAGGGGATTATAGTGTGGACTGTGGAAACATTATGTTGTTGTAGTAGTTTTTCATTTTATGATATAATGTAAAACTTATGAATATATCTAGTGTTTCGAAGGCTACTAAACCAATCGGTCTTTCGAGATTTGATCTTTCTTGTGATCATGCCAATGTTATGTAATAATGCAACGACTCTGGGTAACTGGGGTCAGGGCGTTACATAGATCACCATCAATAAAAGTGGAGATACTCCCTGCTTCAGTTACAGCCGATGAAAGGGTACTCCTCTTACTGCAACCAACCTAATAAGTGGTCCTCCCTACTCAAGCATAAACCTACAAAATTTTCCTCCCCATGTTAATGATATACCCTTATCAGAAGAACAATCCTAAGATAGAAGGTAGAACTATTGAATTTGGATAATGGACATTGATACATCATATCACCATCCACCCAATCTTCTTTTATGATTTTAAGGTGAATTGTAGAAAAATGATGGAATAGTCATCCCGATCCACTACATCATGGTTGGGAGCAAGAACCAAATACGTGAGATTCATCCTCCTAGAATGAGAGATGCAATAAATAATTGAAGCCCACTTTATGTACATGGAAGAGGAGTAATATTTGGCTTATTATTAGGGTATTACCATGAATCCTTCTCAAACATAACATGATTCACTCTCAACCTCAATGTCATTCTATAGGGAGGTGTTTTGGGGTTTTTTAGATGATAATTTCCATCCTGGTCTTCCACTAATAGTTTTCGTTTTCACACATGAAATAGTGGAGAACAACCCATCCTATTTAGACATGGGGATGCAGTTGGTACCATCCCTATGAAACAACCCAATCTACAACTACTTTTCAGTGGGTGCAACGTTCTCTCCACTAACCATTTTTCTTCAACAATGGTCTACATCAGTGCCTTTAACAGTTTCGCAGATGTCCTTAGTCTAAGATTAGGGTTACCAAGATCTGGAACAGGATTATAAGAAAAGAATATTATGGTACATCTCTATGGTGAACTAGTTTTTTGAGATATTTTTTCCAATCACGACCCTATACATCAACATTCTAGAATCTCTTACCCAGGATGAAGTCATGTTCTTTGGCCAGACCATCTCGGTGACACATTTCAGCCTCTAGAACCATTATTTAGTGAATTTGATGTGTAGGTGTAATACAAATACATCGACCAGTAGTTCCACGTGGTTGACCAAGTTTTTATTCTTATGGAACAACACCTTATATTTCCCAGATGTCCCTAATCGCTTCATAAATGATGTATTAATATCTTCCTTCTTCTCTGAATAGTCATCAAAGAGGAATCTCTATAAATGTAGATTTGTGGATGTGGTTAGTATGTTGATATCCATATCATCATGATCATGCAACAACAGGACCTGATTAGTGACATTGAGGATATACCACCAGGAATATTCATGGTTAATATGGTTGAGCTCAGTACACTTATGGATAAAGACATAGAAGTAGGGTCTGAAGATGATGACCCACCCATAGGTAAAACAAAACATCTACTAGAACCATAGGCGTTGTCACTCGCAAGAAAAAATAGACGATTATCCTTGAAGAGACCTATGAATCATTACATGCTGGTTGAAACTCAACCAATGGTAAAGGTTTGTTTGGTCCTTCCAAGCCTTTTGACCCATATAGTTTAGTACTCAAGATGGAGGATGATCCCAATAATGTTTCATAACACCAATTGTTTTCCAAAAAGAAAATAGTCATTAATGATATCTTAGATGAGTGTCCTATAATACTACATCTTGACAAAAATTATCCTCTGTACAGGCCCATCCATCCCCTACTATGGTAGTAGGGGAATCCATAGGTTTATCCCATTGAGTTTCCTCCCATTGATTTCGACATGTCTGCACACCACAATAGGGTAGAGGCAAGATTGTTTGGAAAACGGTTGAGGATTGCGTCACCGAACCCACTGGAACTACAAGCGAACTACCCTCAGGACCCAGATAAGTTTGATCCTCAATTATCACTCAATGATGTTCCCCAGATTGTTCCTTGGGTTCCTTCAACCACTCCACAAGTCGTTCCTATCGCTCCACAAGCAATTGGACCAGTCTACCATGTTGAAGAACATTCCAATGTTCTGGCAGTGAGGGAAGCCCTACAAATACTATGACCCCCATCAAGAGGACCTAATGGCCTCCAAAATTTCCCGACCGATATTCATGAAACATGATAGGTGGCGATCCCACCTGAAGTTAATTTGTATCTGGAAAGGGTAGATGACATGTCGACACCCCAATTTTTTCTGATTCCAACATTCTCCCCCTTCAATGGGATTAGAGAACCACTACAGCATGTGACAAAATTTATTTCAATTTTTAGACCTATGATGGGAAATTAATAGTAGCAAGAATCCACCAAGAACTTGGGATTTGTACAGACACTAGAAAGGCCTGCATTCATCTGGTTCATCTAGTTACCCATTGGGTCTATAACTAGTTGGGAAGATCTTCACAGGTATTTTTTGAATCAATTAAGCACCACCACATAGAAGAATAGAATTTATTACCACTTCATGTTAATAAAATATCCATATGAGAATGTGGCAGACATTGTTGTTAGGTTGGAAGGTATCAAGTATTCAATCGATATGTCAATTACTCAAGAACAACTAATAATGATGTTTGTAGGGAATTTAAAGAGTGAATTGGTACCATATCTCATTACTCAAAACGTTCCAAGTGGATTTTGGGATTTTTATGACATGGATCAATTCCAGGAGGATACATTGTTGAATGAAAACTTAGATTTCCTTTTGGCTCCCACTCCACATGCAAGGAGGGATTTCAAGGACGAAACTGATGTCATTTCATACGTAGAAGACTCTGAACCATTATAATTTTTATCGATATAACCTCATGCATAGCCTCATCAAGGGCAGTAGCCTCAGGTCAAGCCTCAGGATTAGTATCACCTACCTCAAAATCAGCCAATGCCTCCTCATCAGGAACTACCACCTAGGAGAGACAATTAGATTCCACCTCTTCACTAGGTTCTATCCCCTCATCAGAACAATGGTCCCAATGTACTTTTCCCAAACCATTGTAAATATACATACTCATTTGATGAGCCTTAGGTCTTATATTATTTCTGTAGTGTCATGTATCAAGGAATCATATCCTCTCCAGAGTGAAAGGGGCCCATAGAGGCTGATCTCAATAATCACCCCTACTACTACCCCATACATTGATTGCATGGAAATAATCTCAAACAATGCTATGTATTACAGGGATGTTTCTAGAACTAGCAAGAAAAAATTCTATTAAGGTTGGGTCCTTCTCTTGTATAGGTAGTGTGTGTCTTTGAAAGTTAAATAGTGACTGAAAATGGGAGTGGAATCCGGTCTCCACTATAGGTCTCAGAAGTATAAATTTTGGTTATCTTGAGGAGCAGTTTCCTATACCCATTGTTCATTCATTTCCGAATAAATCATCCAGATCTTCCCAAAGTTTTCACGCCTCTTATAATTTCCACTTCTATATCCATATATCACCTTTCTTATTCTCTAATGTGTAGCCACCGATGGCTTATTGGGAAACAAAGTCCCCCTTTAATGTCGAAGTCATATCATACTTTCAGTGACTTAATTCCAATATAGATGGGGATCACCCAACGAATTGTCTCTTTTATAGGTGATTCCTCTAAGGATTATCTATATTATAACTTATTTAATACTTTCAAACTAGTGTACTGATTAAATGTCCTCAATTTTGAGAAGCATCAGGTAGGTCCTCCCAATGTTCTCAGTCAACGCCATTATTTGTGAGGCCATGGATATGTGTAATTGTTGGAATTCTCAGCAAACACATCTATCCAAACTGTGAAAGAATCATAGACCCAAGAGTAGGCCTAGTACAGAGCTCAACCAGTGCATTCTTGTCATCCTGCCTCATCGGAGTCACTAACACCATCGTATGTATTTCTCGTTCAGGTAGAGCCAATGTGACTGCATCATGATCAGACATGTTCATCCATGTACATACCCAAGTCATCTAATTGTCAGCTGATGTTAATTTTTCACGGTTTGTCACGTGTGTAATTGTATATCCCTAGAACCATATGGAATCTACCAATTCAACCAGTAACGTCGACTAGACCAACTACCGCAGAGAAACTCCCTACCAGAAGGAATGTGAGCCATGCAGGTAAGTATGATTATCTAAATAACATTTCAATAATTCCTACAAAAATCTCAATCCCCAAAGATGTATTTATGTTTGATGAAATTTTTGAATCCCGAAAATAGTTTTTTAAAATCCCCATAAAATTTGAATTAGAGGTAGCCTCGAAAATTGACTTACATGATGAGGAAGTCGAGCGAGAAGAATTCCAAAATGTCATCTAATTATTAAGGGAAGATGATTTATATACTATATAGGTCCACATATGACTGTTATACAATACTAGATAGTTTAATGTGGTGGAATTATATCTCTATCCTATCGATGCAGATCTTGGTATCAATCTCATCTGAACCCAGATGGAAAGAAATTTAAGGCTGTCTAAAAGAGATTTGGGGCCCTATGACCTGAAAATTCTGGATTATGACAGGAATGAACAAAGGCTATGTGTTAAGATCCACCTAGATACCCATTTTGATTTCCAAATTTTAATCCTGAAATTATTGGACATCTCATATGATACTACCTCTAACACATTAATGCTTTGGTCCTAGCACCATCTGCATGTCGTAGTTCCCTCCTAATATCAAAAATTACTCATATAATCCCTTATTGGTCAAGTGGGTGTAATCGAGGGTGATGAATCACAATTTTCAATTTATTAAACCATTTATTAAATTCCAAAAAATACATGATCAATGAAAAATAGGTTTAGGAAAATGATGTTGAACACGCTACTCATTCATTTGACCCATGGATAGATACAGAAGATGCATTCATCCTCCTAATTCATTTGTTGGACACCACAACCCTAGACATGGGACACTACTTTGTTGACTATGTAAGGATGTCAAACACGTTCCCATGTACAAGTAATTTAAGAGGATTGACTCTTATTCTTATACAAACCAGGATAAGATAAAACCAAAACTCATTACCCCTATATGGTACCGAGATGTTTTCCATATGGAAATAGTTGTATGATATATCTACTTGTTGAACTAAGATAGAATTAGTCAACATATATTGAATCTCCATAGATGCAATGATTTCATCAGAAATGTGCCTCATGGTCAAACATCTTATGGAATCTATTTGACATCCTTTTTGGCCATGGTTTCTACGGTTCATGATTCCCCCAATGATGGTTCTACTACAACTCAAGCTGAAACCATTATTCACACCAGATCTTTCATTTTGAAACAAATTTATCCTCACTCCTATCCCCTATCTTGGATGATGAAGATGATCTGGAATATTTTCCTCCATCATTTGAGGAAGAAACCCATGATACTTTTGATGAGCTAGTACTACTAAATCGCAGTATCGGGGAAGACCTGAGGCCGACACTCATCAGTGCAACTATGCTTGCTGAAGAACAACATAAATATGTGTATTTTATGAAGATGCATCATTATTTATTTTCATAGGGTTAGGTTGATATGCTAGGATTGGAACCCCATGTCACCATTCACTGATGTTTTCTCCTAGTAAGTCAGTGTGTGTTCAATCAACCTACCAGAATAATGAAACCCTATCATGGTGACATTGTTGAGGTCATAGTTGATAAACTCAGCCAAGAGAACATAGTTGAAGAATTATAGTTCCCTAGATGGCTTTCCAAAATTATCCATACTATGAATAATAATAGATAGATAATAAGTTATATTTACTTTCAGGATCTTAGGTATCATTGTCCAAAGGATGATTTCCCCTTTCTATGACAGAGTTGCTGATTGATTCCACTACCGGATTTCAATATTTCTCTTTCATGGATTAATATTATAGGTATATTGAAATATAGATGTCCATCAAAGGAAAAGAATCCACTACCTTCAGGGTGCTACATGGAACTATCTTCTATCAGGTAATTTCCTTTGGGTTGATGAATATAAGAGATACATATCTCTGTGCTAGCACCACTTATTCAAGATGATCCTCGGGATTCTAGTTGAATAATATGTGGATGATCTGGTCGTCAAATCCCTCTAGTATAGTGACCAACTCATAGATCTTTGGATGTTGTTCAGCTTCCTCTTCTCCAAAAATCTAAAGATGAACCACATGATGTGTTCCTTCGGGGTTACCTCTGGGATGTTTCTCGGCTTCATCTTTAAATATAAATGAATTGAGATTAACCCAGGGAAGATCAATGCCGTCATCCAGATACCTCCTCCAAGAAACATTCATGAGCTCTAGGGTTTTCATGTCCACATATCTTATGTTCACCAATTTATTGAAAAATATGGTTGGAAAGTGTGACCAATTTTCCAAAATCATAATTAATGGTTTCGAATACCTATTGGATGAAGAGTTCTAGAATTCTTTTGAGGAAATTGTATAGTATATTCTCTATCATTGGTTCCGATGTCACCTATCTATGGAAAGATGTTTGCCCTCTAAGTGACCATTTTGTAATTATCTATTGGCAACCATATCATCTAGAATAATAACAGAGGGATAGAGAATAGTTATTATTATCTCAGTCACATCCTCCAAGACATAGAGACCATATATTATTCTATCGAGATCAGATGAGATGTGCTGGTTTTTGCAATGAATAATTTGTGGAAATATTTGAACCATGAAGGGAAATAGATGGTTTCTTGCATGAATCTTTTTAAGTACATTCTTAACCACCTTATGTTTATAGTCCATCCCTCTTATTGAAAGATATCCTTCAGTAGTTCGACATGAGGTTTATCCCACATATGGCCATTAAGGCTCAAGCACTGGTAGAATATATTTCCACCCATCTAGCCCCTGCAAAGAATTCCCTATATCATGATATTCTAGATGAGTCCATCCTTTTGGTGGATAAATATATTCCACGTTTGTAGATTAATTTTGAGGGTGCATCTTGAATTCTTACTAGTATAAGGACCAATGATCTCAGACTCAAATGAGTAGGAATGGGAATTGTCTTCACTACACCTACACAAGTTGACCTACTTAATTCATTCTTTTTCTTAGAAGGCTACACCCTACAATGAGGTGGACTATCAGGCTCCCATAAATGATCCAAATATGGCCCATGAGATTGATGTTGCAAACCTACACATGAAGGTAGACTCTGAACTTCTCATCAAAGAGATTAATAGTGACTATGTTATTAGTAAGCCAAAGCTATTACCCCAATTAGTGTGCACTTTCTAGAATATGGAAAATTTCACATCTCAACCAGATGTCACTCATGCTTCTCGGTCACAAAATGGGCCAGATAATGCTTTTTTCTATCCTGATACATCCTTGGAATACCCTGATCAGGGAGACTTGTTTATTTTTGGGGTGCACCAAAGGGTCATCGCTCCCGTATCCTTGGGCGATGATGAGAAACAACAGGTAAGACACCTTACTACGACTACCTCCATAAGACGCCCAACTCCCTCTATCATTGGGTAAGAAACCCCTAATAATATAACTCTTATCATCGAGTACCTTCATCACATCAATCTCCCGATAGATAGAGCTGAATGTGAGAAAATGTTTCAGTGTTCAGTACAGTTCGCCCTCTAGAGTGGTTCTAGAATTTAACAGATCCACTTAAAACAAGGATTTTATGGAAATATACAATATTGAGTTTAGGGGGAAGAGAATCCCAAGGTTATGCAGGACATTCATGCCATCTCTTGGGGAGCCTATCAGGCCAGATCGAGTCTCTCTCACCAGATTCGACTATTGGTTTAATTTTGTCCTTCCATGGTCCATGATGGTATTGTGATCGCAAAAAGGGTCCATGCATGACATGTTTGTTTTAAATTTGTTCATTGACCACCATATCCCCTCCAAAACACCAGGTATTTTTGTCCTTTTGTGGGATGGGTACTTCATGTTGTGGGACCTTATCCATGAGTGACAACTTGCAAATGCGTGTTTAGTTTGACTACGATTTCTTTTTTCACTAAATGGGAAGAGGAAACCAACTCACGTAATTCATGTAATGGTCCATCATTGAATTTTTGATATCCTACATCATCCATAGATTAATATTCCATCATGTTATTCTCATTTATAATGAATCAAATTTTTGAGTAGCTAGAATGAAGAAATTGTATTGCAAGTACAACATCTTGACCAACTATACTTCTTGCTACCATGAATTAGAAAATTGGTAGATTAAGGCCTTTAACAAGAACCCATCAAATATTTTGATGAAACTGATGGGCCAAATCAATAAGATCTTGCTAGAAACACACTCCAACGAGATCTCGGCCTACCATACGACAACTCAATATTCAACCCAAGTGACAACATATTACATGGTGTACAGAACAGAGGTAGTCCTGCCCATTGAGATTCAATTTCCATCACTACATATAGCTATACATGATCAAAAAATATCAAAAAGGGTTGTATAATTCTGTCTGGTAGAATAGGATTCTCTTTAGTAATATAGGATTTGGGGCCTACACAATATGGAGAGGAATCATAAAAACACAGTTGTGGATTTCATTAAGAAATCTCATCTCTTCACCTTCCATAAAGGTGATGTGGTGTTTTATTTAGGGATTACAAAGATACGGGTAAGAATTCACCAATTTCAAAGCTCCAATGTGAAGGAAACTATGTCATTCACAATGTTTACCCCAACAGTTCATACTCTATAGTCACCAAGTATGGTTACATAATAACTCCTCCCACCAATGGTAAATTCATCATGTAGTACTTCTTATGGGAACCCCCTACTCCATTAAGGTTCTAGGATGTAAAACTGCCGATCATAATCATCTCATAAGGCATTAAACTACACTCCATCGTCCTGACCATATGAATTTATACTGCACCAGATTCATGAACTATATATGGCTTGATTCCCATACTCATTGCATGCATGGGGTGGTTGAGACCTCCTTGGTCCTCATTCACATAGGGTTTGAAATAGGTGCTTCATGTTCCCCCAGAGAAGTCTATTCCTCTTTGAATTAATCCTTACCAAATGATTTTAAACTCTAGGACATTCATGAACAATGTGTGGCTGAACACCTACCTTTGCAGGATACATAGTGATGGATGAATATTTTTTCTCCAAGCCTAGCCATAGAACCTCGATTTCACCCTTTTCATCCCCATGGACAAAGAATTCCTTGGGAGAGTGTGCTGAAATGTTGAGATATCATTGGTACCAATTTTTGTGAAGTTTCATTATAGAACCACCATACACACCCCTATATTGGAAGCATCCCACATTATTGTATGAGTTCTATTAACTTAAGATAATATCACATTCAAAATCCCACACAACGTTAAACAGCAACAAAATTTCCAAAAATACCTTAAACTATATAGTATTTATGGTCATTTATAGATGAACCTGAAAAGAAAAATTTCCCTTTAACCTTAATGATTTCAAACTATCCTATCCTACATGATGTTAATATTTCGTTTTTTTTCTTGTTTACACAATGATACACTGCACAACTCCTTGATGTCCTCAAGTGATCATGCATCTCCTTTTCAGCCATATGGACTAGGTTCTTCTCAGGAGTATGTGGAATGGTTGATACCTCCTTGGTAATCATTTATGTCTGTCTATAATGACATCATTAAGTACCTCATCTAGGAATAGTGAATTGGATCTAAATCTTTCTACATAACGTTAAGTAGTAAAGGATTCTAGAACTACATTCATTTTGATTCTCAGCATTATGGGATACAAAATAATGTTTGGAAATTTTCCCTTTGTTTCCGTCCCCTAGTTTTTTAAACATCTTCTATACATACTCTAAATTTTTCATTTTTCCCATTTACATTCCATTTCCATGGGTCCTCATGAGGCCCCATTTCACCGATGATGGGGTTTGAATCCCTCTATTTGGTATGCCTTAATAAATTGCTCAGATACATTATGGCATTGGGCCCAGACTTTATGATTCTGCATGAACATTATTTCATTCCATCTACATGTTTATCATATCCCCTTATTTTTGACATCATCATATTTCAGGCTAGAAAGGACCCCATTATAGTATGAATTCTCTACCTCATGAATCGCTAACCATCCTCAGCCTACACCAGTAAAGAATTTCAAATGAAATTATGAGATATGTCATGTGCTTAGAATATGGTTAGTGGACAAACCTATTTTGTTTTCTCTCATCCTAGGTCACACAATATGGACATTGTGTTTCAATCATGGTCAAAAATTATCATTCATCATTACACCACCCTCATCATGTCCCCAATCACGGACTATGTGATTAATCTCTTTCCATGTACTTGTGTCGAAGTGGAACTTCAATGCCCAATGTGTTACACATCCATGCACTATTTTGGGGAGAGAAGGATGATCGTCATCATTGTAAAATCCATAACCCTACTTATTTCCCAGGTAGTGTTTTTCCATGTGTCGTAAGGAACCTATACACCCCTAGTTTCCAACACTGATCATAACTCATGAGGGCTTTGGATCCTTGGTTGGGTTTTACCAACACAGAAGAATTACACCATCTAATGGTTAAAACTCTATGAAATTAAACTAGGAACCTATGTCATTGGCTCATGACATTGAAATATGAATTCAAACTCATGAATCATCGCTTTAAACTATATGTGTATCCTATTATGATCATGCGGTGCAGGTTGAATCTTTTTTTGTCCATATTAATGTTAAAAAACCTCATGGAACTACACTACACACCTCCCACCTTAAGGTATGAACTCTAAAACCTTAAACTACTAATTTTTAGTGTCTAGACTCACATGATAGTAAACTTTGTAACAAAAAAATATTCTTATTTGGGATAATATTTTCCCCCTTCTAGAATTTTCCACCTTCCATGCCATCTTCAAAAACTATGTGTGAATTGATTTCCATACTTATGGGATATTTTGTGATGCCCATAAATTTTGGTCCATGGGTTTAGGGGTAGAATCATGATCCCTTTAACACACATTTGTAATGTTTTCCCCTTCATGTCAAACTATAATTCCTTATCACATGAAATCAAATGATAAATAATTAATGAAATATAAAAGGCTTGATTCTTTCACTTAAAGGATACATTAAGACACATGAACATATTATCTAGGCCCATCCATAGATTTTTTATCCCTTTCACCTTCATTTGACTTAAGGTTTTTATGCAGCACGTGAACCTCCATTATTGCTCATTAATTTCAAGTTATTCTTTTTAGGTTTTGTATAAAACTTAAGACTAATCGTATTCTAATAGTCTTAGCATCATTACTTTAACCTATTTTCCATCTTCAAAACACTGTGACCATAAACTACGATCTTCACATGGATATTTTTTGTGGTGGTATGCCTCATTGGCTTTCGTTCATGTTGGGTTGCATCCCTCACCACTTCATATATGATTAATTTACATCTATTCCTTTGAATTTGTATGGTTTACATGCTTCTTTTGGATAATTAACTTCATGTTCATCTCCTATTTCCCATATAAACATTATAAGAATACACATAATAATTCATGTAAGATGACATTAAACTGTTGTATAGGGTCTATGAAGTATGACATTAAACTATGTGCAATGTTCAGTTCATATGATATTAAAATATTCCATGTACCGTCCACACCACATGAAGTTAATCGTTGTGTTAACCATTCTTATTTTCATGATGTAAAACTGAAAGGAATATAATCCCTCATCATAGAGGTTTCCTTCCCATGGTCAGGTTTGATAATTTTTCTGAAAAGTGCACCTTCACTGATATTCTCTTAGTTGTGGTGGTATAATTTCAAGAGTGACGAAATCCTTTCAAACATTTCACCACTCCACATCACTCTTTGTGTGCCCCGTATTTGGATTCTCATCCTATACCATGTTTTAAGTTAGCCCTGATTGAATGGTATCATGCAGTTTTGGCTTACCTTTCATTATGGGCCTATGCCCCAGAAGGCTTTGGATGACACTTTGATTTCGGATCAGGGTTTTTTACTACAGTCAGTGGTTAGACCTCATTTTTTTGTTTCCATTTCATTCCAATGTAATTTGTATTCTATGTCAGGAATATGGTTATCAGTTTTCCTCCATTGTCAAACCACACTCATTGTGTTCAATATGATGGGAATTTGATTGTCACATTTTCATTCCCATTTATTAAGATTAATTCCAGTTCTCTTGGCATTCTACTTCTTGTAGACTGAATCACATTTGAAAAAAAAATTGGCTATTATGAGAGACTTGTTCTCTAGCCACAACTTCTATCATCTAAAATGCTATGGATGTCTAGTCAGTAATTACAGACCCTGAGTACTTGATGATTATCAAAAAATATCATATAGAATGAATAATTACAGGTTTCCCCTAGTTTCTAACACCAATAATGATCCATGTTATGTTAGGGATTTATAATTAGTTTTTTAACAAATGTGAAGGAGTATTGATAATTTAAAACAAGAAATAAATGTATATGATGTTCAAAATAACATGCAATAATGAAGTATGATTTTGAGTTTAAAAAACCCCTATGGATTGGAACATTTGATGTATCATTTCAGATCTACCAATCAACGGTGTATGTAATCCAGGATTTTAAATCATCATCTAATCTCCCTTACTTCTTCATCACCCTCAATATTATTCCCACTGGCCATAGTCAACACTTGATCCCACTCATCTCGCATATCATCCAATTCATGTGATTCTTTCCTCATCTACTCTTCATCCACTTTCAACTAGACCCTAAATCATGATATGATTTTTTATTGCGTGTTGGTGAAATAATAGACTTCGTTCATCCATACATCGAAGCACTGGACCACCTCTTCCTCCTCTGAGAGTATATGAGTGTTGAAATACATCTTCAAGAGTCTGGAAACATACTATTGATGATAACTCTTCTGAATTCATTTAGATAGATAATCTTGGACTAGCATGTGAAGACCTTTTGAAAGATGGAGCATCACAGAGTAGCAGTTCAACAATCCCGGCTCACAATGATCATTCACGAGGATTTAGTAGCATCATGGTTCGAGAGCTCGAGTGAAAATATATAGATATTGAATGGGGACAAAAGGAGGACCTCATGCTGAATTTATAATAAGTTTCCTCATGAGATTAATAGTATTTTTGGCTTCCATGATCATCATTATGATCCCTCCCCACACTCCACACTCCCTTATATAAAGATAGCATTGTGATTTATAGGATTTTGGGGATTTACCCTCAGAATAAGACCTTCATTATTTTTCCTCAGCTCCCATTGTAAGGGATTAAATTTTTTGGCACCTAAATTCATTCCAAATATGGATTAAGGTTAACCAAAACCATTTAGGCCAACATTCTACCCTTACGATCAATAAAAATAACTAAATGGTTTCTATTTGAAAACCTCCATCCCCAAGCCCTTCACCGCTTCAAACTCCATGACAAACTGAAAGATTCCTCAGCGAGTCCGACAAGCTCCAAGAATGATGAGATGCATTGATTGTTGTCTCCATGAGTTTGAAGAGCTATGTGAACACCGAGAATCAGTGAGGGAAGCCAATACAAGTTCAACAAGCTTCTAGAATTCCATAAAATTAGGACAGATGCATATGTGAGTCTAACAAGCATTGAAAACACCAAGAAGCAGTGAAAAAATTCCCCACGAATCAATCAAATCCAAATCTATTCATAAAGAGTAATATCCATCATGGAAAACCATTGAGAATCATGATACCTAATGCCAATACATATACATATCACCCCCACCCCAAAGTATCTCTACTCTGGCCATTCTCCTACTATGCTCCCAATTTTGTTATTCTCCTTTAACATCATGATCCTTTGATAAAATTCATCACCCAATGTATTTGATCATCACGAACTAGATTTTCCTTTGTTCTAATTTACCTCCTCAAAAATTAGGGATTACCTTAATAAATCACCAAGTCCATCATGAAGGTAGGAGTCCCTCGGAGCACTCAGGACTTCGTGGAGCAATCAGCCTCCGTGAAGCAACCTATAAACACATGTAGACTTCATGCCTTGGATAGTTCTCCAGGATTCATGAAGAACCTTCCTTCATGAAGACCCTTTTTCCCATGCTTCACAATACACTTTCCTTCACGAACCACCTCATCTTTCAGAAGCATCTGATCACCATGAATCCCCTCTTAGGGACGCCTTCTTCATCAAGAACCCCTCTCTTGTATATCCCTCCAGTATTTTACATAATGATTTATTGGTTCCTAATGCAGTGTCACATTTTGTGTTACCCTATAAAATGATTTAGCACATCAGTTTTCTAATGGCTATTTCTTCTTAGCATAGTCATTGTAACGTATACCCCTCGATTTACCACCCTACACCATGATACCTTATGGAATTTATCTTTCCATCACATCTCTAATGGTAAGGGATTCTAGTCATGTAAGTCCAAGGCATGATGAGTGAGCCCTCGTAATATGAACTACATGATGTAAATGTTTTAAAACCAACAACCTCACCACATGAGGTTAAACTGTGATATCTGTATGTGTAAAAAATTTGAGAGGGCCATAGAGAGGATGGGAACTAGAGCCCTCTCTTCACTTTATCTAACATTGAGATTTTTATCCATTTGTGCATCGGTCAGGCTTCATGTAATCCCTGCACCACCTCTTCAGGCATCCCTTATGGAGTAAGTCCCAATCTCCAGCTCCCTATGAAACTAGACATGCATAATCCCCACACCATGCCTCGTGGATACACCTTTCACGACATGATCATTAGGTATACTATTACATATTGTTCCTCACACTGATCACAACTCGCATGGGCTTACAATAATTGTGACCATGAAATCCTCTTTGGGACTCTAACCATAAGTAATCCCCATCGCGACTTTCTGCCACTAGCCACACGTAATCCCCATTCTCCTCTATACTGATCTATGCGGACTATGATCCATGTCATCCAAACATGGTAAGTAGTAATCCATTATGCAGATCAATCCCCTCACAACATGCATTCAATTTGTTCCGACTAGTTCATGTTGGTATACTTTAGTCCTGCATGACATTAAATTGTGATCCACTTTCTATTTCGAAACTACATAGGTTTTATCAAATTTTTTGGTACATAGGATGCCTCATTCAGGTTAAATCACAACCAATGATAAACTATGGTGTGGCCTTCTATGGACATACCCGACTGATGTGATAGATTCCCTTTTTGGAACCATCTCTCAAATCTATCATTTGAGGTGTTTTGATGCATCCATACATTAAGATATCCATGCATAATCCTCACACTTATCCATAATAATCAAACCAATAGTAACCCACTTGTGAATAAATTATAACCACGTGTAATCCCATGTCATGCCTCCAGGTTGTTTTGCATTGATTACACCCCGATTCATTAACCCACTTCCTAAAATATTTGGAATTCGATCTATTCCTTTCAAAAATGGGACATTGGAAGCCTCTCTGAGGTTAAATCCCCTCACCCATTCACATCCTGATCTTTACCCTGGGCCTTAATATATTGGGAGGATCATTCCCCATCCTCTGGGTTTCACTTCCTTTAAATCCCCATCCATGTGTGCATTCTCACGGGCCACCTCCTATAGTGTATCGTTACCCCACATCTTGAAATATGTGGACATTGATTCCCACGAACTGGTATATATATAAAATATCTTTGAGGATCAGTCCCATTACTTTCCACATTCCATTAATTTCATCATCAAACCATCCATATCTATCCTGACTCTTACCCAGGCCGCCACATCCCGGTGAGATCGTTCTACCCACTTCCCCACTGTTCCTAGCAGCACTCAAGTTGCTAATTTTGATCTCCCAAACCCTAATGGCACATAATAAGTGACCTGATCCCAATATCCCACATGGCCTCAATCACAACTCCCCAAATTCCAGAGGCTACAAACTAGAAGCGAGGGCCTAAGGTGAATCCATGGGGAGACTATTCCCTCATTAGAAATGTGTAGTGCAGTAGTTAAATATAAACTAAGGTAAATAGTAAAAGCAATAAAAGTAAACCAAAGGCACAACAGAAAAAATAAAAAATAGTAACAATAAATGAAATAACTAGAATAACATAAAACAATTGATGATGATATATTATGTATCAAGAAAAATTGAAAACACATATACCAGAAAATTGGCATAAGATGTTCCACAAATGTATAATGGAAATAAAATACTATCGAGAGCATCACGAGCTCTAGCTCGATCATCTTCTATCAATCTCCATACTATATAAAAAATAATTCAAGTGTTAGTATTCATATTCTTCCTTTTTTAAACAACTTCACACATTTAATCTATCCCAGGTATAAAACAATTCCCAGAGGGTGTGAAATTAATCTCAGTGGGCCACCACTAATGATGTCTATAACATCTAGACCATGTAATGGAAATGTAATAGTGTTCATGTATGCATATGTATTGAAAAGCATGATAATATAACTAAATAACCAAGTACCTACTTCATCCCTTAGTATGAATTTGAACATTACTAATCCATTAATTGATTATTAATAGTTTATAAATAAGGAAAATGTTAACAATAGTCAGGTTGTAATTTATGACAAAGAAACCTATAATTACATTTAATAATGATGTTCCAAGTTTACAAAAAAAAAGCAATTTAGGCCTCAAGGGTCACCAACTCTGTGATAACTATATCATGGATATGTGTAAGATTGAAATACAATGATAATATTTGGAGAAATTGAACAACAAGATGCATAACAATTCCATGGTAATCATCCAAGTTAAAACGGGTATAAGTAGTGACTAGGCTATGTGGGATTTAACCATTGAAGTTACCTATTAATGATGGATCCAAGGTGTCTATCCGCGACATCCTTTATTACCATGTGAGGAATCCTAAAATGTCATTACAACAATCTAATAATAGAAATGTATCATGATCTAGGTGGTTTTCAACCTAATAAAGTTATATCCATGAATTGGAATGGGGTTCCCAAGTTCTCATGTCACTCCCCGATAAGAATCCAATGCAAGATCGAGTTAGGGAGTTCATGTTTAATAATTAAGTCGTGTAATATTTCATTTGGTTCAATACATTCATTTCATTAGTGTTACAGGTCCATGTAGCATACACCCTTTTTAAATTATATTTATGGAATATTCAATACTTAATGTTCACACCTCTACCTTCCACTAATGTGGTAAGGGGTTCTATGGATATACAACCTATTAATCATTCACATCTACTTAGGTCAATTCAAATACTCAGTATAATTTCAATTTCCCTTTCTCATTTAATTATCAATTTGAAGTACATACCATAGGTGGGTCAAGTGGAAGTGGCATAGTACATTCCATTGAAAATAACATGATACAATAAGTATTTATGATCAAGAGGTCTACCATTAGTTTCGTCAATCTCGATCACATTAGAACAATGGCTCAATAGTGTCAAAACACTAAAAACTCAATTATGTAATACCATCCTACATGGGATGGATAGACTTGTGGGAATAACCACCAAAAACTAATAACATTTATGGAAGAAACATAATCATACAATTATAATGATTTTAAGAATGACCTATAAAATTAGTAAATGGAACACAACGAAATTCAGTGGTCCCCACACAACAACAACCAAATAAACAAACATTAGGGATGATTTATATACCACCCACCTTAGGGTTGTAAAATCCATCTCCTCGAATATTGGCCAATAATTAATCTTATAATTGAGTATATATAAAAAAAGGTAAAAAATATCACACCCAAAAAATTAGTTCGAGAGCAAGAGAGGATATGAATTACTACTAAGGACATAATTACATACCATTCCACATCGAACATGACAAACATAAAATTAATAGAATCTCAGACAAAAGAGATCTTACAATCACCAACTTCAGCTATAAAATATCTCCAAAAGTGAAGAAAATTGGTCATCCTGCATGAACTTGATTAACAGGAAGGAGGAGGCTTAATTATATCATTAAGGAGAAATTTTCAAATTGCTCTAAAATTAGCCAGTGCATGGTTTAACAACACAGTTTCCCAAACCATTCGTCATCCAGGCATGTCTACCTTGAAATGAATGGGAAATTTCATGGTTAGGTTGCATATTTAGGGTAAAATGAACCAATTATGTGCTAATTCTAATTTATAAAATAACCATCTGTGTGGTTTGTCATAACAGTGCAGTATTCCTGCATGGTTTTCTCTAAATCGTGTGCCAAGCCTCTTCTCCAAAAAAAAATATGGGTATCAGGCTTTGAAAAAGACCCAGACACCCATGGGACCTACACTAGCCCATTAAAAATCAACATTAGGCACACAATAAAGAATTAGGTAGAAATTTTAAGGATCCATACCATTTTGAAAACTCATGTTCTTACAACCATCCCCCTAAAAGAACTGATCCCTGATTTCACCATACAAGGGTGTAGAAAAACCTTCTGAGAACAATTATGTCCATTGAGCATGTATGTCGGCTTCTAGCTCCCAATTCTCATCCTTGACGTGGTCAATCTTCAATATCACATGGACTATAGTGATATACCCACATTGGAGAACCTTAATTACATGGTCAACAAAGTGTACTATATACTCTTCAAATTTAGCATCAGCATCTAACTCAACTTCATCGAGACCAAATATATGAGACAGGTCACCATGAAACTTGAGAATATATGAAACATGGAAGATTTCATGCAAGGAATGGTTCCCCAAAGGTTGTAGAAATTGAAAGTCTAACATCTCAAATCATTCAAGGATCTCAAATAGAACTATATAATGAAGAGATATCTTCCCCAGGTTCTATAACCATTTATTCCCTAGCATGGGTGATACCTGAAGTAAAAAAAACAAATCCTCAACTCGTAACTCTATAGGTCATTGATGGTGACAGGAATATGATTTTTGTTTTCTATATTGGGAAGTACTCATATGATTTCTGATCATTTGATCCTACTTTGAAGTCTCTTGAACAAGATGATGACATAGTAAGGATGGCTCACCTACCTCCAGCCATCCCTTTGGTGGAGGAATAATCAACCATATAAGGTATCAAAAGGATAAATCTAAATCATTTCTTGGAAGATATTTTTATAATATAACTCAATAAGAGGAATAATATTTTTATTACGATCAACCGAAATCAGTGACACGTGATTAATGAATATCCTTTATACCCTGCATTTTCTTTTAGGATTTCAGGTCGATCTGAGGGTGAAACAATGTGATTAGAATAGCCTATGATCATATATCCATATATAATTACTTAAAAAAACATAATGTGAAATGAAAATCCCAATATGAAATGATAGTACAGTGTTCCCCATGAATGCATATGATTTGACGGATGTATAGTTTTCCTAGCTCGTCAATTGAGAATGTCTCCAAGATTGGAATGAAGTGGGATATATTTGTATGTCTATCAATGATAACCCATACAACATTTATACCTCTAGGTGACCTAGGTAAATAGACTAAAACATCCATAGATAATCATATCATTTCAATTCTAGGACTGAATGAAGATATAAAAATCCTACAGGTTTCTTATGCTCCACCATTACCTACAAAAAGGTGGACCACCTAGTGATAAATCCTTTTATATAGTGTTTCATCCATGGCCCCCAATACTGGTGTATCATGTCTCGATACATCATTGGGATGCATGTATGAACATCCCATTGAGATACATGGAAATCATTCATCACCAACTCCCTCATATCTATTGGTTCTCAGGAACTTCCATGGATACAATGTATATCATCTCTATCTATAGACCAATCTGGAGGTAGGTTATCTTCTGATATACTCTCATGGAGTATGAAGCCCTCTGGATCTATAAATAGTATACTATTCAATTTTTCAAGGATGTAGGTGGTAACTCTCAAAGATGAGAGATATTACTTCTCATGACTATCATGACACTCTTGGTGCCATTCAAGAAATGGGGCCACTAACTTCCATGTATCACTAGATTCTCATACTGCTTGGGCCCGAGTTTTTTGAGTCAGTGAATTTTCAACAACATTTCACTTCCCATGTATATAGGAAATCTCAAAATAAAAGGATTATAAATATTTGACTCATATCTGTTGTCTGAGGTTGAAGACACACTGAGTAAATATATATTTGAGGCTCCTGAGGTCCTTGTAAACTAAAAAGCACTCACTTAACAGATAGTGTCTCTAGAAATGTATGTCTTGGACAACTAGTACTAGCTCATGGTAATGCATCGAGAAACATCTCTCATGTGGCCTCAACTACTGAGATCAAAACACAATTAATCAATCTTCTTACATCAAAAACCCTCTTATTTCTATGAATGTTACACCACAAAAGAAGGTATAACCTATAACTAGTTTGGGAAGAATGAGAACAAATATTGAGAAAAGCCTCCCTTTCATCTCTTGAAAGGATTTGTTGCACGGTTATGACCAATGGAACATGAAACCATTCATTGTAAGACCAGTAAGAGGTGATTAAAGTTTTGAGAAGACTTATATGAAATTCATATAATATATAGTCATCCCCAAGAATCTCTTAATACCAAAAATGTTCTTCTTATTCTCCTAGGAAACTAAAAAACTAAAATTTTCTAACCCAGCATATATGCTTGATTCTATGATAATATTACCCATGAAGTGAACATTCTCAATCATAAGTGGAACATATAATTACTATAATAAATTTGATTCTATCTCAGTTTAGTCAAAACAATCATTAGATGTTTTGAATAGTCACAATGATAAGATTTTATACACAAAGGCCATGATAAAATAATCCAAATTGGGGTTGAACATCCTATCTATTAGAGCTGTGAAATTGGTAGCTTCATTCGTAAAACCGAACAAAATAACTAGGTACTCATATAGACTATATGTGCTATAGAATGTTGTATGATGTATTTATAATGTTATTACATGCACTTGATGATAACCCAATCTTAGTTTATTCATATGAAAGACATTATCTCCTTAGAGAGGGTCCAAGAGATCATATATTCAAGGCTGTAGATTCAGGTTATTGACTGTAATTCGGTTTAACATTCTGTAATCCATGAATATACATATGGTTATATCTTATTTATTAAAATAAAGTGCATTATAACCAAAAGTGGATGTTTTGGGATATAAAAACACAGTGGCCCTTAAATTCCTTAACTATCTCTTGAGCTTCTGAAGCACTATATGTGTCCTCCTGTATGAATGAATTGAAACTGGTGATGCTATCATAGAAATATCGATTGTAAATTATACATCTCTCTTAGGAGGTAATCTAGAACAATCATAGGGAAAAATATCCATAAACTTATCCACTACTGTAGGAAACCCATCTTGAAATAAACCAGGATCCTCCATGAATTGACTGGTAATATAGGTGGTCACTCCACCTAGACTGTGATGCTATGGTCTAGCTCTATCATCCTGCACATCCAACCATCCCTTATGTAGATAAATGTTTCCCTATAGTGATGTAAACAATACCATAGGTAAATATAAGTTGACAAAATCATGATACCAAACTAAATAGTCCATCCTGATAATGAAATATATGCCCATCATCTTGAGAAAAAAGAGGTTCCATAAGAAAGTTTAACATCCCACATCAATAGGAAAATACCTACACTAATGCATACCCTTGGTTTGTACCCATAACAGAGTATCTAGAGTCATTACACCATAGTAATATTGTATCGCTAGTATGAGACTTCCATGATAGATACAGAGATAAAAGAGTTTCTAGAACCTATATCAAATAAAGTAGATACTATGGTAGATGCTACAAGAATAGTACCTCATAGTGTAGATGATCCTACGGATTGATCCCCAGGTATTGTATGTAGTGAATCTAACTGACCTGATCCATGGCGTTGTGTAATATATGGACTACAATAATCATAACTCCTCTGGTGGATCTGCTAGTGAACATGGGTCTCGCTTCCCTGACCTTGGTGACCACCTCGTCCAGTCTGTCAGTGTTATTCCAATTCCCCGCATGAGATGGTTTAAAAGAACCCACTCCAAATTCTTGAGTTGGTGTGGGTCCTCTTCTACTATAATCTGGTGGAAATGACCTGAATAACCTTTTGTGATTCGTTACACATTTTCAAACATGAAATTCTATTGGGTCTCTATCACAATGAGGCTTCTAGTGGTCTCATCATCCACACTGACGAAACTCATTGGAGTTATCAAAAAGGGTACTCTGGTTGTCACTTCCCAAATGAGAAACCTTGAGAGAACACATCATACCACCGAAAGAGCTGCTATCCTAAGGCGACCCTGGTCCTCTATGCCCGATAATACTTTCATCTCTCAGTTTACACACAGTGATAAGAGCCTGATTGACTATTTACAAAATGTTAGGAAGGATAAATAAATTCACCTGTTTGCGGAAGGAATAATAGATCTCATCCTCGAAATGTGGAGAATGTGAAATCTCATCACCATCTATAAGTGGGGAAAACCCATTAAATTCCATGAAAGGCGCTGAATACTCCATGACTGACATAAAACCATGTTCTAGATGCATTAACTCTTGGTCTCTATTAGATCTTAGCGTATGAGGAATGAACTAATCATATAAGGATGTCTGGAAGTCTACCTAGAAAATTCCCTGATGATGACCAAAATGGGTAATAGCATCCCATCAACGCTTAGAACAATCTCAAACCATGTATGTTGAATAATGGACCCTACACTATGGAGGTTTCTATTGATGCTTAAAAATGTATACGGTGGCCTATATCAAAGGCTTAGGATCCTGCAAGCTTCCAACCCCAATGAAATTGGAGGGATTTTGCTGATAGAGCTCACAAGTCATATCATCCATTGTAGATGCAAGCGGGGGAGCACCATTCATGGACTGCATAAAACATAATAAAGTATCACAACAAAGGGAATATGTTCCCATATCCGCTATAGATGGAAGTACATCAAGTGGCACTCCAAGAGGTAAGAGTGTCTCCTTAGGGCCCACCTCATCTAGAGTGTGGTCTTCACCACCATGATGGCATACTATATAAGGAGTTCATGTCAACACTGGTCTAAAGATACACAACACTCATCATATAACAATATTATGCAAAAATATATCATTACTAGTGAATTCTGAACATAATAAATCTCACTACCCAAGGAATACAACCCCAACTACCCACTTAGATGGCCAGTTGTTGGTGAGTGATTAAGTATAAGTTTCATTTTGTTTTAAATTTAATTACTAGGTTCACTCATTTACTTTTAATAAACAAGATAGGTTGGGATGGGGATGTACAAACAATTCATTTTGGATGCCACGAATCACATTAAAATTGATATACATTCCTATTTAATTAGTTCCCATACAGCTTATCACTATAAATGACACACATTTATTTATACCATAATGGATCAACCCCGTAAATTACTCATCCCAACCCATGAGGGGTCATGCACCTCATTAATTAAGATATTAAATCACTCAGTAACAACGAAAAATGATACAATCATAACCTATATATTATAGCATTACTCAATAATCACAAGAATATAATGAAATGAAAAGAGGTGAAATACAAAAATATGACATGGAAATATGTATGAGATGTAAATTATAGGTGTTTATATGATGCATGTAACAATGATACTTTCCCTCATATCATTGGGATGATGAAAAGATAGAGTATAAAACATAATATTAATCAATAAAGATGCATAATATGTGTATCACATAATGGTGAAATAATTTCAAATATAATTAGAAAAAAATAAGAATTATTATAATTTATAAAACTCGGATATTACCCCTAAAATGGGTGTGCAACACCCAAGAACAACTTATGACCGTTTTTGTAGAGTTTAGAATAACTAATATATTCTCTAAAAATAGTCATGAAATAATGGAACCAGCTCAAATACCATGTTGTGATATCTTGGACCCAGATTTCACTTAATATGTGCCCCAAGCCCAATGGCCCAGATGGCCTCAAGTACATCTCCTAAAACTCTAAACATTTTCAACGAGTATGGAAGAACTAGGGTGTGTCCATGGGGGGACTATATCCTTATTAGAAAAGTGTATCTTATCAGTTAAATATGAACTAAGAAAAATAGAGGAAGCAGTACAAGTAAACATAAGGCATGGAGAAAAATAGAGACAATAGTAATCATAACTGAAATAACAGGAATATCATACAACAACTTTTGATGATATGTCTTGTATGTAGAAAACTACAAAAAATGAAAACAAGATAGTATTTATAATAAGTTCGAAAAAATTATAAAAGAAATCAAACACTATCCCAATAAATTTGATCACTATTATGGTCATCTTCAATCAAGCTCCATCCTAATGAAAAATTAAATCCAGTGTTCGATTCCATATGCTTCCCTTGGTCAAGTTGTGCATACATGTAATCTGCCTCAGGTAATGAATGCCACCCGGAGACGGTGTGATATAAATCTCGGGTGAAACCACTAACCTAAGAAATAACATATACCAATGAAATGGGAATGTAATAGTGTAGAAGAATTCATATACAATGTAATGAATCACAATGTCACTAAATACCCAAGTACCAGATTCATCCCTTGTATAGCGTCTGAACATAACCACTCCATTAATTGATTATTACCGGATTATAAATAAATCACAATTTAATAATAGTGAATGTTCCATTTTATGACAAGGAATCCTATAATATCATTCAATAATGATGTTCCAAGGTAATAATCAAGGCATTTTAGACCTCATGGGTCACCAAATCATTGATAATAGTTGTCCGGATAAGGGTAAGAGTGTAATCCATGGAGAATATTTCTATGAATTCCACAATAAGATTCCCAATTAATCCAAGGTGATCATCCAAGGTAAAATGGGGATGAGAATTTATTGGACCCTATGGGGTTTAACCATGGAACCGACCTGTCAATTATATATCCAAGGACTGCATCTAATGCATCTTTTAATACAATGCGAGAGATCCTATGGTGACATACTGGGCATCTAATAATAAATAAGGATTGGGATCAAGGTGGGTCTCAACTTATGAATGTTGTATCCTTGAATCAAAATTGGTTTCTCTAGTTCTAATGGAATCCCGCGATAAGAATCTAAGGCGAGATCGAGTTTGGCCATTTCTATTTAATTACTATGTTATGTAATATTTCATTTGGTTCTTACCTTTCCTTATATTAATTTTCAAGGACAAGTGGCATGAACCCTTTTTTAATTCCATTTAATTAAAATAAAATAATTAAGATTCATTCCATTACTTTCCATTAATGTGGTCAGGGGTGATATAGACATGAATCCTCTTAATCATTAACGTTAAATCCAGTCAAGTCATATAGAGAGTGTAAATTCCAATTTTCCTTACATATTTAATTATCAATTCTAAGTACATACCGTAGGTGGGTAAACATTATGTGAAATGGTACTTAAAATTCACCATTACATGAAAAAAATTCATTTCTGATATGAATTCCTATCATTAATGAGGTCAAGCTCGAGAACATCTGAATAATGGAACAAAATTGTCAAAATACAAACAAATAAAGTATTGAATATAATCTAACATGGGATGGATGGATTTATGGGATTGACCGCCAAAAACTATTCAAATATTTAGAATGAACATAATCATATAGTTATAGTTATTATAATCATGAAATATAAATTCAATAAATGGTTCACGATGAAATTGGTGTGCCCCACATGACTTTTCTTAAATCAATGAACCTGAGGGATGAGTTATAGATCAACCAATTTATGGTTTTACAATCATAATCCTCTGATATCATCCTCTAGTTCGGCTAACAATTTATTATATCTGAGAAAAAGGAAAAAAACAGACACACCTCGATAACTAGGCCGAGAGTAGGAGAGGAGAAGGATGAATAAAAAAGACTCAACTGCTGAACATTGGGCATCCAATATGATAAACAAAATATCAATTGGATCCCCAAAGAAGGATATCATCAAATCCCCAGCTTATTTATTTAGGGTGATCCAAAAGTATAGAAAATTCGAAAATCCCATATAAACATGGATTATGATGAAGGAAGAGGCTAATTAGATTATCAAGAGAAAAATAAAAAAATTACCCTGAAATTATCCTTTTCAGGGTTTAGCTACATGTTTTACCAAACTGTGCTCAAACCATGCACAGGTACTTTGGAAAGAAAAGAAACATTCATTTTTAGACTCATAACTAGGTAAACAATGCACCAATAATGCGATCAGGCTCTATTTAAAAAGTCACCATCCACACAGTTTTTCATAAATGTTCATACTTCCCCGAATGGTTTCCTCAATATCATATTCTAGGACTAATTTCCCAAAATGAAGGGTTTCAGGCTCTGAAAAAACCCCAGACACCATTTGAAACATCACAAACCCATTATTCACCCATATAAGGCCCAAAATAATTTATTAAATCTATATTTAAAGGATCCATACCTATGTTAAAAATTGGGTTCTTACACTAACCATGTGTAAGCCCCACAAAACATATCAATCCAACCTATAGTGATTCTATTATGAATGGTCTCTAACAATGTGTACACCATGAATCCCCCTTTCTAACTATGTGTATTTTGATCCATGTCATCTACAAGGGTTATGTAAAAAGACTCCACAAGTATAAATTCCATCCAATGGTAAACCTTGGTGTCCCCATCATTGGGGATTGCCTTCACAAATCAACCGTTGGTGGTGTCCAGATTAGATTCCATAGTGTGAAACCTTACCTTTATGGGACACATCACTCTCGGGTCCATTACCATTGGGAGTTCTAATACATCAATCTGGTAATCCTTGCTGGTTCTCCCTCCGAGGAATGTGCCTATCTGAACCACATTTCTAGGTGTTCAGATTAGATTGATCAATCTACTCTACACATTAAACATATGGAATTTACCATTTGAGACATTGGATGATGTGGAAAACCATGGAGACATGGCTCTGGAATATGATACCCCATGATCAATGTGTAAAGCTTTGGGTTTCTGAACCCTTTATAATCCCACTAATGAGGAAGAATACATGTGTTTGGGTGTTGCAGCTTCCAGACATGAAATTGATGCCCAGTGTGACTACTCTCCAGACCGACAGATTATTCCTTGACTTTACCCCTTGTAATTTCTTAATAGAAAATGCATAATTAATCAACATCCACAAAGATATGGAACCAAGAACAAGTTTCATAAACAAAGTATTAATCTCTATGGGAGACCTAGAATATGTGACTAGTTCTGAGGACAAATCAATGGAAGGATGAACCAATATCATATTATCCAATTTCGATCATATTGAAGGTATCTCTTAAGAAGCGATAAAGGATATATGCCTTTGAAAATATGGAATGTGGGGCATAGTGCAACGAGAACGACCCTTGACATGGTGGAACGCACAACGGATTGCCCCATCAGAAATCATTAGACACAATAATCTACTATAAGCTAATTCTCACCAAGGGTTTATAATCCCTAGTGAAACACATTAATGTTCCCCAATTCTTTTTATCATGGATATTTACATATCAATTTCAATTTTCATTGACCTACTTCATCTCGTTAAGATCATCTTGAAAACAAGTATCCACTAACAAGTATTGATAATTTATTTGAACAAATTATAGGATCATAATACATGTAAATGGTTGATCTCCATTTTATATAATATCATCTAAAGGTAATGAAATAAAATATTCAAAAGTGATATTTCTATACATTATATGAACATGTTACATTCATAGATATACCATTACAACATTCAAAGACTCTTGAAATATTTATAGACAATATGAAAGGGCTCTTTACATACTACATTGACAAATATGGGGTCGTATTTATTGAATAAATTCTCATCTACTCCTAGAGAATGAAAGCAAATTCAGACCATCTAATGATTATTCTTGAGTAAAATAACTAAACTAATGCTCTCTCACATGATCGAGTCAAGTGGGTAACATCACATTTGTCACCCCTCCCCGTACATCATAGGCTTACGAATAGTAGTGAGGGTGTAAGGAATATAGTGAGGAGACCATGGCCTTTTTTATAGATATGTAACAACATCTAAAATAATAACATTTTATATGAAATATAAGAAACAATTTAAATAAACAAATCATAAATCGTTGAATAATAAAGGAAAAAGAATCCAATTAATAATAAAAATATATAAAGATGTGTTGATGGTGTCTAAATGATGTAGTAAATTTCATATAAATAAAATTATGATAGAATTGGTAAATTACTCCAATACTTAGGTCCAGAACCCCATGATAGTTCCATATCCTTGGTCATACCCACCCAGCAATTAGTCAACCAATAAAGGAACCTTGTACTGGATTATACCTAAATCCATGAAATCTTACTCAGTACAAAATATTTCTTTTAATAAGATGTGAGTATAACTCAATATGACACCACTATAAATGCCTAAACCACCCCAATGTGAGTATATAGTGAAGGAAATAATAAAATTAATAGTGTAAGTAATCTAATACGTAAATACATATATAAACCCCAATGACCCTCATCCTATATAATAGCATTGTAGGTCAGAAAAATATACTTCAAATACATGTTTGATGTCTCTGTCAAGAGGTGGATACACAAGTATCTAGAAATACTTCCAGGAAGCATTGTATGATTTTTATGATTCAAGAAAAAATTCTAGTAACATGACTAATTTAATGATACGAGGCCTTGACTCTCTATAACCACTTATATCTTTCCAGGGAATGCACAACCAAGGTAAATGTAACCATTTCATTAGGGCTAGATTCACTAGAAAAACATATTCATTCTAATGTAATGCACAACCAATGTAAATGTGACCATCTCACATGGAATAGAATTTCTAGAACAACTTCTATATCCAGGTGGATTTTTCATACATGGGGAAATTACCCATATGATATAAATTATTATATATTATAATGAATCAATAGGAGAATGTCTCATGAGATAGTGATGCCAATCCTATTTCCTTAATTGATTAGTCATCATGTATCACAAGATATATTCATATAAAAATCCTGGGATGAATTACATTACATAGTATAATTCACCGATAATTTGCATCAATGAGGTAAAAATGTTATCAAAAGATACATTTTTTAATAAATCCAATAACAAATTAATTTTACCATTTATTCAAAATTATTAAATTCCACTATTGATGACCAATCGCCAAAATCACCTTAATTATGTTATAATTAATTTTATATTACATGTAATGAATAATATTTTATTCTTATGAATAGTTTCCAAGGGTTTTCAAATAATAATGGGTGCTCGTACAACACATGTGTGGTTACAGGCCCCATTAACACTGTGAATATATCCAAAAGCAATCCTTGGGAGGACTCAACAAAATTATATTATCATCCTTGGATAATTCTATTTATTTACATCAGGTGAATTGAATTTCAATTCAAGAACATGTTTTTCACACACTTTAGGAATCAAAACAGACAAGATGGAATTATTTAAGACCACCCACTTCATTGTAAATAAGGTGATGATAAAACCACATTTCTAGAGTAGTGATCAAATTTATCATTCCCATTAACATGGTATGGGAATTACCTAAATAATGGTTCATGATGTGAAATATGAAGTGGATTTATTACCTTATAACTTAATGTACAAAACACCATGCTCAAATGTATCCATACATCTGGATTAAATAGGATTTTGATACATCATCCACATATGGTTTATAGTTGAGTGAAAGGAATGATCTCTCACAACCCATGATACATGGTGGTTTAAAATAGGGTCTATCACAACTATTTTATGACATGAATAACTCATTCATCATAAAAAGTCCCTTTATTTCAATATAAGAAATGGATTATGTCATCTAGGATAAAAAAATCCAAGTTCTTGTTATGAATTTGAATCAATTCATGGGTATAATTTTCAAGGTATCCTTTCAGTGGTTAATTAAATTGAGGGGGTGAATTAAGTTAATGGGGTCTCTTCAAGGGGTTAATTAACGTTATGTGGGGATTGAAATTCATAAGGTGAATTAAATTCTTCTGTTATACCCAATACCATTTGTGTAATGGATTACATTTTTTTAGTCATTGAATACCAATTCATGTTACGAATTAGAAATTTAGGTAATGAATTCATTCTACAAAAACAACTCACCTACGCTTCCTAATATTCCCATAAAATTATTAATACAACATGGTCCTAGTGTTTAAAATCATTAATAAAGTGAATGGTATCCAAACTCAATGATATTGTACCCAAAACACAAAGAGAGACAAACCTGTAACATAAGGGATCATAAAACCTATCCACCTATAAAGAGTAATCCCCACTCTGTTATAAGAATTAGAGTGGGTTATCAAATAAAATTCAAGATACTTTTTATGAATATGAAATTTCTTCTCCCATGAATTCTATTTTACATTACCATACTTCCACTACACTTTTACTAGACTCCTGGTCTTCCCTATAACATTATTTATACTGAAGTATACCATACAGATCAAATAGTATTCACTGGATGTGACAACATTAGGCTTGACTTCATCGTCATATATCACATGAGAAGGGTCAAAAAGATATATCTAATGTTGAGACACAAGAATCACATCATTAATGGGTATTTATTAATATGCAAGAGACAAATTATATTCTACTTCATGAATCATTTATACTATATCAAATAACCAAAAAACCAAGGCTTCGTCTTCCCATGCTACCTAATACGACATTCCCCGAACCTATGTGACACCAAGAGAAAAACATGATAACCAACCTCAAACTGTATGAGTTGTCTCTAATGGTTATTGTATGTTTACTATCATATTTAAATTGTTACCAACCACCTTCTAATTCACTTGACCTACTCAAAGGTTTCCAAAACAAGACTAGGCCTCACAAGCACTGACTCACATACCTCTACATTAAAAGATGTGAACAACACACCCTTACATACAGGACCTCAAAAAGACCAATTTGGATCAATTACTAGATTATGATATTATAATAAATCTACACAATATATAGTGTATACTCTGATGAAACAATGAAATATTATACGAAGTCCCGTAACATTTCCCAGGGAATTTGAATTATCCATTTGTATTGGCCTTCAATCTGAGGATATTAGGTTGTAATAATAAAAACCAATGATCCCATTTAATTTTGAAGACAATCAATAACCAATATGTAAAATTAGGATCTCGATCAGAAACAATATTCTGTGGAACACCCTGTAGTCAAACTATCTCTTTCATGTAGTGCTACCCAAATAATTGATGCTGAAGGTCTCCCTGTTATGTAGGAAGTGGTATTCCTTTATTTGTTGATCCCATATAAACTAGAAAACATAATTATTACAAGGTATACTTTCAAATGTTTTCATAAAATATATAATAAAATCAGTCCAATTCTATTCTAGAGTGGGTATCGGATGCAATAACCCAATATGCCCTTGATTCATGGATTGTACATGCTGATAGGTGCAACATATCTATATAAATCCCACTATCTCCATTTGTATCATTAGACTCTTGAATTTCTTAAATATGACATGATGCATTATATACATCCTCACTCAGTCACAGGAGGGATAATCGTGTCATGGTCATTATATCTTGAATCATTAAGGAAGGATATGTTTATTAATATGTTTATAAAATGATGCTTTTAGATTATTAATGACACTTTCTAGGGAAATATTACAAAAAAGTAATATTTTTAGATCCATCAAATAAAAAGTTTACAAAATAATATTCTAAGAACATATCAACAATGAAGATCAATTTGTCTTAAATATAATAAAAAATTATCAGAAAATAATAAAAACTCTGTACCATTTTTAAAACAACATAGTAAGATAAAATACATGGGTCTAATGTTATCTAGACTAATAGATTTGAATAAGTTTCTAACTAGTTGAATTTGAGGCTATTTCCTCTGGAAATGGGGATGACCTTGTTTGTTTATGGTTCAAACATTCCAAGTGGTTTCTAAGGGGTTTTTTCGTAGAACATGAAACATCCAATGATTCCATATCCATTTGGACCGAATTTCCCAAGGTTGGTTCTCATTAGTTGTTCATCAATGAGACTTACGAATTTTAATTGGTTGAGAGGATGGGAGGTCAGACTCATCGCATCTTTTTAGAGAGAATTATTGTCTACTCCGGGACTGTCTTTATATATTTGAGTTATGTTCTTGAATCCTTATTACACAACCATGTATGAAAATGAGATTTCCTTTAGATATGACAATCAATAATTAGTATGAATAAGATTTAGAGAATAATTTAGATTTATTTGATGTTCTTAATCGATAGAGAATCATTGGTGTTTGTTAGAGATTCTTCGTCACTATTATCCTTTGACACATTATATAGAAATCTCTTGGTCATTATGATAACCATACTTGTTTTAAAGCCACTCATCATGGAACTTGATGTTTTTTGTCATTCAGAAGGAAATAGATTATTTCAGAGTTGGGATCGTTCCCACAGATGATCTTCCTACATATCCTTTGTTTTAGAAAAGGAATCAGAACCCATGTAGTTCAAGTAAAGAAGTACACAGTTTATGCATGATTGATGGATCAATGAATGACTTCATAATTACTTTTACTCTCTAAGCTCACGTGAGTCATTTTTAGTGTGTGAAACAAGAGGTATTGGTAAAACAAGACAATTGTGCAATGAAAGATGCAATTATAAGAAAAGAAGTGGGACTTATGTATGTATGCCTACCCAGATAGATGAAGATTAGTATTTACTTCAGGGAAGAAACCCAGGAAAAAGGTCTATAAAGGTATATGTGCTTTATGGGGATTTGGATACTTAACATAGGACTTAATCCTAAGAAGGATGCCAAAAATAGAGAGGACTTATGATTGGGTTTTACTCATAAGAATGAAGCCCAACTCAAAAAGATAATTAAGACTGGTTAAGAGAAATTAGGACTGGGGCTTACTCCTGAAAAGGTGGCCCGGGATAAAGGGAATTATGACTGGGGCTTACCCTTAAAATGCAAGCCCAGGTTAAGGGAATTTAGATTTTGGGAACATAGGGATTCCTCCTAAATAGGATTCCCATTTTGAAAGAATTATGGTTGGGGCTTACTCCTAAAAAGGATTCACAACATTAAGGGAACATGAAGGCTGGGGCTTACTCCTAAAAAGGATTCCAAAAACATAAGGGTACTTGAAGACTGCGGATTACTCCTAAAAAGGTGTCTCAGGATAAGGGACATGGGGTTTACTCCTAAGGAGGAAGCCCAAATTTGGGATTTTGGATATTTGGACTTACTCTTGAGATGGAGGCCCATGTTAAAGATCCTTTCATCTTTAAAGGATGGGGTTGAATGAATGAAATATCTGAACTTAGTGAAATAAATATATATAAATCACTAGGTTCTGAGAAAGGTTCCACTGAATTCCTTTCAGAGAATGAATCCAATAAAGGAAACATGTCATAAATGGATTTGAAGAGGTTTCTGAAGGCTAAATCTTTAAAATCAAAGCTGGATTTGAAGAAATCAAATGAATAGGTAGGAGGGGCACCCAAAACGAGAGGGGCGAGCAAGTCCTATGTGGGAGCGCAATTCCTGGTAGCACAAGTATACTTGCATGACACATGGGTACTTGCGCGATGGTTAACCCTTAGGGTAATAATTGGGCGAGACTTGGCTCAAGCCCTTAGTAGTATCCCTAAAGACTTTTAAAGGAGTGGTGCACATGTTCTGTTGGAGGGATAAGGCGGTGTGCAAGTGTGGCCATGTCCCATAAGGGCTGGCCACATAGGCATGCAAGTGTTGATGAGTATCAACACTTAGGCCCTTTTTACCCTGTTTATTGCTTCCATTATAGGTAAGAAATTACCTTAGAAATGTTCGGATGACTTCCAAAAGAGACCAGGGTGCCGGGAGATGGAATCTGAGATTTGGAATTTTTCTGTCCTGAAATGGGGGGCCCACATGGGGTATTTATATGATGCTGAGGACCCTAGGCAAGAATAAAAAAGGGCGCACAAGTCACCTGCACGTCAACTAGGCAGCACGCAAGTACACTTGCACGACCCAAGTGGAAGGAAACCCCTCTTCATGACTTTGTCGATTTTTTATGTTTCTTCAAAGGATGAATCACTTTGGACTAAGGTATTTCCCATTGTTTAGTCATTAGATTTTGTGACAGAAATAAGATTCATCAAAAGTCCCCCCTCAGAATTGGATCCAAAAAAATGTGGATTTGACTCTGAGGTAAAGAAGAAAACCAAGAAAAAATGGCGCGCAAGTGTTGAGTGCGCAAATGGCCTCTCGTAGGTGCGAGCTGCGCAGGCTTGGGCGCACAGGGGTGCGGCATGGCCTATATATAGGCGGTCATTCCTTGCGCAAAGCACCAAACCTCAAAATTTTGATCTCTCGTCGTGAAAGTTTCCTTCACCACACAAGTTACTCAGTTTTCCGCTACTTCATTTTGTGTCGCACTAATATATAGGTACTTAGACATGCGCGGTGATACCTGCACACCAACAATTTTGTGACACACTTATACATGCGCGCCAACTTTGGGACTTGCACGCCTTATTTCCTTACCCATTTTTTTCACTTTTATTCACAAATTTTATGAAAAATCAACTTACTAAAGAGTTAATTAGTGAACTTTTGTGCAGATTAAATGGCTCTTAGAAGGATTGGAATGGCTGATGAACTGTCCAGCAAGCGAATTGATGATATGATGACCATCATTGGCCATGATTATTATACTATCAGCGACAACACTCTTCCCAATTTGGCCATGTACCTGAATAAGTATCTCCTGACTTCTC
The DNA here is from genome assembly GCA_963277665.1 of Viscum album. NCBI lineage: Eukaryota > Viridiplantae > Streptophyta > Magnoliopsida > Santalales > Viscaceae > Viscum > Viscum album. The sequence continues at coordinate 1,037,645,506 of OY728140.1, read as the reverse complement.
GAAAGGTATTTATATACCTTTGTATGGATATGGTCATCTGCAAGAAGTCACCATTCCATAGGAAATGAACTATCTACCAATTTAATTGTTTCATAATTACACCAACATTTATTCAGTGAATATCTCAAGTGGAGGAGAATTTATAAATTCTATAACAGTGTAGAAAGCCTACATAATGCATCATAACCCTTGTATCTTAGATCTGAATCCTCACAAGCCTGAGCTGCAACCACATTGTTATCCCTCAATTTTAGGAAACTCTCAGATGGATCAATCCAAAGGCTGGAAGAAGAGTTGGGAATTTCATCCTGGAGGAGGTGTGAAGCCATCTTGGATGTGGGCATACTTTGTGCGAAACAAATGCACAGATTTTGTCGAGGAATTAAATGAAGTTGTAATATATGAAGACATATGGGCTGGGCAAACATATGTATACAAAAATGATGACTTTGTGCCGGAGATACTTAGCCATTGGAGTCCAGAAACCAATTCGTTCCATCTGACTAATGAAGAAGTAGACATTAGTCTCTGGTATGTCTACAAGATCACAGGGGCTCCAATTATAGGTGACATGTATGATAAATTGATACCCCCAAGGAAAATTGGAATGATTAAGAGAAGACTCTAGCTTTAGCTCAGCAATTATTGAAAATCATCCACAAGCTCAAGATTTTAGAGACTTCCCAAACTTATTATAGAAATGATATTAATCCAGAGGAGTGGATGAAATTGTTTCATACCAAGAAGCAGGATAAGGAGACAATGGAGAATAGATCGAAGGGGATGGGGCCCAAGGGGAAGGGACCCACCTATAATCGTCCTACCACCTGCCCCAAAACAGAGAAGAGGGGTTCTCCTGGAATATTCTGGCTAACTCTTGAAGTAGGTGAATTTGAGATGTGGGGATATGAAGTGAATCAAATAATCCAAAAAAGACTCTTTTGGTGGCCTTCTTGGCCCTGTGGCTCAGTGTTTATCTTTTTCCAGTCAGGGAGTCGAAGGGATGTGTCAGGACAAAGACCTTCATTTTTGTAGCCAAGTTGGCTGAGGGGAAAATGGTTGGGTTGGCTACCCCCATTTTAGCAAATATTAATAGGAGCTTACTGCATGTCATCATGGGTATGTCTCCTTTGAGAATAGTCGGACCATTCCAAGTTTTATGGGGAAGGATCTCTACTCACTTCATAACATATAATATACATAATATTGTACAGATCCCCATATGTTCTTTCAGGCCATTAGTGCATGCATTCTCTGGAATTGATCCGCTAGCTCTCAATTCCAATGAAATGAAGGCGAGGCTTAGAATTTATAAGGAATTAAATTTTTTCATTATGTAAACCGGCCAATCGGGCGGTTTGTTGAAGATGGAACCACCGGTCTGGAATTGAGGGCATACATGCTGGCCTGTAGAGATGGTTTACTGGCCACCGGGATTGACGAATATATTATATGTGAGGCCTATTCTCCATACACATTTTCACGCCAATTAAAGTGTCTGCAGCAGACTGTTGTATCCCCTCCTGTGCAGGTCTAGTCAGAGCAGCATCCGATGGTTGCCCAACAACTATGGTAGCTGACATCTAGAGAGAAGACATGGGCAGGGTTTGATCTACCAGTTGATAAAGTGGAGAATAACTTAACTATATGGTATGCCGAGAACTGGATAGAATCATACCCTGGAGGGGTGTTGAATCACCCTGTTTATCAGGTGGGAAAAAGGAAAACATCCACAGAGAAAGAAACCATTCATCTGGAAGGTGATTCTTCTGCAACAGCCAAAGCTGATTCTCCAGGTTCTTCCCCACAGGCCGAATCGTCGGATTCCCAAGATGGGGATGATAAGGCACAACATGTGGCAATGTGGCCTCATGCCAGATATAATCCTCTTGTCAGAATCAAAAGACAAACTCCATCAATTCCTACTGAGTTAATTAATTAGAGAACGTTAATCATCATTACTTTATAGAGAAACAAATTAGTATTTTCTTATTATATCTCTTTAGTTGTAGGAGCTGTGAAGAAGATGAAGTCTACAATTGTAGGACCCTCATCATAGCCTTATGGTACACCTTCTGAATATCTACGACCAAAGGCTATCCCGACATAGCGAAGTTTATATTGTGGTGCTGAAACTGGCTGTCTGGATTTGTGCGGGGGGCTACAAATCCTTAGAATAGGGAATCATTGGGCTTCTATAGATATCTGTTACAAGGATAACCCCGATGATGTGAGGGATTAAATTATTGAGATGTAGATGACCAAATATTACACTGATGATTCCATTCCTTCCACCGAGCGGTTGAAGGAAATAATAAATCGTGGTGCCACTTAGGGTGGTTCTGAAGTTGAGTAGTGGCACGATTACGTGTCTCTTGAAGATTTAAGTTTATTTCCTTATTTCCATTGAAACATAATTTCATTCAAAGATTTGTAACTCAAGGAAATTATTTTCATTAACCTGCATCTTGCAGAGAAATGAACCGGAGAGGTTCTTTCACCACAGTATAGCCCTGGTGTTACTACCATTGGGGCTAATGAATCTTCTCATGAGTCGGGTGAGATATCTCTAGGCCAGCAAGCCATGGATGAGGAGTTGGACAGGGATTTTGATTCTATAATTCAAGTACTTGTAAATAAGACTGTTGAAACTCCCAAAAAACCATAGAGTCAAAGGCATCATAGGAAGAATTCCACAACTAAATCCTTTATCAGTAGTGGTATGTCCTTCGGGTAATCATGAGTCTTAACCCATGAAAATGTTGCTCATACTTTTTCTGGGATTGCAGGGGCTTCATAATTTTCCCCTTTTAGGGAGAGTATTGACCCTCTTTTGAATAACACGGAGGGTGCTGGTGACCTATCACAAGATCATGCTGGCTTGACTACTCCTAAAGAGGAACCAATGTCTATTCCCAGTATCACTCTGACTGCTACTACAAGAAGTGAAGAATCTACTTATGGTAACATAACAATTATTCATAAATTTTTTAATGAAACATCAACTGGCATCCATTTCATGGTAATTTAGGTTCAACCACTGCACCAGAGCTTTTGGAAGCCATTGCAACTGATGTCACTATTTTATCTGAAGAAGCTGCCCAGGGTTAGAGGCCACAGAATGAAGGTCACCAATAAGACATATCGAATGCTCCAACTGGTGAGATTAACCAGGATTATGGGATTACATTGGTTGAAATTATGGAACTTGGAACATCTTTTGAAGATTTTTTAGATCATTTTAATTTAAATTGTAATTTAGAATATTATGGACATGAGTGTTATCCTTCGTCTTATTAAAAATAACTTCTTAGTATATTTCTGATCATGATCGGTAGAAAAGTGGAGTTCTATCTTAAAAAACTGCTGAACTGCCAATCCCTGAAGGGGGTACAGAAAACCCTAATATTGTAGAGACATTATCTCAAGTGGAGCTTAACCTCGTAGAGCGTCCTGAAACTCGTCCTGAAAATCCTTTTGAAGCTAGGAAAGACATGGAGGATACTTCTCAAGTTACTGATCGACTATTGGGTAAGAGATAACAATTTTTGTGACTGTACATAATTTAAAAGACAACCAAACAACATTTTTTATCCTTTGAAACTAACCATACTTTCAATTGATTATGTAGGGCCATCAATTTTAGTGGCTAGATCTGGAGGTGAAGCCTCAGCTTCTGCCCCAACAGGAATAGAAAGTGAATAAACACGGGTTAGGGGGGGAGTAGTAGAACAGGGCACTTCCCTATGTGCATTAATCTCGGATTATGTTCCCCCCTGTGACAGTGAGGCTGAGTCAGACCCAGAGATACAAAAGCTGCTCCAATTTTCACGACGCAAGGCATGTCAGAACATATGAAAGATCATATTCAAAGTGCCTTTAGAAGACCTGTCATTGAAGATTCCCTGATTGTCATCCCTCTTTGTCATGTTGGGACATGGCGGTATTGGATATCAAAAGATACATGTCGTAGTAAAAAAAGTCATCTTAAGAAGGGATAAGGAGGATAAGTACCATCAAGATTTGACATGAGTAAGGTTGTCAGCCAATATTGGTGAATTTGAGGTTACGGAATACTGAGCTAAGGCTGATCATGCTGCTAAGTTGAAGGAGCTAAATCATAAGATCAAGAGGACGGTTGTCCAGCAGATACACCTTCAGCAATAGTTGGATGCTGTTACTGGGGAACTTGACCAACTGAACAATTCACTGGAAGGAGTTCAAACAAATGGCATGAAATCCATTGTTGAAGCCAAGAAATCACTTCATGAAGCTGAAAGGAGTGAACTTGGTTTAGTGCATGAGCTTCAAGTGGGTTCTGATGATGCTCGGGATGCTGTAAATCAAATGAAGATTTGTGATGAAAACCCTTTGTAATTCTTGGAAATAAAGAAGAGACTCTAGTCTGTGGATGTTATTCTAACTGTTTTTCATCAAATGAAAAACTCTTCCTTCATCAATCATTTGTGCATGCCTTCTTTTGCTACCTGATTTAAATTTTACCTAAGAAAATGGACCTAGTAAGCATAGTTTGATTTTAACTGGGATTATAAAAAGAACCCTAAAGACTGTGAATCTTTTAATTTCTCAATATTACCTAAAATCATACAAAATGTACATTTAGTGAGTTTGGACTTAACTTTTATTCATAGTTGCCTTATCTTTAGTGGGAAGTTTAAAGTCATTCATGTCGGACATGAAAAGGATAATGTTTAAGGTCGAAATAGCTTTGACAGAATGTATTAACATTGACTTAATTACTTAATAATTTATCTGAAAACAAATTACCATGTTCATGTATGAGGGAAAATCTGTAAACGTTGACATAAGAAATTTTGAATCTGAGGAATGATATGAAAAAATGGCTAAAAGAAATTAGAAAAAGTAGTTCCCAAGAATAAAGTTACCATTATTAAACAAACCCGTTAGGGGGTTGAATTATACCGGGCCAACTAAGGGCATTGGCTTAATAGTCAAATAATAGCATCTTTTGGCTCACAGTTCCATTATGTAGACTACTTATGCAAGGCCGCCTAAGGGAACGTGCTGCATTGTCAGGAAAAAGAACTCTCAAAAAATTTTCTTTTCTACTACTAAAAAACCAGTGGAAGTTTATGGGGATTCAAATTTTCCAAAGTAAATATTTTGTTGTATAAAGGGAGTTACTTGAATATGTAGAAGATATTTCCAAACAAAATTTTATAAGAACTGGATTAATGTCACTCCTACGATGTTTTGACCAAAATGCAGGGAAGGTAAATATAAACCATAGACTTGAATACTTTTAGATCATGAAAAAGAGTATGTGACAGATATGTTAAGGAAGACTATTTTTGCGGATCCCTACATATTTTCATTAAGATAAATATGGTAAAAAGTGGTTTTCCTCCCAAGAATGTAGGTACCACTATTTGAAAATCCCATTAGGGGGTTGAATTATGTAGGTACACCTAAGGGCATTGTCTGCATAGTCAAATAATAGCATCTTTTGGCTAACAAGTCTGTTATGTAGACTGTTCATGCAAGGCCGCCAAAGGGCACATGCTGCATAGTCAGGCAAAAGAACTCATAGAAATTACACATTTTGTTACAAGAAGTCATGAAAAGGGTTATGGATATCTGGAATTATTTATGGTTAGGAGTATGAAACATGTAAATGGGTATTTTCCAATGCATTAAAGAGATAAATAGATCAATACTAACCACAATCATGTTGTGGTTGGGTCCTCAATTGAAATGTTAGACTTCACTACGTATCCCATAAGGAAAGGAATCAAACCATTCATAGTTCTTGATATACATTTTAACGTCATGTGGGATGAGAGTATAGGAAATATTAGATTAAGGACATAGAGCTCAGACCATAATAATGAATACACTGTTTTTTCTTTCACCGGGACTTTTCAACCAGGGGATTGAAAGTGGAATTTGGGGTTAGGCCCAAAGACTTGAGGCTGGATACGAGGGATGCTCGAATGTTCCTACGTATCCCATAAGGATGGGAATCAATCCACATGTAGTTCTTGAAATACCCTTTGTACAGATTTAGTTCGTACACGTATAGGGTGAAAGGGGACTTTAGTGAAATGATGGTTTAACCCAATATAAAAGGTTCATGCATTTCCATGTATTCACGTAGTCTTTAGAAGATAACATGATCGGAGATCAATGTAAATAATGATTCCCTCTCAGGTGATGGTGTCAAATGATATTGTAGTTTATTTTCATACAAGACAAAAAGTGTTAATAGATTAACATCATATAGCAAGGACGATGGTGAACAAATGTAAAAAAGTAGTGGTTCTAGGGATGCTTCACAAATCAACATCTAATGGGATGGAGTTGAAATGATGTGAAGATATTGGTTTTGGGCTTGATCCTCAGGTGATTACCAACATACCCATCCTAGAAGGCAATGATCATAGTCCATGTAGTTCAATTAAAGAATGAATTGGTGATCATGTTCTTCTTGAGGACAACGACCTAAAAATATGTCGGGACGTACACATGGTTAGCGGCCCAGAGAGGGTGTTATGGATGATGTTTACTATAATCTCACATAAGTCATACTCAGTGTGAGAAACAATAGGTAGCAACAACATTAACGATGCAAAGATTAATGTCATGTAGGACATATGAAGGGACTATGCAGTTTAAAGTCTTGCGGTGAGGAATATTTGTGCTGCACAGTTTAGTGTCATGTAGAAGGGACGGAATACAATGTAACAACATTTAGGACGTATTATAGGGACACAGTTTAACATCATGTTGGACGTGAACACATTTTTTCATCATGTTGGATAATAAGGGTGTTGTACAGTTTAGCGTCTTGTAGCTAAGATGAAGAGTACAATAGAGTTTAACATCATGTTGGACGAATGGGCGACTGTGCAGTTTAATGTCATGTAGTAAGGACAAAAAAGGACACAGTTTAATGTCATGTTTCACGTATTAGCGAATTTTTCATAGTTTAACATCATGTTGGATGATGGCATAGTTTAATATCTTGTTGGATAATGGATTATGAAGTTTAACGTCTTGCTGGATGTAAGGGAATTCTGTACAGTTTAGCATCATGTAGTTAGGACGAAACAGTTTAACGTCATGTTGGAGGTATGTGATAATAGTTTAAAGTCATATGCATGGACCGTGGATGATGCAGTTTAAAGTCTTGCATCAAGGACAACACAATTTAACATCATGTTGGACGATATGGATGAAAATAGTTTAAGGTCATATGCATGGACTATGGATGGTGCAGTTTAACGTCTTGTTGGATGATGGATTCACAGTACACAAAATAATTCTTTAGAAATCTAGCATTGGTTGAAGTAGTGATGAGTTCTCCATCCATTATGATTAAAGAATAAGTTCGATTGTGGTAGACCTTATGTATTGAATAAGGTCCTTCCCATTTTGGTTCCAGGTTGCGAGGTTTCTTTCTTGGTATCATTGGAGTTCTATGAACCAATACCAATTCTCCCTGAATGAATGAACTAAGAAGAACTTTTTTGTTGAAAGCTCATGCAATTAGATTCTGATAGACATTCATGTGGTGCAGGGTGCATAATCTTTTCTCGTCTAGTCGTTCCAATTCATCCAATCACTTTTGAGGTTTGTAATCTGTAGATGACTGATCACAAATGGCTACTCTGAGCTAGGGTAATTGAACCTCAATAGGAACGACTTCTTCTGTTCTATATACCAATGAATTTGGAGTGGACTACGTTGCAGTGTGGGTGGTGGTCCGATTATCCCATAAAGCATGAAAGATTTTATCATACCATGATTTATTATCTTTATCTACCATCATTTGCAGAAATTTTGAAAGAGCCTTGTTGAATGATTCTATAAAGCCATTGGATAATACATGATACTGAGAGGAATGATAGGATTTGATGTTGTATTCTTGATAAACTTCCATACCTTGGATGAACAGAAGATGGTGGCATTGTCTGTCAATATGGTATGAGGGACACAAAATATTGTAATGATGTTATACATGATGAAGTTAACAATGCATTTAGATCTAACTTCACTGAGAGGTATTTCCACTGCCCATTTGGAAAAGAAGTCGGTAGCAATAAGAATGTACTTAAACTTCTTGGATGTAGATGACAGATAAGGTCCTACTAAATCCAATCCCCATGTGGAAAATGGACATGATTATTTAGCTGTATGAAGAATCTCTGGGGGTTGATGAATGAAGTTGGAATGTACATGGAATGACTGAAACATCTTTGTGAAATCAACACAATATTGTATCATTGAAGGCCAAAAGTATCCAAGCCTTTGAATTTGATCAGATAGTCTTTGTCCAGACTGGTGGGCACCACAGACTCCTACATGCACTTCATTCATGACAACCATTGTCTCTTCACCATCAATGCATATGAAGTGAATTCCATAAAAACCTATTTTGTATATAATTTTCTCTAGGTGATCAGGGCTATCATAAAGAGTGAAGTTGACCACACGTTGCCGAATTTGTTCTTTCCTGGCACTATCAGCTGGAAGTGTTCCATTTTGAATGTATTCCCTGATAGGTGTCAACCATCCTGTAGTATGACCATATGGTTCAGGAATGGGACTAATTTCATTGATTCCCTCTGTTATAGTTTGAACATAAGGTGATATTGTATGACGGTGGGTGTAACTCTCCGACCCCAGTTAGCCAGAGTCGGTGCATTATTACATAACATTGGCATGATCACAAGAAAGATCAAATATCAAAAGACCGATTTGTTTAGTAGCCTTGGAAACACTAGATATATTCATAAAGTTTTACATTACATCATAGAATTAAAACTACAACAACATAGTCTCCATAGTCCACACTCATATCCCCTCATACTATCCCTGCAGGTCATTCATAATTTACTTCTTCACATGCTGGGAATAAATAAAACATAGAAAAGGGGTTAGCTCAAAGGCCCAGTAAGGATAACAATATAGGGAAAACATTCATAAATAAGGATAAATATTTAAGGCAGTGTATCACTAAAACAAAAGCATTTTAAACTTGATCTTAAACATAGTATGGAAAAAAATGAAATGAAATAATGCCATTTACTTATTCACATTGATATTCTACTAATCGAATAATCACATGCAATATCAATAACCACTTTCATAATGGTGGAATGCATAATGCCAGATTATCATAACCAAATAGCCAAGGCCTCATGACAAGACTAAAAATAAGATTTGGTCAAGGCCCTGTTCCAAGACACTAGTTTGTCTCATGAAACCTACCGATGCATCGAGGAGATATAGTGGGCTCCACCCGTCACATAATAAGTCCAATGCATTCCTCATATGTACAGTTTTACACATAACATAAACATTCGTTCTAAAACTAGCATAATAAATGTCAATACTTTCTCCATAAACCATGAATGGTATTAAAATAACACATCCATAGTCAAAAAAATCACAGAACCTTCAATACAATATGGAATTTTTGTATCATAATAAATCTTCTTCAAATAAGCTTAAAATCCATCAAAGTATGTTGACATAGATGAAATCAACACTATTTGATAGAAATATCCCTTTTTTGAAATCATATAAAAGTCACATAATTATAAAATAAAACATTTAATTTGAAATTTTTTTATAAGCTTGCAAGGGAAGCTTCAAAGATATTATATTGGTGGAAAATAGCCGCACCCACCGTATAAGTTAAAAAACATTCTTACCTTAATTCTGTCGAAAAGGTTAAAAAGCACCTTGTTTGAAAATGGAAGGAATGATTCCATTATAAACCTCTTATAAAAATTCAAACAAGGTTATAAATGACTTTAACCCATATTATTGTAAATAGTGAAAATGTTTTTAAATACATTTGTAAGAAACACGAATGTGGATGATAAAGAAATCACAGTAGATTATTACGTATAATCATCTCGGATAATGAAGAGATTGAGAAATAAACCCTTACCTTGTACATTTCCTTTGATGGGGGTAGATTAACCTCCTGTATAATGGTAAAATAATTGTTATTAAAGTTTACAAGAATTATATACAATAATATGATATCATATATGATCTTTTAACATTGCTTTGATTATAATATATTTGTATTATCGTCGTTTCGGGTGATAACTTACTCATTTTATTTTATATGTTTTGTTACATAAGCCATTTTTTATAGATAGGTTGTATCTTATTCATATCAAGAATGATATCATGTCTATAAAAATTATTTTTAAATCATAAAATGATAATTATACATGAATTGATATGATGGAGAATTAATCTCATTGCATTCGTGGAGACGATAGTCCGTACGTACGCACAAGCAAAAATATCATTCTTTTGATATTAAAATAATATATAATTGGAAGGTATAGAATATATAAAGAATCATTATCAAGTTATATTTATTATTTACATTAATTAAAAATCATTATTATACCCATCCAAATAATAATATATTGAATAACAATTACACCACGACGTGGAGACGACAAGCCGTACGTACACACGTATGGTGACATGTCATTCAAAGGATGGATAGAATAATACATATGGTAGTACCATATTTATAATAACATCAAAGTATATATAATATACTGGAGTTGTTATTTTATAAGTGTAATAACAAATATATAAGAAGTGGAAGAAGAAAGGAACTTGAAAAGGGGTGGTGAAATCATTACCTCTTCTTCGGGTTCTTTCTTTTGATTTGATCAAAAGGGCCCCATAGGTTGGCTTTATGACTAAATGAAGGACCGTAGGATAAAGTGATGGACGTTGAGAGAGTATTTGGGTAGGGGTTGGCTAATCCAAAAGGCTTTGAAGGTGTGAATTAATGAGAAGGTGGAGTTCCCTTTTATAAGAGGGGTGAGTGCCGCCTTTCGAAAAGCTAGAGATATTATTTTATAATATATTAATATTCTGTTTCTAATGGCTCCAAAGTGGTTTATTTAAAGTTTCAGGTGAGCATGGGTCGAAAACCACTCAACCAATAGAATTTAGACAGATTTGGGTCAATATATTAACCTTATTTTTTAGTTTTAACTCTTAGTTAATTAGTTTGACACTTACCATGTCACTTTGTATTTTTATATTATATAGTTAATAAACATACTATATACCTCCAAGAAACCTCCAAGTGGTCCATTGATGATACACCTATCATGATATAAGTCTCTTGGCCTAACCTTAGATTTTTAGGAATTTAATATCAATTAATAATATAATATTTGTTTTAAAAACTCTATTATTTCTATTTTGACACTATTAAAAAATTGATTTTTGTGAAAATCATAACAGAATGATTACTTCTAAAAATGTTAATTAAGTCATCGTAACATGTCATATTAAGCTATAAATTTATTTTAATTCATAAAAATCTTCAAATTATATTCATTTAAGTAATTATAATATCAATTATTTTAATTTTTCACTATTATGGTAATTACTTCATCATCATTGTGTCATAAATAAATAAAATTATTTATTTTCTAAAAATTATAAATAAAATATAATTATGTAGGAAATATTTTTATATTTATAATGAATATTTATAATAGAAAATCCAACATATATAACCCTATTTAAAAAAATGTTTTTCTAAAATATATATGCTTATGTCATTTTTGTATTTATTTTAACTTAATTAATATAAAGTGTCATTATCACTTACATGTGGCTCCATGGGGTCTAAAAATCGACCCAAAGATGCCCATGGTCGGTAATGTATTAACCAATAAGGTTATGACACGTTTTAGGGTAATTTTTTATTATTATAATATTATTTTTTAACCCTTATTTACCGGATTTACCCTTTAACCATGGTAAATAAATTATTTACCGAAGTAATTATTCAAAATGTCTAAAAATAAAAGTTAACTATTTAAAAAATTTGAACATCCTGATTCTAAATATGTAATTTATTTTTCAAATTTCAAAACACAGAAGTGGCATAAATTAATTTAAAATTAATTCCCGTTGTCAAAACAAAAAGCGTGTTTTTAAGAGATAATAACTATCAAAAGATTGACACTTATTTATGTCCGGTTTAATTGTAATATTATGTACAATGACCAAAATTGTATTAAATAGTAATAATATATTCTAAATATACTTTAGAACCACTGAAATTAATAATTTATCAATATAAATTATTTCTATTAAAAAGTTGTTTTTAATTAAAATTTAGTAATTCTTACTATTCATCAAAATATAAATGTTATCTGAAATGTTCCAAAAATTCAGCCTAGGATAAATTCGATATTCCGAATCCAAAAATGAAGTCCATTTTGAGAGGTAAAATTTATACAATTTCAAAAAGTAGGTATTACTATTCATAATGGCTTGTTTGATTGGTTCTGGTGTGTTAGAACTCGATGTTGCATACAACACATGCTATCACATTATTCAAAGAGAGGCATAACGTAGATGTTTGGGGTGTTACATTCTCCCCTCCTTAAAATAATTTTTTCCTCAAAATTTCTAGAATAATACAACATAAAAAGACTTGGGTGGATCTTCATCATAAGTTCCTCAGGTTCCCACGTTGCATCTTCCATCTTATGGTTTCTCCATAAGACTTCTACCAGACGTGTTGTCCGGTTTCTCTGTACTTGTTCTCTCTTATCAAGAAACCTCACTGGCTCTTCACAATAAGACAGATCGAGTTCCAGTTCTAATTCCTCATAGGTGAGTACATGTGTTGGGTCAGGCATGAATTTCCTCAACAGAGATACATGGAACACATCGTGAACTTTGGATAGACTTCGCGGCATTTCCATTCGGTAAGCTACTGCCCCAATTCATTCTACAATTTCGAAAGGTCCGATGTACCTAGGACTCAATTTACCTTTCATACCAAAATTTATAACTCCCTTCCATGGAGATACCGTCAGGAAAACACGATCACCGAATTGAAAATCCAAATCCTCCCATCGATTATCGGCATAGCACTTCTGCCTACATTGAGCTGCTTTGATATGGTTTTGGGTTACCTTCACCTTTTCCATCGTTTCCTCCACCAGTTCTGGTCCTACAAGTTTTCTTTCACCAACATCATCCCAGCATGTTATTGTGTGACATATATTTCCATATAACGCTTCATATGGTTCCATTTGAATACTCGAATGGAAGCTATTATTATAGGAAAATTCTACCAGAGGTAAATATTGATCCCACATACCCTGAAAGTAACGTGAGTAGGATTTCAACATGTCTTCTAAGGTTTTAATAGTCTGTTCTAATTGTCTTTCTATTTTAGGGTGGTAGGCAGTTCTCAAATTAAGTTTAGTATCGAAGGATTTCTGAAAATTTTTCCAGAATCTTGATGTAAAACAGGGATGACGATAAAAAACCATCGATAGGGGTCCTCCATGAAGTCTCACAACTTCATTAATATACATTCTTGCTAGTTGTTCATGTGGTAAATCTTCCCTTATAGAAATGAAATGTGCGGACTTGGTTAGATGATCAACAATGACCCATATTGATTCATTCCTTCTAGGAGTCTTTGGTAGCCCCATGACAAAGTCCATCATAATATTGTCCCATTTCGACACCGGTATGGGAAGAGGTTGCATGACTCCTCTACGATGTTGCCTTCCAGCTTTCACTTTTTGAAAACCATACATCTTGACACAAAATCAGAAATCTCCCTCTTCATGTTGTCCCACAAAAAATGTTCCTTCAAATAATTATACATTTTGGTGCTCCTAGGGTGTATAGTGAAATTGGAACTACGAGTATCATCCAACAATTCCCTGTTTAGATCAGGTATATCGGGAACAGAAAGTCTCTTCCCAAATTTCAAAATTCCATCTTCATACACAAAGTCTCTCAATCTCCCATAATTCATAACATTAATCTTCTTTTGAAATTCTTCATCATCAGTCTCAGAAATATTAATCATTTATAGTAATGATGGTTTGGCAACCATTTGAAAAACCATTGATGTTTCACCTTCCTGGGTTATTCCCATGTCCATATTCACTAGATCCATGAAAATTGGATCCCTTTCAATTCTCATATTGTTCAAAACTCCTTGATCATTTCTTCTCAAATAATCAACCACCTTTTTTACCTTCCTTGGGTGGTAGTGTATCGTACAATCATAATCCTTGAGTAATTAAAGCCATCTCCTTTGCGTCATGTTGAGTTCTTTTTGTGAGAAAATATACATCAAACTCTTGTGATTATTATAAATCTCATATTTTTCACCATAGAGGTAGTGCCTCCATATCTTCAAAGAAAATATCACAGCTGCTAACTTGAGATCATGAGTAGGATAGTTTTTTTCATGAATTTTCAACTATTGTGATGTATAGGCAATAACCCTATCATTTTGCATAAGGACACAACCCAGTCCTTTTTTCGATGCATCACTATAAATAATGAACCCATTATTCCCTGATGTTAGAGTAAATATAAGATAATTGACTAATATTCTCTTCATTTCTTTGAAACATTCTTCACACTCTTTTGTCCATATAAATTTAACCCCTTTACGTGTGAGCTTTGTTAATGGGTTAGCCAGCCGGGCAAAATTCTGGACGAAATGTCGATAATAAACTGCCAACCCAATAAAACTGCGTACCTCAGTTATACTTGTAGGTGCTGTCCATTCATGGATTCCTTTTTTCTTAAATGTATCAACAGAGGTTCCATCTTTAGAGAAAAATATGCCCATGAAAAGAAATCTCTTTATGCCAGAATTAACACATGCTAAACATCTGATATAATTCATGTCTTCTCAGAGTCTTTAGGATAATGCACAAGTGATTTTCATGATCTTTGTATCTTTTGGAGTATACCAAGATATCATAAATAAATACCACCAAAAATTCATTGAGATATTCCATGAAATCTCTATTCATCAGATCCATGAATACAGAGGGCGCATTAGTCAATCCAAAAGGCATTACTGTAAACTTGTAATGCACTTACCTGGTTCAAAATACTATGTTCGGAATTTCTTCCTTATTCACACACAACTGATTGTAACCAGATCAAAGGACAATCTTTGAAAAGTATTGAGCTCCATGTTTTTGGTCATATAAATCATCAAAGCGAGGTAGGGGATACTTTTTCTTTATTGTTATAGCATTGATCTCCCTGTAGTCGATACATAACATCATAAATACATCTTTCATTTTAACATAAATAACAGGGGCTCCCCATGGAGAAACACTAGGGGTGAACAAATCCCTTATTACTCAATTCCTATAGTTGTATATTTAGTTCAACTAATTCTATAGTGGCCATTCTATAAGGGGTATTTGATATAGGCCTTGATCAAGGAATTAAATCAATGGAAAACTCAACTTCTCATTCGGGAGGATTTCCAGGTAAATCTTCCGGAAACACATCTACATATACATTCACAATAGGTACATCCTCTATTTGAACATTCATTTCCTCACCCATAGTCATTTCATTCTCTTCCTCC
The DNA here is from genome assembly GCA_963277665.1 of Viscum album. Classification (NCBI taxonomy): domain Eukaryota; kingdom Viridiplantae; phylum Streptophyta; class Magnoliopsida; order Santalales; family Viscaceae; genus Viscum; species Viscum album. The sequence continues at coordinate 1,037,630,082 of OY728140.1, read as the reverse complement.
CCAATAATTGAATCTAGTTGAGCTACTGGGGGTGGATCTAGATAAGAATTAGGTGGTGCCGATTCTGCTCTAAAGATAAGGTGTTCCTTATCATCATCATCAAAAATCGTAACCTCCTTCTTCTTACAATAAATCATCACATCATAGTCTGAAATCCAATCCATACTAAGGATTACATCAAAATCAATCATAGGTATGACGATGAGATCAGCGGATAAAGAACAATTATGTGCTCTAATGGGGACTGATTCAAAAAACTTTGTTGCAATGATACTTCCCTTAGGAGATTTAACTGACAACTCCCTTGTTAAATCAAATTTGAAATATCTAATTTTCATAGCAAACTGGGTAGATATGAAACAATGCAATGATCCAGAATCAAATAATGCATTTTCTAAACTCGAGGAAACCATTAAATTACCTACCACCACGTCTTTTGGAGCTTCTACCTTAGCTGTAGTGATAACATAATCTTGGCGTTGATCCCCTGGATGTTTCTGAGGTAAGTACCCCTGATGCTTAGGACATTAATTTTCATAATGTCCCATCTCCCATCAATTTTAGAATTGGACATCGGTAGCTTCCTTCTTCCCCTTGCAATCACGAGCTTGGTGGCCTTTTTGACCATACATGTAACATAATCATGTTCCTTTTAAGCAAGTACAGGGGTGTTTCTTCCCACATTTACCACAGGATGGATATTCAACCTTTCCCTTCTTCACTTTATTTCCATTACCAGATTGATCATCAGATCTCTTCTTCTCTTGGTTTACTTTAAAGTTGTAAGACATTGAGAATTCCTTTCCAGTCTTGATAGCACATGAGACACTCTCTTCGTACGACGAGAAGGATTGTGAGACTAATTCTCAATGGAGATATGATTTTAACCCATCAAATAAATGATCAATATTAATTCTTGGGATATGTATATAATCTCTAGCATACCTTGCTAACCGTGTAAAGTTATCCTCATACTTTGCGACATTCTCATCCTCCATTTTTCTCAAACTCAGAAATTGCCTTTCCATATCTTCTTGATGGTCATGAGTAATGAGTTTTTCTAAAAATGGATATTTGAACTCCCTACATTCCATATTTGATACATCATCATCTTCCTTTGTGTTTTGAATCAACGACTAGCATTGATCAACATCTCTAGTGAAGCGGTAAACTGCCATGATAACTTTTTCCCTTTCACTACTTCCCAAAGCCTGAAATATTTTCTCTAGGGAATTTATCCATTCCTCAGCTACTAAGGGATTTATAACTCCATGGAAAATTTTAGGTTGTTGCCTCATGAAGCGATCTAACATTGATCCTCCACGCTGCAGATAATGGTGCTCCATACGGGTAAGGTTATTATTCATAACCTGAGTGAGTTGTCCGAGTATGATGATTAGATGATTGGCACCAGTTGCATCACCAGCTCCACTACAATTAACTTGAGGAGGAGGTAAATCCCTACATGGAGTGCATGCATTGGTACGGTTTCCATTTTTTCCACTAGGCGCCATTTCTAAACAATGGCATAAACTAGATCAGTTTATGAATAAAAATACTTAATTTCATACATATAAAACACTTAACATAAATTGAACTATTTATGGATATAATCCATAATCATAAAAATGTTTTCTTTGAGAAAGTATATACTCATAAACCCTTCATGATGATTTTTACATAAAATGAGAGTTATCCTAAGCATATCCCCTAGGAGTGTCGTAACCAAGAGTCCAGAAAGACCCGTTGTCGTGCACCAGTTCCCGTTCAAGTCTATCTCAAAGAGGTGTTTTCAGGTTTTTCCCCTCGGTACATCTCTGCTAGAGCCGCCTCTACCTTCTCATATCCAAACAGTGATGTATTGCTCAGAAAACTCACAAAATCTCTACAATACCACAATTCTAGGAAGTTATTCTATATTAATCCTCAAAGTCCATCTTAATTCTATGTGCTCTAATCAGAGTTTATCTAAATATAAATTCCAAGGTTTGTACTAAACTTCCTTTGATACCAACTGTAACGCCCTGACCCCAGTTACCCAGAGTCAGTGCATTATTACATAACATTGGCATAATAACAAGAAAGATCAAATCTCGAATGACCGATTAGTTTAGTAGCATTGGAAACACTAGATATATTCATAATGTTTTACATTATATCATAAAATGAAAACTACAACAACATAGTCTTCATAGTCCACACTCATATCCCCTCATACTAAACCTGCAGGTCATTCATTATTTACTTCTTCACATCCTGGGAAAAAATAAATCAAATAAAAGGGGTGAGCACAAATTCCAAGTAAGGATAACAATATAGCGGAAACATTCATAAATAAGGATAAACATTTAATGCCGTGTATAACTAAAAAAAATCCTTTTAAACTTGAACATCAACATAGTATGGAAAAAATAAAATGAAATAATTCCATTTACTTATTCACATGGATATTCTACTAATCGAATAATCACATGCAATATCAATAACCACTTTCATAATGGTGGAATGCATAATGCCAGACTATCATAACCACATAGCCAAGGCCACAGGCCAAGACTAAAAATAAGATTTTTTCAAGGCCTTATGCCAAGACACTAGTTTTTCTCATGAGACCTACTGATGCATTGAGGAGCTATAGCGGGCTCCACCCATCACATAATAAGTCCAATGCATTCCTCATATGAATAGTTTTAAACATAACATAAACATTCTTATTAAAACTAGCATACGAAATGTTAATACATTCTCCATAAACCATGAATGGTATAAAAATAACACATCCACAGTCAAAAAAATCATAAAACCCTCAATACGATATAGTAGTTTTGTATCATAATAAATCAACTTCAAATAATCTTGAAATCCATAAAAGGATGTTGACATAGATGAAATCCAAAATATTTGAGAGAAATATCCTTTTTTTGAAATCATTTAAAAGTCACATAATTATAAAATAAAACGTTTACTTCGAAAATTTTCTTATAAGATTGTAAGGGATTATTCGATGATTTTATAATGGCAGAAAATAGTCGCACCCTCCATATAAGTTAAAAAACATTATTACCTTAATTCTGTCGAAAAGGATAAAAGGAACCTTGTTTGGAAAAGGACAGAAAGATTCCTTTATAAACCTCTTATAAAAAGTCAAAAAAGGGTATAAATGAATTTAACCCATATTCTTGTAAATAGTAAAAATGTTTTGAAATACATTTTTAAGAAACATGGATGTGGATGATAAATAATTCCCAATAGATTATTACGTATAAACAACCTCAGATAATGAAGAGATTGCGAAATAAACACTTTCATTGTACATTTCTTTGGTTGGGGGTAGATTAAAATCCTTTATAATGGTGAAATAATTGTTATTAAATTATACAAGAATCATATACATTAATATGATATCATATATTATCTTTTAACATTACTTTGATAATAATATCATAGTATTATCATCATTTTGGGTGTTAACTTACTCATTTTATTTTATATGTTTTGTTATAGAAGTCGTGTTTTTTATGGATAGGTTGTATATTATTCATATCCAGAATGATATAATTTCCGTAATCATTATTTTTAGTTCATCAAATGATCATTATACTTTAATGGATATGATGGAGAATGAATCTCATCGCGTTCGTGGAGACGGTAGTCCGTACATACGCACTAGTGACAATATAATTCTTTTAATATTAAAATAATATATAATTGGATGGTATAACATATATAAAGAACCATTATCATGTTATATTTCTTATTTACATGAATTAAAAATAATTATTATACCCATACAAATAATAATATATTGAATAACAATTACACCACGACGTGGAGACGGTAAGCCGTACGTACGCACGTATGATGACATGTCATTCAAAGGATGGATAGAATAATGAATATGGTTGTACCATATTTATAATAACATAAAAGTATATATAATATACTGGATTTATTATTTTAGAATGGTAATAACAAAGATTTAATAAGTGGAAGAAGAAAGGAACTTGATAAGGGGTGTTGAAATCATTACCTCTTCTTCGGGTTCTTCCTTTTGATTTGATAAAAAGGGCTCTATAGGTCAGCTTTATGATATCATTAAGGCCTCTAGGATGAATTGAGGGAAGTTGAAAGAGTATTTGGTTAGGGTTTGGCTGGACAAAATGGATTTTATGGTGTGAATTAATGGGAAGGGTGAGTGCCCTTTTATAAGAGTGGTGAGAGGCACCTTTGGAAAAGCTAGAAATATTATTTTATAATAAATTCATATTCGGTTTATAATGTCTCCAATGTGGATTATTTAAAGGTTAAGGTGGGGATGGGTCTAAAACCACTCAACAAATTTAATTTAGACAGGTTTGGGTCAATATATTAACCTTATCTTTTAGTTTTAACTCTTAGTTAATTTGTTTGACACTTACCGTGTCACATTGTTTTTTTATATTATATAGTTAATAAACATACTATATACCTCCAAAGGACACCCAAGTGGTCCATTAATGATACAACTATTATTATATAAGCCTCTTGAGAGAACATTAGATTTTTATTAATTTAATATCAATTAATAATATACTATTTGTTTTAAAAACTCTTTTATGTCAATTTTGACACTATTCAAAAACTGTTTTTTTGAAAATCATAACAGAATAATTACTTCGAAAAAAGTTAATTATGTCAATACTAACATGTCATATTAACATATAAAATTAGTTTAATTAATAAAAAGTCTCAAATTATATTTATTTGGGTAATTATAATATCAATTATTTAAATTTTTCACTATTAGGGTAATTACATCATCATCATTGTGTCATAAATATATTAAATTATCTATTATCTAAAAATTATATATAAAATATCATTATGTAGGAAATATTTTTATCTTTATAATGAATATTTATAATAGAAAATCCAACATATATAACCCTATGTTAAAAAATGTTTTTCTAAAAGATATATGCTAATGTAATTTTTGTATTTATTTTAACTTAATTAATACATAGTGTCATTAGCAGTTACAAGTGGCTCCATGGGGTCAAAGATAGACCCAAAAATTCCCATGGCCGGACATGTATCAACCAATAAGGTTAGGACACGTTTTAGGGTTATTTTATATTATTATAATATTATTTTTTAACCATTATTTATCGGATTTACCCTTAAACCATGGTAAATAACATATTTTCCGCAGTAATTATTTAAAATGACTAAAAATAAAAGTTACCTATTTACACAATTTGAACATACTGATTCCAAATATGGAATCCATTTTTTCAAATTCAAAACACAGAAGTGGCAGAAATTAATTTAAAATTAATTCCCGTTGTTAAAACAAAAAGCTTGTTTTTAAGAGATAATAACTATCAAAAGATTGACACTTGTTTATATCCGGTTTAATTGTAATATTATATACAATGACCAACAATGTATTAAATGGTAAAAATATATTATAAATATACTTTAAAACCACTAAAATTCATAATTTATCAATATAAATTATTTCTATTTAAAAAGTTGTTTTTAATTAAAATTTAGTAATTTTTACTATTCATCAAAATATAAATGTTATCTGAAATGTTCCAAAATTTCACCCTAAGATAAATTCGATATTCCGAATCCAAAAATGAAGTCTATTTTGAAAGAAAAAATATATAAAATTTAAAAAATTAGGTGTTACTATTCTTAACGTCTAGTATGATTGGTTGTGGTGTGTTAGAACTCGATGTGGCATACAACACACGCAATCACATTATTCAAAGAGAAGCATACCATAGAAGCATGGGGTGTTATAGTGGGCAATACTGATGGAAGTCTCGTACCGATTTGGATCTTGTAGAGCTGTGGATATATTAGCCACTGAATCAGCTTGAGCATTTTGTGGTCTTGGGACAAAAGAAAATGTCATTTCCAAAGGAAATTCTGCCATTAACCCTCTGACATAATCATACAAAGGGATTAGTTCTTCTTTTTGGATTGCATAATCCATATTGACTTGTTTGATTACCTGGTCTGAATCACCTTTCAGTTTTAAGTGATTCACATGTTCTTTAAGTGCTATCTCCAATACTACGATAAGAGCATGGTATTCTGCTTCATTATTTGTCCCGCCTCCCAATAATGAGAAATAATTGGGTAGCACTTCCTTTTCGGGAGAATTAAGTAAAATTCCTAATCCAAATTTTTTTAATTTAGGATCTTACATTTTCATCCCTGTTGGACTTCTGGAAGCACAATCAAAGTAAATTTCATATACTTGAATATTATCTAGAATAGAAAACACTTCATTATTAGGAAGTTCAATATCTAAAGATATATATTCTGCTGAAGGGTGTTCAGCAAGGAAATCATCTAGAGCTTGTCCCTTTGTCACCATTTGAGACACGTACTAGAAATCAAATTGCTGCAAAATAACTACCCACCTTGCTAGACATCTGTTAAGCATTGGACGACTAAGGATGAATTTGAGCGGGTTATTGCGAGATACCAATTGGACCTGGTGATGTTGTAGATAGTGTCTCAACTTTTGAATTGAAAATATTAATGCTAGGTAGCACTTCTTAATATTTGAATATCAAGTTTCTGCCTCAAGCATAGTCTGACTGAGATAGTAAAGTTTGTTTTCATTCCCAACATTTTTCTTTTGGGCAAGGAAGCCACCCAATATTTTCTCTTAGGTTGTCACATAGAGGATAAGTGGTCTTCCTTCAATAGGTGGCTTTAATACCAGTGGACTCAAGATGTATTTCTTTATAAAATCGAATAATTCCTGACATTCTTCAGACCACTGGTATGTGACCCCCTTTTTCATCAATTTGGTGAAAGGTTAGCTTTTTCCTGCTAAATTGGCGATGAAATGCTGAATATAGGCCAAGTTTCCTTGAAGTTCTCTTAATTCGTTCAAATTCCGAGGAGGATACATACCATGGATTGACATTGTCTTATCATGATCTACTTCAATACCACGATTGCAAACAACAATGCTGAGAAATTTTCTTGAGGACACCCCAAAAGCACATTTTAAGGGGTTCATCATCAAACTATGTTGCCAAAGTTTGTAGAATATGAATTCCGAATCAGCCAGGTGATTATAACGTTGCATAGATTTAAAAAACGAATCACCAACATAACATTCGAAAAATTTCCATAAAAAGGGTTTGATGATATGGTGCATGGCACACTGATATGTTGCACCAGTATTCTTCAGGCCAAAGGGCATTACCTGATAGCAGAACACACCCTGAGTTGCTCTGGAAGCTGTAGATTCCTCATCTTCTCGAGCCATTCAGATTTCATTATATCCCGAATATCCATCCATTAAAGAAAGTGATTCATAGCCAGCAGTTTCATCAATCAAGAGTTCTATAATCAGAATTGGAAAATCATCATTAGGACAATGCCGATTAAGATCTCTGAAATCAATGAAAATTCTAATTAGTCCGTTCTTGCTTTTTCATAGGGAAAATATTATCCAACCACATGGGATATTGAACTTCTATGATGATGTTAGCTTTGATAATCTTATCCCTATCAGCTTCAATTTTGGAAGAATTGGTTGGGTGTGTTTGTCTTGCAGCTTTATTAAATCCTCAATGTTCTTCTGTCAAACCCAAACGATGAGTAGCAACATCAGGATAAAGCCCTAACATCTCTGTATAGTTCCAATCAAATATATCTCAATTTTTCCTTAAAAATGAAATATAATTCTCTTTCTCTTCAAGAGTAATGGCCACACTAATTAAAGTGGGGAGTGGATCTTTTTTGTACCCATATTTATTTCTCTGAGTTCATCAACGGTGGTAGAGATAGCCTCTTCAAATGCTGGAGGAGTATCCCTGAGATCTTTATCTTCTTCTTCTACATGTCTTATTTCTTCTGTTTCTACTTTCATAATAAATAATGAAGTAGAATTTTCATGATCAGATGAGATGTTAAAATTTTAACATCCTAAAGAAGAGGCATCCATTTCAGACCCTATTGATGATGAATGTTCTTCCTTGGTTAATAAAGAGGTGATGATGGATTGGAAATCGACATCATCATTCACCTATGACATTTCTATAGCTTCTTCTAGCCTGGTTGGTGATGTATAGACTTGATGGATTTCAGCAGATGAAATGAAGACATCCCCATTTGATCAATCATCATTGCTTGGCGAATCACCAATTTCTCTCATGACATCTGGATTGATTTCTGTAATTGACATTATGGATGTTTCCATAAGAGTATATTGATTTGGGTATATCCTGTCAATTTGACAGATAGGCAACACATAATATGCACTCACATGTGTAAATGTATTTACTGGAATCTTTTCCCAACCAAATGGAGCATTAACATTGGTAACCTCCCTTGTTGTAGATTTCTCCTTACCCTTCATGTGATAGAATTCCACCTCAATCTATTGAGATTCACATGGAAGGGGATTTATCATAATACAATGTCCCAATTTGACCATCGAAACAATATTTGAGACATTGATGGTATGATGAAGGGATAGCCACATATTGATATAACCATGGTCTTCCAACCAAAACATTGAATGTTGTGTCATGATCAACAACCATGAAATCTGAATTGGATACAAGGTCTCTAAACTGAGTTCTGAGTGTAATCTCGCCCAGCGGTTCTTGTTCATTTTTATCATATCATTGCAACATCATAGTAGAAGGAGATAAATCAGTTTATGTGAGTCCAAATCGATGAAGTGTAAGAATGGGGATGAGGTTGACTCTTGAACCATTGTTAATGAAATCTATTCAGACGTATACATTGTTGAACTTTCTAGATAAGTAGAAAGTTATAATATTTCCATGAACGACATCATCCTCATATTCATCTGTGAAGGCTATCACTACATGACATTCTACAGGATTATTATCTATATGATAGACTTCAGTCGCATCAATTTCAGATTCGAACTCCTGAGGACATGACAAATCCTCAATGAGTGCATCCCAAAGATCCTTATATAGGTTCAAGGAATGAATAATTGATAACTTGGCTAGTATATGGGCCAAGTGTTTCAATACATCATACTTTTTATCCAACAGTATGCATTTTCCAACAGGAACATGTGGTTTCGCAGGTGCCTTAGAGGTTGAGGAATTAGAAGTAGATGCTTCTTGATTTGATCCCTCAGGAACATCTTGACGAACCATAATTTGGAGGTAATCTCCGGATAATTCAGCCCTTCGTTCCTCTAGGGGATTAATCCATAATCAAGATAAGACTAACTTTATCTAAGGAAGAGATTGAGGATTTGAAAAAGTCCCCTGTCCGGTGGACTTGGGTTGTTCCTGATGTTCCTTCCCAACTCCTCGAATCCTATTTTTTTATTATGAGGGTTGGGTTAAAAGAGTCCCCAGTCTACGAAGCTGGGGTGGTTCTTGAGTTTCTATATCTGATACCTTCTTAAAAGATCTTATGATCATATAGACTTTAGTCCATAAATTGGCTGGATGCATTAACATGAATCCACTCTTATCACCTAGCTGAAAAGACCGTTGGATGATTTCTAACACTTCTGTCACTTGATGATGTGCACGCTCTAAACGAGAATCCTATTCGACATTATTGTCTTCCTGATGAAAAATTAATTCAATAACTTGTTATCTGTATTCTTGATTCCGGGAAGAACTAGTTGAGGCATGTTTTTGAGAAAGCCTTTAATTACGAAAAAGCCAATTGGATGTGGCCGACCCTGGGCAATAACATTGCATGAGACCATTTTCGTAGGGCTTTATTGGTTGGAGTGTACAGTGAAATTTAGTGTTCCATGGATAACCCATCCCTTGATATAAATACCAGATGGGGCATTGGAATTTAACTGGTGCAATATTCATAGTGCGCCAAGGCATGAATGCTGAAGGGCTCTCCACTGTTTTTCATCCTTTGGATATCGAGAAACTGAGAGAGAAGCCAAATCAAATTCGTGTTGTAACCCTTTTATTATTTTTATATTATTTTCATATTCATCATATGATTATATTTTCTTTTTCAATTGACAAAGAGTTTTCCACATATTGAGATGAATTTCTTCAATACAATCTTCCATCAATATCTCTGGAATGTATTACTGAGAGTCAGTCAAAGGCCAAAACATAACTGGCACATCACCTTTCGCCAGTTGTTTTCTCATATTTAGTACTTCCTCCTTATCATTTGATAAATATTCTTCTATCGGTATATACCAACACAGGTGCTTCTTTATATTTTCATTATATTCAAAAAGATTGGTAGAGAATTCACCTATCAAACTAGAAGATGCATGACACATGGGTGGTTCAAAGAATGACCTACACCCCATGATATATTCTAATTGAGAAAGTATTTCACCTGCCATTGGTAAAGCATCAGACATGACTAGTTTCACATTTTCATGTGCCTCAATATAAGAGGGTTTTCTCGTCACAAAATTGTCCATTGGAGCATTATCCAGGCAATGTGAATTAATAATGCGGAGAGGACTTTCATAGCTAAATTCATCATCATGGGGAGGACCACTATGGTGGGATACAACGAAAGATGAAACATTTTTCCCTTTGATCTTCTGGCCATGAAGAGGGTTATCATGACTCTCATATGAAGATGAAACATTTAGATTGACCAAACTATCATGATTAAATCCTTAATGAGGAAGTATCTGATACATACCATTTGAAATAATTTCCCAACTATTGGGAACTGATAGTGTTGAATCTTAAGTTGAAAAAGATATCTTTCTGAGTGCATCAAGAACTGCAGCATTGAGAATGGCCTTGTTACAGATGGGGCCTTGATTTCTTGACTGTGTTGGATGGGTATATTTCTTAGACACCTTCTTACTCACTTTAGGAACCACTTGTTGACAAAAGCGATTATTATGGGCAGGTGTATGTGCCTTATGAGGACAAAGGATTAGGTTAGGCTAATTATATCTACTCAAATTAGGTGTATCTGCCTGACTTGGTTGTCTGTATGATATGGGGGAGTATGCCCCACAACCCTCTTGGACTGGAACATAGGTGTGTGTCTGTTCTGGAGTGAATTATTGATGTGTCAATCCACTGGTAGGGATAGATTCTCATTTCATTCCCTATGATGATGCTGAAGCTGTTATAATATCCTCACATCCATCCAGAATATGGGCAAGGATTTTCTACTGCTCCTTCACCATTGCTAGAATATGTTTGGTGATGTCAGCTGTCGAAACAAGAATATATGCCCATTCCATTATTGTAGTAGGTGTGTGTTCTTGCTCCGGTCCTCCTTTTACTTCCAGTGAGTTTTGACTGTAATCATGTACGGGGGAAGAGAGTTGATTTTTCCTCGTATTTTTCATTGGAGCTTTCCAATTGACTTCTCCGGGTGCTACCAAACGAGACAATTGGTAGGCTTGATCAAAAATAGCTGGTGTATGTACCTGCTGATTGCACTCCACCATACGTGGTCGATGACCTTCCTTCAATAATGGCAGATGAGATTGTTTATAGGATTGATGGGTGTAAGCAAGTGTATGTGCTTGTTTACTAGTTTTTAACACATTGGGTTGACGAGCTTCATCGTATATAGTCAGACGAGCATACTGACTAGCTGATAATTTATAAACAGGTGTATGTTCTTATCTATATTACTCCACCATAATTTCCCGGTGGGAATGGCATGTTGCTTCCAGAGAATTCAGCTGGACATCAGAATTAAAACGGATGGGTGTGTGCCCGTTCGTTGCTTGCCACCAAGTTAAGTTGGTGGACTTTTCCAGAATTGGAAGAGATAAGAACCTTCTCACTGTTGACCGGTCGTCACCTCTAGTGGTTCGTCCTGCATGTTCGGGTTCGAGGAACATGAGCTAGACACCTGGAGATGACACCCTCATCATGTTGAGGGCGCACTGCCGCACGAGTCTAGCAGCGATTGTTGATGGGATCCCTCGGGGAGGACTCTTATCTATTTGAAATAAGGCCCTAAGGGACCTTCTCATTCACCTCCCCAGAATATGGGAGGGAATGGTGATTGCATTTCGGGGATAATGACCCAAAACAGTTGGAGACGGTGGTTACTACCACCTGCATCTTGATTGTTGGTCATCGCTGTCTGGACAACCAGGGTGAATTATTGACTTGGAGGGCTTGTCATGTAGCCTCCAGAGTCAGAATGGTACCGTTTTGATGGTATTACTTAACCAGCGCATTTTATACCCATCATTGAAGATGTTGAGAAGGTGATGTCATCCTCAGAGTGGATGATGATCCAACCAGAGTAGCAGCAGAGGCATTCACAGCATAGGTATTCACAGGCATGAACTTTAGCAAAGCCATTTCTGTAAAGCAGAAGATCATGGAAAAAGATATCCTGTTGGATATGACAGACATAATCTAGATAACCTCAGCCACTACATCTTTAGGATCAGCACATATGTTATTGATTGTTTTTTTGGACCTCTCATTAACTTTAAATAGGGGACTAACAAATAAGTAAAACATCATTCTAACATGGTTAAGGAATCAAGTTGGGTTCACCATTTTTTGTTTCCTCTAGAAATGGGGATGACCTTGTTTGTTTAAGGTTAAAACATTCCAATTGTTTTTTAATGGGTTTTTTCATAGAATTGGAAACATCCAATGATTCCATATTCAATTGGACCTTATTTCCAAATCTAGTTGATCATTAGTTGTGAACCGATGAGGCTTAACAATTTGCATTAGTCGAGTTGATGGGAGGTCAGACTCATCAAACCTTTTAGGGGGAATTATTTTATACTCTGGGACTCTCTTTATAGATTTGAGTTATGTTCGTGAATCCTTGTTACACTACCAAGTATAAAAATGATCTTTACTTTAGATCAGAAAATCAATATTTAGTTTGAATAAGATTTAGAGAATCTTTTATATGTATTTGAGGTTCTCCATTGATATAGAATCATCTATATTTGTAAGAGATTATTAGTCAAAGGTATCCATCGACACATTATATAGAAATCTCATGGTCATTATAATAACCATACTGGTATTAAAGTCACACAGTGGGGCATTTTATTTTTATTATCATTCAGAAGGACATAGATTATTTCAGAGTTGGGATTGTACCTGCAGATGGGCTACCTACATATCCTTTTTTTTAGAAAAGGAATCAGAACCCATGTAGTTCAAGTAAATAAGTATGAGTTTTATGCATGATTGAGGGCTCAAAGAAAGATGTAATAATTACTTTTACACTCTAATCTCATGTGAGTCATGATCGGTGTTAGAAACAAGAGGTATTGGTAAAACCAGAAATTTGTGCCATGAAAGATGTAATGATAAGAAATGATGTGGGGCTTATGTATGTATGACTGCTAAGACAGATGAAGATTAGGATTTACATCAGGGAAGAAACTCGGGAACAAGGTCCATAAAGGAATATGTGCTTTATAGAGATTTGGATTCTTACGTTAGGACTTAATCCTGAGAAGGATGCCCAAATTAGAGAGGACTTATGATTGGGTTTTACTCCTTAGAAGGAATCCCAAATCAAAAAGTAAATTAATACTGGTTAAGAGAAATTATGACTGGGGCTTAATCCTGAAAATGTATCCATGGTTAAAGGGACTTATGGCTGGGGCTTACTCTTAAAAAGGAAGCCCTGGTTAAGGAAATTTGTATTTTGGGAACTTGGGGCTTACTATTAAGGAGGATGCCTGTATTAAAAGAATTATGGTTGGGGCTTACTCCTAAAAAGGATGATAAAAATTAAGGGAACTTGAAGACTCTGTCTTACTCATGAAAAGGAGGCCCATGTTAAGGGGCTTGGGGATTACTCTTAAGGAGGATGCCCAAATTTGGGATTTTTGAGATTGAGACTTACTCCTGAGAAGGAGGCTCATGTTAAAGATCAAATCATCTTTAAAGGATGAGGTTGAATGAATGAAATATATAACCGTAGTGAAATAATGATATGTAAATCACTAGGTTCTGAGAAATGTTCCACAGAATTCCTTTCAGATAAGGAATAAAAAAAAGAACCATGTCATAAATGACTTTGAAGAGTATTCTGAAGGCTAAATCATGAAGAAGAGAGGTGTATTTGAAGAAATCAAATGAATAAGCAGGAGGGGAGCCCAAATAGAGAGGGGCACACAAGTCCTGCGTGGGCATGCAAGTCCTGGACATACAAGTAAACTTATGCGACCCATGGGTACTTGCGTGACGGTTAACCCTTAGAGTAATACATGGGCGAGACATGGATCAAGCCCTTAGTAATATAACTAATGGATTCCAAAAGTGTGGTGCTCAAGTTTTGTTGAAGGGATAAGGCGGTGCCCAAGTGTGGAAATTTCTCTTAAGTGATGGACACTTAGGCATGCAAGTGTTGATGAGTTTCAACACTCAGGCCTTGTTTCTCTTGTTCAGAGCATCCATTCTAGGTATGAAATTACATTAGAAAAGTTCGATAAGGCTTCCAGAAGAGACTAGGGTGACATGGGCTTGAATATGAGTTTTGGAATTTTTTCCGCCCTAAAATGGGGGGCCAACAGGTGGTATTTATAGGCTGCTGAAGACCCTAGGCAAGAATCAAAAAGTGCGTTCAGGTCACCTGCGTGACCACTAGGTGGCTCACAAGTACACTTGCGTGACCATGATAACACTTGCACGGCCCAAGTAGAAAGAAACCCTTCTTAATGACTTTGTCTATTTTTTATGTTTCTTCAAAGGATGAATCACTTTTGACTAAGGTATTTATCTTTTTTCAGTTGTTAGACTTTGTGACGAATAGGAATGTAAACAGAGGCTAATCAATACAATTGTACATACACTAACCACAAATATAAAATTTTCTTTTATTTATAGTGATTTTTTGTTTAAATTTATGGGTTTTGTAAATGAGGAAAATTATTAATTGATTGAAAATGACTCTCAAACATTTAATTTTAATGATAAAAAAACACATGATCTGATGTTTTTTTCAAAAATATTATCACTAATAAATGGAATGTATTTTATTTATGGAGAGAATTTTGAAAATTATAAAAAACATAACAGCATGGAATGTATTAACAACAAATGAGGGAAATTTGAACCAATGAAGATGGTTAGATCTAAACAAGGATTTTGATTACTCAATCCATAATCATCTAGTAAAGGTGAGGTTTGTGGTACTTGGTCATTATAGAAAAAATGTTCCAACATTTTCTATGATTTGGATTGGGAAGGATCCAATATTCTTAGAAATACAAAGAATGGATATGTGATTCATAATGGATATATATCCTCCCTAATAGATAATATTTATTGGCCATCCATTTTAAATATTTTAAAAAATTAATATATGGAAAATTTGGTGATATTGAAAAAGGTGGTTGAAATAAATAAACATAAATCCATAAAATTAAATAATTGGAAGGATGGAGTAATTGTATTTGTGAGATAATTATCTATACCATCATATCCTGAGTTAAACAAAGAATTATTATATGATGTTCAATGATCAATATTCTATATAATACTCCTCCGCATAAATATTTATTTAGATATCAGATAGAACTTAAGGTGGAAAAACATGATTTCAGAAAACACTAAATAAACATCAAAAGTTCATTGATGCCAATATGTGAACGTAGAAATCAAAATGATTAAGTGTAAAAAGTAACCATTACTTATATATACAGGTAAACATGATAACATCAAAAAATATATTATATATGGTCTTATAAAGACATTTAAAGGAAATAATTCCATAATAATTGTGGTGGGTCTTCTTTAAGGAATACATAGTTTATCACTATTCAATATGATTTATCACTTAATAATCCTACAAATAAATAGTTTAGATAAGATTTCTGACTTCATAGAACACCAATATTTATTATATCCTATTGAGA
Source organism: Viscum album (assembly GCA_963277665.1). NCBI lineage: Eukaryota > Viridiplantae > Streptophyta > Magnoliopsida > Santalales > Viscaceae > Viscum > Viscum album. The sequence goes on along the minus strand of OY728140.1, from coordinate 1,037,614,247 downwards.
TGAAAGTTCACCTAAATGTTCTAGATAAGTATTTAACATGACTTGAACAATGAGTTTAACCTAAATAAAACCTATCCATCCCAGAATTATTTCCAATTTTAATTTACTATCCAAGAACATGAGGATATTTTAATATTATACTCTAGAGTCCTTAGTTGAGTTTTGGATTAACATATCCCATTAGTATAGTTTTTATACAAAAAGATTATCCAATTGATCATTTAGATGGATCATTATGAATCCTTTTATGGAAATATTTGTACATATCAAATATAATATTATGACCGGATAAAATAATATATGTGGACATAAAATTGTCAAATAAATGTATGATGTTCAATCTATTTAGACACACATCGTACATACACAATTTGACCTAAGAGTTTTTAGGTAATAATTGATGATAACAGGAGTATGAAGGCAAAGATAATATCTTCCTTTGAATAACACAATATAAGTGAAATATATGGTTTGGTAGGAAATTAATGTTATGTAATGGTTAAATTATCCCCATTTATATTCTTGATAGCATCAAAGCAGTGTCCTATCAACTACCACTCCATAAAAATCTTCCTCAAGTTCATGATTTGATAAATGTGTCTCTACCAAGGAAGTACATAAAATATCCATCACATATAATAAACCATAATGTGGAACAACTTGATCATGATCTCTCTTATGAATAGCAACCATTGAGGATCTCAAACAATACATACAATTTTCTTAAAAAAACAACTCACCTTATTAAAGTACTTTTCTGAAACCATATATATAAAGAAGAATAATGCTAACCCAAGGAACATATACAAAAAAATGATCCATTATATATTTCATTTTATTTTTTAAAATTAAAAATCATGAATAAATTTCTAAAGGTGAATAATTTAATGACCTAAACCTTTTTATATTCCATTTTACTTCTAAATAATCATTTGTGACATATTTAAAAATTTTATATTATATAAAACACAATCACCACAAAATAAGAACAAAAACATTGTTTCAATAATTTGGAACATTAAAATTTGATAATAAATATCACTTTTTAAATTGAAATTAGTATAATGTGATAATAAATAGAAAAAATATCAAATCACATTTATCAGAAAATATGGAGGATTTTGATTTCCTAAAATTATGATACACATGAAAAAATATTTAAAAAATAAATTAAACATTATAAATTACATAGAAATTACTAAAAAAAGATAATATAAATCCATTATAGGATTTAATGTAAATTATGGATTAATAAATTTGGAAGTACGTATAGGTAGAATAAAACCAATATGTCTTTTGGAGTAATATTATAAACCATAGGAATAATATCCTAACAATTAGAATTGTAGTATGACCATTAGAATATAATCTTAGATAATAATATAGAATAATGAAATTTCATTTAATGTAAATATAAATACTCTAAAAACATTAAATATGAATAAAAATGATAAACTCAAAGAATGTATAAGTTTAATTTTGATGAAGTGCATTTCTATATATTTTCTATAAACTATAATATTTAGGTCAATAATTAAAATTAGTAGTTTTAAACTATTTATTCTATAAAATGAATACCATTTTTAGAATTTTATAATTCAATCTTTCCATTGTTTATTATTTGATAAAATTATGAGAATCCACAATTTCTAGTTCCATACTAAAAATTTCGTTTTTAAAATGCCACATGTTTTATGACATAATAATGATATAATAATTTTTAAATAAATAATTAAAATTTTACATCAACCATAAATTTATTTCATATTATATAAAATTTATTTAAAAATAATAATATTATATTCCAAAAGATAAAATTAATTTCAAATTAAATAATCCTTAAAGTATGCCATTTGAAAATTATTTTTATCTTTTTTCTTCTCCCTTTTAAATAAAGTAATAAAAAATTTTCAATGGTTTAAAATAATAATTTTTATATCTAAGTCAAATATGATTCATAATTTAAAAAATATATCTATTTCAATTATTAATTTATAAATAATTTTTTATTCAATATTTTTACCGAAAAAACCCTCCCCTCAAGTATAAATACTCTCTCTCTTCCCTTAGAAAACCAATTCTCATTAAAATATCTATCCTCAGTATCTATCCAAATATATTCTCATAATACTTATATTACCATTAGAGGTATTTTAATGTCACATAATTCCATTCATTCAAATTTTTCAAGGGAAATTGAGAAGGAATAACATATATAATGAGGTAAGGTTCCATCTGTTATCTGATTTATTTTCCATTATTATTATTATATATGAATATTTATTTCAAAATAAAACCATCAAAAATTATTTAAAATGAACTTTTTTATAAGAAAAGTGTTATTAATGTCATATAAAAAATTATTTACTATATATTTATATGTTATAGGTCTCTCCCATCTTCTTTTGATAAATTATTTTTAATGGTCATTTAACCATATATTAGAATGTATCCAACTCTTTAATTATCACCACATTAATTTATAGATATAAATAATTATTTATAATCTATAAATATCTAATTTAATGTATCTATTATCATTTATTTATTAAATTTAAAAATAAATAAATTTCATTTAATGGAAACCCTAAAATAGAAACAATGCATGGTTATTTATAGAAAACAAGACAAAAAACATTTCACTTTTTTAAGAGAATATTAAAAATAAAATCCAATGATTATAATTGATCATGAGTGAAAAACATGAATATAATTTTCTTCTTGTTTCAAGTTTTCATCAATAAAATTTTATTATATCTGAGGAATTATGGTGATGATTGAAATCGTGACCTAAGGTAAGGGGACTCTTAAACTCGATTAATTCAATTGGGGGTTTCTATTATTTCTCAATTATTTATTATGATTCTGCAAAGGCCCCTTCCAAATCACATATACTTAAGATACAATTTTCAAAAATAGTGATATAAATTACTCTGATACATTTATATGGATTCTAATTCACCTATAATAAGTTTTTTTAAATCGTTTTCCATAAAATTTATATTATATATATTATGTTTTCATTATTCTCACTGTGACCTATTAACAATTTATTTCCAATATTTAATGTCTAAAAATTATGTTTTTCTGTATTATTTTTTATAATTAATTTTATTCAATTATGTAATATTTTTTACTTCTTTATGAATCACGATGATTTCAATGGGATTATTTCACATTTACAATTTTTATATGATTTCATTCCCAGTTCCCTTCAATAGTATCAGAATAATATAAGGTTATGAGGGTTCAAAGTAGTATAACCTTCTAATTAAATTTGTAACATGATATATACAATGATATTTTGTTTATTATTTATGGTCATGAAGCTATATTTGATCCCAATTTATGAAATAATGTTCTGTAGAAATACGTTTTGTGTGAACATGTTGCTAGCATTGCACAAAATATATTTTTGTGATCTAAAAAAACATCTTATTACTTGATTATTTGGAACATGTCATAACTATTTCAATTTAAAATTATTTTATAATTTTTATGATAATGAATATCCCCTTATTAAATGATGATGATAATTCTTCTCTCCCATGTATTGTATTAATCTAAGTCTCATGATCTATTCTAAATTTTATTCATATTATTTGTCCTTTAGCCCTCACATTCCATGATTTATATCCTCAGGTAATAACATATACTAAGGGGGAATGAAATTTAAAATCATACTATGTTAACGGATTTATGTAATATTTTGTGTTTTATGTATGATTATATTGAAAAAAATATAATTTTCATAATATAATAAACATTTTAATTCTAGGATGTATTATTATTGTGTTATTCATCATAGAAATGATGTAATAATCATGTAATAAATATGTGGTTTTTGACACCTATATAAAGATTTATTTAAAAAATGAAATTAATTTTAAGGGGTTTGTTCCATCATTATCAAAAAAAAACAAAAAAAAAATCAATTATTTTTTACAAGCTAATATAAAATCAAGAACTGTAATAAATAAATAACATTCCTAATGTATCTTTCCTTCCAATTATCATTATCTCTTGAAGAATCCAAGGAATTATGAAGATATTATTTTGGATTATTTCAGAAAAAATTGTTTTCTTTCTATTTATCATTAATGTTATAAATAAGTAATAACTCATTATATATAAGATGTTGTAAAGTGTTAATATAAATAAGTTTTTATAATATATGGAGTTTATCTATGAATGGTCGCATGTATAAGATATGTGTTTATATATATTAGAAAAAAATGATATTGTTTTTATCGGAGGGATTTATTTTAGAAGAATTATAAATATAATTTAATTATTTTAATTTTATTCATTAGAATACAGAAAATTTGGAAAATGGATTGGATTTGAGGTCTATAATGAAGGTTTCAATGGGGATTATATAGGAAAAATATGAAATATTTGATAAAGATAAGAGTTTACTATATTTATTAAATATGTTTTCAATGGTGGTTTTAGTGATGACTAAGATGAATAAATAATGCAACTATACAAGGTTCAATTGATGATATTGTATTACATGATTTTATATTCCATAATGATTTACAGAAATATCTGTTATTTCATTTAAAACTACAATTATGAAATTGATCAAAAAAAAAATTATTATTCTACTAAGATAATTGATATTTAATTAAGGATTTACATTTTTTTTATGGTCTAAATACATTATTATCATTTTGATATTTCATTTAAATTCCTATGTTAATATATTAGAAATAAAATATTCAATGATTCTTAAGGAAATTTAAGTAGGGATCTAAAAGTTAGGTATTGACCAAGATTTTATATATTTTAATTATAGAAGTGAACTATTTATAAAATTTGTGTAAATTAAATGTACTCCATGTATAAAATTTCACTGTGATATATATTATTGAAACAAAAAATTAGTCATGATTTTAAGGTAATTTTAATGACTTATTTAAAGATATATATTTTTGATGCAAATCTATTAAATAAAATTATAGAATAATTAATGTAGATATTAATATTAATTGATTTATAGAAATATCCGGGAACAAATTTTCATTATAATTTTTTCATATTGATATTTTTCAAACTTAAGTATAAATTTTAATGAAAAAAGATAATAGGATATTTTTTGTTGGATATTTCTTATTTTTTTCATGAAAATTACCTTATGTTGTTTGATTGATCATTTAACCACACTAAGAGGTGGTGACTCACAGTGGTCAGTGATTGGGAAAATTATTTTGTCACAAAAATAACTAAACATTAGAACATAATTGGATGAATGGATTGATTTAATTATAACCATCAGAAAAAACATATATAGAGTATTAAATTAATGATAACACCATCAAATTATTTTTATATGGTTTACTCCAAATTTTTTGGAAAAAATCATTTCAGTATTCAGTTCAACTTTGAGGAAAAAATATGTACTAAAATTATAAGTGATTCTTGTAGGAAAGTTGTTATCCTTCAACACAAATATATCTCGGTGAATTTTTATTATCTCTTTATATGTTCTTTGATTGGAAAAAATCTATTAAGGTAACATTGCATAATTTTTTGGATGGTTGTGTTTGTTGAAAATGTAGGTTTTCATGGTGAATTTTAGAATTCAGTGACGTTTTTGTCTATCATTGTTGTCAAATAACCTTGAAAAAAGAAGACAATATATGGTTGTGGTACAAAACAGAAGACACAAGGTGGCTCCATTATTCCATGTTTGCTAAATTTTTGGTGTCCAAAATTTTGGAGGGAGATTTGCGGTGGTGATGTAAAGGATTTGACATTATTCTTCTTGATTAAGATGATCATAGTAAATCCATAAAATTTCCATGGTTCTTTACAAAACATAGTGAAATTTGGTGGAAATTTAAGAGCATTTTGATTTAAGCTGACGTGCCACAGACATTGTACGGAATGTTCTTGAGTCAGTGGAATCTTTTATAAATAGGCATCAACCCCCTCGATAAAAGAAGAGAGTTTTTTCAAGAAACATTTGTATCACTCAAATTTATAAGGGGGTTCATAGTGGTAGTGTTCATCATGAATGATTAGAACTTCTTGGTGTCTATTCTAGCTCTGTGAATGATGTGTGTTCTGGGTTGACACAATGAGCTTCGTGAAGGAAGTAGATTTTTGAAAGATTGATCTATGAGACAACCTATGATCTGTGAATCCTTGAGCATTAAGAATGATTTAGCTATAGGAATTAGTGTCCTATTTGAAGCAGTTAGCTCCTTTAAGGTGTGTGATTTGAGAAGAGGCATGGACTTTGAAAAAATCTTTTTTGAGCCCTGCAAAATTGGGATCTTCGCGATGTAGGGTGCTTTATAACGGTATATCCAAAATTTGTTTCCAAGTGATCTACGAAAAATGGGGCATTCATCAGTGGATGAAATTTGTACTTCAGAAATGCATCAACATATAGTATAAGATGTATTCATTAGTGATAATGAATGGACCTAAAAGTACATAAAATATTTTTCGATCTCTTCTAAGTGTAGTGAGAAGAGGAAGAGGAAGAATGTTTTACTTTCTATTTATAGTGATCAAAAGAGTTAGAAATTGAGAGCGACCCTTGGGAAACTAGTGAGATGACCCTATAATTGTAATGGTTGTGAGTCTTGGTTTTGAAGTTAAATATCCAAACATTATTGAAGTGAGATTCATTGGATTTGGTACAATGACTCATCATCATTGTATACTCCCTGGACGTAGCCTAGTGAGGATGAACGAAGAAAAAACCTATTTTTTTGCTTACTAGAATCCTTGGATTCTCTGTGATGTTGAAACTACTGACGATGAAGAAACATCAAGAATTGAAAAAGTGGAAAATTTCGATCAGACAAAGAAATTGGATCTGAACATTGATGAAGAAATTAAATGTAAATATATCCATATCAATGTACTAGAAATTGAGGACAACAAGATAAAATGATAAAATCAATGTCTTATTGATGTGGCTACTGATTTGAGGGAGAAGAATGATTCCCAAGCTTATGAACTGAAAACGTTTTCTATTATGGCAGAAAAGAACAAAGATAATGTCAAGGGAAAGAATCTGAACATAGATGAAATTCAGAATATGAATTCCGAAAATGATGGTCTTGCAACACAATTATCTAAACTAGTTTAGAAGAATAAAATGATACAATACAATAATTCTTGTTGTTATGATTCTGTTGCTTTGGAGAAATTGAATTTATATGTGAAATGTGACATGGCGGATAAGCACACGCGTGAATTAGAAGATGAGATATGTTGGGGGGAGGATCTTAAGAAACAACTCAATGGTAAAATTATATCAACGGATATGAAGATTCAACAATATGGAGAAGATAATGAATTAGAAAATAAAGAAGTGGTGAAATCTATTTCAAAAGAAATGACCAAGTTAAAGGATGACTTTCCCTTACTATTTGATTATCCTTCAGCTGCTGATGATGAAATGAAAAGAAAGTATGCTATTTATAAAGAGAAATAAGAACATATTTTCTCATATCAAATGCCACATAGTCTGGGAAAAACAAGAATTAGATTTGATGAATCCCCTTCCATGCATGATAGGAAGTGATCCATGAATAGTCTTAGAAATAGAAAAGTTCATTCAGTTTTTAATGATATAACTACGATGTTTTTCATAGGATATAATGATCAAATGTGCTATTTCTATGGGGTTCATAGGCATACATCAAGATTTTATTAGAGTTTCAAGAACACTTTTCAGACAATGAAGATATATACTTTTATAAATATGAGAATAAGAATAAACATCTAGAGAATTCTGAAATAAGAGTCCCTCAGAACAAATTTTCCAGAAGTGATTATATTGTTTAAAAATGGAACACACCGTGAGTATGTGTAATGAATCACTGGAGCACAACATCAGAAGAAGAATCCAAGAAGAGTCAAAATCTCAGCTGCTAAATGATGAAATAATGTATTCCTGTCCTGGAAGATGTTTCATATGTTTTGATCATGGTAATTTTGCAAGACAGTGTATCAAGACCAAAGTCGATAATGAAAAACAAACCTAGAAGGAGATCTCATGAACATGTAGTGTAAAATGATAAATCATATAATTTAATACGACATAAAGTGGTAAAAAATAGGTATATAGTCTCAGCAGAAACACATGGTTCTAAACAAAATGTGTATCAATAACCTCCACTATTAGAGCCACCACATCTCTCCTAGAGATAACGTGAAAAAAACTCGAAGAATAGGGGAATATTAACTCCATATGTATATAAAAATAATGTGAAATTAGTGGAAGAATCGAAACTAAAAAGAAAGGGTGTCTTCAATTAGAAAATTGTTAAAATAAAAATGATTAAAGAATGTTGTGATAAATTTACATGTCATGACACAAAACTGGAAGTTAAGGCGACCAAATATCCATCAATTGAATGAATAAGAAAGATATGATGGCTAGTGTAGAAATTCTTACTCAGAGAATGAATCATGTGAAATGTAATTAGGGTGGAACCTCAAAGAATATAATTTTTACTAGTGTCTTTAAAACCCTAATTGTGAAGAAGGAAAAACCCAAAGAACCAAATTATCAAAAGAAGACTCTGAATGTGGGAAAAGAATTCTTAGTCATATGGCCAAAATAGCTGAAGTTGGCTACGTAGTTGAAGCATAAACACGAAGAGTGTAATTATTTACAATAAATAATCAAATGGTTGACCTATCAAGATAAACCACAATAAATTTATTGAGGATTCAAGAATATCCCCCCTCCCTATGTATATAAATTTTGTTAACATATGATTCAATTGTTTCAGGTTTTAGGGAGACACAATCAAAGGGGATGTGGAAAATAAAGATTCAATGTGATGAAGTGATATGATTTGGTGTTTCAATTGATTAAAATTAGGTACCAAATTTGAATAAGAAAGGTATAAATTGAGAACAATAGGAAGTGATTGTTTTATTAACATTATCTCATTTTTCCTATACCATTTTTTCCACTCAGTAGGATTTGGGAGTTTGTTGCTGGCTCAATGCCAAGTTCTAGATGAGAATAAATGTTGCAGGAGTTGAAGAATTATTCTAGGTCAAAGTAGTGGTAAAAATAATTAAAACAGTTGGAAATCATTGGGGTGGAATTATCTTACTAATCGTATGGAATTATGTGAGAAGATAATAATCAGAATTTTTAACGTTCAGATATGATATCAGATTCAACAAGTTTTGTTGCACAATAGTTTTTTTATTCAAATCTGTATCATAAGGGTGTGTGTTATGGGAAAAAAATGTGATATGGTAAAGATGATACATTGTGACATAGTTTTTGTTAGAGCTATACATGGGTGGTCTAGTGTGTTTGAGGTATGTTGAATATATATCCACTAATATCATGCCACAGTTGAGGAGTTAGTTGTCAGCTGATAGAAGACAGAATTCAGGGAAGCATCAACAATGATTCATCTCATGATTATCTATTTTGTTCTAACATTGTGGTATTAGCTGACTATTTTTAGGATACCAAGAAGCTACTAGATAATATCCACAATGTTTCCACAAGAAATTGAGAAAAGAAGTTGAAATAAATTATGTCATTGTATAACGACATATTGATAAGATGCTTGTTGAAATTGATGATGTGGTAAGTGACTCATGTAGGAGAATATGTTGAAAATGAAAATATAGAAGAAGATATAGATAATGAACATGAGGAAATATAGTCTATATCTATGAATGAACCAAAAGAGTCGAGTTGAAATTCGCAGGCAGATTATCACTAGTGACACAAAAAGATAATGGCACAAATATTTTTCAATCCAAATATTCTAAGAACGTTCTATGATGATTTGGACGGGAAAATCCCAAGGAGATAAAGACTCTAGCTACAACCTGGATGAAATTTTCAAAATATGTTGATGTTAAGGCATGTAATGTTATAGAAAATAGCAAGGTTATTAGAAGTTTATTGTTCCAAATAGTGAGAAGACCTGATATTGTTTTCTCCAAATTCTAAGCAGAACGATATCAAAGTAATCCCATGGAAAGACACATGCTTGTAGTGAAAAAAATACATCTGTATATTCAGCTAGAGTTGTGGGGATATACAGATGCAGATTGGGACAGTTCGTTTGATGAAAGAAAATCAACATTAGGAGGTTCTTTCTATCTTGGTGGATTTTGTATTTCTTGTCTACGATAGAATCTAGTTTTCTCTTCATTGAGAATTACCGAATATGAGTATATTGCGGCCACTCAGGCATGCACATAATTATTGTGGATGACGTGGAAACTTGATGAATGGGGTTTAAGTGAAGTATCAGATCGGAATCCATTTTGATAAATTATGTGCTATAAATCTAAAAAATAATCATGTCAATCATTCTAGGGAAAAGAAAATTGATATAGAGTAGTATTTTATTAAGGGGAAGGTGGAACATGTAATTGTGATGTTGGAGTATGTGCCTACAGAACTACAGGTTGAATACATTCAGGTAAAGGCCTTACCCAAGGAAGATTTTGAGAGCCATCAATTGGCTCTGGGATTTCAATCGACTCCCAACACTTGACCAACTGTGGATGTGGGACCCCCACCCCCTCTCCTTGAGGTCAGGTTTTTTTCTCTAATTTTCTAAACTGTGATCTTTACAATGTTTTATATCACAATGGAGTGACCATTGTGTTCATTGAAAAGGGGATAGAAAGTGTGACTCATAAAGGGGAGAAATTGGGACATTGAAAGGGATAAAATATCTTAGTCGAAGACACAGATAAAAGCTAACCAGTGGAGAAGTGAGATTGGGGAGATCAATGAGAATGTGGGAGAGTTTCAAATATGATGATGATTTATGTGATCGATCAATGATTAGATATCACAACATTTAGGGTTTGTGATGAGAGTAGTTTATAGGTATCGGTATGGTATCACCTATTGGTTTTATAAATGAAGTGATTTAGTGATACACTATTCATACTACTCTTGTTTCCCACATTTACATTTTCTCATGTGCTCTTACTGTATGTGGATAGTGAATCATCGATTCCAATATAAATCATAAGAGGCGATGGATGATATATTATGGAAGGATATATAATGAGGAATGAATGGTAAAAGACTTGTTATAAGAAGAGTTGTCAACAAACCCAAACGGGAAAATTGTTGGGAAAAAATACCTCAAGGTAACATTGAATCATTTTTGGGTTGGTTGTGTTTGTTTAAAATACAGGTTTCCATTGTGAATTTTCATGTTCAGAGATGTTGTTGAAAATCCCTATTGACAATGAACGATGGAAAAAGGAGAGAAGATCAAGAGTTCGTACAAAATACCAGATACAAGGTGGAGCCATTTTCCAGTGTTGATGGTGAGATATTTTATTACAATGAGCTTTTCGGATGGAATAAATGAAGGTATTAGTGAGGGAGATTTTTATTATAAGCGCATTATATTTGACAGAATTATCCATGATTACGACAAGATCTACGAATCCAAAAAAATGTCAATGGTGCTTCGTGAAACAGATTGAATTTAGGCAGAAAATTTAGAGCATTGTGATTTGAGATGACATGGAACTGAATTCATGTATAAGGTTCTCATGAAATTGTAATCACATATAAATAGGCCATAACCCATGAAGAGAAGGAATGAGTTTTTTCCAAAAAAATTTATAGCCCTATAATCGCAAAGGAGGTTCACAGTGGCAGTGTGCTACGCGAAAGATAGGATATTCACAATGACTATTCTAGCTCTGTAAATGAGGTGTGTTATGTGTTGGATCAGAGATCTTCGTAAAAAAAGTCACTTTGCGATGGATTGTGCTCTGATATGGATTATGATTTGTGAAGTCATGTGCTTTGCGATGGCCTGGGCTCTACTAACTAGTGCGTTGTATGTAGTGAGATTTGTGAAGGTGTGTGCTTTATAAATATTCAAGGACATTGTGAATTCATGTATGAGTTACTCAAAATAAGGATCTTCACGAATTAGGGTGAATTTCCAAGGTATTTCCAAAGGTTTTTTTCCATGTTTTCAGTGGAAAAGGGTAATTCATCTGTAGATGAAATTATATTCATTAAAAAAATAACATTTCATTCCCATTAAATAAAATATAAAATAATTATCAATGAAGTTAATACTATATATTTCCCCATATATATATGGAAAATATATGTATCTCAATAAAAAAACTCTAATATTTTACCTCTAACATCTTGAAAAATATTCAAGATTTCTACTTTCATTATCAAGTCAATATACCTTTTATGCTTCACGATCTTGATGTTCATTTCATTATATTTTTTGTGTGAAATATTCACTTTCATAGAAGCCAACATAACACCTTAATTTCTATATACATGCTTCATATTTCTCCTAATTTATTTCACGGATAGTTTGAGTGTCCTATATTATTTTTCAAAATGTTCTTCATTTTTTTCATCACCCACATAACCTCCAAGGAAACAACGGATCACATATTTTTAAAAACATATTAATAAATTATAATTCTTCTTTATAGATATATTTCGAAAAATAAATAGTTTGATTTTTTATTGAATCTTATTTTTTCTGATTTCATCAATCAACAAACACACGTATGTATTTTTTTCACAAAAACAGAATGTGTCCATTTATTATATAGTAATAGAAAATCCACCCTATTATTAGTTAATAATCATTAATAATCTTCTTGAATGCAATTTTTTCGATGCCAAATTTTTTAACATAACACTATGTGCATTTACTTCTTCAATATATTATCAAAATAATTTGTGGATTTGTTTCTTCATAAGTATATAAATTATTCATGAAGGGAATCAACTAGCATTATTTTTCACAATAACCAATTTTGTTACAATTTTCATTGAAATTATTGAATAAATAAAACCTATTCTTGATATATATATTCCCCTTATTATATATATTTTCCTTAATAAATTATAAATCATATTCATTTCATCATTACTCCCCCTTGATATAAGACTTCTATTTCCTCCAATGATTAACATTTTGTTTCAATTTTCAATATTCTTTTTTCTTGATGTATCAAATGAATTGTAGGATTTTTATTTCTTAATATTAAAAATATGGGTCATAATAAAATAATATATTCAATATAGAATTGGTGATAATATAGTGATGGACATGTGAGGAAATTGAAGTAAAAGAATCTTAGTGATAATAGTTTGAGGAAGATGATATATAATGAGTCACATAATATATATATCATAATTGTAGATCTATTATTTATAATAATAAATGATAATTGATATTAGATGATTAAATGTTTTCAAATATAAGTTCATGACGATTTTTATATTTTAGATATAACAAAATAATAATAAATATCAGTAAGAAATTGATCTATAATAGTCATGTTTTTGGCATAAATAATATGGATAATGTATAATACATAAAAATATGAAGATATAAAATGTGTTTTTGAGTCTGCGAGGTTGGTTCCATATTGATTAAAAAATAATTAAGGATATTTTCCAAGGTTATTTACTAGAAAATAAAGAGGATTTATCTAATAATGTAGATATCATTTACAATACACAAACGGAGCTTACGTCTGTTGTAAAGGAATTGGAATTATAATGAACAAATTATAAATATTCTCATAAATTTTGTGTTTTTTTTCAAATCATTTTTTTGACGATTCAATGTTGCTATGATATAATTGAGTTAAATTAAAATTATGGAGTACATTTGTGTGATTAATTATTTTATTATCTTTAATATGTGATAACAATCTATTAATTATGTAGATATGAATGATTTATTCAAATATATTTTTTGATATATATGTGTGGGAGGGATTGGGTGTAGATTAACCCCAAAAAAATGGAACTTCATAAGAAATATTTGGAGTTGTGTATAATTAAAATATTATATCCAAAGGCTTTATTATATTAATGATAGACTATTGAATATTGATATTCATTCTATTAGTGTAAACAATATAAATAATGATTTATGTCAAAATAACATGGAACAAAACTAGATTAAAATTGAAATTGATAAGGCTATGTTAGACTAACCTTGAGCTGTGGAGGAATAAAATGGTCATCTGTAATATTATATAAGAACATTCAAATAATTCATAGTATAATTTCAAGAATAATATAGTATTATTAGTATAATGAATGAGGTACTTTTAATGATATATTTTAGAAAGAGAACATAATGCCTGATATTATAGGAATTTGAGAGGATATTTGAATGAAATAATTAGAATAAATAAGTATGATGAAAATGATTTATCATTAATTAATTAAACATCACAAGCATCGATTTTTATACTATTAAAATTAAGATAATAATTAATACACCATGAATAATACAATCACACCATAATAAAATTAGTGGACGGTGAAATTATTTTATATTGACAATACTATTTCTTCCATATTTAAAATTTACAATATGTAATGAAAAATCAATGTCATTGTATTTTTTGGATAAATAAATTATTAATGATGTTACACCATAATGATGATATTTCATAAAATCAGGTAGAACTAGATTATTATGATTCATGGAAACCCACTATAGTATTGAGGTTGCGCTAAAACCTTGAAATCCAAAATAGAATTAATAATTCCTTCATAACTTGAAAAATGTGGCTCCCTAAAAACATTACCCTCATAATTTCACCAACATGTAATTATTGGTAAATTTCATTTTTTTGATGCTATGTGAAAACGATATGGAAGTAAGTAAGGATACATAAATAGAGAATAATGTGAATTTTAGAAACCATATTCTTGGTATTTGAAATAAAATCATTTGAAATAAATTAAGGATTTAAAAAATGGACCAATTTATTTAATTAAATATTGAAATTTCTAAATTATAGGTTCAAATCATATATTTAATAATTATATTGAAGGATATAATAAGTGAATTATGAAATAAACCCACATTGTCTTCTATAATATGTTGATCATGGGGAGAATACCCTCATAAGAAGATGAATGGTTTTTAGGAATTTTAGATCTCAAGAAAGGACCCACATGATTAGTGGAAGGAATTAGAAATTATAGAATAATTAATTTAACAATATTTTGTATTTAGATTAATTAATTATGGAAATTAATTGTGTTTAAGCGATGATAACATATCTTAAAATAATAATAATAGAAATATGTCTATAATAAAATTTTATATAGATGTACCCTAAAATTTCCACTATCATAGAAAGACAATAAGAATTAATAAAAGGATTAGAACATCCAATGATTCATATATATCATAAAAGTTATAGAAAAGGAGGATGTAGAAACTCAAATGAATTATATTTTGTGACAACCATAAGAAATTATATTTATTGATACATTTGAAGAATAAGGAAAAGGTTGAGGTAATAAAAATATTTTGATTATATTTTGATTATAATCTAGTTGTCGAAGATCATATGTTAAAGATAAAAAAGATAACACAATTGATGAAAATAATTATATGTGATTATTATTAACATTATTATGTTTGTATAACATAGAATAATTGTATGTTGAAATAATAAATGAGATATTTTATAGAAAAATGAATTTATTGAAGAATAAGATCTTATCGGTTGATATAGTGACATTCAGTTAAAATGAAGAAGATTTTGTTTAATTTTTAGGTTGATAGTACCCTAAAATAACTAATGAGAGTCATTTTAAAAATTATTTACATTATTTTATAGAATTCATGATATATACTCATGGGTAAGGATGTTATCATGCCTATATATAGTCACATTATAATATTACTGCATATTTTTGTGAAGGACTTGATCTAAACACATCAAGTATAATTTGAACCACATTGTGGGGATGAAACATATAAAAATATTGTGTGTTCTAATTGTCGTTTATTTGTTTATTTTATTGTGGTTTTTTGTGCTGGGAATTTTTAATGAGCTACATTCATGCTAACGGGTAAAGAGGTTCAAAACTTAGTATCTGTAATTAAAAGAAAAAAATAAATTAGTCAAATTAATTAACCCTGATTCACCTTTCTTAATGTCACTCCACAAATCACTAAGCACTTCACATTAAAATCATTCATAGAACCAATAATGAAAAATTTCATATTATCTATAAAATGTTATAAAAATATATCTATCTTTAATAGTTTATTATGTTTTAGACCTTACATACCTTATTATAGAATTATTTTTTCGGAATCTCGATGTTTAAATTTTTCTCACATGAAACCGTGATGGAATGAGGGGTTTCTCACATGTTTTATCATCCCATATTTTTCAAAAATTAATATTTTATCTATAATTACCAATTTAAGGAACATTAGTTTTAAAAAAACTGGATCAAGGCATATCTATTTCACTAATCATATAGAAGGTATATTAACAGACTCTATAGATACCTTTATTCCAATAATACAGTGATTCTTTTAGAAAAATATAATCCATAACATTGATGAAATTAAATATTCTCTCAATATATTTGTATGACTTAAATTATATCACATATAGATTTCTTATTTTTACATCCAACTAAATTAACTTCATGTTAAGGGTAATTTTATCACCTTAAATTAATATTAATCATTATTATAATTATTTCATCATCCTCTTAATCTTTTCATCATAAATTTTGTACATTTTAGTAATTGATTTTTTAATCGATTAAATTATTTTAGTTTTAACATTTATTTGATCATTCCAGAAATCTATGGAATCATTTTTATTTTATTCCCTTCTACATATCTTCATATAATTTAATCTATCAATTTTATCTTTCTCATCACATATGGTTTTTAATTATTCCCCATAATCACTATGTTTTTTGTAATAAAACCACAAAATGTGTTCCTCAAATTCCAAATCCATGATGAGATTAACTGATTTTGTCAACTTCTCAGCTAATGACCCCTTTAAGGAACCTATCTCAAAATCCAACTATTTTTTCACCTAAAAAATAAATTTTATTTACTCAATAATATAAATATTAATAATTAAAAATTTTCATTATTAAATATTAATTCATTTTATAATTAATGAACAATGTCATTCATTGGGGGACATAATCTTAAAAACATGAAAACTATTATTATAGAGAAAGAATTTCAATATATATAATATAATTTTTTTACAATAACTACATTTAACTAGTGGTGAGTATTATTTAGAGTCTATCATGTATGAGATATTTAACAACTTCATGGATCCCTTTTTCTTAATGTTTTTTAAATTTTTGGAATAAAAATATATTTTTAGTTGATAGGGAACTCAGAAAAATAATCAAACAAACCAATTATATAATAATGGTAAAAGAAATTATAAACACAATATGTTTGATAAGAGGAAGAAAGTTGCATTGATACCAGTTGTAATGCATAACGGATCAAGAAATCACACTGAGAGGGTGGAGTGGGATGAATTAGTGTGGTCAATGTTAGAATGAATTCTCTTCTCTTAAAACTATTCAAAACACCAAACTAGTTTGGATCAATATATATTTTTTAATACCCCCACCAAACACACCATATATAAACTAGTAAACGAATCAAGAAATAAGTATCGATTATTTTCAATAGTCTCCATTGATGTGGGTTTTTAAGAAATAGACTAGGATACCCTTGTTATGCTACCCCAGACAACCTTTGAAAAGTCTTTAGTGGAATTAATGATCCCAACACCACTAGAGATATACAATATACACATGAATCTTCCACCATAACAATCCTTGGATGTAGTGTTAGAATCATAGAACCTTAGTTTATGACCATATGTAATGTCTCTTATAGTTGTAGGAAAACACAAAATTGATTATATACTATATAATAAGTGTGTGAAGTTAATGTGCACCATGTGGTAGACTATATATCCAAAATCCACATATCAGTTGTATATAGGTCCCACACTAGAGGTTCTTATATCCATATGTGGTTTTCCCTACGGTAGTAGGTGCATTACTCCTATACTCTCCATCAACCATGGTTGTAAATACCATGTGTTTGGGGAATATATATTTCAATTGGGTGGACCACATATATTAATTCAAACCTTGTGGGATCTATATCCAAATATCATATCGTATGATGGGGAAATACACCTATTGTTGTAGGAAATATTGCATATGGAAATATGTCCCATGTTGCTTCAAACTATAACCATTGGTGACATGGACAACAAAAATATTTTTCCAATAAAAAATGAAACCATATCCTAATTTATTATGTTCATTTTCAGTGTTTTCTAAAGTGATTATCCATTAAACCTATGGTAATAGGTTTTTACCACATTGACTACCACCACAACCCATGGGTATCGTTTTCATGAGACCCAAGTATGATGTTTTTAGAACCATAATAATAAATTTATAATAGTACTATACGTATATATATATATATATAAATAACCATAAATATATTAATATATGTATATAAATATATAAATTTCGGTGTGTGTGTGCGTGGATATAACATCCTTTACTTTAGTGGTAATGTTTCATGGAAAAAATGATAAGTTATTGGATCATAACTCCCAACAATAGCATTTTAAAATCTTATATATGCTATAGTGATGAAATATTCCCATGGACATATCCCTAGAGCTAAAACTAAGTCCACATGTAGTTGCCATGGTAATATTTAAATAATATTCTATAAACATATGTAATTCCCATTATTTTAGTTCAAATATGATGGTAATTACCCGTAGTTATTTATCTATTACCATAAGTGTTCCTTCATGTGGTTGTATGTTTCCCATGGCTATATATATTTCAATGTATAGATATAATTATCTATTAAACCATGGTTATATCCACACTAAAAACTTTCAAGACCATGTTTACCAAGGTAATAGAATACATGCAAGGCTATCTAACATATAGTCACAATCATATCTTTCAATCATAGCCTTCATTTTTAGTAATTAACTAGATGATAATTATTGACTTGGAATCAAGGTCATATAATTGTGAATAGTTTTACCCAATAAATAACTATTAATGGTAAATTTGGGGAACTCAGTATTTCCCCAATATAGTTTTTTGTGTCTAGAAATAAAAAGGGAGTCAATGAAACATGAATAATGTGAAATGTATCTTAATAGATAAGGGAAATAATCATAAAAAATGTAAATAAATATAAAAATTTAATCAATAAAAGAATAAAAATATCATATCATTAATATATAAGCAAAATGATCCACATATAATACACTGGAATATGGAATGGGGAACCTATTTGGGTTTGATCATAACATACCATGAATGAAACCCCCTATGTTCAATGATAAATCAATGTTAGATAATCAAAGTATTCTATTTTAAAAATATACATTTCAATGTTACTCTTTCAAAATTGAAATTTACGATACAAATAGAAAAAAAGGATTGGTGTTTTAATATAAATTTTACATTAAAATATTGATTCAAAAATACATGGATTTTTTTATAAGTGTCTATTTTTATTTACTAGGTAATATAATGTTAAGGCTCCATAGGACCCTTTTAATAATCCGATACTAATTATAGTATAAAAATTTTTTTACATGCCTTTGGCTGGAGGTCATCATATACTAAATGGACTAATCAATATCCATATTAGAATCATGAAATAGAGTTGTAATCTATTATTATAATGTATGTTTATTACCAATAAATATTAGATAATTTATTTAGGTTCTATACCCAAATACTTAAGGATCCAATGAATCATATTGGTTATCAAAATATTCTATTTTCATCACAATACATTTTAATTTTAAGAGGAATTTATTTCCATGACATTCCCTTATTATAGGTTAATTTCAAAAAAAATTCAAGAGTAATAACTATCATTCAAGAAATTATTATAATTGAAATATCGTTCTATAATTATTTCATATATAAATATTAAATATATGGAATTTGTTTTAGAAATATAAGAAAAAAAATTATTTTTTAATCATTGGTATCACAATAAAAAACATAACATAAATGAATTTTATTATTTTGGAAAAATTGTATTACAGTAAAAAACATATTGATGCCCCCATATTTCTTCATTAGATTCCCTAAATATCAAAATGATTCAAATTTAATTAGTTTAACAAAATTCATATGCCAAATTAGCTATATAAGTTGTAGTAATGTTAGGTAAGGGGATTGAAAAGAGTATAGTAGAGAAAGAAAACTATATAAACATAATTTCATATATAATCAATGTAATGTATCGGTATGAAAAAAAACAAAAAATGTGGGACGAATATGGTCTATCAGAACAGAATCCATGAAATATTGAGTAGATAACAAGGGAATATAAAAAGGGTTAAATTTATGTAGGGGATGTATCAATATTTCAATCTTTTTTTAATTTCAGGATAAAAATTATTTTTTGGTTCAAAAATGTGTTTGACCATTGGAAAACTCTAAAACCAAAACTAAATTCTATTTCTTATGATTAACTATTTTCCCATTGAACATATTATTAATCATTATAGTTTATTATAACTATTCACCACTCATATATTGTGAGGATAAGCCACATTTTTTCTTCTAACTTGTGGATATTTAAGAACCGTGGTTTTCTTTAAAATATATTAATTATGTACCTAAAACTTCCAATGGGTCACCCAATCAAAACCCTAACCCATGTACCCTAGAGTTAGTGGTTACAATATTACATTATTACTAGATACAAGGAATTACATATTGAAGGATAAAGTAGTTTAGTAATCATGTAAAAAAATATACAGACTTGAATATCACAGTATAATTTAAAAAAATTAATAAAAGATTGTATTTTCATTTATAAAATTATAATTTCATTTAACATACCCATTTCTATCAGTAATAATAAAATTACAGGAATCATTGGGAATAGAAATATAATAATACAGTGAGATCTAATGCTCGACAAGGGTATGAATACCATGGAAATTGCCTTGAATATATATGGAACAATCAATATGGTGAGGTAAATAACTAAAAACATATTCCATTTAATCCTTAACAAGAAAAAAAATATGGTAAGATAAAATTATGATAAAATAAAATCATATATATAATCATATAATCTGGAATATTATCCATTGATATCATATATAATAAAATAATCAAGGGACATCAATAACTAATCATTTAATGAGGGATTTCGTAATTTCAGACATCATATCTATACCATCATGACTTCTTACCAGGATAGCATACATAAATGTGTAAGGTCTATAGAAAATACCCAGATTACTTTTTATCACAAGACCTACTGATGCATTGAGGGACTATAGCGGTCCCCACCCATCACATTCTAAAACAACATAGTTCCTCAAGTAAAAGTGGTAAATCAAAATCAATATTTTCTGTCATATTCATATACTATAATACAAAATGTTAATAATTATACCATTTAATAAACATAATCATAAACCATTATGTGTAATATATTTTATGATATAAAAATATTAAATCCACAATAAAAGTAATAATTTCTATCATGATAAATAATTAGTATGGTATAATTATATTCTAGATTTATAATCAAATTCATTAAAAAAATTTACATATTTAAACATAATATAATAATATCACTATAAAAACTTAATGAGGGAAATACACTTTTCAAATTGACATTACTTCTTTGATATATATATTTTTTCGAAAATATTAACCAACCATTTTATTTGCAATAAACATGTATAAATTTAAGTTAATCATCAAATAAATGAGTGTGCATAGACACGTGAAATTTTATACCTTCTATATAATTTCAAATATGTCCCTTTCAAACTGTGTAAAAAGGATAAAAAGTACCTCAATCTGACAATTTTTTGAATATTCATTAAAAAAATATGAAAATTAAAACATTGGTAGATATGAATTTTACAGATTACGTATATAATTTTATAAATCATTTATAAGGTATTTTTAGAAAATGTAGATATGGAAGAAAAATGATTTTTTATTGAAGAGATAAATAATGATTTTTTTTCATAAATAATCTGAATAATGTAATTAAAAAAGAGATGAAAATGGTAGTATCAATTTAAATTTTCCCGAATAAAAAGTGGAGATGAATATAAATTGTTTTTAAGATAAAAAAATATCAAAAAATCCCCCCAAGGGAGACTTATAAATAATAAATACTGAATAATGATCGGATTATGATATAAATCATTATATCTTTGGAAGCATTTGAATTTTAAGACTAATGAAATAAATAAGAAAATTTAAAAATTTAAATTCAATTATGAATAATATATTAATGATAAAACAAAAAAAATGGGATGTATATATTCCACACAAAATATATATGTGGATAAAATGGACTATGTATTATGGAATAGAACATGTGATGAGAAACCCTAACATCAGTTATGATTTCCTTCATAAATGTTCAAACCTCCTATATAATAAAGTTATATATATCTATTATACTTGTATTACATAAGCATACTAATATATTTCATTCAATAAAATATGAAATTATTATCTTTGAAAACATTTCAATTAATAGTCCTTTAGTAAAATCACCATTTCTGATAATTACTATTTTTTGAAAATGTTTTTGATTAGTGGTTTATATCCCTGTACATTGATTATGGTTTAATCATATCCAAAATGTTCAATATTTTATAAATATAAATTATATAAATATAGATATGTATTAATTTTATTTTTTTATATATTAATCTATATATGTTAGAGATAGGAAAATAAATTACAACATTTATATAGATTGTAGGTCGTACTTACGCATGAACAATGGTTCCGTTTTTATTGGATGGAAGGGAAAAAAGTTAAGTAGTATTTTACCTTTCTATAATCATTATTATTTATTATAAGTGTTTTTTATTCTTTAAATATAACATTATTACATCCCATTTCATATTAAAATAATATTGTTCCTTAGTGATTCGTGGAGTTGGTACTCTATTTATATACATGAGCAAAGCTATTATATTCCAATAGATTGTATAGAAAGAGGGTATATGAGATATTGTAATTATATATGAGTAATGATTCATTATTATCATATATAAATGTTAAATGCGTCATTATATCCATCCAAGAGAAGCGGTAATTGAAAATGAATTATATTAGTTCACAAGACGGCAGTTCGCTGTACACACGATCGATGATTTCATTTCCAATATAATGAATGATGATATTAATATAGCATATGAAAAAACATAACAACATAAAAATATACAGAATATAATTTTATTATTATTTCATCATGTTTCTATAATATTTTAAATTGGTGTAATAAGAGATAAAATAGAAATTTTATGTTAAGAATGATACATCTACTTCAAACAACCTCTTTAGGATTTCACAGTAACCAATCCTAGATTGTTTTTCAGATCAAACCAAAGAATATAGGTAATAGGGGGATGTATAAAAAGTATTTGGGAAGGTATTTGATGATAAAAAATAGAATAAAATTATTAATTATAGTGGATATGTGGTTTCCTTTTATAAGTGGGGGAAGGAAAACGTTTGATGTTTTGAAAAGAATTAATTATACCCATGGTTGTCAGATAAAAAAGAATCCAAAATGGATAATCATTATTCCTTAAATGAAATAATGTAGAAATATTTTTATCCAAATATCAAAATTTATGTTAAAAGTCCATTTTAACATATATATTTTTAGATTAACTTTATGGTAAACATGTTTTAACCTTTAAATCGGTAACTAATTTTTACTCTTTTTTACTATTAATTATAAAAAATTAAGATAACCATATTATATAATAATTATTATTATAATTACCAGTTATAATACATTTTCCAAAATTAAAATAATTTAATTTGAATAATTTATTTTTAAATTAAACCCACAAGCATAATGTAAAAGTGGATTTTTAAATAAATGATTTAATAATTATAATGGTTTTTGTAAGAAAAAGAGATATATAATTGCTTCCAATTTAATGAATTAAGTTAATTATAATATAATTGATTTAATTTTACAATAATTTTTTTAAACAAAATGTAAAATCATTATTCCATTAATTGAGAAATACAATTTCAATTAAAAACATTCTTTTTCGATTTTCTCCAAAAAATGATTTATTTTAGGAAAATTTTAAAAATTAACAATAAGATATTTTTTAAATTATTATTTAACAAATTAATTAATTTTTTTAAAATATATTTACTAAAAATAGAAGTAATTAACTATAAAATAAGTACACCAAATGAGACGAATCCACTGTGTAGAAAAAACACAGTTTTTAACCACAAAATGTCAATTGTTTTTATCTATTGTCTATAAAATATAATGGATTAATGATAATAATTTTTTAGGAATATAAATTATATAAATTTCATGTAAATTATTCAAAAATAGTAATTAATTTATTTTATTAATATAAAAATAAATTTCAATCATAAAAATTGTTTTCTTGATGAACCTTTTTTAAATTTGAATAATTATTTATCTTAATTTATAATCAATTGGAAGCCTAAGAATTTATTATAACTTTTGTAAAACATATATTTTTAATAATTAAATTATTAGTTTTCATATATGAAAAATTAATTTATTAGTTATACTGAACATATTTAAATAATATTTTTCATGAATCATTTATGTTCGGTGTTTCATGTCATATACGCTATTGAACATAAATTTTTATTTTCAAATATCAATGATTTACATTATCTCCACCAAAAATAAAATGAATACTAAAAATTTTATCATACCATCATTAATCAAAGTATCATCATTTGAAAATACCTTTCATGAAAAGATACATTGTTATAAGGGTTAATAAAAGATCCTTTTGGAAATTGTAATGTGTAATATGAAGGTCATCTAAAATGACACATAAATATGACTACAAGTATGAGATAAATAGTTGAATGTGAAAATATTATAATGTATGTGAAAAATAATTACCAATGACTAATATATAGTGAAATTTATGTTTATTTGGATAATTTTAGAGACCACAAATCTATAAATCCATGATTAGTGAAAATACTATTGTTTCAGTAGAAATGAAGGTATTAGGATAACATTTTTTTTCAAAACACTTTTACTAGAGTAGAATAATGCCTTTACCATCTACACAATAGACATAAGGAAATTTCTTTAGTTTAAAAGTATAATTTTTTCATTTAATACATTTCCACAATAATCATATATTCTCCAAAAAAAGATGAATGTTAAAGATTATTAATTACTACTTGAAGTACTAGAATTCAATTTTAAAAAATCATCAGATCCCTAAAATAATGACATGTCATTCCTTCTGTCTCTAGATTTACTCCAAAACCAAAATGGTTAACATAAGTTTTCTCTTAATTCATTTATCACTAAAACCTTAGCAATAATACCAAAGATCAAATTAACACAATTCATAAATAGTCACCATAAGACCCTATCAAAATATATCTGACCAAATTCAATGTCCAAAATTTGAATTTAATATCCCTAAATTTCAAAAATCAAAAAAACATTATATTCTACAAAACATATATAATATATATTCATTTAAAATAATCAACATTTTAATTCATTAATAGCCATAAACATTCAGGAATACATGCAATATGCAAACAATTATTTATCCCATCATTCCTTAAATTAAATATCATATTATCTAATAAATTCCATAAATCCAAAAATTCAAAAAAATTCATAAACGATAACATATACCATAAAATCAATATCCAATTTCCAGGTTCCCATAACTATTCCATAAACAACTTTTTATCATTATTATTTCAAAATCTAGAACATATTATTAATTATCATTCCAACATAATGTCTTTTATAAAAAGGCAAATTATCACTGAATCAGTTTTCTTTTTTATTAGTACCATAAAAACTATGATTTAAAAAACATAAATAAAATCTACTAGAATAAAATATTTTTGTGTTTCATGATTCTTATAATGATAATATCGTTGAAATGGTTCATCTAAAACATAATTCATGAATCCAGGTACATATGTACATGAATCATTCCACATTGGCCCTATTAATAGTATACACCTAACCATGATCCATTAAATTCTTCTAAGATATATTCCTATGATACTCTTGGAATTTATATTTATATTGACTCATATTCTTACTGTTAGAGAATTAAACATCAATATCTTCTTTATTTCCTTTTAAATCACATGTGTGGTGTCCCTTCTCTCAAAAATTATATCAAAATACCATTACTAGTAAGTGTGCTCCACATTTCATCTGTACACTTTTATTACAAGATGTATATTATAAAATTACCTTCTTCTCTTGAACCCAATTTCATTGTTTAGAGTGTTAGAAGACCTTATTCCTATAATTATTTATTTTAATTTTATATCAGCCTTTGGTTCCCCGGGTCCTGCTGGATGCGATGGCTTTTTCTGAACTTCCCGTGGATTTGTGAAAGGGTGCTTCTTCAATTTTATTAGAAAAGGTCCTGCAATAGAGGAAAAAAATTGGTCTATGACTAAAGAAATAAAGTATGCATCATCATCATCAAATTTTTATTATGAATAATAAGGAGAAAGTACAATGGAAAAAAGGTCTTCAAGGGAATACCAGAGAAAAAAAGAATCACGGGGGCTTAAAATAGTGAAGACTAAGCGCGTCTTCTCTACATCTATTAACACCATCTGGCTTCAAACAATACATGTCATTAATGAATAAACACTCCATACCAGAAAATTCCATCTAAGCTAGGTTGTCTGCAGCATTATTACCCTCCCACCATGTCTGAGAATCTTTGATATCACCACCAATGATGCCCCGACATATTCTAATGATATACGATATTGACTAAGGAATAATACCCTTCCCATGAATTGAATTATACAAGGGAATAGAATTTGTTTCAGCTTCATTAATCTCCAAATTATTATTCTTACAAATGTTCATCCCTGTGAGCAGAGCCATTGCCTCAGCATGAAGCGAGTTACCATGTCCTAGCAAAACAAATAAATCCACGAAGAAAGAACCACCACTATCACGAACAACACCGCACCCATGGATTAAACCTTCAACACACGAGCCATCATTGTTGAGTTTCAAACCCCTGGAATGTGGGTGCCAACAAACCCAATTACACAGATGTTGATCACATTGCTTAGATACAATCTAAGAATCTGGAATTAATTTCTGTAGAGAAGGAACTTCCATCCATCAGCCTAAAGCCCTTATGATATCAATGAGTAATATTTTGATCCTGCAGATAATAAACCATCTGTTAGACACCACTCACTCATAGATCTATTTATTTCTTACCTACCATAAACACCAATAGCAAACATGAAGGACAACAGTACGTGCCACTCCTTCAATTCCCCTCACACTAAATCTATGATGCCAGTGATCATGAAATGGTTGGTCAGACATGGTTGGAGAAGATATAGCAGTGAGATCTCCAAAATATTCCCACAACGCATGAGCACATTCACTATCAAAGAACAGATGCCCCGTGTTTTCTTATTTGTGTGTAGTTAAACAAATAGATCGGGAAACAATGGTAATCCCACATCATTTAACATTTTCATCCATAGAAACTGAACCATTTTGAAACCTCCAGAACAGAAAATTAAACTTTGCAGGGATAGATTTAACCCAGATGAATTCATTCCATGTTTTAACTATATCTTGCACAAACATGGTCCAACGTTAGTCTTTTGTTGGTAAAAAATAGATGGTGAAGGAGTAAAGACACTCTTATCCAGGTCTGAGGATAACTCAATGAGGTTTAAAACGGTCTGTTTATCACTGTCCAAAATATCATTAGTAAAAGAAACCAATTGGCAGGCCTCCTTGAAGGTGATGTTTGGAGGAGGGAATCCCGAAAACCCAATATTCACCCCACTCTAATTATTATTCCAGAGAAAAATATCACCCTACGCAATAATCCAAAGAGCAAAGGAACCAGGAGATTCAATTATCAAACTAATCCTTGACCAGAAAAGAGAGGCATGTTTACTCAACAAAGTCATATCACCAACTAAATTTCCATGCATAGATCTTCCCCGTAACATGTGATTTTAAAGAACATCCCATGTGAGTTTCACATGCATACATGAAAGAGTGTCCTCAAGACTATGATCATTTGTTCCACCTTCTTGCACCGGACGATCCATCTTACCCCATAACACCCAATTACTCTTACCCTTAAGGTTAGTATCCTGAATGAAATTGTATAAAATTCTGTCAATAAAGTATGTTGTTCACTTTAATTAGAACCAATTATGGTTGGAGTCCGACTAAACTATTGCTGTTAAAATTCATCATGATCGATCCCAAAATGAACCATGGAAGATATTTCCTAACTTGATCGAATGTCTACGGCTTGTGGAGGCACTCTCTCTTGATGAAATTCATGTTTATCATCAGTCCAATTGGGTTTCTGAGGCTCTATACAAGAGAGAAATATTGGAGGTTATTTCCAATTGATCCTGCATCTCACCATATTATTGAAATAACCTTCTTCAGGATGATATTTGTGTTGTGGGTTATACCCATCTTTCGTGATCTATTATGTGACTCTATTTTCCTGTGCACTTTTACTTTTAATTAATATATTTCTTAGGAGCAGGTTTCTATCATGTCTTCTGGATTTTGGGTATTTTAATTTTATATGTATTGTTGATTTCATTCTCTGTATTTATACAATATGATATTGTATCCCCATATAATGAATGTACATGGTAGATTATATACCATTGATGTATTTGATTAATTCCATCAATGAAATGGCCATTATTACTCAATAAATTAAGTACATATTCCTCAATGTTACTTTATTTCTACAAAATTTTATATCATAGTTAGACTCATTTTCTGTTTTCCTTTTTTTCATAGACTCATGTATTTTACCACCATATATAACAATTTTTACGGATGAAAATATTTTTCCATGAATATTACCTTAAAATCCTTCCACACCATGTTTTATATTTCTTTTTAATTTATGTTTTATTTGAAACAATGAACACCTATGATCTTCGTACTCTAATATATGATAAAAATTCATGAGAACCTTTTCCCTTTAACTATTCCGTAACTTGAGAAATGTAAATTTTAAGGAACCTATCCATTTTTACATACAAATTGATTCATAATCACATTGTATGTTGGATATTGATTACACATAAATTATTATAACATTGATACACTATATTTTGGATTAGTAGGTTTATCCATAAAACTGTTTGTCTATCAAAACGCAATTCAGTTACCCAATAATAGTTATAATTTGTTCATATCTAGGTGCATCAATATTTCAAACTTTATTATCATTCTTATGATATAAATCCATACATGGACTACACACATTTATAGGGCTACTAATTTTTCAACTATGATCTATTTATAAATAATTTAATATATTATATTAGCCCTCAATATTATGAAACATAATGTATAATCTTAAAACTATTGAAACACTTAACAAAAATTGAGTAATTTTTTCATATCTAATCTCAATATTAAAAAATATTTATTTTTAAATATTCTCTAGCTATAAAACTAAATTAATATTTTTAATAGCATATTAGAATTAAAATTAGAATTATTTAATGAATATATCCAAAGAGTGTCAACCTAGGTGTGCAGTAATGTCTCTAGTTGTGAACTTGGTGACGATTGAGTCAACTTCCAATACACCCATTTCTGATTTATTACAACAAGCTACAGCTCTTCTAGATTAACATCCACTTTTTATATCATGAAAGGGTTGTATTTCTGGGAATTACCTCTAATATACACATTACAAAAACATTCTTATGTTATCCTAAACATAAAATTCACCTTAAATTATGTCATGATGCTATGTTGAATAATATATGTTATCCTTAATCTAGTTCCCATGTATTATAATAATCCTTCTCAAATACCAATAATAAAAAAACTGGCCTTAATATCATAAAGTAAGTGGTTACTTATTACAATGGCACTATATCCAATGAATCACATCCAAATAGACTAAATATTATAGTAGTATTGGAAAAATATATACATACTTGAATTCCAAAATTCAATTGAAATCCTAAAATACAACAGTGTATTTTCATTAGGAAGAGAATAATTTCTTTTAAGATATACCTACATATCAATCAAAATATAATTCCTGGAATCCTAGGGAGAGGAATCATAAGAATGTGGTGAGCTCTAATGCTCAATATGGGTATGGGTACGGTTGAATATATCATGAATAAATAAGGAATAATCAATATGTAAATGCAAATAAATACACACACATGTCATTTAATAAATTACGTGAGGATAAGAAATAACATAACAAGAATAAATGATTGTCGAAAAATTATATATACATAATCACAAGACATTGAAACATTTCCATGGATATAAAAATTAAATAAATAACCACACAGATAAAAATTAATAATAGCATAATTTACGAATTCATAATGTCAGACATCATAGCCATATCATACAGGATTCATTCCAAATCATATTATATAAATGGATATGTCCTTGTCCAAATACGTTAGCTATTTTCACTCATGGGACCTATTGATGCCTCAAGTTTATATAATGGGCTCCAACCATAACATTACATGTCTATTTAATTTCATATATTTAATGAGTGAAACATAACCAATGTAAACATTCATATTTAAAAATGACCATTCAAAATGTAAATTATTACCAAAACCAATAAACACAATCACAATCCATCCAGATTAAAATAGAGAGTGATATCAAAATAGTACATCTATAAAAAAGTGATAAAAAACCATCAATAAAATAATAATTATTGTATCATTTGACTATAAATTCATCATGATATTCCACAAGTATTTTGAAATATATCAAAATATTTTAAAATTATAACAGAAAAATTTCATGAAGAAAATAAATTTTTTCAATTTGAAAATAATTATTGAAAGACAAAAGTATTTCATAAGTATAAATTAAAAAAATTTCAATAAAAATATTCTTTAAAAAATATTATTATGTTTCATATTATCTAGTAGTGTTGACAAAATTTAATTTCATATATGCCGTATAAGTTAAAAAACATTCATTTCACACTATTGTGAAGGCCAAAAAGTACCCCATTCGGAGAATGAAAAAAAGATTACATTCATTAAATTTTTTATTAATTATTACATGGTTCATAATTTATTTAACAAATAATTTTTATAATGATAAAAATATTTTTGAAAATATTTTTAGAAGGCATATATATTGATTAAAAGGATGTTTCGATGAAGAGAGAAATAATGTTTTCTTTTCATTAAAAAATGCTCAATAATTTTAATTACAAAGTAGAGAAAAATGGTACTATTAAATAAATAGTTCATGATAAAAAATAGAATATGAAAATATACCTAGTTAATTATATAAATATCAAGAAATTCTCTTTAGGGAGTCTTAAACATAAATGATCGAATAATGATGGGATTGTAAAATATACCCTTATTTCGTTGGTACATTTGAATCGTAACCCCCATGACCGAAATAACATAAAATGTAAATATAAATTACATGAATATAAATATATTAATGATATAAAATATAAAATAGGAATTATATACAATAAACTAAATAAATATTTATGGAATGTGGCATATGACTCACATAAGTGAAAGTAAGACGAGAGACCCTTACCTCTAGTCTGATTTTCGTCATACTTGTTCGACCATAATTTATAATAAAAATAAATTTATTATAAACATGTTATATAAAAATATTCATATATATCAATACATATATTATTTACTTATAATATTTTACCATATATTTTCAAACAATTCTTTGATAAAATCATGGTTTCGGGTCATGACTGCCTTGTTTTCCATATATGTTAGTGTTTGGTTGTTTTAGTATACATACATTGATCATGGTTCTATTATATAAAGAATTTTATCTATCATATAAATATCATATATATTCATTATATATGTATTTATTATAATTTATAAAATTTGTAGATAGAAAATTTAATTACACCATTCATAGAGATGGTGGATCCTACATACCCATGATTGTTTTTTCCATTTTTAACAGAAGAAAAGAATGAAAGGTGGATAATATTTCAAATTTAGATAATAATTTCCGTATCATATATGTCAAATATATTCATAAAATCATTCTTTATTTTCATCCATTTTAATATATAATGAAAAACATTTGAGAGTGCTTAGTGGAGGTGGTGGTCCACTTATATGCATGAGTGACGTAATTGTTTTACAACAGATTGAATGGAATGAAATTAGATGGGATACTATTATTATAGAATTTTAATTTTATTATAAATACCATATATAGTTTTTAATTTCATAATTATATATAGTATTAAGAGGCAGCGATGGAAGAATATTACATTGGTTCATGAGGCAGTAGTTTGTAGTTCACAAGATCGACAGATTTGTTTACCATTCCATGGAAGAGGAGATAATAATATATTATGATTTTTACATAATAAGGTCAATGTATAATTTTCATATTAGATATTTTGTTAGAATATTTGAAGAATATTTTAATGATTTGGAAGAAGTAATAATACAAAAACGCTCAGTTTTGAATGATACATCTTCTTCAAATAACCTCTTTATGTTTTCATAAAAGCCACCATAGAGGGGTTCTATGATTATAACAAGGAATATATGTAATTTATATCGATTTATGTAATATATGTTTTTATTATCTGAAGCAATGGGATTTGGAAGTGTGAATTGGAGTGGAGAGGGGATCTCCATATATATGTGGGGGGAAAGAAAGATATGAAATAATTTAATAGAATAAATTATACCAACATTATTGAGATGTCACATGGTCAAAAAAATGGATCATTAAAGAATATTAGATGAAATAATGTCAACAAAATGGTCATAAAATTTTTAAAAGGATATTATTTACATCATTTTAACAAATATCTTTTTATACTAACCCCTGATAATCCTGTTTTAACCATTCTTGAGTAATTAATTTTATGTGTTTTTACAATTCACTATGAATAATAAATAATTTAATCTTATTACCTAATATTAATTATGGCCATTTTAAAATATTAAATATATTTTAATTCAAATATTTTAATTGAAATAATTTAATTTATAAATAAATACATAAGTGTGATGAAAAAGCAGTTTTCCAAAGAAATGTTTCAATAAGCAGACAACATTTTTATATGAAAATTGAAAATATAATATATTAAAATAGAAAATTTAGATTAATAATAAAATAATTGATATATTTTAATATTCCAAAAAAATTTAAAAGTGGTTCATTTTAAATTCTTTAAATAAATTTGTGGTCTATATTAAAAATCAATACATTTCACTATTCATCGAAAACATCATTTTTATAAAACAAAAATCAAATTAATATAATTTTAATATGAATATTCCAAAAATGAAGAAAATTTCATAAAATAAATTTTATAAAATTAGTAAAAATATATTCAAATGAGTTCACAAGAAAGAAATAAATCAGTTTTTAATATAGTTTTTATGCATAAAATAGGGGTTTTTCGAATATTATACCATGAAAAAATATTAGATTATTGATTAATATTTTATTTAATATATAATATAAAAATTTTCATCAATATAATTTACGAATATGATTAATTTTATTTATTAATATAAATACGTATTGCTGCATTTAAAAATATTTTTAATAGAAAATTTCTTTTACTATCAAATAATTTTTTTATATATAAGCAATTGGTAACAAACGAATTTAATTTATACATGTATAAAGAAATAAATTCAGTAATTTAGTTTATCTTATTCATATTCAACAATTTTATTGATGGGTTATAAAGGTCATATTTAAGGAAAATATGTCATGGTTCATTTAAAATCAGTGTTTTGTTTCATATACACTACTGAATATAATGTTCTTCCTTTTAATTCTCAATGTGTTACACAAAATACATATAATTATCCCCAAAATATCAATTATTGAACTATAATGTCAACCCATAGATTGTTCAATGATGATACATGCCTACTACTCTCTTATAAAATATTCTAACACCAATATCTAGTGAGAATCACCCTCATGCATCAATAATATTTTATGTAAAGAAATATAATTTCTATACATCACATTATCAAGGGAGTCAACCATATAGATTGGTTTCATTGTTACCATTCCATTTAAATCAAATTCCATGTCTTCCCAACTCAAAATATGGGATGGTCTTGGATTCTATTACATTATCAATGAGGCAAGGATGATTTATGAAAAAAAATCAACTAATGAGCTAATTTTGGAAACTATGAAAAATACCTAATCATTTTAGTTATCGCAACAGTAACCACATTCCTGGGAGTGATCATCCCATTCATAAATTGGTGTTGAAGACCCAACCATGGTGATACTATAAATAATACTCAATCACCAACCTTAAACACTAATGGATGTATATAATGATAAAAATAAGATTTGTGGTGTCTATAAATCTATACTATTAATGTGTAGAAAATATAATTCTTTTCAATAATATCCTAAATAATACACACATCCACCAAAGATGTTTCACTAACCATGTTCTAGAAAAGTGTATAACAAAAAACGTACTCTATAAACACTTGAATGGATCCACTATGATAAATGATTTATACATAATATTTAAATAAAGCTCAACTGACATCATTTTTGTATCCAAAAACATTCTATGTACAAGATATAGGGATTATGTATGTCCTCTATGATATAGACCATCAGATTTATTTTAACATCCATTTTATAGATTATATTTTACACAAAACAAAAATTTGAATTCCATGGCCTCTTTAAGGCCCATCCATAATCGAGATGTGAATTAGGGATCTCTATCCCAAATGATTTTACAAGAAAATAATTTTAATATATTACCCATACATATAAAAATTCCAATAATCTTCTACCATGGTGTTACCGTTCACATGGACAAAATAAAATAAAATAAAAAATGGATTTGTCACAAACTAAATAACATTCGTTCTTCAAGGGGTACATGGCAGCTGGATAATAAAATCTATAGTCATTTCGTCCTGTTTTTTTTGGAAAACATATAGGTTAATTGAAATTGGTGTGAATATAATGTTATTCATTAACCATTATCAAAGTATAACACATGGATACAAAATCCACAATGTCATATTTCATTCCGAACAACCAACATTGTTATTTAATATCATCATACATCTTGGTGGAGTGAGGATAAACTACCTATAATGATTGATAATAATATTTCATCCCTAATTTCATCATCAAATGAGGACAACATTATAATTCTCTAAATAGATTATCATCATTGGATATATAGACTGCCCATATGGGTTATTCCCACAATATATGATTTTGCACATATGATGACCCAACACATCTTCTATTTTCTCTTAGTGAATGATATAGAATAAGGAAGTTGTCAATTAAATATTAGTAAGAAACAAGTTTTCATTCTCTTTTATTACCACCATGTGAATCTTATCAAATAAGAACATCATATTCCAATCATCCCTAGACTCTCTGAAAGAATATGACAAAAAATTAGCAATAATATCATTTAAAATGTTATTTCATTTCATTAGGGTATTTATGAGGTCGAAATAAAATTCATATAGGTATTTTTTCAATACCCTTTTCCAGAGGAGGAACTCATTCTAATAGAAGTTTCAAATCACACTTTTATGATTGGTATACACTTTTAACATCTCAATGATTTTATTTTGATGAAAGAATTGTGTGGAATGATTAATATTCCCTTGCTCAAGGTCATGGGTTGGTTAATTCGTTTAATGTGGTCAAAAATTGGCGAGGTCCATATTCCACTATATGATCACTATGTATAATCACATTACCCAAAATTTTTCTATATGCATCATAATTAATAACATAACCCATACTAACCTCTGGTGGATTTAAAATAGGTTTTAACATCAATTTCCAAATCACATAAATAAAATATTCTTGATAATAAATGTTCCATAGAAAAATCATACCTTTCTAGGTGAGTGTGGTTCAATGTGATTCACCCTTAGGGACGTCACTGAAGAAATAATGATAGCAACCTACTAGGACCATAATGATACATTTCATAAAACATTCATTGATTCATATAAATAAATTATACCCTTTACCTTCTTAGGATCAAATAAAATGACACATTCTCACAATGCATGTACTAGGAACATGAATTGCAAGATCCATATTCTGCACTTTAATGACATTTCTTGTTTTTCAAAAAAAAATTCCATATCGATCCCCTTTATCCTCTTTGGTTTTGGAATAAACGACATTTTTATCCATGAATTCAATTTAAATAGTGCAGAGGTATCGATGAAATATCATGCTCATGCTATACTTCAATACTATAAGATGAAAATATAATATGAATGAAATCATTAGGTATTCAAAATATTTATATATAATACAAAAAGTAATTTTTTGAACATAAAATGCATTCACCTAATGTTGATGGTAACCTGGATAGTGGATGATCTTTGAGAACCACATTTACTTGATTAATTTGTCAAAGGGTTCCTCAATATGTGTCAAATGGTACTTTTTATTGATGGACACATGATTTAAAATCCATAAATTGAAGAAAAAGTTAATTTTCCTTATAACATATTCTTAAAAAGCATCATAATCTCCCATGAAAACCAAAAATATTTAATAAATCATTTAGATTAAAAATATCCTTTCCTAATAGTCAATTCCCTTAGTTCATTTTGTGTCATTCGATATAAATGAAATAAAACTGGTTGTATCCTAGGTACTAGATTAATGGAAACAAAAAATTTCCTTTTTTAAAGAAACCCAAAAATGTCTGTCATGTAAAAATAATGAAAATATCTTACAATGGGTGGGATATATATATATATATATAAATGTTCCATTCGTTGGTATCTAGAAAAATAGACTATATATAATATATTAATTTATTAAACATATGAATAGTAGATCCCAATTTATCAGATCTCAATTCCCACTCATGTTGAAATTGATAATAGATTCCATTAAAGGAAATGAATTTCACCCTCTGATGATACTAATTAATAATTGATTAAAATAAAATGATATAATGCATCATAATAAATATTTTAAATTAGTCTATCTCAAGAATAAAAAATATCAAGACAACAATACCATCAAACTGAAGACAACACTTTATGGACATCATAATACATGTTCCTTCTTCCTAGGGAATTTAGATGTTTCCACAAAAAAAATTATAAGAATAGATATAATGTTCAAGAAATAAATGATATGGGTATATATTATTGAATCATAGAAAGATGTATCAAAAAATTTAGTTCCTGTATATGATTCGATTGTAATAGTTCCTTATCTGATTATCATCTCTCTTTGGGATTATATAGCCATCAGTCTACTACGTGTGATTGTCTTTATTTGAACTGAGTCAGAGACCTAGAAGTAGTCACAGGATAAATAAACATCATAATATTCTCATACAAATATTTATTCCTTCAATCATACTAATAAATGTGTGACTCCATTTTTTAGATGTATTTGATTTTACTCTGGACCCCATGGGTCCTAATAAAGCCACATTACATCATATAAAGAGGTTTTTAATAAAATAACCTTGGAATATGGTCTATTTTCCCAAAATAATGAATAATATTAAGATAATCTAGGAAATATGGGTTTATATACCTAACATTTCTATACTAGTGGAAATAAGAGGGTTTCTCTCTATTGGTTTGGAAGATCCTTACAACAATATATATCTTAAGACATCACTACTACGCATTCGAAATTCATCGCACCTCATCTTCTTTTATTGAAATAATTATCTGTTCAAATAGGTATCGGTGGAGTTTAATTTATCCCTAAAATCTTTTCCTATTCATTTTAACGATAAGGATATAGTCTACAACATCCGCATTGATGGGGAGTTTCAATAAGAATCTTTTGTATTAGATGTTAGGTAGATAGACTATTTTAAAACAATGATCATTTTTACATTGTATAAAACCATCTCATATAAAAAATTAACATGTTTGGAAAAAACATTTATATACTTCATAACCATTTAGTTACACATAAAAATATATAAAAACTTCTAATAAATTACGAATGACATTTTATGAAGATAAAAATATTAACTAAAAAAGAATTGGAAATCA
This sequence comes from Viscum album, assembly GCA_963277665.1. Lineage (NCBI taxonomy): Eukaryota > Viridiplantae > Streptophyta > Magnoliopsida > Santalales > Viscaceae > Viscum > Viscum album. The sequence goes on along the minus strand of OY728140.1, from coordinate 1,037,576,281 downwards.
TTCCATTCAAATTACGCATGAATTTTAATTTATAAAATGAAATAAATCCTATTTTGACTAAGTATTACATTAATAATTATTGAAAAATCACCTTAATGGATCCAATAGTCATGATATATTCATAGTTTCAGTCCACAATTTCTATCCAATCCACCACCTATTGAGAATTGATCATTCCTAAAAAAGATTGTGGTTCATGGTAGAGAAGCTTTTTATCATGGTCATTGTCATTAATAAGAGTGATAATTTCATCTTTAATATATGTTAGTCCTAGTCTCATCAATTGATTAATGGATACTATGGTTACACCACCCCCTAAATTTTTATTTCTTATGCTGAAATATTTTCTCTTAAAAAATTATAAAAAACTCCATACTAATGATTAAAATGGGTATTCAAGGTAAAATGATACTAGCTATAATTAAATATTAATAATAATAATGAAATAGATAAAAAATCAATTAGTATTATTAAAATCCATATAAATTTTAAAAAACTCATGATAAATCATTTAAAAGAGGGAAATAAAAAACTCACTAAAATTAACACTACATATTTATAGACTGCAAAGAATATCAAACCATGAACCAACTATACAGGTCAAATTCATTGGTTTGGATATGAATACATGGTATAACCACATTGTTTTACTAATCCTATTCCAAGAATTTATGATATGATAAAATTATTTTCCAGTATTGGTTGCATGGTTACTAGATGGTCTTCTTGTCTGGTGTATATAAAGTTAACCCTAGTAGTTCACCTAATATTAATTTTTTAGACCAAAAATTACTCAAATTAAAAAATTAAATAAATATACATAGAATATACACACGTCTTGATAAACCAATGTGACTTAAGGCTCATTATTATTGTTTTTCCCAACACTAACTCAAAACATGTCCCTCAAGTCCATAAGATCAAATATGTTTTATACCTTAACTACCTCAAATAACAAAAATCAATACAAGGATATAAATCCATATTTTTTAATGAAATCTAATATACCCTTGTACCCATACCTAGAAAAACTCTTAATAAGAAATTTGTGGCATTTCCAATCCCAATGTGTTGGAAAGTAGTGTGTGGGAATTATGGAAATTCCATTGGGAGTTGAGTCTCCAAATAAAAAACTATAGAGGGTTTTTTTTCTATAAACCAAACATAAAACTTCTATTATTTTCCATGTGATGAAAAATATATTTAGTCAAATAATTATTAAAAAAGGAAATAATGACATATTAGATAAGATAACTCATCATAAATCATGCAAAAAATGACAATATAATCATCCCTAATATGAAAATAAAATTACAAAATCAAATATGTATTTAAAAAATGGTTCAAAACATAATATAAAAGAAAATATGATGGGGAAAATTAAGAGGATATAAAATTATGTTTCTAATTTAACAATATAACCAAAAAAACAACAAGAACAATCCATATTTATGCGACCTAAGGAAAAACTTTCACCATGTCACGTCCAATAAACCTAATCATAGGTTGAATGGATCTCCACTACCACTTAATTATTCATAAACAATAATTGTATATAAATAAAGGGTGTACATACACCTAGAGGGTGTGTGATGTGTGTGTTCATAAAAAACAAATAGGATCCTTCTATGTTTTCTTTGAGAATCATTTTTTTATATAATTGAAGCATGATGGGTTTAAAATAAACCTATGACAAATACTATTAAATCTTTGGGGAATCATATTCAGTTGAGAATAAATGAGTGAAATTCTAACATAAATTTGACCTGAGTGATAATATAAAATAAAAAAAAATTTAATAGTGAATAATTTTATTTGACATTGTTAAACTAAGTTAAAATACAACTATGATATTTTTATGAATATATATAAAAACCACGAATATCGTCTTATACAATAGCTTCTAGCCAGAGTGAAATCCTTAACAATGAGGTTGAATAACTAACTACAGTAAAATACTTAACTAGACTTGTAATTCAGAATTATATGATATGACCTATTGTCACTAAGGTCAATTATTTTTGAGATACTATTTCGAATATAAGTCAAAATCAAGTATATCAAAGTTTATAATGGTTTTTTACTAGTGGGGAATAATGAATAGGATATAAGAATCACTAGAAAGAAAATAATCATTAAATAGTGATGTAATATAGAATTATCTACGATGCATGTAATTGATATCTCATACTTAATTTCCCTATGTTCCTTATCCAAGAACCTGGGATTTCCATAAATCATATCCATTATCAAAATATTAAAATTTCATAAAAAATATTTCATTATAAGAGGAATTCATTTAAATGAATCCCCTTTTCAAGGGAACATTTAGTTACGATAATAATGAGAAAGAACTATATTTTTTGAAAAAATTAACATTATACATATCAGCCTATAATGACAGAATATAATAATTTTGAAAAATTAGAAACCACATTTTAGAGAAGCATACACATATTTTTGTTCAATAAATAGTTTCACACAAAACCACCAACATTAAATAAATGAATTAATCTGGGGAATACTTATTTCCAATATAGATGAAGAGTAATGTCCCTAATTTATAGATTGGATGTACTAAATAGAAAAACACTTCACATAATGCTTTTCTAACATAAATCTCATGCCACATGGACATTTAATAGAAATAAACTCAATGGAAATTTGAGGAAATTTTCACAGGAGATCAATAAAACAATATACATATAGTTTCATGATGAATCAAGGTGATGAATTCAAAAATAATAAAGACTTAGAGTGGGTGGAGCATGGATATTCCTACGAGAAGGAGAAAAATTTTAATGTGGGTGAAAGGAAGAGATAATCAATTAAATTGTAGATGGGTCTATATGAAATTAGTATATTAAAAAATACCAAAATCTCACATGGTTTGGTTTTATAGTTTGGTAAAATTCTCACCCAATATAAAAATGGAATTTTAATCCATTTCTCAAAATCACACGGTCTCTGCTTGGAATACACTATTATTTCACACATTTTCTACTAATAATCTGTTATCCATACACACCTCACTAAATATGAAGTTGTTTCGCATAGTTTCCACTAACCACCAGATGGTCATTCCACATGATTTCATTAATTTTGAACTAATTATTTGGATTACATTTCTAATGGGTCACCTATTATGTTTTTAGGATTTATGGTTACTACTGGATTTTTTAAACCGTATATTAATAATTTATAAACCACTTTGATTATGATTTCCAAAAATTCAAAGGAATCAATGACACAAATAAAAAATAAAGTCAAAAATAAATAAACAATAAATAAAATGTGTAAATATTACTTTAATGGTGTGTTGTTTGTGACAATATGTAGATTATAATTAAGATAACTAGGATTCCAAAATATACCCTATATTAAAACATAATTAGATTTTGGATCGTAACACCATTGACCTAAAATCTATATCTTGATAGACATAATTTATGTCAAAAAGTTTTATAAATTATACTCTTAATGTATACAACGGTTGTTAAATCCTGATTATTGAATAATATCTATATAGATCATTTATACTTATCAAGTAATAATATGTGGTCCTTTTTCCACAAAAAGGACCTCTATGGCTAGAATATAATAATCTATAATAATATTCTCTCCAACACCACATCAATATTAGATTGAAAAATTCATGTGAAATAATATTACAACACATATTATTTTGTTCCTCACTATTAGAAATACTTATAAAGATTATAAAAAAAATTATCTCCCCATGATTTAGATTACAATCACCTATAGTTATTATATGTTGGCCTCCCATTGTGTTTCCTTCCCATACATTTATAACAATTTTAGGATTACTAGTATTAGTGTTTTATAGATTTCCAAGATTTTTCCATTCATGTATCTTATTATTCGACTCATACTTTCCTTATTGAATTTTAATTCATCACGTGGACTTCATAAATTGTTTTTATTTGAACAAATCATGAATATTTTAAAATATATTTCTTCTTATCCAACACTAATCAAATCTTTAAAGAATGAAAAACACATTCATTAATCATAGTATTTGATATTGAAAACACATTTTTTAAAAACAATTAGAAATATACCAAAAATATCGTTAAAAATATTCACATGGTTTTAGTTATTTTAAATCTTCATATATATTTTTCTTCATTAATTTTATCTTTAAAAAATAACTTATCTTTTTTTAAATATTATCATGCTCACATGAAATGATAATTATGAAAAAACATTCCATCAAATTGGAAAATCATACACATTTACTATTACCACCAATGACAAAAAATCAAGTCACATTTCATCACATTATGTCATTATATTAACACTTTGATATTATTAAGGTATTTTCTAATTTTTCTAGATAAATAATATTTGATCTTATGTTAACCTGTAGTGAGGTATTTCATATAATAAAAAAACTATTTCAATATTATTGATACATAAATTTAACATAATTTAATATCATAAACATTGGATTCAATAATGTATACCATCATATTATTAATACATAAGATATTTTTTTATATATCATAGTTGGTTTTTCGATTTATTCTTATATATCTCAGTCCTCTTCCAAATTTCACAATGGAATATATAATTGAACTATGAATTAATATTATTTATTTAGCTTTTTATTATTATAGTAAATCCATGATATAATTTTTCATTATTTATTTTAAATTTAGTCACATATAAAAATTGTAATTAACACATTTCAACTCATAACATCTTCCAATGAATATATAGCTATTTACACTCTCTAAAATATTTAAAAATTAAATAGGAATTCATAATATTATCATAAACATCATTACAGAAATCCCAAAAAATAAAACTAATAAATAATCCTTAAATTATTTCTATTTATCATCCCCAACCTTAATAACATAGCTTTATATTCATCAAATATATTTAATGATAGTGCATTATTTATTTATAATAAAATGAAGTGCCTATCCAAACACAACTCAAGATCAGTTCATGAATCACCATATTCATCTAATAGTGTTACAAATTTATTGAAAACCTTTATTACTAAGAAACAAATACATTTATTCATTCAACCAATCTAATTTTATAACAAAAAAGCTTGGGTTTGAGAAAGGTAATCATCCTCCATGGAACTTACCAAACATACTTTTTGATTCCTATCATAAAAAACCAATAAGAAACACTGACATCACCTGACTTAAAAAAATTTTAATATTGAAAAGAATTTAGTACTTTCTTTGTATATAAAAATAAAATGAATCTCATCACCATTTATGATTGATTAATAGTCCACCACCAACATAACAATTAAAAAATATATATATATATATGACCTATCATATATATATATATAAATATTAGATCTAATTCATTCTCAAAATCAAACAATGGGAAACATAAATCACCAATTTTTCATTAGACAACCATCAATTTCATCATTTATTTACATAACTTATTACTCTAAATAAACCGAAGGCCTTATTTTTTTATTATTTAGGATAATCAACCTTTCAAGGGGTGAGGTGGAACCCTTAAAAGGCCATAAATCATAGAGATAATTACATGACCCATATGTATTAGAGGTAATAACCTAGAGAGGAAATCTTGGAAATCCTCATCCCGATCATATCTCATAATATCCGTACTCCACCTTCACATGGCAGGTTGGATTTCTATCACATGAAAGGTTGTACGGGCCCAGTTCTGATTGAAAATCCATACCCTCTCATTCTTCCAATTCAAGGTAGCTCTACTCTAGTTAATGTGTGTTCCCTATTCTTCATATGAAAAATTTTCCCTTGTAGAATGACTAGTTCATCTACATCATGTGGTTGGATGGCCTTGGGGTGGACCCTAGGCTTTAAGGTGGACTGAAGGCCTTGAGAAACAACTAGTATGAAGGCCTTGTGTGGCCCAAAATCCTTTTTAGGACACCAGAACCATACTAGTGGCCTAGAGGCCTAGATTAATTAAATGTTTTGGTTACTAAAATTGTATACAATACTAAACTGTTCATGATACAGTCGCAACTACAGTTCCTGCTACATTATCCCAAAAAAATGTATTCACCTAGATTTGATCCCTAGTCTCCACGATGCATTTGTCGTGTCCTCACCAATAAAAATGTGTAAGTGCTTCTATAGAAATATTTTTTTATCATATCATTATATTACTATTTATTAGTTTCTAAAAAATATCTATATAATAATGGTTGAACAAATTTATCATCATATTGTTCGTCATCTGTTAGGGAATGATATTTCTCGTATTACATTTTATTGATTTGTGAAGAAATAATGATGGTTATTATAGAATTTGTTGGAGATAAAACACAATTTTAATAAATTTTTATGGATAAAAAATGAAAAAATATCCCCACATTATTCTAAATATTTATATTTATAGAATATTTGGGATTATATTATACATTCAAAAATTTGATAACAATTATATTTTTACCCTTTTACAGTTCACTGTAGTATTTCAAACATTAATATTTTTATATGTGTTATTTAAACATAAATTATTTTAACTATGACCCATAATTAATGGGATAAAATATTCATTCATGATATAAGAGATATATCGTTCATTGGTTTGGACTTAATGGGCCATGAATTCAATGTTTGATTGGACTCACAAGATTGGACATCAATTCAATATTTGGGACATAACTTCTTCATCCGTGTATGGATTGGTCCCAAATTTGTAGAGGATATAGAGAACCAACTTTAACACTAATAATACTACTAGAAGGATATATTTTCCAAGGGTTTTGGATGAAAAATATAGAGTGCATGTTAGATTTATTTATTTGACTGAATTTCCCCATTAACCCTTTAAACCAATTTAAACCTTGCCTCCACTCCACTATATAAATATTCTTTTTCTCATTTGGAGGGTTTGGGACTTGAAATGGGATATTTAAGGAATATTAGGATTTTTTTCGCTCAATTTATCATGGAATTTCAATAATGAGAGCTGTTAAATCTAAGATCCCTTCATCGAAGAATGCTTCTTCAACCTCACTTTATACAATTTTGGTGATTTCAATATAATATTAGTTTCTATTCAATCTCATTGGTTATTTTTAATATTATTATTATTTTAATATTACTATTGGGTATGGAATTCAAGAGGAGAAACGAGATTGTTTAATACCATTTCTAAACCATTTTGAATGTAATACATTTCTATGATGACTACATCACCAATGGAAGAGTTGTTATTTTTAGTAATCAGTCTACATATTACCTTACTCATTAATTTATTATGAATAAATTATATAATTTAATTCACTTAAAATATATTATGAATTGAGTTTTTAAATTAATTTAAACTATTTAATAAATTTAACGATTCATGCAAAAACGCGTGTGGTCATGTAATGTGTGGAATTTGAGAGAATGACCTTAATCCATCAAGAAAAAGTACATGGGATAAATTTGTAGAGTTCAAATATATTAAATAAACACAATTAATCAACATTTTACAAAATTTATAGGTTCCCTAATTAAATACTAATCTTAAGATTGAATTATAATGTAAACCAATGTAGGGTGCTACAATTGCATGTTCTGCAGCTAGCCATAGGTTTAATTCATTTTATATTTTTGATTATGTTAAATATTGTAGTGTATTAGGGTTAACAATTAGGGGATCATAATTAAGTTGATATTAAAATAAATTATTATGATTAATAATTAAGTTAAGAGATAGAGTTATATTGATATTTCTTTTAAAATATTTTTCTAAAAAATGACTTCTAGTTGTGTTTTATTAATCAAATTTATGCTAAAAAATAAAAATCTCCTTTTAACATACTTATTTTTCTTATTTTATAAACATTGAACAACCCCCCTTAATTATATATTGTTTATTTTATTTTATTTTATTTTATTTTTAAAATAAATTTTTATATAATGTTTTAAATTACATCCTCCTTTGAAAGATTATCATGGTCAGCCACTCTACTGCAACAAAATGACCCAAAACCGGATATCAATTAAGAGTTCCCAAAACAAAACCTTTCAAACTGGTACTATTTCTGGTGAGTCATGTAATTTATTCAACCAATTATAGGTATTTAGTTTATTTTTTATTTTATTCCATTATTCTACTATTTTATTCTTAATTGCCCTTTCTCTGGTTTTTTTCTCTCTTTATTGGTTTTATCAGACCAAATAAAACCTATTTTTTTATGGACCACTTTTCTTATTTTCATTTTTATTTGATTTTCCACTGGAACTAATCCAGATTATCTCTTATATATTGACCCTATGATTTAACGTATCCTTCGAGCTTGAATCCAACAATCTCAGTCTACGGAATGATTATACATTCAACCTGTTGATGAATTACTTCTTTCTTATAACAAATAAATTGGAAATAATTATGAATCAAATATAAAACAAGATCCAATGGAAGAAAATAATAAAAATGAACTCAATTGAACTATTTGGGAATTGGATGCACCAGATATTAAGTATAAATAAAATATTATTTCATACACAAAACTTGAATCAGACATTGAATTGAAACCTGAAGTAATTCACCATCTTCCAAAATTTCAATGATTATCTTGTGAGGATACAAATAACATTTAAAATAATTTAATGTTCTTTTATCGACCCTAAATATAAGAAATGTTTCTAAAGATAAAATAAAACTAAGAGCACTCCCATGTTCACTTGATAGAGATGTAAAGGATGGGATGTATAATTTACAACCTAAAGATGTATCATGTTAGAATGATTTGAAATTTATTTTCTTGTAGGTATTTTTTTAGAATTAAAAACCACTTCTATTTATAATGATATCTAGGGAATCAAGCAAGATCAAGGGGGTCAATGTATAAGTACTATGAGCAATTCAAGATGTTTGTGCAAATTTACCACATAACCAAATCAGTGAGAAACTACTAATCTAGTACTTCTATCAAGGACTCACACCTCTGATGAGAAGCATGGTTGATGCAACAACTAGAGGGAAATTTGTTAATAAAATACTAACAACTAATCATGCATTAATCGATATGGTGTCACAAAACTCACAAAAATTTGGATATTGAGGTACACCACATGTTAGTATAGCACATCAGGTAAGTCCTTCTTCTCTCGAAAATAATTTGAATGATACTAAGTTGGAAGAATTTACCACTATGGTGTGAAAGATTTATTTGGTTCAAAACACATCCTAGCCAACTCCTATGATGACATGTGGCATTTACTCTAAAACAGACCACTCAACTGATTTTTTCCCGCAATAATAAGAGTCTAAGGATTGTGTATAAGAATAACTTTGGAGACCATATCAGCAGCAACAACAGCCACATCCCAAAAAAATTTGATTTATTTTCACCAACATACAACCAATGGTTGAAGAATTAGTCAAACATGTGGTATGGCTCTGTAAATCAACTAAGGCCCCCTTTTCAAAAAAAAATAGAGAAAACTTCTTCTTACCCCCATGGTTTCCAACAACCCCAACATATATTTGATGCCCAAGAAACAACAGTACAAAATCAAGGTAATTAACCACCCAAGGTAGATTATAACACATATGACCTTTTGAAAAACGTTTTTATTAATCATTATAATGAGATGAAGAATCATGTATTTTAATTTATAGAGTTTAAGACTAAAATGAACTAGATTACTACTTCCATCCATCAACCGGTTTGTAAAAATTTCATAAATCTACAGTTTAATGAACTATATTGCTACTTCCATTCAAGGAATCCAATATTCACATTTCATTCCTCAATATGATGATTTAATGTGGTATGTTAAAGTGCTTATGTTTTATGAGTAAAATATGATTTCATTGATTCGTCTGTATACATGGACTAATGGTTTCTTTCTGTATTGTTATATCCCTTACTGAGCTTTTTTATGCTCATCCCACATTTTGAAATGTTTTCCACAGGACTTAAAGTGGAATACAGTCAAGTACGGGATCAAGGAAATGTCATGATGTCTAAAACATGGAACTTGACATGACTATTTTGTTTAAGAGTTTATATTTTTTGAGAAAAAAATGGAAACTGTGTAGATGTGTCTACCTTGTAATCTTTGAGTTGTAATATTTATGTCCTAATTCTCTAAAACTCTAAACCTAAAAATATCCTCAACGTGTATTCTTGAAATAACTCAAGATTAAGTAATTTTTAAGGCTAGGGCCTCATACATTCAATCCTGGAAGATAGTTTTTTTAATGAATTGTCTCTATATAAATTTCACAGTGTTAAAATTTAACATGAGATGATGAATGCTAATGTATTCTCTAAGAAAATAGAAGTAAAGTATATTTCATTCAAATATATATAAAAATTTTATATAGAAAATAAATTGACATTAAAATGATTTAAAAGAAGATAAATATAATAATAATAATGAGAAAACCATATATATGACCTCTAACAATTTAAGAAAAGGAAAACATAATATTGAAGGACAATTAATATATATTCTTAAATTATAGAAGTATGGGTCACCCTTAAAAAGATTATCCTATGAATAATGATTTATAGAAATAATAATATAGTTCAAGAAAAGATAAAATAATGAGAAATTGTTTTGGAAAAAAACAAGGAAAGAAAAATTTCTTTTATTAAAAAAAAATATTTCCTTTTATATAATAACATAATGAGGATAATCGTGAAGATAGTGATTTATAATGTAAATAATTTTCAATAATAATTTATGAAACCGTTATGGATCAGGTAAAAATTATTATGAATCATCATGTATTATATTTTAATTTATATATTCTATATATTTTATTAAATATATGTTATAATATACAAAAGATCAAATCGAGAAAATAAAATATAAAATATCAAAATATTAAAAAAATATGAATTTTCTATTAATGAATAAGAATATATATTAATACAAGGAAAGCTCAGCCGAAGACAAAGTCTCCGACCATTTATTAAAAAAAAGAAAAGTGCAGAGAACAAGCATTAAAAACACAGACAACTACATTTCATAATAGCCACACCCGTCACCATTGTTGTCACCATATCCAAGGGCAAGTGCTTCATCTGTGGTAACTGATTCCCATTCTGAGCTATCATACTGCTTCAAAATCTTGGCATACTTACGTCTGAGATTCATCTTCTCCAAGTACAAAAACTCATCGGATGGTTTCAACCCATTACCTTTGCTGAAGGAAGATCTTGTAGGCATCAGTTTCGGGAGGGAGGAATAGCCTTTCTGCTGCCTTTTTCTAGGTGGTGCTGTCATGGTTCCCTCTTTCCCTGCACCCTCCTTGCTACCACGCTGAACAACATCGCTATAGGAGATTCGATCACGACCACCAGAATTTTCTTTCTCACTATCAGATATGTCCCCCCATTTTTTGGGGATATTCATCACCTGCTTACAGCCATTCACTTTAGGTACCTGCTCAACAATATTGTTCGAAGCAACCAGTGCAAGACACTGAGATTGTGCCACGAAATCAGGACATTCAAACACCCCTTTCTGCACAAGGTCTCCATCTGATATAGCAGCCTGCACACACAAACCAGCCTGCATTTTTTCACCTGAACTCATAGGGGGCTCCTCTTTATCCATGGTGACACCCCCATGATTCTTTTCAGGATTGCGCGTGCCCTGACCTTGCCCCTTCCCAGACGCGCTTCCACTATTCGCACCAAGAGTTGCAATACCTACATCCTCACTAGAGTTCAGTGCAGAAATTTCAGCAGACCCTCGGCCAGGAGAAAAAGCAGGATCAACTTGATCAATTCCCATTTCTAGTTCTTCGTTATCCAAGCCATCAAAACAATTCCGAACCTCAATTCCCCCCACTCTCAGTACAGGAGTTTCCTTCAGCCCAGGAGAGGCCCTCACCCATCCATCCATTTCAACAGATCCCCCTCCTGCCTGCAGATTTCCACCCAGGGCCTCCTTCCCCCCCAGAAATGCCACATCCTGACTCGCACTGTGCATAGCATTCACCAGAGTTCCTGAACAGGGCACCCCAAGGTACCTCTGTAGTCTCCCAAACACAACATCAACACCCGGATTCAGAGGATCCTTCACTATTCCAAAAGGTGAACCATTTTTTGGGCTGAAAGGAACTGGGCATGGCTTCATCCTCACTGCATTACCCATATTCTGCTCCCTATGCAGAGAGATAGGATCTGCCACAGCCGCATCCTTAGGAGCCGAGACCACCTGCGGGATCACCCTTCTACCGCTGCACTCATCCTTCTGATGCCCAATTTTGAAGAACATAGAGCAGTAATGAGACCAAGATTCAAAGACAACCGATTGTTTATATCTGAACTCCTCACTCACAGCAATGAAACATGATTCAGCAGGCGGTTTTGATAAATCTACTTCAACACAAATTCTAGGCGAGACCGGGTGGCATACAGCCCTAGTTCTACTATCCGAACACAGATATCGGCCAAAAAGATTCCCAATCATGCGGATGATAGAAGGGTTTTGAAAAGGAAGTGGTAATTCCGGAAGCCTTACCCAAATTGCCGCGGTCGGTGAATCGCGCTTCATGTGAAAGTCATAGGACCATCGGAAGAGAGAAAACTGGGATCCATCACAAGAACGCGGGGTGGAGGACCAAGCCACAATCAGATCCTCTTCCGACTCAAAACGCACCATTATGTGCTTTGCATCAAGAAGACCCACCATGGCGCGCTCTTGGAGATTCCATGATCCAAATATGAAACGATAAAAACGATCCACGGGCGGGCGTCGTTGCTTGAAGCGAGCTATCAACGTCAGATTCAACAGAGAAGAAGCATCAGTGAACTCACGGGCCGAAACCGACAGCTGCGGAATTCCGTCGTATAACTCAAGAACATTGGGGGAAAGTGAAATTTTCGGGAAAGAGGGCAAGAAATCTGGATTTGAGAAGGGAAGAAAGCGTTGAAGGGACTGTGGGAATCCCTCTTCCGCCAAGGGAGGAGGGATCGGATCGATGGCCATCACCGCCTACGGTGGCAGGAGCCATCAGCGAACCCTAGCAGCCATCATCTATCTCCCATGAATAAGAATATATTAATGGTAAAATAATGATAATTATTATTTATGGCAAGAATGAAAAAATAAGTAAAACAGTAATATATAGTTTTCTAGGGAAAAAGAACACATAGATTTATCCGAAGTGATTATTGATAGAGAAAAAAATTAAGATAGATGAAGGAGTGTTTTGATAAATATATTTAATGGGAATCTAAAATATTAAAATTTATTGAGATGTAAAATGGTACTGCAAGGATTATTAATGATTTTATAATATTTCAATATTCAAATACTAAGGAAAATTATGGCCGTCGATAAAGGGAGTATTTATCTTTATATTCATAGAAAAATTAATGGGAAATTATTCAAAAAAATTAAAATTTAAAAAAACATTATTTAAAATAATGATATGATGAATTTTTTTTCAAAATATGGGTTAATAAAGCATGAATATAATCCTATATTTACTATAATGAAGAAGATAATCACAAATTAAAAAACTATCTCTATAAAAGGAGACCACTATGGGACATGTTTGGATATAAAAATGATTGTCAATAGTTTTATACAAAGAATATTTTAATACAATAAAACAATTTTTTCGGGAAACAACTACTACAATAAAATTTATATGGAAAAATTCCATGTTTGCTAGTAGAATGTATCCTTATCTATATGGAAAAGGATGCCTAATGTTAGGGGGGTCAACCTATAAAGAATAATATTTTTCATTAATGATATGTATTCTGAATATGGACAATGATACTAATACGTATACTCAAAAAACAATTTGGATATATAGAGAAGTATATATGGATATTTGTGTATTTTTTTTATTATTTTAAAGGACACTTGATAACAATCCCTATATATATTTAGTAAAAAAAATTGTTACACATAATATAAAAATAAAGGATAAATATCATATCTAGAGAAATAGGATTTAATAAAATGTAAAAAAACCTAGCTTGGATCATAGAGAATTTTTTATTCAGATTTTACTTGTGACAGAAATATTTTAATGAATATTTGAAAATAATAATGTGGTAGTTTTGAATTTTTGCAATGATGGATCCTTGAATATATATGGAGTCATAAAATTTGTCTTTGATGCTAAAAATATAAAATCGAAAGAAGATATATTTTTTAATGTGATCACGCATAGAAAATTTAGTGTTAGAATACTATTTGATAATGAAAATATATAATTTTTATTAAAATCATTTTAATCCTCATGATTTTTAATGATATAAAAATTACAAATTAAGAAAGTATGATAAAAAATTATGTGTAAAAAGTATGTGAAAAGTAACCAAGGGATAATTTGTATAAAACCATCTTATTTTGAGAAGTTAAGGGTATTCTATCTATGAAATTTAATACAAGGATAAAAATGTGCAATCATCTAATAGAAGGTATAAGTGTAATAAAAAATATATTAGAACTAAAATGTATACAATTTCATGGACGGTAGAGGCATAAATATCATCGATGTTATTTATACATCATATTATGTGTTCATTGTTTCAAATAAATTAACTTGATGTTTTTAATATTAAATAGAAAAAACATGATAAATGAAAAAAAATCATAAAGGATTTTTAAATATCTTTGCTAGGTCATATCAAAAAGATAATATTTGATAATTTCAATCAGTTTATGTAAAACCCTAATACTTTCTGAATCGGTTTTCAAATATAAATAATCTTTTTAATGTTTTCTGATAAATGAAATACAGATTTTTGTTTACATGACAAGTAATAGTAATTTTTGATTTTGGTACACACAATTCCATGTTTAGCTAGTCTTACATGAACACTAATTTTGAACAAATAAAATATAATATATAAAAATCACTAATTAATATGATAGTGATCAATAAGAAATTGGTATTTTTCGAATTAATAGGATTATATAATTTATGGAAATATTTTTTCCAAATTTTTATTTAATTATTTGGTGCGAAATTAATTACAAATGAAAATAAATCGCATTTGAAAATTAAAGGAAAATGTTTTCTAAAAAACTATTTATATGTGCACAAGTTTGTTTTATATCAATAAATTAACCAAATAAATTTTGTATATTTATTTTGATTAAATTATTATATTATATATTCATCAAATTTTTTACATTAATCTAATAGTTTTATATCTAATATATAAGAATAAATCCCATTAATCGCTTAAAATATTATTTTTCTATAAAGTATTTTTGAATTATTTTTATGGTGATCTTATTTTAAAAATAATTTTTTTAAAATTTATAAAATTAATTTTATAAAATAAAAATAATTTGTGATATTGTTATATCAATATTTTCATTAGGTGAATATTTTTTGTTTTTCTGAAATGTTTTATTTTTTTATGAATACAGAAAAATACTAAATTTTAACTTATAACTGTCATTTAATTTACTTTATTTATAATGATAAATTATATTTTACTTTTGATTATAATTGAAAATATTTAATTTATACATCTATTAAACAAATTTATGTAATTGGAATCAATTTCATAATGAAATCGTATATAATACATTTATATACTTTTAGCAGTATTCACATTAAAAAAACTTTCATTCTTATCATGTTTGTGAGATTAATTTTATATTATATTTTACCACTGATGTGAATGGAATTTAAAAAAATAAATATTATATCTAAAATCCTAATAAAAATTTCATGTCTAATTTGGATAATTTAATTGTTGACCAAGTAAAATATTAAATTCATTAAAAGATATTTGTCACAGTAAAGGTAAAGAAGCGTTTATTGGGGTTTTAAACTAAAAAGGTAAGGGTAAAAGTCACCAATCCATGTTTCTAAAAACAATATGTGGATATATTTGGGCCATTATAACTCTATGTATTGAAAATCACATTATTTATATCCTTGGTAACAATAAAATATTAGTATGGTATTCTCTCATTAAGAAATTAACAAGTTTGCCACTAGCCTCACATATAAAATTTCACTCCTATAATATATTCTTCACACCTTAAAACCACATTTTTTCTTCTAATAAAAAAACAATCCACTTCCCAAATTCCATCCCATCATCCTATTTTTATTTTTTATTGACATAAATGCGACAAATAAAAGCTTTAGTACATACCAAAGGAGGATATCTGAATAAGAAGTAATGTTTATTAAACAAGTGTTTTCATGTTATTTCTTCCTCCACTCCCTACAATTAATATTATAAAATTATTACATAATTAGATAATTCTTTTACACGTAGTAATATGTTTTTATGTTAAGTTTATGACCTAGAAAAATCACAATAATCCATCAAACAGGATACAAAATCAAATTTTAGGTACACGATAGACAACCATATTACAAACTAATGTCTTCCATTTTTTATTACAACCATTTAGGGTTGGTAATAATAAAAGAAATATAGTTTATAAATAATATATATGATATTAATGATGTCATTTTTCTTCTATAATTATTATCACAGAGAGACCATCTTGATTTCCATCTTGAGTGAATATGATAACATCATTCATGTGTACATAAGACTGCCACCTCAGAAAAAGAGATGATCTGTTCACACAATATATGGAATGTATATAGGATTTGACTAATAAAAATATGTTATATATGAGAAATAATAATCTATAGTCATGATAATATATATTTATGTATATAATTTACTTTTTATTCACTCATTATGATATAAAAATGGAAATAGTGTTCAGGAATTTGTATGGAATACCCTCTACCTGAACGGTGTATTTCATCTCCTACCAATAAATATTATAGATTACTATAAATAAATATATTATAAATTTATATTATATTTATATCAGGGTTAATATTATATAGATGATTAAACAAATTGAATTAATATGACCAAAAATAATAATTCAAAAAAAATATATATGAAAACCAAAGCTATAATTACACAAAACGAAACATTAACATAGAATTGTTAATAAATGGATAATGAAAGGCCATAAAATAATATATGGTATGATATATATATATGTATTAACATTTAATGGATGTATAATAAAATTATATTTATAATACAATAGGGTTGAATGACTACAACAAATGTCATTACTTGAGGTTAGGGATTCTCATATCACTATTATCATCTATGAGATTGATGACATGTTCACCACTTATTTAATTTATTTTCTTTGTATACTTCTAATGAATATATTATATGATTATTATACTGAAAAATATTTGGGTTTAAATATCTATTTTAATATCTCCCATTCATGAGGTTTATGGTTTAAGATTTAACTAATCGGTAAGGGAAGTTTCCCTCAATTTTCCTTGTTTGATATAAAAGTTATGTTATACATAACAATTATTTGAAAAGCTATATATATATCACTTTTAACATGTAATATCATTTATTTATTCGTCATCGTGTTATTTTATGATTCATTTCATGTTATCCCGTCAAAGGGATTTGGAATCAATTTTACCAAAGTGTTAAAGACTTCATGTTAAAATCTCATCATTTATCATGATTTTTTATTATTATGTTTTTGGAGATAATATATTATGATCCACATCTCAAAAAAATCAATAGTTGTAATATTCTCTATTTATTCATCATATATTCATGTAATGGTACCATTTATTCAACTCTATGGTACTCAGGATAATTATTAAAATGTTTTTATGAAAATCGTTCCTTATTTATCTCTTCAGTAAAAAATGTGTTTTTATCAAAACCAGGGTTCCAAAAAATCATTATAAATTTTTTAAAAAATAATGTATCAATATCATTTTCATGGAAAATGATTTTTAATATTTATTTGTATTTTAAAACGTGTTTTAATTATTTTGAAATATTCCATTGATATTTTAAAATGTTATTTTCAAAGAAAATGATTTCAAAAATATTTTATGTTTCAAATTATTTATAAACAATTTTCAAATCTTCAATTATAATATTTTATAGATATTTTAAAATAAAATATTTTTATAAAGTTTTATGTTCTAAACCATCTTTCATAAATAAAGTATATTTTACTAATGATTTGTTTCAAATTATCATTCAAAAAAAATTCCATCTAAGATGAATTATTTTAGTGTAACATATGACTTAATGGGTGTATGATCCACGGATACCATTGATATTTTTTCTCTGTATGGATTCAACTTTTATGTAATTATATTTATGAAACATGATTCCTTTCATAGTTTATTCTATGATGATGTTATTTTGAAACCTGTCTCTTTTCATAGATTATGTAATGATGAAATGTTTATGATTGGAATTTTATTCCACGGGTTATGATATAATGAATTTTTTTGATCTTATGGAACACATACGTATGGTTTATATTATGAGATTTGGGTAATGATTTGTGTATCATTAGATTGATTGGACTAAAAGAAAGATATCACCATGTTTGGTATGGAAATTTTTCCACTATAATGGTCATGGTTTTAAACCATGACTACTATAATGATATGCATAGAAATATCATTGATGTCAATAAACGTATTTATAGACATATCTTTAATGTCAATAATTCTATGTTTGGGCCAGGTTGTGTGTTCATATGTTAATTCGGGGGTTGGATTTCATGTTTTTAACATAATGAGTGGACCTATTTCTATTTATACATTTCCACCATCATAATATTATGCATATTCCCCAAATCTATGTGTTTTTCCAATATAATTCTCTCATGAATCAGGTTCTATGAATCCACTATTATTCATTCATTAAGAACATTGAATATTTTTCCCATGACTTATATTTATGATCTTTGATATGAAGGGAATAGTATTCTAATATTATTTTCATGTTATCATACCCTTATTCTCATGATATTCTTATATATCTTCATTGTTTTTCCAAAATATGAATTTGAACACCGAAATTATTAGGTTCCCTTTCCCCATATTATGAAGATATGTATTATGTATGATGTGTCTAATATGGTTTCTATTTTTTATGAATTAAGTGGGTGATGTTGTATCGCACCTATATACCACAGTTTATTATTCCGACATTAAAAAGACACTAAACTATTATTTTTCTTAGGCATGTATTTATGTAATTTCATAAATATTCATAAAAAGAGATGTAATTTCTATGTATGATAACACAGGGTCTCAATTGTTTTTATAAATGGAATGGTTAAGTTAACATTCAGAAAATAGGATGAGAATAATTTAGTGTGATATTGAGGGATATTTCAAAGGATATTTCTAGGGATTTATCTAATGTTATGTATAAGGATAATTCAAAGAATAAAAAAATGACATAGAATTTTGGGAAATTAAATAGAATGTGGTTTCTTGGAAATATATCGTTATCTAGATACTACAAGTGGATATAGATCTACAATTGTTTTAGCTTGTTGTAAAAACCCTTAAAATAATATATTGAGATAGGCTTGATCAGTAACGGGTGCAAAAAATGATCATTATTGATCCTATGGTTTGAAGCTACTATTTTAAATTCATTCAAAATTCCCAACCTCTATATGAACAACCATGATGTATATAAATAGTTATAACTATTAATTTCCAAGGATAAACTTATGGTGTTATATATTTAAAATTTGATGTTATGATATAGAAATGCTATAAGTGATTTTTTGTAATGACCCAAAAAATCATGGAAAAAAATTCCTCTTGATCTAATTAAGTGTCTTATTATGGTTAAATAAAATTTGAAAATTAATTGTTTTATGTTTATGTTTTTTAAAATACCATTATGAATTTTGACCGTTGCTAATATATATGTTGAACAATGATCACATGATTAGTATAAATATAGGGCTTTAACGAATCCAATTTAATCAGAAAATGGAAGTGATGTCCTCATCCAGTAGACTTTCCTCGTACAAAGCCCATTTGGGGGAGCTTAGAAAGAAGTTGGCATCATTGATCCTTATTTTAGACCAAGACCAAGCTGATCTTGAACACGTTAAGCTTTATGGGAACCGACTACGGGAGAAGTGTATGTAAATAGAGATTAACACCTGATCGATGTTATATGAGCCACCCCATGAGTCTGTTACCATTTCACACCTTACCCTTCATTCTTATGAGGGCGTTATAATGGTTTTTGTAACAAGACCCCAGAACTAGGACTATGTACATTATTTTTTTATAAATAATGTGCATTCATTTTATTATTGTCATTTAGTAAAATAGTTTTTAAAACACAAATAGTATTTTTAGTTAATATTCAACAAAAAAATATATTTTGATGAATTAATGGAATTTTGATTTAAATAATATTTTTAAAAAATATTATTATTATTAAAATAATTTTTATTAAATATATATGATCATATAATTTTATGAATGTAATTGTAATTTTTATTTTGGAATGAAATCTGTTTTTGTCAAAACCAATGATTTTTCGATAAATGCCTTTTTTTTTATTTTAGAAGAAATAATTTACATCTATTGAAAATTATATAGATGAAATGAATATTTTTTTTGCAATTGGGATGTCGAAATTATCCAATGGTGAATGTTTCACAATTTTATGAGACAGTCGTATTTTTGGGTAAAAATTAAATACTATTCAAATAAATAATGTGTGTTATGACATCATAATGACCCAATAGTAATGTAATAAAATACTATCAACATTATATTCGGCCAACAAATGTTTTTTCATTAAGACAATGTGATTTTTGATTTGTTTGATTTATTTTAAAAATATTTAGTGGATCATTCAAGGCTTATAAAACATTTTGTCTTTTTAAATTGTTTTCATTAAGAGTGTGACTCATCTCCACATAAGCAACCCTGTTATTTTAAGAAGTAAGGCCACTAGACTTATATAATATTGTTTTCCAATTCCCTATGGAATAACCATGTGAAAAAACCACGGGCTGATTTGTTGTTTTAATTATTTTAATGTGAGGTGTCCCAAACAAATATAATAAAGAATTTCATTTTCGTTCCAATATAAACCCAACCAAGCACTCAATTCCTCTTCACTCAATGACTTTTGAGTTCAATGAAACACTGAACTACTATCTCTATTATCATCTCAAGGTGCCTTGAGCTCCCAATAATCCTATCATAATCCTCTCCCAAGCCATTGGGATCACAATTCCAAGTAAGGGATTCTGATCATTCTCATTTAATCCATGTTTCTGAGTATTGTTATGCCATTTTATTTTCAATTAAAAATTTTGTGGTATGATTTAGCACCTTCCCCAGACTTCCCTTCTTATGTTTGGATGATGGTATTCCCCTTTCTCTTTCATCAATTCCTCCCATGTACACCTGTTACCATGTCAAAATTCTGTGAGGGATTTCTCTCTCTTCTTTTACATTCAAGTAATTATTTGGAATTATAAATCTAAATTCCATTACATATGATGGGAAATGTATCTATAAGAAACATTCACTATCCATTTCAGGTATCTATTATGACAGACACGTTTCCCTCTCATCAACCATTTTCATGAATCCTTATGTCACGCCGTTATGCTACCAAAATTGCACTTCATTTTTTCAAGCCAAGATCATTGTGTAGTGAATACCATATCCATGTATCTATAAAGGGTATTCACGATTATTCACATATTCATATTGAAAGCTAAATTCATGTATTTATTCCACATTACTTAATAGTGTAATAACTTATGAATTGTATTAATTCCATGTTATATGATCTATGCGGCACACTTATGCATTAAATGAAATATTTAAGAATGGTGTGCCCTGATAGTGCTTCAATGCGTTGGGTAATGTATTGTATCATGACAAATCATGTGCAATATGTGTTGACTCATACTAATTAAAGTGCAGTGTTTTTTTACTCATTCTTCATGTGTAGTGAGGGTTTACTCATGCTCCATTTGCATTGAGCCTTGACAAATTCTAATTCCATGTTAAGTGTTGTTGCCACATTTCCATGTTATGATTATCAATAATTAACCTGTCTTTTTGTTCATGATTCTATTGATCTCCATTGATATGACTATTTTATAACATGTATTTTATTCCTTATGTTATTTCATATTTATTACTTTACTAGGCTTTATTTCTAACTCATTTCTTATTCATCTCCCCAGGTTATCCCATTCAATGCTAAGTACGAGGGAATGTAGTGGACATTGAATGTATGTTTTCAATAAAGATGTTGTATTTCATGTTTTAAGTTATTATGTAATGATCTTAAGCCCCAAAGACAGTAGAAAACTCGATCATCGATGTTTTATCAAGTGAAGTTTAGGTATTTAATCAAGTTTAAGTTTGTAATAAAGAGACAGGTTTTCATAATTGGTATCACATGATAGGTTTACTTATATTTGGGATTAGGATTAGAAAACACTTGGGAAGCCATATAAAAAAGAATACGTATAATAAAAACATCCCTATGTTTTGGTGAGTATTGAGTATGTGGTTTATCATTCAAATACATCCATGTCTGGATACGAGCAGGTAGAGGTGGCTCTGGAACATATATATCCTAGCGATAAAACCCAAACACAACACTTAGAGCTAGAATCGAACGAGAAGTAGTGTACGAAAAGAGGCCTTCCTAAACTCTAAGATGTGACACTCATGGGTGATATTCCTTGGTAAATTTATAGGATTTGTATAAACCCTTATTAAGGTAATTAAAAATTTCCCCTAAGAATATATATTAGAAAGTAGTTCATGAATAGCATAGATTATAGCCCATGGATTCATTAAATATGGAAAAATATTTATTTATAAGTCATCATTTCTTTCATTGAATTAACCTTAATGTGTTACCCATAACATTTATTTTATCATAGCCAATGGATGGAAAAAGGTAGACTTAGACTGAAAACTGATGTGAAGATCAATATGATGACTGTTCTAATGAGATTCCCAATCCAATGAGAGTGGGAATCACAAACATTGTCACACATCTCTCTCAGTTAACTCATGATTTTAATAGAAACATGGGTCAAGGGGAATGTTCAACCCCCCCCCCAATAATGAACATGTCTGTATCGAATGCTTCATGAGACAAAGGCCTCCTAGTTTTAATCGATCATCTGATCCCTCAATCGATGAACAATGGACCAACTGCATTGAAAAGATCTTCTCCATTATTTATGTTCTTAAAAAGATATGGTTCTCATGGAATCTTATCATATTAAGGGTGATGCAGATAAATGGTGGACGTTGATCAAAAATATGAAGCCTGAGGTGGAGATCAAGGCGTTGGAATGGAAGGATTTCTATAAGATATTTTTTGATAAATATTTTACGCACACCCTCAAAATAATGATGGAAAGGGACTTAATTGACCTCAAGAAATAATATGATGAATCTATCATAGAGAAAAACATAAAATTAACAAGGCTTGTATGATACACCTTTGTCTTTTTCGTTACCCTCGAATGCCAGTTTGACCGCTTCTTTAGTGGTATGAAACCTAGATTACAGAAAGCACTAGTGATCCATGACATCGACATCTATGAGGATATTGTCTGATATGCCATCAAGGTTGAAATCAAGATCATAGAATCATAGGGGTATCATGGGTGTACAAAGCGTAAGGTGCAAATCAATTTTGGTAGCCTGATGGATAAATTCAACAATTCTAAGATGATCAAGCACCCCACTTGCCAATGGTGTCGAAAGAAACACCTCAGAAATTACCTGAAGGGGATGAGTAAATGATTTAGGTGTGTAAGTGAAGGGAACAAAGATGTTAAATGCTGACAAGAAAAACACGTGTAATCAAAAGAGGAATTAAATGCTTTTTTCAAGCCACAACGCATTGATTATTGCTACAACTTCAAATAACCATGGCATCTTGCAAATCAGTGCCCTAAGACTAGGGCTTTCAGAGGCACGCAACAACCTCCAAGGCTGAAAGGTAGAGCATTTTCCACCACTACTACTGAAGTGAACCCTGACAATGATGTGGTGAAAGGTAATATGGTTATTCATTCATGAATAGTGAACATAATTTTTCATTCAGGTTATACACATTGTTTTATATCCCAAAATCTTAGTAAAACAATCCCATAACCACCATAAATCATGGAAGTGAAAATGTCGGTGAGTATGGAAAATGGTGAAATCATTGCATCCCTTGAATATAAATCCTCCCCTATCTTAATTGGTGGATGGAACTTCTCATAAAACGGCATCAAACTCCCTTTTGTGGAATTTGATTCAAATATTGTGATGGATTTACTTTCTCTATATACGGCCAACATTAATTGTCGTGATAAGTAAATCATTATCCATGATGAGAATCGACCTGTGATTCTATATAAGTACAAGGAGGAAAATGAATCCTTTTTAGCTCCATCATCTCATGAATGGATATTAATACCCCATGAGTATGAATATTTGGATCAGATGATTGAGTCTAAGGAGTAAACCATCCTTGAAGACATGCCAATTGTGAGGGAATTTGCAGAAGTGTTTTCCGAGGAATAGTCTAGTCTTCCTCCAATAATAAATGTTTAATTCTCAATTGATTTTATACCAGGGTCATTTCCAATATGTAAGACTCCGTATATAATGCCATTTGTGGAGCATAAGGAGGTAAAAAACAACTACAGGAGAATCTAGAAAAATTGTTTATACACCCAAGTGTTTCACCATGGGGTGCACCAGTCTTGTTCGTCAAGAAGAAGGATGAGTCAATATGCCATTACATTAATTATCATGAGATTAACAAAATCATGATAATGTAAAAGTACCCTCTCCCATGAATTGATGACTTGTTCGATCAACTGTGTGGAGTACAATACATCTCCAAGGTTGATTTGTGGTCAGGATATTATCAAGCAATGTTGATGAAGGATGATATACCCAAGACTACTATTTTCACAAGATGGGGGAACTATGAATTCATTTTGATGCCTTTCGTACTCACTAATGTTCCATCAATCATAATGGATATGATGAATACAGTCTTTAGAGTTTACCTCAACAAATTTGTTATAGTCATTATAGAAGATATTATTATATAATCCAAAACCAAGGAGGGTCATGAAGAGCATATGAGATATATACTAGAGACCTTATGGAAGGAGAGTATCTATGAAAAGTACAGAAAGTCTGAGTTATGGTTGAAGTAGGTCTCATTCCTGGGCCATATCATCACAAGCAATGAGATATCTGTGGATCCTACAAAAACAGATGCAATTGAGTGATGACTGAGGAAAACATCGGTAATGGATATCCATAGATTCTAGGGGTTAGCTGGATATTATTTACAATTTGTGAGAAATTTCTCACAATTGTCCAAACCTCTTAACAAGATAACATGGAAGGGAGTAAAGTATTATTAAAGTGATGAATGCAAAGAAACCTTCAAGGAGTTAAAAAGGAGGCATCTCACTGCACTCGTGCAGACATTACCCACAAGTGGAGAACTTTTTGTGGTATTTAGTGAAGCTTCAAAGAAGGTCCTTGGCTGTGTGTTGATGCCAAATGTCAAATTCATTACCTATGCCTCAAGGAAATTGAATTTTCATGAGTAGAATTATCCAAAACATGATTTGGATTTGGCCATGATGATCATCACTTTAAAATTTTGGAAACATTATCTCATTGGGGAGAAGTGTGAAATATATACAGACCACAAAACCCTTATGTATATAGTCACACAAAAAATATTTGAACATGCAACAATGAAGATGGTTAAAGCTGATAAATAACTATGACTAGTCAATCCATTACCAACTTGAGAAAGCGAACAACAAGGAGAATGATCTACGTAGAAAAGACCCTGCAATTCTATCATAGATGAGAATTTAGAAGGATATGATATTCTTAGACTTGATGAAGATGAACATGGTATTCATAAATAAGGGAATATCATTCAACCTTTCACAAATGAGTTCTCAACTGTCTCTTTTGGAAAGGATAATTGATACTGAAAAGGATGATGTCGGAATTCAGAAGAGAGTGGAAGCTCTCAAAAAATGGAAATCCTTGGGGTTCTATTTTATAGAAGAAGGAATTGTGGGATTTGGGAAAATACTATGTGTTCCATAATGTCTAGAGCTGAATAAGAAACTTTTAGATGATTCCCATAGTTCAAATTTCTCTATTCACCCAGAAAAAACGATGATGAATCTAGATCTCCGAGATCATTATTGGTGGAATAATATAAAGAAGGAGATCACTGAGTATACGTCTATGTGCCTGGTGTGTCATCAATTTAAGGAAGGGTGGTATATGTCTATGGGGATGATGCAACCATTTCCCACACCAGCATGATAATGGGAGAACATCACCATGGACTTTTTCACCGGTCTTCTGAAGACGTCCAAAGCAAACAATGTAATTTGGGATGTTGTGGATCGTCTTAAAATGTATGCACACTTCATTGCAATTCGATATGATTACTAATTGGATCAACTGACATAGATATATATCAGGGAAGTGGTAAGGATGAAAGGAGTTCCACTATCTATTGTATCCGATTGAGATCCAAGATTCTCTACTATGTTTTGGATCAGTCTTCAACATGCTATAGATACTGAGCTGAACATCAGTACAGATTATCATCCTCAAACTTATTTCCAATCCACTTGGACTATCCAAACACTTGAAGACATGTTGAGAGAATGTTTTATTGAAATTAAATGAGGATGGGATCAACATCTTCCTCTGGTTGAATTATCTTCTAATAATAGTTACAACTCGAGCATCTAAATGGAATCTTATGAAGCCCTGTATGAGAAGAGGTGAAGAACACTGGAATATTTGGATGATGTTGGTGAGTGTAAGCCGCTATGACCAGAAATGGTCGACAAAATGGTCAAGAAGGTGAAAACCATTCTGTAGCATATCAAGGTAGCCTAGAGTCTACAGAAGATTTCTACATATAATTGTTGACGATACCCTGAGTTTAATGTTGGAGACATAGTATTTCTATGCACATATCCTTGGGAGAAGGTCATTCGGATTGGTGACAAAAGGAAGTTATGTACTATATACATCATCACCTTCGAGATTCTCGATCATGTTGGGGTTGTGGCCTATCGACAAGAACATCCACCTACCATAGCCAAAGTACAAGATGTTTTTCATGTATCCCTTTTAAGAAAGTCCATAATAGACCCTTCACATGTAATTTTTTAAGGGTAGTACACCTAAAGGATGATCTTTCTTACGAGGAGCAACCAGTCAAGATCTTAGATCGTAGATAAAAAGTTCTATGAAATAAGAAAATGCACCTCGTTAAGGTGTTGTGTCGAATCCACATGTTTGATGAATCTATATGGGAATCAGAGAAAATATTGAAGTAGAGTTACCCATAACTGTTTTAGTGTAGGAAAAGGAAATTTCAAAGGTGAAATATTTTAAGGGGGAAGATTGTAATGACCCAAAATTTCATTAATGGAAGTTAATCTTGATCTAAATAAATGTCTTATTATGTCTATATAAAATGTGAACATCATTGGTTTTATTTATCTAGAAATTAAAATACCATTAGGAATTGTTACTGTTGCTAATATAGTCGTTGGATAGTGATCACATGATTATTATAAATATAGGTCATTAACAAATCCAATTTAATAAGAAAATGGAATAGGTGGCCTAATATAGTAGACTTTCCACATATGAATCCCATTTTCCAGAGCTCAGAAAAGAGATGGAGTCATTGGTATTATCTCGTAACCAAGCCCTTGCCGAGCTTGAACATATTAAGCTTGAGTAGAACTGACTATGGGAGAAGAGGAAGTTAATAATGATTACAACACGAGTGATGTTATACGAGCCACACCAAGAGTCTATCACCATCACACAACTTACCCTTCAGTCTTATGCGGGTGTCATAAGGGGTTATGTAATAAGACCCTAGAACTATTACTATGTGCAAAATATTTCTATAAAGAAAGTGAATTCATTTTATTATTGTTACTTTTTAAAATAGTTTTTAAAGCAGAAATAATATTTCAAATTAATATTCAACCAAGAAATCTATTATGAAAAATAATAGGATTTTTTAATTAAATTACGTTTTTAAAAATATTATTATTTTAAAATTACTTTTTACTAAATATATGTGATGATTTGATTTTATGAATGCAATTGTAATATTTATTATGTTTTGAAATGTGATTTTGTCAAAACCCTTGAATTTTTTATAAATGTTGGTTTTTATTATAAAAGTAAACATTCACATATTTAGTAAATTATTTAGATAAAATAAATATTATTTTTCGAATCAAGATGTCAAAATTATCCAATGGTGAATTTTTCGTAATTTTCTGAGACAATATATTTATTTAGGTAAAAATCAAATACTATTTTAATATATAATGAGTTTTATGACTCCATAATGTTCCAATAGTGTTGTAATAAAATAATATAAACAATATTTTCGGCAAATATATGTTTCAGAAATAAATAATGTTAGTTTATATTTGTTTGATTTATTTTACAATGCATTAGTGGACCCTTCAAGGCAATTAAAACATTTTGTCTTTTTAAATTGTTTTCCTTGAGAGTGTGACTCACCTTCACATATAAAACCATATTTTTTAAAACATTTCAGACATTGGACTTATAAAATATTTTATTCCACTCCCAATTGGAAAAAAACATGGTCAAAAAGCATGGGTTGGTTTGTGGTTTTGATTAGTTTAATATGAGGTGTCCCAAACCTGAATAATAATAAATTCCCTCTCCTTTCCTATATTAATCCACCAAAGCCCCACTTCCTCTTCAATCAAAGCCTTTAGAGTAGGACCAAACCCTGAACTCCAATCTATAAAATAATACCATGGTTCCCCATGTTCCCATGAAGCCTCTCTCAATCCTCTACCAAGCCTTTGGGATCGCACTTCCATGTAAGGGATTCATACCTTTCTCTTTTTATCGATGTTACGTAATATTGTTATGCCCTATTATTTTCAATTAAAAATGTTGGGGTATTATTTAAAACCTTACCTATAATTCCTTATTTATGTTTGGATGTTGGGATACCCCTTTCACTCTATTTAATTCTTCCAATTGACACCCATTACCTTGCTGAAATTTCATGAGGGATTTCCCTGTCCTCTTTTACATCCTAGAAACTCTTTTGTATTATGCATCTAAATTCAATTACGTTTGTTGGAACATGTATATATATGAACTATTGATTTATATTTCATGCATATATGATGATACACCCATTTCTCTCTCATCATCCATTTTCATAAATCCTTCTGTCACGTTGTTATGCTGCCAAAATTGCACCACATTCTATCAAGCCATGATCATTGTGTAGTTAATACCATAACCATGTATCTTTCAAGATTATTCAACTTTATGTACATATACATATTCAATTGTACAACAGTGTATCAATTCCACAATACTTAATCGTGGAATAACTTATTATGTTGATTTATTCAATGTAATATATATCATGTGTCACACTTATTCATGAAATAAAATGTTCAATAAGGGTGAGATCTGATCGCACTCCAATGCATTGGGTAATGTATATTATCTTCATAAATCAATTGCAATGAGTATTTAATAATGATAATTCAATTTCAATTAGTGTTTACTCATGCTTCATGTGCAATAAGGGATTACTCATGCTCCATGTGCAATGAGCCTTGGATCATGATAATTCAATATTAAGTGTTATTACCACATTTCCATGTTATGATTATCACGCTTTATCGTGCATTTATTTTTAGGTTTCTCTTCTTCTACATTGATATTACTATTTTCTAACATGTATTGTATTCCACAGGTTATTCCATGTTTATTCTTTTATTGGGATTTATAGTTCACACTTTTCTTATGCATGTCCTTAGGTTATCTCATTCAATGATAAGTACGAGGGAATGTAGTGGTCATGTAAAATAAGTATTCATTAAGGATGTTGTATTTAATTATTTAAGTTGTTATCTAATGATATTAATCACTAATGACACTAGACCATTTAATATTCTATGTTATATCAATTGAAATTTATATAATAAATCATGCTTATTTTTGTTATTAAATGTAGGATTGTTGTATTTTTATTCACGAATTAGTGGTTTCAAATATGATTAATGATTCTTACACTGTGATTTCTCCTTTTATTACAATGTGGGAACTAGAATGAACTAGGTTAATATTGAATGTGAAAGAATATTTATTGAGGAGATGACAACTGGGATGATTATTGGAGTGATGGACTTTATGATTATCCCAAATTGGTTTTTAGAAAACAAGATTAACACCATATACCATAGCCAACTCCTTGAAAAACCAAATATTTTAATGAAAGAATTCAGTAATGGTTCAAGAAACGGTATCTATGGATTAAAAAGGATATGGTTTCCAATATTTTGAGAATGTGGAAAAAATAACTTAATTAAATATCTCAGAGAAATGGGAATTTATTTTGAATATGTAAAATAACAATAAAAAGCATGTAACTACAAAATAAAAAAAATGTACTATTTTGTTAAATAAATGGATAGTAATATTGGCCTCTCTAAGGTATTATTAGTCGATGAATGTTTTAAATGTGGAAATAATGGGAATTATGAAATTATATGTCCTATGGGGAAATATAGTGCGGTAAAATTAGCACCATTTTATGAGTAATGGTTTTATTAATAATGAAAATGAGACTAAACATGACATATAAAAGTAAATAGGTATTAAAAAATAAGTTTATAATGCCTAGATAATTATTTTATAAGTGAGTGGGATTGATGAAGTATTCTGTATTTTATAAAAATGATTTAAATTAAGACTTATATAATAATTATTCAATATATGTTTTTTATTATTGATTAGAAATAATATTTTTTATGATACTGAAGACCTTGAAAATTTGTTTAATTATTACATTATATTTTATGATTAAGGGAAGATAAACCATAAAATGTTCATAAGGATGATAAAATTATATTTAGTTTGGATAAATAGATTATTGATATAGTAAAATTGAATTATATAATATTGATGTCCTCACAACTGAAAAAGGGATTTGTTAAAAAAAATATAATCATTGATTAATTTTACATCATTTTTTCATTTAAGAAATATATCCAATTAAATATTTTTATTTAAATAATGAGGAATCATGTATTATTTTAATATGTTTATATGGAATTTCTACTTATTACAATGTTTTAAGAGAATTCATGATGATGTAATTCACATGTTTGGTATGTGACAATAAATATCTACCTTGTGATTTATGGTGAATCCATGATAATATAATTTTGTGAAATTTCATACCCTTTTCTAAAAAAATTGAATGTTTTAAGAGTTACAAGGTTAACCATTTATGAAATGGTTTGTGTTAAAATTATGATGTGGTTTATGATATAAAAGTATTACATAAAAAAATAATGATTCTCCAATATTGGATAACCAATGAAACCACCATTGTTGTGATGATTACTAAAGAGAGGATAAATGACTTAGAATTATATTTATAGATCTTATGACCTATTGGTATTTAAGAATAATTAATGAACCATCATTTTTGGAGTATCATATGATGTGGTAGTTGATCATGGAATATCCAATGGTCACGATTGCATATATGAAATGGAATGAAATATAGTAAGTATATCTTCTTTTAAAAGTTTATCAACTTTTGGAAAAATATTTTGAAAGAAATTTTATTCATGTTATAATTTTTTTATACTATTAATATAAGTTTAATAACTATTTGGATTATGTTTTTTTGGTATATACTTTTCTCAAGATCACCCACGCTGTTGTGATCAGTGATCCTTATCACTCTCTTTAATTATTTATGCTTTTCTTTCTGGTCCAAATCATCATTCCACACCTATGTTCTCCTATATTATATCCAAGATATGAATTACACTGGGTAATATTTATGTTTCTAAAATTAAATTTTAATGTGATTTTTTATTAATGATTTGTACATTGTGTGTTTCTATGAAGGAATTTTCAAATTTTAAATTGTTGAAGACCGAGATAAATTTTGAGGGTGAAATTCGTTTTTAGGGGGTTAGAATGTAACAAACGTAGATTTTTTTGAATTTTTAAAAATATGTTTATTTTTTATTTTATACTATAATAAAAAATTATATTATATTTTCATTACATGGAATATAATATTTGGATTATGTTACACACAATTCTTAGTTTATCATTCAGTACACATAAAACCGAGATTAAACTATAGAAGACATAGTATTTAAATATTATTATTTAATATGATAGTTATAAAAAAGATGTTGGAATGGTGGATATGTATATAATTAACTAAATCTTTAAAATATAGTGCACACATGTTTATATAATTATATTTTGAACAATTATTTTTAAAGGAAAATAAAACCATTTTGAAAATAAAACGAAATTTGTTTTTCGAAAAATAATTTTTTATGGAGAAGTATTTTTTATATCTATAATTATCCCAATTAACTTTTTATTAATTATTGTACTGAAATTTATATATTATATATTAAATAAAATGATTAATATTCAACTTAGATTTTATAGAAAACAAATAAGAGTGAATTCAATCTTACACACAATATTGTATTTTTCTCTAAAAAATTTATTACCATTTTATGGTGCACATATATTAAAAATAAATTTTATTTAATTTTATAAAATTAATTAAATAATATAGAAAATATTATCTAAATTATACTCTTATAATAATAAAGGGTTAATGTATTATGATTCATTGAACAGTTTATTTTTTCTGATGAATAATAAAAAATAATAAAATTTAATTAAAAACATCATATTTTCGTTTAATGATAATGTTTAATTATATTTTAAACTTTTTTTAATGTTATATTAGTATAATTATACACATATTAATCCAATTAAGTTAATTTTATTAAATTTCACATCGAAATGTTATATAAAATCATTATAATTTTTTGATAATTTTTACTTGAAAACCCAAATTTCTCATCATGTTTGTGGGAATAATGCTAAATTATAATATTACACTTATATGAATGGAATTTGAGAAATATGGTTTAAATATATGTAATAAAATTAAATTATAATGTCTAGTAATTTAATATTATTTTTTGACCAAAATAATTAATAAAATTAGTAAAAATTATTATCCTCGTTTAAGTAAGAAGAAGGATTATCAGAGGTTAAACTAAAAAAACGGTAACAATCACCTATATAGTTTTGTAAGAGAAATTTAATATTTATATTTAAACCATTACACTAATAAGGATTGATAATTACCTAATTTGGACACTTACGTTATATGAAAAACTTGGGTGGAATATTCTCTTTAAAAAAAATTCAAGTTCCACACTCAAGTAACTTATTAAAGGCCACTACGTCTCCAATCTTCTTTAAACCATAAAATATCATTGGTATGGAAAATACATGACCAAATAACTTCAAAAATTCTCACTAATTGTCTTATAATTTATATTTTCAACATAAAACCAACTATATAATTCATTTGTGTAAAATTAAAGCAAATACCCAAAGTAGAGGCAACATTAATAAAATATTAATTTTCATTTTATTTCTTCATAATACCCCTTAAATTATTATTATACCATTATTAAATAATAAAATGCATATTTTTCATATAAAAATATCATTATATTTTATTTTTATGACCTACAACTTCACACACATCCATCAGATGGTTTATAAATCATCATTCGAGTGTACGGCGGACTACCGTCTCGAAAACCAATGTTATTTCTTTTTTCCATTACCACCTTTAAAGGCTGGTAATATGATATATGTATAGTTTATATATGATATATATGATATTTATTATTTTATTATTTTATTATTTTATTATTTTATAATTATTCATAATTATTATATCACACATACCATTATGATTTCCATTTTCTAGGATGATGATATAATCCTCTCTGGGTACAGCGGAGTATAGCCTTACGAAGCGATGAGGTTCATTCACACATGTCATGGAATATATTAGAGACTAGTCTAATAAAAATATTTTATATAAGACATAAAAATTATACATTAATGATTATATATATTTATATATATCAATTATATTTTTTCAATTGGATAAAAAAATTGAAACCGAGGTCATGCGAACGTACAACCTACTGTCACTATGGACAATATATTTTATTTCCAAAAAAAATTATAGATTAATAGAAATTAATATATATTAAATATATAATATATTTTTTTTATGGGATTAATTTTTTATATTATTAAATCATGATCAATGTAATATGACCAAAAATTACATGTCAAACCATATAC
This sequence comes from Viscum album, assembly GCA_963277665.1. Classification (NCBI taxonomy): domain Eukaryota; kingdom Viridiplantae; phylum Streptophyta; class Magnoliopsida; order Santalales; family Viscaceae; genus Viscum; species Viscum album. The sequence goes on along the minus strand of OY728140.1, from coordinate 1,037,542,150 downwards.
GAGAAACAAAAGTAGTTATTACCCAAAACATAACCTTAACCTGGAATTTTTAATAAATGGGTATTAAAAAGTCATATTAAAATAATATAGGTTGATATTTATATAATCATTATTTATTAATATAGTGATAATAGAATTGAATATATTAACCTAGTGGTTCAAATGAGTGTGATGTACGTGAAAACTTAAGGAAAGGTATTTTCATCTCACTTTTAACTTCCATGAGACAAATTCCATGTTCACATTCTATTAATATTTTTTGTTGTGTATAATTCATAGGAATTTATGTTAGGATAATTATATGGTAAAATATTTGTGTTAAATAATCAATTTCTTTATCTTTATTTTATGTGGTTTTTGGATCACAAGTTAACAAATCGATAACACATTTTTGTATCAATTTTCCTTCATTGGGATGAAGATTATTTTATGCACCTATATTGATTAACGAGGTGTATATAGAGCCCTATTAAAATGTAGTATTATTAATTTATTAATAATAATGAAATATTAGGTTTCATTGAATGTTATTCCTCCATGGATCTTATGAATTAATGATACTAATGTGGTCAAGATTTCATCTGAAAATCTCATCATTTAACGATATTGTTTATGATTATGTTCCCAATGATAAAATATTAACATACATCTCTTATTAATTATAATAAATATTATTCTCCTCTTGTTATTCATGATAAAATTATTTATTAATACTAATTTCCCTTTTATTGTTACACAAGAAAATTATGAATTTTTTTTAATAAAATCAGACATTATTTCACTCTTTGATTCGATATTTTTTTACTCCAAATTTATTTTTTATAATAATGATTTCAATTTTATTAATGAATTTTTTATATCATTTTCATGGAAATGGATTTTGAAATTTTTCTGTTTTATAAATCATTTAAAAATATTTTAAAGGCTTCCTTTATCATTTTCAATGTTATTTTACAAATAAAAGTATTTTGAATATGATTTATGTTTAAAAAGTTTTTTAAATGATTTTTAATGATTCATTTATACGTTTTAATGATACCCTTAAAAGAAAATGATTTTCAAATTTTTTGTGTTTGAAAAATAATTTTTAATACATTAAAGGATATTTTCTACAATAAAATTTTTAAATTATTTTTCTAAATTGTTTTTCTTGTATGATGACATCTTGTGGCATTTACAATGACGTACTAGTTATATGATACAAAGACACCATTATTATTAATTATTTTAATGTATTATATTTTTTTGTATTGATTCTATTGAAAATAACTTATTTTCAGACATTATTCAATGATGAAATTATTATGAATCCCATATCATTTCTATAGATTATGATATGATGAAATTTTTTTGATACCCATTCCATTCCTTGGGTTATGATATCATGTATTTTTATGATATTTTGACACACATATGTATGGTTCACATTATTTCACTTATGAGACCTATATCACCATCCAATGAATTGATTAAATATTTATTTCTCACGAGATAGATAGGACTGGAAAAGTGACAGAACTGGGTTCATTAAGTGACTTTATCTATATGATGGTCTTGGGAATTAACCGTGACTACTATGATGTTACGTGTGGACCTTCCATTCTTGTCTATACTATGAAATATGGATCTATCATTCATGTCCATAATTGTTTTTGTGGACCATGTTTCATGTCTATAAGTTTATGTGAGGGTATAATTTTATTTTCTTAACTTAATGAGTGAACATGTTTCAATATAAAAATGTTCGAAATGTTATAAACTATCCTGTATGCTAATGATATTTTCTTTTTCCAATATTATGATCTTATATATCATGTTTCTTGATTCCCTTGTGATTAATGTCTTATTAATTTCAAATATTTTTCCATGACACATCTATATGATATTTGCAATAGAGTGTATAGTTTTATAGTGTTATTATCATGTTATCATACTCTTATACTCATGTTATGCTAACGTTTCTCTATTTTTACCCTTACCGAGAATTTGAGATCACCCTTGTTATGTTTCATTTCCTAAGGCTATAAGATATTTATTATATATGATATTTCTAATACGGGTGATAGTTATGATGAACGAGGTGGGATATGACATAGATCAACTATAGAATACAGTTTTTGTTTCTATGATTCTAAAGTCACTAAACTACTATTGTCCCATGGTCGGTGTTTGTGAACTGTAATAAATATTCAAAAAAAGTATTTCACAGGTATAAATGATAATCCTTGGTCTCAATAGTTTATATCAATTAATATTTAAATATATATATTATATAATGGAATCAAATGTGAATATAAATTCATTATAGTACATATGGAAATATTTTGTAAAATTATAAGAAAATTTCATGATTGAGAGGGGAAAAATACTATTAGAATATAATATTTTAAAATTATTTTACAAATAATCCCTCTATAATTTTATTTATTTTCATAATTTATTTTTGTTATGTCTAAATATAATAAAAAAATTATATATTGATAAAAAATAAAAATAATTATTTAAAATACATTAGAGTATTTGTAAAACCATTATTAAATAAAATTAATAAAAAAATATTGAAATTTTTTATTAAAAGGTTATGTAATATATTTTTATGGCATGTATTTCTAATTGTATAGGATACATGGGCTTTAATAATAGACTACAAAATATTTTCATCCATTTCTCATTGTATTATATTCAAAATAATATCATTTAGGGAAAATATTTTTTGAAATTAGTGAAACATCAGTGTAGGATATTGAGCATATTTATGATGACTTATAAAAATTATATTATTAATGTGAGATGATTTGAAGTGATGCAAACCTATATTTTATAAACGATGAGGAAGGTAACTCTGAAAAGAATTACTCAAGGCTAGTAAAATATATTTATTATAAAAATATCATTAAGAAACAAGTATATCGGTACGAATTATAACAAGATTAAAAAGTAGTATTGGATACTCTTATGTATAAAATAGATTTTACCATAATTAATGAATCTATTAACAATATAAAATATTTATCTTCTAAAAATATAGATATGAATAATAATTAACATAATAAAACATAAGTTTTAATTAAATGACATTGATAAAATAATATATTTGGAACAGTGTGGGATTCAGAAATTAAACCAATGATAATGGTTGTGTTTTTAGAAATAAATAAGAATTGGTTTGTAAAAGGGTTTCTCTATTTATAGGAATTTATGTTAAAGATAATTTTTCTATTGTATCATTGATTCTTTTTCATTTAATATTTATAGAACTAAAATTTAAAAAATATTGAAATATAATAAAAACATGTCATATCAAGATTCCTGAATAGTTGTATATAAGAAGAGAAAATAAAATTAAAATTAAGTTGATTTATATTAGAAAATTATACAAGAAAAGTGAGAAAATAGTATATAGAACTAAAAAAGATGAAATATGTGCCATAATTTATCTACTGAAAACAAGGGAATTATATAAATAATATAAATTTATTTAATGAGATATTTGATAAAATTATTAGTGTGAAAATTAATATTATATATACCCACATTATCATAGATTAGATTAATTATTTTTTTAAAATGAAAAACAGAACATCAAAAAAACCTAAAAAATAAAGATGAATTTTGAAAGGATAATTATTTCTGAGATGAAATTATTTTTTGGATTTCATTTCATATATAAAAACACAATTATACTTCTATATAAAAATATATATTCCATGGAATAACTGAAGAAATAATGAATACGAGGGTTTAAATTGGTTCCCAAATCAGTGATAGTGGTCAATTTTTAATTATTACACATGAAAGAGGGTGCATATATTGGAGTATATAGATATTATTATTGGAATGTATTATCTCACTATACCATTAACTGACATACTAAATGTAATAAATTTATTTTATTGTTTTTAAATATATCCAAAGGATTCACATATAGAGGCAGGTGAACTAGTTAGATATATTTTTTGGGATACTTAAAATATTTCCTTTATTATGAAAGAATAGTTGATATAGACACATTTAATAAAAATTAAAATAATACTTATTATAAGAAATATAACCTACATGATACATTATATATAAGTAAAATATGATTTAGTTTACATTAAAAGAAATAAAAATTTCAAAACACACTCTATAATAGAATTGTTGTATGTGGATATCATATAAGAATTCAAAAAAAAAATGTGTATTAATGAAAAAAATTAATTATTAAAGGATAAAGTTTGGAATCTATTGTGATTTGATTATAATAAAAGAAGTGTTATTAAAATATTAAATATTTTAATTAAAAACTAATTTTCAATGAAAGTTGGAATCAAATATCAAATTATCAAGGAGAATGATTAATGTGGTATAATGAATCTTATGGTGTTTTCTATACTAGGTAATGTTTTAATCCTTTTTTAGAATGTATTATTATTTTAAATTCGTGAAAATTTAATTCTGTTTGTGAATGATATATCTTCCAAAATTATTTGAGGTACAAATGAATATTTCCTTTCCTTTATTTTCTAGAATTTATCTATTAATCTTAGATAATATATATAAATAACATGTCATGTGATATTTAGTAACATGTTATCATAAATATAATCCAAATATGTTTTTTTTGAATATTATGTGAGTGAAAGAGATATAACCATTGAGTATAAATGAACAAAACATGGAGAAGATATTTCATTATCTAAAAAAAACTTCATCGAAGGATATAAATCATGTATACATACCACTATAAATAATAATGTGAACTATGTATTAATCTTTGTAAAAAAATATTAAATGAGTAAAGAAATAATTATATTAATGAACATATCATATATTTTTTAATCTGTGAGAGATTTTATGAACGAGATAGTTGAAAGATTTATTATGATTATAAAAAATCCAACAAGGGATATTGAAGAATCCATGAAATAGAAAATAAATATTAGGTATATATTTCAGGAACCATTTAATTTTTTATATATTTTAAGTGTTATATATGATGAAAAATTACGATATAAAAGAGGTAATAATGATACCATTGTGATAATTATTCGTTAACTCATAAATCATAGTATTTTTGGTTATTTGATTTATAAATCTATTTATTTATGTTTGAAACATGTTTTTAATGTGGTTTTAAGGATTCTAAATGAATTTCAAGAATTATATATGTAATTTTACATTTCTATATATTTTTTATTTAATATATAAAAATATTGGGATGGGAATGAAATTCATGATCGGCCATGAAGTGGTTGAGGTAAAACATATAGAATCAAAGTAATTCTTGAAGAAGTTTAATTTAAAACATTTTGAAAAAATTGATGGACATGAATAAAACAAATCCCTCTGGGAAGAGAAAGCATGATTTTTGTCGAGGGATCAAGCTTCCCATGAAAATTGTATGGCCAAATGTGTCGTTCAAAAAGGGTAACATAAAGAAACAAAATTAAAAAATAAATATTTTCATTTTTAATTTTTTTCTCAAAATTCCTCATATGATAAATAGATAAACTGTTAATTCAACAATTATTTATTTTTTCAGCACATGAAATTAAGTAAATATTTCTTGAAAATTATGTAATGGAATTTAAAAATGAATATGCATCATTGATTTAGTGAAAATTCAAAATGGGTTTTGGTTGTGATGTTAGGAATTTAAATAAATACTTATTTTTTCATTTTAATGTAAAATACAACTATAGAATTATGAGATTTAATTAAAATTACAACATTGATGTAATACAAACTTACAGAATCATGCATAGTGGAAGTATAAAATATGATTCTCATCTTAACCTTTCTACATCTAAACCATAATTAAATATATATGAATCACTATTTAATATAATCACACATAATATATACTTATATTCAAAATTTAAAGATACCTTGGAGTTTTAATCCCTGATGTAATTCCCCCTCATTGTTTATTTATCTAATTCGATCTCTAATTATCACGAACTTTTTATTACATTAAGTACACAAACTATTGTTCAATTAAAGATATACATAAATAATCCACAACAAAAATTTCATTGATCTTGATATCTTGAGTTTTATCATGACGATATCATTTTTATTATGAAAATAGTTTTATATCATGTTATAATATCGATAATGAACCATCCTAGATCAACAAGAGCATCCGCTGATCTGATCCATAATAAGGGCCACAAAGCATTCTCGATTCCGATAGGCAAGAAAATATTGTGTGAGCTTCAAGGAAAAAATATTGAAATTTTTTTCTCCCCATAAATTATAATAATAAAATTTTATGAAAAAGTGAGAATCTATAATGATACATCTGTACATTGCACAACAACATCCTTTAATTAATATATGAAATAAAATAAATAAAAAATCATGTCATATACATAAAAAAAAGATATAATAAATAAAAATTATTACTCTGATTCATAATTATAAAAATTAATAATAAATTTTTAAAAATTAATACCATACAATGTATGTATAGATATATGAAAATATTAATATAAATACACCTTTACAATTTAACTATACCCAAACATCCAAAAAAATAAATGAATAACCTGAGCCATGGCTTGAACATCTCTAAGTGACACAAGGTAACTCACCACATCTCTACAAATCCATAAAATGGCCAAAACCAACATCAAAAAGGATTTCAATATCATAACCTTGGAATGTATATAAAAACATGAGGGATGCATACTAAAAATCATGAGAGTGTATATAGGTTGTGCACTAAACTGTCCTAGTAGGGATACTCCAACGAGTTTATGAAATTTATTTAACAAATATATCAATTGAATTTTAGTTTTAAAATACTTTATAAAATTTTGTTTCAAAATAATGGAAAAATAAGACAAATATAATTCATTTAATCATTTGAAAAAACAAAATGTAATTTTTTTTTAGAAAAATGATTCTATTTGTTTTCAAAATTAAGATTCCAGACCCATGAAAAAAGTAAAAAATTCCTCTAAAAACTCTTAACAAAACCCCATATTCATCTAAAATGGTTTAATCCACCATTTAAATTGTTAAATATATAAAATCATTTAAAACTGTGAAATTATGATCTAACATAATCAAAACCACCCCATATTCTGTCTTTCGAAGATTTTAAAATATACCCACTATCCAATGATTGTTTAAATATTATCCCACTTAAAGGTGATATAAAAAATATTAAAAATTGAATTATCATATAGAGGACAATAATATAAACAAAAAAACATTACAAAGGAACCATGAAATAATGAAGATACTTAGGATATTTAAATAATGTATGTAACATGAATTCCTGAGTAGTTATCATTATTTTAAGAATTAACATCATGGTATACTTCAAATGGCATGTCACCAAAAAGACTCACACATACTCAGATGGATCTACAAATGGACATATTATGGGTTCAAGTGGATTAATATCTCAACTAAGTATCCCAATATCATAAGTAGAGTCCTCTAAATTTTCTCAGATTTTCTAGTCAGTGGAAACATTAACGAGTAGCTACCACATCCTAATCGGGGTACTCAATGTGATTACCTAAAATAGTTTAATCGGGAAACTATATACATTTATCTCTTACAATCTAATTGGTCTCATCCCTTTCATGGAAGAATCCAATGCGAGGGTCACTTGAGAAATCTCAAATGATGTTATTATTGTAAAATCCTAAGAATTTAAAAAAAATTACTTTTATAGAGTAATAATACTAATTATTATTAATTTACATAAAATAATTATATGATTATACATATATATCATTAGTTTAAATATATTTTATAGTTAATTATATTCTCATTAAAAAATTAATTTTATTTTGATTACAGTATGGTAGAAAATATATATTATTTAAGTGTTGAATATATTTTATTATAATTATTTTTCTAAAATATTATTAAAGTTGATATTTCTTAAAATTATATAAATTTATATTTATTATTATTATTATTATAATAGGATAAATAAGTTTATATAGTTATGTGGAAAAAATATGATATTTCTATTTCAAAAGAAATAGTTTTTTAGTCTGAATTAGTTAATTTTCCCATATATTAAATAATATTATACAATATTAAAATATATAAATTTTGTAATTAAGATAATATTAATTGAATGTAACATTTTACATTAATATTTTAATATTTTCATAGAGTAGTTTTTCAGAATTTTTCTAAATTGATTTATTTGTAGGTAAATAATGAGAAATTTTGTTTTTACAAATGTTGTACCATTAATTAAATCATCATGTTAAAATAATCATTTCAAAGATAAATACATATTTTCATAGAACTTAAATATATTTTAAAAATAATATAATTCTTTTAAAAACAATATTTTGAATTTGAAAAGTCATTCTTAAATATATGGAACCTATATTATATTAATTATAATTAAAAAATGTTTATTATTCCTTTCATTTAATCGATTGGTTGTAAAGGTTTCATTCAATGTTCACGTGATATTAATTTTATATAAATCGTTTTTTACTCAAAAATTAATATATTTAATAATATTCAGTACTCTACATTATTTGGGTGTAAATTAATATTTTCATCAAATGTATTTTGTTTAACAATTTTTAATTTCTTTAAAATAATAATATTTAAATAAATATCTATCACCCCAATAAATTTTGTCATTGGTTCTTTTCATATTTGGAATCATATAATTAAAAATATTTAGAAATATTAATTTAATTTTTTCACTAAAAATAATTTTCCAATGTAAATGAAGATGTTACTCGAGTAAAGATGAAAGTAAAAAAAGAGTAAACTAACGGATAATATAAGGAACCGGTATTTTTAAATGATTTACATTCATACCAAATTTATGTTATATTATATTATATTATACACATAAAAAATATATAGGAACCGAAAATACATAATCTCATTAATTATTACCATTAAAATAATCATCCATGAAATGAATTAAAATTCCAAATATTTCAACTAGATAAAAACATAAAATAGAAAAGACAAAATGGGGAAATATGGGTCAACCCAATCCATTAAAAACATCACCCCCATAGAAAAACAATTGAAATAAAAAAACCTTCATAAACCAATGAAAATAATAAAAAATGAACTTATATATACATGGGAGAAATTATAGTTAATATTTAGCAAAATAAATAAGGGGTATTTATAGGGTATAAAGTGAAATGTGACTATTGGGATTTGAATTTTATATGACTTTGTTCAAATATTATTGTTGGTCAGTATAAACATTGGTCAATTTTATTGTTGGAATATATACCCATTGTTGATAAATTTACCACTATAATTTGTGTATATAAGTAGTAATAACAAATTATTATTGACGTATAAAGGAGAAAATATGTCCACAACGTGTATTTTCATGCCCTTGAATCCCATTTATCAGAACTTGGGAGGGAGGTAGGGTCCCTAGGGTTCTATATTGACCATTCTCATGTTGATCATAAATAAGTGTATCATAAATGAAATAGCCTATTACATAAGTTTATGTTAGTGAATATTATCAGTAGGTCAATATTAGTCAATGCACCCAATAAAACAGCCCCCATCACACAACATACTCTTAGGGTGTGCATGATAATTATAAAGGTTTACATGTCCAATGCTTATGTACACAATTTTTAGTTACTTAATATAAATATATTAATTATACCATCAATTCCCTTATAATATTAGGATTTCTTAATTTAATATATATTTAATTAAGAATAATTTGATAAATTTATTTATAGAAACAAATTAAAAGAAGTTGTATTTTTTGGAATAAATATAAATTTGTATAATAACTTATGTATTAGGAATTTTTTTTAATAAAAGTGTATTTATAAAATAATATAAATATAAATAATAAAATAAATTTATTATGTCCTCTGATTTTTTTATGTGAAAAATTTGATTTCACATTAAAAACTACTATTTTTTATTAAATAAGGATTTTTTATATTTAACTAAAAAATTATCATACATAGAGAATTATTCTGATAAAATATGAATTATATTTGAAATCATCACATCAAAGTTAACATAGTGTATTTAAATTAATTCTAAAATACTTTATTTCTTTAAATAGTAAAAATATAGTTTTTGGTTTTTGGTATGTATTATAATTTGATATATATTTCCTAATGATTTTATAAAAAATAAAAAACAATACACAAACTAAAATTATTTATTTTATTAATATTATGTTTTTTAAAATATAGCTCAATTTACAAACTTATTAATGAATTCCCAGAATATGTAATGGAATATTTCTTTTTAAATACATTAATTTATGAAAATATTTAAATTTCTATGTCCAAATAAGTAATCAAAATCGTGGTTGGTTCAAATGGATTAAAGTATCATAAAAATGACACAATTTTTTTAATAAATGATAAAATACTATAGGTACGCCAATTGTTTTTAATTTTTGAAAACTTATATTTCTAAGAACTTTATTTGGAAATTATTAAATAATTCATCCACATTTACTATAAATACCCACCCATTTCACCACACCCAATATCTAAAAATTCATCCTCCATGGTGTTATTCTCAATTTCCCTCCACTATAGTCCTACCAAGGGGTGTTTAATCTCCCAAGGATCTATCTTCATGTTTTAAGAACAACCCTTAAATTTTAGGGAATTCTCATCCCTTTCTGTTGAATTCAAGAACATTGTTTCTATATATGTCATCTAAATCTAATAATTCTCACTTTTATTACCTTTTGATCTTTAATTTAAATCCAAATTATTTTTTATCAATGGGGTAACTTCATTTTCCCATATTTTACCCTATAAAAAATCCACATGTTATACAGATGATGCTGCAAAAATAATTTCTATAATTTCTATTTTCTACGTGAAAAAATTTCTTATTGTGATTACCCAAGCCTCTCCCATTTCAATTAGTAATCACCTAGATGTAAGCCTGAATTATTTTTTTTTATATATGAAACCCAAAATCCCTTTTTGTGGGTTATGATTTATGTAATGATCATGTCTTTGAGAGCTTTTGTATGCCCTGGAAATGATAAGAAACTCATTCATTATTCACAACATGTTATTGATTATATTATTTATTATGATATCTGTAGATCACATGAAATTAAAACATATTAAAAATGTTCCGTAATATCACTCGAATGCATTGGGTAATTAATTTAATCTCAAGAGATGTCATGCTTTATGATAGCTTTGTGAATAGCCCTGGTTATATTAATTTTTGACCCCTTGATGATAAACCTTGGTGATATTTTTATGAATGCCTAATTTCTATGGTTTTCACATTTCTATGACATGATTAATGTTATTATTATTTTGATACTACTATTTTTCATTCTTTATTGTTATACCAAATATCGTTATTGGTAAGTCTCCTCATCAAATGATAGATGTCCCTCTAGATTATTTCATTACATGGTTTCATGATCATCCATTTTGTTTGATGTATGTTCCCAAGATATGTGTTGTACTAAAATTACCATAGGGTGAACCCATGAGTATTTCATTCAAATGTATTAGAATAATATTTCATTCCATCATGTATTATATAGCTAATTTCTCAGAAACTAATCATTAAAAACCCGCCATTTTGGTCAATGTAATGAATATATTATATAATTGTAAAGGAAGGATTCCATAGTTGGTATCATGGAATGGATTATTCCATAGTAGATATTAATTCATGAAAACATTATTAACATCCCTATGTCAAATTATAAATATAGAAAAACATCGTAGTATTTTCGTGAGTATTAAGTGTGTTGTTTATAGGAAAATATATCCCAAGAATCATACTATAAGTGGATGTGGCTCTGGAATATAATCAAATTCATGTAACTATATATAACACCACATTGAACATGACTCAATCTAGAACTAGTGTACAAAAATGTTCCTTTATGTGTACCTAGTTTGAAAATCCCAGAAGATATATTTGGTTACTCAAAAGGTTGTTATGAACCATTATGATGTATATATAAAGAAAATTGGCCTTTTATTCTACAATAACGTATTTAATAATTATTTTTATGGAATAAACCCCCAATATAATTATAATATTCATTGATGTAAAATGTTATACACTATGGTTTTCTTGCCTTATAAAAATAGTCACAAATTGGATGAACTGTGTAAATGATGTTTTTAATGGATCGTGCACTGATTTCTTTATGATTAAAGAGGGAATGGAATTTTTTTGGAGATAATGAAACAACTATATGTATTTATCAATAATAAATTCAATCATTTTGAGAGACAAGATTTTCCTAGAAGGTCACAACTTTTTGTTGTGTCTTTAATATGTCAATGACCACCATTTTGTGGATCTATTGACCCTTTGATTGGTGAACAATAGATTACCTTTATATAAAATATATTATTTAAAACACCGCATGGATTTAAAAATAAATTTAAAGGAATTAATAATATATTATATATATTATAAATTTTTTTAGAGAAATATTTATAAACTACTCATTAAATATAATATTTCCACTTCTATTAATTGAATTTTTTTAAAAAAATTATATCTATGCTTGTGATTAGTATGTTATTCAGATTATGATAGATATAACTTGTTTTTTGGTTAAGAGTAACATACCCAAATGAATAATAATATAATCCCGTTGAATATTAAATCAAATATTAATTTTATCTTCTTAATGATATATTATAATGGGATATTAATTAAATTTTCAAGGTGATAAAAAACAAAAAATGGGTTTAAAATTTTTATTTTTCAAAAGTAGTATGATTTTAATCAGAAATTAAATTAATTATATATATATACTTATATTTAAAAAATGGATTTCATTTTTGAATTATAATCATTAAAAAATTGTTAGGGCGGTTTTTCTGTATTTTTCTGAGATAGATGACTTTTTAGTGAATAGTAATAATACTGTTTTAAGTTTGCGGGTGTTTAATAACTTCATAATGATGTAATAATGATGTAATAATTCTGGTCAACTCATGATATTAGGTATCCCAATTGGACAATATCATGGTAAAAACCATGGCCAAGCCATTGGTTTTTCAAATACCACAAATGATGTGTCCTTTGAAATTTATTAAAAACTCCCTCACTTTCACTACAAATACCACCCTCGCCCCCTCTTCCTCTCACACCTATCATGCTTTTAAAAATTATTTAAATTTTTAAAAAATTACATTACCAAGGCTCTTCCCTATGTCCAAGACCTTATGGTATCAATAAAAGGAAAAAACAAAATGCCTTAAGGGGATTCTCAAGTAGAAGATATCAAGAGGTAAAAACCCACTTCTATTTTCTTGTGATTTCTTTTCATTTATTTTATTTTCTCATTCTTACTTCCCCAAACCTTATCCAAGAAGCATGAAAGAAAAATAACATAATATATTATATATATTATTATTTTTATGAAAAAATCACAAATTTATTTTATCTCCTACCACGTTTATTCGAAAAATAAAAACACTGTTTCTGACTTGCTAATTTACCATAATCATGGACAATGTGTTTCCAATTTTCGTTAATTCATTTAAATATGGTTGAAATAACATTTTTAGGGTTGATAATGTTTTTTAATTCTATTATATTACCTCTCTTATGTTCTATAATTATCATATATGCATACTATTAAAGGTATATGGTGAAACATGTTTGTAATTATCGAAACAAAGCCAAAATGATATAAACGAAAATCACTAATGAATTATCTAATGCTTTATCCTTATAACACATAAAAAAAATATTTATGGAATTATTAAATATTTTATAAACATATTAATAAAAACTCATTCCACTTCTATATATTTTCTTCCTTTCGATAAGAAAATCATTGAGAAAATGACCATGGAAATTATGTAAAGAACACACCCAAAACAATGAAAATAACAAAAAATTATTAATATACGGGTTGAATGGTGAAGTAAAATGATCATAAATGGTTATATAAACATGATTATTTTTAATTAAAATATTAATAACACTCTTTTAACCATTATATAGGATGTTTAAATACTTTTGAAGTAGAGCCTGAGGTAAGGGAGTTTATAACGCAATTTCAATTAAATGGGTTAACCTACAACATCATTAACTATGTGATACTAAGATTATATATGAAACTAATTTCATTAATATTATTATTTATTCTATGTAATTTTATATTATACACATAAGCCTTTAATTATTTTAATTATCACTTCAATTATATGATTTTTGTAACAAACTTTCCTTTAAAAAACCTCTTTTAAAATTCGATTTTATAAAATTCAAAAGAAATGTTTTAATGCAATTATTCGTGTTATTTGATAATGTTTTGGTTACCTATCATTATTTTTTACGAAGGTTGGTACCTATATCTCCATAAAATTCATAGGTTATGTGTAATTTAGAGGATGGACGTATGGTTACTCAAAGTGTAACTGCGATGGTTACACCACAAGGTAGCTGTGATGGTTACGTTGTAAGGTAGTTGTGAGGGTTACAAATCATAAGGTATCCATGATGGTTACAATATATCATTATAATTCCACAATATATCATTATATATATATATATATGTTCAATAATTTTGTATGTAAATACCATATTTCCCAAAGTATGTATATATGGGTGAGAGGTATGTCATTGAGAAATAATTTCATATGTTTTTAAGTACTAATAGAAAAATGGTTTATTTCCTTTTTTATATATCCCTTAATGAGGTTTTAAAGATAATACCATGTTTTTAAATGTTTTCTGTAGTTTAAAAAAATGTGTAAGAGAAATAAAAGTCAATTTAAAAGTTATCAATATTTTTCAATGAAATCATGTTGTTAATTTGTGTTAAAAAATTTATGCTTTGGATGGAATAGATATTGTTTTAATGGTTCCAAAATTATGTGATTATGGGTGGATATATATGATTTATTTAAAAAACATAAAAAAATAGAAATCGAAAATAAATTTGGGTATATAATGATGTGAAATATAGTTGAAATAGCAAGATTATGTAATGTTTATGGTCAGGTTCTTATAGTTTGTATCAGATCATAGTTCAGATAACATTATGAGTTATTATCTTGTTAATATAATACCATAAATTATTTTTACCTTATGTTAATGTTTAAATGTTATATTATTTAATTATTAACATTTTTTCCATCTACTATATATCTGTTCGTAATCGTTTTCTATAGAATAAACATGGATGATGGGTTGGAAGGAACAGAGAGGCTGATATCATTCCAAATATGCAACAGGGAATGTCGGTAATTGGAACTAAGAAGTTTGTGATAACAATATCTCAGATAATGTAGGGAATAAATGGTGTTTTCAACCATGCAACAGAACAACCAGAGCTACCACAATGAAACATGACAATGTTGAAACCTTTTATCAGGAAACACCCTCTTGCTATCAGTGGATATTCTAACTAAGTAGTATTTGTAGAATTAATTAATGGCCCTTGAAATATTATTTTTTATTGTGTGATGTTCATATAGTCAGAATCATAGTCATTTCATTTATTTTTTTGAAGGTGAATATAATCAACGGTGATCAATGGTCAGGAATATCAAGGATTGAGAGGAGATTGATTCATTTGAGTGGGATGAATTTTAATGTTTTTTCCTTGAAAAATATTTTCTTATGTTATTTATACAAAATATAGATAAGAAATTCCACGAATTAAGGAAACAATAAGAATATGTAGTGGTTGTGTATGGAAAAAAATTCACCTGATTAGAAATGTATTCTCCAAATCAAATTCGGGATCATGATAGAAAAATAAATTACTTTTACTCTGGATTTATGCCAAGATACCGAAGGGAATTGTCCTCTTGAGAATTAAAAAGTTATGAAAAACATGTCACATATTTTGGGATAGTATAAATGAAGTTTTGTAATGATAATATTTACATTGAAAATAAACAAAATAAGTGGTCTATATGGAATGTGATGGGTAAGAATCAATAAATAAAATATGATGGTAGGAAATTCTAGTTTCCAGTTTGTGAAAAGTGTGGTAAAAACATCCCTGTGGAAGGTATTAACAAAAATGGGAAGTTATTTTTATGTGGTTAGTTTATACATATGGCTTGAGACTGTAATGAAGATTATCTTCATATAAATTTGGATAATAAATCTGTAAAGTGTTCTTAATCTGGTGAGATGGGTAATTATACCAATGTCTTCCCAAAGAAATATCCAACTGATTGAAATCACCCAGACTATAAGCAGAAATGTGTAGTGAGATCCTTTGTGACTATGTCAGTAGATGTCAGGATGTCCAATGAAGTGGTATTAAGTAATTCTTTATTTACTTTGATATTTCAAATATCTTTTTTGATACTGGGTCTACACATTCATTTATTTATGATAAATTTCTTGATAAATTGGAAATAGCACCTCAACAAAATACACCAGAACATATTTTAAAAAAAACCCAGGGGGAAATTTTATAGAAGAAAAGTATTTTAAGAATATTTAAATTATTATACGTTGTAAGAAATTACATACAAACCTTCTTGTTTTTTTTCTTTAGTAGAGTTTTCTTTCATTCTAGTTATGGATTATATTTTTTTCATGCAAAGATAATTTCTAGATATCAAGAAATTGTTTTTCAGAAATAGTTTTAGATTCTATAAAATAGTAAGCCCTAATAATTGATAAAATTTTAGTAATATGATAAACTAATGATATATATAAATTAATGTTATCTAGCTCATATTGTTGAAAAAAGGGAACTCTTAAGATTAATGATGTGGTATTTGAAAATGAACACTTTGAGATTTTTCTTGATGATTTTCCTAGTGTTTTACCTGATCAAGAAGTTTAATTCACAATTAACTTAGTTCCTGATACTAATCCAATTTCAAACCCCCCTTATCGAATGGATCAAATAGAAATTATTGGATTAAAAAATAAGTTGTATAAGTTTCTTGATAAAGGCTTAATTCATAGCACATCAGCATGCGGAGATCCAATTTTGTTATTTAAAATGAATGATGGTCCCATGAGACCTTTCATCGATTATAGTTCTTTGAATAACATTAATTTTAAGAATAAGTATCATATTCCTCACATAAATGACTTTTTTTATCAAATCTAAGGCGCTCAGTATTTTTCCAACATTGAATTGAGATTCAAGTATCATCTGCTGATGGTGAAGGAGGATTACATTCAAAAAATAGTTTTTTTAACTAGATATGTAGATTATGAATATGTTGTTATGCCTTTTTGGTTAACTAATCCACCTATTATATTCATGGATCTTATGAATATAATATTTCATTAGATATTGGAGATGTTTTTGGGTGTTTTTATTCCTTAAATTTTGGTATATTCTAGAAGTAAATAAGAGCATGAAAACATTTAAGGGTTGTTTTTTAACCTTTAAATAAATTAAATTATATGGAAAATTCAGAAAGTGTGAATTTTGGTTACAGAAAATTTCATTCCCTCATCAAATTTTTTATAAATAATGAATAACATTTTTCCTTAATTAAACTAAACTTATTGAATAATGTCGATGTCCCATAAATTTATCTGGGATTTATAGTTTTCTTAGTTTGTTATGCTATTTTATGGTGTTTCTTGGAAGAATTGCATTTTTATCTTGTCATCTTGTTAAGATATCTAGAAAAGGAGTTAAATACACCTAGAAAAAATAATGTGATGATTTTTTAGGAATTGAAATGAAGATTTGTGAATTCTCTAGTTCTGAACCTACCTTCTAGAAATGGAGAGTATTTCATCTATAGGGATGATTCATTAAATAGACATGGTTCTCTTTTATTGAAGAATTATTATGTAATTTATTCTGCTTAATGAAAACTAAAACCTATTGAATTAAATTATCCCAAACATTATTTGGAATAAAAATTTATGGTTTTAACAATAAAAATATAGATGCATCATTTTTATAGAGACAAACGTGAGTTATATATTGGCTTTAAAAATCAAAAGTATATATTGACACAAAATTAATTTAATAAGAGGCATAAAAGATAGATTCAATTGATTAAACATTATGATCACACTATAAATTAATATCCTAGAAATAAAAAAAGTCGAAGATTCCTTTAGTCGATAACATCATGCATAATTAACTATATTTTAACTAGAACAAGACCCTTTGATTAATGATTTTATGAATTTTATCATGGAAGTTTTTGGTGTAAAAAATTACTCTGTTTTATTTTAGGTTTCAGTGTCGTCATCTTTGACAAACCAAATTAAGGTGGAACATAATGAAAATTAAGAGGTACTAAAAAAGTTATATTCTGTTAAAATGGGTATGTTACTATAATTTATCCTTAATAAGGATTGTCTTAGATGTTTATAAAGTGATTGTGCATGCCTTGTGATTCTATGGTAACTGAAAAATGGTTGTATGAATCTCATAGTTCTCTATTTTGAATTCATCATTGAAGCACAATAATGTACAGAGTCCTCCGAGAGTATTACTAGTTGGATTGAATGAAACAAGATATTGAAAAATTTTCAATGAAATGTTTTACATGTCATCATGTTAATACATAATAGCAGTTACAGAATGGGATGCTTCATCCTTTTCACGTTCCAGAGAGGAAATGGTAAAATATATTCATGGGATTTGTTGTGGGACTACCAAATATTTCTCAAGGTAATAATTAATTATGGGTTATTATTTATTGATTGACTAAATATTGTAATTTCATTACTATTTGAGATATTATGTCTTGGGATCAGATTTATTGATTATACTTCAAAGAGATAGTTAGGTTAAATGGAGTTAATATTTCCAATGTATTTGATCATGATCTCAGGTTCACATCTATCTTTTGGAAATGACTGTAGAAGTCATTTCTAAAAGAATTAATATTTAGGATAGCTTATTATCCTCAATCAGATGAGAAGAAAAAATGGATGATTATGATTGGGTGGATATGTTTCGATCTTGTTAAATGGTTTACCAGGGAATTTTGGATCATCATATTTTTATAGTTTAATTTTCTAATAAAAAAAGTTTTCATTTAATTATAAAGGTTCACCTTTTGAGGAATTATATCGGAAGTGTTGTTTAACTTTATATTTTTTGGGATGAAGTCAGGGAAATGAAGTTTATTGGAAAATAATATGTAGAGTAAGTTGGTATGAATGTTAATATGATTGAGAAAAACATGGGTAATGATCATATAATAATGGTTTACATTCTATTATATTGATGGACCTTTTGATGTATTATATGGGAAGTGATGCCGAACTCAAGCTTTATTGGATGAAGTGCAGAAAATAAATATTATTGGAAAAAAATTAGTAGAGGATGTTCTTGAGAAACTGAAGATGATCCAACAACACATGAGGACAACTCAGAGTAGGATGAAATGTTAGGCAAATAATAGGAGGAAATACTTTTCATTCGTGGTAGGTGATCATGATTATCATTGAATCTCATCATGGAAAAGTATTATGAATTTTAATAAGAATGTTATGATGGGTCCATAGATCATTAGACCTTATGAAATCTAGAAGAAAGTTGGACCAGTTGATTACTAAGTAGATTTTCCTCTGAGATTATCTCTAGAACACTATATTTTTCATTTTTTTATTTTGAAAATTTATGTTCAAGATTTATATCATGTTTTGAACCCAGAATCAGTTCAACTAGTAGTGAATATACATTATAAAGAAAATAAAATTCATATTCTTGATTGAAGAGAAAAAGTATTACAGAATTAGCTGATGCACCAGGTAAAGACTTTATGGAGAAACCACATGATTGAAGAAGCTACAAGGGAATCTGAAAATTCAATGAGTTAAAGATACCCTCCATTGCATAATAAGTAAATAAAAAAAAGAGCATGCAATTACCTAAAGTTGGGGATAATGTAATACCCAAAGTATAAAAAAATTATAATTCATGAAATACTAATTCTCTATATAATGACACATTTTTTGGAAAAGATAGTTATAAACTAGTCATTAAACATAATTTTAATATTTCTAGGATTGGAATTTCAAAAAATGGGCATCTTTGGTTTTTATTAGTAATTTATTTGGAGTCTGATAGAACCAACATGTTTTTTTTCAATAGTAACATATCCTAATAAATATAAATATGAAAAGTATTATGACCCTTATGAATAATAAATGATATTTTTATTATATTTTCGTAAGGTTATTAGATAATGAGATCTTAATTTATTTTTCGATGTGATTTAAAATGTGTTATAGTTTTTTAATTGTTTTTCTTAGAATAAATTTAGAGTTTATTTCAAAATTAAATTAATCATATATATAAAATTATTTTTAAAAAATGGATTCAATATTTGAATTATACATGTTAAAAAATGGTTCGGTGTTTTTTTGGGATTTTTTTGAGTGATGAAATTTCGACGAATAGTAAAAATACAGCATCAATTTTTCTGGTGGTTAATAAAATAATAATGATATAATATTAATGTAATATTTATGGTCAACTCTTGAGAATTAAAATATGATATTAGGTGTACTATTTTTCCAATACCATGGAAAAAACCACGGTCAATACCATGGTTTTTCAAATACCACAAATGAGGTTTCCTTTTTAATTAACTAAAAACTCCCTCACTTTCACTATAAATACCACCCTCACACCCTCTTCCTCTCACAACTCTCAAGGTATTATCATTGTAAATTTTTTTCCAAATACCTTTCCAAATGATGTTTCCCATGTCCATGTACTATGGGTCTCATCAAAAGACCAAAACTAAATGCCTTAAAGAGGATATCAAGGAGAAGATATCAGGATGTAAAAATCATATGTTTTGTGTTTTATTTTAAATTTTTTTGTTTTCTAATACTCTCTTCCTCTCCCCTTATATAAGAGTTTTCAAACATTAAAAATATTTTATATTCTTTATGTTATAATTTTTATGAAAAAACATCATCAATTTAGTTCTTCTACTCCATTCATGTATTCTAAAAAACATCGTTTGTAATGTGTTGATTCAGAGAAATTATGGATGGTGTGTTTTCAATTTTCTTTACTTCATAGAAAGATGGTTGTATAAATATTTGAGTGGATGAAATATTTTTCAAATTATATTATACTACCTCTTTTATGTAATTTAATTAAATTATACGCATAATATTAAAGGAATATTATGTAACAATTTTATCATTACTGATGAACTGCTAAAATGATCAAAACAATTAGAAATGATTTATCTAATGATTTGTCCTTATAGAATATAACCAAATAAATTTATATAATCATTTAATAATATAGAAAAATAATAATAATAATTCATTCCACTACTATATATTTTCATCCTTTCGAAAAATATCATTTATGAAATGACCATGGAAATCTTTTAAAGAATGCACCCGAAAAAAATTAAATAAATAAAAAACAATTTAAATTACAAAATATTACTCCCAAATTGGTCTACTGATTTTATATAATGATAATATAAGGTATTATAAACATGCTTATGTTTATTTAAAATAGTAATAACACTTTTCTAAACATTATACAGGAGTGTTAATCACTTTTGATGTAAGACGAACCCGAGGTAAGAGATTTCATAAAAAAATTTCATTCTTTGTGTTAACCTTCTACTTTATTAACGATATGCTACTAAGACTACATTTCTAACTAATTTAGTTTATATTATGAGGAATTATGTGGATTTATATTTTATACCCACATAACTTTCACTATATTAATTATCACATCAATTATATTATTTTTGTAAGGGATATTTTTTTTAAAATCCTCTTAAAATTCTAGTTTATGAAATTCAAATGAAAATTTTTTATGCAATTATTCATGTTCTATGATAATGTTCTAGTTCATGGGATTTTTTTATAATGACGTTTTATACCTATATCTCCCACAAATTCATTTGGAATGTGTGATTTGGAGGTCATCCATATGGTCACTCCAAGTTTAACTATAATGGTTACACCATAAGGTAGCCATGAGGGTTACATTGTAAGGTAGTCATGAGGGTTACAAATCATAAGGTAGTTACGTGGGTTAAAATATAGGTAATTAAATACCCAAATAAAATGTATGGTTTTATAGATATGTTAATTAATTTTTTTTTAAAATATAATTTTTCACAAAGTATATATCGGTGACAAGTATGTATTTTTGTAGCGATTTCATATGATTATATTTACTCATGGATAAATGGTTTTCTAATTGTTTTTATATCCCTTACCAAGATTTTTATGCTGATCCAATATTTTTAAATGTTTTTTATTGGTTATAAAGATGTGTAATAGAAACAAGGATGTCAATTGAAATGTTTTGAATATATTTCCATAATATGATGTCATTATTTTGTGTTAAAAATTTTATGTTGAGAAAGAAATGTATACTGTTTTAATTGTACCCACTTTGTATTCATGTGGGTTGATATGTATGAGTTATGTGCTAAATTTATAAAAAAATATACCAAAAACAACATTAGATATATAATGATGTGAAATCTAGTTGAAATTGATAGATTATGTAATGATTAAGGTCGGGATATTATATTTTTCAGACTCTATTATTCAGAAAAAGAGTAAGTTCCCATTGAAGTATACCTCTTATAAAGATAAAAAGATAAATGGTGAGAACATATTAAAAACATGAATCCAATAAAGGTAATTAATGTTATGGAGTTGAATATTTCAACGGAAAATTGTTAAACCTACATTTCCCCCATTTAGTGTTAACAAAAATGGAGAAATAATTCTTAATCATAATGTATAAGGAATGTAAATTAGTATCAAACATTAAAATGAAAATTACAAGACATTATAGATGCACCTATAGATTTATTAGGGATCCTAATTGAATTTTTATTTATTATTTTAATGACTAATACCCCATTTATAGAGTAATTTTTAAAATATGGACTATAAGCATATAGTGTGGAGGGATATAAATTGTGAATTGGACTTTGGAGAGATATTGTGGTCATAGTAGTTTAATGAAAATAAGAAATAAATTAATCCAAACTCAGTGGATAACTATGATCATGGATTAGGTGTAAATATGATTCAATATACAACATGAAACAAACATGGGAAGAATCATTCATAAGACTTATTTCTTGGGAGTGGAATGAGAAATAAGTTTGGATGATATCTCCATATATCTCAGAACTATCATGGAGAGGTTAAGCCTCAACTTCTCAACAATAATAAAAAAGGAATGATGGTGCATGACCAACCTAAATAGAAATTATTCAAGTGTGCTAATCTTGGGAAAATTTCCAATAAATGTCCATATCAGAAGATAATAGAGGGAAACCACCGTCAAACTCACCATATGAAAAGAGGGATAGGTCATATGTTTTTTGTCATAATTAATGACATAGAGGTTCCAAATTATGTAGTGGTAGGTACACCTTTTTTAACACCCCAAGATTTTATGAGATATATTATTTTTAATTTCAATGATGTCTTCTATTATACACTACAATAATATTGGATTGTACTATATGCAAAACCGTATTAGCTTGTAGTATACGTCAAACTATTCTTGGATCATGTTACACACAAATTCAAGTTCGTTTTCTAGAAATTATTCTATGAAACATTAAGTATCAATTTTGTTTAATGAATAAATGAAATATGTTTTGATTATGTTATACACAACACCAAATAGATATTTCACTACACGGATCCCAGACATGGCTTACATTACATGAAATCAAATCCTTATTCGATAGCGTGTGTAGTACGCAATATCATGTTTCACTGAACGAGATATTATTATAATATTTTTATGAACTAGCCGTTATGAATTGTAATACCTAATTTTTGAAATTTTATAAATTTTATCATTCAAAATGGACTTCATTTTTGGATTCAGAATATCGGAATTATCCTAGGGTGAATTTTTGGTTTTTTTCTGAAAATTTTCAATTTTTTGATGAATAGTGTAAAACTAGTTTACTATTTAAAAACCAAATTTTTATTTAAATAATTATTTAATTTATTTAAAATTATTTTAGGGCAAAATTGATACATAATACCTATATATGTTCAATTTAATTAATTTGAGTCACTTTATAATGATTTTAGATATATAAAAATTTTATTGAACTTTTCATCGCCTTTTACCCACCTCCTAGGAGAATTTGATGATTTATATAAAACATAATTTTACCACTTCTGTGAGTGGAATTTAGAAATCCCGAGAGACACGATTAATATCAAGGAGTAAAATTTCGTTTAATAAGATAAAAATAATTTTCAGTAAAAAATAACTTTTTACATTTATTTACCAAAGTTAAAAGTAAATAGGTAAGTAAGGGTAAAAATTATATTATTATTACCCTAACACGTGTCCTATTTCAATTGGATAAGTGTAATTCGACCAAAAACAACCTTAGGAATAAAATATGAACATTTAGGTCTACTTGGATTAGATTAGGAAATTTTTTGTTAATTTATTTAAAGAAGGGTTAAAATAGTTAAAAGCAAAGTTTAATAACTAAATAATTTTTTTATAGGTTTATACAGGAGATAAATTCAACTATAAATATTCATTAGAAATATAAAATTATTTCCTAAATAATGGTATTTAATTTATAATTTTTAGACATTATAAGTTAATTTTTTTATGAAACAATGTTGATGCAGTAATTACCTTATTAATGAAATATTAACATAATAGATGTTATAAATACCAAAATAAATGTAATTTGAGACTCTTTATGAATTACACTAATTTTTTAGGTTAGTATTACATAGTATAGATTCAATTAACTTTGTTCTAACTAATCATGATGCTATTATTTTCACGAAATTCTATTACTAAATAGTGTCAAAATTGAAATAAAATAGTTTTTAAAACAGTTATTATATTATTAATTGTTATTATATTCATAAAAATTTAAGTATTGGCCAAATTACTTAGATAAGGACATATATATTAATAATGAACCCCTTTGGTTTTTTTTGTCTTGTTATAGTACGTTTATTAACAATATAGTGTAATAAAACAAGATGACACGGTAAAAGTTAAATTATTTAACTTAGAGTAAAATCTAAATGATAAGGTTAAAATCGTAACCTAAACATGACTAAAACCTATTTTTGAGAGGATTTCGACCCATAAAAACTTTAACTTCTAAATAAATCAATTTGGAGCTATTATAAACCGAATATTACTATATTATAATATAATATTTTAAGCTTTTCCAAAGGTTCCCCTCTCCTCCCTTATAAAAAGGGCACCCCTTCACTCTTCTCATCACACCATTTTGATCCTTGAAGCTCGGACAAACACTTCCAATTACTCATAAAAGACGTTATAGTTATATCATAGTGGTTCTGGTCTTCTCAGAACACCAACTCTAGTGCCCTATTAAAATGTTTAAAGGAGGTGCGTCGAGGAAGAGGTAATCTCTTCTACCGACTCTTTCAAGTTTCTTTCTTCTTATAATTCCTCTTATTTAGTTTTTTCTTTATAAATTTATAACATATGTATTAATTATATACTGATATTTTATTATAAATATGAAACAACCATATTTCACCTTCTATCCATCCTACGGAAAACGAAATCACCGCGTGTGCGTACGTACGGAATACCATCTCCACGCTGTGGTGTAATCATTTTTTCCACCACCACCTTACATGGATGGGTTTAATGGTGTAAAGAATAACTATATATAATCATTATAACATCATACTGATTCTAAGATATTATATAATCCACTCCAATTCATTCAATAAATATGGGAATGACAACATCGCTCGTGCGTACGTTCGGATTATCGTCTCCACGACGCGATGAGATTCCATTACCATGTTAACAACTCAAGAATGATTATAAATTATATATAATAAATAATCATGAAATATATGAAATAATAGTGCTATTGGATTTATGTATATATATATATATGTATGTCATCTACTTAATTCCATTCAATTCAATAAGGAAACAAAAAATAGCGTTCATGCGTACGTAAGACCTACCGTCTCCATGAACAGTGTATTTCTTCCCATTTATCAATCTATTATATATATGTATATTCTGAATATATATGATATATTACTCAGGATATAAATTCTGTAATTAAGTACATAATGATATAAGTAATAATAATATCAAGAACAACAAGTCCAAACATGCACGATAAATAAAACAACTTTACCCAAAATGCTGCTTTAACATGGAATTTACAAAGGAAAGGGTAATATAAAGTAAAAAGTGAACCATATATGATATCATAACAATAAATATTATTCTTTAATAAGTCAATGACATTATTTAAAGTATTATACAGGAGGTTCAGATACGTACGAAGCATATCAGACCTATGGTAAGGAAAAATTATTCCAATCTCGTTCTTATCTGAGATTGTTTTTTTGTATGTATTTACTGGGGTTGTATTTTTCATCCATGTCCATAAAAATGTTTTCATAAATTGTTTAATATTATTACATGTATTTTTAGAGTCATTTTTACCCCTCTTGACTTTTAGTTTGTGTTATGGATGGAATCTTACTTTTGTTTACCATACATGCTACTTTTTGACTCTTCCATTAAAAGTTCAAGGAGAGTGTTTTTTAACTTAAACAACATGAACATGTTTTTACGGTTTCATAATGCCTAATTTAAATTAAGATTATTCTACATGTTTTCATGATTATTTTCAATGAAATCCATTTATTTTAAAATTTCATGGTATTTTGAGAATAGAAAATGATTTTGAAGAAGAAAGGATGTTTTCCTCAATAATTAAATTAAAGTGTTTTATCAAAACCATTTTCCATCTAAGATGACATAATTTCATATGTGTATGTTTCAAGTATAATGTCTCTATTATTTAAATGTTTTCACTTTTCTTATGATGAAATAATATCTATTTGTTTTATATGGATTATTTTATAATTGGATGATGTTTATGAAACCCATTTTATTCATTGGGTTATGATGAATGATTTATGTTTATGTTGTGGCACACGTAAGAATGATTTAATTATGATATGGGTGGGACCTATATCCCCCTCCAATGCATTGGGTAATGATTTAGAACTCATGAGATTGACATGGCTGGAACAGTAAGTTAATTTGGTTCAGTAATACATGACTGGAACAAGGAGTGAACTCGATTCAGAAAGGGACATTGTCCACTAAGATGGTCTTGGAAGCATTGAATGGGCTTCTATGGAAATCATATCATTTTATTAGTGTTTTCCACAATTACATGTTTTATTCCCATGTTATTTTATCATGATTGATGTTCCCTTATGATTTATGCCTTACATACTTCCATGATTTATTTCACAACTCAATATTTTGACGTTAAAACATTATGTTCATGTTTTGAAGTTAAAATGTATATGGTTTGTTTTATTTTCTCCATGCATACCTTTACTAAGAATTTGAGCTCACCCTTTATATGTTTTCTTTTCCCTAGGATATAAAGAAATGTTTTAGGTATGAAAAAAAGGGATGATCTTTATGGGAGATGTTGAAGATCATTCACCAAGATTAAAAAATTATGTTCCATCTTTCCAAAGATACTAAACTATTACAGTCCTTTGGTGTCTATCGTTGTTATGTATTAAGTATTCCACAAAAGTGATGTAATGTCTATGTACGTCAAGCATCGGGTCTCTATAGTTGGTATCAGAGGAAAGGATTAGTTAACCTTTGGAAACTAGGATGCGAAAACATTAGGGAGATCCCTAGAGATATTTCTACGGTATGTTTAGGGATATCCCTAAGGTTAAGTATAAGTATAGGTTATAGTCGTAATATTATGGTAATGATATTATAAATAAACCTAAGATGTTAGATATTTAAGGTTCTCCAACTTTATTATGTTGTATTCCCTAGCATGATTTTTGTCTCTCACACTATTCTTTTTGGGTTTTAGACGATGGATGGAACCCAAAAAAGAACCATGTTTATCGATGTAATGGACAATGCAATAATAATACTCCTAAACAAACCAATGTTATGGGAGATGGAGTGAAAAATATTATTGTTATACATACACAAGCTATGAGTCATTATGGACTTCCAAATGAGCAGATAAGGGAACAATATTCTTTTGAGTCCTTCATGAGGCAATGTCCAAACTCTTTAAATGGGTCTTCTGATCCACTTGTTTCTGAACAATGGATCAATATCATTGAAAAGATATTTTCCATAATTCATTACTCAAAACATGAAAAATTCATTTTATCTATTTACCATTTAGAATGTTAAGTAGACCAGTGGTGGAATCGAATTAAGAATACAAGGCCCCAAGATGAAATTTAATCCATGGAATGGGACGATTTCAAGATCATATTTTTTAATAATTACTTCCCTCATATTCATTGAACATAGATAGAAACAGATTTTCTTGTGATTAAGGAAAATGATGATGAATATGTTGGTATATACAAAGTGAATTTTACAAGGCTTGGAAGGACTGCATTTGGATTTATCATCCAACCTGAATGTAAAGATGATCGATTCTTCATTGGCTTAAAATAAAGTCTTTGAAGGGCATTAGCTATAAGAGACAGCATTATCTATGAAGAAATTTTGCGTTGTGCTATCAAGGTATAATTGGAAGTTGGTGTAACATATCCATCTCATGGTTTTGACAAGAAATGAAAAATGGTGTTCAAGGAGAAATCTCATAATAATGGTGAACAGAAGATGAATGTTTCTTTATGCTCAATGTGTGGAACGAAGAATCGTGGAGATTGTCTTAAAGGGATTAGAAAATGTTTTAACTGTGGAAAAGAAGGTTATCGAGAAGATGAGTGTAGAAGTACTGGAAAAAGGGTTTCTAATGATGTGAATAAAAAAATACTGCAGAGAACGCACTGCCAACACTTCAATGCTTCAAGTGCAAGGAAATGGGGAATTATGCTAATCAATGCCCTAATCCAAGGGTTAATGATGATCAATTTGAGAATCCTCTTAAAGCAAAGGATAAAGGGATTTCACATACGGTCACTATTTGTGATGATCAATATGACAATGATGTTATGTAATGATTAAGTGTTTATTTAATGGGATTTCAAAATAGTGTCATGGAATCTCATTTATGGCATCGTGGAATGTTGTATTACCTATGTATTTGTTTTCAATAATTATATGATACTGGTATCCATGAAAAGTGATTGAAATATTTTTATAAAGAAGATGATATGTGCATAATGAAGCGATAAAGAAAAAATGAAATGAGCTCATGACTGATATAAGGACAAAGTTATATCATGGTTTGAGTATACAGAAATTATGATATTTTTCTATGTGGGAAGTGATAAATTTTGACAGCATTCATGTTTTCACTAAGAGTCAATGGGTATTTATTTTTCAATAGAATACATGATTATGGTATTAACATGTTTTTAATTTGACCAACAAGATATATCGTTTGATATATGGGGGATAAGTGATGGTATTTACATGCTTGACATATGACATTTCTAGTAATTGTTTTCTTTATACCATGAGCTTGGACAAAAGTATTTTCGACAAGCATAAAGATTGGAATGGATTATTTTGGACATAAGTAAGTATTGTTTAAGGCTAGACCATTTATTGATATTATTTATGGAATGTTATAATAATCTATTTTTAGAAAAAGTACAACATGCAGGACGGGGGACACCCCGTCGCGTGGGACAAGGTTGTGGGAATCGAACCCAAAGCCGAAGTGTGACAGGCCTTTATCGCCTACCATTGGCCAACAGGAAGTCCCTGGTCTGTAGAAAATAGTTTTATTATATTAAGCAGTTTGATATATGAAGTATAAGTCCATTTTAGGACCCATATATGATTAATCTCACTATTGATTGACTTATGTATTTTTGATAAATTTTTCTAACCTTTTGTTTGAGACAGATGGAATGACCCATCCTTCTATGACATGATCTGCTCACACTTCACGAATGAAAAATTCAACTTCATTTCTTTAAGAGATGAAGTGGAAATTGTCCATGGAATGACCAATAGATATGTTGTACGAAAATCAAGAAAGCATTTATTCTAATTCCAATTTCATCAACTTTAAGAAATGATATTGAAACCCAAAAATTTTGTCCTAGTGCCCTTATATCTTATGAATTAGATGGTACCATAGATCCTCAAAAATTTATGGA
Source organism: Viscum album (assembly GCA_963277665.1). Classification (NCBI taxonomy): domain Eukaryota; kingdom Viridiplantae; phylum Streptophyta; class Magnoliopsida; order Santalales; family Viscaceae; genus Viscum; species Viscum album. The sequence continues at coordinate 1,037,512,126 of OY728140.1, read as the reverse complement.
ATTGTGAATGTTGGATTTTTTTTATAGCCATGTCCTATACCACTCTACATCAAAAGTTGATGGTAATATTTCTCTTCCATATCCATATTATCACCCATGTTGTCCGATGTGGAAACCAAGTGCTGAGTTACTTTGGATGACTGTTATGATTTTAACATCCCTTTTTAAAATAATGTTTTTGAATTCATTTTTATGATTTGGGTTTCTATGAAATAATCTTTCAAGTAGTAAACCATTTATAACCCTGACAAATTTTGAGGGCGAAATTCATTTTAAGGGGGGTAGAATGTAACACCCTGAGGTTTTATGAGATATATTATTTTTAATTTCTTTGATGTATTATTTTATACACTACACCATGATTTTATTGTACTATATAAAACACCGTATTATCTTGTAGTATACACAACAATATTATTGGCTCGTGTTACACACAAATTAATGTTCGTTTTGTGGAAATTATTCTATGCAACATTAAGTCTATATTTTGATTAATGTATAAATGAAATAAGTTTTGATTATGTTATTCGAAACACCAAATAGATCTTTCACTATACCTAGCCCTGACATAGCTTGCATTACACTCAATCAAGACCTTTTTCGATAGCGTGTGTAGTACGCAGTACCAAGTTTCACTAAATGAGATATTATTATAATATTATTATAAACAAGTCATTATGAATAGTAATACCTACTTTTTGAAATTAATAAATTTTATCAATCAAAATGGACTTCATTTTTGGATTCAGAATATCAAAATTATCCTAGGGTAAATTTTTGGTATTTTTCTAAAAACATTCAATTTTTGATGAATAGTGAAAACACTAGGTTACTATTTAAAAACCGACTATTTATTTAAATAATTATTTATTTTAGTTAAATTTATTTTAGGTCAAAATAGATACATAATACCTATATAAGTTCAATTTAATTCATTTGAGTCATTTTATAATGATTTTAGATATATAAAAATTTTATTGAACTTTTCACCGTCTTTTACCCACCTCCTAGAAGAATTGGAATATTTACGTAAAACATAGTTTTACCACTTTTGTGAGTAGAATTTCAAAAATCCAAGAGACACAATTATTATCAAGGATTAAAATGTGGTTCAATAGTATAAAAATAATATTTTTTGAATACTAACTTTTTACTTTTATTTACCATGGTTAAAAGTAAATAGGGTAATTAAGGGTAAAAATGATATTATTATTACCCTAACACATGTCCTAATTCTATTTTATTAGTGTAATTGGACCAAAAACAACCTTAGGAATAAAATATGACCACTTACGTCCATTTTTATTAGATTAGGATATTTATTATTAAATTATTTAAAGAAGGGTTAATATAGTTAAAATAAATGTTTAATAAAGAAATCATTTTTTAATATTGGGATATACATAAGAAAAATTAGACTATAAATATTAATTATAAAGATAAAACTATTTCCTACATAATTCTATTTTATTTATAATTTTTAGACTTTAATTAATTTAATTTATTTATGACACAATGATGATGTAGTAATTACCTTATTAATGAAATATTAACATAATTGATGTTATAAATACCAAAATAAATGTAATTTGAGACGTTTTATGAATTACAATAATTTTATAGGTTATTATGTCATGTTATTATTTATTAAATTAACTATTATCTAACTAATCATGTTGTTAATAATTTCAAAAAAATCATTTACAAAATAGTGTCATGATTGACATAAAATAGTTTTAAAAAAAATATTATATTATTAATTTTTATTATATTCCTAAAAATATGAGGATTGGAAAAATGAATTATAAAAGGATATATATATTAATAATGAACCACTTGGGGTTCTTTTGGCTTGTTATAGTAATCTTATTTACCATATAGTTTAAGAAAATAAGAAGACACAGTAAAAGTTTAATTATTTAACTTAGAGTTAAATCTAAATGATAAGGTTAAAATAGTAAACTAATCTTGTATAAAACATATTGGTTGATATGATTTAGTCTCATACCCATGTTAGCTTCAAAATAAATCAATTTGGAGTTATTATAAACCGAATAGAACTTTATTATAAAATAATATTTTAAGTTTTTCGAAAGGTGTCCCTCTCCTCCCTTATAAAAAGGGCACCCCTTCCCTCTTATCTTCACACCCTTTTGAGCCTTGAAGCTCAGACAACCCCTTCCCATTACTCTTCTAATACTCTCTAGTTATATCATAGAGGTTATGGTCATTTAAAAATATAATCTCTAGTTCCCTAAGAAGATGTTTAATGGAGGTGCGTCGGGGAAGAGATAATCTCTTCTACCGACACTTTCATGTTTTTTTCTTCTTATACTTCCTCTCCATTAGTTGTTTCAATATAAATTAATAACATAAGTATTAAAAATATATTTATATATAATTATAAATTTGAGATAACCCTATTTCAATTTCTATACATCCTATGGAAAACGAAATAACTGCATGTGTGTACGTACGGAATACCGTCTCCACGACGTGGTGTAATCAGTTTTTCCACCACCACCGTACATGGATGGGTATAATGGTGTAAATAATTACTATATATGATTATTATAACATCATATTGATTCTAAGATATTATATCATCCACTTCAATTCCATTCAATAAATATGGGAATGATATCCTCGCTCATGAGTACGTACGGATTACCCTCTCCACGACGCGATGAGATTCATGTTCCATGTTAACAACTCAAGAATGATTATAAAGTATACATAATAAGTAATAATTAAATATATTAAATAATATTTCTACTGTATTTATGTATATATATATGTATTTCATATAATTATTTCCATTCAATTCGGTAAGGAAATGAAAAACAGTGTTCATGCGTACGTACGACCTACCGTTTCCATGAACGGTGTATTTCATTCCATTCATCGATTTGTTATATATATGTATATTCTGAATATATATGATATATAATTCATGATTTAAATTATAGAAGTATGTACATTATGATATAAGTAATAATAATATCAATAACAACAAGTCCAAACACGCACGATAAATAAAATGATTTTACCTAAAATGCCGCTTTAACCTGGACTTTACAAAAGATCGAGTAATATAAAGTCATAAGTGATCCATATATGATATCATAACAATGAATATGATTCTTTAATAAGTCAATGACATTATTTAAATTATTATACATGATTATCTAATACGTATGAATCATATCGGACCTAAGGTATGGGATAATTATTCCAATTCATTCTTATCTGAGATTGTTTTTTCGTAAGTATTTACTGGGGATATATTTTTAATCCATGTCAATAAAGCTGTTTTCATAAATTGATTAATATTCATCCATTTATTCTTAAAGTCATGTTTACCCCTCTTGACTTTTACTTTGCTTTATGGAAGTAATCATTCTTTTTTTTACCATACGTACTACGTTTTGGCTTTTTTATTAAAAGTACGAGGAGAGTGTTTTTTTAACTTATACGGCATGAAGAGATTTCTAATGTTTCATAATTCATAATTTTCATTAATATTCTTCTACAATTTTTCATGATTATTTTGAACAAAATCATTTTATTTTAAAATTTCATTGCTTTTTGAGAAAAGAAAATGATTTTGTAGAAGAAAGGATATTTTCCTCAAGAATTCATTTCAAGAGTTTTATCAAAACCATTTTCCATCTAAGATAACATAATTTCATATGTTTATGTTTCAAGTATAATGTTTCTATGATTTACATGGTTTCACTTTTATTATGATGAAATAATATCCATTTGTTTTATATGGATTATTTTATGATGGGATGATGTTTATGAAACGCATTTTAATATTTCGGTTATGATGAATGATTTATGTTTATGTTGTGGCACACGTAAGAATGATTTCTTTATGAGATTGGTGGTACATATATCTCCCTACAATTAATTGAGTAATGATTTATATCTCATGAGATAGACATTTTTGGAATGGTAAGTTAATCTGGTTCAGTGATACAGCACTGAAACGAGGAGTGAACTCGATTTAGAAAGGGACTTTGTCCACTAATATGGTCTTGGCAGCAATGCATCGGATATTTTGGAAATCATATCATGTTCTTTATGGTTTCCAAAATTATATTTTTTATTCCAATGCTATTTTAACAGGATTGATGTTCCTTTATGATCTATTCCTTATATACTACCATGATTTATTTCACAACTCATGATTTTTACGTTTAAAATTTATGGTCATGTTTTAAAGTTCAAATGTATATGGTTTGTTTTATTTTCATCATTATTACCCTTACTGAGAATTTGATCTCACCCTTTATATGTTTTATTTTCCCCATGATATAAATAAATGTTTTAGGTATGAAAAAAGGGAAGATCTTTATGGGAGATGTTGAAGATCTTTCACCAAGATTAGAAGATTATGTTCTATGTTTCTAAAGACACTAAACTTTTACGGTCCTTTGGTGTCTTTTTTTGTTATGTATTATGTATTATGCAAAAGTAATGTAACATATATATATGTCAAGCTTTAGTTCTATAAACTTTTTGTGTTCCCAAATATAAAAAGTACATTTTTTGATTCAGGTTTTCTACATTAAATTACATCATCTATGTTTTAAAAGAATTTATAATCAATCCCTATATAGTTAGATGTAGAGTTATTAGAAAAAAATACTGGGGGATTATCCTAGAATGAATGGTGTACAGAAACTCTAGTATTATCTTTTGATAATACAATCTCATTAAAAATATAGTAGTCCTTACAATAGTGTAATTCAATACAATAGTTGGGATGGACTGACTCCCAATATATAATCTTGAGATCAACTGAAGGAGAATGTAAATTTCAGTACTATTTAATGGAAAGTAATTAGTTATTTTCAAATGAGATGTATCATGACATGATATTTTTCAGAAAACACCTCCCATTTCCATCATTATAGATAAGGAAAATGAATTGGAAGAATGAAATGAATGTATAATGATAGAAAATATCCCCAAAATTCTATATTACAATGATGTGTTTTCTCAATAGTTACATTGAACTTCCCCAGAAATAGAGGTAGAGTTTTCTATTGAAATCATACATGTATCAAAGCCGATATCAAATATACAATATATAATAAAAAATCTAGATTTAGATGAGTTAAATAAAAAACATCAATATTTTATAGAGAATGGATTTATCTAACCAGGTATTCCTCGACGGGGAAAACATGTTCTATTTATAAAGAAGAAGGTTTAATCAATGAATCTATAAATTGATTATATAGAACATAATGGGATCACATTGAAGATCGTGTACCCTCTCCCAAGTATCGTTTATTTATTTTAACATATTTATGGGGATAAATTATTCTCTAAGATTGATATATGACCCGAGTGTCATCAATTTATGGAAAAGAAAAAAGTATTCATAAGACTACCTTCTGATCCTTATATGGGCATTGTATGTTTTTTATTATTCTCATCATCAAGACATATTTATGGACTACAATTCTAAAATTTGATCATTTTTTATTAATTATATTATGATATTCTCCAAAAGTCAAAAGGATAATTATACTCATGTAATTGTTATATTGAAAACTCTGAGGAAGGATAGTCTCTTTGTAAAATTTTGAAAATATGAATTCTTGTTATAACAGTTTTCATTTTTTGAGAACATTATAACCAATGATAGAGTATAATTTTACCATGACAAAAAAAGAACGTTGAGTTGTGTTCTCATCCTAAACCTTAATTGAGATTCAATGTTTCCTTGGTTTTACAGGATATTGCCGGAGGTTTTTGAAAAAAAAAATCATGACATTATAGTCAAAAAATCAAGTTTACTAAAAAAGAAGCTATGTTTATATATTAAAAACATTTAAGATAATGTTTCAAATAACTAGTGATTATATTGGTTACTACTCCCATTTTAAAACTACAATATATCATATAAGTATTTTTTATTTATAATGTTACTTTTTAGAGATGGTTTTGGTTGAATACTCATGAAAAATAACGTGGTGATCACCGAAGCATCTAAATAGTTAAATCTTAATAATGATTATTATCCTACACATGACTGAGAGTTAGTTTTAGTTGTTTTTACTCAAATGAAATAGATAAACTATCTTTATGTGGATAAATGTGATATATAAAAAGACCATCAATTATTGAATTATATATTCACACAAAAGGAATTTAACATGAGACATTTGAAATATTTGGAACTTTGTAAAAAATATGACTATTAAATTCATTTTCACTATGGAAGGGAAAACAAATTCACTAATTCGTGTAGTAGGAAAGACAATTTTTTTAAAAATATAAAGATGATTCAAGCATATCCACAGATCAATGACCTATTGAGGTTGGATATAAAAATCAAGAGGGAACAAACATCATGAGAAGGTACTTGGATAAAAAAATAATATAGAGGCTATGGGGAATAAGACATTTCCTGAGTTAAATATTGATTATGAATGGGCACACAAATTTTGTACAAGGACATGTGTACCATATACCCTTATTGTAATGTATAAATTGAATTATTCTCATAAATCTATATTTTCTATAGATCCTAGAAGTACTGAGTTGTATAGGAACATTCATGATTAGTATTGGATGCATAATATGAAAAAGGGATATTGTGGAATAAACATTGAGGTGTTTGATGTGTCAACAAGTGAAGGCGTAGTGATAAATTACTAAATGATTATTAAACCAAATACTCATAACAATGTATAACTGTGATAATATTCCTATGGACTTCATCACTAGTCTCCTAAGGAAATGCAAATGAAACAATATGATATGAGTTATAGTGGATCAGTTCAACAAGACTACCCATTTCAACTATATCTTTGAATCTTTTTATCTTAACCAACGTGAAAAGATATACATAAAAGAAGTGGTTAGGAAGGCTGTGGTTCCAATTTCTATCATATCTGATCAAGATCCAAGAATCATATAGAAATTTTGGATAAATATTGAACAATCTATGATTACTGAATTGTACATTAGTATGACCTTTCACCCCCAAATTGATGACCAATATAATATTCATATTTATAAACGTGAAAAAATGTTGGGAACATGATCAATGAAATTTAAAGGTGGATTGGATCAAAACATCCCATCAATAGAGTTATCAAGAAATAATATAATACACTCATGTATTGAAATGGAACCCTATTAAGCTCTATATGGGAAGTGATGTTGAAATCCTACTAATTTCATGAAGATTGTGAGATAATGTTTCTTTTTCCTATTCGTGTACAATAAAGAACAAAAAATGTTCATGAAGTTTGAAAAAATATAATGTATTATATTAGTTAGAATAATAGTTATGCCAAAAATAGTCTAAGAGACATCAATTTTGATTATAGAAAAAAAATTACCTTCAGATATCATTATGAAATTGAGACACTCAGTTTGGAAATAAATATAAGTGTGGCCCTAGGTAAATTGGCCCATTTGAAATCATTGATCGTATATTAGAAGTGTCCTATTAGATTTCAGTTACAGTGAATCCAGTTTATATTCATGATTTATTACATGTATCTCTCTTGAGTAGGTACATACCTGATCCCTCACAGGTACTCCATCTAGAGATGGTATAACTGGATCATGAACTCTCTTTTGGGGAGTATCTGGGGGAGATCTTTTTCAAATAGTGACAAAGTCATATGCAACAATAAAACTAATGTATTTATGTTTTATTGAGGAACTAAAGATTTGATGAAATAAAAAATAAACTGGATGAAACAATGAGGAAAAAGTAACCTCACCTATTCAAAATCTATAATAAGATTTTAAATTTCAATGAAAATTTTTCTAAAGGGGGGATAATTTAATGAACAAATCTTTTTAAATGATATTTTATTACCAAGAAAATCTGCGTTATATTATATTATATTATATGCATATGAAATTTATGGGAAATAGGAAAACATTACCTCGATACTAATTGTCATCACCTTAGTAAACTATAAAAGTAAAAAAAAATCAATCATTACAACTGGAAAAAAATAGAAAATAGAATAACTAAAATGGGAAAATTTGGATCAGACCAATATGATAGATATATTTTCCCAATGACCAATGAAAAAAAATGTGAAAAATTTATTTGTAATCTAATTAAATTGTTAGAATATAAAAATATATATCATTTGTACAATTTTTATAGACATTGATTGAATGAACGAAGTAGTGTTTATAAGGTATAAATGGAAATATGGTCATTGGGATTTGAAAATTTTGTAATTGTTGGTCAATATAACCATTGGTCAATTTTATCATTGGGAGATATACCCAATAGTGATTATTTTACCATTAATATTTGTTTTTGTACATAGTAATGATAATGAATAATTGATGAATAAAGGGGAAATGATGGTGTCAACTAGAAGAGTCATACCGTTTGGAGCCTATTTTTCAAAATATTGGTGGGATGTAGCTTCACTGAGGTTCTCAATTGACTAATCCCAATATGATATTCATAAAGTGAATCTTGAATGAAATTTATTACCCTATAATTTCATTTTATTGGATATTACCACTCGGTAATTTTTAGTCAAGACACCCCGTGAAACTACTACCAGTGCACACCATAACCTTATGATGTACCAAACTGTCATAAGGGATTAGGTCCATGAATTAGTAACATGAAAAGTAATTAACATGTATAAATTAAATCCTTACTCCATTAATTAATCTTTAGGAATAGTTGTTCTTAATAAAAAAAATATTTTTAATTGAGACTAATTTGGTCAATATATTTCAGGTCACCAATAAAACAGTAATATATTTTTAGAGATGAAATAATTTCTTTTTATAATAATGTAAGGTATTATTACTAATATGATCTAATTAATTAAACATTAAAAATTGTTTTAAGAAAATATAAATGATAAATTAACTTTATATCATCCTATTAAATTTTTATTAGTGTCACAAATTTTATTGTTTCATAAAAACATTTATTTTTCCAATAAAAAATGATTGTTTATACATAAAATCATAAATTAATATATTTATGTAATTATTCTGGTAAAATAGAAATTATATTTAAAATAATCGAATCAAAATTAGGATATATTGAATTTATGAAATTTTCCAAAAATACATTATTTTCCGTAAACACTAAAAATATAGTTTTGGGTTTTGTTATGTTTTATTAAATGATATTTATATAATAATTATGTAATAATTAATTAAAAACCATGAAAAATAATATTTTATTATTTAAATATTATGTATTTAAAGATATTTTAATCAATTTGAAAACAAATTTGTGATTTTTCAAATTCTAAAAAAAATTGATTTTCAAAACCTGACTTTATAGAAAAAATTCATTTTCCATGCCCAAATAAGTAATAGAAATGGTGTCCAGTACTAATTGAATGAAATATAATAAAATGTTTCTAAATTTTCCAAAAACAAGGGCAATCAAATGGTTTTCCATTTTTCACATCCATGATTTTGAAGACAAACATTTGAAAATTATTAAACAAATGATCCACATTTTTTATAAATACCCTAAAATTTTATTGTTACCCTTCACTCAAAATTTATCCTCCACTAAGTTCATATAATTTTTTCTAACCAAGATTTTCTCCTAGGTGTTATTAATCCCCCATGGTAATATACTCTTATTTTAGAAAAAAAATCTTCTTGGTAATGGATTTATTATCTCATTCTCTTCAATTCAAGAATATTTTTTCGATATATATCTTATAAATTTTATATCAGTCTCTTTTCATACCACAATCATTATTACCTTACTGAAAAATTATTTTCCATTAATGGGAGACATTAATTGGACCTCATCTTACCCTTTTTTAAATCCTAATTTTTTACCAATCATGTTTTTGAATTCATTTCTTGGGTTTCTATTATCTACAAGAAATATTTTCATATTGTGAATGAAAAAACCACTCCCTTTTAAATGGGTAATTACATAGATTAAAAAATTATTTATTTAATTTGGTATTTGTATATATTAAAATTACATTCCATTTTCATGGGTTTTTATTTATGTAAGGATCATGTCGTTATGAACATTTTTAAGCCATGGTTTTGAAAATAAATGTGTTTTTTATTCTCTATAAGTAATTAATGAAATGATGTATTATGATCCATGTGTGTTAAATAAAATTGATACATATGAGGGATGATCCCTAATATAACTCCAATGTATTGGGAAAATAATATAATCTCTATTGATGACATGTTTTACAATACCTTGATTACAACAATGGTAACATTAGTTTAGGACACCTTGGTGATAAATTATTGTGGAATTATTATTAATGCCTAGTTTATATGTTTTATCTATATTATAGGGTTATGATTTGTGTTTTGATTATTATTATTATTATATTCTAGTTTTTCATTTCTTACAGTAATTCCTCATTTTTTATTGATAAGTACCATGATCATGTGCAATATGTTTCTCTTTCTTATTACCTTAGTAGGATTCATGATATCCCTTTTACTATTAATGTATGTCCCCAAGAAATCAGATGAATTAAAATTAATCTATGGAAAATACATGAAGATATATTTCATTTTTTATAAATTAATTTGTTGTCCTTTCAAGTATTATGTACCGGATTTCTATGAAACTAAACATTAAATGATCATGTATTGTTTTTTATAATGAATTGTTTATGTAATAAAATGTTAGGATGCAATATATAAGACCACATATATGTAAAGAAACATCTATAAATTTGATTTTATGGTCTATCATCATTATTGAACTAATTTAGTATAACCATAACTTTAAATTTATATTTATATATTTTTAAAAAAATTAGATTATTTACCAAAAAATTACTCTCTAAAAAATAATCTTTTTATTATATTATAAGGATAATGGTAATGATAAAATGTATACATCATTTACTATAGATATTAATCATTACTAGGAATAAAATATTTTTATTTTTTAAAATCTTATTCAATTTTAAATAATATTATTATAAGGACACATCCCTTATTCAATACAATTTTTTTAAACATGGGTTCATTTTCCCACATTCCTAATGATCATTCAAAGTTTAGAGTTTTAGAAAATTAGGCCACAAATATTATTAAAAAAATAAATATGATTTAGAAACTTACTCTTGGTATACATTTTTCCTACATTACAAGACATTTAAACTAAAACACATTTTTTCATGAGAAATCATTATGATATTGCAATTAAATGATTATTTCTTCCTAATAATGGTAAAACCCTATAAAAGTCATTAAAATATGTGAGATGACAAAAAAACTCAAACACAGACATACAAAATGAAAAAAGAGACATGTTAATGTATTTTAAAATAAAGAGTTCACGAATAAGAGTTTTCTTTTAACAAAATATACATTGTTATAAAATAATAAATTACATTCTTTTATAATAATATTTAGTATCCATATTTTTAAAATAACAATATTATAAAAAAGAAAAGTTTAAACCATATTCATGAGGGTTTGAGGAAAAAATCATGGTAATCCCTGGAAAAAAAATCATTAAAAAATCTCTTCTTAACCACAAATGTAATAATATTTTATTTCAATCAAATAATAATTATATTTCCATTAAAAATGATAACATGTCAATGGAAAATCTTTTGTATGAATATGAAATTAATTTATTTTTTTTATGATATTATGTTTATAGAAACCTTACATGAACCCTTACATGTAGAATAACCAATATGGCAGTCTTTCAAAATAAATCTATAGAAAAAATAATCATCGCCTAATACATTAGAGCGTTATATCAGGATCAAATTACATCATGACGTATATTAGGCTAACCTATTATGATGATCTAAATAAAGAAAAATAATAATTAAAAAAATTACATGTAATAAAACAAGAACAAAAAACATAAATATTTTATTTTCATCAAAAATCTAAATAAATTTTTGATTCATAGAAAAAACATTTTAAAGTATTTCTATTTCACTTTTCATTAATACCCAATTTTCAGTGGTAAAATTCCCATAACAAAATTAAAGAGTGTTTTTATTTGATGAAAAAATAGAAGAATATATATTAATAAAAAAAATCATATAATTGTGTTGGTATTGGGAAAAGTCATTGATACTATATATGTTAAAATAGAACATTCCTTTTTCCCAATGCTAATGAAATTCAAAAAATACTGTAAAAAATCCTTTAGAAAATCATTGAAGGAATGATAAAAGAGGTATAAAATTTAATTTCTAAATCATTTTTTCCTTAAAATAAATCCATAAAATAATTTCATGTATATCTATAGAGAATAGAAATTATTTAGAAAATAAATTTTTAAACCCATTATAACAATGTTTTTAAGGTCATTTCAATCTTAACTAGAGTTAAACTCATCACATATGTTTTATGTCATAATTAATAATAATATATTGTTAATTATTTAATTTATTTGGAATAATATTTAATTTTATTAATATTTATTTTATTTATTTACTAGTTATATAAAATTACATAATCAATTTAGTCGTCGACTAATGTTTCGAAGATACTCGGCACATATGTCCAAAATTAATTAATTAAGATAACTATTCTCCAAAAATACCTATTACACCATATCCAAAATAAAAATAATTTTATATTTATAATTTTTATACATCAATTATAATTTTATGCCCAACCATGAAAAAATATTATTGAAAATGAACATTGTTGCAATCATGTGGACGATAAGCAATACATACGCATATGTAATGTTTACATTTAAAAAAAAATAAGGGAAATAAGGTAATAATTATTTTATCATTATAAAATGATTATTATTACCTTAATATAAAATTATATTTAAATACAATTATATATTGGATCTATGGGGTGTTTTTTATAAAATAAACACAACACTTCATAGAGGTAGTAATATAAACGTACACATAAACAGAATTTTTATTTTTCAATCCTTGGAATCGAAAATTAATTGTTAATATAATATACTTATAGAAGTATTATTATGTCACTAATATCATATATACAGACTAAATCCATTATTATAAACCACCATTAGATACAATTATGGAAAACAGAACACATCGCTTCGTGGAGGTGGTAGTGAAAACGTATGCATAAAGGATTTTCTTGTTCCCCATAGGATAAGAATGGAGATTAAAATGGGTTTTACTATATTAATTATAAAATTTCAGTATATAATAAATAATTATTATATAGTATTTTTATTTTTAAAAAATATTTTAAGTTGGTAGAAGAATAAATAAAATTAAAGAGGTCATGTAGGATGATTACCTCTTCTTGAACAATCCTCCATTTGATCCATTCTTAAGAACTGTTGGAATGGTCACTTATATAGACCATAAAATATTATTCATGTCTTTATAATTAGATAATTTAATTGGATATTAAATGGTTAATCTATATGATTCAATGTGGCATAAATAAAAGAGATAAGGTGTGTTCTTTTATATGGTATAGAAGAGGAACTTTCATAAAATCTGGAAAATTTAAAATATAATATGATTCTAATTTCATGTCAAAATAGTTCAATAATTTTATTTCATCTTTGATAAAGAAGTTCTGAAATTAATATAATCATGCAATAATATTTATGAAATTTTAGATTACTTTTTAAATCTTATCATTCTATGTTACACATTTCTGAACTAATTTTATCTTAAACAATGGCAATGTTGTTTTCAGCATAAAACTGTTATTGTTATTATAATTATTTGAAAATGAGATCCCAAACACAAATTAATTTTACAATTTTTACCATTTATCATATTGATTGTCTTATTCCATGATATTTATTAATTTTATTAAATTTAATTAAATTTTATTTAACTAAAAATACCATTAATATAAATTTTGTCAATATTAATTTATATTGACAACAAATATATGTTGATAGTAATTTATTTATAATTTAAACATTTAAAAAACCCCTCTATATTTATGATTTATCTATAAAATTCATAAAATACAAAAATTCACTCAAAAAATATCACATTGATATTGGTTATATTCATTTAATTTACTTTTTTAGTATTTTTTCATGCATTGTGTCAGTGTTACGTAAGCATTTATGTTAGTTAGATAATATATAAAAATAAAATAAAATTAAACTAAAAAATATATATTATGCATTTATTCCCAATGAATGTTTATTTTATGAATTTCTCAAAATATAAAAATTATTAAATGTAATACAGTGGCATTTTATGAATTTATCATTTATAAAAACATTATAAATGCCAAAATTAATGTTAAATAAAAAAATCCATATTTTATATGTTTTGATTATTATTGATGAAATATCCCCATCTAAAAAAATTAATTCTTTTGTTTGTAAAATTTTTAAGACTTATCACATTTGTTTTATCCATAATACACCCAATTCACCTTTATTGTAGTAAGAAAAATTACCATGGCAATAAGTTATATTGCAAAATCTATGATGAACAAGGTACCTAATATGATGTATTCAAAATAATAATATGGAATCCATTTTTTCAAATTAAAATCATAAAATATGTAGAATTTAATTCGATATTATACCCACAAAATGTATTGAAAAGTATTTAAGTAGAAAAAATTGAAATGTATATATAAAATGGTTTTATGACCGATTTAATTATAATATATATTGAAAATATAATTATTTCATTATTTATAATAAAAAATAATTAATAAATGATGAAAATATTTTAATGTTGAATGTGAAATTGTATGTTCTAGAAATGAAATGATAGTTTCATGTAAAAATCCCTTTCATCACTTTTATTTTAGAATGAAATTTTTTAAAAAAATTATAATAAAATAAAAATGAGTTATTTTGAACAACATGAACTGAAAAATTATATCCCATTTACCAAAAAAATATCTTAAAATTCTAAAAAAAATATTTATATTATATCACAAAAATAAATAAACCAATTTATAATGAAAAATATATTATTGAATCACATAATTATTTTACTGAATGATTGACTTATTATTAAAAATTAACTACTAAATAATTTTTTAAGTAGCGACATTATGTTTATTTAGTAAATAATTTCATAATATTCATAACCAAAATATATAATGATTTTTAATACAAATAGAGGTTAAATAAATATATTTTAGGCTTATTTTCTGTTTGATGTTTCATGTTTTATACTCTAGAAAAAAGTTGTTCTTATAAAATATCATCATATTATATTATCTTTATATTAATAAATATTTCCCTCATAATTTTAACTTGGAATAGGAAATAAATAGTTTGAATTTTGAAAATATATTTTTGAAATAACATATCATAAAAAGGGTTACAAGAGTATCCTCCTGAAAAAAGAGAAATTGAAATATGAATGAAAATTGGCATAAAACCAAACTAGGTTTCCAAATTAGGGGGCAATACTGTTATCTATGAATACCAACAAGGAGGATGTGAATTTCATAATTAATCATATAGTGAAAAATATATCATTAAGCAAAATAATGTGAATGATCGATATAATGTTAATGATCTACAAAAATAAACATAAGTGAAGTAAAAAATCCCATAGATTCATAAAAAAATTTATAATAGGAAATACAATTTTCCATTGTTATTTTACATGAATTGAAGAATAACATTACAATATAATCTAATAACATAAATAAAAATTCCTCCTTGACGCATATAACATCATCATTTAAGAAATTTACACCAAAATTTATTCCCTTTCTAAAAATGATGTGTATTCAAGATGAATGTTTATTTAATGAATAATGAAAATCAATTTCTAAGGGATCATATACTCTATAGAAGTATAAAAATTTATTCATCCTATCATTAAATATAATCCAAAAAAATTTGAGCCCAAAGTAATATAATTGGAAAAATAATTAAACCTTTATATGATGATATAAAATATTACTATCAAAATAATGAACAATACGAACCTAAGATCAAGCTATATCCTTCAATAAAAAAACTATCCTTATAATTCTCCAATATAATAAAGACTAATTTCAAAACCCAAAAAATAGCAGTAGTTGATCACATATTATATGGATAAGAAGTTAACATTTATTGGAAATCAATGTGAGACACTCAAAAATTCACATGACAAATTTTTTTAATTTCCTCATCATATTATAAAACATATTAATCATTTCCATGAATAACATGAATCAACATAAAGGATCATTAAAATAATATTGTTTTAATACATAATGAAACAATTACTCTTCAAATGAAATCCCAAAAAATCTAATAATATTATTTTTACCTTAATCATATAGTGTTCCAAAAAATTATATTTCTATTTTTTCAAAATTACATAAATAACAAAATCACTAAATCAGTTTTCATTCCCACTACTATATATATAACAAACATATCTTCCAAAATTATAATAACCAATAATTATCTAAAAATCAAGATCATATGAACATTATAGGTTTTCAATTCCATTAATCAAATGTCCAAAAATATTATTTTATTATTCCATCAATAAAATTTTTATATTTTAAAAAATAGAGTACACATATGTCATATATACATAAGAACTCAATAAATATCTCCCAATGTATCATTAATAACATTGAAATCACTTAAAAATCATACGGTATTGATCCTATAATATGATTTCCATAATTAAAAAAATATTTATCAGAAAAATATTTCAAAAAAAAAATTATTTTATTTAGTGCATAACACATGCTAATTGTAGATTTTTCACCCTTATCACCCTTCAGTTGTTTTTTCAGGCCCTGTAACCTTTCCAGATGCACTATGTTGTCTCCCGGCTAGCATGCTCTCATTTTTATAAGAATATATTTATATAAATACATTATAATTGGACAATATTATTAGATAATTATATTAATAATTCACAATGACCCTATAAGGTTTCCAAAAATATAATGAACCTCCTCAAAAATAGCATTGAAAATATAACAACTTTTTAACATCTAGCATTTTCTGTAAAACTGATTTTACCAAAAAATTATATAATCATAATTGTCTACTTTTTAATTAGCATCATGAATATATTATCCAATATTTTTATTTATCCCTCAATAAGTTTTTCTTAAATTAATCCAAAATTTATTACTATTTTACTACACTACAATTCAAATGTAATGATTTCAATGAATACATGATTCTAAATTTTTAAAAAAAACATATTTGGAATAATACTTAATTGATTCATTATTTTAATAACACTTAAAATTTATCATAATAAAATTTATAAAATAAAATTAAATGATAATTTTGAATACATGGTGCAAAAATACCACATCTTTTTAACTTAATTCTTATAACAATAACCATTATTTAACATTATATTCCAGAATACTTTATTTCTACAAATAAAATATATGAATTATTTCATTAAGATTCATAAATATCAAGAAAATACTTTTTAAAAAATTAAAATAATACAATATTTAATACCTTAAATACATAAATTATAATTTATTTGATATTTCCAATATCATTAATCATTAGTACCACCATCCAAAAAATAAATAGACATGTCCTTTGTTGAATTTCCTTTTATGAGAGAGATATAATATTTTATATTCTAAAAAACTTAAAAAATATAAGATAAACTATATAGGTCATGTAAAAATAAAAATACATTGTGTATGTCAAACAATTTCATATTAATTATATTAATACATAGAAAGCAGTAAAAATACTTTGATCAAGCTTCTGAAATAATAGTTATGATCATGTCATTTGACTGGGATAAGAATCTAGTGAAATATCATTTTCTTTCCATATTTATATGATATCCTTATTATATTAAAAATATAATCATTTATAAAATGGCCAAGGTATTTCATACATAATTATTACATATTTTTATATTAATATTCAATAAATTTCCTAAATACATTCCCTATGATCATTAACATACCCTATGTAAATTTCAAATATTAATATCTCATACATGGTATTCAAAATCCATCACAAATATATTCCCATTTAGTAATCATCATTAACATACCCTATGTAAAACTTTTCTTCGTAACATGGAAAAAGGAAATATAAGAACGGGTGAGTTTAAGTGATTATAATTGGAATGAAATAGAGATATTAATAAGTGATCAAATGAAATCATAAGATAATAATAAGGGTATGAGATAATGACCATAAATTATAAATTTTACATAAAATATTAAAAAAATAATAAACATGACTCATTAAATAATAAATTTTCATTTAAAAATATAGTAATAATTAGAGTGTGATTTCATTACAAATAAATCCCAAACCCAATGTTCGTGTCATGAAAGAGTATAACTTACATATATATATAATCCATTTAATATTTAAATGATGACTACTGAGACCATCAAATCATAGTAGATCTATAATCACTTTAATTTTCCAATATCCTAGGGGATTATATATAAATACTTACATATTATAGTGGATCATGCACATCAACTTTCATCCCATAATCATCTCATGATATATAATGATTTATGTAATTATTTTTATGGATATATAATTCAAGACCCACCCATCAGATAATGAAATCGATACATCTTTATTCTATAAGATCATTAAACATTTTTTTATATAATCATACTGGAACACATGAAAAATAAAATGGGGTTTATAACATATCCCATGAAAAATATATTAAGTATATAAACATTTCATTGTCGAAATCATAAAACATTAGTGAAAGAATAGGGCTGGTACCATTGTATCATATCCTTAGTAAAACATATGAAACCCCAAAAGTATTTTCATTTACAAATAATGATAACATAAAAATATAATTAACAATACTTTTGGGAAAATAACATTTCCAATTTGAAATAAATTATTAAAAATTTTAAAATTTCAAAAATATTATCAGAAAAAATTATTTGAAGGGAAATATGAATAATTTGATGTGAAGATTCTAATAACTGACTGTTCATGAGTATGGTAAATTTTATTTATTTCATATAAGTTAAATGAACGAATTTCTTTCTTATTATTGTAATAATTTAAAAAAAACATTTCCATGTTCAAAAAATGGAAAACAAGTTTACATTATAAAAAAATTAATGTAAGAGTATAAATGAAAAATAAAAAATAGTCATATAATTGTAAAAAAATCAATGGAATCATTTTTGGAAATCATGAACATAAAAGAGACATATTTCATACTGTACAGTAAATCATAGTTATTTCTTCATAGAAATGTTATTTACATCTAATTAGTACATAAATTTCAGAAAATGAATGGAAAAAATATTATTAATAAAAAAAATTCATAATATAATAGAATTATTTTTATCAGATATGGTTCATATAATTTATCTAATAGAAATTCAGGAATTTTTAACCATATTAAAAATAGGAATGAAACATAAATCCCTAAACCTAAGTCTTAAATTTATTTATACACATTAAAACCTATTTAATAATAAATATAAATTTATTATTCATGTATTTTAAAACCATAAAAATATATATAATACTTTATGTGATTTATTTATAACCTTCTATAATCTATTTATTAATTATTATATATTAAAATCATTATTTTTTTAGATAACTTCTTCATTTATCACATATGTTTTGTTTTAGTGGTTTTGATCCTTTTAAATTGATAATGTTTCCCTCATGTATATAATTTTAACCACGATTATAATTTCATGTATATTCATTATATAGATTTTCATTTTCATTGATAAATGTTAAAGATATAAAGATAAATACCATAATTTATGGAAACAATATGTCATATGTACACTATATAATTATTTTAATTATATATGTATGGAATGAAATAAAGGTAAATAATAATTCAGAATTGAATCATAATTATTACACTTTATATATATTACATATTCATAAAATATAACATTTTTAACATCCACATGAAATTTAATTCAAAAGTAAATCACCTCACTTCATAGAGGTGGTTGTCCACACGTATTCATGAGAGAAATTATCATTCTTCAATGGATTTGAAGGTATAATGGTATATTTGATATTAAAATTAAATATAATAATTATTTAATAGATATCATATATATACATAAACCCTGACATTAAATCCAGTTATGGGAGGCAGTGATGGAAAACGAATAACCGAGGTTCCCAAGGTAGTAATATATCATACACACGATCGACGGTTTCATTTCCCATTTAATGGTAGATGATTTTGATATAGTATATAACATTAATATAATAACATATAATTATATATAATATAATTATATAATTATTTCATAATAGTTGAGGAATGTATGAAGGAGATAAAATATTAAATAAAACAATAATGCATTGTTAAGAACTCTACCACTTCTTAAGACAACATCATAGGTAATTTTATTATATATTTACTATGGTGGTTTTATGATAATAAAATGGACTCTTGGTTTTGAGTATGAATTTATAAAAGCTATTTTCATAGGGCTTTAATAGAATTTTTTTTAAATTGTGGATAAGGGAGGAGACGCGGTGTCCATTATAATTGAGGTGGGCCACACACTTATAGTTTTTTAATTATTTAATGAAATGTAAATTATATTTCATGTAAATAAGTCTAAAAATTTCCCATATTCAAAATTTATATGTTTATATTCTAAAAAATACCATTAAAAGGTGCTTAATAAAGTGTTCGTGTAATTTGGACCCATATAATTATTATTTAACCACCAAATAAACCTATTTTGACCTTAACTGTGTGAAAATATATTGAACGTTTTTTCAATTAATTAGAACCAAAAATAAATTTATAGTATTAATTAATGTTAATTATTATAATTTAAAATATGGAATACATTTTACCAAAACAAATTTACATTAATGGTATAAGTTTAATTAAAATTAAACATACAAACATGATGCAAATATGTTTTTCAAATCAATTTTTTTTAAGATGAAAAATATTTTATATATGTTTCATAGTTCCATGGAATGTGCATTCTATTTTAAGAATCACAGCTTCCAGGAGGGTTCCATTGGATTTATTCATGGAACTGGAAACGTCCAATAGTTCTTTATCTAGAAGGGTATGGCTTTCCAAAGTCTGGCGTTTGTTATGTTCGATTTTGACAATACATAATAACATGCTTGGTCAAGAGGATGGGAGGTCAGACTCATCACAATCTTTAGGGGGAATTGTTACCTACTCCATGACTCTCTTTATAAGTTTATGATATTTTCATGAATACTTATTAATTCACCATGTATAACATAAGTTTCCATTAGAATTTTCAATCACATATAACATGTGTGAAATTTAGAATTAGGTTAATATATTTGAGGTTCATTGTTAATGAATACATCTATCTATATTATAGGATATACATTAGTGGTATCCTCTCATATACTATTAAGATATTCATTTAATCATTGTTATGATGATACTAGTTCTGAAGCCACTTACTGGGGCACTCCGAAATTTATATTTTCTAGGGAGAAGAGGGTTTGTTTTGATATTGGGATTGTACACATAAAATGGGCTACCTACTTATTCTTGTTAAAGGAATTAGAACCCTCATAGTTTGGTTCCGCTTAATGAAACACATCATACCCAAAATCAGACCTGAAATCCACTCCCTCTCAAACACCTAAAGATCATGCCAGCAAACAGGAGTCTACCTCCTCCGCAATGGTTACGAGATCCCAAAAGAAGAAAGGATCTAGTAAATCTCAAAAAAATAAGGGTTCAAACCCAGCCCGCAAATAGTAATGAATATTCTTTATTGGAACTGTCAAAGTATAGCCAACAATGACACCTCCACAACTCTTAGGAGGTTTTTAAACACACATAAACCCCAACTCTTAGCCATTGCTGAACCTAAAGTCAACTTTAAAATTAACTATATGAGATTTGGCTCTCTCAATTACAACTTTTTAGGATCTTGTAAAAGTAGTCCTCATTTTGAAACTTTGTGGATCTTTTTCCACAACTCTTTAAAAAATGTCAACATTTTAGAGCCTCTGAACAACAACTTACCTGTGATTTCTTGTGGAATAGTCGGCATATCTTTTGCACTTTGGTTTATGCCAAGAATAGATACCAGGATAGGAGACCTTTATGGCATGAACTCCTTGATATGGCGAAAAACATTCAAGAATCCTGGGTGGTTATGGGTGACTTCAATGCCATCCTTTCCCCCTCTGAAAAAATTGGTCCCTCACATATTACTATTTCCACTAAGGAATTTATCCCTGCTATTGATGACTCTAACCTTTTTGAAATCACTCTCATTGGTGCTAAATACACTTGGTATAGGAGGCATCACAACAAAACTGTTGCTAGTAAACTTGACAGAGCTTTCGTCAACATGAAGACTCTCGACAACTGGGACAAAATAACCAGTGTAACCCTCCCGAGGATCAATTCTGATCATCATCCTATCCTTGTTAGCATTCTTACGAATGATCGTAAGCCTGTCATCCCCTTCAAGTTTAATAATGCTTGGTCCTCAAACTCTGAATGTGTCACCTTTATCGATGTAACCTAGAACTCCATGAAACATCATAATGATCCTTTCGCCTGTTTACGCAAATTTAACATTCTCAAACATGCTCTGAAAGGTTGGTGCAAAAATTCTAATACTCAAATTGATTCTGATATCTCCTATCTCTAAGAGGAACTCAATCGTATCAAGACTCAGAACACAAACTCAGATTTAAATATGGATCCTCAATTGGAAGCTAATATCTCTTCTAAACTTAATTCCCTTCTTACTTTCAAGGACAATATTCGTAAACAAACATTCAGGACTAAATGGCTAACCGATGGTGATCGAAATACAAAATTCTATAACTGTCTTCAAAGAATTATAAAGGTCAACCGCCCCCTTACTAGGCTCATTAAAAATGACCTGATCATTGATTCTGAAGAATCGATTACGGACCATGTCACCTCGTACTTTTATAGCATTTTTAATGGTCCTGATATAAATATTGATCTTGAACCGGATATTATTCCTTTAATGGTGGATGATCAAGACAATGAGACTCTTTTAAGCATCCCTCTTGAACATGAAATCAAAGACACAGTCTTTGGTCTTAATCCTGACAGTGCTCCTGGTCCGGATGGATTCAACAATGGTTTCTTCCAAAAGCATTGGGATATAATTCGCAATTATGTTTGTAACCTTGTTAAGTCCTTTTTCACCCACGGATATCTTCCTCATGGAATCAATGCTCAATTTCTAACCTTCATTCCTAAGGTTGAGAATGCTTCTGAGATTCACCAATTCAGCCCCATCGCTCTGATTAACATTATCTATAAAATTATTACTAAAATTATTGCTAATAGACTTGCTCCTATCTGCAATAAAATTGTCTCTTGGAACCAATTTGGCTTTATTAAAGGTAGTTCAATCCAAGACTGTATCTGTCTTACTTCAGAATGTACCAATAGTTTAAATATAAGAACAAGAGGGGGCAATGTGGCAATCAAACATGATATCAGAATGGCTTTTGATACCATTGACTGGAATTTTATCTTCAAAGTTCAAAAAAACTTTGGCTTTAATGATTCTTTCATTGGTAGAATTAAGAACCTCTTTCACTCGGCCTATATCTCGATCCTGATTAATGGTACTCCTAGAGGTTTTTTCAATTGCTCCAAGGGTGTCAGGCAGGGTGACCCTCTTTCTGCTATCATTTTCGTTATTGCTGAGGATTACCTAAGTAGACTTTTTAACAAGCTGGTTGATCAACATATGCTTAAACCTATTCAAGTTGCCAGGAATTTAAATGCCCCTACCCACCTTTTATATGATGATGATATTATCTTATTCATCAAAGGGGATAAAAAAAATATTCATGTTCTTAAGCAAGCGATTTCTCACTATGAACAAATCTCTGGGCAAGCAATTTCTTGGGACAAATCGTATATCTTCTTTGGAAAAAATTTTCCTGTAAGAAGGAAATCTAATATCACCACCTATCTGGGTATTAAAGAGGGTTTCTTGCCCTTCAACTATTTGGGTGTTCCAATATTTTGGGGTAGGCCCAAAGCTACCTACTTCGCTAACATCATTGATCAAATCACAAATCAACTCGCTAGCTGGAAAGGCAAAACTCTCTCCATGGCTGGGAGAATCTGTTTGGTTAAATCGACCATTTTTTCTAAAATGGTCTATTCCTTCATCTTTTATAAATGGCCCGTCAGCGTTTTAAAAAAAATTAACACTTATATTAAGAACTTCATTTGGTCTGGAAACATTTTTGAAAAGAAACTTGTTACCATACCTTGGAACTCTTGCTGTAAACCCATGGCTAATGGTGGTATTGGCATAAAAAATCTAAATCTGTTCAATGATGCTCTTCAGGCCCGCCTCACTTGGCACATTATCAACTCCACCTCTAAGGCCACTGATTTCCTATACCATAGATTCCTCTTTAAGCTCTTAAAAGGTAATCTTAATTTCATCAACTCATCCATCTGGCCCTCTATCCGGGACTCTTATCATAGGATCATGCAAAACTCTAGATGGATCGTCAGTGCTGATTCTTCCATTAATTTTTGGTGTGACAATTGGTGTGGTACCCCCCTGATTTCCTTGTTAACCTCACATAATCCTCCCGATGATACTAATCAGACTATAAAGGAGGTTTTGCAATCTCACCATCATGATCTCCCTGACAATATTGCTCAAATTATTGACAATCATCTTTTTTCTCTTAATGGTGATTTCCTTGTTTGGGAGCCTTCTACCAATGGCATCCTGGATTCAAAGAATTATTATAAGCATAATTTCTCTGATAATGACTCTAGTTTCCTATGGGTAAATCAATTTAACAAACCCTGGATTAAACCTTCTAGGCTCACCCTTATTTGGCGCATTGCCCATAATAGACTGCCAACGGAAACCTGTCTCCAATATTTTGGTATTCAACTCTGTTCTATGTGTCGCCTGTGTAATCAACATAGGAAGGATGCCAATCATCTCTTCCTATCTTGCGCGACGGCCTCTGCTCTTTGGAATTATATTTCTGAATTATTTAATAATAGATGGTTCTTTACTGACTCAATTTCCTTGTTTATAAAAAATTGTACTAGATATGATATTTCTATGCAGATAAAAAACCTTTTCCTGACGGCAGTGGAGGAGCTTCTTCATGAGATCTGGTACGTCAGAAACGCCCTCATTCACAACAATCACCATCTCAATCTTAATGCAGGGAAAGCTCGGATTCTTCTGGCGGTTCATGAAGCTGTCGCAATACAAAAAGACTGTTGTAACAACTCAGTTGGTGACTTCGTGATTCTTCGACAGCTCCGTGTTCCTGGCATCTACCCAAAGCCCAAACACACATTTTAAGTATTCTGGCAATCTCCAATGCCAGGATGGATTAAAGTGAATGTCGATGGCACCTCCAAAGGCAACCCTGGACCTGCCAGTTGTGGTGCCATCTTCAGAGACTCAGCTGGGCAGTGTCAGGGCTTCTTCTTTGTTGGTTTTGGTCACTCTTCTTCTCTGGAGGCGGAAATGTTGGGGGTCATTCATGCTGTTGATTTTGCGCACCAAAGAGGTTGGAGAAAGCTCTGGATAGAAAGTTATTCAACCACTATCATTCATGCCATCTGGAATGGCAACATCAATCTGGCCTGGACTCTTACCACACGATGGATGAATTGTCTGAATTTGCTTCACGGGATGGACTATATAGCTACTCATGCCTACCGGGAAGCAAATGCTGTTGCTGATGCTCTTGCCAACAAAGGAGTTCATCAACACATGACTTGGATGGACTCTATTCCTTCTGATTTATTTTACCTTCTTGATAGAGATTGTAAAAAAATCCCACCTTTTCGCCTCTTGTAACCCTGTTTTGATTATCAATAAATTGTGCTATGGTCTTTGACCAAAGCACTACCATTAAAAAAAATGTTCAGGGTGGGACTTATGCTAAAGAACCCCAAAAAACCGGAAAAAGATATTACTTTCCAAGTAAGATTATACACTTTTTTGAATATGAACTAGGTTGAATATGGTGGATTTTAATTATTGGGTTTGGACCTCAAGGAGGTTTCATACGCATCCCATGTGTAGGGAATCAATGCCAGCGTAGTTCGAAATATCTCATAGAAGACTATAGTCTTTTGAGAGAAATGAGTTGGGTTTACTTCCAAAAAATGATTCCTTTAAAATTTGTGGATTACTCATTATAAATATATAAAGATTAATGGAATTAGGGTTGTATTCTTGAAGAGGATATCTAATGATCTCAGGTTCTGATAAGTCTTCCTACGTATCCTAATTATAGTGGGAATCAGAGTACTCGCGGTTCAAGTGGTGAATATAAAAGAATATATCTATTAAGATTGGTCCTTGAGAAGGATTCTTTCGTATCCTAATTATGGTGGGAATCATAGTTCTCATAATTCATATGATTTGTAAAAATGTAGTGATCATAAAAAATATTGAAGACCATGTGATCCATTCTTGGTTTGAGAAACAGTAGGATACTGATGATTCAACAAAGGCATTCAAACTTTTCCTCTTTCGATGGTGGAAGAGGATGTTCCTACGCCGGTGAGGGTGGATGTGGTCGAGTCAACATGGGATAAGGGAGAGGATACTGACCTTCCCTCTATTTAATATACCTTTGACAGGGGTCCAATTAAAGGAATAAGTGAAGGTGAAGGAAGTGAATAAGAAAATGATTTCAACCTTCTACTTGAAAGTATAAGGGCTTACACCAGGATGGATTCTCTAGTGGATGTCAGTAGGGGAGGGATATTTTTATTTTTCTTGCATAGAAATTCTAGTATGAACCATAAATTCCATACCATAGACCTTAGTGTTCGAGTCTAATAGATGAAAATGGGAGGAGAGAACCCAAACCCTAAGCCTTCAAAACCGGAACATCCCAACAGAATTCATAGGAAAAGGGTCCATGTGACTCTGGATATACAACCCCAAATAAAACCCCTAAATATTAACTTCAATATGAAACAAATGCGGGAAACCCTTGACATTAGATATACAAAACCAAAGAAGAGACACAACAATGTGCCTTTCCCAAAGGATTGATAAGTTATGAAGTTTTGGTGGAGGCTTGAACTTAGTCTATTTCAAATAAGTGAACCAAGGAAGATACCCTACCATGAGTGGCATTAAAGAGGGTACATAAGCTGTTATAAATGATTTATACAGAAGTCTGTCACATTTCCACTCTATGTAAGTCTGTGTGTAGGTACCCCGTGTAGGTATGTTGTGTATCTATACCTCACATGTGTTCCTTGTAGGCTTTTATGATGATTAAAAAATGCATCACATAGTGGATCCAAGCCTATGTGATCTTCAAATTGTGAAAGACATTAAA
This sequence comes from Viscum album, assembly GCA_963277665.1. Lineage (NCBI taxonomy): Eukaryota > Viridiplantae > Streptophyta > Magnoliopsida > Santalales > Viscaceae > Viscum > Viscum album. The sequence goes on along the minus strand of OY728140.1, from coordinate 1,037,484,882 downwards.
AAAATTCATTTCCCATTTATTTATATCTTATGTTGGGATTTTGGAGATCTACTTGAGACAATTATAGGATCTAAGAAAAATAGCTACTAAATGGGAGCTTTAAGTATTCCAACAACTTTTTCAATCTCGAAGATAGGGAGGCCAAGGGTCATATTTATAGGAATTGAAGTGGACTGGATCAAGGGATGTTGTCCAAGTAAGTCCACTACATAGGTCCCTTGTGCAGGTCTTCTAAGTAGGGCTACAAAAAGTATACATCCACATAGGTATGTTGTGCAGGTATATCTTGTAGGTCTACCGCGTAGGTCTGTAGCATAGATCTTTTGAGACATTGGATTTCCTTTTAATTTTTTGAACCTTTCCTTAGGATTTTGAAATAACCATGGATATTTTCATAATATTTTTTCATTACTATGTAGTTTCAATAAAATCCTTCCTCATGATAGGATCCAATTAGAAAGAGGGTCGACTCCTGATGTAAAATTGATGGGAAAAGACTATTGATTAATTGCTGAACAACACATTCTTCTCATAGAGAAACGTTTCATAGGTGTTTCATGTATCTGTTTTTCATAGGATTTCTATGGAGATCTGTGGATATATATAAATAAGTCTGGTCTATTGTGACTCTCTACATCCTTGCTTCAAAATGTTTCAACTCTCGTTGGGTTGCTCTTTAATCCAACCTCAACATGTTTTTCTCTCAAGTAATCTACTTAAAATTTTCTCAAGGTGAAACTACTTTAGATATAGAGTTAAACGGAATGTCTTCATCGAAGTAGTTATGCTATGACACTTGTCGAAGGACCTTTACAGTAGTCATCATCAAAAGACTTACGTGAAGTTTTCTATTTTTAAAATTTTCAAATTTTTTAAGTTGAAATTTTATTTTTTTCTTCAGTCCAAATTTCATCCTAATAAGGGGGGTTTGGTAAAAAAATTCAGGAAATGTCTCATTTGTTAACGTCTACATAAGAGGATAAGGCTCATAAAAATGATATGATGAAGATCATCAGACCAGATTCTTATGATGTTGTTGAAAGTACTCTCTCTGAACTATAGAAACGTTTATATCTATATCAAAGTGAATATCTGCAAATTCACTACCTACCCTTGTATGAACATGGGATTTTACAATATTCTCACATTCCATCTATAAATAAATACTTTCAAATGTATTGGTTTCATAAATACAAAAATTTTCATTGCATGAATATCTCCATGATGGGCATGCTAGTTCATGAGGGAATAGTTCCTATTGGTTGAATCTTGCTTCATAGTGGTTGTACTCCAGATATGAATGATCATTTTGTAGAGCCATGGCCACATTTATGTCATTTAACCATTAGGGCTTCTCAATTATATCAGTATAATGGTTGGAAGGAGGATTATGATCTTTGTTTTGGGGGAGGTCTTAAACCCGAATGGATGTGGGCATATTGGGTATGTCGGACTTGTGCGGTATTCCGGAAAGAGTTATCAGACGTTTATATCAATGAAGCTCTATAGATGGGACAATTTTTTTTTGTAAAAATCATTTCATTCTTTAATTACTATGCTACCTTTTACCATTCTCTTTTAGGAGAACGAGACCCATGAACATAGGGATGTATGGGAGTTCCTCCAAAATGTAATTCGACTTCCGGATGTGGGTGAAATTATAGAATCCTATGATTTCAATCAGGATAATAACCTAGATAAAGTACATGAGTATATTACAGAGTTGGAGGCATTTATATATGAATCTGATGAAAAAATACCATCCTCTAAACGAGTATCTCAGATGATGGACTTATAAATAAAATAAGGGGAAATTATTGACCCTAAGGAGGGGTGGGAATTTTATCTTAATACTGAGAACATATTTTCCTTTTTTGTCTCAATTATTATTTACCATTCATCATCATTAATATGGATGAATGCATTTTGCAGTTTGAATGTTGGAAAGGAATCTCAGTAAAGGTTATTTGATCACCACTTTATGGGCCTACATGTCCCCCCATCAATGTTTTAAATGATCCTCCCAGGTCACCAGATCTTTTTCCAGTAGTTTAAAATATTACTTGGGTAATAGCAATAGATAATCCCCATTAATTACCTAAGGTTTATCATTAAAATAGAAGTGTTTCAATTTCTCCTCATGCATGTGAAAATAAATTCAAGAGAGAAATGAGATTAGTTTGAAGTGTTCACAAATGTATTAAGAATTTATACTCTCCTCAGGGAATTATAATTTGCTAGATACACTCTAGTAATCAAATTTATCAAGTTGCAGGATTTATATATCTATCCTCTATCAAGGGATTATAAGTTGATTCTTCATGACCAAAGAAGGAAACCGAAGAGAAACCCAAGTTTATGTTGATTGATCTTCTACATTAGTAAATAAAACATCAAAAGATTTAGTGGTACCCACTTCTAGATCTACTAAGAGAGAGAAAAGTCAAGGTAATATCAAATACATTTCTCTTACATATTAAATTATTTTCTAATATTCTAATTTTCAACATTTCTAATATCAGTTGTATTGGCCAATGGATCCTACAATAATCAATACTGATATCCATATTTTTTTGGGAGAAAGGAATGAAGACCCAAGGTAGTATAAAGTAAATATTGATTTTTACTAAAACCTTAAAAGATTTTATGATGTTGCACCAATTGAAGAACTAACAGAACCAGAATGTCAGAAGAGATAATTTTGGAATCAGCCATCATTTATTGGATACATTAAATGGTAAATTTTCTATAACATTCCATGCATCAAACACTAAAATTATAGAAACCCTTAATCAAAATATTGATATTTCAGGTTCCATCACAGAGTTTGGGGATTTTCATGAGGAATTTCTAGAATGTATGTCCATATTCTTGAATTTTACATATAAAAAAAATTCTTTTTTTACTTGATACATCACATAAAATTTCACCTTATGCAGCTTTGTCTACAGAAAATGTTGTAAAGGCTCTTCAGGGATGGGGCATTCCACTCTATCCTTCTACTGCTGATGTTGAGAAATACTTACTGAGGACCCCTCATTAAGAGACGTTCCAAGGAATTTAATTACGAAAAATGGGAAAACTCTGGATAATGCTGCTTCTCAAGAAACATATTTCCAAATTTTTTAAGATGAGAATAATAGGGATGAATCCAATCTAGTGGCTTACTTTTTATTGGGAAAATATTTATCATCTATATAGACCATACTCAGTTTTTCTCATTTTCTCGGAAACTGAAAATGATCATGATTTATCATTTAGGGTTATCAGTTACCATAGTTAGTTCGGAAGCTGAATCTTCTACATTTTCTCAGGCATCAGCTGAAGGTGAATCTTATAATGTTCTAAATGATGCAGAATAATGAATCTCTTTAAGTGATCTCCTTCCAGAGTACATTGTACCACATGGTATTGACTCAGATTCAGTCTTAGATATAAAATATTTTCTTGGAATGACATGTAAGAAGACATGGTGATATAAATGGTGCATAATTGCTGGGAAGATTTTGAATGAGCTGATGCCCTATATTTCCAAACTCCAAGCATTATTCTGTTTATTGGCATTTGGTGGAATTAATTAATAATCAGTCTACGATGTAATGAAAGAGACCATTCGATTATGGGACTATGAACATATGTTGATACATGGTTTTGATAAGGGAAAATGTATTTTTAACAATGAGATCTTCCAAGATAAAATATCTAAGGTAGAGGCTAATCATAAGAATAATTCAATCTAAATCATCCATAATATTAAAGAATCCATGAAGTAGTTGGTATATCGTCAATATAAAATAGATTTTGTTCATACAAAACAAGATAAATTGAAACAAACACTGAGAGAGATCCAATTGAAAGAGATAACCACCATTTCAACTTCTAAAGAAGAACATCGTCAAGTGGATGAGGGTATATATTTTCAACTGTCTCAATATAAACAGGTTGTTTATAGGGCTCATGAGGTAATTCACAAAATGAGGAGTCGTATTGTGAGTTTTTTTAAAACATTATAGTGATGATCCATTGTGTGGATGTACCTCTATTTTCATATGAAGGAAAGAAATTTTGTCTCCAAACATATATTTTCTTTGTTTGAGTATCTTTTACCCCACTTAATTCCCCACTGGTGTAAACACATTACTCCTCTTGTTTTGTATTGCAAATTTTATAATTTAATAAATTCTTTTGATGAAATGAACTAGGAAACGAGTTCATGTCATCACTTTTCTTATATATGTCTTCATAATTTCTTTTAGTGATTGAAATATTAAAGGTAAAGATAATGATGACTTTTTTGAACATCAAACCTTTATATTAGATAATCATAATTGTTGTGATATGAATTGGGGTGCTCAGAATTTTCTATTTAAGCAGATGGGCCTAATGAGCATAGTTTGATTTTTAATAAGGTTATATGAAGAACCCATTAACATTTTTTCTTTTGACTTTCTATTTCCCAATATTTCCTAAACCATTAAAAATGACCTTTAGTTAGTTGGGATTAGATTTTTTTGTCAAGAGTTCCCATTGCCGGTTACCAATCCGGTGAGTAACACGTCTCTTATTGTTGGCTGTTTAAATTCATTCATATTGGACTATAAAGGGCTAGTGTTTTTGGTCGAACATTTTTGACTATAAATTTAGAACTTAGATTCCAAATAGGACTCATTGGATAATAATTTCTCTATTAATCTTTAAATATTTTCATGGGCAATCTTGAGTCATGATTTTTATCGTAACCAAATCTAAAAAACATGTCTAAACATAATGGTAGTCTCTTTCAAGAGTGATGTTACCATTATTTGGAAAACCCATTATGTGGGTTGTATTATGTAGGGACAACTGGGTCATATAATACATATCCAAATAGTTGCATCTTTTGACTAACAAACCTGTTATGTAGGAAAATTTATGCAAAGATTTTTGGGGAATGTACAACATAGTCAAGAAAACGAGCTCTTTGGAATTTAACATTTTACAGTTGATAGACAAGGAAAAATTGGATTTGGGGAACTCAAGACTACAGTGTGTCATTTTTAAAAAGAAATGGATTTTCTGAATAAAGGGTTTTCTATGAAAACATATTTCAAGTACAGTAAAACCACTTCTATAGAAATTTGGTGTATGAGGAATGGTTAAAATATTTCTGAAATAAGAATTTATGTTATCATGTTATGAAGATTTATGTCCTGCAGTGATGACATTGTAATGTGTAGTTTTATGTCTTGCGGTGAGGACATTGTACTGTGCAGTTCTAAGACTTGCTGTGAGGATGTTGTATTGTGTAGTTTTAATTCAGACATTGAGGACATTATACTGTGTAATTTTATGTCATGCAGTGAGGACATGGTACAGTTCAGTTGGAAGTCATCTAGTGAGTACATTGTGTGGATTTAATTTAAGGTCTTTATCTTTCACCAAACATATGAGACTCTGCCAATTTATTGATAATTTTTTTTGGAATCAAATTAACATATTTAGTTATTGAAAGGAATAAATGTAAACAGTAATTTAGTAATTTCGAAATTCAAAGAATAAAATGGGAACAAAATGGATAATGTTTTTAGGGAATGTCTTTTCCAAGAAAGTGGTTACCATTATTTGAATAACCTGTTATATTGGTAGTGTTATATAGGGCCGACTAGTGCATATTTTTCATAGCCAAATAGTTTCATCGTTTGACTTACATGACTATTATATAGGAATCATATTCTAGGCCACCTGAGGGAACATACTACATAGTAAATCAAAATACATCTTAGAATATTTATATTTCATTGCTTAAAGTCGAAGAATGTTTATGGAGATTCAGATTTCCAAAGCATTGGGTTTGGTTTATGAAGAAATGTACCAGAATATGGATAAATTATTTCCATTCATGATTTCCATTAATTAGAGGAATATGATTTCCATGAAGGTATGACCCAAATGTAGGGAGTATGGTGTTTGTTTTTTTAGTTCATAAAACTAAGAAAATAATTGGAAATAATATTTGATACATGGTCATGTAATAAAAGGTTATTTTATATTTCTTTGAACATATGGAGAGGGATATGTGTAAACCATGGTCATGATGATTTTCATATTGATAGAAAGGTAGTGGGATAAATATACACGAATGACTTCTTTAAAAGATGGATCCCTGTATATTTTTATCGTTGTGTGAAGGGTGAAAATGACAATTTAACCAATAATGAAATTACCATTATTTAAAAAACCAGTTACGAAGGCTCTGTTATGTAGGGCCGACTGGGGAATATGTTGCATAGCCAAATAGTGTCAACTTTTGATTGAAAGACCTATTATGTAGGAAACTCATGAAAGGCCACCTAAGGGCATGTACTGCATAGTCAAGAAAAATAGAAATTAGATATCAGATACTCTGTCACCAAAAAATATAAGAAATTTTAGGATGATCTAAAACTATTTAAGATTTATACTGTAAAATAGGTAAAGGGGTTATGTTAATTACACATGAGAAATATTTGAATCAATACTGGCTACGAGTTTGACGTCCTTTACATATATCTGACTCACATTCAAAAGTGGATATTCCTTTGTTTCCTTTGAATCAATATTATACTGTGCTGTTTAGGGTCATGTAGAGAGGATATGAGGTGATTCCAATGTAAAAAAGGGAATATTGTGGTTGGACTAAGTAATTAAACCTAGGTGTCACTACGTATCTCATATTGATGAGAATCAAGTCAAAATAGTTCATTAAAGATTCCATATATAGGTTTATCTCTTACATAGGGAATAAAAGGTGTTTTTATCATGGCTGGGCCAAAGATTGGAGATCTATGCATCTCTTCTTATCTCATATGGATGATAATCAACCCAAAACATATCTCATATGATTTAAATTTATGATACATGATGGTATGAAAATCATGTTCTGTATCATAAAAGAGCACTCTCTATAGATCTGGTTCATACATAGGAGGATCAAAAGGGAAATAATATATTTTGTTGCTTATGGTTGGGTCTAAGATTGGAGATATTAGTGTCTATACGTATCTCATATGAATGAGAATCAAGACACATGTAGTTCTTTAAATGAGGATCTTATGTGGATCTAATTTATATGATGGGAAGAAATGGACACGTGTACTACTACGGAGTAGTAACGATGTCAATGATTCTTGAATATAGAATATCATAACATCAAATATATAAGACGTTAATCGTATAGTTTATTGTCGTGTAATGAGGAAAAATGATGTCATGTAATTTAATGTTGTGTGAGAAGAAAAAAAATTCTATGCATTTTATCATCCTGCAACAAGGACGCTAATATGTGTCATTTAGTTTAATGTCTGGCGACTAGGACCTTGTGTTGTGCAGTTTAGAGTCATACAGCTCGGATATTGTTGTGTAGTTACACTAAGTTTTCCATCAAGAATGTAACACCCCAGGTAAATTAAGAATAAGATATACTTCATATTTATTAAAATTTGTGATTTAAATATTAATTTTACTTTAAAGGGTTTTCTATGTTCGATAGCATACCCAACACGCAACAACGGGTTTCATTGAAATCTTACGTTTCACACTAATAATATAATATTATTATTTTAAATTGTAGTTAACTCCTAGCCATTGTAATGGTGGAATGAATGAAACTAACTACAACATGATTATACATGATTGTTAAAGGTATTTACATTTATCCAATAAAAATTTAGAGGCTTAAAATATGAATGAATATAATTTTAAGCATAAATAACATTAAAAGGTCGATTTACCACCTTTTAATAGAGAAACTGCTTTAAATATAGTTTTGATCACTATTATACAGCTTAATTGAACAAATATAATCCCTCTTTAGAATGGGGACATCAAATTTTACTTTGGGTAATTTTTTTGGTATTTTTCTGATAAGGTTCACTTTTAAATGAATAGTGAAAAAATTTGTATTTTAATACAAAAGTGCCTTTTAATATAATTTATTTATATGTTTAGATTATCTTTTTATTTGGATTTAATGTGAAATTTAAATATATTTTTACCATTTAATCAAAGTTTGGTCATTGGAATTAATTTAACTTAGAAATTGGACATAAACAAGTATCAATCTTTTGATAGTTATTGTTTCTTAAAAACATGCTATTTGTTTGGATAACGGGAATTAATTATAAAATTAATTAATGAAACTTCTATGTTTTGAATTTGAAAAGATATACATAAATGTTGAATTCAGAATATCAAATAATGCTTAGGCTGAATTTTTTGTATTTTTCGGAAAACATCAATTTTTGATGAATAGTGACACCACTTAGTGGCAATTAAAAAAACTAACTTTTACATTTAAATGAAATTTTACCACTTCTGTGAATTGAATTTGAAAAATCCGACATACATGGTTGTCATCAAGAAGTAAAATTTGGTTCATTAAGATGAAAATAATTTTGGTGAATAAGATCTTTTGACTTTTATTTACCGCGGTTAAAGGTAAGTAGGGTAATTCAAGGTAAAATGATATTATAATAATTCAAAATTACCTTAACACTTGTCCAAACCTTATCGGTTGAGTCATTTATGACCATGATCATCTTTGGGTCGATTTTGTGACCCCTTTGATCCACTTGGGATGGATAATGACAAATTAGAATAATTAACTTAATGTAAAGGCAAAAATGACAAAAGCTAATATCTTATAGAAAATTAATTTTTAGAAGGGGTTATATAATTAATCATTAAGACTAGAAATATTCATTGGAAGTATAAAATGATTTCCTACATGATAGTATTTTTTTTATAATTTTTAGACATTGAATAAATTAAATTATTTATGACACAATATGATGCGGTATTTACCTCATTAATAAATGAATTGAATAAATAAGATTAAAATGATTAAAATACTATCCAAAACATGTCCAATTATGATTGGATGATTTTCTTTCGACAATGAGTCATCATATCCTTTACTATAATAATTTTTTTTACCTTTATAAACTGAATATTATTATATAATAAAATAATGTTTTCACACTTTCCTAATGAGACCCTCCTCTCCCTTATAAAAGGACACCACTTCTAACCAATTCGTCACACCTCTCAATCCACTTGGCTCCCCCAAAATCTTCCCTATTAAGCTCCCTACATCCCTCTCCTCCTCTTATAAGACTTAACCTAGGTAGAAGGAAATTCAAGAAGTCCTTTTGGTTCAAACCAAAGAAAGTTACCCAAATTAAAGGTAATCGTTTCCCTTAAATTGTTTTCTTTAATTTTAATTCTCCAACCACTAAACCCTATTTTATTCCTTTATTTTGTTACAACAGAATTATCCTCAATATACTGGGATGTTGTTATTAAATGTATTTTAACTAGACTTACAGATACCTCTATCTAATGGATGAAGAACATAATGTTTCTGTGGATGGAAAACTAAGGCCTCACAAAATGATGATTGTTTAATTACATCTTACCACTTCTCATGGTGGCCATTATTATGGAACTATATTTATATATGATATATATTATATTTATAATTTCTTTATTATTCGGTACATCCCATTTATAGCACACCTTTATGGTTTCCATAGTGGGTAAATATGATAATCTCATTTGAGGAAATGTGGACTATCGCCCCGTCAAAGTGATTTGATTCGTTAATGCCTTATGTTTGATGTATATAGGATGGAGGTAAATATATAATATATTATATTATACTAGAATTATAATATACCTATGTATCATTATTTTTTATTTCCATTAAAATAAGAAATATAAATGAAAGTAGCGTTCATGCGTACGTACGACTTACTGTCTCCATGAACGGTGCATTTAATTTCTTACATCTAAATGTTATGTACTATTATAAAAAAATGTTTATACTGGATATATATGATATATATGACATCCAAATGATGAATATAATTCTAGATATAATGAACCTTTGACCACATTTACAACTTGTAAATATAAGGTTCACATTTTTTACTCAAGTACCAAATATCGAAAAAAATCAACGTTATTATCTTAAATGATTGCATAATGTTTATAACATGGTAATAAGTGATATAAAAGGAATAATTAACTTGAAAAGGGTTCTTAAGAAAGTAGAAATTAACATTAGTTTATTATTCAAGAGATTAATGAACGATCAAGTCAAGTGAGACGTGATGTAAGGGACATCGTCTCAATCTCCTTTCATTGAGGAATTTTTTGTTTTATACATGACTTTATTTTATACAGTGTATAAACCCCTTTGACATTTCATTTTATTCAAAGGGAATATTTTTATATGAAGTGTTTTACTAAAAAAAAGGAATGTTTTTTTAACGTCAGCCGTGACAATGAACTTTTTTCCGCCGCAAGTATTATTTAATCTTAGGCTTCCTTAACAAACATGAATGTTTTTAAAATGAAAAATAAATACCATTTACTCTTTTTATGTATTTTGGTATTGAAAATGATTTTGAAAATAGATTTATTATTTCAATATCATGAATTGATATTTTATTATTGCAATGTGGAAATGTTATCTTTCCTTTATGCTTATGTTATATGTTATGATCATGTTATGGTTCTTGGTCATTATCTATGTATACGGGTGGTTCCGTGATAAACCATGGGGGGGTGATCCCGAGATAGCTCTCCAATGCATTGGGTAACATGACAAAGGTAAACGTGAATGTTTCTCCTAAGAGATTTAGGGAATATACTATGATGTGTATTCCAAAGTAACTCACAATGTAGTTGTGATAGCTACAATGTAATTATGATATGGATCCCACAAGGTAACATTATGATTAATGATTTCTATGTGTCATTCATAAAACATATGATTTCATGAGGTAAGTAAATTATTTGAGGTTTTATATGTATTTATGAAAAAATTATTTCATTCTTTGTTTTATAACCCTTACTAAGCTTTTTATGCTCATCCCATGTTTTGCAATGTATTCACAGGACTTAAAGAAGAATATGGTCAAGGATGGGATCAAGGAAAAGTCATGATGTCTAAAACATGGAACTAGACATGCCTATTTTTTTCAAGAGTTTTTATTTTATGAAAAAAAAGGATACTATATAGATATTTCTACCTTTTAATCATTTAAGATGTAATAGTTATGTCCAAATTCTCTAAAAATCTAAACCTGAAAGGATCCTCAATGTGAATTATTCATTTAATTCAATAATATGTAATGTTTATGGTCGGGTCCTTATAGTTGGTATCGAAGGTCAGTTTAGATAACTTTGGGAGTTTGGGTATTGTTAAATTAATATCTATAAAGTAATTTATGTTAATATTGATATCATATAGAATTTACAGATTACCATGTTACTTCACCTAAGATATTTCTATGTTCAGAATGGTTTTCCGCAGAGGAAATAGGGAAACTATGATGGGATGACATCAGGAGGAAGAAAAACATCCAAATCAGCTACCTGATATGGTCATAATTAGAACTAAACAGTTTGTTTGAGTGATGGCACCGTTGACTAAAGAAATAAATGGTGGTGGTACCTAGGTATGAGATTAGCCAGATCAACCACCGAGGAACATGTCAGTAGTAAAGAATTTCATGAGGCAACATCCCCCATCATTCAGAGGATCAACTGACCATGTTTTAGCTAAAGGGTCGATAAAAGAATTGGGGAAGATTTTTGATGTCCTGGGTTGTTCATAACATCAAATGGTTAGTCCTTCTATTTACCTTTTTGAAGGTGAAGCTAATCAGGGGTGGTCGATGGTGAAAAATTTTAGGGATAGTGAGGAGATTGATGCTCTCGATTGGGATGAATTAAAAGGTATGTTTCATGAGAAGTATTTTCCCAAGGGGGTTCATCTTAGGATGGAAAAGAATTCTTGGAATTGAGGCAGGAGGATGACTTAGTTGCTCCTTATGAAGAAACAGTCACTCGACTGGCAAGGTATGCTCCAAATTTCATACGAGACATTGATAGGAAAATCAACTGTTTTTATTCTTGATTAAAGCCAAAGTATCAAATGTATTTAGCTTCACGTGAGTTTAAAAGTTATGAAAAACTTGTTTGTTGTGCATAGAAGGTGGAAATGGAGTTTTCTGACGATCGGGTATTCATTAAAAAACAACAGAATTAGTGGACGCGGTGGCATGAAAAAGGGAAGAACTCTTCAAGAAATTCTGATTCTAGGATACTTTTGTTTACAGTTTGTGAAAATTGTGTTAAAAAGCACATTGGGGAATGACTTTTGAATTCTACCAAGTGATACCAATGTGTTAAAATGGGACATAGGGCTCGTAATTACACTGTAAACGATCGGGGTAATGGTAAGACAAAATCTGATTAAAGTCAGTAAATTATTTTACGTGCAATGAATTGGGTTATTATGAAAATGAGTGTCCAAAAAAGAACTCAAACGAAGGAAAGAAGCCAGACTACAAGCAGGTAGGGGTGGTTAAATCCTTTTCATCTACTTCAGTAGATGTTGGGCCATCAAATGAAATTGTATCAGGTACACAGTTTGTTTGTTCAGATTATGCCAATGTGTTGTTTGATTCAGGGTCTACAAAATCGTTAATTTATGAGATGTTTTCTAGTAAACTGGAAATTCTATCTCAAGATATGAATACTAAACTTACAGTAAAAACACCTGGAGGAAATGCTGATACAAAAAGAAAACATACGAACATTCATGTCCTTGTGTGTAGAAAGAATCTACCTGAAAACCTTATTGTTTTGTCGCTAGTAGATTTTGATGTTATTTTGGTCATGGATTGGCTTTTTGTTTATCATGATAAGATTGATTGCAGAGCTAAAGAGGTTTATTTTGAGAATGATTTTCAGCTTTTATGAGAAAATGAACCCTTGCTATTGATAACATATCAGTAACCTGAGAAACTAGTAAAATATTGAAATTAATGTTACCTTACACATATTGTTGAAAATAAAGAAAATGTTTAGATTAATGATGTTCCAGTGGTAAATGAGTACCATGATGTTTTTCCTGATGTATTTTCTTGTATTATACATGATCAGAAAGTTGAATTTACTGTTGAATTACTTCCTGATATTATGCCAATTTCAAAACCCCCTTATCGAATGGCTCAAATTGAACTTTTGGAGTTAACGAAGCAATTGCAGGAGTTATTAGATAAAGGTTTCATTCGACCTAGAACGTCACCATGGGGTGATCCTATCTTGTTTGTTAAAAATAATGATGGTTCAATGATACTTTGCATTTACTATAGAGTATTGAATAACATCACTATTAAGAATAAGTATCCTTTGCCTCATATCAATGATTTGTTTGATCAGCTCTAGGGAGCTCAATATTTTTCGAATGTTAACTTGAGGTTAGGGTACCATCAGTTGAATGTAAAGGATGAAGACATTACAAAGACCATGTTTCATACTAGATATGGCCATTATGAATTTGTAGTTATGCCTTTTGGGTTAACTAATGCAACTGTTGTATTCATGGATCTTATGAATAGAATTTTCCAAGAGTTCATGGATCTGTTTGTGGTTGTGTTCATTGATGATATTTTGGTTTATTCAAAAAGTAATGAAGAACATGAAAGTCATTTAAGGGTTGTCTTTAAAACCATAAAAGAAAAGAAATTAGTTGGGAAATTCAGAAAGTGTGAGTTTTGGTTACAACAAATTTCATTCCTTGGTCACATTGTTTCAAAAAATGGGATAACTGTTGATCCTGCAAAAACAAAAGTTGTTGATGAATGGACAAGAACAACAAATATAACTGAGATTCATAGTTTTCATGGTTTACATGGTTATTACCAGATGTTTGTTGAAATTTTTTCACGAGTATCTAGTTCAATGACTATGTTAACTCGAAAAGGTGTTAAGTTCATATAGACAAAAGAATGTGATGATTATTTTCAAGAATTGAAAAGAAGAATGGTGAATGCTCTAGTTTTGGAACATCCTTCCAGAAATGGTGAGTTTGTTATCTACAGTTATTCTTCGATGAATGGATTGGGTTGTTTCCTAATGAAAAATGATTAGTTAATTGCTTATGCTTCACGTCAGTTGAAACCACATTAGTTAAATTACCCTACAAATGATTTGGAATTAGTTGGAGTTGTTTTTTCTTAAAAAAATTGGAGGAATTATTTGTATGGAGTGAAGTGTGAAATATATACTGATCAAAAATGATTAAAGTAGATATTCATTCAGAAATAATTGAACATGAGACATAAGAGATAGTTGTAATTAATCAAGGATTATGACTGCATGATCCATTACCATCCGAGAAAAGAATGGATTATGCTTTGAGTCGAAAAATTAATTCTTCACTAACCATGTTATGTTGGGAATGAGATCCTTTGGTTTTTGAATTGATGAACATTGGCATAGAAGTTTTGGTTGAATGAAATTATTCTATTTTGTTTCAGGTGTCAGTGAAATCATCTTTATCATATAGAATTAACCAAGCATAGAAGGATGACAGTGAGATACAGGGAATGGATGTGTTGGTTCATAACTGTAAGTTTCCTGATTTAAACATTGATAATGATTATTTTTTGAGATTTGGAAAGAGATTATGTGTGCCTTGTTATTCATAGTTGAAGAATGAGTTGTTATGTGAAGCTCATAGTTCTCCCTTTTCAGTTAATCCTGTTAGTACTAAGATGTACAGAGATCTTCAGGAGTATTACTAGTGGGATGTAATGAAAAGAGATATTGATGATTTTACTATGAAGTGTTAGTCTTTTCAGCAGGTAAAAGCAGATCGGCAATTACGAAGAGGAATGCTTCAGCAATTACCGGTGCCAGAATGGAAGTGGAAAAATATATCCATGGAATTTGTTGTGGGATTACCAAATACATCATGAGGTAATAATCCAATCTGGGTTATTGTTGAACGATTGACTAAATCTGCTCATTTACTTCCTATTAGAGATACTTTGTCTCTAGATCGACTTGCTCGGTTGTATGATAAAGAGATAGTCAGGTTGCATGGAGTTCCACTCTCCATTGTATCTCATCATGATCACGGGATCCCTTCTAACATTTGGAAAATCCTTAAGAAGTCATTGGGTACTGATTTAAATTTTAGTTCAGCTTTTCATCCTCAAAAAGATGGGTAGTGAGATCAAACAATTCAGACCTAGGAGGATATGTTATGTGCTTGCTCGATGGATTACCAGGGAATTTGGGACCAACATCTTTCTTTGGTTGAATTTTCCTATAATAACAGCTTTCATTACAGTATACAGATGGCTCCATTTGAGGAATTATATGGAAATAATTGTTGAACTCCAGCATTCAGGGATAAAGCTGCTGAAAAGAAGCTGATGGAAAAGTGGGATGCATTTTGGTAAGAAAATAAAGATGAGTCTGAGGATAATTGGACCTTATGAAATTCTGGAAAAGGATTGAACAGTTGCGTATAGAGTGGCTTTACCCCCAAGTTTATACTAGGTACACAATTTTATTCATGTTTTGATGTTGAGAAAGTATATGCCATATTCATTTCAAGTTTTGAGACCAGAGGTAGTTCAGTTAGAAGAGAATCTCTCTTATAAAAAACAAAAAGTCCAGATTCTTGACCACAGAGAGAATGTGTTGCAGAATAAGGTAATTCACCAGGTAAAGGTTTTGTGAAAAAACTATATGTTTGAAGAGGCAATGTGGAAATATGAAAGAGCTTTGAGGGACAAATACCCCCACTTATTTTGATAAGTGAAAAAAAATTGCGAGGACGCAATTCCTAAAAGGGGGAAGGATGTAACACCCCAGGTAAATGAAGAATATGACATATTTCATATTTATTAATTTTTTTGAAATAAATATTAATATTACTTTAAAAGGTTTGCTATGTTCGATAGCGTACCCGATACGCAACAGCGGGTTTCTTTGGAATCTTACGTTGCACAATAATAATATAATATTATTATTTTAAATTGCTGTAAACTCCTAGCCGTTGTATTGGAGGTAATGAATGAAACTAACTACAATATTATTATACATGATTGTTAAATGTATTTACATTTATCCAATAAAATGTTAGAGGCTTAAAAAATGAATGAATCTAAATTTAAGCATAATTTTTATTAAAAGGCCGATTTACCGCATTTTAAGGGGAAACCTCATTAAATATAGTTTTTGAAACATTAATACATTATAATTGTCCAAATATAATCCTTCTTTATAATGGGGACATCAAATTTTACATTGGGTAATGTTTTTGCTATTTGTCTGATAAAGATCAAATTTTTACTAAATAGTAAAAAATACTGTATTTTAATTCAAAAGTAAATTTTAATCTAATGTATTTATATGGTTAGATTATATTTTTATTTGGGTTTATTGTGAAATTGAAATATATTTTTACCATTTAATCCAATGTTGGTCGTTGAAATTAATTTTACTTCGAAATTGAACAAAAACAAATATCAATCTTTTGATAGTTATTGTTTCATAAAAACGAGCTATTTGTTTTGGTAACGGAAATTAATATTAAAATTAATTAATTCCACTTCTATTTTTTGTTTTTGACAAAAATATACATCAATTTTGAGTTCGGAATATCAAATAATTCATAGGCTGAATTTTTGGTATTTTTCTGAAAAACATTAATTTTTTATGAATAGTGACACCACTTAGTGGTAGTTAAATAAACTGACTTTTTCATTTAAATGAAATTTTACCATTTCTATGAATGGATTTCAAAAACTATGACATAAAAGGTTGTTATCAAGAAGTTAAATGTTGTTCATTAAGATGAAAATAATTTTTGGTGAATAGTAACTTTTGACTTTTATTTACAGCGGTAAAAGTAAATATGGTAACTCAAGGTAAAAATAATATAATAATAATAACAAATTACCTTAACACATGTCCAGACCTTATTGGTTGATTCATTTAAGACAATGAAAATCTTTGGGTCGTATTTGGGACCCCTTTGATCCACTTGGGTGTGATAATGACAATTTAGATTAATTAACATAATGTAAAGGCAAAAGTGACAAAAAAAATATATATTAGTAAGTAATTTTTTATAACGGGTTATGTAGATTATCATTTAAAATATAAATATTCATTGGAAAGATAGAAATATTTCCTACATAATAGTAATTTTTTATAATTTTTATAGATCGAATAAATTAAATTATTTATGACACAATAATAATGCATTATTTACCACATTAATAAATGAATTTAATAAATAAGAATATAATGATTAAAATATTATCCAAAACATGTCCAATTATAATTGGATGACTTTCTTTCTCCCATGAGTCATCTTATCTTCGACTATAATAATTTTTGGACCTATAGAAACCGAATATTATTATATAATAAAATAATTTTTTCACACAATCCTTAAGAGCCCCTCCTCTCCTTTATAAAAGGAGACCACTTGTAACGAATTCCTCGCACCTCTCTATCCATTTTGCTCGTCCAAAATCTACCAAATTAAGCTTCCTACATCCATCTCCTCCTCTTAGAAGCCTTACCTTAGGTAGATGGAACTTCAACAAGTCCTTTTGGTTCAAACCAAAGGAAGGTACCAAAATTAAAGGTAACAGTTTCTCTTAAATTGTTTTATTTTATTTTACTTCTCTAACCCCTAAACACTTTTTTTCCTTTCTTTTATAACAAAACTAGTATCTTAAATATACTAGGATTTTGTTATGAGAAGGATTCTAACTACAGTTATAGACACCTCCATATAATGGATGATGAACATAATGTTTTTGTGGATGGAAAACAAAGGCCTCACGAAATGATGATTGTTCAATTTCATTTTACTGCCACTAATGGTGGCCATTATGAAGGAAATGTATTTATATATGAAATATATTATGTTTATGATTTCTATATTCTTCTATACATCCCATTTATATCACACCTTTATGGTTTCCATAGTGGGTAAATATGATAATCTCATTTGAGAGAGTGCGGACTACCGCACCCTCAAAGTGATTTGATTCATTAATGCCTTATGAGGGATGTATAAAGGATGGAGTTAATGATATTATATATGATATTATACTGAAAATATAATATTCTTATGTATAATTATGTTTTATTTCCATTAAAATAAGAAATATAAATGAAAGTAGCGTTCATTCGTACGTACAGCTTACCATCTCTATGAGTGGTGCATTTCATTTCTTACCTCTAAATGTTATGTACTATTATAAAAACAAGTTTATACTAGAAATATATGATATATATGGTATCAAAATCCTGAATATCATTCTGGATATAATGAACCTTTGACCACATGGACAACTTGTAAATATAAGTTGTTCATTTTTACTCAAGTACCAAATATCGAAAAAATGAATGTTATTTAATTAAATGATTGTATAATGTTTATAACATGGTAATAAGTGATATAAAAGGAATAATAATTATGAAAATGGTTCTAAAAAAGTATAAATTAACTTTAGTTGTTTATTCAAGATATTAAAGAACGATCGAGTCATGTCAGCCGTGAGGTAAGGGAATTCTTCTCAATCTCCTTTCATTGAAGAATGTTTAGTTTTATACATGAAATTATATTATACGGTTCATAAACCACTTTGAAATTTAATTTTATTCAAAGGGAATCATCTTATACGAAGTGTTTTACTAAATTGACAAAAATGAATGTTTTTTAACATAAGCAGAGACAATGACCATTCCGCTGCCATGAGTATTATTTGATCTTTGCCTTCCTTAATAAGTAGTAATGTTTTTAAATGGAAAAATAAATACCATATACTCTTTTTATGTACTTTGGTATTGATAATGATTTTTAGAATGGATTTATAATTTAAATATCTTGAAATAATATTTTATTATTTCAATGTGGAAGTATTAACTTTCCTTTATGCTTATGTTATATGTTATGATCATGTTATGGTTCTTGGGAATTATTTTACGTATACGGGTGGTTCCTTGATAAACCTAGGGTGGGTGAGCCCAAGATAGATCTCCAATTAATTGGGTAATGTGACGGAAGTAAACATGAATGTTTATCCTAAGAGATTTAGGGAATATACTGTGATGGGTATTCCAAAGTAACTCCCTATGTAGTCTTGATAGCTAAAATGTAAGTATGATATGGATGACAAAAGTTAACTAAATGATTGATGATTTCTATGTGTCTTTCATAAATCATATGATTTTATGAGGTAAGTAATTGATTTCATGTTTTATATGTATTTATGAACAAATGTTTTCATTCATTGTTTTATAACCCTTACTAATATTTTTAGGCTCATCCTATGTTTTGAAATGTTTTTTACATGACATAAATATAGAAAAGGTCATAGATGGGATCAAGGAAAAGAAAAGTTGTCTAAAACAAAGAACTAGACCTAACTCTTTTTTCTCATGGGTTTTTATTTTATGAAAAAAATGAAACTATGTAGATATGTCTACCTTCTAAACTTTTGAGATGTAATTGTAATGTCCTAATTATCTAAAACTCTAAACCTAAAAAAGATCACAAATTTGAATTATTTATTTAATTGAATATTATGTAATGTTTATGGTCGGGTCCTGATAAATAATATCGCATTGGATACAGTTGTGATAAGAAATCCAACCATTGATATTAAGGAAAAAGCTCCATTTGAGTAGTCCTTATGTTTGGAATAATGTCCTTCACACATTGGATGAAGCTTTGGAAGTTTATTTCCTTGTATCATTGGAGTCTTGAGGATAAATACAAGTTATACATGATAAAATAAATGGAGGTATACTTTCTTGTTAATGGATCATGCTATTTTATTTTGATAAACTTATGAATGATGAAAATTATGCAATCTTTTTACATCAAGTTGTTCCAGATCATTTACTATTTCTAAGAATTATCATATATAGAAAACTGATCACATATTGGAAATTAGAGTGAATGAAATTTAATTTCAATTTGAAATACTGCTTCTATTCTGTACACTAATGAATATGGGCTTCCTGAGTGGCAGTATGTGTAGTAGTATGATAACCCCATAAATCATCAAATTTTTTTATCAGGACATGATTTCTTATCTTCATCCACCATATTATGGAGTATATTTGATAGGTTCTTATTGAAGTACTCTATATATCCATTGGACACTTCATGATAGCGATATGAATGGTTGGAATTGACATTATTATCATGATATAACATATTTACCACAATAGAATATAAATCGGTTCCAATGTACATCAATATAATATGAGGGACACAAAATCTGGTGATGATGTTTGTTTTGAAAAAACTAACATTGAATTTGGCTCTGAGTTCTCTGATAGGTATTTCCTCAACCCATTTGTATAAGAAGACAACACAAGTTAGAATATACTTGAACATCTTAGTTGTAGCTGGAGGAAAATGCCTTACTATATCCATTCTCCATGTGGAAAATGGACAAGATAATTTAGTTGTATATTGCAACTTTGGGGATTGAAGAATGAAGAAGTCATAAATTGGAAAGGATGACATTTCATGGAAAAATTTTTGCAATCATGTTTCATTCAAGGACAAGTGTTTAAAAGACTTTGGATTTTATTAGAAAGTTTTTTCCCATACTGGTGAGCACCCCATGATCCAAAATGTACTTCTTTAATGAATGATGTAGTTTCTTCTTCATCCATACACATGAAGAGGATTCCATAAAAACCTCATTTATAGAAGAACATTTCATGATATGGACTATCATAAAGAGTAAAATTGGATTCTCAACATAGGATTTGTTTTTCTTCATCTCTACCTGATGGAAGTACTCCATTTTGAAGGTATTTCATGATGGGTGTCATCCATATCACGGTATGACCATATAGTTCCTAAATAGGGAAAATTTCATTAATTTTCTCCAATCTAGTATAAAAAATGTGATTCCACATGAATATAGACTATACGGATGATTGTCTCATCCGGATTTGGATCTTCATGGGTTGTAGCTTCATTGTCCAATGCATCTGCATGGGCATTTTGAGATCGTGAGACATAAGACAATATCGGCTATGAGGGAAATTGAGACCTTATCCCTCTAACGTAATAACACAAAGGGATTAACTTTCATTATCTAATAGAATAATCTCTATTGATTTGTTTGATTACCAACTATGAATCACCTTTTAATTTCTGGTGATTAACTTATAACTAACGTTCCAATTACAGGCCTATGATAAGAGCTTCATATTCTGATGCATTGTCTGTACCTACCTCTATCAATAGGAATGAATAAGGCAAAACTTCCTTTTCTATAGAGATAAGTACAAATCCTAAACCAACTTTGTTTAGTTTATGGTTTTACATTATATTCCCTATTGGACTTCTGGAGGTACCATCAAAGTACATTTCCCATTTTTGGGAATTATCGTAAATAGAGAAGACATATTTATCAGGATTTTTAGTATTCAATGATGTATCTTCAACAGATGGATGTTCAACAAGAAAGTCGGCAAAATCATGGCCTTTTATTGCCTTATGAGGAAAAAACTAGATATAGAATTATTACAAAATAACTGCCCACAGTACCAAACTCATTGTAAGTATAGGACGATTGAGGATAAATTTGAGCGGGTTATTGTGAGACACCAACTAGGCCTCATGATGTTGCCATTAGTGCATCAATTTCTAAACTATAATGATTAATTCTAGGTAGAACGTTTCGATACATGAATTTCGTGCATCTATGTCAATCATAGTTCGACTGAGATAGTAAAGGCTATTTTCATTCATATCATCATTATTTTGTGAACGGATGGAACCTAGTGACCACTCTAATGTTTTCATGTATAGAATATGTGGTCATCCTTCAATAGCTGGAATTAGTACCGGTGGACTCAAAAGATATTTATTGAGGGTATCAAATTCCTCTTGGCATTCTTCAATCCATTGCTAGGTGACTCAATTATTCAATAATATTGTGTGGGGAAAACACATGCCATCCAAATTCATGATGAAGCACCGAGTATATCCTCGTTATCGTAGAAGTCTTCTTAATTGTTTCAAATTTCTAAGAGGTGGCATGTCAAGGATTACATTTGTTTTCTTAGGATCAAATCCAAGGCCACGATGGCATACAACAATGCCGATGAATCTTCTTGAGGTTACCCCGAAAAAACATTTCAAGGTATTCATCTTCAAATTGTTTTTCCGAATTTTATTGTATATGGTCTACAGGTCAGGAAAGTAATCATAACTTTTTCCGGATTTAACAACCAAATAATCCACATAACATTTGACTATTTTTCCTAATAAGGGTTTGAAGATATGGTGCATGTAACATTGATATGTTGCACCTTCATTCTTTAAGAAAAAGGGAATAAACCGATAGGAAAACAAACCTAGATGGGATCTGAGGTCTATATATTCTTCATCCTCTAGGGCCATGCTGATTTTATTGTACCTAGAGTAGCCATCCATGAACGGAATTACTTCACAATCAACTGTTGCTTCAATTAAAACCTATATGACCAGAATTGAAAAAGTACTTAAGAAATTGGTGATATGACGAAGGTATGGCTCCATGTTGATGTAGCTGAGGCCTAAAAACTAGAATGTTAAAGGTTGTGTAATGACAAACAACTATAAAATCTAAATTAGAAACAAGATCTCCAAACTATGTTCAAAGTGTAATCTTTCCCATAGGTTCTTTCTCATTCTTATTATAACCTTGGAAAATAAAATAGGACGGAGATAAATCAGATTCTGTGAGGCCCAATTGATGAATAATATGAATGAAAATGATGTTGACCCTTGAGCCATTATAAAATAGATCTCTTCAGAAACCTATGTCATTGACCTTACCAGATAGATACAAGGGCCTGACATGTCCTTGTACAACATAATCTTCATTTTCATCTGTAAAATATATAACTATATGACATTCTGTAGGATCATTTTCTATATTGTATACCTCAGTAGAACCAACATCATTTTCAAACTCTTGTGGACTTGTCAAAGCCTCAATAAGTGCATCTTAAATATCTTTTGATAGATTCAAGGAATCCAAAAGTGACAAATTGGTTGGTTCCTAGTATAGGTGTTACAAAACATCATACTTTTTTATCAAATATTTTGGTTTCCTAGCACGAAGATGTGGCATTGTAGGTTCCTTGGAAGGTGACGTTCCTAATGTAGATGTGCCTTGTGTCAGAGCATAATCTAAAAATACTCCCTGATTTGGTAGATTAGACTGACTGGGTCTAACTAAATACTGAGATAAAGATGGTGTAACTTATAATAGGTCCTCCAAATTAATCATGTCAGCACCGAACTAGTCATTCATATAAGAATATCCTTGTCCTTATGGAAATTGCTGAAAGGATCTCCCATGAGTTTTCACTGCATATATGGTCCGAGCAGTGGTAGAGTTAAAATAGTAGCTTCTAGAATACCCAAATATTTTTATGTATCCTCGACCTTGGCTTCTTCTTCTTGTTACAATGATAGGTACCAGGAACTCATAATAATTTTAATCAGAATCACCATTTTCATAGGGATCTGTTTATTGGATAATTTTAATGGAACCAAAAATCAATTCGTCATCTAATGAAGATTCTGCTTGACAGGTCTGTTCGGATCATGTTTTTTTTCAGTGAGGTTCGTGTTCTTTTAAAGCAGATGACATGAAATTTTACAAAGTCAAGGAAAAATTTCTTCTTGACACAAGATTGTCTTCTTATTAATACTCATTATCCTTCTAATCATGTTGCTTCTTTGAGGATTGATATTTGGACGAATGATCTTTTTATGAGTGCCATTTTGTTGTGGTGGGAGTAGCATAAGACACAATCAGTTGATTGAACTGTGTTCAATGAATTTCATGATTTTCGTTGATCATTTTCTTGATCATCTATCATCATATTTCTACGCACTGTTTCTTTTTCCTTTTTCCATTTTCATTCTTCCTCTGGATCATTAGTATTAACAGATGCTACATGGGATGATGAAATTATTAACATTACTTATATAGAGGCTACTATTTTTTAGGAGTTATTTGAAAACAAAAAACTCATTAATGGTATGACCCAACATCTGGTGAATGTTACAATAGTTTGAAAGAACTTCATCTCCATCTTTATTTGGTTTCTTCCACCTTGGAAACTGAACCAAATTATTTTCTTGAGCTGAGATGAAATAACATGGAACCTGTACTTTTCAGAATGAATAAACATATATTTTGACTTCTCAAACTATTTCTACCTTTGATCATTTTTTTCATCATTATGAGGTGGTCATTGTTTCTGATTCTCAAGAGGTGGATACCTTCGATATGATGAAGGGTTTTAAGTGGAAGTAGGTACGTGTGCGTGATTGAGTGTAATTTTATCATCCTATACTTTCCCTATTATCTTTTCTAGAGCTAATGTAAATACATTAGATTTAGATTTAGTTTCCATACTGAAATCCTCCACCTGTTGGTAAATTGAAGCAAGGTCTTGAAACCCTCATGTGTATTTCACAAGGATCAGTGGTGTGTGTAACTCATCATGCAGATTTTCCACAAAAATTGGTAGAAACTCTTCTTGAGGGAGTTTTGGATTTTAATAATATATTACTGCTTTTTATAGAGTAATTAAATTTGAGACACTTTCATTTTCCATTTTTAAAAAAAAATTAAGGTAAAAAATTGTTTTCTTTGGAATGATGAACTTAATTGAACAAGGAATTTTTTCCAGAGATCTTCACATCCAGTAATTGATTGAGATTGCAAACTTGGGTACCACACAAAAGCGGGTCCCTATAATGACTGCACAAATCGCCTATGATTCACTACTTCTAGTTGTTTAGGATTCCCCATCATAGGATCATAATGATAAATTAAATGCATCATGTTTTGTTTTGTGTCTCCAAAACCATAAAAGACTGTTAATATAGTATTCACAAAATTTGGTGGAGGAGGAATCAGATCCACCAACTCAAGGTAAGCTCTCTTTTCTAGATGAACTCGCAGACATTTGTATTCTATAGCTTCTAATCAGGTTGTTAATTCAACAATTGTGTTCATAATCATTTGGGGTATATTCGAATGGGTAGACCCAGTACATGTAAAATAGACAGAGCATGAAGTAGTGCAATGATAAGGAAAACCCCTGGTGATGGATTTTCATGTATTTATCCTGGATAACCCATGGGAACAGGCATGTAAGTTTTTATTTTATGTTTCCCTGGTTGTGTACCCAATGGAGGGAATTCATTATCCACATATGTATTTATAATATGTCCTCTTTTCTAAGGAGATCCTATAGGGTGTATATGTTGAGGATCTTCCTTGGGAGTATGTCTATTAGAAATGATTCTTTGATGTAACTCTATATTGAGTCCTTTCAACTCTTTTATCTCCACTTCTTTCTTTGAAAATAACTCTTAATGTAAAATAGATTGACCATATCCATTGAAAAAGTGAGATATGATCTGAATTTTACCTTTCCCCTTGTTAGATACCATTTTAATGGGTGGGAGTTGATTATTTGGGGGAATACCCAGATTTGGGGTAAGCCTATGATATTAGGAATGCACACCTCCCTCATCTTATTCTTGGTGTACCTTATTATGTATAATAACACCATTTTCTAATTACACTGAGTTTGAGTCATTTTCTAGAGGATCTTCTGTAATAATGTTTATTAAATTTACTGATGCATAATTCATTGAGGGAATTCTTTTAGTATCATTATAACTTAATCTCCTTATGTGTCTTTCATGAGATTTTACTCTCCTATAGGATTAATTCGTAGGAACTATTTGACCGACACTAACATAAAGGGAATTCTTGGATAATTTAGTTGTTCACTCTTTTTGTGGATTCTTCCCAAATTAAGAGACAACTGACTTCTATTGAGGACGAGATTGTAGATGTGAAAAATACCCAAGCCCTACAGTCCGAGGCTATTTCTTTTATTATTTTTCAAACCTTCAAACATTTTCAATAACTTTGAAGGTGGTATTAAACAAGCCCCTATCATAGAAAGCAGGTGTAGATATTGAACTTCTATTAATGAGATTCATGTAGCTGCTTTTCTGATTTTGAAATTTTGGTTTACACATTAGCTGGGTGTGTTATCTGAAAACCACTCAAATCACATGTTTCAGAAGATTGTTGTGTTACTTCAGACATTTTTGTTATTTGATGGCTTATATCCCCTAAGAGGGAGGCATTCTAAAGATTATCAGATTCATGACTCTAGTGTATCTCAACAAATTTCCATCATTGAGCCTGTATATGATGAGAGCTAATTGAGGCTTATTCATGATCCTACGTTTAATTAATTATAAAATCTATTGATTGTATATGGTCATGGGAAATAACACTGCATGAGTCCACTTTTGGAGGCCTTTTCAGACTCTCAAGTGCAGTGAAATGCAATTCCCCATGTACACCCCATCCTCTGATATGAACACCAGATTTGGTATCATGAATTAACTTGCATTGCCTCTTTAGAGGATTGAGACATTAACTTTCAAGGTTTCTCTGTAACTTTTCAACAATTGGTTTTCAGGAAATAGAGAGAGATGTCGGGTCGAATTGATGTTGCAACGCATCTATTAACATTACATGATTTTGATAGTAGACATATATTAATACTTTGGTTTTCAAATGATAATGAGTCTTCCATATGTTGAGGCGCACATCTGGAATATAACCTTCGACCGTCAATTCTGGATTGATGTATTAAGAATTTTTCCCAAGGACAGAATATGACTGGTACTACTCTTTTAGCCAATTATTTTCTCATGTTTAACTTATTTTCATTATCTTTTATTATAGTTATCTCTACTTGGTCTGACCAAAGTGGATGATTCTCAATTATTTTATTAAAAAAATTTAATCAGACACTTTTTCCTCTACTTTATTGGAAAAAATGACATGTTGGAGGTTCAGAGAATGATCATTTCTTTAATATGTCTTCTAGTTGAGTAAGTATTTCACCTATTAATGACATGTTATCAGACATGAATATCCTTGTGTTGGAAAGTGCCTTAAGATAATATGGAATTCTCATTTCTACATTGTCAATTATAGAATTATCAAAACAATGTGAAACACTACTATAGAGAAAACATTCACAGTGAATTGAATCATGGAGAGGACCACCATGGTGGATTAGCTCTAAGGATAAATCCACTTTTCTAGGTGATCTTAACACATAGATGCTTGTCGTGTCTCTCATCCAGAGATAGGCTCTTGAGATTGACCGAGTTTTCCTAAAGTAAGACATAATGATGAAGTGTTTTATGGGGAACATCATAATTACTAATACTAATCTCATAATTTTTTAATGAGATGGTAGGATCTTGAGTTGAAATAGATAAATGTATGGGGGATTCAAGAACTCTAAAATTTAGAGGGTCCAGATTGCATTCTGCTTGATGATTTTCAAACTGTGTTTGGAGACACTTATTCTTCGATGCTCTCTTACATTTATATGGGGACACTTTCTGGGATAAGTGGTTATCATGGGAAGGTGTATGTTCATGCCTTGGAGTGGTCATCAGAATGGGAAGATTTCATCAAAATGGAAAGAGTGTATATTCCTGATCTCGATGTCCATATGATATGGGGGGTATGACACATAACCCTCCTGAACTGGAGTAGATATATGTATCTACACTAGGATTTCATACTAATGTGTCATAATTGGTGTGGGGAGAGATTTATGTGTTTGTTCCCCTGATACTAATGAGGTTGTTGTTATGATATTCAGGCAGGCTTCTAGAATATGGATAAGAATTTTTTTCTTCCCTTTCAACAATACTATGACGTGTTTGGTGACTTTAGTGGCTGAAACAATAATATATTTCCATTATGTATCTCATGTATATGTATGTTCTTACTCATATCCCCATTTTACAATCAATCAGTACTGGCATTACTCATTTATGGGGGAAGAGAGTTGAGCCCACCCCATATTTTTTGTCGGAGCTTTTCGACTAAATTCTCTAGGTGATTCAAAACAAGTCTATTGGAAAGATTGATGAAAACTAGAAGGTGTATGTACACACTAGCCATTTTCCGCCAAAAATGGTTGATGTACTTCTCCCAATACCAGATGATGATACTGCTGGAAGAATTGGTAATTGTATGCAAGTGTATGTTACTATTTACCACATTTCACCACATTTGATTGGCAGGCTTTCTTAAATGAAATCAAACAAGCCTGCTGACTAGTTGATAATTTGTAAATATTTGTATGTCCTTATTAATAGGTCTCCACCAAATTCTCTTGGCGGGATTGGTGGGTCACTTGTAGATGAGTCTGCTGGGCAGTGGAATTAGAACATACATGTGTTTGTGCCCACTCGTTGTATGTCATCAAGTTAGGTTGATAGACTTCTCTGAAGGGTGAAAAGGTAAGAACCAACTCCCTAAAGACCAAATATATTCTTAAGAAGTTCTTCTTTAATGGATGAGTTTGAGGGACTCAGGATGAATGTCCAGAGGCAACACTCCCATCATGTTGGGGGTTCACAACCGTGTGATTATGCTGGCAGTGATTGTTCGTAAGAGCCTGGGAAGGACCCATACTTCTATTAATTGAGGCCCTGAGTGGCATCTTGGTCCACCTATCTATAGTACAGAAAGGTCTGGATGTTTCATTCTGTGGATAATGTCCCGAAATAGTTGAAGATGGTGGTTGGCACTGTATGCTTCTTGGCCATCGGTCGTCATTGATTGGATGATTTAGTGTTAGTATTAACATAGAGAGCTTTTCGGGCACCCTCCATGGTTGGGATAGTAACATTCTAACGGGACTCCCTTACCATCACATTGGCGACCCAACATTGAAGATGCTGATTCAATGATGACATCCTTTCGGTGAATGACGATCCAGCTTGAGCAGCAGCCCAGACATTCATGGATGCAAACATTAAGGAAGCCATATTGGAGTGAAGGGAGTTATGAGAAAAAACATAGAACAACAACAAACTCAATTAAATAAACATCCATTATATGGATACACATGTAATTGATTCCTTTGTCTAGACATCCTTTCTCTGTTTAAATGGTCCTGTTTGCTGGGTAACATTTTTAACATGATTAAGGATTCATGTTTGGTTCACCATTTTTGTTTCTTAGTTCTTTTGAACGTGTGCTCTATATTAAGAATATCTACTTCCAGACAGTTTCCATTGAATTTATTCATGGAACAAGAATCATCCAATAGTTCTCTGTCTAAAAGGGACCCATATTCCAAATTTAGGAATTTCATAAGTTTTATCTTTACGTTACTTAAGAACATGCATTGGTCAAGAGGATGGGAGGTCACACTCATCACACCCATTTTGGGGGAAATATTGTCCACTCCAAAACCCTATTTATAAATTTAATATATTTTCAATAATCCTTATTAATTCACCAATTATAACATAATTTTCTATTTTATTTTCAATAACTTATTAACATGTGTGAAATATTGAATCATACTTATTTATTTGAGGTTCTTCATCAATAAAGATATCCAAAATGTATTCACGGTTCTCCATCAATGATATCCTCTAATATAATATTAAGAGATTCATTTAATCATCTCTATAATGATACTGGTTTTGAATCCACTTAGTGGGGCGCTCAAGAATTTATTTTCATCTAGGGATATGATGCTTTTTTATATGGGTATTTGTTGATGCTCAATTCTGTCACAGAGTCCAACGAATGGAAAAGTGAAATACCTTAAGAAAAAAGAGTGTCTTCCTTTGAAGAACATCAAAAATTGAAAAATGCATGAACAAGAAACCCATTAAGAAGGATCTGCGCAATTTTTCATCTCACCGCAAAAGTCACTTGCTCCCGAAATATGGGCCGCATAATTCAAATGCACGCCCTATTCATTTTTCTACCCAAGGTACCCAGTGTCCTATAAATAGACCCTGTGGTCCCCCCATTTGAAGGACGAAATTTCAAAAACATAGATTCAAGATATAGTCACCAAAGTCATTTTTCGACGTCTTCTGAACACTTCTAAGCACATTATTTACCTCTAAGGGAACCTCTAAAGTGGAATAATAAGGCCTAAGTGTTGTAACTCATTAATTCTTGCGCACCTAAGTGTCCAACCCTTAAGTGAAATGAAGAAACTTGTATGCTGCCCTGCCCTCTCAAGGGAACTATCATGCCACCCTTCTGAATGCCTCCAGGGATAATACTAAGGTCTTGAGTTAAAAGTCTCCCAAGTATTACCCTATGGATTCTTCATCTCCCAATGTGAATCTTCTCGAGCAAGTATACTTTCGTGACTAGGAAATGCACGCCAAAATGAAAATTTCACGCCGCCTTCCTCGTATCCTCTTTTCCTCAAATCCACCTCTCCTCTTCAAGAAATATCCTTCAGAACCCTATTCAAACCATTTATGGCATGGTTTCTTTGTTGGATTCCTAATCTAAAAGGAATTTTGTGAGAACCTCTCCCAAAACCTGATGAATTTCAATCATTATATCACCATGATTAGGGGTTTCCTATATAAACTCATCTCTTGAGATGAGAATATCTCTTGGATTGGTCCTCCTTCTCAGGAGTAAGCCCCACGTTACAAGTCCCTTTAACCCGGGCCTCCTTCTCATGATTAAGCCCCAAGTTACAAGTCCCTTTAACATGGGCCTCCTTCTCAGTAGTAATCCCCAATCATAATTTCCTTTAACATTGGGCATCGTTCTCAAGAGTAATCCCCAATCATAATTTCTTTTGATTTGGGATTCCTTCTAAGGAATAAACCCCAATCATAAGTCCCTCTTAATTTGGGCTTCCTTTTTAGGAGTAAGTCCCGGGTTAAGATTACAAATCAACATAAAGTACAAATACCATTATGGACCCTACTCTTGGGATTCTTTCCTAATGTCCTGGTATTCATTTACTTGGGTCGTCATACATACGTAAGCCCCACATCATTTCTCATGACTGCATCTTTCATGGAACAATCATTCAGTTTACAGGTACCCCTGGTTTCTCATACCGAGCATGACTCACATTCTCTTAGAGTGTAAAATTAATCATAAAATCTCTTTTTGGGCCTTTACCTATGCATAAACCCCATATTTCATTGCTCGAGCTACGTATACATTGATTTCTTCCTTAAAAGTAGAGTATGTTGGAACCCTTTATAAGTTTCAATCCCATCTTTGATTAATTATTATTCATCCCATATGACGTTAATCTATATCTTTATTATCGAAATAAAGTGGGTTCTTATTCCTTTTTAACAAGGATACATAGTTATCCCATCCATGGGTATGATCCCAAGTCTGAAATAATCCATGTCTTTCTGAATGATAATAAACTTTAAGTTCCCCAATGAGTGGTTTTAAAACCATTATGGTCATCATAGGGACCAAGAGATTATTATATAATATATTGAAGGATACCATTGACTAAGAATCTCCAATTCATATGGATGAATATTTATCAATAAGAACCTCAAATTAGTGTATAAGATTATCTAAATCCCATAAATATCAATCATCGATTGCCAAATCTAAAGGAAACCCCATTTTTATGCTTGGTGAATTAATAAGGATTCGTAAACATAACTTAAATCTATAAGTGAGTCCTATAGTAGGGAATAATTCCCCCCAAAATGGTGTGATGAGAATAACCTACCATCCTATTGACCAATGCAAATTATTAAGCCTCATCAGTTTACAACTAATGAGCACATACCTTTCGAAAGTAGGTCCAAATGGATAGAGAATCATTGGGGTTTTTCGGTTCTATGAACAAACCATTTAGAAACTGATTGAAATATTTGAAACATAAAAAAATCGTCAATCCCAATTCAAGAATAAATAATATTCTACCCATAAAATGGGATACCTACATATCTATGTGAAAGGAATCTGAACCCTTGTACTTCAGTGACACTTAATGAGACACATCATACCTTTTGAGGTCTTGTGATAAAGACCTAGCCATACTATTTAATGTCATGTGGTATGGACATCTAAGAGGACGTTTCTTAATAAAAGATTGGTCTGGGACTATGCCAAATCTGCCTGAGGCACCTTGAAAGGATGTGGTTTCCATGTTTGATTAGACATTGTTGGGAATATGTCCTTGGAAGAACATGGTCGATTTGAGGTATTGGATTTTAACCTCAAGGTTTTTTCCTAGGTATCCTATGTGTATGAGAAATAATTCCCACTTAGTTCTATAGATATAATAGGAGAGTATAGTCCATTGAGAGAAATGAGTTTGGGCTTACTTATAGAAAAGAATTCCATGATAATTTGGGGATTACTCCAAAGGAAGATGCTCAGATTAGGGAAATTAGGGTTGGATTCTTGAAGAGGACATCCGGGGATCATGGTCCCTAAGAAGGCTACCTACATATTCCAATTATTGGTTAAATTAGAGTTCCCATAGTTCAAGTGGAGAATAAAATGAGGATATCTGGTGAGCTCAGGCCCTGAGAAAGCTTCTTACGTATTCAAATTATGGTGTGAATCAGAGTTATCATAGTTCAAGTTTTTTGTTAAAATTTTGTGACCATGAAATATATAAAATCCCATGTGAGTCATGATATTTGTGATAAATAAGAGGATGAAAAATATTCAAAAAGTCTCCCACATTTTTCCTCCCCCACTATTGGAAGAGGAAATGCCTATGACGACAAGGGTGGATTAGGTGTAGTCATATCGAGAAGGGTGTGAGGTGAAGAACCATACCTCTCTTCAATTTAAATTGGAAAAGTGTCCAATGAAAGGAAAAAGTGAAGGATAACGAATTAGAGAGGAGGAAGACAATAACCTTCTACGTGAATGGATAGCAGCTTACAACAGGATGGTTGCCCTAATATATCTTGGTAGGAAAGGGAATGTTTTATGTTCCTCGAATGGAAAAGAAAGTATGTACCGTACCATCCCTACCAAATTCCCGTGTTTCCAGGTCTTAGATACAAAAGGGGAGAACATAACCCAAACCCTAATCCTCTAAACAGGGAACATCTCAACACTATTCCTATGATAAAAGTCCATGTGACTACAGATATACAATCCCATAGACAATCCATGAATCCAAACCCAAATGTGAATCAAATGTAAGAAGCCTCTAACTATGGATATAAAAATCCACATATGAGACATGCTGATGTTCATTTCCTAAAGGTTTGATAAATTATGATGTTTTTGTGGAGTATTTAACTTTGTCCCTTTCTGATAAGTGAACTGTGGAATGAGATACCCTTCAATGTGTGGCCTTATAGATGGTACATAAGTTCATATATAGGCATTATACACAACTCTATTTTATTGTTACCCTTTGTAGGTGTGTCATTTAATTACCCCACATTGGTAAGCCACGTATTTATACTACATAGGTGTGACACATAAGTTTTTATGATGACTAAAAAATGCTTCACATAGGGGAACCAAGCCTATAGGATCTTCAAATTGTGAATTACATTCAAAACGTGATGATCCCATATAATTATACCTTCTATAGTGTTTTTAGAGAGATACCAATGAAAATGGGAGGGATCTTGGTGAAGGATATACACAATGGGAGATTTAGGAATTCCTTCAGCTTTTTTAGTCTCGGAGATGGGGAGCCCATGTGTCCTATTTATAGGCATGGGGGGCCTAGTTGAAGGGAAAATGTCTGTGTAGGTCCTCCGCTTCGGTCCTCCCTGTAGTTTTTTCAATTAGGTGTAAAGAAAAATACTACCATATAGTTATGCTATGAAAGAATGCCACATAAGATTACAATTTTGGTCTTTTGAGAATTTGTCTTTCCTTATAATTCATCAAACCAAGTCTTGGGATTTTGAAATATCCAGGTCTATCTTCATAGTATTTTTCTATTTATAAGTTGTGTAAAAAATATACAAATTTAACATAAAATTTATTCCAATGTCTATATTAATAATATAAAAATTGAGCAAATTATACTTTTAAACATATTTTAAACCATAATTTAACTTTTTAAATTCTTTCAAGTAAAAGATAAATTTTTAAATAAATATCTTTTTTCCCAATTGATTGACAAATTAATCCTTTTATAAAATTATCAAAATTTCACCTTAAGATAATTTTGAAATGGCTATTTAAAAAATTAGTCTAATTTTTTTAAAAAAAAATATTCAAAAAATACATATTAATATATGTTCATAAAACAGGATGAAACCTTTATTTACGAATACTAAATTTATTTACATAAAAGAAGATTTATTTTTGTTACACACATTGAAAATATATTGGATGAAAGATATAATATTTTATTGAATATAATATACATAAATATAATTCAAATCACTCGTTAATAGGGATTAATTAATTTATTATGAAAACAACATTGTGCACATTGAAATAGTTCTTCAGAAAAACATCTCTTTTATTTTCATTTCGTTTTTTCAATTTAAAATTTTTTGATAAACAAATAATTAATTGTGCACATACTTTATAAAAAAGTGATTCATAATAAAAATGCTCTTATTCATACCCTCCAACATAATAGATAGGTGATAACTATCCCATTAAATAAATATATTTTATAGTACAACATGTATTGTTTAAACTCGATCATTTGTGTTACGGAAGCTATCAAAGTAATTAAATCTTTTTGAAAACAAATATTCTATAAAATCATGGTTTGTTACATTATACCCCCTTAAAATTATTTTTTCTCAAAAAATTATGTTCTCTAATATAAAAAAATAGTATACTTATACCTCATCATATCCTTGAGTTCATGTGTAACTTCCTCAAATTGGTGGGTTTTGATAAAACTGTGAATATGTGAGTGATATTTTTTTCATTAAATTATCTCTATATTATCCAAAATCTACACCATTTGATCATCATATGAAATATAATTATTTAGTTTTTTTACCTATTATTTTAGTATAAGTTATCGTTCAAGTATATACTTCCTCTTTGGACATACTTGGAACATATCGTGAACTTTAGAGAGATGTAGTGGAAGAAAAAATTTATAAGCTAATATCATAATATGGTCGAGAAACTTAAAGGGAAAAATATAAATCCCACATTGAATTACATTATTTTTAAATACTATAACCTTATTCCATGTATAAATTTAGAAATACCTTTTCACTATCTACAAAATCGAGATCTCTTTGGAGATTATCACTAAAAATTTTCTATCGATATTGTTCTCCTATTATGTACTAATGATGGGATCTAACCATCTCTTATGTAACATTTTATATCTCAAGTATTAATATCATTTTTTCTCCAACATCATTCAATCACATTTGATTTATATACTTCTTTTAAAATAGGGCTTCATAAGGATCCATCTAAATTCTTCATTGAAAGTTACTATTTTATGAAAACACCCCTAGGGGAAGGTGTTGATCCCAACAACCATTAAATACCAATTAAAAAAGATATCAAAATATATTATAGGGTGTTATTGGTTCTCATAGAATGACCATATTTATGAGGATGATAATTGCAGATGAAACATAACATTGTATCATGTTCCTGGTGAAGACTTTGATGTAGCTTCTTGGTAAACCTCATATGTTGATCAAATATAACAGTATGTGCAATACATTCAGTCTTACAACATCCATAATATAAATTCAGTTATGATGATCAATAAAAAATTATTCTATGCTAGAAATTAGTTATGCTGACTTCGTATAAAGATCAAATATAACCCATATAGCATTATTCACATTAGATGTTTTACGGATTCTAATGAAAAAATCAAAAGTTATTTTCTCCCATTTACATTCTATTATGGGATTCAGTTCTAAAATCCATATAGAATATTGTTTCTCATCCATAACTTATTTACATACAAAGAATTGATATACATATTCTTTAATATACATTTTGATGTTTTCCACTAGAAATACTCTTTCAAGTCTCAATATATCATCATACTTTTAAGATGATTATAGAATTAAAAAACCATGATATTAATCCAATAGGTTCTTCTTCGAATTTGGTATTGACTATAAACATACATAGATCCTAAATTTTATCATACCATCAAAATCATGGTTGAACACATTGACATCTCTCACCTACTTTTGTAGCTCGATATCTTTTTTTGTGCCACATTAATACTTATATGCATAGATGGTTGATCAATTATAATATCATAATTTTATTTCTACCCATCATTTAATATTTCCAAACCCTTCCTTATATAATTTTTAATATTGGATTTTTTTTCATCATCATAGATAAGATAACATGATCCTTTTGGGTCAATGAATTGGACAACATGTTCACATTACAAGAGTTTAATTTATTGATCAATAGTAATATTTAATCAGAACCAACCATCTTTTATGGTTCATATGGAGCTATTTCTGAGTAAATATATACTTTATGATTTTATAATAAGTATATATATCACAACATACTCTATAAAGACAAATCTTCTATATCATTAATTCAATATATATTGTTAGGGACTCCAAATAAATAATCATTTAATTATTCCCATGAAGCATCAATTTTCATGAGGAACAATCTATAACCTTGTCAATTTGTATGAGAATTAATCCTAGACCCTTCTTTGATGCATAAAAATATATTACAAACCCTTATTCACTATTATTTATTGTAATAAAATGTCTACTAACATTCATTCTCTTCAATTCCATAAAATTTTCATCAAATCTATTCATCAAAAGGAACAAATCTCCCTTCAAAGTTAAATAGGTGAATGGAATGGAAAGCCATTAAAAATTATATATAAAGAATCTATAATATTCATCCAAACTAAGTAAACTACTATTCTTTAAAACCATTGTTGGTAAGGGATATTTCTTAATAACATACATCATTGAAGGATTCCCTAAAATACACTATCAACGTATTAAATAACCCGAGAATGAAACATTCGAAAGGCAAAATATACACTTGATAAATTTTATATTAAATATCTCCCTACTTATGGTTATCGGTACAATTATCAAGTAATAAAAAGTAACATATATTTACTTTGATTATATAATAATAAGATAAATAAATTCGACCACAAACTGATGATGTTATTCCTTAAAGACTCTATTAAATAAATCCATTAAAATATAATTTTAATTATAATTCCAAATTAAATTACTCTAAATTCAGTGTGACCACACCATATTAGGAAGGATTTCTTTTGTCTATCTTGAATTTTTACCATCAACATGAAGTAACCATGGAAAAGATCAACAGTGGAATATTATTGACCATCTCTTATTTTGATCCGAAATACCATTAATACAAAGAAGTGAATACCTGTTCTTGACAGTGATCATTCATTGTTATAACTAGTTAATGAAAATAATAAGTGACCCATATTAATTCATAAAAATAATAATTTATTCACCCCAATGAGATACACATGTCCATATAAGTATTGTACCAAGATTATCATATAATTACATTTTCAAATCCAGTAACTCAATTGGGGTGATTCTATATGTTTCATTCGAAATAAGTGTATAACTTTGTGTGTGTTCTATTAAAAACATAAATTCATTTCTCAGAGTAATGAAAAATAATTATTATAGAAATATATCAATAAAATCCAAAAAATTAGGCATATAATTGATTTTGAGATTCTCCCCAACCATGTGAAATAAATAATCTTCATGGATACGAATCAAGACTTATAATAGGGAAGTAGATACCATTACAAAATTTCATTCATCATTTCACTGATAAATGACCATGGGTTATTCTAGAATACCAAATGTGGCTACCTTGGCTCATTAATTGACATTGAATCCATATAAGTAAATCTAGTCCATACATATAATCACATCAAATTATACTAAATGGATAATCATAGGATTTACGTGAACCATCTCCCCACAAACTACAATCAATGAGGAACTACAGAATTGAGAAGTGACCATCATACCATTATGACATTTCCCCATAAACTAAATATCTAATAATTGACATTTTAATTCAACACCCTTTTCATATTCCATAGATATAATTATTTGGATAGATTCAGAATCAATAAAATATATTATCTCTTCTATAGTGGGTAATAAATGGATTTGTCACCATGTTATTCTCATAACAAATTTTGGTTGTCGTGATCACATGAGATTTCAATTTTTCATTGATTATATGTTCTTTATAAATATGATTATTATTATAAACCTTAGAATTCATGAACAGATTGAAATAATTCCCATTATCATTATATTTATATCACAATAGTATAATTGGTGAATTATTTGGTGTCTTATTCACTTCTATTATTTTTAACAACCTATTATTTTCATTCCAACATACACATGCTTTATAAACCACCATTCCAAATTTTTAGCACCTCCTAGATATATTCATGTAAGTCCCCTTATTTTTCTTCACAGATTTTTAGAATGTAGATTATTGAAATTTGTTTCCAAAATGTAATTTATTTGAGTTTTCCTGAGACTAAATATTACATTTCTTAAAAAAATCATGGTAATGATGGTAATATCATATTTTTATTTCAGCATTTAGGGCACATAAAATTATTAATCATATATAATAATATCTCTTATAGAAAATTCCTTCAGATCAATGTATTTTAAGGTACCAAATAATTTGACATTTTTTCATGAATGGCTAATGATTAAACTGGAATTATATCATGCATGTCTTGTGAAATTTTCCATAAAAAGACTGATGGATTCAACTCTCTTTTTCTTACGCTCCATAAAGTTGTTTTTATTTAATTGTATGTATAATTTGTGGGAATTACTTAATGAAAATATTATATTATAATCATCCAATTATATGATTATAGTTTCCTAATCATATCATGTATTACTAATTAGGTTCCTTTAATGATCTTTTTAACCTTCCAAATTCTAAATGACTATGAAGTTATTTTTATGTCCTAAGCTCTAAAGAATATATAATATACTCTCAATGGTGTTGATCAACCACGTAGCTACTCTTAAATCAATATTCTCACTAAAATAAGGTTTATGTTACCTCATGAAAGACTCAACATTACATTTTCCTGTACATTTATCATTTGGAAGATCAATATAATTTATGGAATATGAATGTTCTATGAGAATAAGAACTGGATTCTATATTTGATGTCATGAAATATTTGGTTTCTCAGGATAAAATTAATTTTATTATCCACCAAATTTTTTATTAGAATGATGTCTTATGGTTTTATCCATTTTCTAAAATTGAAAATAAAAGTATGAGATTCAATAATTAATCATATTGTGAAATCACTTGATAATTAAATGTTTCTATGATTACTAAATCCTGATAAATGTTATTCAACCTATGAAACTATAGGTTTATCCTAGTATATATGTGGCCATATTTTATTCAAATTCTTCAAAATGATGTTCAATTTTTTTTATTATCCCATGAATATAACGTGAGAGTGTCAAGCTAGGAGGGCAGTAAGGACACACTATATGTGCACTAGAGTGATGGTCGGGACATACTCAACCAACTCATAACAACATTGAATCCCCTAGATGAATATGTTGCAAAACCACATCCACTTGTAGTATCAGATAGGGATTTATATTTAGTTAAATTATATAATACATTTTATACAAAAAATATTAGAATGTTATCTTATACATAGTAATATCCTCAAGGTTATCAATAATTCATGATAACCCTAATATCTAAATAATGACTAAACCTCATGTTGATATCAAATATAAAAAATTATAATCCTATATATAATTAATATATCTTTTCAAATTAATATTCAATACATTTCACAAATAAACCCTATAGTATGGTTGAGGATTACTGTATTTAGAGACAAAATACATAATATTATTATTTATTTAATGATATTAGCCATATTATAAAAATATATATACCCATTTAGTACAATTTTATCATTTAACCTACTTAAAACTCTTTCTTTATAACCGAGGGAAATGAAATAAAATAATGTTTGAACTCAGGTTCTCAGTAATGGTAAAAATGGGAGACATAAATCAATGATCATATAAAACCACAAGATAAGAATAAGGGTATGAGATAATGACCATAACCTAAAATTGTCATACAAAATCAATTAAAAATGATAAACATGAGTCATTCCATAAAACATTATCATTAAAAAGTACATAAATCATATGATTGATAAATCATCACAATTGAATCGTAAACCATAATTTTATGTCATAAATGTGTGGAATCATCATAATTATAGAAATAATTCCATATTACAAGGTTAACAACTTATACCAGATAATCATATTTTATTATGAATCCGAAACTATTTCCCACATCATAATAGAACAAGAATCAAAATTTTCATGCCACTATGGATCAATCACATAGACTTGTTTCCTAAAGTGGATCAAGCACAACAATATGTATCTAACATTTATCTGATTATATATAAATATTTACCCAATTAATAATAGTTATATAATATTAAATAACCACCCATAAAAGAATTTAAACCATAAATATTTTTCCATTAGATCATTAAAAATTAATAATATCATCATATCATAACCCATGAAAATAAAACCACCTTCATTACCATAACCAATTGAAAATAAAATTGATTCACAAAAAAATCATCATAAAAATCATAAAACATATATATAATTAATAAGGATTGTATCATGATATCCAATAACCTATTAAATATATGTAACACTAACTATCATTGAAATTATTGAATATAAAAACCAAAAAAAATATCATTAAGAAAATTCTTGAGGAAAATATACCATCAATTTTTAAATATATTATTTAAAATCATAAAATTTCTCAAATATTAATGATATTATTATCTCTATAAGTTACATTGAAAACTATTAAATGAATATTCAAATAATTTCATAGTTATAATGTCTTGAACTTTTTCATTCCATATAAGTTATATAAACAATAATTTTAATTTTTTAAAAACATTCAATAATAAATCATTTGGAATGTAAGGGCCTGACACCATTTTCATGGGGTTTGTTCCTTATTTTATTACAGTTGAAAATAAATATGGAATATGAATCCTAAAGGACCATGTATTTTATTATATTTTGAAACAAAATAGATATATATGTTCAACATTATAACTTGAAATGAAATACAACATATAATTTTTATTGGGAACTTCCAAAACTATAAGTTTATCCTTGCAGGTCACTCATAATAATCATATTCATGTCTTGAAAGAATGAAAAATAATATAGGGGTGAGATCAAATACTTAGTAAGAGTATGAAATGCAGTCGATGATATCATAAATGTAAGAATTATGGATGGTGGATCACTAAAAACAAAATCCATTAAAAATAAACTTGACTGCATTATGGTGGGAATAAGAGCTGAATAAATAATCCCATACTAAAACATAGTAATGGGTATTCTACTGGTCGAATAACTATATGAACTATATATAATATTTTAATAATGAAGAAATTTGTAATATGGTATTTCATAACCATACCTTCAAGGCCTCTTTCCAAGACCATAAAGATCCATTTTGTAAAGGCCTTGTGCCAAGACCATAGTCTGTCTCATGAGACCCACCTATGCACCGAGGGGATATAGCGGGTCCACCCAATACTTACTAAGTCAAATTTATTTCTCATCTGAATATGGATAAACAAAAAAAACATATATATTCATATTAAAACTAACAAATGAAATGTAAATAACTTTCCTCAAGCAATATTCATAAACACTAGCCATTTGAAGTAAATTGGTAAATGGTTTTAAGAAATCACATACATATTAAAACTAATGGTACACTGTTAAATTAAATATAGTATATAAT
Source organism: Viscum album (assembly GCA_963277665.1). Taxonomy (NCBI): domain Eukaryota; kingdom Viridiplantae; phylum Streptophyta; class Magnoliopsida; order Santalales; family Viscaceae; genus Viscum; species Viscum album. The sequence continues at coordinate 1,037,443,291 of OY728140.1, read as the reverse complement.
ATTATAGAATATTAATCACAATAAAAAATAATAATCAACAAGATTGGTTAAATGGATGATGATACTCTTATAAAATCATCGTCTAATTCTTCAGATGAATACTAGTTTACTTTGAAATGAATAATTTTTTTGGAGAAATAATTGTATAAAAAAATGTGAAATAAGAATGTATTTAAAAAAAAATTGTGATTTTATAAAGATATTGGTTTCCAAATATATATTATATAGTTCCCTTCATTAATATATAAGAATTTGAGAAATTCCCTTGAAAATGGTATTTATTTCGGGATGAAATTTAGAATGATCCTTTTAAAACATATAACTCAACATAAATGAAAGTAGTATTATTGTTGGTACATATATATATAACATTAAAAATAATTCATGACTGTTAAATGTGAATAAATAATAATTTGATTGATGTAAGTTGAGATTAAGAGTAACTCGTATGAAAATAGGGGATCGGGTAGAAAGCCATTACCTTATGTCTGAAGGTGTTCCAAACATGATCTTAATGTCCTGAATAATAAAATTTAGGTCAATAAATTATCAATTCCATAAACACATTTACATGTATCTAATTTTTTATAACCTTATTAGCTTTATTAATGTCCATTTTATGGGTTAAAGGATTCAATTTCACAGTTTGGGAGTGTTTCCTTCTTTGGTTTTCATGATCTGTTTTCATATATTCATGTATGGATAAACATATAGAATGAGAATGGTTTTCCATAATATAAGTTGTATATTATTATTAAACAAAAAAATATTACATGGTCATAAAATTAGTTTGGGTTTTTGGGGTGAGGATGAATCATTATATACAACATTAATTGTAATTTTTTGGGTTAATTGTCTATTCTTGATCACAATGAAATAATTTTGATTTATAAATCAAAATCATTTGTACAAAAAGATTACAGAACATTAAATAAGTTATAATATATATATATAATATTCTCTTTCAACTATAACAATGGTTTCATGATTATAATTGAAGACAGTAATAGAAATTGAAAACTCGTTGTCCTTGAATGTGATAAATTAACACGTCTCAGATGGTGTTTCATTTCATGTATAAAAGAAGGGGAAAGTGATGATGAATAATTATTCGTTTATTAGAAAAAAAATTTAGTATAGGTAAGGTACTAGATTAATCACAACACTTGGATGAAAAGAGGCGGAGAAAAAAAAGAAATTTAACGACCCTGCAATACAATAAATGGAAAGTTGAATTTTCCTCTTGATGTAATATTCCTTGATAGCATATTTATGAGAGATTTCGTGGTCATTTTATGAGACCAATGGATATTGGATGCAGTGCAGGACCATTGTGGGATATTTTGGTAGAATTTATAAAAATCACAAGGCTTTATAGGATTCATGAGAAGAGGGGGTAAGGGGGGTTGTAGTGGATGAGATGAGGGTTTTCCAATTATTCTACACATTATTTTATTATTTTGTCAATGAAAACCAATAGTATTGATTCTTGTGACCAAGAATGGTAATATGTGCAGGTGAGTTCAATCAAGTGGTCTTACATCATCCTTACATCACCAATCACTCAATAAAACAATTATTTAATATTTATTGTAAATTATAATATTTTACTATCCATATAAAATTGAATTATTTTAAAAAAATATCAAAAAGTCACCCCAATCATTTTTGGATGTGTAGAATTAAAAAATTGACATCAAATTTTTTAAAATATTTTATAAATTTTATAATTTATATTTTTAAATAAAATCACAATTTATTTGAAAAAAAAATTTAAAACTATAATTCGTTTTATATCACCCTTAAAATATATCAAGATCTCGTTATCTTATAACCATAATATAATAAAATAATAATATGATTTACATATTAATAAGGGTCATATTACTATTCATAAGGGTATGTTACTATTCATGAAAAAATAATTTGGTTCTATGAGACTCTAAATATATTACTAAACACAATCATGTATGTCATTTTTTTTTGGAAATTCAAACACTCTTAGGTGGAAAAATTATGATTACCTACTAGGCTATAACAAATTGTTTTTTTGTAGAGACTTAGTTTTGCATGCATTCAACACTAAATTTATTTAAAAAATATTGGGGTGTTATATTAGCCTCTATTTATAAAAATTTATTTTTCAAAATTACCATAATGTTACCTCACAAAAAGATTTGGGTAGTTCATATTCCTACGTTCCTCAAGCTCCCATATTGCCTCTTCGACTTTATGATTTTTCCTAATTATCATTACCATTCGAGTCAAGAGATTCTGGAACACTTTTCATATAGTGTCTCAAATCTAAATAGGCACTTTACAGTACCATAGTGTAGGATAAGATTCTATATCTTCATAAGTGATGACATGATTTGGGTCTATCATGTACTTTCTCAATAATGTGATATGGAACACATTGTGTAATTTAGACAGGTGAGGCTGCATAGCCCAACGATATAAAATAGCTCTAATTCTCTCAAGAATTTCTAAAGGGACTCTATACCTAGGGCTCAGTTTCCCATTCTTCCCATATATTATAACACCCTTCAAAGGAGATACTTTCAAGAAATCATGATCTCCCACTAGAAACTCCAAATCCTTCCTTCGATTATTAGTAGCGGTTTTATTTTTCCTTGACCTGAATAGATTTCTGTTTAAATAGTCTTTACCTTTACTTTTTTTCCTCCATAATCTCTGGGCCCACAAGCTTCCTTTCTCCAATATCATTCCTACAAGTTTATATACGGCATATCTTTCTATATAATGCATCATAGGGTGTCATTTGAATACTTGAATGGAAACTATTATTATAGGAAAACTCCACTAAATATAAATATTGATCCCACATTATTTAAAATTCAACTTAACATTTTCATAACATGTTCTCTAAGGTTTGGATCATTCTTTTTGATTTCCCATCAGTTTCAAAATGATAAAAAATACAAAAAACAATACTTAGTATACAAATATTTCTAAAGACTTTTAAATAATTTCGATGTAAATCTAGGATGACTATCATACACTATTTAAAGAGGTGTTCAATAATGCCTTATAATATCATTAATATAAAATTTTTAAGCCGCTCTAGTGGAAAATTCTCTCTTATGGTGAGGATATTTGTAGATTTTGTATATTGGTCCATAATTTGCCATATTGGTCAATATAAGTTCAACATTACAACTTGAAATGACAAATGTTTGGGATAATTAGAGGTCCTTGATCACTACTAACTCAATTTTATTTATAAATAAATATCATGTGTCAAAAAATAAATCCATTACCGTAAATAAGTTATAATACATATATTATATTCTATTTCCTCACCACAATGGTTTCATGACCTGAATTGAATTTGGTAATTCAAATTGAAAACCCTTCATCCTTGATTGTGATAAATTAATCCATCTAGGATGGTGTTTCATTTATATTATTAAAGAAGGGGAAATGAAAGATGATGAATAATTATTTATTTATCATAACAAAATTCACAGTACATGTAAGGTACTAGAGTCATCACATCATTTGTATGAAATTTGGTGAGGAAAGAAAAAGAATATAATCAAAAGTTAAATAAAATAAATGAAAAGAAGAGTTTACCTCCTGATGTAATCATCCATGAGAGCCTCTTTAGGGAAAGTGTATTAGTGTTTTTATTAAACCAAGGGATGTTTGACGTGAGGAAGGAGCTTGGGAAGAGATTTTGGCAGAAATTTGACAAGTAACAAGGCATGAGAGGAGTGAAGAAAAGTGGGAGTGAGTGGGTTTATATGAGAGGATATGAGGGTTTCCCCATTATTATAATCATTATTTTATTAATTTCTCAAATACAACGAATATTATTTATTCTTTTGACCCATAACATTAATGTTTTCATGTGATTTCGAACCAAGTGGTCTTATATAATCCTTAATCACCTATGACTCAATAAATCATGTATTTAGTATTTATCATAAATTATCGTATTTTACAATTCATATAAATTGTAGTATTTTAGAAAAATCCCTATAATTCACCCCGACCATTTTATGCTGCGTTTAATTTAAAAATGAAATCCATTTTTTAAAAATAATTTTATAAATATTATTAATTTAATTTTTAAATAAATTCACAATTTATTTGAAAAATAAAAATTTTAAAACTATAATTCATTTTATATCAACTTGAAAAATTAATCAAGATAAACTTATATATCAAAATTAAGAAAATGAAATTATAATATTAAATAAAATTCATAAGGTTCATATTACTATTCATAATGGTACATTACTATTCATCAAAACCTATGTTGATTCTATCAGACTCCAAATATTTTACCCAACGTACCCAAGTATGTCATTTTATCAAAATTGAAATAAAAAAGTTGGAAAATTATGTTTATTGGATACGTTATTACAAAGTGGTGTTTTTTAGATACGTAGTGTTTCATCCATTTAATATTAAATTTTTTAGCAAAATATTGGGGGTTTATATGGAAAATGAAACAAATATTTCATTTAAACAATTTTATAGTATTTTAAACAAGGTTAAAAATTAATTTTAAATATATTTGGACAATAGTGAAAACATTCTTGAAATTATATCTGAAAAAATGGTTTTTGAAGAGAAATATTCTCGACTGAATAGTAAAACATTGTTAATTTTCATTAAAAAATATTTCGATATCTTGAGTAATTTAATTATTGAAATTTAAAGATAAACATGTATTAGAAAGAAATAACTATAGGATAATAAATATTAAATAAATTTATCAAATAAGGCTTTTATAATTTCATCAATGGAAATTCAAATATAAAAAATCGTATTTAAAAGAAAGATTAAAAATAAATACCTTGTCTAATTTCATGATTTTTCATACATGATTGAACCACCTATTTAATAAATATAATTTTATTCAAAATTAATTGTATATATCATACAATTTATTGTTTTCATATAACCTTATCTTACTTATCAATTATGAATTGTTTATTAAAAGAACTATTTTATGTGATAACAGCTTGGTTTTTCATGTATTTTATGGTTCTGTTGTTTTGTTCCATTTAATTTGATCATGTTTCTATAATATTTGGAATGTTAATAATAATATTAAAATAATTTATATTAATTACATAAATATTTAGATTTTTCCATAAAATTTAAATATATAAGAATATATTACACTATTCATGGAGACAATAGGTCGTTCATTTGTGTGAATGATGTCATCATTTTTCAATGAAGGGAATGAAAAAAACGTACATAATAATTAAAAATTATATAATTATTATTATACCACATAAACCACACATATTCATCATATAAATACTTGTTACTATCCATATAATATATATATGAAAAAAGAATCACATCATTGTGTGGAGGTGATATCTGACACATACACATGAGCGGCATTATCATTTTCTTATAGATTGGAAGTTAAGAAGGGAAATATAATATTATAAATAAATAATTAAAGTTAAACCATAAATTTTATATACATATATATATATATACATATATATATTAAATATCTTATTATAACCAAGTGTGAGAGGCAATGATGGAAAACAAATTATATCGATTCACGAGGTGAAAGTCTATTGTGCACACATTTGACAATACTGAATCCCATTTGATAGCAGAGGAATCTAATATTAGCTAATAAATTCAAAAAACTATTTACTGGTATATTTAATACTATGGATTTATTATTACATCATATTTAAAAAAGATTTTATGGGGGTATAAGACAAAATAAAATACAAACATATGGTGAAGAACTATACAACATCTTCAGACAACCTCTTTAGTTTTATACCTATAGATTTCCTATAATTTTTTATGATTAAAACCGGGAATCTAAGTCATGTTCAGTGAGTTAAGGGATTTTAGTTGGTATTAGATAAACAAAAAGTATCTTGAAGTGTTTATAGGTGAGGAATATATTGTGCCTTTAAATTTGAGATGAGTGGTACACATGTAATTTTTAATATTTTAATATAATGTCCAGTCAATTTTTTGTAAAAAGGCATTATATAGTCCTTATTTAGAGTTGATAATGGTAAAGTTTTAATAATACCATCCAATGGTGTTCATAAAAGTTTTTAATTCATTTTAGTCATTATCATTTTAGTTTAACATCTGGTAAACCTCTTTTAACCTTTACCATGGTAACATGTTTTCAGCGATTTTAATATTCATTATAACAGAAATTTAAATTTAAATTATTAAAAAAATTAGTTACTCTGATTTTGAATATTTTATATATTTTTCAAATTCAATATATAAGATTTATATAATTTAATTGTAAATTAAGCCAACAAAGGTTACTAAAAGATTTTTACTGACGAAAATGTTCTCTTAATTACAATTTTTTATATAAAATATATAATTAATAAATTAATTCCAATGGCATAATATGTATTTATAATAATATAACGAAAATAACATTAATTTTTAATAAAATTTATAAAAATATTTTTTTTACATACGTAGAATTAGAAGGCAATTTTTTATAATAATTAATATTTTTTAGTATTCATCAGAAAACATAAATTTTCATAAAATTGTCAAGAATTCACTATAAGATAAATTTTCTATGTTTATTTCACAAAATAATTTTATTTTTTCTGAAAAAATATCTGAATTTAGAAAATAATTATTTTTGAATAAGTGAGCAAAATGAGATGTTAATGTAGTTAATAAAAATAACGTTTTCAACATAACACATGATTTATTCTTATCATATGCCTAAAAATATAATATGAATGTTAAAAAAAATTGTTGAATATATAACATATAAATTATATTAAAATAATTCAATCATATTGACCAATTTAATTTATTTATAAAAACGCACATTGCATGCATAAAAATGGGGTTTTCTAAAAATTTCTTCGTAATTTTTAAATTGGTTTTTATTTTTTAGGTTAATTTAATTGATTTCCAAAAAATTAATTTTATACATATATAAACCATATAGTTTTTTTAATTTAGATATTTATATTCATACCGAGAAAAATATTTACCATGTGATTACTATCACATTATATAACAGCAGTGAATTGTATATCATGGGTTTTTAATCTAAGCATAATGTGTAATGTAATCTATTAGACAAATTTAATTTACTAAAACATGTTTCATAAAATCAAAATTGTATTAATTTAAAAATGAAAATAATTTGTATGTTTTTATAAAATAATATATAAATTAAATAATTCTTCAGTCCTTCAAGTATTTATATCCTATTTGATTTAAGTTGTTATCCAATCCCCCAAATTACAATAATTCTCCATAAAATACTAAACACTCTGATTATAGAGAAATTTTAACATATTATAAAATATTATCCTAGTGTATAATGTTATATAAACCAATTATCTAAAAAAATATAATTTCATAATCCTTATTCAATCAATAATTACATTTTTTATAAAATTATTACATTTCTTTCATTTTAAAAATCTTTTTAGTCTTAAATTTTTAATGAATTTGGTCATAACTATTAAAAAACATACTTTTTTTGTTGGAATCATTTACTTATTATCCATTTTCCCAACAATATATGAAATTTAAAATAATATAGGTACCTTTTTCAAGACAAATATTTATGATTATAAACATGAATTATTTTTTATTCTAATTCAATCATATACCCTATGAAAAAATCCTGAGTGGTTTATGAGAAAAAAATCAGAAAAATTACATATAGAAATAAATAATGAAACTCTTTATTCCATTTTAAAATAATGAGTTTATAAAAGTGTGGTTTTCTTTAACATTATAAACTATGATATAAAATGAACCTTTACTTAGTGATGATATCATCATTAATGTTTATAGTTTTTGATATAACACATTATACTAAAACATACTGTAAAAATCATATTCATGTGCGTTTCATTATGAAACACGATAAAACATGAATAAACATTTTTCTTAAGAATATACATTTTTACACTATGAAAAAAAACATTCACAAAAAACAAAAGACCATTACCATACCATAGGAAATGAAATGATTTACATTAAAACCAATTATCAAGAATATGAAAATAATTTCTACCCTTGGGATATAATAATCATGTAACATTAAAAATATCACATAATATTTTAATAGAAAGTATTGTGAACATATAATATAATTATCTGTATAAAATAATCATTTGTCATTGTATTGGAGTGTTATATCAGGCTCACTCATCATCATGAGCTATATCAGGATCACCAATTATCATAAGTTGTATTAGGATTTACCATAAACACAAATAACGTACACGAAACATAAAAATAATAAAACCCAATTTTTTTTCATTTTCATCATCAAACTCATAATAAAACATTTTGAATTGTATTGGAAAAACATTTATGAGTATTGATATATCATTTTTCCATCAAAATATAATTGTTTGAACTAAAATTACCAGAACAAAGGGAAGTAATGATTTTAATTGAATGAAACATGGGTAATAATAATGAACTCCAAGTCAATAAATAATTAATGTGGAAGCGGGAAAAGTTATTAATATCTTATAAGTATAAATAAAAGATTACTTTTTTTTGTAAAAAAGTTAAATAATTCCATCAAAAATTGCTTTTGAACACCATTGAATAAATTTTAAAAAAGACAAATAATATGTCATTTATTTTTTATTTATGACCATATAAATACATCTATTAAATAATTATAAGAATATATAAATTAATAGTAAGATATTTTGAATATAAATCTTTAAATCATTTAAAACATGAATTTTCAGCCAATGTGTACCTTACCTCGAGTCCAACACATAAAATATATTATTTATCACCATGAATAAAACACTTATTTTAATTATTAAATTAAATAAAACCATTTTCTTTTTTTCCTTATTATATTTTTTATAAATTTATATATAAATATTTAATTAAATTTTTTGCATTAGATTTTTTGAATTTATTCATCTCATATTTCCAAAACTACTTTGGTAAGTCGAATAGGGTCAATGAAAATATTATTTCATCATCTCCAATATAATAATAATGAAATAATTTTTATTTTATATATAAATAATAATTTTAAAACATACAAGAGGGATGGTTATTAAATATGATCTAGGATTCAATCATTGAGATGGTATGTCGTACATACTCATAAGTAAAATTTCAGTTTTTATAGAACTCATTAGAAAGAACTTATATATTTTTTATATATATAATTATGAGTATATCATAAAAAATATATTAATTCTAAAAATAATATTATATATTTCATCCATGGGATGTGTTTAAAAAACGATTACATTTCTTCACAAAGGCCACAATCCAAACGTATTCAAAAAATGACATTATCATTTTTCAATGGATGGATGCGTAAGAAAATTGATTATATATTATACTTAATAAATTACAATTATTTCATTAATGTATAATATATTCATAAAATTATTCATTATAAAACCCAAGTGAGGGACTTATAGAAAATGAAACACAACACTTTATGAATGAGGCAGTCCACACATATGCACAAATGAATTATTTTTGTTCCACGTTGGATGGAATATTTTTGAAAAAGTGGGGTAAAGTAGTCAAAATAATATTTCATCATATTTAAATTATTTATTTTATTATATCATCATAGTGAAATAATATTTTAAGGTTTTAGGAGGATAAATAAATTTAAAGAGTTATGATGGGACGATTACCTCATCTTCAGATACCTCATTTAGATCCTATATTAAAAACCATTATAACGGTATTTTATGTAGAAAAGTACCTATAATTATTGTATTGGGAAGTTTGAAATATTATTATGTTTTTTTTAATATAAAAGGCACATGTTAGTGTATAGAAAATCGGTATGGGTGTGCTTTTTTAATGGAGGGAAGGGTCTCTTTTTTATATTCATTAAGTATTTTAATATAATATGTGGATACCTCTTATAAATGGATAAAAATTAGCATATATTAGAATATAAAGATTATACGATCTTAATATAATGCTAAAATCAAATTCATATTTGTTTAAATATCATTTTAAAACTTATCTATTGGTTTAAGATCATCATTAGCCAATTTTAACATTAACCATATTAATGTATTTTTCATTAATTAAGAGTTTTAATTTTATATTTAAGTTTGAATAATGGCTCATAAATGATGATGGGTTGAATTCATAGACCATATATTATCATAATGGGGCACTTCAATGTTTTTTATTATTTTTTAATAATTCAATAATATACTATTCAATAGAAATGATTATTAAATTTTATGTTACATTTTTTAATTTTTTTTGAATTAAAACACCAAAAGATAGTAATTTATTTTTAATTTACAATTTTAAAATATCACATAATATTTTATATTGATATATTAAATTTTAGGATCACTATATGTGACCCAAAATATATTAATTTTAGATTTTTAATATTCATTTAATTGATTTCTCTACTTCTTGTAGAAGCATTTTGTCAGTGATGCGTATGAATTTATAAAACTTATTCCAAAAAATTAAATTAAATTAACCTGATAAAAAATATTATCTATCTTTAAAATTACTATTTTTAACTAATATTAGTTTTTTTATCAATTTCCAAAAAAAATTAAAAACAAAATTTAAGAAAGAGAGTGGCATTTTTAACTATATCCTTTACATAAAATACATTAAAGGTCATAATCCAGGAAAATTAGTTACAAAACGTCATATATTAAAATTTTGGATTATTATGGATGAAATATTCTCCTCAATTGAAATTAATGAATTTTTTTAATTAAATTTAATCCTTATTTAATTTTTTAACCATAATTCACTCATTTTATATTTATAGTGATAATAAAACTGTATTATCATTTCTATCCATATTGAACAAAAAATAAGTAGTACTTATTAACTAATATTAATTTATCTGATTATAAATATGAAATATAATTTTATCAAATTCAATTTATATATGTGTAATAATTTAATTTCAAATTAACCCACAAAATTAGATGAAATGAAATTTTCTTGTAAAATTCCCGTTTATGTACAAAAATGAGATTATACAAAATGTATATATAATGATTTGTACAATAGAATTTATTATATTATGATTAATCAAATGAAACTAATAAAATTTTAAAACAAATCCAAAATACAATGTGACTTTGTATGTAATTGATATGAAAAGATGAATGTTCATAGAAATCAACATTTTTCACTGTTGAATTAAACAATCAATAATTTTAGAAAATTATTAGAATTATATCCCATGATTATTTCACCATGATTATTTAAAAAAGTGTATCCTTTATTATTATTTTCAATTGTTCCAAAAATTAATATTAATATTTTCTCCCAAAATTAAATAATTATCATTGTTTGTGGAAAATTATTTTTAAAACCAAAATTAACCATAATGAAATATTGATTTCTTTTTTCATAATAATAAAAAATAAATTTTTATTAGGTAGGACATATATATATATATATATATATTATGATATTTTTAATCCTATTTATACCTTACAATTTAATGACTATGATATAACAATAACATTAAAATAATAAGATATCATGTATTATTTTTTCTCGGTGGTTAATCATCTATATACAATCAAACAATGATATCTTTTAAAATATTTAAATATAAAATTAATAAATATGTAATAGTCTTTGGTATCACCGATACAATGATTCTGAAATTACTATAAAATTAAAATAATATATTTGAAAACACATAAATTAAAAAGGATTTGGATGAATTTTTATTTTACATGGATTTCGTTAATAATTAAGAATGAAATATGATGATATAAGTATTCAAATTATATCTCTATTTTTGTCATTTTGTTTTTAAAGTCATATTATCAGAATAGCCTTGATAATTACACTATGGATATTTAATATTAAAAAATATTGTAATAATTTTTTAAAAATCATCAAAATACAATAATTAAAATTTTTTGATTGAAAACGATCTAAAATATCTATTTATGTCCATTTTTAACCCCTTTCCTTCTTACCAGTACATTCAGGATCCTTAATATTCATATAATATTTAAAATATCATTTAACGTGACTTATAAAAGGTACTCAGTCTATGTATTCCAAATAAAAAATTAGTATGGTTTCATCTAAAAAATTATGCCTATATATTTCTGTACAGTTACTATACCTCATCCCCATGCTCTTAGTGTGACCCTAAACCTTTCTTCCAAAGGATTTAAGATCGATCAAATGGAGTATTCCCAAGGAAGTGGTAATCATTTTAACCAAATTCATTCAAGATTCATTCATCTTACTAATTCTACAAATCCAATTTAACCATTTAAACATAATAAAATTATTATTATTCGTATAAAAAATTATATTATGTTGATTTAAAAAAAATTGTCTACTTCAAATGAAATTTGAAAATGTTGCTCATTTATACTTTTGGACTACCAAATCAATGTTCGACATATTTAATTTTTCATTAGTACCTCTCATGGATGGTTAAAAAAACGTATTAACTTGATAATTATGATATTTATTACATAATTTTGATTATATAAGCATAAAATATTATATACCATTATTCCCTTTCATCCAGAGAAATGTAAAAACTGTTTTCATGTGTACGTGCATATGACAAATGCTACGTTTCATTTATCTTCACCACCTTATATAAGTTGTTATAAATAATATTTAAATAATAAATTTATATTTGTTGAAATTATTTGAAATTTTTAAATTTGATTTAACAATTTTATGACACATTTCACCATGGTTAACATATTGAAGATGTTTTAGACATAATAAATTGAAGACATCTAATATGAACTTAACTAATTTAGTATATAAATAAACCATGGTAATAATTTAAATAATATGGAAAATTATATATTATTTAAAATGAAATTAATTTTAGATCAAGTAAATAATATATATATATTTATTACCCAGGAAATTAAAAGTTGCATGTAGTGATTCAAGAAATGAAGTAATGGAATTTTTTCAACCAAATTTTAATGTTTTCATTTCAAATATCTCTCTTATATAACCTAATATTTAGGTTTTTTCTATAATGTTAATATTTGTACTATATTTATTATGTATGTCGTTTTTATTGATCAAGGACTTTAATTACAATATTTTAAATGGAATCCTTTTAAATTTGTTTCAATATTGATCATTTGTCACTTTTATATAAAGGGATGAAAATATTTTTTTTACATTAACTTCATGACCATGGATTCCTACCATCATGATAATTAATCATTTTCATGTTTTCCCTTTGTGTATTCCTTATCATTGAAAATAAAATAAATTCCAATTTTTAATATTTTTTTGAAAGATAAATAAAAAAGTAATGATATTTTGACTTTTTTATGAGATATGTGAAAGTGTTTTAAATTATAGGTTCAAATGAGTTCCCCCATGAAAACTGAAATGGTTCTCTATTTTTAGTTAATTTTATATTTTATGGACATTATAGATGATGGTGGGTGGTCCATGGATATAGCCTCTTAAATAAAAGGGTACGGATTTATTCTAAAGTGAAATGCCGATTTTAATTAACTAGTTCTAATTTCGTTCATTTGGGGTGAAATACGAGAGAACCCAAAAGATGAATATGATTCCCCAATATACCATTCATGGTTTTAATGATCTCTAATTGTCTAAAACGTCTTATTGAAAATATATTGGGTTCCAGAGTGATTATGTTTTATTTATAAGATCAATGTTTTATTCTTTTTAAACGAGAACATTTTTTGGGTTTATATGATTGTCTATAGGCTAGGGGGTTTCCGTTATTTTAATATCCATTTTTATGATTTACTTTTATTGTACTATGCATTAAAATGTTTTTAATAGGGCCTAAGTGTGTATGGAAAGTAAATAAAGGTAAACCATTTATATTTGTAAATAATCTTGAAGGAAGAAATATTTTGAAGTTTGAAATAAGACATTAGTAGTAAGAACCTTCCTTGTTAAAAAAATTTAATATAGACGGAAGTACCCACTTTATAATGTAATAGTTTTCCTATTTCTTAACAATGTAAATTCACAATGATTATGGTAATATAATAAAGTACAATTATTATATTAAACTCATAATTATGAGTTATTTGTAATTCCCCAACCATAGGTACCCAGAGTTGGTGACTTATTACATAACATTGGCATGATACAAGGAATCATGTCCCGAAAGACCGATTAGTTTAGTAGCCATTGAAGTAATAGATACATACATATGTTTTACCTTACATCATGAGATAAAAAAAGATTTTGTTCTTTTTTAACACACTTTTATCCCTTTTCTGATCCCTATAGGTCTTCCATAAAATACTTCTTCACATCTTGTGAAAAATAAAACATAGAAAGGGGTGATCTCATATGCTTTGTAAGGATAATAATATAATGGAAACATCATAAATAATCATAATCATATAAGGCTATGTAAAAATTAAAACAATGGTCTTTTAAACTTACACTTCTGCAAAATATGGTACTGATAAATCAAATAATTCTATTTACATATTCAAATGGATATTCTACTATTCGAATAATCACATGTAATAAAAATAGCTAATTTCATAATGATGGAATGCATAATGTCGGACATCATAATCACATAGTCAAGGCCTCATGACAGGACTACAAATAAGATTTTTTCAAGGCCTTGTGCCAAGACACTAGTGTGTCTCGTGAGATCTACTGATGCCCAAAGGAGCTATACAAGGCTCCATTGGTCACTTACTAAGTCCAATACATTACTCATATGAAAAGGTCTAAATATAACATAAAACTTCATATTAAAACTATATTTTGAAATGTTAATACATTAACCCTAAGCCATAAATGGTATAAAAATAACATGTCCATAGTCAAACATATCACAAAACCATCAATACAATATATAATATTTTTATCTTAATAAATAAAAATCAAAAAAGTATAAAATCCATTAAAGTATGTTGATATAGATGAAATAAAAACAATTTGAGAGAAATATCTCTTTCTATTGTGAAATCATATACAAGTAATGTAATTATAAAATAAAACATTCATTTTTAAAATATTTTTATAAGATTTTATATGAAGCTTCAAATGTTTTATAATGGTGGAGAATAACCTCACCCATTTTATAAGTTAAAAAATCATTCCTAACATAATTTGTTGAAAATATCATAATGTACCTTATTTGGAAAAAATAGAAATATTCCTATCAAACCATCTTATGAAAATTTGCAGAAAGGTATAAATGAATTTAAACCACATTCTAGTAAATAGGAAAAAATTTTTAAAATGAATTTTTATGAAACACGGTTGTAGATGATAATGAGGTTCCAGTAGACACTTACGTAAAAACAACTGTATATAAGTAATGAGATTGTAAAATTAACCCTTACCTTGTACTTTTCACTAGTCGATGGTATGTTAACATCATGTATAATATTTAAATCATTATTATTAAATGATAAAACAACTACATAAATAAATATTATATAATATATTATCTTCTAATATTGCATTGTTAATAATATTTTATTAATATCTTTGTTTCGGGATTTAACTGATTTGTTTTCCTTTATACGTTTTGTTATTTAAGTAATTTCGTTATGGATAGGATGTATTTGATTCATATCCAAATTTATATTATGATCATTAACTATTATTTTTCATAATGAAATGAAAATTATTCTTGAATTTCTACAATGGGAAATGAATCTCATCACGTTCGTGGAGATGAAAATACGTACATATGCATGAACGCTACTTCCATTTCATTTTTTATTATTTTAAAAGAAATGAAATCCAAATGATACATAAGTATATTATTATTAAAGTATAATATAATATTATATATATTTTACATAATTTCATTAACACCATCCATAATACGTTCCATTTCTAGTATGAATGGGTCATATCACTTTGAGGGGGCGGTATTCCACACTTCCTCAAAAGAAATTATTGTATATATACAACATGAAAAGAATAATGGTATGCTATAAAAGATAATTACAGAAGCTTGAATATAAAATAAATATCATATATATCATATATAATTATAGTTCCATCATAATGTCTTCCATAATATATGGTAGTAGAATATTGAACAATCATCATTTCGTGAGGCAGTAGTTTGTCATCCACAAAAACATTATGTTACATACAAATTAGATAGAGGTGTGTGTAAGTGTAGTTCAAATAATTATCATAAAAAACCTAATATATTGAGGATACTTTTTTTGTTATAAAATAAACTGAAAAAGATATTTAAGGGGGTTGGAGAAGTAAAATAAAAGAATAGAACTTAAGAGGATATGTTACCTTTAAATCAGGTAACTCCACATGGGTTGAACCAAAAGGATTAATTAAAGTGAAAT
The DNA here is from genome assembly GCA_963277665.1 of Viscum album. Classification (NCBI taxonomy): domain Eukaryota; kingdom Viridiplantae; phylum Streptophyta; class Magnoliopsida; order Santalales; family Viscaceae; genus Viscum; species Viscum album. The sequence goes on along the minus strand of OY728140.1, from coordinate 1,037,426,972 downwards.
ATCCCTAAAATAAGGCTTATAGGAGAAATATTGGTATGTAGGGATCTTAATTGGGAATATTTTTGATGAGCCATGTTTCTTGAGAGGTGTGATAAAGGGGTTAGATTTGATGCCTTTTTATTAGGGAGGGGAGGGGCTCTTCAGAAATTTTTGAAAATATTATTTAATTATAAAATGATTTGTAGTTTCTAAAAGTCCAAAAACCTAATAATGTAAAAGGTAACATGACTCATGTTCAAAATAAAACCATCCAATAGGAATTTTATAGGTTTTTTATATTGTTTATATTTTTAAATCTCATTTATTTAAATTATTCTTTAATGAGGTAAACACTGCATCATTATTGTATCATAAATAATTTTATTTATTTGATGTCTAAAAATTATAAAAAAACTACAGTGATGTTGAAAATAATTTTAGATTTTAATTTTATATTTATATTTGAATATATAACATCTATATCCCCTTGTAATTGTTTTTACTAAAAGATACATGGTTTGTTATTTTGGTGTTTACATTAAATTAATTAATATAAAGTGTCATTATGACTCTCAAGTGGATCCATGGGGTCCCAAAATCGACCAAAGGATGCCTAGGGTCACAACATTATCATCAAATAGGGTTAGGAAATTTTCTAGAGTACTTTACTAGTATTATAATATTATTTTTTACCCTAATTTATCGAAGTTACCTCTTTAAACATGGTAAATAAAATATTTACTGAAGTAATTATTAATAATTTCAACAAATAAAAGATACATATTTACAAAATTTTAATCTCCTAATTTCCAATATGGAATCCATTTTGCCAAATTCAAAACATAGAAGTTATGGAAATTAATTTTAAATTAATTCTCGTTGTTAAAACCAATACGGGGGTTTTTAACTAGTAGAAACTATCAAAAGATTGAAATGTGTTTATGTACAATTTAATCATGAAATTACATCCAATAATATAAAATATATTAAATGATAAAAATATAATCTATTTATAATTTAAAACCACTCAAATTTATAATTTAACTCTATAAATTTTTTTATTAAAAAAATCAATTTTAATTGATATTTAGTATTTTCACTATTCATCAAAATATAAAAGTTACCAAAAAAGTGCCAAAAATGTACCCTAAGTTAGTTTTGAAATTACAAATACAAAAATGAAGTCCAATTTGAATAATAAAATATATAAAATTACAAAAAGTGGGTATTGATATTCATAATGGCTAGTTTGATTGGTATCGGGGTGTTAGAACTCGATGTTACATACTACGCAAGTTATTGTATTCATAAAAAAGAAGCGTACCATGGAATATTGGGTTGATACATTCTTACCTCCTTCAAATAATTTCATCCTCGATATTTCTAGAATAATATTATATAAAACGATTTAGGTGGTTCTTTATAATAAGTTCCTCGGGTTCCCATGTTGCCTCTTCCATCTTATGATTTCCCCATAGAACTTTCACTAGACATGTCGTTTGGTTTCTAAACAGTTGTTCTATGGTATCAAGAACTCTGATAGGCTCATTGCAATAAGGCATATCGGGTTCCAAATCTATTTCTTCATAGGTGAGTACATGTGTTGGGTCAGGCTTGTATTTTCTCAACTGTGATACATTTGACACATCATGAACATTGGAGAGACATGGAAGCATTGATAAACGGTAAGCTACAACTCCAATTAATTCTAGAATTTCGAATGGTATGATATACCTGTGACATAATTTTCCCTTCTTATGAAATCTTATAACACCCTTACATAGAGATACCTTCATGAAAACATGATATCATACTTGAAATTCCAAATATTTCCTTCGGTTAATAGCAAAGCTCTTGTTCCTACATTGATATGATTTGATGTGAGTTTGGATAACCTTCACCTTTTCCATTGTTTCCTCTACAATATCTAGGCATTCATGGTTTCATTCACCAACATCATCCCAACAAGTTGGTATGTGACATCTCTTTCTATATAACGCTTTATCTGGTGCCATTTGAATACTTGAATGGAAACTATTGTTATTGGAAAATTATACCAGAGGTAAATATTTATCCCACATTCCTTGAATGTCTTATGAGAAATGTCTCATCATCTCTTTTAATTTATGAGTAGTCCCTTCTGATTTTCAATTAGTTTGAGGGTGGTAGAAAGTGCTCAAATGAAGTTCAGTATCCAAGGCCTTCTGAAGTCTATTCTAGAATCGTGATTTAAAACGGGGATCATGGTAAAAAAGAAATAGATAGGGGTAGTCAATGATGCCTTATAAATTCATTAATATATAGTATTTCTAGATAGTTAAGTGGTAAATCTTCTTTTATTGCATTAAAATGAGCTTACTTGGTAAGACGATCAACAATGACCCATATTGCAACATTACTTCTACGATTCTTTGGTAGCCTCATGAAAAATTCCATTATAGTATCATCCCATTTCAACTCAAGTATGGGAAGAGGTGGCATGAATCCTCTAGGATTTTTTCTTCGATATTTCACTTGTTCACAACCCATACATATTGACACATAATCAGTAATCTCTTGATTCATTTTGTCACATCAAAAATGTTCATTCAAATCTATATACTTCCTATTGCTACTACTTTTTATAGAGAAATTGGATCGATTAGAATCATCCAACAATTCCCTTTTAGATTAGGTATGTCAGGAACACAAATCCTCTTCCCAAATTTTAAAATCTCTTCTTCATATACGAAGTCAATTAATCTCCCATCATTCATAGATTTAATTTTTTTTATACTCCTCATCATTAGTTTGAGAACTTTTTATCCATTATAATACAGATGGTTTAACAAACATTGTAAAAAGTATTGATGTTTCACCATCCATGATTATTCTCATATTCATATTACTTGATCCATGAACATAATATCCCTTTCAACCCTCATTTTGTTCAAAACACCATGATAATTTCTGCTCAAAGAATCTGCCACATTATTTTACTTCCCTAGGTGGTAGGGTATAGTGTAGTAATAATCATTGAGTAGTTCGAGCCATCTCTTTTTCCTCACGTTAAGTTCTTTTTGCGAGAAAATATACTTCAAACACTTTTGATCAGTATATAACTCGCATTTTTACCATAGAGATAGTGTCTCCATACATTCAAATCAAAGATTACAGTTGCAAACTCAAGATCATGAGTAGGATAGTTTTGTTCTTGAATTTATAGTTGTCTCAATGCATAGATAGTAACTCTATCATTTTGCATAAGGACACAACCAAGTCATTTATTTGAACCATCCCTATAAATAATAAATCCATCATTCCCCAATGGTAGAGTCAATATAAAATAATTGACTAATCTTTTATTCAGTAATTCAAAACATTATTCACACTCTTTTGTCAAATAAAATTTAACCCCTTTACACGTGAACTTGTTTAATGGGTTAACCAATCGGGAAATATTCTGCACAAAATGCAGATAATAACCTGCTAAACAAATAAAACTGCATACCATAGTTATACTCGTCAGTGATGGACATTCATGGGTTTCTCTTGTCCTTAATTTATTAACATAGATTCCATCCATAGAGACAATATGGCCATGAAAAGAAATCTCATGAATCCATATTTCACACTAGCGAAACTTCCCATATAATTCATTTTTCGAAGAGTTTTCAGAATAGTGCAGAAGTGATTTTAATGATATTTTTAGCTTTTGGAGTATATTAGTATATCATAAATAAATAACACTACAAATTCATATAGATATTCCTTGAAAAATCAATTAATTATATTTAGGAAGAAAGAGGTTTCATTAGTCAGCCCAAAAGGAATTACTATAAACTCGTAATGCATGTACCTGGTTTGAAATTTTGTCTTTGAAATTTAATCGTTCTTTACGCATAATAGATTCTATCCAGATCGAAGTTCTATCATTGAAAAATATTTAGCTCCATGAAGTTGATCAAATAAATCATCAATGAATGGTAGGTTATACTTGTTTTTTGTTGTTATAGCATTGATCTCCCTGTAGTCAATGCAGAATCTCATAGATCCATCATTATTATTAACCAAAAGGACATGGGATCCCCATGGAGAAACATATTACGAAATAAATTTATTATTATTCAATTCCTCTAAATGTTTCTTTAGTTCCACTAATTATACAGTGGCCATTATATATGGGTTCGTTGATATGGGCCTTGAACCCAGAATTATGTCAATAGATAATTCAATTTCTCATTCTAGGGGATGTCCAGGTAAATCTTCTAGAAACACGTCTACATATTCATGAAAAATAGTTACATCCTCTATTTGAATATTCCATTACTCACATATATTTATTTCATTCTAATTCTCCCGAATAATTGAATTTAGCAGAGTTTCTAGAGGAGGAGCTAGGAAAGAATCAGATTGTGGCGTTTCTGCTTAAAAGATAAGTTACTCCTTATAATCATAGAAAATTTTATCCTCAGTCTTCTTATTTTAAAATTTTTCCTTATGGTCCAAAATCCAGTCCATACCGAGGATTATGTAAAATTCAATCATGGGTATGATGATGAGATCAGCGGATAAAGAACTTGTATATGCCCTAATGGGAACTGATTCAAAAAACATTATTGCAATGATACTTCCCTTAATAGTTTTTACTGACAATACCTTGTTATGTCAAATTTAAAGTACCTAATATTCATGGAAAATTGGGAAGATATTAAACAATTCGATGATCTAGAATCAAATAAATGATTGTAAAAATTTTAGGAAACCATTAAATTACCTATCTCTACATCATTCAAAGATTCAAACTCAGCAGTAGTGATTGCATAAGCTTGTCCTTGCTCCATTTTCCTTTTTCTGAGGTATGCTTTCATAGAACTTAAGACATTAATGTGACAAATGTCTCATATCCATTAAACTGTAACATTTCACATTGGTAGATTATTTCTTCTCCTTACAATCACCTGCAATATATACTTTCTCTCCAAATTTATATAATACACATTTTCCTTTTAAACAGGCACCAGGGTTCTTCCTTTTACAATTATCACAGGTTGGAAATTAAACTCTTCACATCTTCCTTGATTTCTTATTTCCTATCCCAGAGTGTTCAACAGATCTATTCTTCTCTTACTTTTCTTTAAATTTTTATGAAATAGATAATTATTTTTCTGTCTTGAGCAAACATTACATAATATATTCATACAATGAGACGGATTGTGAAAATAATGATCGATGGAGAATTGATTTTAAACCATAAAAGAATTAATCAGTCTTACTCCTTGGGTTACATATATAATCAACTGCATTCCTTGTTAACCTTGTAATGTGAGACTCTTACTTTGCGATATTCTCAACCTCTTTTTTCCTTTGACTCAGAAATTTCCTTTCTATATCCACTCAATGGTCACGAGGAATGTATTTTTCTAAGAAAAGTTGTTTAATCCTTCTCCATTACATACTTAATACCTCTTCATCCTCCTTTTTGTTTTGAATCAATGACCACCATTGGTCTGCATCTCCACTGAGGAGATAAAATACAATGACAACATTTTCTCTTTCACTACTCCCCAAAGAATGAAATATTTCCTCTAAGGAACTTATCAATTTATCGTCTAGAAATGGATTTTTAGTACCATTGAATGATGGTGGTTGTTTCCTCATTAAGCGTTATAAAAATGACCCTCCATGTTGTGGATCAGGCTGCTCTATACAGGTAAGGTTATTATTCAAAACCAGATTGAGTTGTCTCATTATGGTGATAAGCTGATCCACATCAGTTGCATCACCATCTCCACTGTAATTATCCTGAGTATAAGGGAAATATCTAACTTGATTATGTTCATTGATACGGTTCTCCATCCTTCCACTAGGTGACATTTCTAAACAATGGAATCCACTACATTAGTTTATGAATCACAATACATAATTCAAAACATGTAAAACACATAACATAAATTGAATTGGTTATGAATATAATACATAATCATAAAAATGTTTTACATGAGGAGGTATATCCTCATAAATCCTTCAGAAAGGATTATAATGGAAAAGTGAATTATCTTAATCATATACAATGGGAGTTCTTTAACCAAGAGTATAGCAAGGCCCATTGTCATGTACTAGGATACTCTGGGTTTAATCCGAAACTCCTTGTCAGATTTTTCACTCTTATGTACATATATCCCAGAGTCACCTCTACCTTCTCATATCCAGACATGTATTTATTTCTTAGAAAGCACAAAAAATCACTACATTAACAAATTTCTTGGATGGTCTTCTATACGAATCCTCAAATTCTATATTTGGGTAGTGTTCTCTAATCAGAGTTTTTCTAAACCTCATTTCCAAGGATTGTACTAAACTTTCTCTGATAACAACTATAACAACATGACCCTAGTTACCCAGATTCAGTTCATTATTACATAAAATTGGCATGATACAAGGAATAATGTCCCAATATATTGATTAGTTTTCAATTCTTGGAAGTACTAGATAGATATATATGTTTTAAATTACATCATGAGATAAAAACAACAACAACATTTTGTCCCATTTGAACACACTTATATAGCATAGAATATCCCTACAGGTTAACCATAAAATACCTATTCACATGAAGGGAAAAATAAAACATAGGAAGGGGTGAGCTCAGATACTCAGTAAGGATTACGAGATAGCATAAACATCATAAATAACGATAAACATTTTAGGCAATGTATAAAACTAAGAAAGGAATTTTAAACTTAATAAGCAGTATAATTCGAAAAAGATAAATAAAATAATTTCATTTACATATTCACATGAATGTTTTACTATAAACATAATCACATTTAATGTCAATAGCTAATTTCATAATGATAGAATGCATAATATTGGACATAATAACCACATAGTCAAGACCTCGTGCCAAAACTACAAAAAAAATATTTTTTCAAGGCCCTACGCCCAGACACTAGTTAGTCTCATGAGATATACCTATAAATTGAGGAGATATAGAGGGATCCACCCATTACTTAATCAGACTAATTCATTATTACATAACATTGGAATGATATAAATAATCATGTCCTAAAACTATAATCTGTATACTACTATTGTAAATAAGATACATATATAAATTCTACATTACAACTTGAAAAGAAAGAAAACACTAATTTATTCCGTATGAAACATCCATGACTCCTAGATTATGAATGTATGTCACTCATAACTAACTTATTCATATCTTGGTCAAATAAAACCAAAGAAATGGGTGATCACAAACACTTAGTATGATTAAGAAATACAATGGAAGATAACATAATAATTGGGCATGGTGAATAATTGAAAACATATGCCTTTACAAATAATGTACAATTTATGGCTAAAATACGAGCTGAGTAAATAATAACATAATAAATCATAGTCATGGCTATTCTACTAGTCAAATAACCACTTGAACCTTCCATATTATTTTCATAATGAGGGAATGTATAATGAGGTACTTTCTAAAACATGTATTCAAGGAACCGACGAAGACATATAAAAATGATTAAGGCCTCATCCAAAACCATATATCAAATTGGGAAAGGCCTCATCCAGTCCTACATTTAATAGTCTCATGAGACCTAACAATTCACCATGGAGCTATAGAGGGCGCCACCCATCACTTACTAAATCCAATACATTTCTCATACGAAAAGATATAAACAAAACATAAACATTCGTATTAAAACTATCATAACAAATGTTAATACAATAACCATAAACCATTAATGGTATAAAAATAACACATCCACAGTCAAGCATATCACAAAACCATCAATACAATATATAAGATTTGTATCATAATAAATAAACTTTAAACAAGTATAAAATCCATTAAATGGTGTTTACATAGATGAAATCGGAACAATTTGAGAGAAATATCTCTTTCTATTTTGAAATAATATAAATGTCATATAATTATAAAAGAAAACACATATTTTAAAAATATTCATATAAACTTGTAAGGGATGATTCAAAGGTGTTATAATAGTGGAGAATAACTGCATCCACCATATATGTTAGAAGAAACATCCTTAGCTTAATTTGTCATAAAGCTTATAAAGTACATTATTTGGAAAACGACAGAATGATTCCTTTCAAAACATTTTATAAAAATTCAAAAATATTTATAAATGAAATTAAACCATAGTCTAGTTAATTGTATTAAAATTTTGAAATAAATTTTTAAGAATCACATATGTGGAATATAAAGAAGTCCCAATAGACCCTTACATAATAACAACCTCATATACAAAAAGTGATTGTAAAATTAAACATTGCCTATTACTTTTCCTTAGTTGACGGTAAGTTAACATTTTGTATAATAGTTAAATAATTTTTAATAAATTATACAAGAACTACATACATAATTATGATAAAATATATGATCTTTTAATATTTCATTTCTAATAATATTTAAGTAGTATCATTGTTTCGGGTGTTAATTGATTCATTTTACTTTATATTTCGTGTTATGTATTTCATGGTTTTTGGATTGGATGTATTTGATTCATATCTAAAATGATATTATGTTCTGAAATATTATTTTTAATAATCAAAATAAATTTATTCTTGAATGATTTCTAAGGGGAATGAATCTCATCGCATTCGTGGAGACGGTAATCCGTACGTATGCATCAACGCTACTTCCATGTCATTTTTTTATTTTAAATGGAATGAAAAGAATATTATATATAATTATACTATTATTATAGTTTAACAAAACATTTTATATGTGTTATGTATGTTCATTAACACCATCATTTATATGTTCCATGTATGGTATGAACGAGTCTTATCACATTGAGGGGGCGGTAGTCCGTACTTCCCCAAATGAAATTATCATATATATACAACATGAAAAGAAGAATATTATTCTATAGAAGATAATTTATGAAAAATATAGATAAAATAAATATCATAAATATCATATATAATTTCAGTTCCATCATAATGGCCACCATAGGAGGCTGTAGTAGAAGATTGAACCATCGTCGTTTCATGAGGCAATAGTTCACTATCCACATAAACGTTATTTTATATACCCATTATATGGAGGTGTGTGTACTTTTAGATCAAATAATTATCATAAAAACAACATAGTATATTTTTAATACTGGTGTGGTTATAAAATAAATTAATAAGTAGAGTTTACGGGGTTGGAGTAGTAAAATACAAGAGAATAACTTAAGAGGAGATATTGCCTTTAAATTGGGTAACTCCATTTGATTTGAACCAAAATTCATCTTTGAAGTTCCTTCTCCCTAAGGTAAGGTTTCTTATAGGAATATAGGGATGTAATCATGATTAATTGGGTAGATTTTGGATGATCCAAGGGGATTTAGAGGTGTTAGTAATGGGTTAGAGGTGATGTCTTTTTTAAGGGAGAGGAAGGGCTCTTTAATAATGTTTCAAAATATTATTTTACTATATAATTATTTTCGCACGGTAATGTTCAAAAACTCATTTTAGTTGAATATATGATGACTCATGTTAGAAATAAAATATTTAAATAAGATTTCGACCAGTTTTTCATATTTTTTTTATTTTTATAATCTCATTTATTTAAATCATTCATTAATGAGGTAAACACTACATCATTATTGTGTCAAAATTAATATTATTTATTTGATATATAAAAATTAAAAAAATACCATGATGTATTAAATAATATTGTATTTCAAATGAATATTTATAGTTAAAATGATAACAAATATAACCACTTGTAAAAAATTTTTTACTAAAAAATATATGTTTATGTCATTTTTGTCTTTACTTTAATCTAATTAATAAAAAGTGTCATTATCACACTCTAGTGGCAACATGGGGTCCCAAAATAGACCCAATGATTCCCATGGTCATACATGTATCATTAAATTGGGCTAAAACAGGTTTTATGATTATTTAATATTATTATAACATTCTTTTTACCCTTTATTACTAGATTTACCCCTTTAACGAAAGTAAATAAAATATTTACCGAAGTAATTATTCATAATTTCTAATAATAAAAGTTATATATTTACCCAATTTGGACCTCCTAATTATAAATATGATATCCATTTTCCAAATTCAAAACACAAAAATTGCAGAAATTAATTTAAAATTAACTTCCATTGTCAAAACCAAAAGGTGGGTTTTTAAGCAGTAAAAACTGTCTGAAGATTGAGAAGTGTTTATATACAATTTAAATGTGAAATTACATCTGATGATCTACATTATATTAAATGATAAAAATATAATCTATTAATAATTTCAAAAAACTAAAATGTATAAATTATTCTGATTTAAAAAATTGTTTTTAATTAATATTTAGTATTTTTCATTGTTCATCAAAATATTAAAGTTATCAGAAAAGTGTAATTTTTTTACCTAAGATAGTTTTTATATTCTGAATCCAAAAATTAAGTATAGTGTAAAAAATAAAGTTTATAAAATTTCAAATAGTGGGTATTGTTATTCATAAAGGCCAGTTTGATTGGTCATGGTGTGTTAGAACTGGATGTTGCGTACAATACAAGATATTGAATTATTAAAAGAGAAACATACCATGGAAGAATGGGGTGTTACATTCGTCCCTTCTTCAAATAATTTAATCCTTGAAATGTATAAAATACTTCTACATAAAAATATTTTGGTGGTTCTTCATCAAAATTTCTCCTGGATCCCACATTTCCTCTTCCATCTTATGATTTGACCATAAAACTTTTACCAGAGGAGTCGTCTGGTATATCATCACTTTTTCTATTGTATCAAGAATTCTAATAGGCTCTTCTCAATAAGATAGGTTGGGATCCAGTTCTATTTTATCATAGGTGATTACATGTGTTCGGTCATGCATATAATTTTTAAATAGTGATACGTGGAACACAACATGAACTTTGGAGAGAATTGGAAACATTAATTAATGATATGATATAGCTCCAATTCGTTCTAGAATTTTGAGAGGTCTCATGTACCTATGACTTAATTTTCATTTTTTACCAAATCTTATAACAACCTTCCATGTAAAAACCTTCATGAAAACATGATATATTACATGAAATTACAAATCATTCCATTGATTATCAGCATAGCAGTTTTTCCTACTTTGATCATCTTTGATTTGGGTTTGGATAACTTTCACATTTTCCATTGTTTCCTCAACAATATCTAGGCCTACATGTTATCTTTCACAGACATCATCCCAACAAGTTGGTGTGTGACATCTCTTTCCATATAACGCATCATATAGTTCCATTTTAATACAGGAATGGAAACTATTGTTATAGTAAAATTCTATCAGAGGTAAATATTGATCCCACATAATATGAAAATCACGTGAGTAGGATATCAACTTGTCATTCAATGTATTAAAAATCTGTTATGATTTTTCATCTGTTTGAGGGTGGTAGGCAGTGCTCAACAAAAGTTCAGTATCCCTTCCCTTCTAATGAATTTTCCATAATCTTGATGTCAAATGAGGATCACGGAAAGAAACAATTGATAGGGGTACTCAATGATTTCTTATAACATCGTTAATATAGACTTTCTAGATGTTCAAGTGGTAAATCATCTCTTATAGGATGAAAATGATCTGACATGGTAAGACAGTCAAAAATGAACCATATTAAATCATTCCTTATTAGAGTCTTTGTTAGACTCATGACAATGTTTATAGTAATATCATCCTATTTCCATTCATGTATGGGATGTGGTTTCATGAATCCTCTAGGATGACTTCTTCCCGCATTCACTTATTGAAAAACCATACATTGTGACACATAATTATCAATCTCTCTTAACATGTTGTCTAACCAAAAATGTTCCTCCAGATCTCTATACATCTTAGTGCTACCAAGGTGTATAGAGAAATTGATTCTATTCACATCATCCAATAATTCCCTTTTTAGAACAGGTATGTCAGGAACACTAAGTCTCTTCCCAAATTTCAAAATACTGGCATCATATATGAGGTTATTTAATCTCCTATTGTTTAGAGCTTTAATTTTATTTTGATACTCCTTATCATCAGTTTGAGAACATTTTATCCTTTATAATGAAGATGGTTTAACAACCTATTTAAAATGTATTGATTTTCACTATCCTTGATTATTATCATATCCATATTTACTAGATCCATGAACATATGATTCCTTTAAACTCTCATTTTTTTCAAAACACCAAGATACGTTTTTCTCGAAGCATCTGTAACTTTATTTTCCTTCCTTGGGTGGTAGTTTATAGTGAAATATTAATCCTTGAGTAGTTTGATCCATCCCCTTTCTTCATGTTGAGATCTTTTCTGTGATAAAATATACTTCAAACTATTTTGATCGGTATATATATATATCATTTTTTACCATAGATATTGTGTCACCATAACTTCAAAGAAAATATTACAGGTTCTAACACAAGATCATTATTAGCATACTTTGGTTCAATCATTTTTAGTAGTCATGTTTCATAGGAAATAACTCTATCATTCTGTATAAGGACACAACAATTTCATTTCTTAGAAGCATCACTATAAATAAAAAATCCATCATTCCCTGATGGTAGAGTCAATAGAGGAGCGATGAATAATATTATCATTAGTTATTCAATATATTAATCACACTATTTTGTCCAAAAAAGTTTAATCCCTCTATGTTTTAGCTTGGTTTATGGGATAGCCAATTGGGAAAAAAATATGGACAAAATTCCGAAAATAACATGATAAACCAATAAAACACTGTACCTCATTTATACTCGTCGGTTCTATCCATTCTTGTATTTCACATGAATTTGAAAGATCAACAATGATTTCATCCATAGAGATTATATGGACAAGAAAATAACTCTTTGGAAGCCAGAATTTACAATTTCTAAACATTCCATATAATTCATTTCTTCAAAGAGTTTTCGAAATTGTGCGCAAGTGATTCTCATGATCGTGTTATATTTTGGAGTATATCAAGATATCATCAATAAATACCACTAAAAATTCATCATGATATTCCTAGAAAACAGTATCCCTTAGATCCCTAGAGATATAGGGTGCATTATTCATCCCAAAAGGCATTACTGGTTACTCGTAATGCCCGCACATAGTTCGAAATGTTGTATTCAGAATTTCTTCCTTCAAGCACAACTGATGGAAACCATATCGATGGTCAATCATTGAAAAATATTGATCTCCATAACGTTAATCAAATAAATATTCAAAGAGAGGTAGGGGATACAAGTTCATTATTGTTATATCATTGATATACATGTAGTCAATGTACAACCTCATAAATCCATCTTTCTTATTAACAAAAATTACAGGGGCTCCCCATTGACCAACACAAGGGAGAATAAATCTATTATTACTAAATTCCTATAGATGTTTCAATATTTCCACTAATTCTAAAATTCCATTATATAAGGGGTCTTTGATATGGTTCTTAAACCTAGAATTAAGTCAATGGAAAACTCAATTTCTCATTCTAGATAATGTCCTGGAAAATCCTCCTGAAACACATCAACATATTATTGACCAATAGGTACATCATCTATTTGAACATTCCTATCCTCACTCATAGTTATTTAATTCTCTTCCACCCCAAAAAATGTATTTAGTAGAGTTACTGGGGGGTGGATATTGATAAGAATTAGATGGTGAAATTACTTCTCAAAAGATAAGGTACTCTTTTTCATCATCAAAAATTGTAACATCCTTCTTCCTAAATTGGTTTTCATCATGGTCCAAAATAAAATCCATAATGAGGATTATGTCATATTAAATCGTTGTTATGATGAAGAGATCAACAGATAGAGAAAATTTATATTCCATAATGGTAACATATTTACAAAACATTGTTGCAATGATACTTCCCTTAGGATTTCTAGATGAAAACTACCTTGTTAAGTCAAACTTAAAATACCTAATTTTCTCAACAAAATGGGAAGATATGAAACAATGCGATGATCCATAATCAAATAATGAATTGGCTAAATTTGAGGAAACCATTATATTTCATTCCAACATGTCATTTAGAGCATCAACCTCAGTAGTATTGATCGTATGGGCTTGGAATTTATCACTTGGCCTTTTCTTTGGTACATTTCCTGGATGCTTAGGACATTCATGTGCATGATGTCCCATCTCCCTGCAATTGTAGCATTGAACATTGGTAGCTTCTTTCTTCCCCATACAATCACAAGCAATATAGCCTTTCGGCCCACATTTGTAGCATACTTCTTTTCCTTTTAAATAAGCACTAGGGTGATTCCTTCCACAGTTATCACAGGGTGGAAATTCAACTCTTCCCTTCTTCTATGTTTCCTTATTTCCATTCCCATATTGTTTAGTAGATCTCTTCTTCTATTTCATTACTTAAATGTGGTAAGGTATAGGGAATTCATTTTCGGTCTTGAGAGAACATGAGACAATATCTTCATATAATGAGAGGGATTGTGAAACTAATGCTCGATGAAGAAATTGATTTACCCCATCAATGAATTGATAAATATTTCTCCTTTGGTTATGTATATAATATACTACATTCCTTGTTAACTTGTAAAGTTAGACTCATAATTTACGAAATTCTCACCATCTGTTTTCCTTACACTCAAAACTTTTAATTCCATATCCACTTGATGGTCCCGAGGAAATTATTATTCTATGAAAATATCATTAAACTCCCTCAATTCCATATATGATACCTCTTAATCCTCTATTCTATTTCAAATCAATTACCACCATTGATCTACATCTTTAGTGAGGTGATAAACAGCCATAAAACATCATTCCCTTTCACTACTAACAAAATAATAAAATATTTTCTCGAATGAACTTATCCATTTCATGGCTACAAATGGATTTGTAGTCCCATTTAATGTTTGTGGTTGTTGGCACATGAAGCGGTCTAAAATTGATCCTCCACACTGTGGATCAGGGTGCCCTATATAGTAAGGTTATTATTCATTACCTATGTGAGTTGTTCCAGTATGATGATATTCTAATAAGCACTAGATGCATCACCAGATCCACTATAATTATCTTGAGTATAAATGAAATATCTACATGGATTACGTGTATTGATACGGTTTCTATTCCTTCTATAAGGTACTATTTATAAAAAATGGAATACACTATATTAGTTTAGGAATTATAATATATAATTCCTAACATGTAAAACGCTTAACAAAAATTGAACAGTTTGTAGAAATAATCCATAATCATAAAAATGTTTTTTTGAGGAGGTATATACTCATAAATCCTTCATAATTATTTAAAATTATAATGAGAAGTATCATAAGCATATCCCTCAAGAGTGTCATAACCATGAGGGACGAAAGGCCCATTTTCGTGTACCAGGAGACACCGAGTCGAGACTGAAACTCCTTGTTGGTGTTTTCACTCCTAGGTACATCTGTGTCAGATTCGCTTATATCTTCTCATTCCAATAAACGGACATAATTCTGGGAAAACTCACAAAATCTCTACATTAATAAAATTCATGGCTATTATTCATTACTAATCCTCAAATTCTATCTCTGGGTAGTGTCCTCTAATCAGATTTTTTCTAAATCTAGTTTCCCTGGTTTGTACTAAACTTCCTCTAATACCACTATAATTCTCCGACCCTAGTTACCCAATGTTGGGACATTGTTACATAACATTGTCATGATAAAAGTAATCATGTCCCAAAAGAACAATTATTTTACTATCCTTGGAAGTACTATATACATACATATGTATTACATTACATACTGAGATAAAAATAACTTCAATATTTTATCCCCAATAAACAAACTTATATCCCTTAATAATATCCCTCTAGGTCAACCATAAAATACTTCTTCAAATCCTGGGAAAAATATAACATGGAAAGGGTTGCGCTCAGATGCTCGATAAGGATAATAATATAGCATCAACTTCATAAATAAGAATATACAATTAATACAATGTATTAAACTAAAACAAAATCCTTTTAAACTTAATCATCAGCATAATATGGCAAAGGTAAATCAAATAACGTCATTTACATATTAACATGGATATTATACAAGAATAATAATTACATGTAATTTCAATATCTAATTTCATAAATATGTAATTGATAATATCAGACATCATAACCACATAGTCAAGGCCTCATGAAAAGAATACAATTAATATTTTGTCAATGCATTATGCCAAGACACTTGTTTGTCTCATGAGATATATCAATGCATTGAGGAGCTATAGAAGTCTCCACCCATCACTTACTAAGTCTAATGAATTATTACATAACATTTTCATGATACAAGGAATAATGTACCAAAAGACTGGTCAGTTTAGTATTATTGGAAACAAGATACATACATATGTTCAACATTACAACTTGAAAAGAAATTCAACACTAATTTAGTAAATTATAAATATCCAAGCCTCGAATATTATTCCTGAAAGTCACTCATAACTAACTACATCATATCCTAGGGAAATGAACCATAAAAAAGGTGTGAGATAAAACAATCAGTAAGAGTAAACAATATAGTGGATGATAAACTAAACATTAGTCATGATCATTAATTAAAAACACATGCATTTACAAATAATTTACAATTAATGGCAGGAATATGAGCAGAGTAAATAATTACTTAATAAAACATTGTCATGGGTATTCTACTAGTAGAATAAACACATGAAGAGAGATAGGATCTGCCACAGCCGCATCCTTAGGAGCGGATATTAATTGTATTCTTTTCAAAAACTCATCGGAAGGTTTCAACCCATTACCTTTGCTGAAGGAAGATCTTGTAGGCATCAGTTTCGGGAGGGAGGAATAGTCTTTCCGCTGCCTTCTTCTAGGTGGTGCTGTCATGGTTCCCTCTTTCCCTGCACCCTCCTTGCTACCACGCTGAACAACATCACTATAGGAGATTCGATCACGACCACCAGAATTTTCTTTCTCACTATCAGATATGTCCCCCCATTTTTTGGGGAAATTCATCACCTGCTTACAGCCATTCACTCCAGGTACCTGCTCAACAATATTGTTCGAAGCAACCAGTGCAAGACACTGAGATTGTGCCACGAAATCAGGACATTCAAACACCCCTTTCTGCACAAGGTCTCCATCTGATATAGCAGCCTGCACACACAAACCAGCCTGCATTTTTTCACCTGAACTCATAGGGGGCTCCTCTTCATCCATGGTGACACCCCCATGATTCTTTTCAGGATTGCGCGTGCCCTGACCTTGCCCCTTCCCATACGCGCTTCCACTATTCTCACCAAGAGTTGCAATACCTACATCCTCACTAGAGTTCAGTGTAGAAATTTCAGCAGACCCTCGGCCAGGAGAAAAAGCAGGATCAACTTGATCAAGTCCCATTTCTAGTTCTTCATTATCCAAGCCATCAAAACAATTCCGAACCTCAATGCCCCCCACTCTCAGTGCAGGAGTTTCCTTCAGCCCAGGAGAGGCCCTCACCCATCCATCCGTTTCAACAGATCCCCCTCCTGCCTGCAGATGTCCACCCAGGGCCTCCTTCCCCCCCAGAAATGCCACATCCTAACTCCCACTGTGCATAGCATTCACCAGAGTTCCTGAACAGGGCACCCCAAGGTCCCTCTGTAGTCTCCCAAACACAACGTCAACACCCGGATTCAGAGGATCCTTCACTATTCCAAAACGTGAACCATTTTTTGGGCTGAAAGGAACTGGGCATGGCTTCATCCTCACCGCATTACCCATATTCTTCTCCCTATGCAGAGAGATAGGATCTGCCACAGCCGCATCCATAGGAGCCGAGACCACCTGCGGGATCACCCTTCTACCGCTGCACTCATCCTTCCGATGCCCAATTTTGACGAACATAGAGCAGTAATGAGACCAAGATTCAAAGACAACCGATTGTTTATATCTGAACTCCTCACTCACAGTAATGAAACATGATTCAATAGGCGGTTTTGATAAATCTACTTCAACACAAATTCTAGGCGAGACCAGGTGGCATACAGCCCTAGTTCTACTATCCGAACACAGATATCGGCCAACAAGATTCCCAATCATGCGGATGATAGAAGAGTTTTGAAAAGGAAGTGGTAATTCCGGAAGCCTTACCCAAATTGCCGCGGTCGGTGAATCGCGCTTCATGTGAAAGTCATAGGACCATCGGATGAGAGAAAACTGGGATCCATCACAAGAACGCGGGGCGGAGGACCAAGCCACAATCAGATCCTCTTACGACTCAAAACGCACCATTATGTGCTTTGCATCAAGAAGACCCACCATGGCGCGCTCTTGGAGATTCCATGATCCAAAGATGAAATGATCAAAATGATCCACGGGCGGGCGTCGTTGCTTGAAGCGAGCTATCAACGTCAGATTCAACAGAGAAGAAGCATCAGTGAACTCACGGGCCGAAACCGACAGCTGCGGAATTCCGTCGTATAACTCAAGAACTTTGGGGGAAAGTGAAATTTTCGGGAAAGAGGGCAAGAAATCTGGATTTGAGAAGGGAAGAAAGCGTTGAAGGGGCTGTGGGAATCAATCCTCCGCCAAGGGAGGAGGGATCGGATCGATGGCCATCACCGCCTACGGCGGCAGGAGCCATCAGCGAACCCTAGCAGCCATCATCTATCTCCCATGAATAAGAATATATTAATGGTAAAATAATGATAATTATTATTTATGGCAAGAATGAAAAAATAAGTAAAACAGTAATATATAGTTTTCTAGGGAAAAAGAACACATAGATTTATCCGAAGTGATTATTGATAGAGGAAAAAATTAAGATAGATGAAGGAGTGTTTTGATAAATATATTTAATGGGAATCTAAAATATTAAAATTTATTGAGATGTAAAATGGTACTGCAAGGATTATTAATGATTTTATAATATTTCAATATTCAAATACAAAGGAAAATTATGGCCGTCGATAAAGGGAGTATTTATCTTTATATTCATAGAAAAATTAATGGGAAATTATTCAAAAAAATTAAAATTTAAAAAAACATTATTTAAAATAATGATATGATGAAAAATGTTTTCAAAATATGGGTTATTAAAGCATGGAAATAATCCTATATTTACTATAATGAAGAAGATAATCACAAATTAAAAAACTATCTCTATAAAAGGAGACCACTATGGGACATGTTTGGATATAAAAATGATTGTTAATAGTTTTATACAAAGAATATTTTAATACAATAAAACAATTTTTTTCGGGAAACAACTACTACAATAAAATTTATATGGAAAAATTCCATGTTTGCTAGTAGAATGTATCCTTATCTATATGGAAAAGGATGCCTAATGTTAAGGGGGTCAACCTATAAAGAATAATATTTTTCATTAATGATATGTATTTTGAATATGGACAATGATACTAATACGTATACTCAAAAAACAAGTTGGATATATAGAGAAGTATATATGGATATTTGTGTATTTTTTTATTATTTTAAAGGACACTTGATAACAATCCCTATATATATTTAGTAAAAAAAAATTGTTACACATAATATAAAAATAAAGGATAAATATCATATCTAGAGAAATAGGATTTAATAAAATGTAAAAAAACCTAGCTTGGATCATAGAGAATTTTTTATTCAGATTTTACTTGTGACAAAAATATTTTAATGAATATTTGAAAATAATAATGTGGTAGTTTTGAATTTTTGCAATGATGGATCCTTGAATATATATGGAGTCATAAAATTTGTCTTTGATGCTAAAAATATAAAATCTAAAGAAGATATATTTTTTAATGTGATCACGCATAGAAAATTTAGTGTTAGAATACTATTTGATAATGAAAAATATATAATTTTTATTAAAATCATTTTAATCCTCATGATTTTTAATGATATAAAAATTACAAATTAAGAAAGTATGATAAAAAATTATGTGTAAAAAGTATGTGAAATGTATCCAAGGGATAATTTGTATAAAACCATCTTATTTTGAGAAGTTAAGGGTATTCTATCTATGAAATTTAATACAAGGATAAAAATGTGCAATCATCTAATAGAAGGTGTAAGTGTAATAAAAAATATATTAGAACTAAAATGTATACAATTTCATGGACGGTAGAGGAATAAATATCATCGATGTTATTTATACATCATATTATGTGTTCATAGTTTCAAATAAATTAACTTGATGTTTTTAATAATAAATAGAAAAAACATGATAAATGAAAAAAAATCATAAAGGATTTTTAAATATCTTTGCTAGGTCATATCAAAAAGATAATATTTGAGAATTTCAATGAGTTTATGTAAAACCCTAATACTTTCTGAATCGGTTTTCGAATATAAATAATCTTTTTAATGTTTTCTGATAAATTAAATACAGATTTTTGTTTACATGATAAGTAATAGTAATTTTTGATTTTGGTACACACAATTCTATGTTTAGCTAGTCTTACATGAAACACTAATTTTGAACAAATAAAATATAATATATAAAAATCACTATTTAATATGATAGTGATCAATAAGAAATTGGTATTTTTCGAATTAATAGGATTATATAATTTATGGAAATATTTTTTCCAAATTTTTATTTAATTATTTGGTGCGAAATTAATTACAAATGAAAATTAATCGGATTTGAAAATTAAAGGAAAATGTTTTCTAAAAAACTATTTATATGTGCACAAGTTTGTTTTATATCAATAAATTAACCAAATAAAATTTGTATATTTATTTTGATTAAATTATTATATTATATATTCATCAAATTTTTTACATTAATCTAATAGTTTTATATCTAATATATAAGAATAAATCCCATTAAACGCTTAAAATATTATTTTTCTATAAAGTATTTTTGAATTATTTTTATGGTGATCTTATTTTAAAAATAATTTTTTTAAAATTTATAAAATTAATTTTATAAAATAAAAATAATTTGTGATATTGTTATATCAATATTTTCATTAGGTGAATATTTTGTGTTTTTCTGAATTGTTTTATTTTTTTATGAATACAGAAAAATACTGAATTTTAACTTATAACTATCATTTAATTTACTTTATTTATAATGATAAATTATATTTTACTTTTGATTATAATTGAAAATATTTAATATATACATCTATTAAACAAATTTATGTAATTGGAATCAATTTCATAATGAAATCGTATATAATACATTTATATACTTTTAGCAGTATTCACATTAAAAAAACATTCATTCTTATCATGTTTGTGAGATTAATTTTATATTATATTTTACCACTGATGTGAATGGAATTTAAAAAAATAAATATTATATCTAAAATCATAAACAAAATTTCATGTCTAATTTGGATAATTTAATTGTTGACCAAGTAAAATATTAAATTCATTAAAAGATATTTGTCACAGTAAAGGTAAAGAAGCGTTTATTGGGGTTTTAAACTAAAAAGGTAAGGGTAAAAGTCACCAATCCATGTTTCTAAAAACAATATGTGGATATATTTGGGCCATTATAACTCTATGTATTGAAAATCACATTATTTATATCCTTGGTAACAATAAAATATTAGTATG
The DNA here is from genome assembly GCA_963277665.1 of Viscum album. NCBI lineage: Eukaryota > Viridiplantae > Streptophyta > Magnoliopsida > Santalales > Viscaceae > Viscum > Viscum album. Next base: position 1,037,405,502 of record OY728140.1, on the reverse strand, counting down.
GTATTCTCTCATTAAGAAATTAACAAGTTTGCCACTAGCCTCACATATAAAATTTCACTCCTATAATATATTCTTCACACCTTAAAACCACATTTTTTCTTCTAATAAAAAAACAATTCACTTCCCAAATTCCATCCCCTCATCCTATTTTTATTTTTTATTGACATAAATGCGACAAATAAATGCTTTAGTACATACCAAAGGAGGATATCTGAATAAGAAGTAATGTTTATTAAACAAGTGTTTTCATGTTATTTCTTCCTCCACTCCCTACAATTAATATTATAAAATTATTACATAATTAGATAATTCTTTTACACATAGTAATATGTTTTTATGTTATGTTTATGACCTAGAAAAATCACAATAATCCATCAAACAGGATACAAAATCAAATTTTAGGTACACGATAGACAACCATATTACAAACTAATGTCTTCCATTTTTTATTACAACCATTTAGGGTTGGTAATAATAAAATAAATATAGTTTATAAATAATATATATGATATTAATGATGTCATTTTTCTTCTATAATTATTATCACAGAGAGACCATCTTGATTTCCATCTTGAGTGAATATGATAACATCATTCATGTGTACATAAGACTGCCACCTCCGAAAAAGAGATGATCTGTTCACACAATATATGGAATGTATATAGGATTTGATTAATAAAAATATGTTATATATGAGAAATAATAATCTATAGTCATGATAATATATATGTATGTATATAATTTACTTTTTATTCACTCATTATGATATAAAAATGGAAATAGTGTTCAGGATTTTGTATGGCATACCCTCTACCTGAACGGTGTATTTCATCTCTTACCAATAAATATTATAGATTACTATAAATAAATATATTATAAATTTATATTATATTTATATCATGGTTAATATTATATAGATGATTAAACAAATTGAATTAATATGACCAAAAATAATAATTCAAAAAATATATATATGAAAACCAATGCTATAATTTCACAAAACGTAACATTAACATAGAATTGTTAATAAATGGATAATGAAAGGCCATAAAAATAATATATGGTATGATATATATATATGTATTAACATTTAATGGATGTATAAGAAAATTATATTTATAATACAATAGGGTTGAATGACTACAATAAATGTCATTACTTGAGGTTAGGGATTCTCATATCACTATTATCATCTATGAGATTGATGACATGTTCACCACTTATTTAATTTATTTTCTTTGTATACTTCTCATTAATATATTATATGATTATTATACTGAAAAATATTTGGGTTTAAATATCTATTTTAATATCTCCCATTCATGAGGTTTATGGTTTAAGATTTAACAAATCGGTAAGGGAAGTTTCCCTCAATTTTCCTTGTTTGATATAAAAGTTATGTTATACATAACAATTATTTGAAAAGCTATATATATATCACTTTTAACATGTAATATCATTTATTTATTCGTCATCGTGTTATTTTATGATTCATTTCATGTTATCCCGTCAAAGGGATTTGGAATCAATTTTACCAAAGTGTTAAAGACTTCATGTTAAAATCTCATCATTTATCATGATTTTTTATTATTATGTTTTTGGAGATAATATATTATGATCCACATCTCAAAAAAATCAATAGTTGTAATATTCTCTATTTATTCATCATATATTCATGTAATGGTACCATTTATTCAACTCTATGGTACTCAGGATAATTATTAAAATGTTTTTATGAAAATAGTTCCTTATTTATCACTTCAGTAAAAAATGTGTTTTTATCAAAACCAGGGTTCCAAAAAATCATTATAAATTTTTTTAAAAAATAATGTATCAATATCATTTTCATGGAAAATGATTTTTAATTTTTATTTGTATTTTAAAAAGTGTTTTAATTATTTTGAAATATTCCATTGATATTTTAAAATTTTATTTTCAAAGAAAATGATTTCAAAAATATTTTATGTTTCAAATTATTTATAAACAATTTTCAAATCTTCAATTATAATATTTTATATATATTTTAAAATAAAATATTTTTATAAAGTTTTATGTTCTAAACCATCTTTCATAAATAAAGTATATTTTACTAATGATTTGTTTCAAATTATCATTCAAAAAAAAATTCCATCTAAGATGAATTATTTTAGTGTAACATATGACTTAATGGGTGTATGATCCACGGATACCATTCATATTTTTTCTCTGTATGGATTCAACTTTTATGTAATTATATTTATGAAACATGCTTCCTTTCATAGTTTATTCTATGATGATGTTATTTTGAAACCTGTCTCTTTTCATAGATTATGCAATGATGAAATGTTTATGATTGGAATTTTATTCCACGAGTTATGATATAATGAATGTTTTTGATCTTATGGAACACATACGTATGGTTTCTATTATGAGATTTGGGTAATGATTTGTGTATAATTAGATTGATTGGACTAAAAGAAAGATATCACCATGTTTGGTATGGAAATTTTTCCACTATAATGGTCATGGTTTTAAACCATGACTACTATAATGATATGCATAGAAATATCATTGATGTCAATAAACGTATTTATAGACATATCATTAATGTCAATAATTCTATGTTTGGGCCAGGTTGTGTGTTCATATGTTAATTCGGGGGTTGGATTTCATGTTTTTAACATAATGAGTGGACCTATTTCTATTTATACATTTCCACCATCATAATATTATGCATATTCCCCAAATCTATGTGTTTTTCCAATATAATTCTCTCATGAATCAGGTTCTATGAATCCACTATTATTCATTCATTATGAACATTGAATATTTTTCCCATGACTTATATTTATGATCTTTGATATGAAGGGAATAGTATTCTAATATTATTTTCTTGTTATCATACCCTTATTCTCATGACATTCTTATATATCTTCATTGTTTATCCTTAATATGAATTTGAACACCGAAATTATTAGGTTCCCTTTCCCCATATTATGAAGATATGTATTATGTATGATGTGTCTAATATGGTTTCTATTTTTTATGAATTAAGTGGGTGATGTTGTATCTCACCTATATACCACAGTTTATTATTCCGACATTACAAAGACACTAAACTATTATTTTTCTTAGGCATGTATTTATGTAATTTCATAAATATTCATAAAAAGAGATGTAATTTCTATGTATGATAACACAGGGTCTCAATTGTTTTTATAAATGGAATGGTTAAGTTAACATTCAGAAAATAGGATGAGAATAATTTAGTGACATATTGAGGGATATTTCAAAGGATATTTCTAGGGATTTATCTAATGTTATGTATAAGGATAATTCAAAGAATAAAAAAATGACATAGAATTTTGGGGAATTAAATAGAATGTGGTTTCTTGGAAATATATCATTATCTAGATACTACAAGTGGATATAGATCTACAATTGTTTTAGCTTGTTGTAAAAACCCTTAAAATAATATATTGAGATAGGCTTGATCAGTAACGGGTGCAAAAAATGATCATTATTGATCCTATGGTTTGAAGCTACTATTTTAAATTCATTCAAAATTCCAAACCTCTATATGAACAACCATGATGTATTTAAATAGTTATAACTATTAGTTTCCAAGGATAAACTTATGGTGTTATATATTTAAAATTTGTTTTTATGATATAGAAATGCTATAAGTGATTTTTTGGAATGACCCAAAAAATCATGGAAAAAAATTCCTCTTGATCTAATTAAGTGTCTTATTATGGTTAAATAAAATTTGAAAATTAATTGTTTTATGTTTATGTTTTTTAAAATACCATTATGAATTTTGACCGTTGCTAATATATATGTTGAACAATGATCACATGATTAGTATAAATATAGGGCTTTAACGAATCCAATTTAATCAGAAAATTGAAGTGATGACCTCATCCAGTAGACATTCCTCGTACAAAGCCCATTTGGGGGAGCTTAGAAAGAAGTTGGCATCATTGATCCTTATTTTAGACCAAGACCAAGCTGATCTTGAACACGTTAAGCTTTATGGGAACCGACTATGGGAGAAGTGTATGTAAATTGAGATTAACACCTGATCGATGTTATATGAGCCACCCCATGAGTCTATTACCATTTCACACCTTACCCTTCATTCTTATGAGGGCGTTATAATGGTTTTTGTAACAAGACCCCAGAACTAGGACTATGTACATTATTTTTTTATAAATAATGTGCATTCATTTTATTATTGTTATTTAGTAAAATAGTTTTTAAAACAGAAATAGTATTTTTAGTTAATATTCAACAAAAAAATCTATTTTGATGAATTAATGGAATTTTGATTTAAATAATATTTTTAAAAAATATTATTATTATTAAAATAATTTTTATTAAATATATATGATCATATAATTTTATGAATGTAATTGTAATTTTTATTTTGGAATGAAAGCTGTTTTTGTCAAAACCAATGATTTTTCGATAAATGCCTTTTTTTTATTTTAGAAGAAATAATTTACATCTATTGAAAATTATATAGATGAAATGAATATTTTTTTTTCAATTGGGATGTCGAAATTATCCAATGGTGAATGTTTCACAATTTTATGAGACAGTCGTATTTTTGGGTAAAAATTAAATACTATTCAAATAAATAATGTGTGTTATGACATCATAATGACCCAATAGTAATGTAATAAAATACTATCAACATTATATTCGGCCAACAAATGTTTTTTCATTAAGACAATGTGATTTTTGATTTGTTTGATTTATTTTAAAAATATTTAGTGGATCATTCAAGGCTTATAATACATTTTGTCTTTTTAAATTGTTTTCATTAAGAGTGTGACTCATCTCCACATAAGCAACCCTGTTATTTTAAGAAGTAAGGCCACTAGACTTATATAATATTGTTTTCCAATTCCCTATGGAATAACCATGTGAAAAAACCACGGGCAGATTTGTTGTTTTAATTATTTTAATGTGAGGTGTCCCAAACAAATATAATAAAGAATTTCATTTTCGTTCCTATATAAACCCACCCAAGAACTCAATTACTCTTCACTCAATGTCTTTTGAGTTCAATGAAACACTGAACTACTATCTCTATTATCATCTCAAGGTGCCTTGATCTCCCAATAATCCTATCATAATCCTCTCCCAAGCCATTGGGATCACAATTCCAAGTAAGGGATTCTGATCATTCTCATTTAATCCATGTTTCTGAGTATTGTTATGCGATTTTATTTTCAATTAAAAATTTTGTGGTATGATTTAGCACCTTCACCATACTTCCCTTCTTAGGTTTGGATGATAGTATTCCCCTTTCTCTTTCATCAATGCCTCCAATGTACACCTGTTACCATGTCAAAATTCTGTGAGGGATTTCTCTCTCTTCTTTTACATTCAAGTAATTATTTGGTATTATAAATCTAAATTCCATTACATATGATGGGAAATGTATCTATAAGAAACATTCACTATCCATTTCAGGTATCTATTATGACAGACACATTTCCCTCTCATCAACCATTTTCATGAATCCTTATGTCACGCCGTTATGCTACCAAAATTGCACTTCATTTTTTCAAGCCAAGATCATTGTGTAGTGAATACCATATCCATGTATCTATAAAGGGTATTCACGATTATTCACATATTCATATTGAAAGCTACATTCATGTATTTATTCCACATTACTTAATAGTGTAATAACTTATGAATTGTATTAATTCCATGTTATATGATCTATGCGGCACACTTATGCATTAAATGAAATATTTAAGAATGGTGTGCCCTGATAGTGCTTCAATGCGTTGGGTAATGTATTGTATCATGATAAATCATGTGCAATATGTGTTGACTCATACTAATTAAAGTGCAGTGTTTTTTTACTCATTCTCCATGTGTAGTGAGGGTTTACTCATGCTCCATTTGCATTGAGCCTTGACAAATTCTAATTCCATGTTAAGTGTTGTTGCCACATTTCCATGTTATGATTATCAATAATTAACATGTCTTTATGTTCATGATTCTATTGATCTCCATTGATATGACTATTTTCTAACATGTATTGTATTCCTTATGTTATTTCATATTTATTACTTTACTAGGCTTTATTTCTAACTCATTTCTTATTCATCTCCCCAGGTTATCCCATTCAATGCTAAGTACGAGGGAATGTAGTGGACATTGAATGTATGTTTTCAATAAAGATGTTGTATTTCATGTTTTAAGTTATTATGTAATGATCTTAAGCCCCAAAGATAGTAGAAAACTCGATCATCGATGTTTTATCAAGTGAAGTTTAGGTATTTAATCAAGTTTAAGTTTGTAATAAAGAGACAGGTTTTCATAATTGGTATCACATGATAGGTTTACTTATATTTGGGATTAGGATTAGAAAACACTAGGGAAGCCATATAAAAAAGAATACGTATAATAAAAACATCCCTATGTTTTGGTGAGTATTGAGTATGTGGTTTAACATTCAAATACATCCATGTCTGGATACGAGCAGGTAGAGGTGGCTCTGGAACATATATATCCTAGCGGTAAAACCCAAACACAACACTTAGAGCTAGAATCGAACGAGAAGTAGTGTACGAAAATAGGCCTTCCTAAACTCTAAGATGTGACACTCATGGGTGATATGCCTTAATAAATTTATAGGATTTGTATAAACCCTTATTAAGGGAATTAAAAATTTCCCCTAAGATTATATATTAGAAAGTAGTTCATGAATAGCATAGATTATAGCCTATGGATTCATTAAATATGGAAAAATATTTATTTATAAGTCATCATTTCTTTCATTGAATTAACCTTAATGTGTTACCCATAACATTTATTTTATCATAGCCAATGGATGGAAAAAGGTAGACTTAGACTGAAAACTGATGTGAAGATCAATATGATGATTGTGCTAATGAGATTCCCAATCCAATGAGAGTGGGAATCACAAACATTGTCACAAATCTCTCTCAGTTAACTCATGATTTTAATAGAAACATGGGTCAAGGGGAATGTTCAACCCCCCCCCCCCCGCCAAGAATGAAAATGTCTGTATCGAATGCTTCATGAGACAAAGGCCTCCTAGTTTTAATGGATCATCTAATCCCTCAATCGATGAACAATGGACCAACTGCATTGAAAAGATCTTCTCCATTATTTAATGTTCTTAAAAAGATATGGTTCTCATGGAATCTTATCATATTAAGGGTGATGCAGATAAATGGTGGACATTGATCAAAAATATGAAGCCTGAGGTGGAGATCAAGGCGTTGGAATGGAAGGATTTCTAGAAGATATTTTTTGATAAATATTTTACGCACACCCTCAAAATTATGATGGAAGGGGACTTAATTGACCTCAAGAAATAATATGATGAATCTATCATAGATAAAAACATAAAATTCACAAGGCTTGCATGATACACCTTTGTCTTTTTCGTTACCCTCGAATGCAAGTTTGACCGCTTCTTTAGTGGTATGAAACCCAGATTACAGAAAGTACTAGTGATCCATGACATCGACATCTATGAGGATATTGTCTGATATGCCATCAAGGTTGAAATTAAGATCATAGAATCATAGGGGTATCATGAGTGTACAAAGCGTAAGGTGTAAATCAATTTTGTTAGCCTGATGGATAAATTCAACAATTCTAAGATGATCAAGCACCCCACTTGCCAATGGTGTCGAAAGAAACACCTCAGAAATTACCTGAAGGGTATGAGTAAATGATTTAGGTGTGTAAGTGATGGGAACAAAGATGTTAAATGCTGACAAGAAAAACACGTGTAAACAAAAGAGGAATTAAATGCTTTTTTCAAGCCACAACGCATTGATTATTGCTACAACTTCAAATAACCATGGCATCTTGCAAATCGGTGCCCTAAGACTAGGGCTTTCAGAGGCACGCAACAACCTCCAAGGCTGAAAGGTAGAGCATTTTCCACCACTACTACTGAAGTGAACCCTGACAATGATGTGGTGAAAGGTAATATGGTTATTCATTCATGAATAGTGAACATAATTTTTCATTCAGGTTATACACATTGTTTTATATCCCAAAATCTTAGTAAAACAATCCCAGAACCACCATAAATCATGGAAGTGAAAATGTCGGTGAGTATGGAAAATGGTGAAATCATTTCAACCCTTGAATATAAATCCTCCCCTATCTTAATTGGTGGATGGAACTTCTCATAAAACGGCATCAAACTCCCTTTTGTGGAATTTGATTCAAATATTGTGATGGATTTACTTTCTCTATATACGGCCAACATTAATTGTCGTGATAAGTAAATCATTCTCCATGATGAGAATCGACCTGTGATTCTATACAAGTACAAGGAGGAAAATGAATCCTTTTTAGCTCCATCATGTCATGATTGGATATTAATACCCCATGAGTATGAATATTTGGATCAGATGATTGAGTCTAAGGAGTAAACCATCCTTGAAGACATGCCAATTGTGAGGGAATTTGCAAAAGTGTTTTCCGAGGAATAGTCTAGTCTTCCTCCAATAATAAATGTTTAATTCTCAATTGATTTTATACCAGGGTCATTTCCAATATGTAAGACTCCGTATATAATGCCATTTGTGGAGCATGAGGAGGTAAAAAACAACTACAGGAGAATATAGAAAAATTGTTTATACACCCAAGTGTTTCACCATGGGGTGCACCAATCTTGTTCGTCAAGAAGAAGGATGAGTCAATATGCCATTACATTAATTATCATGAGATTAACAAAATCATGATAATGTAAAAGTACCCTCTCCCATGAATTGATGACTTGTTCGATCAACTGTGTGGAGTACAATACATCTCCAAGGTTGATTTGTGGTCAGGATATTATCAAGCAATGTTGATGAAGGAAGATATACCCAAGACTACTATTTGCACAAGATGGGGGAACTATGAATTCATTTTGATGCCTTTCGTACTCACTAATGTTCCATCAATCATAATGGATATGATGAATACAGTCTTTAGAGTTTACCTCAACAAATTTGTTATAGTCATTATAGAAGATATTATTATATAATCCAAAACCAAGGAGGGTCATGAAGAGCATATGAGATATATACTAGAGACCTTATGGAAGGAGAGTATCTATGAAAAGTACAGAAAGTCTGAGTTATGGTTGAAGTAGGTCTCATTCCTGGGCCATATCATCACAAGCAATGAGATATCTGTGGATCCTACAAAAACAGATGCAATTGAGTGATGACTGAGGAAAACATCGGTAATGGATATCCATAGATTCTAGGGGTTAGCTGGATATTATTTACAATTTGTGAGAAATTTCTCACAATTGTCCAAACCTCTTTACAATATAACATGGAAGGGAGTAAAGTATTATTAAAGTGATGAATGTAAAGAAACCTTCAAGGAGTTAAAAAGGAGGCATCTCACTGCACTCGTGCAGACATTACCCACAAGTGGAGAACTTTTTGTGGTATTTAGTGAAGCTTCAAAGAAGGTCCTTGGCTGTGTGTTGATGCCAAATGTCAAATTCATTACCTATGCCTCAAGGAAATTGAATTTTCATGAGTAGAATTATCCAAAACATGATTTGGATTTGGCCATGATGATCATCACTTTAAAATTTTGGGAACATTATCTCATTGGGGAGAAGTGTGAAATATATACAGACCACAAAAGCCTTAGGTATATAGTCACACAAAAAATATTTGAACATGCACCAATGAAGATGGTTAAAGCTGATAAATAACTATGACTAGTCAATCCATTACCAACTTGAGAAAGCGAACAACAAGGAGAATGATCTATGTAGAAAAGACCCTGCAATTATATCATTGATGAGAATTTAGAAGGATATGATATTCTTAGACTTGATGAAGATGAACATGGTATTCATAAATAATGGAATATCATTCAACCTTTCACAAATGAGTTCTCAACTGTCTCTTTTGGAAAGGATAATTGATACTGAAAAGGATGATGTCGGAATTCAGAAGAGAGTGGAAGCTCTCAAAAAATGGAAATCCTTGGGGTTCTATTTTATAGAAGAAGGAATTGTGTGATTTGGGAAAATACTATGTGTTCCATAATTTCTAGAGCTGAATAAGAAACTTTTAGATGATTCCCATAGTTCAAATTTCTCTATTCACCCAGAAAAAACGATGATGAATCTAGATCTCCGAGATCATTATTGGTGGCATAATATAAAGAAGGAGATCACTGAGTATACGTCTAAGTGCCTGGTGTGTCATCAATTTAAGGAAGGGTGGTATATGTCTATGGGGATGCTGCAACCATTTCCCACACCAGCATGATAATGGGAGAACATCACCATGGACTTTTTCACCAGACTTCTGAAGATGTCCAAAGCAAACAATGTAATTTGGGATGTTGTGGATCGTCTTAAAATGTATGCACACTTCATTGCAATTCGATATGATTACTAATTGGATCAACTGACATAGATATATATCAGGGAAGTGGTAAGGATGAAAGGAGTTCCACTATCTATTGTATCCGATTGAGATCCAAGATTCTCTACTATGTTTTGGATCAGTCTTCAACATGCTCTAGATACTGAGCTGAACATCAGTACAGATTATCATCCTCAAACTTATTTCCAATCCACTTGGACTATCCAAACACTTGAAGACATGTTGAGAGCATATTTTATTGAAATTAAATGAGGATGGGATCAACATCTTCCTCTGGTTGAATTATCCTATAATAATAGTTACAACTCGAGCATCTAAATGGAATCTTATGAAGCCCTGTATGAGAAGAGGTGAAGAACACTGGAATATTTGGATGATGTTGGTGAGTGTAAGCCGCTATGACCAGAAATGGTCGACAAAATGGTCAAGAAGGTGAAAACCATTCTGTAGCATATCAAGGTAGCCTAGAGTCTACAGAAGATTTCTACATATAATTGTTGACGATACCCTGAGTTTAATGTTGGAGACATAGTATTTCTATGCACATATCCTTGGGAGAAGGTCATTCGGATTGGTGACAAAAGGAAGTTATGTACTATATACATCATCACCTTCGAGATTCTTGATCATGTTGGGGCTGTGGCCTATCGACAAGAACATCCACCTACCATAGCCAAAGTACATGATGTTTTTCATGTATCCCTTTTAAGAAAGTCCATAATAGAACCTTCACATGTAATTTTTTAAGGGTAGTACACCTAAAGGATGATCTTTCTTACGAGGAGCAACCAGTCAAGATCTTAGATCATAGATAAAAAGTTCTATGAAATAAGAAAATGCACCTCGTTAAGGTGTTTTGTCGAATCCACATGTTTGATGAATCTATATGGGAATCAGAGAAAATATTGAAGTAGAGTTACCCATAACTGTTTTAGTGTAGGAAAAGGAAATTTCAAAGGTGAAATATTTTAAGGGGGAAGATTGTAATGACCCAAAATTTCATTAATGGAAGTTAATATTGATCTAAATAAATGTCTTATTATGTCTATATAAAATGTGAACATCATTGGTTTTATTCATCTAGAAATTAAAATACCATTAGGAATTGTTACTGTTGCTAATATAGTCGTTGGATAGTGATCACATGATTATTATAAATATAGGTCATTAACAAATCCAATTTAATAAGAAAATGGAATAGGTGGCCTAATATAGTAGACTTTCCACATACAAATCCCATTTTCCAGAGCTCAGAAAAGAGATGGAGTCATTGGTATTATCTCGTAACCAAGCCCTTGCCGAGCTTGAACATATTAAGCTTGTGTAGAACTGACTATGGGAGAAGAGGAAGTTAATAATGATTACAACACGAGTGATGTTATACGAGCCACACCAAGAGTCTATCACCATCACACACCTTACCCTTCAGTCTTATGCGGGTGTCATAAGGGGTTATGTAATAAGACCCTAGAACTATTACTATGTGAAAAATATTTCTATAAAGAAAGTGAATTCATTTTATTATTGTTACTTTTTAAAATAGTTTTTAAAGCAGAAATAATATTTCAAATTAATATTCAACCAAGAAATCTATTATGAAAAATAATAGGATTTTTTAATTAATTTACTTTTTTAAAAATATTATTATTTTAAAATTACTTTTTACTAAATATATGTGATGATTTGATTTTATGAATGCAATTGTAATATTTATTATGTTTTGAAATGTGATTTTGTCAAAACCCTTGAATTTTTTATAAATGTTGGTTTTTATTATAAAAGTAAACATTCACATATTTAGTAAATTATTTAGATAAAATAAATATTATTTTTCGAATCAGGATGTCAAAATTATCCAATGGTGAATTTTTCGTAATTTTCTGAGACAATATATTTATTTAGGTAAAAATCAAATACTATTTTAATATATAATGAGTTTTATGACTCCATAATGATCCAATAGTGTTGTAATAAAATAATATAAACAATATTTTCGGAAAATATATGTTTCAGAAATAAATAATGTTAGTTTATATTTGTTTGATTTATTTTACAATGCATTAGTGGACCCTTCAAGGCAATTAAAACATTTTGTCTTTTTAAATTGTTTTCCTTGAGAGTGTGACTCACCTTCACATATAAAACCATATTTTTTAAAACATTTCAGACATTGGAATTATAAAATATTTTATTCCACTCCCAATTGGAAAAAAACATGGTCAAAAAGCATGGGTTGGTTTGTGGTTTTGATTAGTTTAATATGAGGTGTCCCAAACCTGAATAATAATAAATTCCCTCTCCTTTCCTATATTAATCCACCAAAGCCCCACTTCCTCTTCACTCAAAGCCTTTAGAGTAGGACCAAACCCTGAACTCCAATCTATAAAATAATACCATGGTTCCCCATGTTCCCATGAAGCCTCTCTCAATCCTCTACCAAACCTTTGGGATCGCACTTCCATGTAAGGGATTCATACCTTTCTCTTTTTATCGATTTTACGTAATATTGTTATGCCCTATTATTTTCAATTAAAAATGTTGGGGTATTATTTAAAACCTTACCTATAATTCCTTATTTATGTTTGGATGTTGGGATACCCCTTTCACTCTATTTAATTCTTCCAATTGACCCCCATTACCTTGCTGAAATTTCATGAGGGATTTCCCTGTCCTCTTTTACATCCTAGAAACTCTTTTGTATTATGCATCTAAATTCAATTACGTTTGTTGGAACGTGTATATATATGAACTATTGATTTATATTTCAGGTATATATGATGATACACCCATTTCTCTCTCATCATCCATTTTCATAAATCCTTCTGTCACGTTGTTATGCTGCCAAAATTGCACCACATTCTATCAAGCCATGATCATTGTGTAGTTAATACCATAACCATGTATCTTTCAAGATTATTCAACTTTATGTACATATACATATTCAATTGTACAACAGTGTATCAATTCCACAATACTTAATCGTGGAATAACTTATTATGTTGATTTATTCAATGTAATATATATCATGTGTCACACTTATTCATGAAATAAAATGTTTAATAAGGGTGAGATCTGATCGCACTCCAATGCATTGGGTAATGTATATTATCTTCATAAATCAATTGCAATGAGTATTGAATAATGATAATTCAATTTCAATTAGTGTTTACTCATGCTTCATGTGCAATAAGAGATTACTCATGCTCCATGTGCAATGAGCCTTGGATCATGATAATTCAATATTAAGTGTTATTACCACATTTCCATGTTATGATTATCACGCTTTATCGTGCATTTATTTTTAGGTTTCTCTTATTCTACATTGATATTACTATTGTCTAACATGTATTGTATTCCACAGGTTATTCCATGTTTATTCTTTTATTGGGATTTATAGTTCACACTTTTCTTATGCATGTCCTTAGGTTATCTCATTCAATGATAAGTACGAGGGAATGTAGTGGTCATGTAAAATAAGTATTCATTAAGGATGTTGTATTTAATTATTTAAGTTGTTATCTAATGATATTAATCACCAATGACACTAGACCATTTAATATTATATTATATATCAATTGAATTTTATATAATAAATCATGCTTATTTTTGTTATTAAATGTAGGATTGTTGTATTTTTATTCACGAATTAGTGGTTTCAAATATGATTAATGTTTCTTACACTGTGATTTATCCTTTTATTACAATGTGGGAACTAGAATGAACTAGGTTAATATTGAATGTGAAAGAATATTTATTGAGGAGATGACAACTGGGATGATTATTGGAGTGATGGACTTTATGATTATCCCAAATTGGTTTTTAGAAAACAAGATTAACACCATATACCTTAGCCAACTCCTTGAAAAACCAAATATTTTAATGAAAGAATTCAATAATGGTTCAAGAAACGGTATTTATGGATTAAAAAGGATATGGTTTCCAATATTTTGAGAATGTGGAAAAAAGAACTTAATTAAATATCTCAGTGAAATTGGAATTTATTTTGAATATGGAAAATAACAATAAAAAGCATGTAACTACAAAATAAAAAAAAGTACTATTTTGATAAATAAATGGATAGTAATATTGTCCTCTCTAAGGTATTATTAGTCGATGAATGTTTTAAATGTGGAAATAATGGGAATTATGAAATTATATGTCCTATGGGGAAATATAGTGCGGTAAAATTAGCACCATTTTATGAGTAATGGTTTTATTACTAATGAAAATGAGACTAAACATGACATATAAAAGTAAATAGGTATTAAAAAATAAGTTTATAATGCCTAGATAATTATTTTATAAGTGAGTGGGATTGATGAAGTATTCTGTATTTTATAAAAATGATTTAAATTAAGACTTATAAAATAATTATTCAATATATGTTTTTTATTATTGATTAGAAATAATATTTTTTATGATACTGAAGACCTTGAAAAGTTGTTTAATTATTACATTATATTTTATGATTAAGGGAAGATAAACCATAAAATGTTCATAAGGATGATAAAATTATATTTAGTTTGGATAAATAGATTATTGATATAGTAAAATTGAATTATATAATATTGATGTCCTCACAACTGAAAAAGGGATTTGTTAAAAAAAATATAATCATTGATTAATTTTACATCATTTTTTCATTTAAGAAATATATCCAATTATATATTTTTATTTAAATAATGAGGAATCATGTATTATTTTAATATGTTTATATGGAATTTCTACTTATTACGATGTTTTAAGAGAATTCATGATGTTGTAATTCACATGTTTGGTATGTGACAATAAAGATCTACCTTGTGATTTATGTTGAATCCATGATAATATAATTTTGTTAAATTTCATACCCTTTTCTAAAAAAATTGAATGTTTTAAGAGTTACAAGGTTAACCATTTATGAAATGGGTTGTGTTAAAATTATGATGTGGTTTAAGATATAAAAGTATTACATAAAAATATAATGATTCTCCAATATTGGATAACCAATGAAACCAACATTATTGTGATGATTACTAAAGAGAGGATAAATGACTTAGAATTATATTTATAGATCTTATGACCTATTGGTATTTAAGAATAATTAATGAACCATCATTTTTGGAGTATCATATGATGTGGTAATTGATCATGGAATATCCAATGGTCACGATTGCATATATGAAATGGAATGAAATCTAGTAAGTATATCTTCTTTTAAAAGTTTATCAACTTTTGGAAAAATATTTTGAATGAAATTTTATTCATGTTATAATTTTTTTATACTATTAATATAAGTTTAATAACTATTTGGATTATGTTTTTTTGGTATATACTTTTCTCAAGATCACCCAAGCTGTTGTGATCAGTGATCCTTATCACTCTCTTTAATTATTTATGCTTTTCTTTCTGGTCCAAATCATCATTCCACACCTATGTTCTCCTATATTATATCCAAGATATGAATTACACTGGGTAATATTTATGTTTCTAAAATTAAATTTTAATGTGATTTTTTATTAATCATTTGTACATTGTGTGTTTCTATGAAGGAATTTTCAAATTTTAAATAGTTGAAGACCGAGATAAATTTTGAGGGTGAAATTCGTTTTTAGGGGGTTAGAATGTAACAAACGTAGATTTTTTTTAATTTTTTAAAATATGTTTATTTTTTATTTTATATTATAATAAAAAATTATATTATATTTTCATTACATGGAATATAATATTTGGATTATGTTACACACAATTCTTAGTTTATCATTCATTACACATAAAACCGAGATTAAACTATAGAAGACATAGTATTTAAATATTATTATTTAATATGATAGTTATAAAAAAGATGTTGGAATGGTGGATATGTATATAATTAACTAAATCTTTAAAATATAGTGCACACATGTTTATATAATTCTATTTTGAACAATTATTTTTAAAGGAAAATAAAACCATTTTGAAAATAAAACGAAATTTGTTTTTCGAAAACTAATTTTTTATGGAGAAGTATTTTTTATATCTATAATTATCCCAATTAACTTTTTATTAATTATTGTAGTGAAATTTATATATTATATATTAAATAAAATGATTAATATTCAACTTATATTTTATAGAAAATAAATAAGAGTGAATTCAATCTTACACACAATATTGTATTTTTCTCTAAAAAAATTATTACCATTTTATGGTGCACATATATTAAAAATAAATTTTATCTAATTTTATAAAATTAATTAAATAATATAGAAAATATTATCTAAATTATACACTTATAATAATAAATGGTTAATTTTTTATGATTCATTGAACAGTTTATTTTTTTTGATGAATAATAAAAAATAATAAAATTTAATTAAAAACATCATATTTTCGTTTAATGATAATGTTTAATTATATTTTAAACATTTTTTAATGTTATATTAGTATAATTATACACATATTAATCCAATTAAGTTAATTTTATTAAATTTTACATCGAAATGTTATATAAAATCATTATAATTTTTTGATAATTTTCACTTGAAAACCCAAATTTCTCATCATGTTTGTGGGAATAATGCTAAATTATAATATTACACTTATATGAATGGAATTTGAGAAATATGGTTTAAATATTTGTAATAAAATTAAATTATAATGTCTAGTAATTTAATATTATTTTTTGACCAAAATAATTAATAAAATTAGTAAAAATTATTATCCTCGTTTAAGTAAGAAGAAGGATTATCAGAGGTTAAACTAAAAAAACGGTAACAATCACCTATATAGTTTTGTAAGAGAAATTTAATATTTATATTTATACCATTACACTAATAAGGATTGATAATTACCTAATTTGGACCCTTACGTCGTATGAAAAACTTGGGTGGAATATTCTCTTTAAAAAAAATTCAAGTTCCACACTCAAGTAACTTATTAAAGGCCACTACGTCTCCAATCTTCTTTACACCATAAAATATCATTGGTATGGAAAATACATGACCAAATAACTTCCAAAATTCTCACTAATTGTCTTATAATTCATATTTTCAACATAAAACCAACTATATAATTCGATTGTGTAAAATTAAAGCAAATACCCAAAGTAGAGGCAACATTAATAAAATATTAATTTTCATTTTATTTCTTCATAATACCCCTTAAATTATTATTATACCATTATTATATAATAAAATGCATATTTTTCATATAAAAATATCATTATATTTTATTTTTATGACCTACAACCTCACACACATCCATCAGATGGTTTATAAATCATCATTCGAGTGTACGGCGGACTACCGTCTCGAAAACCAATGTTATTTCTTTTTTCCATTACCACCTTTAAAGGCTGGGAAAATGATATATGTATAGTTTATATATGATATATATGATATTTATTATTTTATTATTTTATTATTTTATTATTTTATAATTATTCATAATTATTATATCACACATACCATTATGATTTCCATTTTCTAGGATGATGATATAATCCTCTCTGGGTACAGCGAAGTATAGCCTTACGAAGCGATGAGGTTCATTCACACATGTCATGGAATATATTAGAGACTAGTCTAATAAAAATATTTTATATAAGACATAAAAATTATACATTAATGATTATATATATTTATATATATCAATTGGATAAAAAAATTGAAACCGAGGTCATGCGAACGTACAACCTTCTGTCACTATGGACAATATATTTTATTTCCAAAAAAATTATAGATTAATAGAAATTAATATATATTAAATATATAATATATTTATTTTACGGGATTAATTTTTTATATTATTAAATCATGATCAATGTAATATGACCAAAAATTACTTGTCAAACCATATACGAGAAACAAAAGTAGTTATTACCCAAAACATAACCTTAACCTGGAATTTTTAATAAATGGGTATTAAAAAGTCATATTAAAATAATATAGGTTGATATTTATATAATCATTATTTATTAATATAGTGATAATAGAATTGAATATATTAACCTAGTGGTTCAAATGAGTGTGATGTAAGTGAAAACTTAAGGAAAGGTATTTTCATCTCACTTTTAACTTCCATGAGACAAATTCCATGTTCACATTCTATTAATATTTTTTGTTGTGTATAATTCATAGGAATTTATGTTAGGATAATTATATGGTAAAATATTTGTGTTAAATAATCAATTTCTTTATCTTTATTTTATGTGGTTTTTGGATCACAAGTTAACAAATCGATAACACATTTTTGTATCAATTTTCCTTCATTGGGACGAAGATTATTTTATGCTCCTATATTGATTAATGATGTGTATATAGAGCCCTATTAAAATGTAGTATTATTAATTTATTAATAATAATGAAATGTTAGGTTTCATTGAATGTTATCCCTCCATGGATTTTATGAATTAATGATACTAATGTGGTCAAGATTTCATCTGAAAATCTCATCATTAAACGATATTGTTTATGATTATGTTCCCAATGATAAACTATTAACATACATCTCTTATTAATTATAATAAATATTATTCTCCTCTTGTAATTCATGATAAAATTATTTATTAATACTATTTTCCCTTTTATTATTACACAAGAAAATTATGAATTTTTTTTAATAAAATCAGACATTATTTCACTCTTTGATTCGATATTTTTTTACTCCAAATTTATTTTTTATAATAATGATTTCAATTTTATTAATGAAATTTTTAAATCATTTTCATGGAAATGGATTTTGAAATTTTTCTGTTTTATAAATCATTTAAAAATATTTTAAAGGCTTCCTTTATCATTTTCAATGTTATTTTTCAAATAAAAGTATTTTGAATATGATTTATGTTTAAAAAGTTTTTTAAATGATTTTTAATGATTCATTTATACGTTTTAATGATACCCTTAAAAGAAAATTATTTTCAAATTTTTTGTGTTTGAAAAATAATTTTTAATACATTAAAGGATATTTTCTACAATAAATTTTTTAAAATATTTTTCTAAATTGTTTTTCTTGTATGATGACATCTTGTGGAATTTACAATGACGTACTAGTTATATGATACAAAGACACCATTATTATTAATTATTTTAATGTATTATATTTTTTTGTATTGATTCTATTGAAAATAACTTATTTTCAGACATTATTCAATGATGAAATTATTATGAATCCCATATCATTTCTATAGATTATGATATGATGAAATTTTTTTGATACCCATTCCATTCCTTGGGTTATGATATCATGTATTTTTATGATATTTTGACACACATATGTATGGTTCACATTATTTCACTTATGAGACCTATATCACCATCCAATGAATTGATTAAATATTTATTTCTCACGAGATAGATAGGACTGGAAAAGTGACAGAACTGGGTTCATTAAGTGACTTTATCTATATGATGGTCTTGGGAATTAACCGTGACTACTATGATATTACGTGTGGACCTTCCATTCTTGTCTATACTATGAAATATGGATCTATCATTCATGTCCATAATTGTTTTTGTGGACCATGTTTCATGTCTATAAGTTTATGTGAGGGTCTAATTTTATTTTCTTAACTTAATGAGTGAACATGTTTCAATATAAATATGTTCGAAATGTTATAAACTATCTTGTATGCTAATGATATTTTCTTTTTCCAATATTATGATCTTATATATCATGTTTCTTGATTCCCTTGTGATTAATGTCTTATTAATTTCAAATATTTTTCCATGACACATCTATATGATATTTGCAATGGAGTGTATAGTTTTACAGTGTTATTATCATGTTATCATACTCTTATACTCATGTTATGCTAACGTTTATTTATATTTACCCTTACCGAGAATTTGAGATCACCCTTGTTATGTTTCATTTCCTAAGGCTATAAGATATTTATTATATATGATATTTCTAATACGGGTGATAGTTATGATGAACAAGGTGGGATATGACATAGATCAACTATAGAATACAGTTTTTGTTTCTATGATTCTAAAGTCACTAAACTACTATTGTCCCATGGTCGGTGTTTGTGAACTGTAATAAATATTCAAAAAAAGTATTTCACAGGTATAAATGATAATCCTTGGTCTCAATAGTTTATATCAATTAATATTTAAAAATATATTTTATATAATGGAATCAAATGTGAATATAAATTCATTATAGTACATATGGAAATATTTTGTAAAATTATTAGAAAATTTCATGATTGAGAGGGGAAAAAATACTATTAGAATATAATATTTTAAAATTATTTTAGAAATAATCCCTCTATAATTTTATTTATTTTCATAATTTATTTTTGTTATATCTAAATATAATAAAAAAAATTATATATTGATAAAAAATAAAAAGAATTATTTAAAATACATTAGAGTATTTGTAAAACCATTATTAAATAAAATTAATAAAAAAATATTGAAATTTTTTATTAAAAGGTTATGTAATATATTTTTATGGCATGTATTTCTAATTGTATAGGATACATGGGATTTAATAATAGACTACAAAATATTTTCATCCATTTCTCATTGTATTATATTAAAAATAATATCATTTAGGGAAAATATTTTTTGAAATTAGTGAAACATCAGTGTAGGATATTGAGCATATTTATGATGACTTATAAAAATTATATTATTAATGTGAGATGATTTGAAGTGATGCAAACCTATATTTTATAAACGATGAGGAAGGTAACTCTGAAAAGAATTACTCAAGGCTAGTAAAATATATTTATTATAAAAATATCATTAAGAAACAAGTATATCGGTACGAATTATAACAAGATTAAAAACTAGTATTGGATACTCTTATATATAAAATAGATTTTACCATAATTAATGAATCGATTAACAATATAAAATATTTATCTTCTAAAAATATAGATATGAATAATAATTAACATAATAAAACATAAGTTTTAATTAAATGACATTGATAAAATAATATATTTGGAATAGTGTGGGATTCAGAAATTAACCCAATGATAATGGTTGTGTTTTTAGAAATAAATAAGAATTGGTTTGTAAAAGGGTTTCTCTATTTATAGGAATTTATGTTAAAGATAATTTTTCTATTGTATCATTGATTCTTTTTCATTTAATATTTATAGAACTAAAATTTAAAAAATATTGAAATATAATAAAAACATGTCATATCAAGATTCCTGAATAGTTGTATATAAGAAGAGAAAATAAAATTAAAATTAAGTTGATTTATATTAGAAAATTATCCAAGAAAAGTGAGAAAATAGTATATAGAACTAAAAAAGATGAAATATGTGCCATAATTTTTCTACTGAAAACAAGGGAATTATATAAATAATATCAATTTATTTAATGAGATATTTGATAAAATTATTAGTGTGAAAATTAATATTATATATACCCATATTATCATAGATTAGATTAATTATTTTTTTAAAATGAAAAACGGAACATCAAAAAAACCTAAAAAATAAAGATGAATTTTGAAAGGATAATTATTTCTGAGATGAAATTATTTTTTGGATTTCATTTCATATATAAAAACACAATTATACTTCTATATAAAAATATATATTCCATGGAATAATTGAAGAAATAATGAATACGAGGGTTTAAATTGGTTACCAAATCAGTGATAGTGGTCATTTTTTAATTATTACACATGAAAGAGGGTGCATATATTGGAGTATATAGATATTATTATTGGAATGTATTATATCACTATACCATTAACTGACATACTAAATGTAATAAATTTATTTTATTGTTTTTAAATATATCCAAAGGATTCACATATAGAGGCAGGTGAACTAGTTAGATATATTTTTTGGGATACTTAAAATATTTCCTTTATTATGAAAGAATAGTTGATAAAGACACATTTAATAAAAATTAAAATAATACTTATTATAAGAAATATAACCTACATGATACATTATATATAAGTAAAATATGATTTAGTTTACATTAAAAGAAAAAAAAATTTAAAAACACACTCTATAATAGAATTTTTGTATGTGGATATCATATAAGAATTCAAAAAAATAATGTGTATTAATGAAAAAAATTAATTATTAAAGGATAAAGTTTGGAATCTATTGTGATTTGATTATAATAAAAGAAGTGTTATTAATATATTAAATATTTTAATTAAGAACTAATTTTCAATGAAAGTTGGAATCAAATATCAGATTATCAAGGAGAATGATTAATGTGGTATAATGAATCTTATGGTGTTTTCTATACTAGGTAATGATTTAATCCTTTTTTAGAATGTATTATTATTTTAAATTCGTGAAAATTTAATTCTGTTTGTGAATGATATAACTTCCAAAATTAATTGAGGTACAAATGAATATTTCCTTTCCTTTATTTTCTAGAATTTATCTATTAATCTTAGATAATATATATAAATAACATGTCATGTGATATTTAGTAACATGTTATCATAAATATAATCCAAATATGTTTTTATTGAATATTATGTGAGTGAAAGAGATATAACCATTGAGTATAAATGAACAAAACATGGAGAAGATATTTCATTATCTAAAAAAAACATCATTGAAGGATATAAATCACGTATACATACCACTATAAATAATAGTGTGAACTATGTATTAATCTTTGTAAAAAAATATTATATGAGTAAAGAAATAATTATATTAATGAACATATCATATATTTTTTAATCTGCGAGAGATTTTATGAACGAGATAGTTGAAAGATTTATTAAGATTATAAAAAATCCAACAAGGGATATTGAAGAATCCATGAAATAGAAAATAAATATTAGGTATATATTTCAGGAACCATTTAATTTTTTATATATTTTATGTGTTATAGATGATGAAAAATTATGATATAAAAGAGGTAATATTGATACCATTGTGATAATTATTCTTTAACTCATAAATCATAGTATTTTTGGTTATTTGATTTATAAATCTATTTATTTATGTTTGAAACATGTTTTTAATGTGGTTTTAAGGATTCTAAATGAATTACAAGAATTATATATGTAATTTTACATTTCAATATTTTTTTTTAATATATAAAAATATTGGGATGGGAATTAAATTCATGATCGGCCATGAAGTGGTTGAGGTAAAACATATAGAATCAAAGTAATTCTTGAAGAAGTTTAATTTAAAACATTTTGCAAAAATTAATGGACATGAATAAAACAAATCCCTCCGGGAAGAGAAAGCATGATTTTTGTCGAGGGATCAAGCTTCCCATGAAAATTGTATGGCCAAATGTGTCGTTCAAAAAGGGTAACATAAAGAAACAAAATTAAAAAATAAATATTTTCATTTTTAATTTTTTTCTCAAAATTCCTCATATGATAAATAGATAAACTGTTAATTCAACAATTATTTATTTTTTCATCACATGAAATTAAGTAAATATTTCTTGAAAATTATGTAATGGAATTTAAAAATGAATATGCATCATTGATTTAGTGAAAATTCAAAATGGGTTTTGGTTGTGATGTTAGGAATTTAAATAAATACTTATTTTTTCTTTTTAATGTAAAATACAACTATATAATTTTGAGATTTAATTAAAATTACAACATTTATGTAATACAAACTTACAGAATCATGCATAGTGGAAGTATAAAATATGATTCTCATCTTAACCATTCTACATCTAAACCATAATTAAATATATATGAATCACTATTTAATATCATCACACATAATATATACTTATATTCAAAATTTAAAGATACCTTGGAGGTTTAATCCCTGATGTAATTCCCCCTCATTGTTTATTTATCTAATTCGATCTCTAATTATCACGAACTTTTTATTACATTAAGTACACAAACTATTGTTCAATTAAAGATATATATAAATAATCCACAACGAAAATTTCATTGATCTTGATATCTTGAGTTTTATCATGACGATATCATTTTTATTATGATAATAGTTTTATATCATGTTATAATATCGATAATGAACCATCCTAGATCAACAAGAGCATCCGCTGATCTGATCCATAATAAGGGCCACAAAGCATTCTCGATTCCGATAGGCAAGAAAATATTGTGTGAGCTTCAAGGAAAAAATATTGAAATTTTTTTCTCCCCATAAATTATAATAATAAAATTTTATGAGAAAGAGATAATCTATAATGATACATCTGTACATTGCACAACAACATCCTTTAATTAATATATGAAATAAAATAAATAAAAAATCATGTCATATACATAAAAAACAAATAAAAAGATATAATAAATAAAAATTATGACTCTGATTCATAATTATAAAAATTAATAATAAATTTTAAAAAATTAATACCATACAATGTATGTATTGATATATGAAAATATTAATATAAATACACCTTTACAATTTAACTATACCCAAACATCCAAAAAAATAAATGAATAACCTGAGCCATGGCTTGAACATCTCTAAGTGACACAAGGTAACTCACCACATCTCTACAAATCCATAAAATGGCCAAAACCAACATCAAAAAGGATTTCAATATCATAACCTTGGAATGTATATAAAAACATGAGGGATGCATACTAAAAATCATGAGAGTGTATATAGGTTGTGCACTAAACTGTCCTAGTAGGGATACTCCAACGAGTTTATGAAATTTATTTAACAAATATATCAATTGAATTTTAGTTTTAAAATACTTTATAAAATTTTGTTTCAAAATAATGTAAAAATAAGACAAATATAATTCATTTAATCATTTGAAAAAAAAAATGTAAATTCTTTTTAGAAAAATGATTCTATTTGTTTTTAAAATTAAGATTCCAGACCCATGAAAAAAGTAAAAAATTCCTCTAAAAACTCTTAACAAAACCCCATATTCATCTAAAATGGTTTAATCCACCATTTAAATTGTTAAATATATAAAATCATTTAAAAACTGTGAAATTATGATCTTACATAATCAAAACCACCCCATATTCTGTCTTTCGAAGATTTTAAAATATACCCACTATCCAATGATTGTTTAAATATTATCCCACTTAAAGGTGATATAAAAAATATTAAAAATTGAATTATCATATAGAGGACAATAATATAAACAAAAAAACATTACAAAGGAACCATGAAATAATGAAGATACTTAGGGGATTTAAATAATGTATGTAACATGAATTCCTGAGTAGTTATCATTATTTTAAGAATTAACATCATGGTATACTTCAAATGTCATGTCACCAAAAAGACTCATACATACTCAGATGGATCTACAAATGGACATAGTATGGGTTCAAGTGGATTAATATCTCAACTAAGTATCCCAATATCATAAGTAGAGTCCTCTAAATTTTCTCAGATTTTCTAGTCAGTGGAAACATTAACGAGTAGCTACCACATCCTAATCGGGGTACTCAATGTGATTACCTAAAATAGTTTAATCGGGAAACTATATACATTTATCTCTTACAATCTAATTGGTCTCATCCCTTTCATGGAAGAATCCAATGCGAGGGTCACTTGAGAAATCTCAAATGATGTTGTTATTGTAAAATCCTAAGAATTAAAAAAAATTAATTTTTTAGAGTAATAATACTAATTATTATTAATTTACATAAAATAATTATATGATTATACATATATATCATTAGTGTAAATATATTTTATAATTAATTATATTCTCATTAAAAAATTAATTTTATTTTGATTACAGTATGGTAGAAAATATATATTATTTAAGTGTTGAATATATTTTATTATAATGATTTTTCTAAAATATTATTAAAGTTGATATTTCTAAAAAATTATATAAATTTATATTTATTATTATTATTATAATAATAGGATAAATAAGTTTATATAGTTATGTGGAAAAAATATGATATTTCTATTTCAAAAGAAATAGTTTTTTAGTCTGAATTAGTTAATTTTCCGATATATTAAATAATATTATACAATATTAAAATATATAAATTTTGTAATTAAGATAATATTAATTGAATGTAACATTTTACCTTAATATTTTAATATTTTCATAGAGTAGTTTTTCAGAATTTTTCTAAATTGATTTATTTGTAGGTAAATAATGAGAAATTTTGTTTTTACAAATGTTGTACCATTAATTAAATCATCATGTTAAAATAATCATTTCAAATATAAATACATATTTTCATAGAACTTAAATATATTTTAAAAATAAAATAATTCTTTTAAAAACAATATTTTGAATTTGAAAAGTCATTCTTAAATATATGGAACCTATATTATATTAATTATAATTAAAAAATGTTTATTATTCCTGTCATTTAATCGATTGGTTGTAAAGGTTTCATTCAATGTTCACGTGATATTAATTTTATATAAATTGTTTTTTACTCAAAAATTAATATATTTAATAATATTCAGTACTCTACATTATTTGGGTGTAAATTAATATTTTCATCAAATGTATTTTGTTTAATAATTTTTAATTTCTTTAAAATAATAATATTTAAATAAATATCTACCACCCCAATAAATTTTTTCATTAGTTCTTTTCATATTTGGAATCATATAATTAAAAATATTTAGAAATATTAATTTAATTTTTTCACTAAAAATAATTTTCCAATGTAAATGAAGATGTTACTCGAGTAAAGATGAAAGTAAAAAAAGAGTAAACTAACGGATAATATAAGGAACCGGTATTTTTAAATGATTTACATTCATACCAAATTTATGTTATATTATATTATATTATACACATAAAAAATATAAAGGAACCGAAAATACCTAATCTCATTAATTATTACCATTAAAATAATCATCCATGAAATGAATTAAAATTCCAAATATTTCAACTAGATAAAAACATAAAATAGAAAAGACAAAATGGGGAAATATGGGTCAACCCAATCTATTAAAAACATCACCCCCATAGAAAAACAATTGAAATAAAAAAACCTTCACAAACCAATGAAAATAATAAAAAATGAACTTATATATACATGGGAGAAATTATAGTTAATATTTAGCAAAATAAATAAGGGGTATTTATAGGGTATAAAGTGAAATGTGACTATTGGGATTTGAATTTTATATGACTTTGTTCAAATATTATTGTTGGTCAGTATAAACATTGGTCAATTTTATTGTTGGAATATATACCCATTGTTGATAAATTTACCACTATAATTTCTGTATATAAGTAGTAATAACAAATTATTATTGACGTATAAAGGAGAAAATATGTCCACAACGTGTATTTTCATGCCCTTGAATCCCATTTATCAGAACTTGGGAGGGAGGTAGGGTCCCTAGGGTTCTATATTGACCATTCTCATGTTGATCATAAATAAGTGTATCATAAATGAAATAGCCTATTACATAAGTTTATGTTAGTGAATATTATCAGTAGGTCAATATTAGTCAATGCACCCAATAAAACAGCCCCCATCACACAACATACTCTTAGGGTGTGCATGATAATTATAAAGGTTTACATGTCCAATGCTTATGTACACAATTTTTAGTTACTTAATATAAATATATTAATTATACCATCAATTCCCTTATAATATTAGGATTTCTTAATTTAATATATATTTAATTAAGAATAATTTGATAAATTTATTTATAGAAACAAATTAAAAGAAGTTGTATTTTTTGGAATAAATATAAATTTGTATAATAACTAATGTATTATGATTTTTTTTAATAAAAGTGTAATTATAAAATAATTTAAATATAAATAATAAAATAAATTTATAATGTCCTGTGATTTTTTTGTGTGAAAAATTTGATTTCTCATTAAAAACTACTATTTTTTATTAAATAAGGATTTTATATATTTAACTAAAAAATTATCATACATAGAGAATTATTCTGATAAAATATGAATTATATTTGAAATTATCACATCAAAGTTAACATAAGGTGTATTTAAATTAATTCTAAAATACTTTATTTCTTTAAATAGTAAAAATATAGTTTTTGGTTTTTGGTATGTATTATAATTTGATATATATTTCCTAATGATTTTATAATAAATAAAAAACAATACACAAACTAAAATTATTTATTTTATTAATATTATGTTTTTTAAAATATAGCTCAATTTACAAACTTATTAATGAATTCCCAGAATATGTAATGGAATATTGCTTTTTAAATACATTAATTTATGAAAATATTTGATTTTCTATGTCCAGATAAGTAATCAAAATCGTGGTTGGTTCAAATGGATTAAAGTATCGTAAAAATGACACAATTTTTTTAATAAATGATAAAATACTATAGGTACGCCAATTGTTTTTAATTTTTGAAAACTTATATTTCTAAGAACTATATTTGGAAATTATTAAATAATTCATCCACATTTACTATAAATACCCACCCATTTCACCACACCCAATTTCTAAAAATTCATCCTCCATGGTGTTATTCTCAATTTCCCTCCACTATAGTCCTACCAAGGGGTGTTTAATCTCCCAAGGATCTATCTTCATGTTTTAAGAACAACCCTTAAATTTTAGGGAATTCTCATCCCTTTCTGTTGAATTCAAGAACATTGTTTCTATATATGTCATCTAAATCTAATAATTCTCACTTTTATTACCTTTTGATCTTTAATTTAAATCCAAATTATTTTTTATCAATGGGGTAACTTCATTTTCCCATATTTTTCCCTATAAAAAATCCACATGTTATACAGATGATGCTGCAAAAATAATTTCTATAATTTGAATTTTCTACGTGATAAAATTTCTTTTTGTGATTACCCAAGCCTCTCCCATTTCAATTAGTAATCACCTAGATGTAAGCCCAAATTATTTATTTTTTTTATATATATATGAAACCCAAAATCCCTTTTTGTGGGTTATGATTTATGTAATGATCATGTCTTTGAGAGCTTTTGTATTCCCTGGAAATGATAAGAAACTCATTCATTATTCACAACATGTTATTGATTATATTATTTATTATGATATATGTAGATCACATGAAATTAAAACATATTAAAATTGTTCCGTAATATCGCTCGAATGCATTGGGTAATTAATTTAATCTCAAGAGATGTCATGCTTTATGATAGCTTTGTGAATAGCCCTGGTTATATTAATTTTTGACCCCTTGATGATAAACCTTGGTGATATTTTTATGAATGCCTAATTTCTATGGTGTTTCACATTTCTATGACATGATTAATGTTATTATTATTTTGATACTACTATTTTTCATTCTTTATTTTTATACCAAATATCCTTATTGGTAAGTCTCCTCATCAAATTATAGATGTCCCTCTAGATTATTTCATTACATGGTTTCATGATCATCCATTTTGTTTGATGTATGTTCCCATGATATGTGTTGTACTAAAATTACCATAGGGTGAACCCATGAGTATTTCATTAAAATGTATTAGAATAATATTTCATTCCATCATGTATTATATAGCTAATTTCTCAGAAACTAATCATTAAAAACCCGCCATTTTGGTCAATGCAATGAATATATTATATAATTGAAAAGGAAGGATTCCATAGTTGGTATCATGGCATGGATTATTCCATAGTAGATATTAATTCATGAAAACATTATTAACTTCCCTATGTCAAATTATAAATATAGAAAAACATCGTAGTATTTTCGTGAGTATTAAGTGTGTTGTTTATAGGAAAATATATCCCAAGAATCATACTATAAGTGGATGTGGCTCTGGAATATAATCAAATTCATGTAACTATATATAACACCACATTGAACATGACTCAATCGAGAACTAGGGTACAAAAATGGTCCTTTATGTGTACCTAGTTTGAAAATCCCAGAAGATATATTTGGTTACTCAAAAGGTTGTTATGAACCATTATGATGTATATATAAAAAAAAATTGGCCTTTTATTCTACAATAACGTATTTAATAATTATTTTTATGTAATAAACCCCCAATATAATTATAATATTCATTGATGTAAAATGTTATACACTATGGTTTTCTTGCCTTATAAAAATAGTCACAAATTGGATGAACTGTGTAAATGATGTTTTTAATGGATCGTGCACTGATTTCTTTATGATTAAAGAGGGAATGGAATTTTTTTTGGAGATAATGAAAGAACTATATGTATTTATCAATAATAAATTCAATCATTTTGAGAGACAAGATTTTCCTAGAAGGTCACAACTTTTTGTTGTGTCATTAATATGTCAATGACCACCATTTTGTGGATCTATTGACCCTTTGATTGGTGAACAATAGATTACCTTTATATAAAATATATTATTTAAAACACCGCATGGATTTAAAAATAAATTTAAAGGAATTAATAATATATTATATATATTATAAATTTTTTTAGAGAAATATTTATAAACTACTCATTAAACATAATATTTCCACTTCTATTAATTGAATTTTTTGAAAAAAATTATATCTATGCTTGTGATTAGTATGTTATTCAGATTATGATAGATATAACTTTTTTTTGGTTAAGAGTAACATACCCAAATGAATAATAATATAATCCCGTTGAATATTAAATCAAATATTAATTTTATCTTCTTAATGATATATTATAATGGGATATTAATTACATTTTCAAGGTGATAAAAAACAAAAAATGGGTTTAAAATTTTTATTTTTCAAAAGTAGGATGATTTTAATCTGAAATTAATTTAATTATATATATATAATTATATTTAAAAAATGGATTTCATTTTTGAATTATAATCATTAAAAAATTGTTAGGGCGGTTTTTCTGTATTTTTCTGAGATAGATGACTTTTTAGTGAATAGTAATAATACTGTTTTAAGTTTGCGGGTGTTTAATAACTTCATAATGATGTAATAATGATGTAATAATTCTTGTCAACTCATGAGGATTAAAATATGATATTAGGTATCCCAATTGTCCAATATCATGGTAAAAACCATGGCCAAGCCATTGGTTTTTCAAATACCACAAATGATGTGTCCTTTGAAATTTATTAAAAACTCCCTCACTTTCACAACAAATACCACCCTCGCCCCCTCTTCCTCTCACACCTATCATGCTTTTAAAAATTATTTAAATTTTTAAAATATTACATTACCAAGGCTCTTCCCTATGTCCAAGACCTTATGGTATCAATAAAAGGAAAAAACAAAATGCCTTAAGGGGATTCTCAAGAAGAAGATATCAAGAGGTAAAAACCCACTTCTATTTTCTTGTGATTTCTTTTAATTTATTTTATTTTCTCATTCTTACTTCCCCAAACCTTATCCAAGAAGCATGAAATAAAAATAACATAATATATTATATATATTATTATTTTTATGAAAAAATCACAAATTTCTTTTATCTCCTACCACGTTTATTCGAAAAATAAAAACACCGTTTCTGACGTGCTAATTTACCATAATCATGGACAATGTGTTTCCAATTTTCGTTAATTCATTTAAATATGGTTGAAATAACATTTTTAGGGTTGATAATGTTTTTTAATTATATTATATTACCTCTCTTATGTTCTATAATTATCATATATGCATACTATTAAAGGTATATGGTGAAACATGTTTGTAATTATCGAAACAAAGCCAAAATGATCTAAACGAAAATCACTAATGATTTATCTAATGATTTATCCTTATAACACATAAAAAAATATTTATGGAATTATTTAATATTTTAGAAACATATTAATAAAAACTCATTCAACTTCTATATATTTTCTTCCTTTCGATAAGAAAATCATTGAGAAAATGACCATGGAAATTATGTAAAGAACACACCCAAAACAATGAAAATAACAAAAAATTATTAATATACGGGTTGAATGGTGAAATAAAATTATCATAAATGGTTATATAAACATGATTATTTTTCAATAAAATATTAATAACACTCTTTTAACCATTATATAGGATGTTTAAATACTTTTGAAGTAGATCCTCGGGTAAGGGAGTTTATAACGCAATTTCAATTAAATGGGTTAACCTACAACATCATTAACTATGTGATACTAAGATTATATATGAAACTAATTTCATTAATATTATTATTTATTCTATCTAATTTTATATTATACACATAAGCATTTAATTATTTTAATTATCACTTCAATTATATGATTTTTGTAACAAACATTCCTTTAAAAAACCTCTTTTAAAATTTGATTTTATAAAATTCAAAAGAAATGTATTAATGCAATTATTCGTGTTATTTGATAATGTTTTGGTTACCTATCATTATTTTTAACGAATTTTGGTACCTATATCTCCATAAAATTCATAGGTTATGTGTAATTTAGAGGATGGACGTATGGTTACTCAAAGTGTAACTGCGATGGTTACACCACAAGGTAGCTGTGATGGTTACGTTGTAAGGTAGTTGTGAGGGTTACAAATCATAAGGTATCCATGATGGTTACAATATATCATTATAATTCCACAATATATCATTATATATATATATATATGTGTTCAATAATTTTTTATGTAAATACCATATTTCCCAAAGTATGTATATATGGGTGAGAGGTATGTCATTGAGAAATAATTTCATATGTTTTTAAGTACTAATGGAAAAATGGTTTATTTCCTTTTTTATATATCCCTTAATGAGGTTTTAAAGATAATACCATGTTTTTAAATGTTTTCTGTAGTTTAAAAAAATCTGTAAGAGAAATAAAAGTCAATTTAAAAGTTATCAATTTTTTTCAATGAAATCATGTTGTTAATTCGTGTTAAAAAATTTATGCTTTGGATGGAATAGATATTGTTTTAATGGTTCCAAAATTATGTGATTATGGGTGGATATATATGATTTATTTAAAAAACATAAAAAAATAGAAATCAAAAATAAATTTGGGTATATAATGATGTGAAATAAAGTTGAAATAGCAAGTTTATGTAATGTTTATGGTCAGGTTCTTATAGTTTGTATTAGATCATAGTTCAGATAACATTATGAGTTATTATGTTGTTAATATAATACCATAAATTATTTTTACCTTATGTTAATGTTTAAATGTTATATTATTTAATTATTAACATTTTTTCCATCTACTATATATCTGTTCATAATCGTTTTCTATAGAATAAACATGGATGATGGGTTGGAAGGAACAGAGAGGCTGATATCATTCCAAATATGCAACAGGGAATGTCGGTAATTGGAACTAAGAAGTTTGTGATAACAATATCTCAGATAATGTAGGGAATAAATGGTGTTTTCAACCATGAAACAGAACAACCAGAGCTACCACAATGAAACATGATGATATTGAAACCTTTTATCAGGAAACACCCTCTTACTATCAGTGGATATTCTAACTAAGTAGTATTTGTAGAATTAATTAATGGCCCTTGAAATATTATTTTATATTGTGTGATGTTCATATAGTCAGAATCATAGTCATTTCATTTATTTTTTTGAAGGTGAATATAATCAACAGTGATCAATGGTCAGGAATATCAAGGATTGAGAGGAGATTGATTCATTTGAGTGGGATGAATTTTAAGGTTTTTTCCTTGAAAAATATTTTCTTATGTTATTTATACAAAATATAGATAAGATATTCCACGAATTAAGGAAACAATAAGAATATTTAGTGGTTGTGTATGGAAAAAAATTCACCTGATTAGAAATGTATGCTCCAAATCAAATTCGGGATCATGATAGAAAAATAAATTACTTTTACTCTGGATTTAAGCCAAGATACCGAAGGGAACTACCCTCTTGAGAATTAAAAAGTTATGAAAAACATGTCACATATTTTGGGATAGTATAAATGAAGTTTTGTAATGATAATATTTACATTGAAAATAAACAAAATAAGTGGTCTATATGGAATGTGATGGGTAAGAATCAATCAATAAAATATGATGGTAGGAAATTCTAGTTTCCAGTTTGTGAAAAGTGTGGTAAAAACATCCCTGTGGAAGGTATTAACAAAAATGGGAAGTTATTTTTATGTGGTTAGTTTATACATATGGCTTGAGACTGTAATGAAGATTATCTTCATATAAATTTGGATAATAAATCTGTAAAGTGTTCTTAATCTGGTGTGATGGGTAATTATACCAATGTCTTCCCAAAGAAATATCCAACTGATTGAAATCACCCAGACTATAAGCAGAAATGTGAAGTGAGATCCTTTGTGACTATGTCAGTAGATGTCAGGATGTCCAATGAAGTGGTATTAAGTAATTCTTTATTTACTTTGATATTTCAAATATCTTTTTTGATACTGGGTCTACACATTCATTTATTTATGAGAAATTTCATGATAAATTGGAAATAACACCTCAACAAAATACACCAGAACATATTTTTAAAAAAACCCAGGGGGAAATTTTATAGAAGAAAGGTATTTTAAGAATATTTAAATTATTATACGTTGTAAGAAATTATATACAAACCTTCTTGTTTTTTTTCTTTAGTAGACTTTTCTTTCATTCTGGTTATGGATTATATTTTTTTCATGCAAAGATAATTTCTAGATATAAAGAAATTGTTTTTCAGAAATAGTTTTAGATTCTATAAAATAGTAAACCCTAATAATTGATAAAATTTTAGTTATATGATAAACTAATGATATATATAAATTAATGTTATCTAGCTCATATTGTTGAAAAAAGGTAACTCTTAAGATTAATGATGTGGTATTTGAAAATGAACACTTTGAGATTTTTCTTGATGATTTTCCTAGTGTTATACCTGATCAAGAAGTTTAATTCACAATTGACTTAGTTCCTGATACTAATCCAATTTCAAACCCCCCTTATCGAATGGATCAAATAGAAATTATTGGATTAAAAAATAAGTTGTATAAGTTTCTTGATAAAGGATTAATTCATAGCACATCAGCATTCGGAGATCCAATTTTGTTATTTAAAATGAATGATGGTCCCGTGAGACCTTTCATCGATTATAGTTCTTTGAATAACATTAATTTTAAGAATAAGTATCATATTCCTCACATAAATGATTTTTTTATCAAATCTAAGGCGCTCAGTATTTTTCCAACATTGAATTGAGATTCATGTATCATCTACTGATGGTGAAGGAGGATTACATTCAAAAAATAGTTTTTTTAACTAGATATGTAGATTATGAATATGTTGTTATGCCATTTTGGTTAACTAATCCACCTATTATATTCATGGATCTTATGAATATAATATTTCATTAGATATTGGAGATGTTTTTGGGTGTTTTTATTCATTACATTTAGGTATATTCTAGAAGTAAATAAGAGCATGAAAACATTTAAGGTTTGTTTTTTAAACTTTAAATAAATTAAATTATATGGAAAATTCAGAAAGTGTGAATTTTGGTTACAGAAAATTTCATTCCCTCATCAAATTTTTTATAAATAATGAATAACATTTTTCCTTAATTAAACTAAACTTATTGAATAATGTTGATGTCCCATAAATTTATCTGGGATTTATAGTTTTCTTAGTTTGTTATGCTATTTTATGGTGTTTCTTGGAAGAATTTCATTTTTATCTAGTCATATTGTTAAGATATATAGAAATGGAGTTAAATACACCTAGAAAAAAATAATGTGATGATTTTTTAGGAATTGAAATGAAGATTTGTGAATTCTCTAGTTCTGAACCTACCTTCTAGAAATGGAGAGTATTTCATCTATAGGGATGATTCATTAAATAGACATGGTTCTGTTTTATTGAAGAATTATTATGTAATTTATTCTGCTTAATTAAAACTAAAACCTATTGAATTAAATTATCCCAAACATTATTTGGAATAAAAATTTTTGGTTTTAACAATAAAAATATAGAGGCATCATTTTTATAGAGACAAACGTGAGTTATATATTGGCTTTAAAAATCAAAAGTATATATTGACACAAAATTAATTTAATAAGAGGCATAGAAGATAGATTAAATTGATTAAACATTATGATCACACTATAAATTAATATCCTAGAAATAAAAAAAGTCGAAGATTCCTTCAGTCGATAACATCATGCATCATTAACTATATTTTAACTAGAATAAGACCCTTTGATTAATGATTTGATGAATTTTATCATGGAAGTTTTTGGTGTAAAAAATTACTCTGTTTTATTTTAGGTTTCAGTGTCGTCATCTTTGACAAACCAAATTAAGGAGGAACATAATAAAAATTAAGAGCTACTAAAAAAGTTATATTCTGTTAAAATGGGTATGTTACTATAATTTATCCTTAATAAGGATTGTCTTAGATGTTTATAAAGTGATTGTGCATTCCTTGTGATTCTATGGTAACTAAAAAATGGTTGTATGAATCTCATAGTTCTCTATTTTGAATTCATCATTGAAGCACAATAATGTACAGAGTCCTCCGAGAGTATTACTAGTTGGATTGAATGAAACAAGATATTGAAAAATTTTCAATGAAATGTTTTACATGTCAACATGTTAATACATAATAGCAGTTACAGAATGGGATGCTTCATCCTTTTCACGTTCCAGAGAGGAAATGGTAAAATATATTCATGGGATTTGTTGTGGGACTACCAAATATTTCTCAAGGTAATAATTAATTATGGGTTATTATTTATTGATTGACTAAATATTGTAATTTCATTACTATTTGAGATATTATGTCTTGGGATCAGATTTATTGATTATACTTCAAAGAGATAGTTATGTTACATGGAGTTAATATTTCCAATGTATTTGATCATGATCTCAGGTTCACATCTATCTTTTGGAAATGACTGTAGAAGTCATTTCTAAAAGAATTAATATTTAGGATAGCTTATTATCCTCAATCAGATGAGAAGAAAAAATGGATGATTATGATTGGGTGGATATGTTTCGATCTTGTTAAATGGTTTACCAGGTAATTTTGGATCATCATATTTTTATAGTTTAATTTTCTAATAAAAAAAGTTTTCATTTAATTATAAAGGTTCACCTTCTGAGGAATTATATCGGAAGTGTTGTTTAACTTTATATTTTTTGGGTTGAAGTCAGGGAAATGAAGTTTATTGGAAAATAATATGTAGAGTAAGTTGGTATGAATGTTAATATGATTGAGAAAAACATGGGTAATGATCATATAATAATGGTTTACATTCTATTATATTGATGAACCTTTTGATGTATTATATGGGAAGTGATGCCGAACTCAAGCTTTATTGGATGAAGTGCAGAAAAGAAATATTATTGGACAAAAATTAGTAGAGGATGTTCTTGAGAAACTGAAGGTGATCCAACAACACATGAGGACAACTCAGAGTAGGATGAAATGTTAGGCAAATAATA
This sequence comes from Viscum album, assembly GCA_963277665.1. Lineage (NCBI taxonomy): Eukaryota > Viridiplantae > Streptophyta > Magnoliopsida > Santalales > Viscaceae > Viscum > Viscum album. Next base: position 1,037,367,938 of record OY728140.1, on the reverse strand, counting down.
GGAGGAAATACTTTTCGTTCGTGGTAGGTGATCATGATTATCATTGAATCTCATCATGGAAAAGTATTATGAATTTTGATAAGAATGTTATGATGGGTCCATAGATCATTAGACCTTAAGAAATCTAGAAGAAAGTTGGACCAGTTGATTACTAAGTAGATTTGCCTTTGAGATTATCTCTAGAACACTATATTTTTCATTTTTTATTTTGAAAATTTATGTTCAAGATTTATATCATGTTTTGAACCCAGAATCAGTTCAACTAGTAGTGAATATACATTATAAAGAAAATAAAATTCATATTCTTGATTGAAGAGAAAAAGTATTACAGAATTAGCTAATGCACCAGGTAAAGACTTTATGGAGAAACCACATGATTGAAGAAGCTACAAGGGAATCTGAAAATTCAATGAGTTAAAGGTACCCTCCATTGCATAATAAGTAAATAAAAAAAAGAGCATGCAATTACCTAAAGTTGGGGATAATGTAATACCCAAAGTATAAAAAAATTATAATTCATGAAATACTAATTCTCTATATAATGACACATTTTTTGGAAAAGATAGTTATAAACTAGTCATTAAACATAATTTTTATACTTCTAGGATTGGAATTTAAAAAAATGGGCATCTTTGGTTTTTATTAGTAATTTATTTGGAGTCTGATAGAACCAACATGTTTTTTTTTCAATAGTAACATATCCTAATAAATATAAATATGAAAAGTATTATGACCCTTATGAATAATAAATGATATTTTATTATATTTTCGTAAGGTTATTAGATAATGAGATCTTAATTTATTTTTCGATGTGATATAAAATGTGTTATAGTTTTTTAATTGTTATTCTTAGAATAAATTTAGAGTTTATTTCAAAAATAAATTAATCATATATATAAAATTATTTTTAAAAAATGGATTCAATATTTGAATTATACATGTTAAAAAATGGTTCGGTGTTTTTTTGGGATTTTTTTGAGTGATGAATTTTCGACGAATAGTAAAAATACAGCATCAATTTTTCTGGTGGTTAATAAAATAATAATGATATAATATTAATGTAATATTTATGGTCAACTCTTGAGAATTAAAATATGATATTAGGTGTACTATTTGTCCAATACCATGGAAAAAACCACGGTCAATACCCTGGTTTTTCAAGTACCACAAATGAGGTTTCCTTTTTAATTAACTAAAAACTCCCTCACTTTCACTATAAATACCACCCTCACACCCTCTTCCTCTCACAACTCTCAAGGTATTATCATTGTAAATTATTTTCCAAATACCTTTTTAAATGATGTTTCCCATGTCCATGTACTATGGGTCTCATCAAAAGACCAAAACTAAATGCCTTAAAGAGGATATCAAGGAGAAGATATCAGGATGTAAAAATCATCTGTTTTGTGTTTTATTTTAAATTTTTTTGTTTTCTAATACTCTCTTCCTCTCCACTTATCTAAGAGTTTTCAAACATTAAAAATATTTTATATTCTTTATGTTATAATTTTTATGAAAAAACATCATCAATTTAGTTCTTCTACTCCCTTCATGTATTCTAAAAAAACATCGTTTGTAATGTGTTGATTTAGAGAAATTATGGATGGTGTGTTTTCAATTTTCTTTACTTCATAGAAAGATGGTTGTATAAATATTTGAGTGGATGAAATATTTTTCAAATTATATTATAATACCTATTTTATGTAATTTAATTAAATTATACGCATAATATTAAATGAATATTATGTAACAATTTTATCATTACTGATGAACTGCTAAAATGATCAAAACAATTAGAAGTGATTTATCTAATGATTTGTCCTTATAGAATATAACCAAATAAATTTACATAATAATTTAATAATATAGAAAAAGAATAATAATAATTCATTCCACTACTATATATTTTCATCCTTTCGAAAAATATCATTTATGAAACGACCATGGAAATCTTTTAAATAATGCACACGAAAAAAATTAAATAAATAAAAAACAATTTAAATTACAAAATATTACTCCCAAATTGGTCGACTGATTTTATATAATGATAATATAAGGTATTATAAACATGCTTATGTTTCTTTAAAATATTAATAACACTTTTCTAAACATTATACAGGAGTGTTAATCACTTTTGATGTAAGACGAACCCGAGGTAAGAGATTTCATAAAAAATTTTCATTCTTTGTGTTAACCTTCTACTTTATTAACGATATGCTACTAAGACTACATCTCTAACTAATTTAGTTTATATTATGAGGAATTATGTGGATTTATATTTTATACCCACATAGCTTTCACTATATTAATTATCACATCAATTATATTATTTTTGTAAGGGATTTTTTTTTAAAATCCTCTTAAAATTCTAGTTTATGAAATTCAAATGAAAAATTTTTATGCAATTATTCATGTTCTATGATTATGTTCTAGTTCATGGGATTTTTTTATAATGACGTTTTATACCTATATCTCCCACAAATTCATTTGGAATGTGTGATTTGGAGGTCATCCATATGGTCACTCCAAGTTTAACTATAATGGTTACACCATAAGGTAGCCATGAGGGTTACATTGTAAGGTAGTCATGAGGGTTACAAATCATAAGGTAGTTAAGTGGGTTAAAATATAGGTAATTAATTACCCAAATAAAATGTATGGTTTTATAGATATGTTAATTAATTTTTTGTTAAAATATAATTTTTCACAAAGTATATATCGGTGACAAGTATGTATTTTTGAAGCGATTTCATATGATTATATTTACTCATGGATAAATGGTTTTATAATTGTTTTTATATCCCTTACCAAGATTTTTATGCCGATCCCATATTTTTAAATGTTTTTTATTGGTTATAAAGATGTGTAATAGAAACAAGGATGTCAATTGAAATGTTTTGAATATATTTCCATAATATGATGTCATTATTTTGTGTTAAAAATTTTATGTTGAGAAAGAAATGTATACTGTTTTAATTGTACCCACTTTGTATTCATGTGGGTTGTTATGTATGAGTTATGTGCTAAATTTATAAAACTATATACCAAAAACAACATTAGATATATAATGACGTGAAATCTAGTTGAAATTGATAGATTATGTAATGATTAAGGTCGGGATATTATATTTTTCAGACTCTATTATTCAGAAAAAGATTCAGTTCCCATTGAAGTATACCTCTTATACTGATAAAAAGATAAATGGTGAGAACATATTAAAAACATGAATCCAATAAAGGTAATTAATGTTATGGAGTTGAATATTTCAACGGAAAATTGTTAAACTTACATTTCCCCCATTTAGTGTTAACAAAAATGGAGAAATAATTCTTAATCATAATGTATAAGGAATGTAAATTAGTATCAAACATTAAAATGAAAATTACAAGACATTATAGATGCACCTATAGATTTATTAGGGATCCTAATTGAATTTTTATTTATTATTTTAATGACTAATACCCCATTTATAGAGTAATTTTTAAAATATGGACTATAAGCATATAGTGTGGAGGGATATAAATGGTGAATTGGACTTTGGAGAGATATTGTGGTCATAGTAGTTTAATGAAAATAAGAAATAAATTAATCCAAACTTAGTGGATAACTATGATCATGGATTAGGTGTAAATATGATTCAATATACAACATGAAACAAACATGGGAAGAATCATTCATAAGACTTATTTCTTGGGAGTGGAATGAGAAATAAGTTTGGATGATATCTCCATATATCTCAGAACTATCATGGAGAGGTTAAGCCTCAACTTCTCAACAATAATAAAAAAGGAATGATGGTGCATGACCAACCTAAATAGCAATTATTCAAGTGTGCTAATCTTGGGAAAATTTCCAATAAATGTCCATATCAGAAGATAATAGAGGGAAACCACCGTCAAACTCACCATATGAAAAGAGGGATAGGTCATATGTTTTTTGTCATAATTAAAGACATAGAGGTTCCAAATTATGTAGTGGTAGGTACACCTTTTGTAACACCCAAAGATATTATGAGATATATTATTTTTAATTTCAATGATGTCTTCTATTATATACTACAATAATATTGGATTGTACTATATGAAAAACCGTATTAGCTTGTAGTATACGTAAAACTATTCTTGGATCATGTTACACACAAATTCAAGTTCGTTTTCTAGAAATTATTCTATGAAACATTAAGTATCAATTTTGTTTAATGAATAAATGAAATATGTTTTGATTATGTTATACACAACACCAAATAGATATATCACTACACGGATCCCAGACATGGCTTACATTATATGAAATCAAATCCTTATTCGATTGCGTGTGTAGTACGCAATACCATGTTTCACTGAACGAGATATTATTATAATATTTTTATGAACTAGCCGTTATGAATTGTAATACCTAATTTTTTAAATTTTATAAATTTTATCATTCAAAATGGACTTCATTTTTGGATTCAGAATATCGAAATTAGCCTAGGGTGAATTTTTGGTTTTTTTCTGAAAAGTTTCAATTTTTTTGATGAATAGTGTAAAACTAGTTTACTATTTAAAAACCAAATTTTTATTTAAATAATTATTTAATTTATTTAAAATTATTTTAGGCCAAAATTGATACATAATACCTATATATGTTCAATGTAATTAATTTGAGTCACTTTATAATGATTTTAGATATATAAAAATTTTATTGAACTTTTCATCACCTTTTACCCACCTCCTAGGAGAATTTGATGATTTATATAAAACATAATTTTACCACTTCCGTGAGTGGAATTTAGAAATCCCGAGAGACACGATTAATATCAAGGAGTAAAATTTCGTTTAATAAGATAAAAATAATTTTCAGTAAAAAATAACCTTTTACATTTATTTACCAAAGTTAAAAGTAAATAGGTAAGTAAGGGTAAAAATTATATTATTATTACCCTAACACATGTCCTATTTCAATTGGATAAGTGTAATTTGACCAGAAACAACCTTAGGAATAAAATATGAACATTTAGGTCTACTTGGATTAGATTAGGAAATTTATTGTTAATTTATTTAAAGAAGGGTTAAAATAGTTAAAAGCAAAGTTTAATAACTAAATAATTTTTTTATAGGTTTATACAGAAGATAAATTAAACTATAAATATTCATTAGAAATATAAAATTATTTCCTAAATAATGGTATTTAATTTATAATTTTTAGACATTATAAGTTAATTTTTTTATGAAACAATGTTGATGCAGTAATTACCTTATTAATGAAATATTAACATAATAGATGTTATAAATACCAAAATAAATGTAATTTGAGACTCTTTATGAATTACACTAATTTTTTAGGTTAGTATTACATAGTATAGATTCAATTAACTTTGTTCTAACTAATCATGATGCTATTATTTTCACGAAATTCTATTACTAAATAGTGTCAAAATTGAAATAAAATAGTTTTTAAAATAGTTATTATATTATTAATTGTTATTATATTCATAAAAATTTAAGTATTGGCCAAATTACTTAGATAAGGCCATATATATTAATAATTAACCCCTTTGGTTTTTTTTGTCTTGTTATAGTACGTTTATTAACAATATAGTGTAATAAAACAAGATGACACGGTAAAAGTTAAATTATTTAACTTAGAGTAAAATCTAAATGATAAGGTTAAAATCGTAACCTAAACATGACTAAAACCTATTTTTGAGAGGATTTCGACCCATAAAAACTTTAACTTATAAATAAATCAATTTGGAGCTATTATAAACCGAATATTACTATATTATAATATAATATTTTAAGTTTTTCCAAAGGTTCCCCTCTCCTCCCTTATAAAAAGGGCACCCCTTCACTCTTCTCATCACACCATTTTGATCCTTGAAGCTCGGCCAAACACTTCCAATTACTCATAAAAGACGTTATAGTTATATCATAGTGGTTCTGGTCTTCTCAGAACACAAACTCTAGTGCCCTGTTAAAATGTTTAAAGGAGGTGCGTCGAGGAAGAGGTAATCTCTTCTACCGACTCTTTCAAGTTTCATTCTTCTTATAATTCCTCTTATTTAGTTGTTTCTTTATAAATTTATAACATATGTATTAATTATATACTGATATTTTATTATAAATATGAAACAACCATATTTCACCTTCTATCCATCCTACGGAAAACGAAATCACCGCGTGTGCGTACGTACGGAATACCATCTCCACGCTGTGGTGTAATCATTTTTTCCACCACCACCTTACATGGATGGGTTTAATGGTGTAAATAATAACTATATATAATCATTATAACATCATAATGATTCTAAGATATTATATAATCCACTCCAATTCATTCAATAAATATGGGAATGACATCATCGCTCGTGCGTACGTTCGGATTATCATCTCCACGACGCGATGAGATTCCATTACCATGTTAACAACTCAAGAATGATTATAAATTATATATAATAAATATTCATGAAATATATGAAATAATAGTGCTATTGGATTTATGTATATATATATATGTATGTCATCTACTTAATTCCATTCAATTCAATAAGGAAACGAAAAATAGCGTTCATGCGTACGTACGACCTACCGTCTCCATGAACAGTGTATTTCTTTCCATTTATCAATCTATTATATATATGTATATTCTGAATATATATGATATATTACTCAGGATATAAATTCTGTAATTAAGTACATAATGATATAAGTAATAATAATATCAAGAACAACAAGTCCAAACATGCACGATAAATAAAACAACTTTACCCAAAATGCTGCTTTAACATGGAATTTACAAAGGAAAGGGTAATATAAAGTAAAAAGTGAACCATATATGATATCATAACAATGAATATTATTCTTTAATAAGTCAATGACATTATTTAAAGTATTATACAGGAGGTTCAGATATGTACAAAGCATATCAGACCTATGGTAAGGAAAAATTATTCCAATCTCGTTCTTATCTGAGATTGTTTTTTTGTATGTATTTACTGGGGTTGTATTTTTCATCCATGTCCATAAAAATGTTTTCATAAATTGTTTAATATTATTACATGTATTTTTAGAGTCATTTTTACCCCTCTTGACTTTTACTTTGTGTTATGGATGGAATCTTTCTTTTGTTTACCATACATGCTACTTTTTGACTTTTCCATTAAAAGTTCAAGGAGAGTGTTTTTTAACTTAAACAACATGAACATGTTTTTACGGTTTCATAATGACTAATTTAAATTAAGATTATTCTACATGTTTTCATGATTATTTTCAACGAAATCCATTTATTTTAAAATTTCATGGTATTTTGAGAAAAGAAAATGATTTTGAAGAAGAAAGGATGTTTTCCTCAAGAATTAAATTAAAGTGTTTTATCAAAACCATTTTCCATCTAAGATGACATAATTTCATATGTGTATGTTTCAAGTATAATGTCTCTATTATTTAAATGTTTTCACTTTTCTTATGATGAAATAATATCTATTTGTTTTATATGGATTATTTTATAATTGGATGATGTTTATGAAACCCATTTTATTCATTGGGTTATGATGAATGATTTATGTTTATGTTGTGGCACACGTAAGAATGATTTAATTATGATATGGGTGGGACCTATATCCCCCTCCAATGCATTGGGTAATGATTTATATCTCATGAGATTGACATGGCTGGAACAGTAAGTTAATTTGGTTCAGTAATACAGGACTGGAACAAGGAGTGAACTCGATTCAGAAAGGGACATTGTCCACTAAGATGGTCTTGGAAGCATTGAATGGGATTCTATGGAAATCATATCATTTTCTTAGTGGTTTCCACAATTACATGTTTTATTCCCATGTTATTTTATCATGATTGATGTTCCCTTATGATCTATGCCTTACATACTTCCATGATTTATTTCACAACTCAATATTTTGACGTTAAAACATTATGTTCATGTTTTGAAGTTAAAATGTATATGGTTTGTTTTATTTTCTCCATGCATACCTTTACTAAGAAATTGAGCTCACCCTTTATATGTTTTCTTTTCCCTAGGATATAAAGAGAGGTTTTAGGTATGAAAAAAAAGGGATGATCTTTATGGGAGATGTTGAAGATCATTCACCAAGATTAAAAAATTATATTCCATCTTTCCAAAGACACTAAAATATTACAGTCCTTTGGTGTATATCTTTGTTATGTATTAAGTATTCCACAAAAGTGATGTAATGTCTATGTACATCAAGCATCGGGTCTCTATAGTTGGTATTAGAGGAAAGGATTAGATAACCTTTGGAAATAGGATGCGAAAACATTAGGGAGATCCCTAGAGATATTTCTACGGTATGTTTAGGGATATCCCTAAGGTTAAGTATAACTATAGGTTATAGTCGTAATATTATGGTAATGATATTATAAATAAACCTAAGATGTTAGATATTTAAGGTTCTCCAACTTTATTATGTTGTATTCCCTAGCATGATTTTTGTCTCTCACACTATTCTTTTTGGGTTTTAGACGATGGATGGAACCCAAAAGTACCATGTTTATCGATGTAATGGACAATGCAATAATAGTACTCCTAAACAAACCAATGTTATGGGAGATGGAGTGAAAAATATTATTGTTATACTTACACAAGCTATGAGTCATTCTGGACTTCCAAATGAGCAGATAAGGGAACAATATTCTTTTGAGTCCTTCATGAGGCAATGTCCAACCTCTTTAAATGGGTCTTCTGATCCACTTGTTTCTGAACAATGGATCAATATCATTGAAAAGATATTTTCCATAATTCATTACTCAAAACATGAAAAATTAATTTTATCTATTTACCATTTATAATGTTATGTAGACCAGTGGTGGACTCTAATTAAGAATACAAGTCCCCAAGATGAAATTTAATCCATGGAATGGGACGATTTCAAGATCATATTTTTTAATAATTACTTCCCTCATTTTCTTTGAACACAGAGAGAAACAGATTTTCTTGAGATAAAGGAAAATGATGATGAATATGATGGTATATACAAAGTGAATGTTACAAGGCTTGGAAGGACTGCATTTGGATTTATCATCCAACCTGAATGTAAAGATGATCGATTCTTCATTGGCTTAAAATAAAGTCTTTGAAGGGCATTAGCTATAAGAGACAACATTATCTATGAAGAAATTTTGCGTTGTGCTATCAAGGTATAATTGGAAGTTGGTGTAACATATCCATCTCATGGTTTTGACAAGAAATGAGAAATGGTGTTCAAGGAGAAATCTCATAATAATGGTGAACAGAAGATGAATGTTTCTTTATGCTCAATGTGTGGAACGAAGAATCGTGGAGATTGTCTTAAAGGGATTAGAAAATGTTTTAACTGTGGAAAAGAAGGTTATCGAGAAGCTGAGTGTAGAAGTACTGGAAAAAGGGTTTCTAATGATGTGAATAAAAAAATACTGCAGAGAACACACTGCCAACACTTCAATGCTTCAAGTGCAAGGAAATGGGGAATTATGCTTATCAATGCCCTAATCCAAGGGTTAATGATGATCAATTTGAGAATCCTCTTAAAGCAAAGGATAAAGGGAATTCACATACGGTCACTATTTGTGATGATCAATATGACAATGATGTTATGTAATGATTAAGTGTTTATTTAATGGGATTTCAAAATAGTGTCATGGAATCTCATTTATGGCATCGTGGAATGTTGTATTACCTATGTATTTGTTTTCAATAATTATATGATACTGGTATCCATGAAAAGTGATTGAAATATTTTTATAAAGAAGATGATATGTGCATAATGAAGCGATAAAGAAAAAATGAAATGAGCTCATGACTGATATAAGGACAAAGTTATATCATGGTTTGAGTATATAGAAATTATGATATTTTTCTATGTGGGAAGTGATAAATTTTGACAGCATTCATGTTTTCACTAAGAGTCAATGGGTATTTATTTTTCAATAGAATACATGATTATGGTATTAACATGTTTTTAATTTGACCAACAAGATATATCGTATGATATATGGGGGATAAGTGATGGTATTTACATGCTTGACATATGACATTTCTAGTAATTGTTTTCTTTATACTATGAGCTTGGACAAATGTATTTTCGACAAGCATAATGATTGGAATGGATTATTTTGGACATAAGTAAGTATTGTTTAAGGCTAGACCATTTATTGATATTATTTATGGAATGTTATAATAATCTATTTTTAGAAAAAGTACAACATGCAGGACGGGGGACACCCCGTCGCGTGGGACAAGGTTGTGGGAATCGAACCCAAAGCCGAAGTGTGACATGCCTTTATCACCTACCATTGGCCAACAGGAAGTCCCTGGTCTGTAGAAAATAGTTTTATTATATTAAGCAGTTTGATATATGAAGTATAAGTCCATTTTAGGACCCATATATGATTAATCTCACTATTGATTGATTTATGTATTTTTGATAAATTTTTCTAACCTTTTGTTTGAGACAGATGGAATGACCCATCCTTCTATGACATGATCTGCTCACACTTCATGAATGAAAAATTCAACTTCATTTCTTTAAGAGATGAAGTGGAAATTGTCCATGGAATGACCAATAGAGATGTTGTACCAAAATCAAGAAAGCATTTCTTCTAATTCCAATTTCATCAACTTTAGGAAATGATATTGAAACCCAAAAATTTTGTCCTAGTTCCCTTATATCTTATGAATTAGATGGTACCATAGATCCTCAAAAATTTATGGAATTGTGAATGTTGGATTTTTTTATAGCCATGTCCTATACCACTCTACATCAAAAGTTGATGGTAATATTTCTCTTCCATATCCATATTATCACCCATGTTGTCCGATGTGGAAACCAAGTGCTGAGTTACTTTGGATGACTGTTATGATTTTAACATCCCTTTTTAAAATAATTTTTTTGAATTCATTTTTATGATGTGGGTTTCTATGAAATAATCTTTCATGTAGTAAACCATTTATAACCCTGACAAATTTTGAGGGTGAAATTCATTTTAAGGGGGGTAGAATGTAACACCCTGAGGTTTTATGAGATATATTATTTTTAATTTCTTTGATGTATTATTTTATACACTACACCATGATTTTCTTGTACTATATACAACACCGTATTATCTTGTAGTATACACAACAATATTATTGGCTCGTGTTACACACAAATTAATGTTCGTTTTGTGGAAATTATTCTATGCAACATTAAGTCTATGTTTTGATTAATGTATAAATGAAATAAGTTTTGATTATGTTATTCGAAACACCAAATAGATCTTTCACTATACCTAGCCCTGACATAGCTTGCATTACACTCAATCAAGACCTTTTTCGATAGCGTGTGTAGTACGCAGTACCAAGTTTCACTAAATGAGATATTATTATAATATTATTATAAACAAGTCATTATGAATAGTAATACCTACTTTTTGAAATTAATAAATTTTATCAATCAAAATGGACTTCGTTTTTGGATTCAGAATATCAAAATTATCCTAGGGTAAATTTTTGGTATTTTTCTAAAAACATTCAATTTTTGATGAATAGTGAAAACACTATGTTACTATTTAAAAACCGACTATTTATTTAAATAATTATTTATTTTAGTTAAATTTATTTTAGGTCAAAATAGATACATAATACCTATATAAGTTCAATTTAATTCATTTGAGTCATTTTATAATGATTTTAGATATATAAAAATTTTATTGAACTTTTCACCGTCTTTTACCCACCTCCTAGAAGAATTGGAATATTTACGTAAAACATAGTTTTACCACTTTTGTGAGTGGAATTTCAAAAATCCAAGAGACACAATTATTATCAAGGATTAAAATGTGGTTCAATAGTATAAAAATAATATTTTTTGAATACTAACTTTTTACTTTTATTTACCATGGTTAAAAGTAAATAAGGTAATTAATGGTAAAAATGATATTATTATTATCCTAACACATGTCCTAATTCTATTTTATTAGTGTAATTGGACCAAAAACAACCTTAGGAATAAAATATGACCACTTACGTCCATTTTTATTAGATTAGGATATTTATTATTAAATTATTTAAAGAAGGGTTAATATAGTTAAAATAAATGTTTAATAAAGAAATCATTTTTTAATATTGAGATATACATAAGAAAAATTAGACTATAAATATTAATTATAAAGATAAAACTATTTCCTACATAATTCTATTTTATTTATAATTTTTAGACTTTAATTAATTTAATTTATTTATGACACAATGATGATGTAGTAATTACCTTATTAATGAAATATTAACATAATTGATGTTATAAATACCAAAATAAATGTAATTTGAGACGTTTTATGAATTAAAATAATTTTATAGGTTATTATGACATGTTATTATTTATTAAATTAACTATTATCTAACTAATCATGTTGTTAATAATTTCAAAAAAATCAATTACCAAATAGTGTCAAGATTGACATAAAATAGTTTTAAAAAAAATATTATATTATTAATTTTTATTATATTCCTAAAAATATGAGGATTGGAAAAATGAATTATAAAAGGATATATATATTAATAATGAACCACTTGGGGTTCTTTTGGCTTGTTAGAGTAATCTTATTTACCATATAGTTTAAGAAAATAAAAAGACACAGTAAAAGTTTAATTATTTAACTTAGAGTTAAATCTAAATGATAAGGTTAAAATAGTAAACTAATCTTGTATAAAACATATTGGTTGATATGATTTAGTCTCATACCCATGTTATCTTCAGAATAAATCAATTTGGAGTTATTATAAACCGAATAGGACTTTATTATAAAATAATATTTTAAGTTTTTCGAAAGGTGTCCCTCTCCTCCCTTATAAAAAGGGCACCCCTTCCCTCTTATCTTCACACCCTTTTGAGCCTTGAAGCTCAGAAAACCCCTTCCCATTACTCTTCTAATACTCTCTAGTTATATCATAGAGGTTATGGTCTTTTAAAAATACCATCTCTAGTTCCCTAAGAAGATGTTTAATGGAGGTGCGTCAGGGAAGAGATAATCTCTTCTACCGACACTTTCAAGTTTTTTTCTTCTTATACTTCCTCTCCATTAGTTGTTTCAATATAAATTAATAACATAAGTATTAAAAATATATTTATATATAATTATAAATTTGAGATAACCCTATTTCAATTTCTATACATCCTACGGAAAACGAAATAACTGCATGTGTGTACGTACGGAATACCGTCTCCACGACGTGGTGTAATCAGTTTTCCACCACCACCGTACATGGATGGGTATAATGGTGTAAATAATTACTATATATGATTATTATAACATCATATTGATTCTAAGATATTATATCATCCACTTCAATTCCATTCAATAAATATGGGAATGATATCCTCGCTCATGAGTACGTACGGATTACCGTCTCCACGACGCGATGAGATTCATGTTCCATGTTAACAACTCAAGATTGATTATAAAGTATACATAATAAGTAATAATTAAATATATTAAATAATAATTCTACTGTATTAATTTATATATATATATATGTATTTCATATAATTATTTCCATTCAATTCGGTAAGGAAACGAAAAACAGCGTTCATGCGTACGTACGACCTACCGTTTCCATGAACGGTGTATTTCATTCCATTCATCGATTTGTTATATATATGTATATTCTGAATATATATGATATATAATTCATGATTTAAATTATAGAAGTATGTAAATTATGATATAAGTAATAATAATATCAATAACAACAAGTCCAAACACGCACGATAAATAAAATGATTTTACCTAAAATGCCGCTTTAACCTGGACTTTACAAAAGATCGAGTAATATAAAGTCATAAGTGATCCATATATGATATCATAACAATGAATATGATTATTTAATAAGTCAATGACATTATTTAAATTATTATACATGAGGTTCTAATACGTATGAATCATATCGGACCTAAGGTATGGGATAATTAATCCAATTCATTCTTATCTGAGATTGTTTTTTCGTAAGTATTTACTGGGGATATATTTTTAATCCATGTCAATAAAGCTGTTTTCATAAATTGATTAATATTCATCCATGTATTCTTAAAGTCATGTTTTCCCCTCTTGACTTTTACTTTGTTTTATGGAAGTAATCATTCTTTTTTTTACCATACGTACTACGTTTTGGCTTTTTTATTAAAAGTACGAGGAGAGTGTTTTTTTAACTTATACGGCATGAAGAGATTTCTAATGTTTCATAATTCATAATTTTCATTAATATTCTTCTACAATGTTTCATGATTATTTTGAACAAAATCATTTTATTTTAAAATTTCATTGCTTTTTGAGAAAAGAAAATGATTTTGTAGAAGAAAGGATATTTTCTCAAGAATTCATTTCAAGAGTTTTATCAAAACCATTTTCCATCTAAGATAACATAATTTCATATGTTTATGTTTCAAGTATAATGTTTCTATGATTTACATGGTTTCACTTTTCTTATGATGAAATAATATCCATTTGTTTTATATGGATTATTTTATGATGGGATGATGTTTATGAAACGCATTTTAATCTTTCGGTTATGATGAATGATTTATGTTTATGTTGTGGCACACGTAAGAATGATTTCTTTATGAGATTGGTGGTACATATATCTCCATAAAATTAATTGAGTAATGATTTATATCTCATGAGATAGACATTTTTGGAATGGTAAGTTAATCTGGTTCAGTGATACAGCACTGAAACGAGGAGTGAACTCGATTTAGAAAGGGACTTTGTCCACTAATATGGTCTTGGCAGCAATGCATTGGCTATTATGGAAATCATATCATGTTCTTTATGGTTTTCAAAATTATATTTTTTATTCCAATGCTATTTTAACAGGATTCATGTTCCTTTATGATCTATTCCTTACATACTACCATGATTTATTTCACAACTCATGATTTTTACGTTTAACATTTATGGTCATGTTTTAAAGGTCAAATGTCTATGGTTTGTTTTATTTTCATCATTATTACCCTTACTGAGAATTTGATCTCACCCTTTATATGTTTTATTTTCCCCATGATATAAATAAATGTTTTAGGTATGAAAAAAGGGAAGATCTTTATGGGAGATGTTGGAGATCTTTCACCAAGATTAGAAGATTGTGTTCTATGTTTCTAAAGACACTAAACTTTTACGGTCCTTTGGTGTCTTTTTTTGTTATGTATTATGTATTCTGCAAAAGTAATGTAACATATATGTATGTAAAGCTTTAGTTCTATAAAATTTTTGTGTTCCCAAATATAACAAGTACATTTTTTGATTCAGGTTTTCTAAATTACATTACTTCATCTATGTTTTAAAAGAATTTATAATCAATCCCTATATAGCTAGATGTAGAGTTATTAGAATAAAATACTGGGGGATTATCCTAGATTGAATGGTGTACAGAAACTCAAGTATTATCTTTTGATAATACAATCTCATTAAAAATATAGTAGTCCTTACCATAGTGTAATTCAATACAATAGTTGGGATGGACTGACTCCCAATATATAATCTTGAGATCAACTGAAGGAGAATGTAAATTTCAGTACTATTTAATGGAAAGTAATTAGTTATTTTCAAATGAGATGTATCATGACATGATATTTTTTAGAAAACACCTCCCATTTCCATCATTATAGATAAGGAAAATGAATTGGAAGAATGAAATGAATATATAATGATAGAAAATATCCCCAAAATTCTATATTACAATGATGTGTTTCCTCAATAGTTACATTGAACTTCCCCAGAAATAGAGGTAGAGTTTTCTATTGAAATCATACATGTATCAAAGCCGATATCAAATATACAATATATAATAAAAAATTTAGATTTAGATGAGTTAAATAAAAAACATCAATATTTTATAGAGAATGGATTTATCTAACCAGGTATTCCTCGACGGGGAAAACATGTTCTATTTATAAAGAAGAAGGATTAATCAATGAATCTATAAATTGATTATATAGAACATAATGGGATCACATTGAAGATCGTGTACCCTCTCCCAAGTATCGTTTATTTATTTGACCATATTTATGGGGATAAATTATTCTCTAAGATTGATATATGACCCGAGTGTCATCAATTTATTGAAAAGAAAAAAGTATTCATAAGACTACCTTCTGATCCTTATATGGGCATTGTATGTTTTTTATTATTCTCATCATCAAGACATATTTATGGACTACCATTCTAAAATTTGATCATTTTTTATTAATTATATTATGATATTCTCCAAAAGTCAAAAGGATAATGATACTCATGTAATTGTTATATTGAAAACTCTGAGGAAGGATAGTCTCTTTGTAAAATTTTGAAAATATGAATTCTTGTTATAACAGTTTTCATTTTTTGAGAACATTATAACCAATGATGGAGTATAATTTTACCATGACAAAAAAAGAACATTGAGTTGTGTTCTCATCCTAAACCTTAATTGAGATTCAATGTTTCCTTGGTTTTATAGGATATTGCCGGAGGTTTTTGAAAAAAAAAAATCATGACATTATAGTCAAAAAATCAAATTTACTAAAAAAGAAGCTATGTTTATATATTAAAAACATTTAAGATAATGTTTCAAATAACTGGTGATTATATTGGTTACTACTCCCATTTTAAAACTACAATATATCATATAAGTATTTTTTATTTATAATGTTACTTTTTAGAGATGGTTTTGGTTGAATACTCATGAAAAATAACGTGGTGATCACCGAAGCATCTAAATAGTTAAATCTTAATAATGATAATTATCCTACACATGACTGAGAGTTAGTTTTAGTTGTTTTTACTCAAATGAAATAGATAAACTATCTTTATGTGGATAAATGTGATATATAAAAGGACCATCAATGATTGAATTATATATTCACACAAAAGGAATTTAACATGAGACATTTGAAATATTTGGAACTTTGTAAAAAATATGACTATTAAATTCATTTTCACTATGGAAGGGAAAACAAATTCACTAATTCGTGTAGTAGGAAAGACAATTTTTTAAAAATATGAAGATGATTCAAGCATATCCACAGATCAATGACCTATTGAGGTTGGATATAAAAATCAAGAGGGAACAAACATCATGAGAAGGTACTTGGATAAAAAAATAATATAGAGGCTATGGGGAATAAGACATTTCCTGAGTTAAATATTGATTATGAATGGGCACACAAATTTTGTACAAGGACATGTGTACCATATACCCTTATTGTAATGTATAAATTGAATTATTCTCATAAATATACATTTTCTATAGATCCTAGAAGTACTGAGTTGTATAGGAACATTCATGATTAGTATTGGATGCATAATATGAAAAAGGGATATTGTGGAATAAACATTGAGGTGTTTGATGTGTCAACAAGTGAAGGAGTAGTGATAAATTACTAAATGATTATTAAACCAAATACTCATAACAATGTATAACTGTGATAATATTCCTATGGACTTCATCACTAGTCTCCTAAGGAAATGAAAATGAAACAATATGATATGAGTTATAGTGGATCAGTTCAACAAGACTACCCATTTCAACTATATCTTTGAAGATTTTTATCTTAACCAACGTGAAAAGATATACATAAAAGAAGTGGTTAGGAAGGCTGTGGTTCCAATTTCTATCATATCTGATCAAGATCCAAGAATCATATAGAAATTTTGGATAAATATTGAACAATCTATGAGTACTGAATTGTACATTAGTATGACCTTTCACCCCCAAATTGATGACCAATATAATATTCATATTTATAAACGTGAACAAATGTTGTGAACATGATCAATGAAATTTAAAGGTGTATTGGATCAAAACATCCCATCAATAGAGTTATCAAGAAATAATATAATACACTCATGTATTGAAATGTAACCCTAT
Organism: Viscum album; assembly: GCA_963277665.1. Taxonomy (NCBI): domain Eukaryota; kingdom Viridiplantae; phylum Streptophyta; class Magnoliopsida; order Santalales; family Viscaceae; genus Viscum; species Viscum album. Next base: position 1,037,350,064 of record OY728140.1, on the reverse strand, counting down.
TAAGCTCTATAGGGGAAGTGATGTTGAAATCCTACTAATTTCATGAAGATTGTGAGATAATGTTTCTTTGTCCTATTCGTGTACAATAAAGAACAAAAAATGTTCATGAAATTTGAAAAAATATAATGTATTATATTAGTTAGAATAATAGTTATGCCAAAAATAGTCTAAGAGACATCAATTTTGATTATAGAAAAAAAATTACCTTCAGATATCATTATGAAATTGAGACACTCAGTTTGGAAATAAATAGAAGTGTGGCCCTAGGTAAATTGGCCCATTTGAAATCATTGATCGTATATTAGAAGTGTCCTATTAGATTTCAGTTACAGTGAATCCAGTTTATATTCATGATTTATTACATGTATCTCTCTTGAGTAGGTACATACCTGATCCCTTATAGGTACTCCATCTAGAGATGGTATAACTGGATCATGAACTCTCTTATGGGGAGTATCTGGGGAGATCTTTTTCAAATAGTGACAAAGTCATATGCAACAATAAAACTAATGTATTTATGTTTTATTGAGGAACTAAAGACTTGATGAAATAAAAAATAAACTGGATGAAACAATGAGGAAAAAGTAACCTCACCTATTCAAAATCTATAATATGATTTTAAATTTCAATGAAAATTTTTCTAAAGGGGGGATAATTTAATGACCAAATATTTTTAAATGATATTTTATTACCAAAGCAATCTGTGTTATATTATATTATATTATATACATATGAAATTTATGGGAAATAGGAAAACTTTACCTCGATACTAATTGTCATCACCTTAGTAAACTATAAAAGTAAAAAAAATCAATCATTACAACTGGAAAAAAATATAAAATAGAATTACTAAAATGGGAAAATTTGGATCAGACCAATATGATAGATATATTTTCCCAATGACCAATGAAAAAAAATGTGAAAAATTTATTTGTAATCCAATTAAATTGTTAGAATATAAAAATATATATCATTTGTACAATTTTTATAGACATTGATTGAATGAACGAAGTAGTGTTTATAAGGTATAAATTGAAATATGGTCATTGGGATTTGACTGTTTTGTAATTGTTGGTCAATATAACCATTGGTCAATTTTATCATTGGGTGATATACCCAATAGTGATTATTTTACCATTAATATTTGTTTTTGTACATAGTAATGATAATGAATAATTGATGAATAAAGGGGAAATGATGGTGTCAACTAGAAGAGTCATACCGTTTGGAGCCTAGTTTTCAGAATATTGGTGGGATGTAGCGTCACTGAGGTTCTCAATTGACTAATCCCAATATGATATTCATAAAGTGAATCTTGAATGAAATTTCTTACCCTATAATTTCATTTTATTGGATATTACCACTCGGTAATTTTTAGTCAAGACACCTCGTGAAACTACTACCAGTGCACACCATAACCTTATGATGTACCAAACTGTCATAAGGGATTAGGTCCATGAATTAGTAACATGAAAATTAATTAACATGTATAAATTAAATCCTTACTCCATTAATTAATCTTTAGGAATAGTTGTTCTTAATAAAAAAAATATTTTTAATTGAGACTAATTTGGTCAATATATATCAGGTCACCAATAAAACAATAATATATTTTTAGAGATGAAATAATTTCTTTTTATAATAATGTAAGGTATTATTACTAATATGATACAATTAATTAAACATTAAAAATTGTTTTAATAAAATATAAATGATAAATTAACTTTATATCATCCTATTAAATTTTTATTAGTGTCACAAATTTTATTGTTTCATAAAAACAATTATTTTTCCAATAAAAAATGATTGTTTATACTTAAAATCATAAATTAATATATTTATGTAATTATTCTGGTAAAATAGAAATTATATTTAAAATAATAGAATCAAAATTAGGATATATTGAATTTATGAAATTTTCCAAAAATACATTATTTTCCGTAAACAATAAAAATATAGTTTTGGGTTTTGTTATGTTTTATTAAATGATATTTATATAATAAATATGTAATAATTAATTAAAAACCATGAAAAATAATATTTTATTATTTAAATATTATGTATTTAAAGATATTTTAATCAATTTGAAAACAAATTTTTGATTTTCCAAATTCTAAAAAAAATTGATTTTCAAAACCTGTCTTTATAGAAAAAATTCATTTTCCATGCCCAAATAAGTAATAGAAATGGTGTCCAGTACTAATTGAATGAAATATAATAAAATGTTTCTAAAATTTCCAAAAACAAGGGCAATCAAATGGTTTTTCATTTTTCACATCCATGATTTCGAAGACAAACATTTGAAAATTATTAAACAAATGATCCACATTTTTTATAAATACCCTAAAATTTCATTGTTACCCTTCACTCAAAATTTATCCTCCACTAAGTTCATATAATTTTTTCTAACCAAGATTTTCTCCTATGTGTTATTAATCCCCCATGGTAATATACTCTTATTTTAGAAAAAAACTCTTCTTGGTAATGGATTTATTATCTCATTCTCTTCAATTCAAGAATATTTTTTCGATATATATCTTATAAATTTTATATCAGTCTCTTTTCATACCACAATCATTATTACCTAACTGATAAATTATTTTCCATTAATGGGAGACATTAATTGGACCTCATCTTACCCTTTTTTAAATCCTAATTTTTTACCAATCATGTTTTTGAATTCATTTCTTGGGTTTCTATTATCTACAAGAAATATTTTCATATTGTGAATGAAATAACAACTCCCTTTTAAATGGGTAATTACATAGATTAAAAAATTATTTATTTAATTTGGTATTTGTATATATTAAAATAACATTCCATTTTCATGGGTTTTTATTTATGTAAGGATCATGTCGTTATGAACATTTTTAAGCCATGGTTTTGAAAATAAATGTGTTTTTTATTCTCTATAAGTAATTAATGAAATGATGTATTATGATCCATGTGTGTTAAATAAAATTGATACATATGAGGGATGATCCCTAATATAACTCCAATGTATTGGGAAAATAATATAATCTCTATTGATGACATGTTTTACAATACCTTGATTACAACAATGGTAACATTAGTTTAGGACACCTTGGTGATAAATTATTGTGGAATTATTATTAATGCCTAGTTTATATGTTTTATCTATATTATAGGGTTATGATTTGTGTTTTGATTATTATTATTATTATATTCTAGTTTTTCATTTCTTATAGTAATTCCTCATTTTTTATTGATAAGTACCATGATCATGTGCAATATGTTTCTCTTTCTTATTACCTTAGTAGGATTCATGATATCCCTTTTACTATTAATGTATGTCCCCAAGAAATCAGATGAATTAAAATTAATCTCTGGAAAATACATGAAGATATATTTCATTTTTTATAAATTAATTTGTTGTCCTTTCAAGTATTATGTACCGGATTTCTATGAAACTAAACATTAAATGATCATGTATTGTTTTTTATAATGAATTGTTTATGTAATAAAATGTTAGGATGCAATATATAAGACCACATATATGTAAAGAAACATCTATAAATTTGATTTTATGGTCTATCATCATTATTGAACTAATTTAGTATAACCATAACTTGAAATTTATATTTATATATTTTTAAAAAAATTAGATTATTTACCAAAAAATTACTCTCTAAAAGATAATATTTTTATTATATTATAAGGATAATGGTAATGATAAAATGTATACATCATTTACTATATATATTAATCATTACTAGGAATAAAATATTTTTATTTTTTAAAATCTTATTCAATTTTAAATAATATTATTATAAGGACACATCCCTTATTCAATACCATTTTTTTAAACATGGGTTCATTTTCCCACATTCCTAATGATCATTCAAAGTTTAGAGTTTTAGAAAATTAGGCCACAACTATTATTAAAAAAATAAATATGATTTAGAAACTTACTCTTGGTATACATTTTTCCTACATTACAAGACATTTAAAATAAAACACATTTTTTCATGAGAAATCATTATGATATTGCAATTAAATGATTATTTCTTCCTAATAATGGTAAAACCCTATAAAAGTCATTAAAATATGTGAGATGACAAAAAAACTCAAACACAGACATACAAAATGGAAAAAGAGACATGTTAATGTATTTTAAAATAAAGAGTTCACGAATAAGAGTTTTCTTTTAACAAAATATACATTGTTATAAAATAATAAATTACATTCTTTTATAATAATATTTAGTATCCATATTTTTAAAATAACATTATTATAAAAAAGAAAAGTTTAAACCATATTCATGAGGGTTTGAGGAAAAAATCGTGGTAATCCCTGGAAAAAAAATCATTAAAAAATCTCTTCTTAACCACAAATGTAATAATATTTTATTTCAATCAAATAATCATTATATTTCCTTTAAAAATGATAACATGTCAATGGAAACTCTTTTGTATGAATATGAAATTAATTTATTTTTTTTATGATATTATGTTTATAGAAACCTTACATGAACCCTTACAAGTGGAATAACCAATATGGCAGTCTTTCAAAATAAATCTCTAGAAAAAATAATCATCGCCTAATACATTAGAGCGTTATATCAGGATCAAATTACATCATGACGTATATTAGGCTAACCTATTATGATGATCTAAATAAAGAAAAAAAATAATTAAAAAAATTACATGTAATAAAACAAGAACAAAAAACATAAATATTTTATTTTCATCAAAAAATATAAATAAATTTTTGATTCATAGCAAAAAAAATTTAAAATATTTCTATTTCACTTTTCATTAATACCCAATTTTCAGTGGTAAAATTCCCATAACAAAATTAAAGAGTTTTTTTATTTGATGAAAAAATCGAAGAATATATATTAATTAAAAAAATCATATAATTGTGTTGGTATTGGGAAAAGTCATTGATTCTATATATGTTAAAATAGAACATTCCTTTTTTCCAATGCTAATGAAATTCAAAAAATACTGTAAAAATCCTTTAGAAAATCATTGAAGGAATGATAAAAGAGGTATAAAATTTAATTTCTAAATCATTTGTTTCCTTAAAATAAATCAATAAAATAATTTCACGTATATCTATAGAGAATAGAAATTATTTAGAAAATAAATTTTTAAACCCATTATAACAATGTTTTTAAGGTCATTTCAATCTTAACTAGAGTTAAACTCATCACATATGTTTTATGTCATAATTAATAATAATATATTATTAATTATTTAATTTATTTGGAATAATATTTAATTTTATTAATAATTATTTTATTTATTTACTAGTTATATAAAATTACATAATCAATTTAGTCGTCGACTAATGTTTCGAAGATACTCAGCACATATGTCCAAAATTAATTAATTAAGATAACTATTCTCCAAAAATACCTATTACACCATATCCAAAATAAAAATAATTTTATATTTATAATTTTTATACATCAATTATAATTTTATGCCCAACCATGAAAAAATATTATTGAAAATGAACATTGTTGCAATCATGTGGACGATAAGCAATACATACGCATATGTAATGTTTACATTTAAAAAAAATAATGGACATAAGGTAAGAATTATTTTATCATTATAAAATGATTATTATGACCTTAATATAAAATTATATTTAAATACAATTATATATTGGATCTATGGGGTGTTTTTTATAAAATAATCACAACACTTCATAGAGGTAGTAATATAAACGTACACATAAACAGAATTTTTATTTTTCAATCCATGGAATCGAAAATTAATTGTTAATATAATATCCTTATAGAAGTATTATTATGTCACTAATATCATATATACAGACTAAATCCATTATTATAAACCACCATTAGATACAATTATGGAGAACAGAACACATCGCTTCGTGGAGGTGGTAGTGAAAACGTATGCATGAAGGATTTGCTTGTTCCCCTTAAGATAAGAATGGAGATTAAAATGGGTTTTACTATATTAATTATAAAATTTCAGTATATAATATATAATTATGAAATAGTATTTTTATTTTTAAAAAATATTTTAAGTTGGTAGAAGAATAAATAAAATTAAAGAGGTCATGTAGGATGATTACCTCTTCTTGAACAATCCTCCATTTGATCCATTCTTAAGAACTGTTGGAATGGTCACTTATATAGACCATAAAATATTATTCATGTCTTTATAATTAGATAATTTAATTGGATATTAAATGGTTAATCTATATGATTCAATGTGGAATAAATAAAAGAGATAAGGTGTGTTCTTTTATATGTTATAGAAGAGGAACTTTCATAAAATCTGGAAAATTTAAAATATAATATGATTCTAATTTCATGTCAAAATAGTTCAATAATTTTATTTCATCTTTGATAAAGAAGTTCTGAAATTAATATAATCATGCAATAATATTTATGAAATTTTAGATTACTTTTTAAATCTTATCATTCTATGTTACACATTTCTGAACTAATTTTATCTTAAACAATGGCAATGTTGTTTTCAGCATAAAACTGTTATTGTTATTATAATTATTTCAAAATGAGATCCCAAACACAAATTAATTTTACAATTTTTACCATTTATCATATTGATTGTCTTATTCCATGATATTTATTAATTTTATTAAATTTAATTAAATTTTATTTAACTAAAAATACCATTAATATAAATTTTGTCAATATTAATTTATATTGACAACAAATATATGTTGATAGTAATTTATTTATAATTTAAACATTTAAAAAACCCCTCTATAATTATGATTTATCTATAAAATTCATAAAATACAAAAATTCACTCAAAAAATATCACATTGATATTGGTTATATTCATTTAATTTACTTTTTTAGTATTTTTTCATGCATTGTGTCAGTGTTACGTAAGCATTTATGTTAGTTAGAAAATATATACAAATAAAATAAAATTAAACTAAAAAAATTATATTATGAATTTATTCCCAATGAATGGTTATTTTATGAATTTCTCAAAATATAAAAATTATTAAATGTAAGACAGTGGCATTTTATGAATTTATCATTTATAAAAACATTATAAATGCCAAAATTAATGTTAAATAAAAAAAATCCATATTTTATATGTTTTGATTATTATTGATGAAATATCCCCATCTAAAAAAATTAATTCTTTTGTTTGTAAAATTTTTAAGCCTTATCACATTTGTTTTATCCATAATAAACCCAATTCACCTTTATTGTAGTAAGAAAAATTACCATGGCAATAAGTTATATTGCAAAATCTATGATGAACAAGGTACCTAATATGATGTATTCAAAATAATAATATGGAATCCATTTTTTCAAATTAAAATCATAAAATATGTAGAATTTAATTCGATATTTTACCCGCAAAATGTATTGAAAAGTATTTTTGTAGAAAAAAATGAAATGTATATATAAAATGGTTTTATGACCGATTTAATTATAATATATATTGAAAATATAATTATTTCATTATTTATAATAAAAAATAATTAATTAATGATGAAAATATTTTAATGTTGAATGTGAAATTGTATGTACTAGAAATGAAATGATAGTTTCATGTAAAAATCCCTTTCATCACTTTTATTTTAGAATGAAATTTTTTAAAAAAATTATAAGAAAATAAACCTGAGTTATTTTGAACAACATGAACTGAAAAATTATATCCCATTTACCAAAAAAAAATATCTTAAAATTCTAAAAAAAAAATTTATATTATATCACAAAAATAAATAAACCAATTTATAATGAAAAATATATTATTGAATCACATAATTATTTTACTGAATGATTGACTTATTATTAAAAATTAACTACTAAATAATTTTTTCAGTAGCGACATTATGTTTATTTAGTAAATAATTTCATAATATTCATAACCAAAATATATAATGATTTTTAATACAAATAGAGGTTAAATAAATATATTTTAGGCTTATTTTCTGTTTGATGTTTCATGTTTTATACTCTAGAAAAAAGTTGTTCTTATAAAATATCATCATATTATATTATCTATACATTAATAAATATTTCCCTCATAATTTTAACTTGGAATAGGAAATAAATAGTTTGAATTTTGAAAATATATTTTTGAAATAACATATCATAAAAAGGGTTACAAGAGTATCCTCCTGAAAAAAGAGAAATTGAAATATGAATGAAAATTGGTATAAAACCAAACTAGGTTTCCAAATTAGGGGGCAATACTGTTATCTATGAATATCAACAAGGATGATGTGAATTTCATAATTAATCATATAGTGCAAAATATATCATTAAGCAAAATAATGTGAATGATCGATATAATGTTAATGATCTACAAAAATAAACATAAGTGAAGTAAAAAATCCCATAGATTCATAAAAAAAATTATAATAGGAAATACAATTTTCCATTGTTGTTTTACATGAATTGAAGAATAACATTACAATATAATCTAATAACATAAATAAAAATTCCTCCTTGACGCATATAACATCATCATTTAAGAAATTTACACCAAAATTTATTCCCTTTCTAAAAATGATGTGTATTCAAGATGAATGTTTATTTCATGAATAATGAAAATCAATTTCTAAGGGATCATATACTCTATAGAAGTATAAAAATTTATTCATCCTATCATTAAATATAATCCAAAAAAATTTGAGCCCAAAGTAATATAATTGAAAAAATAATTAAACCTTTATATGATGATATAAAATATTACTATCAAAATAATGAACAATACGAACCTAAGATCAAGCTATATCCTTCAATTAAAAAACTATCCTTATAATTCTCCAATATAATAAAGACTAATTTCAAAACCCAAAAAATAGCAGTAGTTGATCACATATTATATGGATAAGAAGTTAACATTTATTGGAAATCAATGTGAGACACTCAAAAATTCACATGACAAATTTTTTTAATTTCCTCATCATATTATAAAACATATTATTCATTTCCATGAATAACATGAATCAACATAAAGGATCATTAAAATAATATTGTTTTAAAACATAATGAAACAATTACTCTTCAAATGAAATCCCAAAAAATCTAATAATATTATTTTTACCTTAATCATATAGTGTTCCAAAAAATTATATTTCTATTTTTTCAAAATTACATAAATAACAAAATCACTAAATCAGTTTTCATTCCCACTACTATATATATAACAAACATATCTTCCAAAATTATAATAACCAATAATTATCTAAAAATCAAGATCATATGAACATTAAAGGTTTTCAATTCCATTAATCAAATGTCCAAAAATATTATTTTATTATTCCATCAATAAAATTTTTATATTTTAAAAAATAGAGTACACATATGTCATATATACATAAAAACTCAATAAATATCTCCCAATGTATCATTAATAATATTGAAATCACTTAAAAATCATACGGTATTGATCCTATAATATGATTTCCATAATTAAAAAAATATTTATCAGAAAAATATTTCGAATAAAAAATTTATTTTATTTAGTGCATAACACATGCTAATTGTAGATTTTTCACCCTTATCACCCTTCAGTTGTTTTTTCAGGCCCTGTAACCTTTCCAGATGCACTATGTTGTCTCCCGGCTAACATGCTCTCATTTTTATAAGAATATATTTATATAAATACATTATAATTGGAAAATATTATTAGATAATTATATTAATAATTCACAATGACCCTATAAGGTTTCCAAAAATATAATGAACCTCCTCAAAAATAGCATTGAAAATATAACAACTTTTTAACATCTAGCATTTTCTGTAAAACTGATTTTACCAAAAAATTATATAATCATAATTGTCTACTTTTTAATTAGCATCATGAATATATTATCCAATATTTTTATTTATCCCTCAATAATTTTTTCTTAAATTAATCCAAAATTTATTACTATTTTACTACACTACAATTCAAATGTAATGATTTCAATGAATACATGATTCTAAATTTTTAAAAAAACCTATTTGGAATAATACTTAATTGATTCATTATTTTAATAACACTTAAAATTTATCATAATAAAATTTATAAAATAAAATTAAATCATAGTTTTGAATACATGGTGCAAAAATACCACATCTTTTTAACTTAATTCTTATAACAATAACCATTATTTAACATTATATTCCAGAATATATTATTTCTACAAATAAAATATATGAATTATTTCCTTATGATTCATAAATATCAAGAAAATACTTTTTAAAAAATTAAGATATTACAATATTTAATACCTTAAATACATAAATTATAATTTATTTGATATTTCCAATATCATTAATCATTAGTACCACCATCCAAAAAATAAATAGACATGTCCTTTGTTGAATTTCCTTTTATGAGTGAGATATAATATTTTATATTCTAAAAAAATTAAAAAATATAAGATAAACTATATAGGTCATGTAAAAATAAAAATACATTGTGTATGTCAAACAATTTCATATTAATTATATTAATACATAGAAAGCAGTAAAAATACTTTGATCAAGCTTCTGAAATAATAGTTATGATCATGTCATTTGACTGGGATAAGAATCTAGTGAAATACCATTTTCTTTCCATATTTATATGATATCCTTATTATATTAAAAATATAATCATTTATAAAATGGCCAAGGTATTTCATACATAATTATTACATATTTTTATATTAATATTCAATAAATTTCCTAAATACATTCCCTATGACCATAAAGATATAATGTCTTTATTGAAATGATTTCAAATATTAATATCTCATACATGATATTCAAAATCCATCACAAATATATTCCCATTTAGTAATCATCATTAACATACCCTACGTAAAACTTTCCTTCGTAACATGGAAAAAGGAAATATAAGAACGGGTGAGTTTAAGTGATTATAATTGGAATGAAATAGAGATATTAATAAGTGATCAAATGAAATCATAAGATAATAATAAGGGTATGAGATAATGACCATAAATTATAAATTTTACATAAAATATTAAAAAAATAATAAACATGACTCATTAAATAATGAATTTTCATTTAAAAATATAGTAATAATTAGAGTGTGAGTTCATTACAAATAAATCCCAAACCCAATGTTCGTGTCATGAAAGAGTATAACTTACATATATATATAATCTATTTAATATTTAAATGATGACTACTGAGACCATCAAATCATAGTAGATCTATAATCACTTTAATTTTCCAATATCCTAGGGGATTATATATAAATACTTACATATTATAGTGGATCATGCACATCAACTTTCATCCCATAATCATCTCATGATATATAATGATTTATGTAATTATTTTTATGGATATATAATTCAAGACCCAACCATCAGATAATGAAATCTATACATCTTTATTCTATAAGATCATTAAACATTTTTTTATATAATCAAACAGGAACACATGAAAAATAAAATGGGGTTTATAACATATCCCATGAAAAATATATTAAGTATATAAACATTTCATTGTCGAAATCATAAAACATTAGTAAAAGAATAGGGCTGGTACCATTGTATCATATCCTTAGTAAAACATATGAAACACCAAAAGTATTTTCATTTACAAATAATGATAACATAAAAATATGATTAACAATACTTTTGGGAAAATAACATTTCCAATTTGAAATAAATTATTAAAAATTTTAAAATTTCAAAAATATTATCAGAAAAAATTATTTGAAGGGAAATATGAATAATTTGAAGTGAAGATTCTAATAACTGACTGTTCATGAGTATGGTAAATTTTATTTATTTCATATAAGTTAAATGAACGAATTTCTTTCTTATTATTGTAATAATTTAAAAAAAAACATTTCCATGTTCAAAAAATGAAAAAAAAGTTTACATTATAAAAAAATTAATGTAAGGGTATAAATGAAAAATAAAAAATAGTCATATAATTGTAAAAAAATCAATGGAATCATTTTTGGAAATCATGAACATAAAAGAGACATATTTCATACTGTACAGTAAATCATAGTTATTTCTTCATAGAAATGTTATTTACATCTAATTAGTACAAAAATTTCAGAAAATGAATGGAAAAAATATTATTAATAAAAAAAATTCATAATATAATAGAATTATTTTTATCAGATATGGTTCATATAATTTATCTAATAGAAATTCAGGAATTTTTAACCATATTAAAAATAGGAATGAAACATAAATCCCTAAACATAAGTCTTAAATTTATTTATACACATTAAAACCTATTTAATAATAAATATAAATTTATTATTCATGTATTTTAAAACCATAAAAATATATATAATACTTTATGTGATTTATTTATAACCTTCTATAATCTATTTTTTAATTATTATATATTAAAATCATTATTTTTTTAGATAACTTCTTCATTTATCACATATGTTTTGTTTTAGTGGCTTTGATCCTTTTAAATTGATAATGTTTCCCTCATGTATATAATTTTAACCACGATTATAATTTCATGTATATTCATTATATAGATTTTCATTTTCATTGATAAATGTTAAAGATATAAAGATAAATACCATAATTTATGGAAACAATATGACATATGTACACTATACAATTATTTTAATTTTATATGTATGGAATGAAATAAAGGTAAATAATAATTCAGAATTGAATCATAATTATTACACTTTATATATATTACATATTCATAAAATATAACATTTTTAACATCCACATGAAATTTAATTCAAAAGTAAATCACCTAACTTCATAGAGGTGGTTGTCCACACGTATTCATGAGAGAAATTTTCATTCGTCAATGGATTTGAAGGTATAATGGTATATTTGATATTAAAATTAAAAATAATAATTATTTAATAGATATCATATATATACATAAACCCTGACATTAAATCCAGTTATGGGAGGCAGTGATGGAAAACGAATAACCGAGGTTCCCAAGGTAGTAATATATCATACACACGATCGACGGTTTCATTTCCCATTTAATGGTAGATGATTTTGATATAGTATATAACATTAATATAATAACATATAATTATATATAATATAATTATATAATTATTTCATAATAGTTGAGTAATGTATGAAGGAGATAAAATATTAAATAAAACAATAATGCATTGTTAAGAACTCTACCACTTCTTAAGACAACATCATAGGTAATTTTATTATATATTAACTATGGTGGTTTTATGATAATAAAATGGACTCTTGGTTTTGAGTATGAATTTATAAAAGCTAATTTCATAGGGCTTTAATATAATTTTTTTTAAATTGTGGATAAGGGAGGAGACGCGGTGTCCATTATAATTGAGGTGGGCCACACACTTATAGTTTTTTAATTATTTAATGAAATGTAAATTATATTTCATGTAAATAAGTCTAAAAATTTCCCATATTCAAAATTTATATGTTTATATTCTAAAAAATACCATTAAAAGGGGCTTAATAAAGTGTTCGTGTAATTTGGACCCATATAATTATTATTTAACCACCAAATAAACCTATTTTGACCTTAACTGTGTGAAAATATATTGAACGTTTTTTCAATTAATTAGAACCAAAAATAAATTTATAGTATTAATTAATGTTAATTATTATAATTTAAAATATGGAATACATTTTAACAAAACAAATTTACATTATTGGTATAAGTTTAATTAAAATTAAACATACAAACATGATGCAAATATGTTTTTCAAATCAATATTTTTTAAGATGAAAAATATTTTATATATGTTTCATAGTTCCATGGAATGTGCATTCTATTTTAAGAATCACAGCTTCCAGGAGGGTTCCATTGGATTTATTCATGGAACTGGAAACATCCAATAGTTCTTTATCTAGAAGGGTATGGCTTTCCAAAGTCTGGCGTTTGTTATGTTCGATTTTGACAATACATAATAACATGCTTGGTCAAGAGGATGGGAGGTCAGACTCATCACAATCTTTTGGGGGAATTGTTACCTACTCCATGACTCTCTTTATAAGTTTATGATATTTTCATGAATACTTATTAATTCACCATGTATAACATAAGTTTCCATTAGAATTTTCAATCACTTATATCATGTGTGAAATTTAGAATTAGGTTAATATATTTGAGGTTCATTGTTAATGCATACATCTATCTATATTATAGGATATACATTAATGGTATCCTCTCATATACTATTAAGCTATTCATTTAATCATTGTTATGATGATACTAGTTCTGAAGCCACTTACTGGGGCACTCCGAAATTTTTATTTTCTAGGGAGAAGAGGGTTTGTTTTGATATTGGGATTGTACACATAAAATGGGCTACCTACTTATGCTTGTTAAAGGAATTAGAACCCTCGTAGTTTGGTTCCGCTTAATGAAACACATCATACCTTTTTATGACATTTGATAAGGACTTAGCCTTATAGTTAAATGTAATGTTTTATCGACATCTAAGAAAAAGGTGATTAATCAATGTTCAGTGTGGGACTTATGCTAAAGAACCCCAAAAAACCGGAAAAAGATATTACTTTCCAAGTAAGATTATACACTTTTTTGAATATGGACTAGGTTGAATATGGTGGATTTTAATTATTGGGTTTGGACCTCAAGGAGGTTTCATACGCATCCCATGTGTAGGGAATCAATGCCAGCGTAGTTCGAAATATCTCATAAGAAGACTATAGTCTTTTGAGAGAAATTAGTTGGGTTTACTTCCAAAAAATGATTCCTTTAAAATTTGTGGATTACTCATTATAAATATATAAAGATTAATGGAATTAGGGTTGTATTCTTGAGGAGGATATCTAATGATCTCAGGTTTTGAGAAGTCTTCCTACGTATCCTAATTATAGTGGGAATCAGAGTACTCGCGGTTCAAGTGGTGAATATAAAAGAATATATCTATTAAGATTGGTCCTTGAGAAGGATTCTTTCGTATCCTAATTATGGTGGGAATCATAGTTCTCATAATTCATATGATTTGTAAAAATGTAGTGATCATAAAAAATATTGAAGACCATGTGAGCCATTCTTGGTTTGAGAAACAGTAGGATACTGATGATTCGACAAAGGCATTCAAACTTTTCCTCTTTCGATGGTGGAAGAGGATGTTCTTACACCGGTGAGGGTGGATGTGGTCGAGTCAACATGGGATAAGGGAGAGGATACTGACCTTCCCTCTATTAAATATACCTTTTACAGGGGTCCAATTAAAGGAATAAGTGAAGGTGAAGGAAGTGAATAAGAAAATGATTTCAACCTTCTACTTGAAAGTATAAGGGCTTACACCAGGATGGATTCTCTAGTGGATGTCAGTAGGGGAGGGATATTTTTATTTTTCTTGCATAGAAATTCTAGTATGAACCATAAATTCCATACCATATACCTTAGTGTTCGTGTCTAATAGATGAAAATGGGAGGAGAGAACCCAAACCCTAATCCTTCAAAACCGGAACATCCCAACAGAATTCATAGGAAAAGGGTCCATGTGACTCTGGATATACAACCCCAAATAAAACCCCTAAATATTAACTTCAATATGAAACAAATGCGGGAAACCCTTGACATTAGATATACAAAACCAAAGAAGAGACACAACAATGTGCCTTTCCCAAAGGATTGATAAGTTATGAAGTTTTGTTGGAGGCTTGAACTTAGTCTATTTCAAATTAGTGAACCAAGGAAGATACCCTACCATGAGTGGCATTAAAGAGGGTACATAAGCTGTTACAAATGATTTATACAGAAGTCTGTCACATTTCCACTCTATGTAAGTCTGTTGTGTAGGTACCCCGTGTAGGTATGTTGTGTATCTATACCTCACATGTGTTCCTTGTAGGCTTTTATGATGATTAAAAAATGCATCACATAGTGGATCCAAGCCTATGTGATCTTCAAATTGTGAAAGACAATAAAAAAATTCATTTCCCATTTATTTATATCTTATGTTGGTATTTTGGAGAGCTACTTGAGACAATTATAGGATCTAAGAAAAATAGCTACTAAATGGGAGCTTTAAGTATTCCAACAACTTTTTCAATCTCGGAGATAGGGAGGCCAAGGGTCCTATTTATAGGAATTGAAGTGGACTGGATCAAGGGATGTTGTCCAAGTAAGTCCACTACATAGGTCCCTTGTGCAGGTCTTCTAAGTAGGGCTACAAAAAGTATACATCCACATAGGTATGTTGTGCAGGTCTATCTTGTAGGTCTACCGCGTAGGTCTGTAGCATAGATCTTTTGAGACATTGGATTTCCTTTTAATTATTTGAACCTTTCCTTAGGATTTTGAAATAACCATGGATATTTTCATAATATTTTTTCATTACTATGTAGTTTCAATAAAATCCTTCCTCATGATAGGATCCAATTAGAAAGAGGGTCGACTCCTGATGTAAAATTGATGGGAAAAGACTATTGATTAATTGCTGAACAACACATGCTTCTCATAGAGAAACGTTTCATAGGTGTTTCATGTATCTGTTTTTCATAGGATTTCTATGGAGATCTGTGGCTATCTATAAATAAGCCTGGTCTATTGTGACTCTCTACATCCTTGCTTCAAAATGTTTCAACTCTCGTTGGGTAGCTCTTTAATCCAACCTCAACATGTTTTTCTCTCAAGTAATCTACTTAAAATTTTCTCAAGGTGAAACTACTTTAGATATAGAGTTAAACGGAAGGTCTTCATCGAAGTAGTTATGCTATGACACTTGTCGAAGGACCTTTACAGTAGTCATCATCAAAAGACTTACGTGAAGTTTTCTCTTTTTAAAATTTTCAAATTTTTTAAGTTGAAATTTAATTTTTTTTCTTCAGTCCAAATTTCATCCTAATAAGGGGAGTTTGGTAAAAAAAAATTCAGGAAATGTCTCATTTGTTAACGTCTACAGAAGAGGATAAGGCTCATAAAAATGATATGATGAAGATCATCAGACCAGATTCTTATGATGTTGTTGAAAGTACTCTCTCTGAACTATAGAAACGTTTATATCTATATCAAAGTGAATATCTGCAAATTCACTACCTACCCTTGTATGAACATGGGATTTTACAATATTCTCACATTCCATCAATAAATAAATACTTTCAAATGTATTGGTTTCATCAATACAAAAATTTTCATTACATGAATATCTCCATGATGGGCATGCTAGTTCATGAGGGAATAGTTCCTATTGGTTGAATCTTGCTTCATAGTGGTTGTACTCCAGATATGAATGATCATTTTGTAGAGCCATGGCCACATTTATGTCATTTAGCCATTAGGGCTTCTCAATTATATCAGTATAATGGTTGGAAGGAGGATTATGATCTTTGTTTTGGGGGAGGTCTTAAACCTGAATGGATGTGGGCATATTGGGTATGTCGGACTTGTGCGGTATTCCGGAAAGAGTTATCAGACGTTTATATCAATTAAGCTCTATAGATGGGACAATTTTTTTTTGTAAAAATCATTTCATTCTTTAATTACTATGCGACCTTTTACCATTCTCTTTTAGGAGAACGAGACCCATGAACATAGGGATGTATGGGAGTTCCTCCAAAATGTAATTCGACTTCCGGATGTGGGTGAAATTATAGAATCCTATGATTTCAATCAGGATAATAACCTAGATAAAGTACATGAGTATATTACAGAGTTGGAGGCTTTTATATATGAATCTGATGAAAAAATACCATCCTCTAAACGAGTATCTCAGATGATGGACTTATAAATAAAATAAGGGGAAATTATTGACCCTAAGGAGGGGTGGGAATTTTATCTTAATACTGAGAACATATTTTCCTTTTTTGTCTCAATTATTCTTTACCATTCATCATCATTAATATGGATGAATGCATTTTGCAGTTTGAATGTTGGAATGGAATCTCAGTAAAGGTTATTTGATCACCACTTTATGGGCCTACATGTCCCCCCATCAATGTTTTAAATGATCCTCCCAGGTCTCCAGATCTTTTTCCAGTAGTTCAAAATATTACTTGGGTAATAATAATAGATAATCCCCATTCATTACCTAAGGTTTATCATTAAAATAGGAGTGTTTCAATTTCTCCTCATGCATGTGAAAATAAATTCAAGAGAGAAATGAGATTAGTTTGAAGTGTTCACAAAAGTATTAAGAATTTATACTCTCCTCAGGGAATAATAATTTGCTAGATACACTCTGGTAATCAAATTTATCAAGTTGCAGGATTTATATATCTATCCTCTCTCAAGGGATTATAAGTTGATTCTTCATGACCAAAGAAGGAAACCAAAAGAGAAACCCAAGTTTATGTTGATTGATCTTCTACATTAGTAAATAAAACATCAAAAGATTTAGTGGTACCCACTTCTAGATCTACTGAGAGAGAGAAAAGTCAAGGTAATATCAAATACATTTCTCTTACATATTAAATTATTTTCTAATATTCTAATTTTCAACATTTCTAATATCAGTTGTATTGGCCAATGGATCCTACAATAATCAATACTGATATCCATATTGTTTTGGGAGAAAGGAATGAAGACCCAGGGTAGTATAAAGTAAATATTGATTTTTACTAAAACCTTAAAAGATTTTATGATGTTGCACCAATTGAAGAACTAACAGAACCAGAATGTCAGAAGAGCCAATTTTGGAATCAGCCATCATTTATTGGATACATTAAATGGTAAATATTCTATAACATTCCATGCCTCAAACACTAAAATTATAGAAACCCTTAATCAAAATATTGATATTTCAGGTTCCATCACAGAGTTTGGGGATTTTCATGAGGAATTTCTAGAATGTATGTCCATATTCTTGAATTTTACATATAAAAAAAATTCGTTTTTTACTTGATACATCACATCAAATTTCACCTTATGCAGCTTTGTCTACAGAAAATGTTGTAAATGCTCTTCAGGGATGGGGCATTCCACTCTATCCTTCTACTGCTGAAGTTGAGAAATACTTACTGAGGACCCCTCATTAAGAGACGTTCCAAGGAATTTAATTACGAAAAATGGGAAAACTCTGGATAATGCTGCTTCTCAAGAAACATATTTCCAATTTTTTAAAGATGAGAATAATAGGGATGAATCCAATCTAGTGGCTTACTTTTTATTGGGAAAATATTTATCATCTATATAGACCATACTCAGTTTTTCTCATTTTCTCGGAAACTGAAAATGATCATGATTTATCATTTAGGGTTATCAGTTACCACAGTTAGTTCGGAAGCTGAATCTTCTACATTTTCTCAGGCATCAGCTGAAGGTGAATCTTATAATGTTCTAAATGATGCAGAATAATGAATCTCTTTAAGTGATCTCCTTCCAGAGTACATTATACCACATGGTATTGACTCAGATTCAGTCTTAGATATAAAATATTTTCTTGGAATGACATGTAAGAAGACATGGTGATATAAATGGTGCATAATTGCTGGGAAGATTTTTAATGAGCTGATGCCCTATATTTCCAAACTCCAAGCATTATTCTATTTATTGGAATTTGGTGGAATATATTAATAATCAGTCGACGATGTAATGAAAGAGACCATTCGATTATGGGACTATGAACATATGTTGATACATGGTTTTGATAAGGGAAAATGTATTTTTAACAATGAGATCTTCCAAGCTACAATATCTAAGGTAGAGGCTAATCATAAGAATAATTCAATCTAAATCATCCATAATATTAAATAATCCATGAAGTAGTTGGTATATCGTCAATATAAAATAGATTTTGTTCATACAAAACATGATAAATTGAAACAAACACTGAGAGAGATCCAATTGAAATAGATAACCACCATTTCAACTGCTAAAGAAGCACATCGTCAAGTGGATGAGGGTATATATTTTCAACTGTCTCAATATAAACAGGTTGTTTATAGGGCTCATGAGGTAATTCACAAAATGAGGAGTCGTATTGTGAGTTTTTTTAAAACATTATAGTGATGATCCATTGTGTGGATGTACCTCTATTTTCATATGAAGGAAAGAAATTTTGTCTCCAAACATATATTTTCTTTGTTTGAGTATCTTTTACCCCACTTAATTCCCCACTGGTGTAAACACATTACTCCTCTTGTTTTGTATTGCAACTTTTATAATTTAATAAATTCCTTTGATGAAATGAACTAGGAAACGAGTTCATGTCATCACTTTTCTTATATATGTCTTCATAATTTCTTTTAGTGATTGAAATATTAAAGGTAAAGATAATGATGACTTTTTTGAACATCAAACCTTCATATCAGATAATCATAATTGTTGTGATATGAATTGGGGTGCTCAGAATTTTCTATTTAAGCAGATGGGCCTAATGAGCATAGTTTGATTTTTAATAAGGTTATATGAAGAACCCATTAACATTTTTTCTTTTGACTTTCTATTTCCCAATATTTCCTAAACCATTAAAAATGACCTTTAGTTAGTTGGGATTAGATTTTTTTGTCAAGAGTTCCCATTGCAGGTTACCAATCCGGTGAGTAACACGTCTCTTATTGTTGGCTGTTTAAATTCATTCATATTGGACTATAAAGGGCTAGTGTTTTTGGTCGAACATTTTTGACTATAAATTTAGAACATAGATTCCAAATAGGACTCATTGGATGATAATTTCTCTATTAATCTTTAAATATTTTCATGGGTAATCTTGAGTCATGATTTTTATCGTAACCAAATCTAAAAAACATGTCTAAACATAATGGTAGTCTCTTTCAAGAGTGAAGTTACCATTATTTGGAAAACCCATTATGTGGGTTGTATTATGTAGGGACAACTGGGTCATATAATACATATCCAAATAGTTGCATCTTTTGACTAACAAACCTGTTATGTAGGAAAATTTATGCAATGATTTTTGGGGAATGTACAACATAGTCAAGAAAACGAGCTCTTTGGAATTTAACATTTTACTGTTGATAGACAAGGAAAAATAGGATTTGGGGAACTCAAGACTACAGTGTGTCATTTTTAAAAAGAAATAGATTTTCTGAATAAAGGGTTTTCTATGAAAACATATTTCAAGTACAGTAAAACCACTTCTATAGAAATTTGGTGTATGAGGAATGGTTAAAATATTTCTGAAATAAGAATTTATGTTATCATGTTATGAAGATTTATGTCCTGCAGTGATGACATTGTATTGTGTAGTTTTATGTCTTGCGGTGAGGACATTGTACTGTGCAGTTCTAAGACTTTCTGTGAGGATGTTTTATTGTGTAGTTTTAATTCAGACATTGAGGACATTATACTGTGTAATTTTATGTCATGCAGTGAGGACATGGTACAGTTCAGTTTGAAGTCATCTAGTGAGTACATTGTGTGGATTTCATTTAAGGTCTTTATCTTTCACCAAACATATGAGACTCTGCCAATTTATTGATAATTTTTTTTGGAATCATATTAACATATTTAGTTATTGAAAGGAATAAATGTAAACAGTAATTTAGTAATTTCGAAATTCAAAGAATAAAATGGGAACAAAATGGATAATGTTTTTAGGGAATGTCTTTTCCAAGAAATTGGTTACCATTATTTGAATATCCTGTTATAGTGGTAGTGTTATATAGGGCCGACTAGTGCATATTTTTCATAGCCAAATAGTTTCATCGTTTGACTTACATGACTATTATATAGGAATCATATGCTAGGCCACCTGAGGGAACATACTACATAGTAAATCAAAATACATCTTAGAATATTTATATTTCATTGCTTAAAGTCGAAGAATGTTTATGGAGATTCAGATTTCCAATGCATTGGGTTTGGTTTATGAAGAAATGTACCAGAATATGGATAAATTATTTCCATTCATGATTTCCATTAATTAGAGGAATATGATTTCCATGAAGGTATGACCCAAATGTAGGGAGTATGGTGTTTGTTTTTTTAGTTCATAAAACTAAGAAAATAATTGGAAATAATATTTGATACATGGTCATGTAATAAAAGGTTATTTTATATTTCTTTGAACATATGGAGAGGGATATGTGTAAACCATGGTCATGATGATTTTCATATTGATAGAAAGGTAGTGGGATAAATATACACGAATGACTTCTTTAAAATATGTATCCCTGTATATTTTTATCGTTGTGTGAAGGGTGAAAATGACAATTTAACCAATAATGAAATTACCATTATTTAAAAAACCAGTTACGAAGGCTCTGTTATGCAGGGCCGACTGGGGAATATGTTGCATAGCCAAATAGTGTCAACTTTTGATTGAAAGACCTATTATGTAGGAAACTCATGAAAGGCCACCTAAGGGCATGTACTGCATAGTCAAGAAAAATTGAAATTAGATATCAGATACTCTGTCACCAAAAAATATAAGAAATTTTAGGATGATCTAAAACTATTTAAGATTTATACTGTAAAATAGGTAAAGGGGTTATGTTAATTACACATGAGAAATATTTGAATCAATACTGGCTACGAGTTTGACGTCCTTTACATATATCTGACTCACATTCAAAAGTGGATATTCCTTTGTTTCCTTTGAATCAATATTATACTGTGCTGTTTAGGGTCATGTAGAGAGGATATGAGGTGATTCCAATGTAAAAAAGGGAATATTGTGGCTGGACTAAGGAATTAAACCTAGGTGTCACTACGTATCTCATATTGATGAGAATCAAGTCAAAATAGTTCATTAAAGATTCCATATATAGGTTTATCTCTTACATAGGGAATAAAAGGTGTTTTTATCATGGCTGGGCCAAAGATTGGAGATCTATGCATCTCTTCTTATCTCATATGGATGATAATCAACCCAAAACATATCTCATATGATTTAAATTTATGATACATGATGGTATGAAAATCATGTTCTGTATCATAAAAGAGCACTCTCTATAGATCTGTTTCATACATAGGAGGATCAAAAGGGAAATAATATTTTTTGTTGATTATGGTTGGGTCTAAGATTCGAGATATTAGTGTCTATACGTATCTCATATGAATGAGAATCAAGACACATGTAGTTCTTTAAATGAGGATCTTATGTGGATCTAATTTATATGATGGGAAGAAAGGGAAACGTGTACTACTACAGAGTAGTAACGATGTCAATGATTCTTGAATATAGAATATCATAACATCAAATATATAAGACGTTAATCGTATAGTTTATTGTCGTGTAATGAGGAAAAATGATGTCATGCAATTTAATGTTGTGTGATAAGAAAAAAGATTGTATGCATTTTAAGATCCTGCAACAAGGACGCTAATATGTGTCATTTAGTTTAATGTCTGGTGACTAGGACCTTGTGTTGTGCAGTTTAGAGTCATACAGCTCGGATATTGTTGTGTAGTTACACTAAGTTTTCCATCAAGAATGTAACACCCCAGGTAAATTAAGAATAAGATATACTTCATATTTATTAAAATTTGTGATTTAAATATTAATTTTACTTTAAAGGGTTTTCTATGTTCGATAGCATACCCAACACGCAACAACGGGTTTCATTGAAATCTTACGTTGCACAATAATAATATAATATTATTATTTTAAATTGTAGTTAACTCCTAGCCATTGTATTGGTGGAATGAATGAAACTAACTACAACATGATTATACATGATTGTTAAAGGTATTTACATTTATCCAATAAAAATTTAGAGGCTTAAAATATGAATGAATATAATTTTAAGCATAAATAACATTAAAAGGTCGATTTACCACCTTTTAATGGAGAAACTACTTTAAATATAGTTTTGATCACTATTATACAGCTTAATTGAACAAATATATTCCCTCTTTAGAATGGGGACATCAAATTTTACTTTGGGTAATTTTTTTGGTATTTTTCTGATAAGGTTCATTTTTAAATGAATAGTGAAAAAATTAGTATTTTAATACAAAAGTGCCTTTTAATATAATTTATTTATATGTTTAGATTATCTTTTTATTTGGATTTAATGTGAAATTGAAATATATTTTTACCATTTAATCAAAGTTTGGTCATTGGAATTAATTTAACTTAGAAATTGGACATAAACAAGTATCAATCTTTTGATAGTTATTGTTTCTTAAAAACATGCTATTTGTTTGGATAACGGGAATTAATTATAAAATTAATTAATGCAACTTCTATGTTTTGAATTTGAAAAAATATACATAAATGTTGAATTCAGAATATCAAATAATGCTTAGGCTGAATTTTTTGTATTTTTCGGAAAACACCAATTTTTGATGAATAGTGACACCACTTTGTGGCAATTAAAAAAACTAACTTTTACATTTAAATGAAATTTTACCACTTCTGTGAATTGAATTTGAAAAATCCGACATACATGGTTGTCATCAAGAAGTAAAATTTGGTTCATTAAGATGAAAATAATTTTGGTGAATAAGATCTTTTGACTTTTATTTACCGCGGTTAAAGGTAAGTAGGGTAATTCAAGGTAAAATGATATTATAATAATTCAAAATTACCTTAACACTTGTCCAAACCTTATTGGTTGAGTCATTTACGACCATGAGCATCTTTGGGTTGATTTTGTGACCCCTTTGATCCACTTGGGAGGGATAATGACAAATTAGAATAATTAACTTAATGTAAAGGCAAAAATGACAAAAGCTAATATCTTAGAGAAAATTAATTTTTAGAAGGGGTTATATAATTAATAATTAAGACTAGAAATATTCATTGGAAGTATAAAATTATTTCCTACATGATAGTATTTTTTTTATAATTTTTAGACATTGAATAAATTAAATTATTTATGACACAATATGATGCGGTATTTACCTCATTAATAAATGAATTGAATAAATAAGATTAAAATGATTAAAATATTATCCAAAACATGTCCAATTATGATTGGATGATTTTATTTCGACAATGAGTCATCATATCCTTGACTATAATAACTTTTTTTACCTTTATAAACTGAATATTATTATATAATAAAATAATGTTTTCACACTTTCCTAATGAGACCCTCCTCTCCCTTATAAAAGGACACCACTTCTAACCAATTCGTCACACCTCTCAATCCACTTGGCTCCCCCAAAATCTTCCCTATTAAGCTCCCTACATCCCTCTCCTCCTCTTATAAGACTTAACCTAGGTAGAAGGAAATTCAAGAAGTCCTTTTGGTTCAAACCAAAGAAAGTTACCCAAATTAAAGGTAATTGTTTCCCTTAAATTGTTTTCATTAATTTTAATTCTCCAACCACTAAACTCTTTTTTATTCCTTCATTTTGTAACAACAGAATTATCCTCAATATACTGGGATGTTGTTATTAAATGTATTTTAACTAGACTTACAGATACCTCTATCTAATGGATGAAGAACATAATGTTTCTGTGGATGGAAAACTAAGGCCTCACAAAATGATGATTGTTTAATTACATCTTACCACTTCTCATGGTGGCCATTATTATGGAACTATATTTATATATGATATATATTATATTTATAATTTCTTTATTATTCGGTACATCCCATTTATAGCACACCTTTATGGTTTCCATAGTGGGTAAATATGATAATCTCATTTGAGGAAATGTGGACTATCGCCCCGTCAAAGTGATTTGATTCGTTAATGCCTTATGTTTGATGTATATAGGATGGAGGTAACTATATAATATATTATATTATACTAGATTTATAATATACCTATGTATCATTATTTTTTATTTCCATTAAAATAAGAAATATAAATGAAAGTAGCGTTCATGCGTACGTACGACTTACTGTCTCCATGAACGGTGCATTTAATTTCTTACATCTAAATGTTATGTACTATTATAAAAAAATGTTTATACTGGATATATATGATATATATGACATCCAAATCATGAATATAATTCTAGATATAATGATCCTTTGACCACATTTACAACTTGTAAATATAAGGTTCACATTTTTTACTCAAGTACCAAATATCGAAAAAAATCAACGTTATTAACTTAAATGATTGCATAATGTTTATAACATGGTAATAAGTGATATAAAAGGAATAATTAACTTGAAAAGGGTTCTCAAGAAAGTAGAAATTAACATTAGTTTATTATTCAAGAGATTAATGAACGATCAAGTCAAGTGAGACGCGATGTAAGGGACATCGTCTCAATCTCCTTTCATTGAGGAATTTTTAGTTTTATACATGACTTTATTTTATACAGTGTATAAACCCCTTTGACATTTCATTTTATTCAAAGGGAATATTTTTATATGAAGTGTTTTACTAAAAAAAGTAATGTTTTTTAACGTCAGCTGTGACAATGAACTTTTTTCCTCCGCAAGTATTATTTAATCTTAGGCTTCCTTAACAAACATGAATGTTTTTAAAATGAAAAATAAATACCATTTACTCTTTTTATGTATTTTGGTATTGAAAATGATTTTGAAAATAGATTTATTATTTCAATATCATGAATTGATATTTTATTATTGCAATGTGGAAATGTTATCTTTTCTTTTATGCTTATGTTATGTGTTATGATCATGTTATGGTTCTTGGTCATTATCTATGTATACGGGTGGTTCCGTGATAAACCATGGGGGGGTGATCCCGAGATAGCTCTCCAATGCATTGGGTAACATGACAAAGGTAAACATGAATGTTTCTCCTAAGAGATTTAGGGAATATACTATGATGTGTATTCCAAAGTAACTCACAATGTAGTTGTGATAGCTACAATGTAATTATGATATGGATGCCACAATGTAACATTATGATTAATGATTTCTATGTGTCATTCATAAAACGTATGATTTCATGAGGTAAGTAAATTATTTGAGGTTTTATATGTATTTATGAAAAAATGATTTCATTCTTTGTTTTATAACCCTTACTAAGCTTTCTATGCTCATCCCATGTTTTGCAATGTATTCACAGGACTTAAAGAAGAATATGGTCAAGGATGGGATCAAGGAAAAGTCATGATGTCTAAAACATGGAACTAGACATGCCTCTTTTTTTTTCAAGAGTTTTTATTTTCTGAAAAAAAGGATACTATATAGATATGTCTACCTTTTAATCATTTAAGATGTAATAGTTATGTCCAAATTCTCTAAAAATCTAAACCTGAAAAGATCCTCAATGTGAATTATTCATTTAATTCAATAATATGTAATGTTTATGGTCGGGTCCTTATAGTTGGTATCAAAGGTCAGTTTAGATAACTTTGGGAGTTTGGGTATTGTTAAATTAATATCTATAAAGTAATTTATGTTAATATTGATATCATATAGAATTTACAGATTACCATGTTACTTCACCTAAGATATTTCTATGTTCAGAATGGTTTTCTGCAGAGGAAATAGGGAAACTATGATGGGATGACATCAGGAGGAAGAAAAACATCCAAATCAGCTACCTGATATGGTCATAATTAGAACTAAACAGTTTGTTTGAGTGATGGCACCGTTGACTAAAGAAATAAATGGTGGTGGTACCTAGGTATGAGATTAGCCAGATCAACCACCGAGGAACATGTCAGTAGTAAAGAATTTCATGAGGCAACATCCCCCATCATTCAGAGGATCAACTGACCCTGTTTTAGCTAAAGGGTCGATAAAAGAATTGGGGAAGATTTTTGATGTCATGGGTTGTTCATAACATCAAAAGGTTAGTCCTTCTATTTACCTTTTTGAAGGTGAAGCTAATCAGGGGTGGTCGATGGTGAAAAATTTTAGGGATAGTGAGGAGATTGATGCTCTCGATTGGGATGAATTAAAAGGTATGTTTCTTGAGAAGTATTTTCCCAAGGGGGTTCATCTTAGGATGGAAAACAATTCTTGGAATTGAGGCAGGAGGATGACTTAGTTGCTCCTTATGAAGAAACAGTCACTCGACTGGCAAGGTATGCTCCAAATTTCATACGAGACATTGATAGGAAAATCAACTGTTTTTATTCATGATTAAAGACAAAGTATCAAATGTATTTAGCTTCACGTGAGTTTAAAAGTTATGAAAAAACTTGTTTGTTGTGCATAGAAGGTGGAAATGGAGTTTTCTGATGATCAGGTATTCATTAAAAAACAACAGAATTAGTGGACGAGGTGGCATGAAAAAGGGAAGAACTCTTCAAGAAATTCTGATTCTATGATACTTAAGTTTACAGTTTGTGAAAATTGTGTTAAAAAGCACATTGGGGAATGACTTTTGAATTCTACCAAGTGATACCAATGTGTTAAAATGGGACCTACTGCTCGTAATTACACTGTAAACGATCAGGGTAATGGTAAGACAAAATCCGATTAAAGTCAGTAAATTATTTTACGTGCAATGAATTGGGTTATTATGAAAATGAGTGTCCAAAAAATAACTCAAACGAAGGAAAGAAGCCAGACTACAAGCAGGTAGGGGTGGTTAAATCCTTTTCATCTACTTCAGTAGATGTTGGGCCATCAAATAAAATTGTATCAGGTACACAGTTTATTTGTTCAGATTATGCCAATGTGTTGTTTGATTCAGGGTCTACAAACTCTTTAATTTATGAGATGCTTTCTAGTAAACTGGAAATTCTATCTCAAGATATGAATACTAAACTTATAGTAAAAACACCTGGAGGAAATGCTGATACAAAAAGAAAACATACGAACATTCATGTCCTAGTGTGTAGAAAGAATATACCTGAAAACCTTATTGTTTTGTCGCTAGTAGATTTTGATGTTATTTTGGTCATGGATTGGATTTTTGTTTATCATGATAAGATTGATTGCAGAGCTAAAGAGGTTTATTTTTTAGAATGATTTCAGCTTTTATGAGAAAATGAACCCTTTCTGTTGATAACATATCAGTAACCTGAGAAACTAGTAAAATATTGAAATTAATGTTACCTTACACATATTGTTGAAAATAAAGAAAATGTTTAGATTAATGATGTTCCAGTGGTAAATGAGTACCATGATGTTTTTCCTGATGTGTTTCCTTGTATTATACATGATCAGAAAGTTGAATTTACTATTGAATTACTTCATGATATTATGCCAATTTCAAAACCCCCTTATCGAATGGCTCAAATTGAACTTTTGGAGTTAACGAAGCAATTGCAGGAGTTATTAGATAAAGGTTTCATTCGACCTAGAACTTCACCATGGGGTGATCCTATCTTGTTTGTTAAAAATAATGATGGTTCAATGATACTTTTCATTTACTATAGAGTATTGAATAACATCACTATTAAGAATAAGTATCCTTTGCCTCATATCAATGATTTGTTTGATCAGCTCTAGGGAGCTCAATATTTTTCGAATATTAACTTGAGGTTAGGGTACCATCAGTTGAATGTAATGGATGAAGACATTACAAAGACCATGTTTCGTACTAGATATGGCCATTATGAATTTGTAGTTAGGCCTTTTGGGTTAACTAATGTAACTTTTGTAATCATGGATCTTATGAATAGAATTTTCCAAGAGTTCATGGATCTGTTTGTGGTTGTGTTCATTGATGATATTTTGGTTTATTCAAAAAGTAATGAAGAACATGAAAGTCATTTAAGGGTTGTCTTTAAAACCATAAAAGAAAATAAATTAGTTGGGAAATTCAGAAAGTGTGAGTTTTGGTTACAACAAATTTCATTCCTTGGTCACATTGTTTCAAAAAATGGGATAACTGTTGATCCTGCAAAAACAAAAGTTGTTGATGAATGGACAAGAACAACAAATATAACTAAGATTCATAGTTTTCATGGATTACATGGTTATTACCAGATGTTTGTTGAAATTTTTTCACGAGTATCTAGTTCAATGACTATGTTAACTCGAAAAGGTGTTAAGTTCATATAGACAAAAGAATGTGATGATTATTTTCAAGAATTGAAAAGAAGAATGGTGAATGCTCTAGTTTTTGAACATCCTTCCAGAAATGGTGAGTTTTTTATCTACAGTGATTCTTCGATGAATGGATTGGGTTGTTTCCTAATGCAAAATGATTAGTTAATTGCTTATGCTTCACGTCAGTTGAAACCACATTAGTTAAATTACCCTACAAATGATTTGGAATTAGTTGGAGTTGTTTTTTCTTAAAAAAATTGGAGGAATTATTTGTATGGAGTGAAGTGTGAAATATATACTGATCACAAATGATTAAAGTAGATATTCATTCAGAAATAATTGAAAATGAGACATAGGAGATAGTTGTAATTAATCAAGGATTATGACTGCATGATCCATTACCATCCGTGAAAAGAATGGCTTATTCTTTGAGTCGAAAAATTAATTCTTCACTAACCATGTTATGTTGGGAATGAGATCCTTTGGTTTTTGAATTGATGAACATTGGCATAGAAGTTTTGGTTGAATGAAATTATTCTATTTTGTTTCAGGTGTCAGTGAAATCATCTTTATCATATAGAATTAACCAAGCATAGAAGGATGACAGTGAGATACAGGGAATGGATGTGTTGGTTCATAAGTGTAAGTTTCCTGATTTAAACATTGATAATGATTATTTTTTGAGATTTGGAAAGATATTATGTGTGCCTTGTGATTCATAGTTGAAGAATGAGTTGTTATGTGAAGCTCATAGTTCTCCCTTTTCAGTTAATCATGTTAGTACTAAGATGTACAGAGATCTTCAGGAGTATTACTAGTGGGATGTAATGAAAAGAGATATTGATGATTTTACTATGAAGTGTTAGTCTTTTAAGCAGGTAAAAGCAGATCGGCAATTACCAAGAGGAATGCTTCAGCAATTACCGGTGCCAGAATGGAAGTGGAAAAATATATCCATGGAATTTGTTGTGGGATTACCAAATACATCATGAGGTAATAATCCAATCTGGGTTATTGTTGAACGATTGACTAAATCTGCTCATTTACTTCCTATTAGAGATACTTTGTCTCTAGATCAACTTGCTTGGTTGTATGATAAAGAGATAGTCAGGTTTCATGGAGTTCCACTCTCCATTGTATCTCATCATGATCACGGGATCCCTTCTAACATTTGGAAAATCCTTAAGAAGTCATTGGGTACTGATTTAAATTTTAGTTCAGCTTTTCATCCTCAATAAGATGGGTAGTGAGATCAAACAATTCAGACCTAGGAGGATATGTTATGTGCTTGCTCGATGGATTACCAGGGAATTTGGGACCAACATCTTTCTTTGGTTGAATTTTCCTATAATAACAGCTTTCATTCCAGTATACAGATGGCTCCATTTGAGGAATTATATGGAAATAATTGTTGAACTCCAGCATTCAGGGATAAAGTAGGTGAAAGGAAGCTGATGGAAAAGTGTGATGCATTTTGGTAAGAAAGTAAAGATGAGTCTGAGGATAATTGGACCTTATGAAATTCTGGAAAAGGATTGAACAGTTGCGTATAGAGTGGCTTTACCCCCAAGTTTATACTAGGTACACAATTTTATTCATGTTTTGATGTTGAGAAAGTATATGCCATATTCATTTCAAGTTTTGAGACCAGAGGTAGTTCAGTTAGAAGAGAATCTCTCTTATGAAGAACAAAAAGTCCATATTCTTGACCACAGAGAGAATGTTTTGCAGAATAAGGTAATTCACCAGGTAAAGGTTTTGTGAAAAAACTATATGTTTGAAGAGGCAATGTGGAAGTATGAAAGAGCTTTGAGGGACAAATACCCCCACTTATTTTGATAAGTGAAAAAAAATTGCGAGGACGCAATTCCTAAAAGGGGGAAGGATGTAACACCCCAGGTAAATGAAGAATACGACATATTTCATATTTATTAATTTTTTTGAAATAAATATTAATATTACTTCAAAAGGTTTGCTATGTTCAATAGCGTACCCGATACGCAACAGCGGGTTTCTTTGGAATCTTACGTTGCACAATAATAATATAATATTATTATTTTAAATTGGTGTAAACTCCTAGCCGTTGTATTGGAGGTAATGAATGAAACTAACTACAATATTATTATACATGATTGATAAATGTATTTACATTTATCCAATAAAATGTTAGAGGCTTAAAAAATGAATGAATCTAATTTTAAGCATAAATTTTATTAAAAGGCCGATTTACCGCATTTTAAGGGGAAACCTCATTAAATATAGTTTTTGAAACATTAATACATTATAATTGTCCAAATATAATCCTTCTTTATAATGGGGACATCAAATTTTACATTGGGTAATGTTTTTGCTATTTTTCTGATAAAGTTCAATTTTTTACTAAATAGTAAAAAATATTGTATTTTAATTCAAAAGTAAATTTTAATCTAATGTATTTATATGGTTAGATTATATTTTTATTTGGTTTTATTGTGAAATTGAAATATATTTTTACCATTTGATCCAATGTTGGTCGTTGAAATTAATTTTACTTCGAAATTAGACAAAAACAAATATCAATCTTTTGATAGTTATTGTTTCATAAAAACGAGCTACTTTTTTTGGTAACGGAAATTAATATTAAAATTAATTAATTCCACTTTTATGTTTTGTTTTTGACAAAAATATACATCAATTTTGAGTTCGGAATATCAAATAATTCATAGGCTGAATGTTTGGTATTTTTCTGAAAAACATTAATTTTTTATGAATAGTGACACCACTTAGTGGTAGTTAAATAAACTGACTTTTTCATTTAAATGAAATTTTACCATTTCTATGAATGGATTTCAAAAAATATGACATAAAAGGTTGTTATCAAGAAGTTAAATGTTGTTCATTAAGATGAAAATAATTTTTGGTGAATAGTAACTTTTGACTTTTATTTACAGCGGTAAAAGGTAAATATGGTAACTCAAGGTAAAAATAATATAATAATAATAACAAATTACCTTAACACATGTCCAAACCTTATTGGTTGATTCATTTAAGACAATGAAAATCTTTGGGTCGTATTTGGGACCCCTTTGATCCACTTGGGTGTGATAATGACAATTTAGATTAATTAACATAATGTAAAGGCAAAAGTGACAAAAGAAAATATATTTTAGTAAGTAATTTTTTATAAAGGGTTATGTAGATTATCATTTAGACTATAAATATTCATTGGAAAGATAGAAATATTTCCTACATAATAGTAATTTTTTATAATTTTTATAGATCGAATAAATTAAATTATTTATGACACAATAATAATGCATTATTTACCACATTAATAAATGAATTTAATAAATAAGAATATAATGATTAAAATATTATCCAAAACATGTCCAATTATAATTGTATGACTTTCTTTCTCCCATGAGTCATCTTATCTTCGACTATAATGATTTTTGGACCTATAGAAACCGAATATTATTATATAATAAAATAATTTTTTCACACATTCCTTAAGAGCCCCTCCTCTCCTTTATAAAAGGAGACCACTTGTAATGAATTCCTCGCACCTCTCTATCCATTTTTCTCGTCCAAACTCTACCAAATTAAGCTTCCTACATCCATATCCTCCTCTTAAAAGCCTTACCTTAGGTAGATGGAACTTCAACAAGTCCTTTTGGTTCAAACCAAAGGAAGGTACCAAAATTAAAGGTAACAGTTTCTCTTAAATTGTTTTATTTTATTTTACTTCTCTAACCCCTAAACACTTTTTTCCATTCTTTTATAACAAAACTAGTATCTTAAATATACTAGGATTTTGTTATGAGAAGGATTCTAACTACAGTTATAGACACCTCCATATAATGGATGATGAACATAATGTTTTTGTGGATGGAAAACAAAGGCCTCACAAAATGATGATTGTTCAATTTCATTTTACTGCCACTCATGGTGGCCATTATGATGGAAATGTATTTATATATAAAATATATTATGTTTATGATTTCCATATTCTTCTATACATCCCATTTATATCACACCTTTATGGTTTCCATAGTGGGTAAATATGATAATCTCATTTGAGAGAGTGCGGACTACCGCACCCTCAAAGTGATTTGATTCATTAATGCCTTATGAGGGATGTATAAAGGATGAAGTTAATGATATTATATATGATATTATTCTGAAAATATAATATTCTTATGTATAATTATGTTTTATTTCCATTAAAATAAGAAATATAAATGAAAGTAGCGTTCATGCGTACGTACAGCTTACCATCTCTATGAGTGGTGCATTTCATTTCTTACCTCTAAATGTTATGTACTATTATAAAAAAAAGTTTATACTAGAAATATATGATATATATGATATCCAAATCCTGAATATCATTCTGGATATAATGAACCTTTGACCACATGGACAACTTGTAAATATAAGTTGTTTATTTTTACTCAAGTACCAAATATCGAAAAAATGAATGTTATTTAATTAAATGATTGTATAATGTTAATAACATGGTAATAAGTGATATAAAAGGAATAATAATTATGAAAATGGTTCTAAAAAAGTATAAATTAACTTTAGTTGTTTATTAAAGATATTAAAGAACGATCGAGTCATGTCAGCCGTGAGGTAAGGGAATTCTTCTCAATCTCCTTTCATTGAAGAATGTTTAGTTTTATACATGACATTATATTATACGGTTCATAAACCACTTTGAAATTTAATTTTATTCAAAGGGAATCATCTTATACGAAGTGTTTTACTAAATTGACAAAAATGAATGTTTTTTAACATAAGCAGAGACAATGACCATTCCGCTGCCACGAGTATTATTTGATCTTTGGCTTCCTTAATAAGTAGTAATGTTTTTAAATGGAAAAATAAATACCATATACTCTTTTTATGTACTTTGGTATTGATAATGATTTTTATAATGGATTTATAATTTAAATATCTTGAAATAATATTTTATTATTTCAATGTGGAAGTATTAACTTTCCATTATGCTTATGTTATATGTTATGATCATGTTATGGTTCTTGGGAATTATTTTACGTATACGGGTTGTTCCTTGATAAACCTAGGGTGGGTGAGCCCAAGATAGATCTCTAATTAATTGGGCAATGTGACGGAAGTAAACGTGAATATTTATCCTAAGAGATTTAGGGAATATACGGTGATGGGTATTCCAAAGTAACTCCCTATGTAGTCTTGATAGCTAAAATGTAAGTATGATATGGATAACAAAAGTTAACTAAATGATTTATGATTTCTATGTGTCTTTCATAAATCATATGATTTTATGAGGTAAGTAATTGATTTCATGTTTTATATGTATTTATGAACAAATGTTTTCATTCATTGTTTTATAACCCATACTAATATTTTTAGGCTCATCCTAAGTTTTGAAATGTTTTTTACAGGACATAAAGATAGAAAAGGTCATAGATGGGATCAAGGAAAAGACAAGTTGTCTAAAACAAAGAACTAGACCTAACTCTTTTTTCTCATGGGTTTTTATTTTATGAAAAAAATGAAACTATGTAGATATGTCTACCTTCTAATCTTTTGAGATGTAATTGTTATGTCCTAATTATCTAAAACTCTAAACCTAAAAAAAATCACTAATTTGAATTATTTATTTAATTGAATATTATGTAATGTTTATGGTCGGGTCCTGATAAATAATATCGCATTGGATACAGTTGTGATAAGAAATCCAACCATTGATATTAAGGAAAAAATCTCCATTTGAGTAGTCTTTATGTTTGGAATAATGCCCTTCACACATTGGATGAAGCTTTGGAAGTTTCTTTCCTTGCATCATTGGAGTCTTGAGGATAAATACAAGTTATACATAATAAAATAAATGGAGGTATACTTTCTTGTTAATGTATCATGCTATTTTATTTTGATAAACTTATGAATGATGAAAATTATGCAATCTTTTTACATCAAGTTGTTCCAGATCATTTACTATTTCTAAGACTTATCATATATAGAAAACTGATCACATATTGGAAATTAGAGTGAATGAAATTTAATTTCAATTTGAAATACTGCTTCTATTCTGTACACTAATGAATATGGGCTTCCTGAGTGGCAGTACGTGTAGTAGTATGATAATCCCATAAATCATCAAATTTTTTTATCAGGACATGATTTCTTATCTTCATCCACCATATTATGGAGTATATTTGATAGGTTCTTATTGAAGTACTCTATATATCCATTGGACACTGCATGATAGCGATATCAATGGTTGGAATTGACATTATTCTCATGATATAACATCTTTACCACAATAGAATATAAATCGGTTCCAATGTACTTCAATATAATATGAGGGACACAAAATCTGGTGATGATGTATGTTTTGACAAAACTAACATTGAATTTGGCTCCGAGTTCTCTGATAGGTATTTCCTCAACCCATTTGTATAAGAAGACAACACAAGTTAGAATATACTTGAACATCTTAGTTGTAGCTGGAGGAAAATGCCTTACTATATCCATTCTCCATGTGGAAAATGGACAAGATAATTTAGTTGTATATTGCAACTTTGGGGATTGAAGAATGAAGAAGTCATAAATTGGAAAGGATGACATTTCATGGAAAAAATTTTGCAATCATGTTTCATTCAAGGACAAGTGTTTAAAAGACTTTGGATTTTATTAGAAAGTTTGTTCCCATACTGGTGAGCACCCCATGATCCAAAATGTACTTCTTTAATGAATGATGTAGTTTCTTCTTCATCCATACACATGAAGAAGATTCCATAAAAACCTCATTTATAGAAGAACATTTCATGATATGGACTATCATAAAGAGTAAAATTGGATTCTCAATATAGGATTTGTTTTTCTTCATCTCTACCTGATGGAAGTACTCCATTTGGAAGGTATTTCATGATGGGTGTCATCCATATCACGGTATGACCATATAGTTCTTAAATAGGGAAAATTTCATTAATTTTCTCCAATCTAGTTTAAAAAATGTGAGTCCACATGAATATAGACTATACGGATGATTGTCTCATCCGGATTTGGATCTTCAAGGGTTGTAGCTTCATTATCCAATGCATCTGCATGGGCATTTTGAGATCGTGAGACATAAGACAATATCGGCTATGAGGGAAATTGAGACCTTATCCCTCTAACGTAATAACACAAAGGGATTAACTTTCATTATCTAATAGAATAATCTCTATTGATTTGTTTGATTACCAACTATGAATCACCTTTTAATTTCTGGTGATTAACTTATAACTAAAGTTCCAATTACAGGCCTATGATAAGAGCTTCATATTCTGCTGCATTGTTTGTACCTCCCTCTATCAATAGGAATGAATAAGGCAAAACTTCCTTTTCTATAGAGATAAGTACAAATCCTAAACAAACTTTGTTTAGTTTATGGTTTTACATTATATTCCCTATTGGACTTCTGGAGGCACCATCAAAGTACATTTCCCATTTTTGGGAATTATCGTGAATAGAGAAGACATATTTATCTGGATTTTTAGTATTCAATGATGTATCTTCAACAGATGGATGTTCTACAAGAAAGTCGGCAAAATCATGGCCTTTTATTGCCTTATGAGGAAAAAACTAGATATAGAATTATTACAAAATAACTGCCCACAGTACCAAACTCATTATAAGTATAGGACGATTGAGGATAAATTTGAGCGGGTTATTATGAGACACCAATTAGGCCTCATGATGTTGCCATTAGTGCATCAATTTCTAAACTATAATGATTAATTCTAGGTAGCACGTTTTGATACATGAATTTCGTGCATCTATGTCAATCATAGTTCGACTGAGATAGTAAAGGCTATTTTCATTCATATCATCATTATTTTGGGAACAGATGGAACCTAGTGACCACTCTAATGTTTTCATGTATAGAATATGTGGTCATCCTTCAATAGCTGGAATTAGTACCGGTGGACTCAAAAGATATTTATTGAGGGTATCAAATTCCTCTTGGAATTCTTCAATCCATTGCTAGGTGACTCAATTATTCAATAATATTGTGTGGGGAAAACACATGCCATCCAAATTCATGATGAAGCACCGAGTATATCCTCGTTATCGTTGAAGTCTTCTTAATTGTTTCAAATTTCTAAGAGGTGGCATGTCAAGGATTACATTTGATTTCTTAGGATCAAATCCAAGGCCACGATGGCATACAACAATGCCGATGAATCTTCTTGAGGTTACCCTGAAAAAACATTTCAAGGGATTCACCTTCAAATTGTTTTCCCAACTTTTATTGTATATGGTCTACAGGTCAGGAAAGTAATCATAACTTTGTCCGGATTTAACAACCAAATAATCCACATAACATTTGACTATTTTTCCTAATAAGGGTTTGAAGATATGGTGCATGTAACGTTGATATGTTGCACCTTCATTCTTTAAGAAAAAGGGAATAAACCGATAAGAAAACAAACCTTGATGGGATCTGAGGTCTATATATTCTTCATCCTCTAGGGCCATGCTGATTTTATTGTACCTAGAGTAGCCATCCATGAACGGAATTACTTCACAATCAGCTGTTGCTTCAATTAAAACCTATATGACCAGAATTGAAAAAGTACTTAAGAAATTGGTGATATGACGAAGGTATGGCTCCAGGTTGATGTAGCTGAGGACTAAAAACTAGAATGTTAAAGGTTGTGTACTGACAAACACCTATAAAACCTAAATTAGAAACAAGATCTCCAAACTATGTTCAATGTGTAATCTTTCCCATAGGTTCTTTCTCATTCTTATTATAACCTTGGAAAATAAAATAGGACGGAGATAAATCAGATTCTGTGAGGCCCAATTGATGAATAGTATGAATGAAAATGATGTTGACCCTTGAGCCATTATAAAATAGATCTCGTCAGATACCTATGTCATTGACCTTACCAGATAGATACAAGGGCCTGACATGTCCTTGTACAACATAATCTTCATTTTCATCTGTAAAATATATAACTATATGACATTCTGTAGGATCATTTTCTATATTGTATACCTCAGTAGAACCAACATCATTTTCAAACTCTTGTGGACTTGTCAAAGCCTCAATAAGTGCATCTTAAATATCTTTTGATAGATTTAAGGAATACAAAAGTGACAAATTGGTTGGTTCCTAGTATAGGTGTTACAAAACATCATACTTTTTATCAAATATTTTGGTTTCCTAGCACGAAGATGTGGCTTTGTAGGTTCCTTGGAAGGTGACGTTCCTAATGTAGATGTGCCTTGTGTCAGAGGATAATCTAAAAATACTCCATGATTTGGTAGATTAGACTGACTGGGTCTATCTAAATACTGAGATAAAGATGGTGTAACTTATAATAGGTCCTCCAAATTAATCATGTCAGCACCGAACTAGTCATTCATAGAAGAATATCCTTGTCCTTATGGAAATTGCTGAAAGGATCTCCCATGAGTTTTCACTGCATATATGGTCCGAGCAGTGGTAGAGTTAAAATAGTAGCTTCTAGAATACCCAAATATTTTTATGTATCCTCGACCTTGGCTTCTTCTTATAGTTACAATGATAGGTACCAGGAACTCATAATAATTTTAATCAGAATCACCATTTTCATAGGGATCTGTTTATTGGATAATTTTAATGGAACCAAAAATCAATTCGTCATCTAATGAAGATTTTGCTTGACAAGTCTGTTCGGATCATGTTTTTTTTCAGTGAGGTTCGTGTTCTTTTAAAGCAGATGACATGAAATTTTACAAAGTCAAGGAAAACTTTCTTCTTGACACAAGATTGTCTTCTTATTAATACTCATTATCCTTCTAATCATGTTTCTTCTTTGAGGATTGATATTTGGAGGAATAATCTTTTTATGAGTGCCATTTTGTTGTGGTGGGAGTAGCATAAGACACAATCAGTTGATTGAACTGTGTTCAAAGAATTTCATGATTTTCATTGATCATTTTCTTGATCATCTATCATCATATTTCTACGCACTGTTTCTTTTGCCTTTTTCCATTTTCATTCTTCCTCTGGATCATTAGTATTAACAGATGCTACATGGGATGATGAAATTATTAACATTACTTATATAGAGGCTACTATTTTTTAAGAGTTATTTGAAAACAAAAAACTCATTAATGGTATGACCCAACATCTGGTGAATGTTACAATAGTTTGAAAGATCTTCATCTCCATCTTTATTTGGTTTCTTCCACCTTGGAAACTGAACCAAATTATTTTCTTGAGCTGAGATGAAATAACATGGAACCTGTACTTTTCAGAATGAATAAACATAAATTTTGACTTCTCAAACTATTTCTACCTTTGATCATTTTTATCATCATTATGAGGTGGTCATTGTTTCTGATTCTCAAGAGGTGGATACCTTCGATATGATGAAGGTTTTTAAGTGGAAGTAGGTACGTGTGCGTGATTGAGTGTAATTTTAGCATCCTATAATTTCCCTATTATCTTTTCTAGAGCTAATGTAAATACATTATATTTAGATTTAGTTTCCATACTGAAATCCTCCACCTGTTGGTAAATTGATGCAAGGTCTTGAAACCCTCATGTGTATTTCACAGGGATCAGTGGTGTGTGTAACTCATCATGCAGATTTTCCACAAAAATTGGTAGCATCTCTTCTTGAGGGAGTTTTGGATTTTAATAATATATTACTGCTTTTTATAGAGTAATTAAATTTGAGACACTTTCATTTTCCATTTTTTAAAAAAATTTAAGATAAAAAATTGTTGTCTTTGGAATGATGAACTTAATTGAACAAAGAATTTTTTCCAGAGATCTTCACATCCAGTAATTGATTGAGATTGCAAACATGGGTACCACACAAAAGCGGGTCCCTATAATGACTGCACAAATCGCCTATGATTCACTACTTCTAGTTGTTTAGGATTCCCCATCATAGGATCACAATGATAAATTAAATGCATCATGTTTTGTTTTGTATCTCCAAAACCATAAAAGACTGTTAATATAGTATTCACAAAATTTGGTGGAGGAGGAATCAGATCCACCAACTCAGGGTAAGCTCTCTTTTCTAGATGAACTCGCAGACATTTGTATTCTATAGCTTCTAATCAGGTTGTTAATTCAACAATTGTGTTCATAATCTTTTGGGGTATATTCGAATGGGCTAGACCCAGTACATGTAAAATAGACAGAGCATGAAGTAGTGCAATGATAAGGAAAACCCCTGGTGATTGATTTTCATGTATTTATCCTGGATAACCCATGGGAACAGGCATGTACGTTTTTATTTTATGTTTCCCTGGTTGTGTACCCAATGGAGGGAATTCATTATCCACATATGTATTTATAATATGTCCTCTTTTCTAAGGAGATCCTATAGGGTGTATATGTTGAGGATCTTCCTTGAGAGTATGTCTATTAGAAATGATTCTTTGATGTAACTCTATATTGAGTCCTTTCAACTCTTTTATCTCCACTTCTTTCATTGAAAATAACTCTTAATGTAAAATAGATTGACCATATCCATTGAAAAAGTGAGATATGATCTTAATTTTACCTTTCCCCTTGTTAGATACCATTTTAATGGGTGGGAGTTGATTATTTGGGGGAATACCCAGATTTGGGGTAAGCCTATGATATTAGGAATGCACACCTCCCTCATCTTATTCTTGGTGTACCTTATTATGTATAATAACACCATTTTCTAATTACACTGAGTTTGAGTCATTTTCTAGAGGATCTTCTGTAATAATGTTTATTAAATTTACTGATGCATAATTCATTGAGGGAATTCTTTTAGTATCATTATAACTTAATCTCCTTATGTATCTTTCATGAGATTCTACTCTCCTATAGGATTAATTCGTTGGAACTATTTGACCGACACTAACATAAAGGGAATTCTTGGATAATT
Source organism: Viscum album (assembly GCA_963277665.1). Lineage (NCBI taxonomy): Eukaryota > Viridiplantae > Streptophyta > Magnoliopsida > Santalales > Viscaceae > Viscum > Viscum album. The sequence continues at coordinate 1,037,308,521 of OY728140.1, read as the reverse complement.
TAGTTGTTCACTCTTTTTGTGGATTCTTCCCAAATTAAGAGACAACTGACTTCTATTGAGGACGAGATTGTAGATGTGAAAAATACCCAAGCCCTACAGTCCGAGGCTATTTCTTTTATTATTTTTCAAACCTTAAAACATTTTCAATAACTTTGAAGGTGGTATTAAACAAGCCCCTATCCTAGAAAGCAGGTGTAGATATTGAACATCTATTAATGAGATTCATGTAGCTGCTTTTCTGATTTTGAAATTTTGGTTTACACATTAGCTGGGTGTGTTATCTGAAAACCACTCAAATCACATGTTTCAGAAGATTGTTGTGTTACTTCAGACATTTTTGTTATTTGATGGCTTATATCCCCTAAGAGGGAGGAATTCTAAAGATTATCAGATTCATGACTCTAGTGTATCTCAACAAATTTCCATCATTGAGCCTGTATATGATGAGAGCTAATTGAGGTTTGTTCATGATCCTACGTTTAATTACTTATAAAATCTATTGAATGTAGATGGTCATGGGAAATAACACTGCATGAGTCCACTTTTGGAGGAATTTTCAGACTCTCGAGTGCAGTGAAATGCAATTCCCCATGTACACCCCATCCTCTGATATGAACACCAGATTTGGTATCATGAATTAACTTGCATTGCCTCTTTATAGGATTGAGACATGAACTTTCGAGGGTTCTTTGTAACTTTTCAACAATTGGTTTTCAGGAAATAGAGAGAGATGTCGGGTCGAATTGATGTTGCAACGCATCTATTAACATTACATGATTTTGATAGTAGACATATCTTAATACTTTGGTTTTCAAATGATAATGAGTCTTCCATATATTGAGGCGCACATCTGGAATATAACCTTCGACTGTCAATTCTGGATTGATGTATTAAGAATTTTTCCCAAGGACAGAATATGACCGGTACTACTCTTTTAGCCAATTATTTTCTCATGTTTAACTTATTTTCATTATCTTTAATTATAGTTATCTCTACTTGGTCTGACCAAAGTGGATGATTCTCAATTATTTTATTAAAAAAATTTAATCAGACACTTTTTCCTCTACTGTATTGGAAAAAATGACATGTTGGAGGTTCAGAGAATGAACATTTCTTTAATATGTCTTCTAGTTGAGTAAGTATTTCACCCATTAATGACAAGTTATCAGACATGAATATCCTTGTGTTGGAAAGTGCCTTAAGATAATATGGAATTCTCATTTCTACATTGTCAATTATAGAATTATCAAAACAATGTGAAACACTACTATAGAGAAAACATTCACAGTGAATTGAATCATGGAGAGGACCACCATGGTGGATTATCACTAGGGATAAATCCACTTTTCTAGGTGATCTTAACACATAGATGGTTGTCGTGTCTCTCATCCAGAGATAGGCTCTTGAGATTGACCGAGTTTTCCTAAAGTAAGACATAATGATGAAGTGTTTTATGGGGAACATCATAATTACTAATACTAATCTCATAATTTTTTGATGAGATGGTAGGATCTTGAGTTGAAATAGATAAATGTATGGGGGATTCAAGAACTCTAAAATTTATAGGGTCCAGATTGCATTCTGCTTGATGATTTTCAAACTGTGTTTGGAGACACTTATTCTTAGATGCTCTCTTACATTTATATGGGGACACATTCTGGGATAAGTGGTTATCATGGGAAGGTGTATGTTCATGCCTTGAAGTGGTCATCAGAATGGGAAGATTTCATCAAAATGGAAAGAGTGTATATTCCTGATCTCGATGTCCATATGATATGGGGGGTATGACACATAACCCTCCTGAACTAGAGTAGATATATGTATCTACACTAGGATTTCATACTAATGTGTCATAATTGGTGTGGGGAGAGATTTATGTGTTTGTTCCCCTGATACTAATGAGGTTGTTGTTATGATATTCAGGCAGGCTTCCAGAATATGGATAAGAATTTTTTTCTTCCCTTTCAACAATACTATGACGTGTTTGGTGACTTTAGTGGCTGAAACAATAATATATTTCCATTATGTATCTCATGTATATGTATGTTCTTACTCATATCCTCATTTTACAATCAATCGGTACTGGCATTACTCATTTATGGGGGAAGAGAGTTGAGCCCACCCCATATTTTTTGTCGGAGCTTTTCGACTAAATTCTCTAGGTGATTCAAAACAAGACTACTGGAAATCTTGATGAAAACTAGAAGGTGTATGTACACACTAGCCATTTTCCGCCAAAAATGGTTGATGTACTTCTCCCAATACCAGATGATGATACTGCTGGAAGAATTGGTAATTGTATGCAAGTGTATGTTACTATTTACCACATTTCACCACATTTGATTGGCAGGCTTTCTTAAATGAAATCAAACAAGCCTGCTGACTAGTTGATAATTTGTAAATATTTGTATGTCCTTATTAATAGGTCTCCACCAAATTCTCTTGGCGGGATTGGTTGGTCACTTGTAGATGAGTCTGCTGGGCAGTGGAATTAGAACATACAGGTGTTTGTGCCCGCTCGTTGTATGTCATCAAGTTAGGTTGATAGACTTCTCTGAAGGGTGAAAAGGTAAGAACCAACTCCCTAAAGACCAAATATATTCTTAAGAAGTTCTTCTTTAATGGCTGAGTTTGAGGGACTCATGATGAATGTCCAGAGGCAACACTCCCATCATGTTGGGGGTTCACAACCGTGTGATTATGCTGGCAGTGATTGTTCGTAAGAGCCCTGGGAAGGACCCATACTTCTTTTAATTGAGGCCCTGAGTGGCATCTTGGTCCACCTATCTATAGTACGGAAAGGTCTGGATGTTTCATTCTGTGGATAAAGACCCGAAACAGTTGAAGATGGTGGTTGGCACTGTATGCTTCTTGGCCATCGGTCGTCATTGATTGGATGATTTAGTGTTATTATTAACATAGAGAGCTTGTCGGGCACCCTCCATGGTTGGGATAGTAACATTCTAACGGGACTCCCTTACCATCACATTGGCGACCCAACATTGAAGATGCTGATTCAATGATGACATCCTTTCGGTGAATGACGATCCAGCTTGAGCAGCAGCCCAGACATTCATGGATGCAAACATTAAGGAAGCCATATTGGAGTGAAGGGAGTTCTGAGAAAAAACTGAGAACAACAACAAACTCAATTAAATAAACATCCATTATATGGATACACATGTAATTGATTCCTTTGTCTAGACATCCTTTCTCTGTTTAAATGGTCCTGTTTGCGGGGTAACATTTTTAACATGATTAAGGATTCATGTTTGGTTCACCATTTTTGTTTCTTAGTTCTTTTGAACGTGTGCTCTATATTAAGAATATCTACTTCCAGACAATTTCCATTGAATTTATTCATGGAACAAGAATCATCCAATAGTTCTCTGTCTAAAAGGGACCCATATTCCAAATTTAGGAATTTGATAAGTTTTATCTTTACGTTACTTAAGAACATGCATTGGTCAAGAGGATGGGAGGTCAGAATCATCACACCCATTTTGGGGGAAATATTGTCCACTCCAAAACCCTATTTATAAATTTAAGATATTTTCAATAATCCTTATTAATTCACCAATTATAACATAATTTTCTATTTTATTTTCAATAACTTATTAACATGTGTGAAATATTGAATCATACTTATGTATTTGAGGTTCTTCATCAATAAAGATATCCGAAATGTATTCATGGTTCTCCATCAATGATATCCTCTAATATACTATTAAGAGATTCATTTAATCATCTCTATAATGATACTGGTTTTGAATCCACTTAGTGGGGCGCTCAAGAATTTATTTTCATCTAGGGATATGATGTTTTTTTTATATGGGTATTTGTTGATGCTCAATTCTGTCACAGAGTCCAACGAATGGAAAAGTGAAATACCTTAAGCAAAAAGAGTGTCTTCCTTTGAAGAACATCAAAAATTGAAAAATTCATGAACAAGAAACCCATTAAGAAGGATCTGCGCAATTTTTCATCTCACCGCAAAAGTCACTTGCACCCGAAATATGGGCCGCGTAATTCAAATGCGCGCCCTATTCATTTTTCTACCCAAGGTACCCAGTGTCCTATAAATAGACCCTGTGGTCCCCCCATTTGAAGGACGAAATTTCAAAAACATAGATTCAAGATATAGTCACCAAAGTCATTTTTCGACGTCTTCTGAACACTTCTAAGCACATTATTTACCTCTAAGGGAACCTCTAAAGTGGAATAATAAGGCCTAAGTGTTGTAACTCATTAATTCTTGCGCACCTAAGTGTCCAACCCTTAAGTGAAATGAAGAAACTTGTATGCCGCCCTGCCCTCTCAAGGGAACTATCATGCCACCCTTCTGAATGCCTCCAGGGATAATACTAAGGTCTTGAGTTAAAAGTCTCCCAAGTATTACCCTATGGATTCTTCATCTCCCAATGTGAATCTTCTCGAGCAAGTATACATGCGTGACTAGGAAATGCACGCCAAAATGAAAATTTCACGCCGCCTTCCTCGTATCCTCTTTTCCTCAAATCCACATCTCCTCTTCAAGAAATATCCTTCAGAACCCTATTCAAACCATTTATGGCATGGTTTCTTTGTTGGATTCCTAATCTAAAAGGAATTTTGTGAGAACCTCTCCCAAAACCTGATGAATTTCAATCATTATATCACCATGATTAGGGGTTTCCTATATAAACTCATCTGTTGAGATGAGAATATCTCTTGGATTGGTCCTCCTTCTCAGGAGTAAGCCCCACGTTACAAGTCCCTTTAACCCGGGCCTCCTTCTCATGATTAAGCCCCAAGTTACAAGTCCCTTTAACATGGGCCTCCTTCTCAGTAGTAATCCCCAATCATAATTTCCTTTAACATTGGGCATCGTTCTCAAGAGTAATCCCCAATCATAATTTCTTTTGATTTGGGATTCCTTCTAACGAATAAACCCCAATCATAAGTCCCTCTTAATTTGGGCTTCCTTTTTAGGAGTAAGTCCCGGGTTAAGATTACATATCAACATAAAGTACAAATACCTTTATGGACCCTACTCTTGGGATTCTTTCCTAATGTCCTGGTATTCATTTACTTGGGTCGTCATACATGCGTAAGCCCCACATCATTTCTCATGACTGCATCTTTCATGGAACAATCATTCTGTTTACAGGTACCCCTGGTTTCTCATACCGAGCATGACTCACATTCTCTTACAGTGTAAAATTAATCATAAAATCTCTTTTTGGGCCTTTACCTATGCATAAACCCCATATTTCATTGCTCGATCTACGTATACATTGATTTCTTCCTTAAAAGTAGAGTATGTTGGAAGCCTTTATAAGTTTCAAGCCCATCTTTGATTAATTATTATTCATCCCATATGACGTTAATCTATATCTTTATTATCGAAATAAAGTGGGTTCTTATTCCTTTTTAACAAGGATACATAGTTATCCCATCCATGGGTATGATCCCAAGTCTGAAATAATCCATGTCTTTCTGAATGATAATAAACTTTAAGTTCCCCACTGAGTGGTTTTAAAACCATTATGGTCATCATAGGGACCAAGAGATTATTATATAATATATTGAAGGATACCATTGACTAAGAATCTCCAATTCATATGGATGAATATTTATCTATGAGAACCTCAAATTCGTGTATAAGATTATCTAAATCCCATAAATATCAATCATCGATTGCCAAATCTAAAGGAAAACCCATTTTTATGCTTGGTGAATTAATAAGGATTCGTGAACATAACTTAAATCTATAAGTGAGTCCTATAGTAGGGAATAATTCCCCCCAAAATGGTGTGATGAGAATAAACTACCATCCTATTGACCAATGGAAATTATTAAGCCTCATCAGTTTACAACTAATGAGCACATACCTTTCGAAAGTAGGTCCAAATGGATAGAGAATCATTGGGGTTTTTCGGTTCTATGAACAAACCATTTAGAAACTGATTGAAATATTTGAAACATAAAAAAATGGTCAATCCCAATTCAGGAATAAATAATATTCTACCCATAAAATGGGATACCTACATATCTATGTGAAAGGAATCTGAACCCTTGTACTTCAGTGACACTTAATGAGACACATCATACCTTTTGAGGTCTTGTGATAAAGACCTAGCCATACTATTTAATGTCATGTGGTATGGACATCTAAGAGGACGTTTCTTAATCAAATATTGGTCTGGGACTATGCCAAATCTGCCAGAGGCACCTTGAAAGGATATGGTTTCCATGTTTGATTAGACTTTGTTGGGAATATGTCCTTGGAAGAACATGGTCGATTTGAGGTATTGGATTTGAACCTCAAGGTTTTTTCCTAGGTATCCTATGTGTATGCGAAATAATTCCCACTTAGTTCTATAGATATAATAGGAGAGTATATTCCATTGAGAGAAATGAGTTTGGGCTTACTTATAGAAAAGAATTCCATGATAATTTGGGGATTACTGCAAAGGAAGATGCTCAGATTAGGGAAATTAGGGTTGGATTCTTGAAGAGGACATCCGGGGATCATGGGCCCTAAGAAGGCTACCTACATATTCCAATTATTGGTTAAATTAGAGTTCCCATAGTTTAAGTGGAGAATAAAATGAGGATATCTGGTGAGCTCAGGCCCTGAGAAATCTTCTTACGTATTCCAATTATGGTGTGAATCAGAGTTATCATAGTTCAATTTTTTTGTTAAAATGTTGTGACCATGAAATATTTAAAATCCCATGTGAGTCATGATATTTGTGATATATAAGAGGATGAAAAATATTCAAAAAGTCTCCCACATTTTTCCTCCCCCACTATTGGAAGAGGAAATGCCTATGACGACAAGGGTGGATGAGGTGTAGTCATATCGAGAAGGGTGTGAGGTAAAGAACCATCCCTCTCTTCAATTTAAATTGGAAAAGTGTCCAATGAAAGGAAAAAGTGAAGGATAACGAATTAGAGAGGAGGAAGACAATAACCTTCTACGTGAATGGATAGCAGCTTACAACAGGATGGTTGCCCTAATATATCTTGGTAGGAAAGGGAATGTTTTATGTTCCTGGAATGGAAAAGAAAGTATGTACCGTACCATCCCTACCAAATGCCCGTGTTTCCAGGTCTTAGATACAAAAGGGGAGAACATAACCCAAACCCTAATCCTCTAAACAGGGAACATCTCAACACTATTCCTTTGATAAAAGTCCATGTGACAACAGATATACAATCCCATAGACAATCCATGAATCCAAACCCAAATGTGAATCAAATGTAAGAAGCCTCTAACTATGGATATAAAAATCCACATATGAGACATGCTGATGTTCATTTCCTAAAGGTTTGATAAATTATGATGTTTTTGTGGAGTATTTAACTTTGTCCCTTTCTGATAAGTGAACTGTGGAATGAGATACCCTTCAATGTGTGGCCTTATAGATGGTACATAAGTTCATATATAGGCATTATACACAACTCTATTTTATTGTTACCCTTTGTAGGTGTGTCATTTAATTACCCCACATAGGTAAGCCACGTATTTATACTACATAGGTGTGACACATAAGTTTTTATGATGACTAAAAAATGCTTCACATAGGGGAACCAAGCCTATAGGATCTTTAAATTGTGAATTACATTCAAAACGTGATGATCCCATATAATTATACCTTCTATAGTGTTTTTAGAGAGATACCAATGAAAATTGGAGGGATCTTGGTGAAGGATATACACAATGGGAGATTTAGGAATTCCTTCATCTTTTTTAGTCTCAGAGATGGGGAGCCCATGTGTCCTATTTATAGGCATGGGGGGCCTAGTTGAAGGGAAAATGTCTGTGTAGGTCCTCCGCTTCGGTCCTCCCTGCAGTTTTTTCAATTAGGTGTAAAGAAAAATACTACCATATAGTTATGCTATAAATGAATGCCACATAGGATTACAATTTTGGTCTTTTGAGAATTTTTCTTTCCTTATAATTCATCAAACTATGTCTTGGGATTTTGAAATATCCAGGTCTATCTTCATAGTATTTTTCTATTTATAAGTTGTGTAAAAAATATACAAATTTAACATAAAATTTATTCCAATGTCTATATTAATAATAACAAAATTGAGCAAATTATACTTTTAAACATATTTTAAACCATAATTTAACTTTTTAAATTCTTTCAAGTAAAAGATAAATTTTTAAAAAAATATCTTTTTTCCCAATTGATTGACAAATTAATCCTTTTATAAAATTATCAAAATTTCACCTTAAGATAATTTTGAAATGGCTATTTAAAAAATTAGTCTAATTTTTTTAAAAAAAATAATATTCAAAAAATACATATTAATATATGTTCATAAAACAGGATGAAACCTTTATTTACGAATACTAAATTTATTTACATAAAAGAAGATTTATTTTTGTTACACACATTGAAAATATATTGGATGAAAGATATAACATTTTATTGAATATATTATACATAAATATAATTCAAATCACTCGTTAATAGGGATTAATTAATTTATTATGAAAACAACATTGTGCACATTGAAATAGTTCTTCAAAAAAACATCTCTTTTATTTTCATTTCGTTTTTTCAATTTAAATTTTTTTGATAAACATATAATTAATTGTGCACATACTTTATAAAAAAGTGATTCATAATAAAAATGTTCTTATTCATACCCGCCAACATAATAGATAGGTGATAACTATCCCATTAAATAAATATATTTTATAGTACAACATGGATTGTTTAAACTCGATCATTTGTGTTACGGAAGCTATCAAAGTAATTAAATCTTTTTGAAAACAAATTTTCTATAAAATCCTGGTTTGTTACATTATACCCCCTTAAAATTATTTTTTCTCAAAAAATTATGTTCTCTAATATAAAAAATAGGATACTTATACCTCATCATATCCTTGAGTTCATGTGTAACTTTCTCAAATTGGTGGGTTTTGATAAAACCGTGAATATGTGAGTGATATTTTTTTCATTAAATTATCTCTATATTATCCAAAATCTACACCATTTGATCATCATATGAAATATAATTATTTAGATTTTTTACCTATTATTTTATTATAAGTTATCGTTCAAGTATATACTTCCTCTTTAGACATACTTGGAACATATCGTGAACTTTAGAGAGATGTAGTGGAAGAAAAAATTTATAAGCTAATATCATAATATGGTCGAGAAACTTAAAGGGAAAAATATAAATCCCACATTGAATTAAATTATTTTTAAATACTATAACCTTATTCCATGTATAAATTTAGAAATACCTTTTCACCATCTACAAAATCGAGATCTCTTTGGAGATTATCACTAAAAATTTTCTATCGATATTGTTCTCCTATTATGTACTAATGATGGGATCTAACCATCTCTTATGTAACATTTTATATCTCAAGTATTAATATCATTTTTTCTCCAACATCATTCAATCACATTTGATTTATATACTTCTTTTAAAATAGGGCTTCATAAGGATCCATCTAAATTATTCATTGAAAGTTACTATTTTATGAAAACACCCCTAGGGGAAGGTGTTGATCCCAACAACCATTAAATACCAATTAAAAAAGATATCAAAATATATTATAGGGTGTTATTGGTTCTCATAGAATGACCATATTTATGAGGATGATAATTGCAGATGAAACATAACATTGTATCATGTTCCTGGTGAAGACTTTGATGTAGCTTCTTGGTAAACCTCATATGTTGATCAAATATAACAGTATGTGCAATACATTCAGTCTTACAACATCCATAATATAAATTCAGTTATGATGATCAATAAAAAATTATTCTATGCTAGAAATTAGTTATGCTGACTTCGTATAAAGATCAAATATAACCCATATTGCATTATTCACATTAGATGTTTTACGGATTCTAATGAAAAAATCAAAAGTTATTTTCTCCCATTTCCATTCTATTATGGGATTCAGTTCTAAAATCCATATAGAATATTTTTTCTCATCCATAACTTATTTACATACAAAGAATTAATATACATATTCTTTAATATACATTTTCATGTTTTCCACTAGAAATACTCTTTCAAGTCTCAATATATCATCATACTTTTAAGATGATTATAGAATTAAAAAACCATGATATTAATCCAATAGGTTCTTCTTCGAATTTGGTATTGACTATAAACATACATAGATCCTAAATTTTATCATACCATCAAAATCATGGTTGAACACATTGACATCTCTCACCTACTTTTGTAGCTCGATATCTTTTTTTGAGCCACATTAATACTTATATGCATAGATGGTTGATCAATTATAATATCATAATTTTATTTCTACCCATCCTTTAATATTTCCAAACCCATCCTTATATAATTTTTAATATTGGATTTTTTTTCATCATCATAGATAAGATAACATGATCCTTTTGGGTCAATGAATTGGACAACATGTTCACATTACAAGAGTTTAATTTATTGATCAATAGTAATATTTAATCAGAACAAACCATCTTTTATGGTTCATATGGAGCTATTTCTGAGTAAATATATACTTTATGATTTTATAATAAGTATATATATCACAACATACTCTATAAAGACAAATCTTCTATATCATTAATTCAATATATATTGTTAGGGACTCCAAATAAATAATCATTTAATTATTCCCATGAAGCATCAATTTTCATGAGGAACAATCTATAACCTTGTCAATTTGTATGAGAATTAATCCTAGACCCTTCTTTGATGCATAAAAATATATTACAAACCCTTATTCACTATTATGTATTGTAATAAAATGTCTACTAAAATTCATTCTCTTCAATTCCATAAAATTTTCATCAAATCTATTCATCCAAAGGAACAAATCTCCCTTCAAAGTTAAATAGGTGAATGGAATGGAAAGCCATTAAAAATTATATATAAAGAATCTATAATATTCATCCAAACTAAGTAAACTACTATTCTTTGAAACCATTGTTGGTAAGGGATATTTCTTAATAACATACATCATTGAAGGATTCCCTAAAATACACTATCAACGTATTAAATAACCCGAGAATGAAACATTCGAAAGGCAAAATATACACTTGATAAATTTTATATTAAATATCTCCCTACTTATGGTTATCGGTACAATTATAAAGTAATAAAAAGTAACATATATTTACTTTGATTATATAATAATAAGATAAATAAATTCGACCACAAACTGATGATGTTATTCCTTAAAGACTCTATTAAATAAATCCATTAAAATATAATTTTCATTATAATTCCAAATTAAATTACTCTAAATTCAGTGTGACCACACCATATTAGGAAGGATTTCTTTTGTCTATCTTGAATTTTTACCATCAACATGAAGTAACCATGGAAAAGATCAACAGTGGAATATTATTGACCATCTCTTATTTTGATCCGAAATTCCATTAATACAAAGAAGTGTATACCTGTTCTTTACAGTGATCATTCAATGTTATAACTAGTTAATGAAAAGAATAAGTAACCCATATTAATTCATAAAAATAATAATTTATTCACCCCAATGAGATACACATGTCCATATAAGTATTGTACCAAGATTATCATATAATTACATTTTCAAATCCAGTAACTCAATTGGGGTGATTCTATATGTTTCATTCGAAATAAGTGTATAACTTTGTGTGTGTTATATTAAAAACATAAATTCATTTCTCAGAGTAATGAAAAATAATTATTATAGAAATATATCAATAAAATCCAAAAAAATTAGGCATATAATTGATTTTGAGATTCTCCCCAACCATGTGAAATAAATAATCTTCATGGATACGAATCAAGACTTATAATAGGGAAGTAGATACCATTACAAAATTTCATTCATCATTTCACTGATAAATGACCATGGGTTATTCTAGAATACCAAATGTGGCTACCTTGGCTCATTAATTGACATTGAATCCATATAAGTAAATCTAGTCCATACATATAATCACATCAAATTATACTAAATGGATAATCATAGGATTTACGTGAACCATCTCCCCACAAACTGCAATCAATGAGGAACTACAGAATTGAGAAGTGACCATCATACCATTATGACATTTCCCCATAAACTAAATATCTAATAATTGACATTTTAATTCAACACCCTTTTCATATTCCATAGATATAATTATTTGGATAGATTCAGAATCAATAAAATATATTATCTCTTCTATAGTGGGTAATAAATGGATTTGTCACCATGTTATTCTGATAACAAATTTTGGTTGTCGTGATCACATGAGATTTCAATTTTTCATTGATTATATGTTCTTTATAAATATGATTATTATTATAAACCTTAGAATTCATGAACAGATTGAAATAATTCCCATTATCATTATATTTATATCACTATAGTATAATTGGTGAATTATTTGGTGTCTTATTCACTTCTATTATTTTTACCAACCTATTATTTTCATTCCAACATACACATGCTTTATAAACCACCATTCCAAATTTTTAGCACCTCCTAGATATATTCATGTAAGTCCCCTTATTTTTCTTCACAGATTTTTAGAATGTAGATTATTGGAATTTGTTTCCAAAATGTAATTTATTTGAGTTTTCCTGAGACTAAATATTACATTTCTTATAAAAATCATGGTAATGATGGTAATATCATATTTTTATTTCAGCATTTAGGGCACATAAAATTATTAATCATATATAATAATATCTCTTATAGAAAATTCCTTCAGATCAATGTATTTTAAGGTACCAAATAATTTGACATTTTTTCATGAATGGCTAATGATTAAACTGGAATTATATCATGCATGTCTTGTGAAATTTTCCATAAAAAGACTGATGGATTCAACTCTCTTTTTCTTACGCTCTATAAAGTTGTTTTTATTTATTTGTATGTATAATTTGTGGGAATTACTTAATGAAAATATTATATTATAATCATCCAATTATATGATTATAGTTTCCTCATCATATCATGTATTACTAATTAGGTTCCTTTAATGATCTTTTTAACCTTCAAAATTCTACATGACTATGAAGTTATTTTTATGTCCTAAGCTCTAAAGAATATATAATATACTCTCAATGGTGTTGATCAACCACGTAGCTACTCTTAAATCAATATTCTCACTAAAATAAGGATTATGTTACCTCATGAAAGACTCAACATTACATTGTCCTGTACATTTATCATTTGGAAGATCAATATAATTTATGGCATATGAATGTTCTATGAGAATAAGAACTGGATTCTATATTTGATGTCATGAAATATTTGGTTTCTCAGGATAAAATTAATTTTATTATCCACCAAATTTTTTATTAGAATGATGTCTTATGGTTTTATCCATTTTCAAAAATTGAAAATAAAAGTATGAGATTCAATAATTAATCATATTGTGAAATCACTTGATAATTAAATGTTTCTATGATTACTAAATCCTGATAAATTTTATTCAACCTATGAAACTATAGGTTTATCCTAGTATATATGTGGCCATATTTTATTCAAATTCTTCAAAATGATGTTCAATTTTTTTTTATTATCCCAAGAATATAACGTGAGAGTGTCAAGCTAGGAGGGCAGTAAGGACACACTATATGTGCACTAGAGTGATGGTCGGGACATACTCAACCAACTCATAACAACATTGAAACCCCTAGATGAATATGTTGCAAAACCACATCCACTTGTAGTATCAGATAGGGATTTATATTTAGTTAAATTATATAATACATTTTATACAAAAAATATTAGAATGTTATCTTATACATAGTAATATCCTCAAGGTTTTCAATAATTCATGATAACCCTAGTCTCTAAATAATGACTAAACCTCATGTTGATATCAAATATAAAAAATTATAATCCTATATATAATTAATATATCTTTTCAAATTAATATTCAATACATTTCACAAATAAACCCTATAGTATGGTTGAGGATTACTGTATTTAGAGGCAAAATACATAATATTATTATTTATTTAATGATATTAGCCATATTCTACAAATATATTCCCATTTAGTACACTTTTATCATTTAACCTACTTAAAACTATTTCTTTATAACCGAGGGAAATGAAATAAAATAATGTTTGAACTCAGGTTCTCAGTAATGGTAAAAATGAGAGACATAAATCAATGATCATATAAAACCACAAGATAAGAATAAGGGTCTGAGATAATGACCATAACCTAAAATTGTCATAAAAAATCAATTAAAAATGATAAACATGAGTCATTCCATAAAACATTATCATTAAAAAGTACATAAATCATATGATTGATAAATCATCACAATTGAATCGTGAACCATAATTTTATGTCATAAATGTGTGTAATCATCATAATTATAGAAATAATTCCATATTACAAGGTTAACAACTTATACCAGATAATCATATTTTATTATGAATCCGAAACTATTTCCCACATCATAATAGAACAAGAATCAAAATTTTCATGCCACTATGGATCAATCACATAGACTTGTTTCCTAAAGTGGATCAAGCACAACAATATGTATCTAACATTTATCTGATTATATATAAATATTTACCCAATTAATAATAGTTATATAATATTAAATAACCACCCATAAAAGAATTTAAACCATAAATATTTTTTCATTAGATCATTAAAAATTAATAATATCATCATATCATAACCCATGAAAATAAAACCACCTTCATTACCATAACCAATTGAAAATAAATTTGATTCACAAAAAAATCATCATAAAAATCATAAAACATATATATAATTAATAAGGATGGTATCATGAGATCCAATCACCTATAAAATATATGTAACACTAACTATAATTGAAATTATTGAATATAAAAACCAAATAAAATATCATTGAGAACATTCTTGAGGAAAATATACCATCAATTTTTAAATATATTATTTAAAATCATAAAATTTCTCAAATATTAATGATATTATTATCTCTATAAGTTACATTGAAAACTATTAAATGAATATTCAAATAATTTCATAGTTATAATGGCTTGAACTTTTTCATTCCATATAAGTTATATAAACAATAATTTGAATTTTTTAAAAACATTCAATAATAAATCATTTGGAATGTAAGGGCCTGACACCATTTTCATGGGGTTGGTTCCTTATTTTATTACATTTGAAAATAAATATGGAATATGAATCCTAAAGGACCATGTATTTTATTATATTTTGAAACAAAATAGATATATATGTTCAACATTATAACTTGAAATGAAATACAACATATAATTTTTATTGGGAACTTCCAAAACTATAAGTTTATCCTTGCAGGTCACTCATAATAATCATATTCATGTCTTGAAAGAATGAAACATAATAGAGGGGTGAGATCAAATACTTAGTAAGAGTATGAAATGCAGTCGATGATATCATAAATGTAAGAATTATGGATGGTGGATCACTAAAAACAAAAGCCATTAAAAATAAACTTGACTGCATTATGGTGGGAATAAGAGCTGAATAAATAATCCCATACTAAAACATAGTAATGGGTATTCTACTGGTCGAATAACTATATGAACTATATATACTATTTTAATAATAAAGGAATTTGTAATATGGTATTTCATAACCATACCTTCAAGGCCTCTTTCCAAGACCATAAAGATCCATTTTGTAAAGGCCTTGTGCCAAGACCATAGTCTGTCTCATGAGACCCACCTATGCACCGAGGGGATATAGCGGGTCCACCCAATAATTACTAAGTCAAATTTATTTCTCATCTGAACATGGATAAACAAAAAACATATATATTCATATTAAAACTAACAAATGAAATGTAAATAACTTTCCTCAAGCAATATTCATAAACACTAGCCATTTGAAGTAAATTGGTAAATGGTTTTAAGAAATCACATACATATTAAAACTAATGGTACACCATTAAATTAAATATAGTATATAATATTATAGAATATTAATCACAATAAAAAATAATAATCAACAAGATTGGTTAAATGGATGATGATACTCTTATAAAATCATCGTCTAATTCTTCAGATGAATACTAGTTTACTTTGAAAAGAATATTTTTTTTTTGAGAAATAATTGTATAAAAAATGTGAAATAAGAATGTATTTAAAAAAAATTGTGATTTTATAAAGATACTGGTTTCCAAATATATATTATATAGTTCCCTTCATTAATATATAAGAATTTGAGAAATTCCCTTGAAAATGGTATTTATTTCGGGATGAAATTCTGAATGATCCTTTTAAAACATATAACTCAACATAAATGAAAGCAGTATTATTGTTGGTACATATTTATATAACATTAAAAATAATTCATGACTGTTAAATGTGAATAAATAATAATTTGATTGATGTAAGTTGAGAATAAGAGTAACTCGTATGAAAATAGGGGATCGGGTAGAAAGCCATTACCTTATGTCTGAAGGTGTTCCAAACATGATCTTAATGTACTGAATAATAAAATTTAGGTCAATAAATTATCAATTCCATAAACACATTTACATGTATCTAATTTTTTATAACCTTATTAGCTTTATTAATGTCCTTTTTATGGGTTAAAGGATTCAATTTCACAGTTTGGGAGTGTTTCCTTCTTTGGTTTTCATGATCTGTTTTCATATATTCATGTATGGATAAACATATAGAATGAGAATGGTTTTCCATAATATAAGTTGTATATTATTATTAAACAAAAAAATATTACATGGTCATAAAATTAGTTTGGTTTTTTTGGGTGAGGATGAATCATTATATACAACATTAATTGTAATTTTTTGGGTTAATTGTCTATTCTTGATCACAATGAAATAATTTTGATTTATAAATCAAAATAATTTGTACAAAAAGATTACAGAACATTAAATAAGTTATAATATATATATATAATAGTCTCTTTCAACTATAACAATGGTTTCATGACTATAATTGAAGACAGTAATAGAAATTGAAAACTCGTCGTCCTTGAATGTGATAAATTAACACGTCTCAGATGGTGTTTCATTTCATGTATAAAAGAAGGGGAAAGTGATGATGAATAATTATTCGTTTATTAGAAAAAAAATTCAGTATAGGTAAGGTACTAGATTTATCACAACACTTGGATGAAAAGAGGTGGAGAAAAAAAAAGAAATTTAACGACCCTGCAATACAATAAATGGAAAGATGAATTTTCCTCTTGATGTAATAATCCTTGATAGCATATTTATGAGAGAGTTTGTGTTCATTTTATGATACCAATGGATATTGGATGCAGTGCAGGACCATTGTGGGAGATTTTGGTAGAATTTATAAAAATCACAAGGCTTTATAGGATTCATGAGAAGAGGGGTAAGGGGGGTTGTAGTGGATGAGATGAGGGTTTTCCAATTATTTTACACATTATTTTATTATTTTGTCAATGAAAACCAATAGTATTGATTCTTGTGACCAAGAATGGTAATATGTGCAGGTGAGTTCAATCAAGTGGTCTTACATCATCCTTACATCACCAATCACTCAATAAAACAATTATTTAATATTTATTGTAAATTATAATATTTTACTATCTATATAAAATTGAATTATTTTAAAAAAATATCAAAAATTCACCCCAATCATTTTTGGATGTGTAGAATTAAAAAATGACATCAATTTTTTTAAAATATATTATAAATTTTATAAATTATATTTTTAAATAAAATCACAATTTATTTGAAAAAAAAAATTTAAAACTATAATTCGTTTTATATCACCCTTAAAATATATCAAGATCTCGTTATCTTATAACCATAATATAATAAAATAATAATATGATTTACATATTAATAAGGGTCATATTACTATTCATAAGGGTATGTTACTATTCATGAAAAAATAATTTGGTTCTATGAGACTCTAAATATATTACTGAACACAATCATGTTTGTCATTTTTTTGGAAATTCAAACACTCTTAGGTGGAAAAATTATGATTACCTACTAGGCTATAAAAAAGTGTTTTTTTGTAGAGACTTAGTTTTGCATGCATTCAACACTAAATTTATTTAAAAAATATTGGGGTGTTATATTAGCCTCTATTTATAAAAATTTATTTTTCAAAATTACCAGAATGTTACCTCACAAAAAGATTTGGGTAGTTCATATTCCTAAGTTCCTCAGGCTCCCATATTGCCTCTTCGACTTTATGATTTTTCCTAATTATCATTACCATTCGAGTCAAGAGATTCTGGAACACTTTTTATATAGTGTCTCAAATCTAAATAGGCACTTTACAGTACCATAGTGTAGGATAAGATTCTATATCTTCATAAGTGATGACATGATTTGGGTCTATCATGTACTTTCTCAATAATGTGATATGGAACACATTGTGTAATTTAGACAGGTGAGGCTGCATAGCCCAACGATATAAAATAGCTCTAATTATCTCAAGAATTTCTAAAGGGACTCTATACCTAGGGCTCAGTTTCCCATTCTTCCCATATATTATAACACCCTTCAAAAGAGATACTTTCAAGAAATCATGATCTCCCACTAGAAACTCCAAATCCTTCCTTCGATTATTACTAGGGGTTTTATTTTTCCTTGACCTGAATGGATTTCTGTTTAAATAGTCTTTACCTTTACTTTTTTTCCTCCATAATATCTGGGCCCACAAGCTTCCTTTCTCCAATATCATTCCTACAAGTTTATATACGGCATATCTTTCTATATAATGCATCATAGGGTGTCATTTGAATACTTGAATGGAAACTATTATTATAGGAAAACTCCACTAAATATAAATATTGATCCCACATTATTTAAAATTCAACTTAACATTTTCATAACATGTTCTCTAAGGTTTGGATCATTCTTTTTGATTTCCCATCAGTTTCAAAATGATAAAAAATACAAAAAACAATACTCAGTATACAAATATTTCTAAAGACTTTTAAATAATTTCGATGTAAATCTAGGATGACAATCATACACTATTTAAAGAGGTGTTCAATAATGCCTTATAATATCATTAATATAAAATTTTTAAGCCGCTCTAGTGGAAAATTCTCTCTTATGGTGAGGATATTTGTAGATTTTGTATATTGGTCCATAATTTGCCATATTGGTCAATATAAGTTCAACATTACAACTTGAAATGAAAAATGTTTGGGATAATTAGAGGTCCTTGATCACTACTAACTCAATTTTATTTATAAATAAATATCATGTGTCAAAAAATAAATCCATTACCGTAAATAAGTTATAATACATATATTATATTCTATTTCCTCACCCCAATGGTTTCATGACCTGAATTGAATTTGGTAATTCAAATTGAAAACCCTTCATCCTTGATTGTGATAAATTAATCCATCTAGGATGGTGTTTCATTTATATTATTAAAGAAGGGGAAAGGAAATATGATGAATAATTATTTATTTATCATAACAAAATTCACAGTACATGTAAGGTACTAGATTCATCACATCATTTGTATGAAATTAGGTGAGGAAAGAAAAAGAATATAATCAAACTTTAAATAAAATAAATGAAAAGAAGAGTTTACCTCCTGAAGTAATCATCCATGAGAGCCTCTTTAGGGAAAGTGTATTAGTGTTTTTATTAAACCAAGGGATGTTTGACGTGAGGAAGGAGCTTGGGAAGAGATTTTGGCAGAAATTTGACAAGTAACAAGGCATGAGAGGAGTGAAGAAAAGTGGGAGTGAGTGGGTTTATATGAGAGGATATGAGGGTTTCCCCATTATTATAATCATTATTTTATTAATTTTTCAAATACAACGAATATTATTTATTCATTTGACCCATAACATTAATGTTTTCATGTGATTTCGAACCAAGTGGTCTTATATAATCCTTAATCACCTATGACTCAACAAATCATGTATTTAGTATTTATCATAAATTATCGTATTTTACAATTCATATAAATTGTAGTATTTTAGAAAAATCCCTATAATTCACCCCGACCATTTTATGATGCGTTTAATTTAAAAATGAAATCCATTTTTTAAAAATAATTTTATAAATATTATTAATTTAATTTTTAAATAAATTCACAATTTATTTGAAAAATTAAAAATTTTAAAACTATAATTCATTTTATATAAACTTGAAAAATTAATCAAGATAAACTTATATATCAAAATTAAGAAAATGAAATTATAATATTAAATACAATTCATAAGGTTCATATTACTATTCATAATGGTACATTACTATTCATCAAAACCTATGTTGATTCTATCAGACTCCAAATATTTTACCCAACGTACCCATGTATGTCATTTTATCAAAATTGAAATAAAAAAGTTGAAAAATTATGTTTATTGGATACGTTATTACAAAGTGGTGTTTTTTAGATACATAGTGTTTCATCCATTCAATATTAAATTTTTTAGCAAAATATTGGGCGTTTATATGGAAAATGAAACAAATATTTCATTTAAACAATTTTATAGTATTTTAAACAAGGTTAAAAATTAATTTTAATTATATTTGGACAATAGTGAAAACATTCTTGAAATTATATCTGAAAAAATGGTTTTTGAAGAGCAATATTCTCGACTGAATAGTAAAACATTGTTAATTTTCATTAAAAAATATTTCGATATCTTGAGTAATTTAATTAATGAAATTTAAAGCTAAACATGTATTAGAAAGAAATAACTATAGTATAATAAATATTAAATAAATTTATCAAATAAGGCTTTTATAATTTCATCAATGGAAATTCAAATATAAAAAATCGTATTTAAAAGAAAGATTAAAAATAAATACCACGTCTAATTTCATGATTTTTCATACATGATTGAACCACCTATTTAATAAATATAATTTTATTCAAAATTAATTGTATATATCATACAATTTATTATTTTCATATAACCTTATCTTACTTATCAATTATGAATTGTTTATTAAAAGAACTATTTTATGTGATAACAGCTTGGTTTTTCATGTATTTTATGGTTCTGTTGTTTTGGTCCATTTAATTTGATCATGTTTCTATAATATTTGGAATGTTAATAATAATATTAAAATAATTTATATTAATTACATAAATATTTAGATTTTTCCATAAAATTTAAATATATAAGAATATATTACACTATTCATTGAGACAATAGGTCGTTCATTTGTGTGAATGATGTCATCATTTTTCAATGAAGGGAATGAAAAAAACGTACATAATAATTAAAAATTATATAATTATTATTATACCACATAAACCACACATATTCATCATATAAATACTTGTTACTATCCATATAATATATATATGAAAAAAGAATCACATCATTGTGTGGAGGTGATATCTGACACATACACATGAGCGACATTATCATTTTCTTATAGATTGGAAGTTACGAAGGGAAATATAATATTATAAATAAATAATTAAAGTTAAACCATAAATTTTATATACATATATATATATATATACATATATATATTAAATATCTTATTATAACCAAGTGTGAGAGGCAATGATAGAAAACAAATTATATCGATTCACGAGGTGAAAGTCTATTGTGCACACATTTGACAATACTGAATCCCATTTGATAGCAGAGGAGTCTAATATTAGCTAATAAATTCAAAAAACTATTTACTGGTATATTTAATACTATGGATTTATTATTACATCATATTTGAAAAAGATTTTATGAAGGTATAAGACAAAATAAAATACAAACATATGGTGAAGAACTATACAACATCTTCAGACAACCTCTTTAGTTTTATACCTATAGATTTCCTATAATTTTTTTATGATTAAAACCGGGAATCTAAGTCATGTTCAGTGAGTTAAGGGATTTTAGTTGGTATTAGATAATAAAAAAGTATCTTGAAGTGTTTATAGGTGAGGAATATGTTGTGCCTTTAAATTTGAGATGAGTGGTACACATGTAATTTTTAATATTTTAATATAATGTCCAGTCATTTTTTTGTAAAAAGGCACTATATAGTCCTTATTTAGAGTGGATAATGGTAAAGTTTTAATAATACCATCCAATGGTGTTCATAAAAGTTTTTAATTCATTTTAGTCATTATCATTTTAGTTTAACATCTGGTAAACCTCTTTTAACCTTTACCGTGGTAACATGTTTTCAGCGATTTTAATATTCATTATAACAGAAATTTAAATTTAAATTATTAAAAAAATTAGTTACTCTGATTTTGAATATTTTATATATTTTTCAAATTCAATCTATATGATTTATATAATTTAATTGTAAATTAAACCAACAAAGGTTACTAAATGATTTTTACTGACGAAAATGTTCTCTTAATTACAATTTTTTATATAAAATATATAATTAATAAATTAATTCCAATGGCATAATATGTATTTATAATATAATAACGAAAATAACATTAATTTTTAATAAAATTTATAAAAATATTATTTTTACATACGTAGAATTTGAAGGCAATTTTTTATAATAATTAATATTTTTTAGTATTCATCAGAAAGTATAAATTTTCATAAAATTGTCAAGAATTCACTATAAGATAAATTTTCTATGTTTATTTAACAAATTAATTTTATTTTTTCTGAAAAAATATCTGAATTTAGAAAATAATTATTTTTGAATAAGTGAGCAAAATGAGATGTTAATGTAGTTAATAAAAATAACGTTTTCAACATAACACATGATTTATTCTTATCATATGCCTAAAAATATATTATGAATGTTAAAAAAAATTGTTGAATACATAACATATAAATTATATTAAAATAATTCAATCATATTGACCAATTTAATTTATTTATAAAAACGCACATTGCATGCATAAAAATGGGGTTTTCTAAAAATTTCTTCGTAATTTTTAAATTGGTTTTTATTTTTTAGGTTAATTTAATTGATTTCCAAAAAATTAATTTTATACATATATAAACCATATAGTTTTTTTAATTTAGATATTTATATTCTTACCGAGAAAAATATTTACCATGTGATTACTATCACATTATATAACAGCAGTGAATTGTATATCATGGGTTTTTAATCTAAGCATAATGTGTAATGTAATCTATTAGACAAATTTAATTTACTAAAACATGTTTCATAAAATCAAAATTGTATTAATTTAAAAATGAAAATAATTTGTATGTTTTTATAAAATAATATATAAATTAAATAATTCTTCAGTCCTTAAAGTATTTATATCCTATTTGATTTAAGTTGTTATCCAATCCCCCAAATTACAATAATTCTCCATAAAATACTAAACACTCTGATTATAGAGAAATTTTAACATATTATAAAATATTATCCTAGTGTATAATGTTATATAAACCAATTATCTAAAAAAAATATAATTTCATAATCCTTATTCAATCAATAATTACATTTTTTATGAAATTATTCCATTTCTTTCATTTTAAAAATCTTTTTAGTCTTAATTTTTTAATGAATTTGGTCATAACTATTAAAAAACATACTTTTTTTGTCGGAATCATTTACTTATTATCCATTTTCCCAACAATATATGAAATTTAAAATAATATAGGTACCTTTTTCAAGACAAATATTTATGATTATAAACATGAATTATTTTTTATTCTAATTCAATCATATACCCTATGAAAAAATCCTGAGTGGTTTATGAGAAAAAAAATCAGAAAAATTACATATAGAAATAAATAATGAAACTCTTTATTCCATTTTAAAATAATGATTTCATAAAAGTGTGGTTTTCTTTAACATTATAAACTATGATATAAAATGAACCTTTACTTAGTGATGATATCATCATTAAAGTTTATAGTTTTTGATATAACACATTATAATAAAACATACTGTAAAAATCATATTCATGTGCGTTTCATTATGAAACACGATAAAACATGAATAAACATTTTTCTTAAGAATATAAATTTTTACGATATGAAAAAAAACATTCACAAAAAACAAAAGACCATTACCATACCATAGGAAATGAAATGATTTACATTAAAACCAATTATCAAGAATATGAAAATAATTTCTACCCTTGGGATATAATAATCATGTAACATTAAAAATATCACATAATATTTTAATAGAAAGTATTGTGAACATATAATATAATTATCTGTATAAAATAATCATTTGTCATTGTATTGGAGTGTTATATAAGGCTCACTCATCATCATGAGCTATATCAGGATCACCCATTATCATAAGTTGTATTAGGATTTACCATAAACACAAATAACGTACACGAAACATAAAAATAATAAAACCCAATTTTTTTTCATTTTCATCATCAAACTCATAATAAAACATTTTGAATTGTATTGGAAAAACATTTATGAGTATTGATATATCATTTTTCCATCAAAATATAATTTTTTGAACTAAAATTACCAGAACAAAGGGATGTAATGATTTTAATTGAATGAAACATGGGTAATAATAATGAACTCCAAGTCAATAAATAATTAATGTGGAAGCGGGAAAAGTCATTAATATCTTATAAGTATAAATAAAAGATTACTTTTTTTTCTAAAAAAAGTTAAATAATTCCATCAAAAATTGCTTTTGAACACCATTGAATAAATTTTAAAAAAGACAAATAATATGTAATTTATTTTTTATTTATGACCATATAAATACATCTATTAAATAATTATAAGAATATATAAATTAATAGTAAAATATTTTGAAAATAAATCTTTAAATCATTTAAAACACGAATTTTCAGCCAATGTGTACCTTACCTCGAGTCCAACACATAAAATATATTATTTATCACCATGAATAAAACACTTATTTTAATTATTAAATTAAATAAAACCTTTTTCTTTTTTTCCTTATTATATTTTTTATAAATTTATATATAAATATTTAATTAAATTTTTTGCATTAGATTTTTTGAATTTATTCATCTCATATTTCCAAAACTACTTTGGTAAGTCGAATAGGGTCAATGAAAATATTATTTCATCATCTCCAATATAATAATAATGAAATAATTTTTATTTTATATATAAATAATAATTTTAAAACATACAAGAGGGATGGTTATTAAATATGATCTAGGATTCAATCATTGAGATGGTATGTCGTACATACTCATAAGTAAAATTTCAGTTTTTATAGAACTCATTAGAAAGAAGTTATATTTTTTTTATATAAATAATTATGATTATATCATACAAAATATATTAATTATAAAAATAATATTATATATTTCATCCATGGGATGTGTTTAAAAAACGATTACATTTCTTCACAAAGGCCACAATCCAAACGTATTCAAAAAATGACATTATCATTTTTCAATGGATGGAAGCGTAAGAAAATTGATTATATATTATACTTAATAAATTACAATTATTTCATTAATGTATAATATATTCATAAAATTATTCATTATAAAACCCAAGTGAGGGACTTATAGAAAATGAAACACAACACTTTATGAATGAGGCAGTCCACACATATGCACAAATGAATTATTTTTGTTCCACGTTGGATGGAATATTTTTGAAAAAGTGGTGTAAAGTAGTCAAAATAATATTTCATCATATTTAAATTATTTATTTTATTATATCATCATAGTGAAATAATATTTTAAGGTTTTAGGAGGATAAATAAATTTAAAGAGTTATGATGGGACGATTACCTCATCTTCAGATACCTCATTTAGATCCTATATTAAACACCATTATAACGGTATTTTATGTAGAAAAGTACCTATAATTATTGTATTGGGATGTTTGAAATATTATTATGTTTGTTTTTTTAATATAAAAGGCACACGTTAGTGTATAGAAAATCGGTATGGGTGTGCTTTTTTAATGGAGGGAAGGGTCTCTTTTTTATATTCATTAAGTATTTTAATATAATATGTGGATACTTCTTATAAATGGATAACAATTATCATATATTAGAATATAAAGAGTATACGATCTTAATATAATACTAAAATCAAATTCATATTTGTTTAAATATCATTTTAAAACTTATCTATTGGTTTAAGATCATTATTAGCCAATTTTAACATTAACCATATTAATGTATTTTTCAATAATTAAGAGTTTGAATTTTATATTTAAGTTTGAATAATGGCTCATAAATGATGATGGGTTGAATTCATAGACCATATATTATCATAATGGGGCACTTCAATGTTTTTTATTATTTTTTAATAATTCAATAATATACTATTCAATAGAAATGATTATTAAATTTTATGTTACATTTTTTAATTTTTTTTGAATTAAAACACCAAAAGATAGTAATTTATTTTTAATTTACAATTTTAAAATATCACATAATATTTTATATTGATATATAAAATTTTAGGATCACTATATGTGACCCAAAATATATTAATTTTAGATTTTTAATATTCATTTAATTGATTTCTCTACTTCTTGTAGATGCATTTTGTCAGTGATGCGTATGAATTTATAAAAATTATTCCAAAAAATTAAATTAAATTAACCTGATAAAAAATATTATCTATCTTTAAAATTACTATTTTTAACTAATATTAGTTTTCTTATCAATTTCCAAAAAAAAATAAAAACAAAATTTAAGAAAGAGAGTGGCATTTTTAACTATATCCTTTACATAAAATACATTAAAGGTCATAATCCAGGAAAATTAGTTACAAAACGTCATATATTAAAATTTTGGATTATTATGGATGAAATATTCTCCTCAATTGAAATTAATGAATGTTTTTAATTAATTTTAATCCTTATTTAATTTTTTAACCATAATTCACTCATTTTATATTTATAGTGATAATAAAATTGTATTATCATTTCTATCCATATTGAACAAAAAATAAGTAGTACTTATTAACTAATATTAATTTATCTGATTATAAATATGAAATATAATTTTATCAAATTCAATTTATATATGTGTAATAATTCAATTTCAAATTAACCCACAAAATTAGATGAAATGAAATTTTCTTGTAAAATTCTCGTTTATGTACAAAAATGAGATTATAAAAAATGTATATATAATGATTTGTACAATAGAATTTATTATATTATGATTAATCAAATGAAACTAATAAAATTTTAAAACAAATCCAAAATACAAGGTGACTTTGTATGTAATTGATATGAAAAGGTGAATGTTCATAGAAATCAATATTTTTCACTGTTGAATTAAACAATCAATAATTATAGAAAATTATTAGAATTATATCCCATGATTATTTCACCATGATTATTTAAAAAAGTGTATCCTTTATTATTATTTTCAATTGTTCCAAAAATTAATATTAATATTTTCTCCCAAAATTAAATAATTATCATTGTTTGTGGAAAATTATTTTTAAAACCAAAATTAACAATAATGAAATATTGATTTCTTTTTTCATAATAATAAAAAATAAATTTTTATTAGGTAGGACATATATATATATATATATTATGATATTTTTAATCCTATTTATACCTTACAATTTAATGACTATGATATAACAATAACATTAAAATAATAAGATATCATGTATTATTTTTTCTCGGTGGTTAATCATGTATATACAATCAAACAATGATATCTTTTAAAATATTTAAATATAAAATTAATAAATATCTAATAGTATTTGGTATCACTGATACAATGATTCTGAAATTACTATAAAATTAAAAGAATATATTTTAAAACACATAAATTAAAAAGGATTTGGATGAATTTTTATTTTACATGGATTTTGTTAATAATTAAGAATGAAATGTGATGATATAAGTATTCAAATTATATCTCTATTTTTGTCATTTTGTTTTTAAAGTCATATTATCAGAATAGCCTTGATAATTACACTATGTATATTTAATATTAAAAAATATTGTAATAATTTTTTAAAAATCATCAAAATACAATAATTAAAATTTTTTGATTGAAAACGATCTAAAATATCTATTTATGTCCATTTTTTAACCCCTTTCCTTCTTACAAGTACATTCAGGATCCTTAATATTCATATAATATTTAAAATATCATTTAATTTGACTTATAAAAGGTACTCAGTCTATGTATTCCAAATAAAAAAATTAGTATGGTTTCATCTAAAAAATTATGCCTATATATTTCTGTACAGTTACTATACCTCATCCCCAAGCTCTTAGTGTGACCCTAAACCATTCTTCCAAAGGATTTAAGATCGATCAAATGGAGTATTCCCAAGGAAGTGGTAATCATTTTAACCAAATTCATTCAAGATTCATTCATCTTACTAATTCTACAAATCCAATTTAACCATTTAAACATAATAAAATTATTATTATTCGTGTAAAAAAATTATATTATGTTGATTTAAAAAAAATTGTCTACTTCAAATGAAATTTGAAAATGTTGCTCATTTATACTTTTGGACTACCAAATCAATGTTCGACATATTTAATTTTTCATTAATACCTCTCATGGATGGTTAAAAAACGTATTAACTTGATAATTATGATATTTATTACATAATTTTGATTATATAAGCATAAAATATTATATACCATTATTCCCTTTCATCCAGTGAAATGTAAAAACTGTTTTCATGTGTACGTGCATATGACAAATGCTACGTTTAATTTATCTTCACCACCTTATATAAGTTGTTATAAATAATATTTAAATAATAAATTTATATTTGTTGAAATTATTTGAAATTTTTAAATTTGATTTAACAATTTTATGACACATTTCACCATGGTTAACATATTGAAGATGTTTTAGACATAATAAATTGAATACATCTAATATGAACTTAACTAATTTAGTATATAAATAAACCATGGTAATAATTTAAATAATATGGAAAATTATATATTATTTAAAATGAAATTAATTTTAGATCAAGTAAATAATATATATATATTTATTACCCAGGAAATTAAAAGTTTCATGTAGTGATTCAAGAAATGAAGTAATGGAATTTTTTCAACCAAATTTTAATGTTTTCATTTCAAATATCTCTCTTATATAACCTAATATTTAGGTTTTTTCTATAATGTTAATATTTGTACTATATTTATTATGTATGTCGT
The DNA here is from genome assembly GCA_963277665.1 of Viscum album. Lineage (NCBI taxonomy): Eukaryota > Viridiplantae > Streptophyta > Magnoliopsida > Santalales > Viscaceae > Viscum > Viscum album. The sequence goes on along the minus strand of OY728140.1, from coordinate 1,037,279,561 downwards.
TTTTATTGATCAAGGACTTTAATTACAATATTTTAAATGGAATCCTTTTAAATTTGTTTCAATATTGATCATTTGTCACTTTTATATAAAGGGATGAAAATATTTTTTTTACATTAACTTCATGACCATGGATTCCTACCATCATGATAATTAATCATTTTCATGTTTTCCCTTTTTGTATTCCTTATCATTTAAAATAAAATAAATTCCAATTTTTAATATTTTTTTGAAAGATAAATAAAAAAGTAATGATATTTTGACTTTTTTATGAGATATGTGAAAGTGTTTTAAATTATAGGTTCAAATGAGTTCCCCCATGAAAACTGAAATGGTTCTCTATTTTTAGTTAATTTTATATTTTATGGACATTATAGATGATGGTGGGTGGTCCATGGATATAGCCTCTTAAATAAATGGGTACGAATTTATTCTAAAGTGAAATGATGATTTTAATTAACTAGTTCTAATTTCGTTCATTTGGGGTGAAATACGAGAGAACCCAAGAGATGAATATGATGCCCCAATATACCATTCATGGTTTCAATGATCTCTAATTGTCTAAAACGTCTTATTGAAAATATATTGGGTTCCAGAGTGATTATGTTTTATTTATAAGATCAATGTTTTATTCTTTTTAAACGAGAACATTTTTTGGGTTTATATGATTGTCTATAGGCTAGGGGGTTTCCGTTATTTTAATATCCATTTTTATGATTTACTTTTATTGTACTATGCATTAAAATGTTTTTAATAGGGCCTAAGTGTGTATGGAAAGTAAATAAAGGTAAACCATTTATATTTGTAAATAATCTTGAAGGAAGAAATATTTTCAAGTTTGAAATAAGACATTAGTAATAAGAACCTTCCTTGTTAAAAAAATTTAATATAGACGGAAGTACCCACTTTATAATGTAATAGTTTTCCTATTTCTTAACAAAGTAAATTCACAATGATTATGGTAATATAATAAAGTACAATTATTATATTAAACTCATAATTATGAGTTATTTGTAATTCCCCAACCATAGGTACCCAGAGTTGGTGAATTATTACATAACATTGGCATGATACAAGGAATCATGTCCCGAAAGACCGATTAGTTTAGTAGCCATTGAAGTAATAGATACATACATATGTTTTACCTTACATCATGAGATAAAAAAAGATTTTGTTCTTTATGAACACACTTTTATCCCTTTTCTGATCCCTATAGGTCTTCCATAAAATACTTCTTCACATCTTGGTAAAAATATAACATAGAAAGGGGTGATCTCATATGCTTTGTAAGGATAATAATATAATGGAAACATCATAAATAATCATAATCATATAAGGCTATGTAAAAATTAAAACAATGGTCTTTTAAACTTACACTACTGCAAAATATGGTACTGATAAATCAAATAATTCCATTTACATATTCAAATGGATATTCTACTATTCGAATAATCACATGTAATAAAAATAGCTAATTTCATAATGATGGAATGCATAATGTCGGACATCATAATCACATAGTCAAGGCCTCATGACAGGAATACAAATAAGATTTTTTCAAGGCCTTGTGCCAAGACACTAGTGTGTCTCGTGAGATCTACTGATGCACAAAGGAGCTATAGAAGGCTCCATTGGTCACTTACTAAGTCCAATACATTACTCATATGAAAAGGTCTAAATATAACATAAAACTTCATATTAAAACTAGATTTTGAAATGTTAATACATTAACCCTAAGCCATGAATGGTATAAAAATAACATTTCCATAGTCAAACATATCACAAAACCATCAATACAATATATAATATTTTTATCTTAATAAATAAACATCAAAAAAGTATAAAATCCATTAAAGTATGTTGATATAGATGAAATAAAAACAATTTGAGAGAAATATCTCTTTCTATTGTGAAATCATATACAAGTAATGTAATTATAAAATAAAACATTCATTTTTAAAATATTTTTATAAGATTTTATATGAAGCTTCAAATTTTTTATAATGGTGGAGAATAACCTCACCCATTGTATAAGTTAAAAAATCATTCCTAACATAATTTGTTGAAAATATCATAATGTACCTTATTTGGAAAAAATAGAAATATTCCTATCAAACCATCTTATGAAATTTGCTGAAAGGTATAAATGAATTTAAACCACATTCTAGTAAATAGGAAAAAAATTTTAAAATGAATTTTTATGAAACACGGTTGTAGATGATAATGAGGTCCCAGTAGACACTTACGTAAAAATAACTGTATATATGTAATGAGATTGTAAAATTAACCCTTACCTTGTACTTTTCACTAGTCGATGGTATGTTAACATCATGTATAATATTTAAATCATTATTATTAAATGATAAAACAACTACATAAATAAATATTATATAATATATTATCTTCTAATATTGCATTGTTAATAATATTTTATTAATATCTTTGTTTCGGGATTTAACTGATTTGTTTTCCTTTATAAGTTTTGTTATTTAAGTAATTTCGTTATGGATAGGATGTATTTGATTCATATCCAAATTTATATTATGTTCATTAACTATTATTTTTCATAATGAAATGAAAATTATTCTTGAATTTCTACAATGGGAAATGAATCTCATCACGTTCGTGGAGATGAAAATACGTACATATGCATGAACGCTACTTCCATTTCATTTTTTATTATTTTAAAAGAAATGAAATCCAAATGATACATAAGTATATTATTATTAAAGTATAATATAATATTATATATATTTTACATAATTTCATTAACACCATCCATAATACATTCCATTTCTAGTATGAATGGGTCATATCACTTTGAAGGGGCGGTATTCCGCACTTCCTCAAAAGAAATTATTGCATATATACAACATGAAAAGAATAATGGTATGCTATAAAAGATAATTACAGAAGCTTGAATATAAACTAAATATCATATATATCATATATAATTATAGTTCCATCATAATGGCTTCCATAATATATGGTAGTAGAATATTGAACAATCATTATTTCGTGAGGTAGTAGTTTGTCATCCACAAAAACATTATGTTACATACAAATTAGATAGAGGTGTGTGTAAGTGTAGTTCAAATAATTATCATAAAAAACATAATATATTGAGGATACTTTTATTGTTATAAAATAAACTGAAAAAGATATTTAAGGGGGTTGGAGAAGTAAAATAAAAGAATAGAACTTAAGAGGATGTGTTACCTTTAAATCAGGTAACTCCACATGGATTGAACGAAAAGGATTCATTAAAGTGAAATATCCCTAAATTAAGGCTTATAGGAGAAATATTGGTATGTAGGGATCTTAATTGGGAATATTTTTGATGAGCCATGTTTCTTGAGATGTGTGATAAAGGGGTTAGATTTGATGCCTTTTTATTAGGGAGGGGAGGGGCTCTTCAGAAATGTTTGAAAATATTATTTAATTATAAAATGATTTGTAGTTTCTAAAAGTCCAAAACCCTAATAAAGTAAAAGGTAACATGACTCATGTTCAAAATAAAACCATCCAATAGGAATTTTATAGGTTTTTTATATTGTTTAAATTTTTAAATCTCATTTATTTAAATTATTCTTTAATGAGGTAAACACTGCATCATTATTGTATCATAAATAATTTTATTTATTTGATGTCTAAAAATTATAAAAAAACTACAGTGATGTTGATAATAATTTTAGATTTTAAATTAATATTTATATTTGAATATATAAAATCTATATCCCCTTGTAATTGTTTTTACTAAAAGATACATGGTTTGTTATTTTGGTGTTTACATTAAATTAATTAATATAAAGTGTCATTATGACTCTAAAGTGGATCCATGGGGTCCCAAAATCGACCAAAGGATGCCTAGGGTCACAACATTATCATCAAATAGGGTTAGGAAATGTTCTAGAGTACTTTACTAGTATTATAATATTATTTTTTACCCTAATTTATCGATGTTACCTCTTTAAACATGGTAAATAAAATATTTACTGAAGTAATTATTAATAATTTCAACAAATAAAAGATACCTATTTACAAAATTTTAATCACCTAATTTCCAATATGGAATCCATTTTTCCAAATTCAAAACATAGAATTTATGGAAATTAATTTTAAATTAATTCTCGTTGTTAAAACCAATACGGGGGTTTTTAACTAGTAGAAACTATCAAAAGATTGAAATGTGTTTATGTACAATTTAATCATGAAATTACATCCAATAATATAAAATATATTAAATGATAAAAATATAATCTATTTATAATTTAAAACCACTCAAATTTATAATTTAACTCTATAAATGTTTTTATTAAAAAAATCAATTTTAATTGATATTTAGTATTTTCACTATTCATCAAAATATAAAAGTTACCAAAAAAGTGCCAAAAATGTACCCTAAGTTAGTTTTGAAATTCCAAATACAAAAATGAAGTCCAATTTGAATAATAAAATATATAAAATTACAAAAAGTGGGTATTGATATTCATAACGGCTAGTTTGATTGGTATCGGGGTGTTCGAACTCGATGTTACATACTACGCAAGTTATTGTATTCATAAAAAAGAAGTGTACCATGGAATCTTGGGATGATACATTCTTACCTCCTTCAAATAATTTCATCCTCGATATTTTTAGAATAATATTATATAAAACGATTTAGGTGGTTCTTTATAATAAGTTCCTCGGGTTCCCATGTTGCCTCTTCCATCTTATGATTTCCCCATAGAACATTCACTAGACATGTCTTTTGGTTTCTAAACAGTTGTTCTATGGTATCAAGAATTCTGATAGGCTCATTGCAGTAAGGCATATCGGGTTCCAAATCTATTTCTTCAGAGGTGAGTACATGTGTTGGGTCAGGCTTGTATTTTCTCAACTGTGATACATTGGACACATCATGAACATTGGAGAGACATGGAAGCATTGATAAACGGTAAGCTACAACTCCAATTAATTCTAGAATTTTGAATGGTATGATATACATGTGACATAATTTTCCCTTCTTATGAAATCTTATAACACCCTTACAGAGAGATACCATCATGAAAACATGATATCGTACTTGAAATTCCAAATATTTCCTTCGGTTAATAGCAAAGCTCTTGTTCCTACATTGATATGATTTGATGTGAGTTTGGATAACCTTAACCTTTTCCATTGTTTCCTCTACAATATCTAGGCATTCATGGTTTCATTCACCAACATCATCCCAACAAGTTGGTATGTGACATCTCTTTCTATATAACGCTTTATCTGGTGCCATTTGAATACTTGAATGGAAACTATTGTTATAGGAAAATTATACCAGAGGTAAATATTTATCCCACATTCCTTGAATGTCTTATGAGAAATGTCTCATCATGTCTTTCAATTTATGAGTAGTCCCTTCTTATTTTCAATTAGTTTGAGGGTGGTAGAAAGTGCTCAAATGAAGTTCAGTATCCAAGGCCTTCTGAAGTCTATTCTAGAATCGTGATTTAAAACGGGGATCATGGTAAAAAAGAAATAGATAGGGGTAGTCAATTATGCCTTATAAATTCATTAATATATAGTATTTCTAGATAGTTAAGTGGTAAATCTTCTTTTATTGCATTAAAATGAGCTTACTTGGTAAGACAATCAACAATGACCCATATTGCAACATTACTTCTACGATTCTTTGGTAGCCTCATGAAAAATTCCATTATAGTATCATCCCATTTCAACTCAAGTATGGGAAGAGGTGGCATGAATCCTCTAGGATTTTTTTTTCGATATTTCACTTGTTCACAACCCATACATATTGACACATAATCAGTAATCTCTTGATTCATTTTGTCACATAAAAAATGTTCATTCAAATCTATATACTTCCTATTTCTACTACTTTTTATAGAGAAATTGGATCGATTAGAATCATCCAACAATTCCCTTTTAGATTAGGTATGTCAGGAACACAAATCCTCTTCCCAAATTTTAAAATATCTTCTTCATATACGAAGTCAATTAATCTCCCATCATTCATAGATTTAATTTTTTTTATACTCCTCATCATTAGTTTGAGAACTTTTTATCCATTATAATACAGATGGTTTAACAAACATTGTAAAAAGTATTGATGTTTCACCATCCATGATTATTCTCATATTCATATTACTTGATCCATGAACATAATATCCCTTTCAACCCTCATTTTGTTCAAAACACCATGATAATTTCTGCTCAAAGAATCTGCCACATTATTTTACTTCCCTAGGTGGTAGGGTATAGTGTAGTAATAATCATTGAGTAGTTCGAGCCATCTCTTTTTCCTCACGTTAAGTTCTTTTTGCGAGAAAATATACTTCAAACACTTTTGATCAGTATATAACTCGCATTTTTACCATAGAGATAGTGTCTCCATACATTCAAATCAAAGATTACAGTTGCAAACTCAAGATCATGAGTAGGATAGTTTTGTTCTTGAATTTATAGTTGTCTCAATGCATAGATAGTAACTCTATCATTTTGCATAAGGACACAACCAAGTCATTTATTTGAACCATCCCTATAAATAATAAATCCATCATTCCCCAATGGTAGAGTCAATATAAAATAATTGACTAATCTTTTATTCAGTAATTCAAAACATTATTCACACTCTTTTGTCAAATAAAATTTAACCCCTTTACACGTGAACTTGTTTAATGGGTTAACCAATCGGGAAATAGTCTGCGCAAAATGCAGATAATAACCTGCTAAACAAATAAAACTGCATACCATATTTATACTCGTCAGTGATGGACATTCATGGGTTTCTCTTGTCCTTAATTTATTAACATAGATACCATCCATAGAGACAATATGGACATGAAAAGAAATCTCATGAATCCATAATTCACACTAGCGAAACATCCCATATAATTCATTTTTCGAAGAGTTTTCAGAATAGTGCAGAAGTGATTTTAATGATATTTTTAGCTTTTGGAGTATACTAGTATATCATAAATAAATAACACTAAAAATTCATATAGATATTCCTTGAAAAATCAATTAATTATATTTAGGAAGAAAGAGGTTTCATTAGTCAGCCCAAAAGGAATTACTATAAACTCGTAATGCATGTACCTGGTTCGAAATTTTGTCTTTGAAATTTAATCGTTCTTTACGCATAATAGATTCTATCCAGATCGAAGTTCTATCATTGAAAAATATTTAGTTCCATGAAGTTGATCAAATAAATCATCAATGAATGGTAGGTTATACTTGTTTTTTATTGTTATAGCATTGATCTCCCTGTAGTCAATGCAGAATCTCATAGATCCATCATTATTATTAACCAAAAGGACATGGGATCCCCATGGAGAAACATATTGGGAAATAAATTTATTATTATTCAATTCCTCTAAATGTTTCTTTAGTTTCACTAATTATACAGTGGCCATTGTATATGGGTTCGTTGATATGGGCCTTGAACCCAGAATTATGTCAATAGATAATTCAATTTCTCATTCTAGGGGATGTCCAGGTAAATCGTCTAGAAACACGTCTACATATTCATGAAAAATAGTTACATCCTCTATTTGAATATTCCATTACTCACATGTATTTATTTCATTCTAATTCTCCCGAATAATTGAATTTAGCAGAGTTTCTAGAGGAGGAGCTAGGAAAGAATCAGATTGTGGCGTTTCTGCTTAAAAGATAAGTTACTCCTTATAATCATAGAAAATTTTATCCTCAGTCTTCTTATTTTAAAATTTTGCATTATGGTCCAAAATCCAGTCCATACCGAGGATTATGTAAAATTCAATCATGGGTATGATGATGAGATCAGCGGATAAAGAACTTGTATATGCCCTAATGGGAACTGATTCAAAAAACATTATTGCAATGATACTTCCCTTAATAGTTTTTACTGACAATACCTTGTTATGTCAAATTTAAAGTACCTAATATTCATGGAAAATTGGGAAGATATTAAACAATTCGATGATCTAGAATCAAATAAATGATTGTAAAAATTTTAGGAAACCATTAAATTACCTATCTCCACATCATTCAAAGATTCAAACTCAGCAGTAGTGATTGCATAAGCTTTTCCTTGCTCCATTTTCCTTTTTCTGAGGTATGCTTTCATAGAACTTAAGACATTAATGTGACAAATGTCTCATATCCATTAAACTGTAACATTTCACATTGGTAGATTATTTCTTCTCCTTACAATCACCTGTAATATATACTTTCTCTCCAAATTTATATAATACACATTTTCCTTTTAAACAGGCACCAGTGTGATTCCTTTTACAATTATCACAGGTTGGAAATTCAACTCTTCACATCTTCCTTGATTTCTTATTTCCTATCCCAGAGTGTTCAACAGATCTATTCTTCTCTTACTTTTCTTTAAATTTTTAAGAAATAGATAATTATTTTTCTGTCTTGAGCGAACATTACACAATATCTTCATACAATGAGACGGATTGTGAAAATAATGATCGATGGAGAATTGATTTTAAACCATAAAAGAATTAATCAGTCTTACTCCTTGGGTTACATGTATAATCAACTGCATTCCTTTTTAACCTTGTAATGTGAGACTCTTACTTTGCGATATTCTCAACCTCTTTTTTCCTTTGACTCAGAAATTTCCTTTCTATATCCACTAAATGGTCACGAGGAATGTATTTTTCTAAGAAAATTTGTTTAATCCTTCTCCATTACATACTTAATACCTCTTCATCCTCCTTTTTGTTTTGAATCAATGACCACCATTGGTCTGCATCTCCACTGAGGAGATAAAATACAATGACAACATTTTCTCTTTCACTACTCCCCAAAGAATGAAATATTTCCTCTAAGGAACTTATCAATTTATCATCTAGAAATGGATTTTTAGTACCATTGAATGATGGTGGTTGTTTCCTCATTAAGCGTTATAACAATGACCCTCCATGTTGTGGATCAGGCTGCTCTATACAGGTAAGGTTATTATTCAAAACTAGATTGAGTTGTCTCATTATGGTGATAAGCTGATCCACATCAGTTGCATCACCATCTCCACTGTAATTATCCTGAGTATAAGGGAAATATCTAACTTGATTATGTTAATTGATACGGTTCTCCATCCTTCCACTAGGTGACATTTCTAAACAATGGAATCCACTACATTAGTTTATGAATCACAATACATAATTCAAAACATGTAAAACACATAACATAAATTGAATAGTTTATGAATATAATACATAATCATAAAAATGTTTTACTTGAGGAGGTATATCCTCATAAATCCTTCAGAAAGGATTATAATGGAAAAGTGAATTATCTTAAGCATATACAATGGGAGTTCCTTAACCAAGAGTATAGAAAGGCCCATTATCATGTACTAGGATACTCTGGGTCTAATCCGAAACTCCTTGTCAGATTTTTCACTCTTATGTACATCTATCCCAGAGTCACCTCTACCTTCTCATATCCAGACATGTATTTATTTCTTGGAAAGCACAAAAAATCACTACATTAACAAATTTCTTGGATGGTCTTCTATACGAATCCTCAAATTCTATATTTGGGTAGTGTTCTCTAATCAGAGTTTTTCTAAACCTCATTTCCAAGGATTGTACTAAAATTTCTCTGATAACAACTATAACAACATGACCCTAGTTACCCAGATTCAGTTCATTATTACATAAAATTGGCATGATACAAGGAATAATTTCCCAATATATTGATTAGTTTTCAATTTTTGGAAGTACTAGATAGATATATATGTTTTACATTACATCATGAGATAAAAACAACAACAACATTTTGTCCCATTTGAACACACTTATATAGCTTAGCATATCCCTACAGGTTAACCATAAAATACCTATTCACATCAAGGGAAAAATAAAACATAGGAAGGGGTGATCTCAGATACTCAGTAAGGATTACAAGATAGCATAAACATCATAAATAACGATAAACATTTTAGGCAATGTATAAAACTAAGAAAGGAATTTTAAACTTAATAAGCAGTATAATTCGAAAAAGATAAATAAAATAATTTCATTTACATATTCACATGAATGTTTTACTATAAAAATAATCACATTTAATGTCAATAGCTAATTTCATAATGATAGAATGCATAATATTGGACATAATAACCACATAGTCAAGACCTCGTGCCAAAACTACAAAAAAAATATTTTTTCAAGGCCCTACGCCCAGACACTAGTTAGTCTCATGAGATATACCTATAAATTGAGGAGATATAGAGGGATCCACCCATTACTTAATCAGACTAATTCATTATTACATAACATTGGCATGATATAAAGATTCATATCCTAAAACAATAATCTGTATACTACTATTGTAAATAAGATACATATATAAATTATACATTACAACTTGAAAAGAAATAAAACACTAATTTATTCCGTATGAAACATCCATGACTCCTAGATTATGAATGTATGTCACTCATAACTAAATTATTCATATCTTGGTCAAATAAAACTAAAGAAATGGGTGATCACAAACACTTAGTATGATTAAGAAATACAATGGAAGATAACATAAAAATTGGGCATGGTGAATAATTGAAAACATATGCCTTTACAAATAATGTACAATTTATGGCTAAAATACGAGCTGAGTAAATAATAACATAATAAATCATAGTCATGGCTATTCTACTAGTCAAATAACCACTTGAACCTTCCATATTATTTTCATAATGAGGGAATGTATAATGAGGTACTTTTTAAAACATGTATTCAAGGAACCGACGAAGACATATAAAAATGATTAAGGCCTCATCCAAAACCATATATCAAATTGGGAAAGGCCTCATCCAGTCCTACATTTAATAGTCTCATGAGACCTAAAAATTCACCATGGAGCTATAGAGGGCGCCACCCATCACTTACTAAATCCAATACATTTCTCATACGAAAAGTTATAAACAAAACATAAACATTCGTATTAAAACTATCATAAGAAATGTTAATACAATAACCATAAACCATTAATGGTATAAAAATAACACATCCACAGTCAAGCATATCACAAAACCATCAATACAATATATAAGATTTTTATCATAATAAATAAACTTTAAACAAGTATAAAATCCATTAAATGGTGTTTACATAGATGAAATCAGAACAATTTGAGAGAAATATCTATTTCTATTTTGAAATAATATAAATGTCATATAATTATAAAAGAAAACACTTATTTTAAAAATATTCATATAAACTTGTAAGGGATGATTCAAAGGTGTTATAATAGTGGAGAATAACTGCATCCACCATATATGTTAGAAGAAACATCCTTAGCTTAATTTGTCATAAAGCTTATAAAGTACCTTGTTTGGAAAATGACAGAATGATTCCTTTCAAAACATTTTATAAAAATTCAAAAATATTTATAAATGAAATTAAACCATAGTCTAGTTAATTGTATTAAAATTTTGAAATAAATTTTTAAGAATCACATATGTGGAATATAAAGAGGTCCCAATAGACCCTTACATAATAACAACCTCATATACAAAAAGTGATTATAAAATTAAACATTGCCTATTACTTTTCCTTGGTTGACGGTAAGTTAACATTTTGTATAATAGTTAAATAATTGTTAATAAATTATACAAGAACTACATACATAATTATGATAAAATATATGATCTTTTAATATTTCATTTCTAATAATATTTAAGTAGTATCATTGTTTCGGGTGTTAATTGATTCATTTTCCTTTATATGTCTTGTTATGTAATTCATGGTTTTTGGATTGGATGTATTTGATTCATATCTAAAATGATATTATGTTCTGAAATATTATTTTTAATAATCAAAATCAATTTATTCTTGAATGATTTCTAAGGGGAATGAATCTCATCGCATTCGTGGAGACGGTAATCCGTACGTATGCATCAACGCTACTTCCATGTCATTTTTTTATTTTAAATGGAATGAAAAGCATATTATATATAATTATACTATTATTATAGTTTATCATAACATTTTATATGTGTTATGTATGTTCATTAACACCATCATTTATATGTTCCATGTATGGTATGAACGAGTCTTATCACATTGAGGGGGCGGTAGTCCGTACTTCCCAAAATGAAATTATCATATATATACAACATGAAAAGAAGAATATTATTCTATAGAAGATAATTTATGAAAAATATAGATAAAATAAATATCAAAAATATCATATATAATTTCAGTTCTATCATAATGGCCACCATAGGAGGCTGTAGTAGAAGATTGAACCATCGTCGTTTCATGAGGCAATAGTTCACTATCCACATAAACGTTATTTTATATACCCATTATATGGAGGTGTGTGTACTTTTAGATCAAATAATTATCATAAAAACAACATAGTATATTTTTAATACTGGTGTGGTTATAAAATAAAGTAATAAGTAGAGTTTACGGGGTTGGAGTAGTAAAATAGAAGAGAATAACTTAAGAGGAGATATTGCCTTTAAATTGGGTAACTCTATTTGATTTTAACCAAAATTCATCCTTGAAGTTCCTTCTCCCTAAGGTAAGGTTTCTTATAGGAATATAGGGATGTAATCATGATTAATTGGGTAGATTTTGGATGATCCAAGGGGATTTAGAGGTGTTAGTAATGGGTTAGAGGTGATGTCTTTTTTAAGGGAGAGGAAGGGCTCTTTAATAATGTTTCAAAATATTATTTTACTATATAATTATTTTCACACGGTAATGTTCAAAAACTCATTTTAGTTGAATATATGATGAATCATGTTAGAAATAAAATATTTAAATAAGATTTCGACCAGTTTTTCATATTTTTTTTATTTTTATAATCTCATTTATTTAAATCATTCATTAATGAGGTAAACACTACATCATTATTGTGTCAAAATTAATATTATTTATTTGATATATAAAAATTAAAAAAATACCATGATGTATTAAATAATATTTTATTTCAAATGAATATTTATAGTTAAAATGATAACTTATATAACCACTTGTAAAAATTGTTTTACTAAAAAATATATGTTTATGTCATTTTTGTCTTTACTTTAATATAATTAATAAAAAGTGTCATTATCACACTCTAGTGGCAACATGGGGTCCCAAAATAGACTCAATGATTCCCATGGTCATACATGTATCATTAAATTGGGCTAAAACAGGTTTTATGATTATTTAATATTATTATAACATTATTTTTACCCGTTTATTACTAGATTTACCCCTTTAACGAAAGTAAATAAAATATTTACCGAAGTAATTATTCATAATTTCTAATAATAAAAGTTATATATTTACCCACTTTGGACCTCCTAATTATAAATATGATATCCATTTTCCAAATTCAAAACACAAAAATTGCAGAAATTAATTTAAAATTAACTTCCATTGTCAAAACCAAAAGGTGGGTTTTTAAGCAGTAAAAACTGTCTGAAGATTGAGAAGTGTTTATGTACAATTTAAATGTGAAATTACATCTGATGATCTACATTATATTAAATGATAAAAATATAATCTATTAATAATTTCAAAAAACTAAAATGTATAAATTATTCTGATTTAAAAAATTGTTTTTAATTAATATTTAGTATTTTTCATTGTTCATCAAAATATTAAAGTTATCAGAAAAGTGTAAATTTTTTTACCTAAGATAGTTTTTATATTCTGAATCCAAAAATTAAGTATAGTGTAAAAAATAAAGTTTATAAAATTTCAAATAGTGGGTATTGTTATTCATAAAGGCCAGTTTGATTGGTCATGGTGTGTTAGAACTGGATGTTGCGTACAATACAAGATATTGAATTATTCAAAGAGAAACATACCACGGAAGAATGGGGTGTTACATTCGTCCCTCCTTCAAATAATTTAATCCTTGAAATGTATAAAATACTTCTACATAAAAATATTTTGGTGGTTCTTCATCAAAATTTCTCCTGGATCCCACATTTCCTCTTCCATCTTATGATTTGACCATAAAACTTTTACCAGAGGAGTCGTCTGGTATATCATCACTTTTTCTATTGTATCAAGAATTCTAATATGCTCTTCTCAATAAGATAGGTTGGGATCCAGTTCTATTTTATCATAGGTGATTACATGTGTTCGGTCATGCATATAATTTTTAAATAGTGATACGTGGAACACAAAATGACCTTTGGAGAGATTTGGAAACATTAATTAATGATATGATATAGCTCCAATTCGTTCTAGAATTTTGAGAGGTCTCATGTACCTATGACTTAATTTTCATTTTTTACCAAATCTTATAACAACCTTCCATGGAAAAACCTTCATGAAAACATGATATATTACATGAAATTACAAATCATTCCATTGATTATCAGCATAGCAGTTTTTCCTACATTGATCATCTTTGATTTGGGTTTGGATAACTTTCACATTTTCCATTGTTTCCTCAACAATATCTAGGCCTACATGTTATCTTTCACAGACATCATCCCAACAAGTTGGTGTGTGACATCTCTTTCCATATAACGCATCATATAGTTCCATTTTAATACATGAATGGAAACTATTGTTATAGTAAAATTCTATCAGAGGTAAATATTGATCCCACATAATATGAAAATCACGTGAGTAGGATATCAACTTTTCATTCAATGTATTAAAAATCTGTTATGATTTTTCATCTGTTTGAGGGTGGTAGGCAGTGCTCAACAAAAGTTCAGTATCCCTGCCCTTCTAATGAATTTTCCATAATCTTGATGTAAAATGAGGATCACGGTAAGAAACAATTGATAGGGGTACTCAATGATTTCTTATAACATCGTTAATATAGACTTTCTAGATGTTCAAGTGGTAAATCATCTCTTATAGGATGAAAATGATCTGACATGGTAAGACAGTCAAAAATGAACCATATTAAATCATTCCTTATTGGAGTCTTTGTTAGACTCATGAAAATGTTTATAGTAATATCATCCTATTTCCATTCATGTATGGGATGTGGTTTCATGAATCCTCTAGGATGACTTCTTCCAGCATTCACTTATTGAAAAACCATACATTGTGACACATAATTAGCAATCTCTCTTAACATGTTGTCTAACCAAAAATGTTCCTCCAGATATCTATACATCTTAGTGCTACCAAGGTGTATAGAGAAATTGATTCTATTCACATCATCCAATAATTCCCTTTTTAGAACAGGTATGTCAGGAACACTAAGTCTCTTCCCAAATTTCAAAATACTGGCATCATATACGAGGTTATTTAATCTCCTATTGTTTAGAGCTTTAATTTTATTTTGATACTCCTTATCATCAGTTTGAGAACATTTTATCCTTTATAATAAAGATGGTTTAACATCCTATTTAAAATGTATTGATTTTCACTATCCTTGATTATTATCATATCCATATTTACTAGATCCATGAACATATGATTCCTTTAAACTCTCATTTTTTTCAAAACACCAAGATACGTTTTTCTCGAAGCATCTGTAACTTTATTTTCCTTCCTTGGGTGGTAGTTTATAGTGAAATATTAATCCTTGAGTAGTTTGATCCATCCCCTTTCTTCATGTTGAGATCTTTTCTGTGATAAAATATACTTCAAACTATTTCGATCGGTATATGTATATCATTTTTTACCATAGATATTGTGTCACCATAACTTCAAAGAAAATATTACAGGTTCTAACACAAGATCATTATTAGCATACTTTGGTTCAATCATTTTTAGTAGTCATGTTTCATAGGAAATAACTCTATCATTCTGTATAAGGACACAACAATTTCATTTCTTAGAAGCATCACTATAAATAAAAAATCCATCATTCCCTGATGGTAGAGTCAATAGAGGAGCAATGAATAATATTATCATTAGTTATTCAATATATTAATCACACTATTTTGTCCAAAAAAGTTTAATCCCTCTATGTTTCAGCTTGGTTTATGGGATAGCCAATTGGGAAACAAATATGGACAAAATTCCGAAAATAACATGATAAACCAATAAAACACTGTACCTCATTTATACTCGTCGGTTCTATCCATTCTTGTATTTCACATGAATTTGAAAGATCAACAATGATTTCATCAATAGAGATTATATGGACAAGAAAATAACTCTTCGGAAGCCAGAATTTACAATTTCTAAACATTCCATATAATTCATTTCTTCAAAGAGTTTTCAAAATTGTGCGCAAGTGATTCTCATGATCGTGTTATATTTTGGAGTATATCAAGATATCATCAATAAATACCACTAAAAATTCATCATGATATTCCTAGAAAACAGTATCCCTTAGATCCCTAGGGATATAGGGTGCATTATTCATCCCAAAAGGCATTACTGGTTACTCGTAATGCCCGCACATAGTTCGAAATGTTGTCTTCAGAATTTCTTCCTTCAAGCACAACTGATGGAAACCATATCGATGGTCAATCATTGAAAAATATTGATCTCCATAACGTTAATCAAATAAATATTCAAAGAGAGGTAGGGGATACAAGTTCATTATTGTTATATCATTGATATACATGTAGTCAATGTACAACCTCATAAATCCATCTTTCTTATTAACAAAAATTACAGGGGCTCCCCATCGACCAACACAAGGGAGAATAAATCTATTATTACTAAATTCCTATAGATGTTTCAATATTTCCACTAATTCTAAAATTCCATTATATAAGGGGTCTTTGATATGGTTCTTAAACCTAGAATTAAGTCAATGGAAAACTCAATTTCTCATTCTAGATAATGTCCTGGAAAATCCTCCTGAAACACATCAACATATTATTGACCAATAGGTACATCATCTATTTGAACATTCCTATCCTCACTCATAGTTATTTAATTCTCTTCCACCCCAAAAAATGTATTTAGTAGAGTTACTGGGGGGTGGATATTGATAAGAATTAGATGGTGTAATTTCTGCTCAAAAGATAAGGTACTCTTTTTCATCATCAAAAATTGTAACCTCCTTCTTCATAAATTGTTTTTCATCATGGTCCAAAATAAAATCCATAATGAGGATTATGTCATATTAAATCGTTGTTATGATGATGAGATCAACAGATAGAGAAAATTTATATGCCATAATGGTAACAGATTTACAAAACATTGTTGCAATGATACTTCCCTTAGGATTTCTAGATGAAAACTACCTTGTTAAGTCAAACTTAAAATACCTAATTTTCTCAACAAAATGGGAAGATATGAAACAATGCGATGATCCATAATCAAATAATGAATTGGCTAAATTTGAGGAAACCATTAAATTTCATTCCACCTTGTCATTTAGAGCATCAACCTCAGTAGTATTGATCGTATGGGCTTGGACTTTATCACTTGGCCTTTTCTGTGGTACATTTCTTGGATGCTTAGGACATTCATGTGCATGATGTCCCATCTCCCTGCAATTGTAGCATTGAACATTGGTAGCTTCTTTCTTCCCCATACAATCACAAGCAATATAGCCTTTCGGCCCACATTTGTAGCATACTTCTTTTCCTTTTAAATAAGCACTAGGGTGATTCCTTCCACAGTTATCACAGGGTGGAAATTCAACTCTTCCCTTCTTCTATGTTTCCTTATTTCCATTCCCATAGTGTTTAGTAGATCTCTTCTTCTATTTCATTACTTAAATGTTGTAAGGTATAAAGAATTCATTTTCGGTCTTGAGAGAACATGAGACAATATCTTCATATAATGAGAGGGATTGTGAAACTAATGCTCGATGAAGAAATGGATTTACCCCATCATTGAATTGATAAATATTTCTCCATTGGTTATGTATATAATATACTACATTCCTTGTTAACTTGTAAAGTTAGACTCATAATTTACGAAATTCTCACTATCTGTTTTCCTTACACTCAAAACTTTTCATTCCATATCCACTTGATGGTCCCGAGGAAATTATTATTCTATGAAAATATCATTAAACTCCCTCAATTCCATATATGATACCTCTTAATCCTCTATTCTGTTTCAAATCAATTACCACCATTGATCTACATCTTTAGTGAGGTGATAAACAGCCATAAAACATCATTCCCTTTCACTACTAACAAAATAATAAAATATTTTCTCTAATGAATTTATCCATTTCATGGCTACAAATGGATTTGTAGTCCCATTTAATGTTTGTGGTTGTTGGCACATGAAGCGGTCTAAAATTGATCCTCCACACTGTGGATCAGGGTGCCCCATATAGTAAGGTTATTATTCATTACCTATGTGAGTTTTTCCAGTATGATGATATTCTAATAAGCACTAGATGCATCACCAGATCCACTATAATTATCTTGAGTATAAATGAAATATCTACATGGATTACGTGTATTGATACGGTTTCTATTCCTTCTACAAGGTACTATTTATAAAAAATGGAATACACTATATTAGTTTAGGGATTAAAATATATAATTCCTAACATGTAAAACACTTAACAAAAATTGAACAGTTTGTAGAAATAATCCATAATCATAAAAATGTTTTTTTGAGGAGGTATATACTCATAAATCCTTCATAATTATTTAAAATGATAATGAGAATTATCATAAGCATATCCCTCAAGAGTGTCATAACCATGAGGGAAGAAAGGCCCATTTTCGTGTACCAGGAGACCCCGAGTCGAGACTGAAACTCCTTGTTGGTGTTTTCACTCCTAGGTACATCTGTGTCAGATTCGCTTATACCTTCTCATTCCAATAAACGGACATAATTCTGGGAAAACTCACAAAATCTCTACATTAATAAAATTCATGGCTGTTATTCATTACTAATCCTCAAATTCTATCTCTGGGTAGTGTCCTCTAATCAGATTTTTTCTAAATCTAGTTTCCCTGGTTTGTACTAAACTTCCTCTAATACCACTATAATTCTCCGACCCTAGTTACCCAATGTTGGGTCATTGTTACATAACATTGGCATGATAAAAGTAATCATGTCCCAAAAGAACAATTATTTTACTATCCTTGGAAGTACTATATACATACATATGTATTACATTACATACTGAGATAAAAATAACTTCAATATTTTATCCCCAATAAACAAACTTATATCCCTTAATAATATCCCTCTAGGTCAACCATAAAATACTTCTTCAAATCCTGGGAAAAATATAACATGGAAAGGGTTGCGCTCAGATGCTCGATAAGGATAATAATATAGCATCAACTTCATAAATAAGCATATACAATTAATACAATGTATTAAACTAAAACAAAATCCTTTTAAACTTAAACATCAACATAATACGGCAAAGGTAAATCAAATAACGTCATTTACATATTAACATGGATATTATACAAGAATAATAATTACATGTAATTTCAATATCTAATTTCATAAATATGTAATTGATAATATCAGACATCATAACCACATAGTCAAGGCCTCATGAAAAGAATACAATTAATATTTTGTCAATGCATTATGCCAAGACACTTGTTTGTCTCATGAGATATATCAATGCATTGAGGAGCTATAGAAGTCTCCACCCATCAGTTACTAAGTCTAATGAATTATTACATAATATTTTCATGATACAAGGAATAATGTCCCAAAAGACTGGTCAGTTTAGTATTATTGGAAACAAGATACATACATATGTTCAACATTACAACTTGAAAAGAAATTCAACACTAATTTAGTAAATTATAAATATCCAAGCCTCAAAGATTATGCCTGCAAGTCACTCATAACTAACTACATCATGTCCTAGGGAAATTAACCATAAAAAATGTGTGAGATAAAACAATCAGTAAGAGTAAACAATACAGTGGATGATAAACTAAACATTAGTCATGATCATTAATTAAAAACACATGCATTTACAAATAATGTACAATTAATGGCAAGAATATGAGCGGAGTAAATAATTCCTTAATAAAACATTGTCATGGGTATTCTACTAGTAGAATAAACACATAAACCATCAATATTATTTTTATAATGAGGGAATGAATAATTCGAGACATTCTGAAACAATTTTTCAAGTCCTTGGCCACGATGTCTAAAAATTATTAATGCCTCTACCACAACCATATATCAAATTGGGAAAGTACACATCGAATTCAATATCTAATTGTCTCATTAGACCTACAAATGCACTGAGGAGCTATAGCAGTATAAGGCCCCAGCTTTAAACCTTACTTAATCTTGAGTTATTACAAGATTACACATTGAGGATCTTTTCAGGTTTAGAGTTTTAGAGAATTAGAACATAAATATTACATCTCAAACGATTAAAAAGTATAAACTTCTACTAAGTTTCCATAAAATAAAAACTGTTAAAAAGAAACATGTCTAGTTCCATGTTTTAGGTAGCATGACTTTCCTTTGATCCCATCCTTGACCCTATTCCACATTAAGTCCTGTGAAAAACATTTCAAAAACATGGTATGAGCATAAAAAGCTCAGTAAGGGATACATAAAGAATGAAAAGTGTTAATTTTTCAAAACAACAAGTAAACCATGTATACTTTATCAAAGTAATACATTTCACCTTTTCAAAGTAGTAAAAACTCTTCACTAAATAAAAGTTCATTACATACCCTTTTGTAACCAAAAGATTACCATAAATCTCAGATAAAGATCACATAACATATAAAGGTAACATGGGACATAAACATACTTAAGTGGAAGAACCATAAGGTCGACATCTACACATATCACTTAATGGAATAGCCATTCGGCCAACTTCCATACATACTTAATGGAATAGCCATACGGCCGACTTCCATACCCAATGCATTGGAGGTTATAACGTAACCACCCGTCCTGGTATTCACGGCACCACCCGTCATATGGTTTATCACGTAACCACCCGTAAAATTTCCAAGTACCATCATTACACATAAAATATTGAAAATATAAACATTTCAATAACAAAATTTCATTTGCAATCACAATAAGTAATTCCCAGATATTGAATTAATCAATCCATATTCAAAAACCATTTAAAAGAGATTTTTGAATCAAAGTGTCCCATACCACTTTGAAGCTTTTAATGGAATTATAATTTTAAAACATTAATGTACATATAAAAAAATACTGAAAACCATTTTTAAAACATGGACATTAAAGATAAATATTTAAAATAATAAATCTTTAAAACATTTAAAAAGATATTTTTGTTAAAGAGTTTTTAACAAAATGAGAGACTCTTGAATACAAATATTGCGGAATAACATTTAATCAGAACTTTATATTATCATGAGAATAAAGGGATTCATGATATAATATGTCAAAGGACAATATACACACCATATAAGAGTGAATTGGTGCATATCAACAATGAAGTCTCAAAAGAAATGTAAAATGAGATGAAATCCATTATAAAGAAGGTATCCTTAAATTAAGGATAAATCAATCTCATAATTATGTGTGACAAATATAAATACACCCAATATAAGTGTATTTTAATTGTAAAAAAAATCAAATTTCATTCACACATATTCAAAGGATGACATATTCAATAACTACATGTTGAACCCAAAGAAATCAAAATTGGGTTAAGAAGTTCCCTTGGTAAAATTCGACAGCCTAACGGCGTCACATAAAATTTTACAAAAAGGGTTGATGAGAGAGAAAAAAAAGGGAATATCATCACTTGGACATAAAATTTACATCAATAATGATATAAAAGAACATATCCCAACATAATAGTATGTGAATTAAAAGACATAAAAAAAGAAGTCTTTTAAAAAGTGGAGGGTAAAAGGTCCCCTTACCGAGTTGGGTAACATTCGAAACGGAGACACCATGGAAGAATGGTCATACAATAAAGATGTGAATACCCATAAATGAAATTATACTTCACAATGTGTATAATAATGGGAAGTACATACACCACTCAAAGTAAATTTTGGCAAATGTAGCATTAATCTCACGGGAATAAAAGTGAGATGAAAAATCCCGTACGAAAACTCGGCAGCCTAGCAGCGCCACTTAAAACTTCCAAAAAAGGATTTATGAGATCAAATAGGATATCTCATCATATTAACATAATGTTTACAGAAAAGAGGAATATAAAAGAACATCCCCCAACATAACAAAGAGGTTCTTAAAAGAAGTGACATAAAGGAGAGTACATAAAAAGAGAGAGGTTAGATCTCTTACGAACATTCGGCAGCCTAACGGTGCCACTCAAAACATCCAAACTGGATTGATGAGAGAGAATAGGGTCTCTAATCATATGAACATAAAAATTACAGTAAGAGTAATATAAAATAATATCCCAATAACAAGAAAGATTATCATTAAAAGGAATGACATAAAAGAGTGTACTTAAAAAGAAAGAGAGGAGTAGGATCCATTACCTCGTGTCCGCCATGACTTAATCATTATTTAATCTCCTGAATAATAAAATTTGGTCAATTTATAACTGATTAAGGACCACCTTTAAATATTACTATTAAGGTCATATCATATTTTATAATGTCATAATAATTGGTTAATAAAGTGAGTTCGTATCTGATGTTTTTGTCGATGTTCAGTACATGAGTACAAATTAAACTTGTTGGAAAGAATTTTCCATGTAGTTATAGTTAAGTCATATCCAGAATAGTATTTGTCACATACAAGGCATATTTTAAAGGTATTTTTTCATTTAATTTACATCCTTTCTTTTTTGGGGGTTTCCCTAGGCTTTAGGGAGGAATAGATGAGTATTCATAAATTGGGCCAAACCGTGAGCCCAATTCCAGATTAAAAAATAAATTTTGTATCTTTTATAAATTTTTCATTTTTCAACATTTTTCATCCATTAAAATTACTAATTGACCTCCCCTAACCTATTGACACCACCAAAGTAATATGGATCTTTTAGAAATCCATAACCAGAGATTATTTGGGTTTTTGTCTAAGGGGTTGGGCCTGCCCGAAACCCCAATTCCTGTTTTAAAAATAAAAGTTGATTTTGTTATAACATATTCAATATTTGGGGTTTTTAGGTGATTCCAAGTCTCACTCAAGACCAAGTAACCCAGCCGCGCGTCTGAACTCTCTCCCAACCATTTGGAGCTCTGTAGAATCGCGATTTGGTGCCGATCATCATAGTGTTCCTCAAATCGCCCAGATTTGAAGAGGTAAAGTATTTCTTTCATAACTCTCTCAATTCTCAATCGTTTTCCTCCATTCCAGTTCATAAATGAGATAATAAATCTTTTTCGAACGTACCCTAAATTTGGGCACTTTTAAATTTCAGATACTGGAGTTTTGGAGTGATTACTTCAAGATACTTCAAGTAAATGAGCCATTTTCTTTCCTCTTTCAAATTACTTTGGGTTTAACTCATTGTTCTTAGAGTTTCTTCGGTTATAATTGAGTTTACTAATTTCCAGAAACTAGGATTTAGAACCTAGGGTTTAACTTTGGGCTTTCATGGCAAATTTTTGTGGTTTTAGGTTTGATCTAGTTCTCTCTTGGTGCGGCGGGGGTGCGATTTGATTTCGCACGGAGATTCAAGGGGTTTTGTTAATTTGGTAGGTGATTCCATTGTGTGTTCAATTTTTGTGAATTAGATTTCTGTTTTCATGGTACTCTAATGTTTACTTCAATTGAATGTTTCTGTAAAAATTGTTTTTAGTTGCATTTATAATGCAAATGAATTTTATGTTCCAATTTTTGGTGAAATTGAGGGGTTTCCATTCAAATCTTTTATTGGTCTATTTTGGGATGCCCCATTACTGAATTTTTGGTTTCATTAAATTATTTTGAACTGAAATTTTGTTTTAATAACTTAAAAGTGTTATCATAGTGTGAAAGGTGGATATCTTAAAGATCTTTGGGTGAAAAACAATGTGATGTTTTGAGAAGTTGTTTTATTGGAAATAAAATTATTTTATTGTGTGTTTCAAATGGTATAAAATGTGTGTAGCTACTGTAAAATTTGATTGTTACCAGTAGTGATATTTTATATGAAAAAGTATGTGTGTTGTTTGCTGAAATGTTTTGAGCACAAAAAGAGGAAGCCAGGGTACTTAGGTGGGGCGGATTTGTACTAGTACGGCCAGTGGATCGGATGGGTTTTGTCCCTGTTCCACATAGCATATGGATAACGACAACTCTAACTAAACTATTTGGATGATGATTGGGGACCAATAGGTTATGGGTATGTTCCCTACTAGTGGCTCGTGCACGAGAACGGATTTTTTTTATGGTTACTCTACACCGAGGTACGAGGTACATAGGGTCCGAGACAACCTAGTGCTTAGGGGTGTTCCTGATTTTGAAGCTCATAGGATTTGTGGTATATACCCTTGTTGTGGGTTGTTTTTGGCAGTACATTACAGTAGCTCACATTTCTATTTAATGTTCTAACATTCTGAAATTCTCAGATTGAAAACTGTTTTGATTTGAAAGTTGCATTTCGTTAAATTTTAACACTGTTTCACCTTGTGTATTAAAATTGCTTGTTTTGTTCACATTGTATTGCATACTATTTGGAATCAACTGGTGGTATCCTATTGGGCTTAGGATCACACCCTACTTACACCCCTTGGGTGTAAGTAGACCTGCTCATGCTTGACTCAGGTAAAGGGAAGGCTAAGGGTGATGGCGGTTCGGGATGTTAGTCCCCATCGTTGGGGCGGAGTTGCGGGGACGGCTTGCGGATGATGATCCCCTTGTCATGTGGAGTCCATGGGGATGTCTTTATGTTGTCATTATTTGTTTTTATACCACTTGTAGTGTCTTTAATATTATTTATTCAGATCTGGTTTTTTTAAGAATTGTTTATCATGAAAATTTCAGATTTTATTAATTGATTGTTTTTTATGATTTATGCTGTCATACTCGGGTAAATCTTTCCCAAACCAGATTTGTTTGATACCCGAGCACTTGTGCCAGCCCATGGGGATAGGGAACGCCCTTCGGGCCTTGCCACGGGCCGAGTTTGGTACCGTTAATGGTGGAGACCAGATCCGGTTCGTGACAAAATGATATCAGAGGTGGTTAATGTTTTTGGGTTATATTGTTATGTTGAGATGAGTCAGGATAGATAGGAGCTAGGACTGTCGGGGCTCGGGGTATTGGTTGTGAGTAGGGTGCCTGGCCTGCACCTCTCATGGCAGACCTTGAGTCACCAGAGGATGTTGGAATTTACTGATTGACTTCGCTTCCATGTGAGACGTGTGGGCTGCAGACCACATGTGGACATCTGGCAGATGTGGATTAGTTGTTTATTTTATTACAAGAATGTGTTTAGTTTGTTTATATTTGTTGTATTTGATTACAATTTTCAGAATTGTGGTATTGACTATTTTTTTGTGACTGTTGCATTTTGTAGCAACATGCCTCACCGGAAAGCTCCCACGCACCCACAGGAGGAAGCTGGAGAGAGTTCTCCCACGCCGATTGATTAGAGGCTTGTGGAAGCTGTTGTTCGGGCTATCCAAGCTTTGGGACAGGGACCAGCTCATGCTCTTATTAATGTTAGGGAAGAGGAGATAGGTCCTAGAAAAGATAAAGCACAAGAGTTTCTGAAAAACAAGCCTCCTGCCTTCCGAGGTAGCGCAGAACCCCAAGAAGCAGAAGAATGGCTCGAGAAGATCGAGCGTATGTTTGAGTTCCTGGAAACACCCGAGGAGCTCAGGGTGAAGTGTGCCTCCTTTCTGTTGGAGGGTCCCAGCCGTAAATGGTGGGAGTCAGTGCTTCAGTCTGGGAAGAATGACCAGATGCGCTGGGGAGATTTCAAGGCTGTCTTCAATGAACAATATTTCCCTGAGGTGTTGGCTTATTCCAGGTCTAGAGAGTTCATGGAAATTTTTCAGGGGAATCTATCTGTGATGGAGTATGCCAACCGTTTCGCTGAATTGGTTTGGTATGCTCTAGAAATTGTCTCTAATGAGAAAGCGAAGGCCCAAAGGTTTGAGAAAGGATTGCGACCAGAGATATACTCCCAGGTGTTCTTATTTAAGCTGAGGACCTATGCTGAGGTTGTTGATCGGGCATGCATGGTGGAGATTGATAGGAAAGGTACGGCTGGTTTCTATGGTTCAGTATCAGCAGTGGGTAGTGGCAGCTCCTCAGAGAAGAAAAGGAAGTGGGAGGATCATGTGAAGAAAGGAGGGGGCAGTTCAGGCCACTCTTCCAGGCAATTTTCTTCTGCGGCTTCTGATGCGAGATCGGTCGTGTGCCACCAATGTGGGAGGCCTGGGCATATCCGACCAGCATGTCCTCTTCCTCCGAAGCCTTGTTACCAGTGTGGAGGTATAGGGCATTTGCAGCGCTTCTGCGGTGTGGCACGTCCACTCCCAAGTGGGGGCAGGGTCAGTGGCTTCAAGAGGAGTGCCAACACAGTTCGAGCCGTCGAGGACTGGGGGATCTCGATTTGGTGGTCGTGGTGGTAGGGCTGGATCATCTTCTGGGCAGAGCCAGTTCAGGGCACAACCACAGTCTAGAGGTCGTCCTCAGGCAGATACTGGACATCTCCATGCAGTGGATCAGTCACCAGCAGGATCAGAGGCGGGACCGTCGACAGTTCGAGGTACCGTTCTGATCGCATCTTCTATAGCTACTGCTCTTTTTGATACTGGTGCCTCTATTTCATTCATTTCTGGACGTTTTGTGGACATTCTGAATTTTCCAACTGAGTTGATGTCTTTTGCGATGGAGTTGGTGACACCATTGGGAATGAAGAAGGAGCAGGGCCTCAGGTGCCCCTCATGTGCACTTTCTATGTTAGGGGTCGAGATGGAGTGGGACCTCTTGGTCTTAGATATGGACCTTTTTGATGTCATACTCGGGATGGATTGGCTAGTACACTTCCAGGCACACATCGATTGCTACAGACGGCGTGTGAGTTTCACAGCACCTGATGGGAGTCGTTAGGTTTTTCATGGAGAATGGGATCCACGATCAAGTCGCGCAGGGCCTCCAATCCTAGAGTTGGGAAGTTTTATCTTCCAGTTATCTTCGATTGTGCTAGAGGATGGTCTTTCCCTTGAAGGTGCACTACCTCGTGTAGTGAATGAGTTTCCCGAGGTATTCCCTGATGATTTTTTTGGTTTTCCCCCGGAGCGGGATGTGGAGTTTTCGATTGATCTGGCACCGGGAACACAGCCGATATCTCTTCCCTCCTATCGCATGGCCCCCACCGTGTTGAGGGAATTAAAGATACAGTTGGACGACTTAGAATCCAAAGGATTCATTCTCCCGAGCGTCTCTCCTTGGGCCGCTCTTGGGTTGTTTGCAAAAAAGGCTGATGGATCCCTCCGGTTGTGCATTGACTACCGGATGCTGAATAAGGTAACAATTAAAAACAAATACCCTTTGCCCAGGATAGATGATTTGTTTGATCAGTTGAAGGGGGCAAAGTGGTTCTCAAAGATAGACCTGCGTTCAGGGTATCATCAACTTAGGGTGAAGGAGTCAAATATCCCTAAGACAGCCTTCCGAAGCAGGTACGACCACTTTGAGTATTTGGTCATGCCCTTCGGATTGACCAATGCTCCAGCGGTATTTATGGCACTTATGAATAGGGTGTTCCATCAGTATCTCGATTCCTTTGTTGTGGTGTTCGTGGATGACATTCTGGTATACTCTAGCTTTGAGGAGGAACACGAACATCACTTGAGGATCGTTTTGGATACATTACGAGATCACCGCCTCTATGCAAAGTTGTCAAAGTGCACTTTCTGGATCAGAGAGGTGAGATTTCTGGGGCATGTGATCTCAGAGCATGGAGTTTCAGTGGACCCTGAGAAAATTAGTGTAGTCATTTCATGGGAGAAAATGAAGAATGTGTTTGAGATCAGGAGTTTTCTTGGCTTGGCCGGTTATTACAGGCGATTCGTTCGGGATTTCTCTTGGCTTGCTTCACCGATGACTTCCCTCACCCGGAAAGGGGTGAAGTTTGTATGGGGTCCAGAATGTCAGGAATCGTTCGAGGAGCTGAAGAGGCGGCTGACTACTACCCCCGTGCTGATTTTTCCAGAGGCTGGAAAGGGATATGTGGTCTATTGTGATGCTTCAGGTTTGGGTCTTGGGTGCGTGCTTATGCAAGATGATCATGTGGTCGCATATGGCTCTCGCCAACTTCGACCACATGAAAAGAACTACCCAACCCATGACTTGGAGTTGGCAGCGGTGATGCATGCTTTGAAGACTTGGCGTCACTACCTCTTTGGGGAGAAGTTTTTGGTACACTCTTATCACAAAAGCTTGGCTTATATCTTCTCGCAGAAGGACCTCAACTTGAGGCAACGTCGCTGGATCGAGTACTTGCAGGGGTTTGACTTTGACATTGTCTTTACCCCAGGCAAGGGTAATGTAGTGGCCGACGCTTTGAGCCGAAGAGTTCCAGTGCAGGCTTTGAGGAAGTCTAGTGATGAGTGGGCATTGATGGGTCTCTTTTCTCAGATGCATGTGGAGACCAGGGAATACAGTGGAGGGGCATTCTTGGAAATTGTACAGTTGACTCCTTCTCTATTGGAGTTGATTCAGCAGGAAAAACCCAGTGGTGATCTTTGTCAGCGGTCTAAGCAGTTCCTTCATGGTGGGGAGACATCCTCAGATTGGTCGTCGTCTCCCGAGGTCATCTTGTGCTTCAAGGGCCATTCTACATTGCCATTACCTCTACGGAAGGTGGTGATGCAAGATAGCCACCGGTCTCAGTGGGCTGTCCATCCGGGTTCCACTAAGATGTATTATGATGTTCGTCGGCAGTT
Source organism: Viscum album (assembly GCA_963277665.1). Lineage (NCBI taxonomy): Eukaryota > Viridiplantae > Streptophyta > Magnoliopsida > Santalales > Viscaceae > Viscum > Viscum album. The sequence continues at coordinate 1,037,250,925 of OY728140.1, read as the reverse complement.
TTGGTGGCCTGGTATGAGACGGGACATAGCAGACTTTGTTTCGAGATGCTACACATGTCAGCAGGTGAAAGCAGAGAACCAAAGGCCATCCGGTTTGCTCCAACCACTACCCATTCCTACCTGGAAGTGGGAAGAGGTTGACATGGACTTCATTGTTGGCTTACCTCGTACACTTCGGGGTAAGAATGCTATTTGGGTGGTGATTGATCATCTGACCAAATCAGCCCACTTCATTCCGATTAAAGATACAACTAAAGTAGATGAGTTTGGACATTTGTATCTTCAAGAAGTGGTGAGACTCCATGGTGTACCATCATCTGTTGTCTCGGATAGAGACCCCCGCTTCACTTCTCGATTTTGGGAAGGCCTTTAGAAGTCCTTGGTGTCTCAGATTAAGATGAGCACAGCATACCACCCACAAACGGATGGTCAGACAGAGCAGGCGAATCAGATATTGGAGGACATGCTTCGTGCATGTGTCCTGGACTTTGGAGGTTCTTGGGAGAGCCATTTAGAATTGGTAGAGTTTTCTTATAATAATAGTTACCAATCCACGATTCGAATGGCCCCTTTTGAGGCGCTCTATGGTCGGCCTTGTCGGTCCCCCCAATATTGGGCTGAGGTAGGAGAGACTTCACTGTTGGGGCCGAGCCATGTGCAGGAGACTTCTGAGAAGGTCAAGTTGATCATGCAGCGCTTATTGACAGCTCAGAGTCGTCATAAATCTTATGCTGACCGGAGGCGTTGAGACCTAGAGTTTTCTATGGGTGACAGGGTATTCTTAAAAGTGGCCCCTCGTCTGGGCCATCGTCGATTGGGTAAGCAAGGTAAGCTGATGCCACGGTATGTCGGACCCTTTGATATCACCAAGCGTATTGGTAAGGTGGCATACAGGTTGGCCTTACCTTCTCAGTTGACGTCTATCCATGATGTCTTCCACGTCTCTCAGTTGAAGAAATACAATCCGGATCCATCCCATGTGTTGAGTTGGGAAGAACTAGAGATAAAGCCTGACTTGTCTATCGTTGAGAGGCCGATGAAAATAGTGGACTCCCAAGACAATATACTTTGAGGAAAGTCTATTCCTTTACTCCGGGTTTTATGGCAGCATGGGAATGACACACATGAGACATGGGAGCGAAAGTCATGGGTCGAGGAAGAGTACCCATTCTTGTTTTCCATCGAGATTCATGTTGACTTTCCGGGGCGGAATGTCCTTAATGGTGGGAAGAATTGTCACATAAAAGGCATATTTTAATGGTATTTTTTTCATTTAATTTACATCTTTTCTTTTTCGGGGGTTTCCCAAGGCTTTAGGGAGGAATAGATGAGTATTCATGAATTGGGCCAAACCGTGAGCCCAAATCCAGATTAAAAAATAAATTTTGTATCTTTTATAAATTTATAATTTTTCAACATTTTTCATCAATTCAAATTCCTAATTGACCTCCCCTAACCTATTAACACCACCAAGGTAATTTTGAGCTTTTAGAAATCCAAAACCAGGGGTTATTTGGGTTTTTGTCTAAGGGGTTGGACCTGCCCGAAACCCCAATTCCTGTTTTAAAAATAAAATTTGATTTTGTTATAACTTATTCAATATTTGGGATTTTTTGGTGATTCTAAGTCTCACTCAAGCCCAAGTAACCCAGCCGCGCGTCTGAACTATCTCCCACCCATTTGGAGATCTGTAGAATCGCGATTGTGTGCCGATATTCATAGTGTTCCTCAAATCTCCCAGATTTGAAGAGGTAAAGTATTTCTTTCATAACTATCTCAATTCTCAATAGTTTTCCTCCATTCAAGTTTCTAAATGAGATAATAAATCTTGTTCGATCTTACCCTAAATTTGGGCACTTTTAAATTTCAGATACTAGAGTTTTGTAGTGATTGCGTCAAGATACTTCAAGTAAATGATCCATTTTCTTTCCTCTTTCAAATTACGTTGAGTTTAACTCATTGTTCTTAGGGTTTCTTCGGTTATAATTGAGTTTAATAATTTCCAGAAACTAGGAATTAGAACCTAGGGTTTAACTTTGGGCTTTCATGGCCAATTTTTGTGGTTTTAGGTTTGATCTAGTTCTCTCTTGGTGCGGTGGGGGTGCGATTTGATTTCGCACGGAGATTCAAGGGGTTTTGATAATTTGGTAGGTGATTCCATTGTGTGTTCAATTTTTGTGAATTAGCTTGCTGTTTTCATGGTAATCTAATGTTTACTTCAATTGAATGTTTATGTAAAAATTGGTTTTAGTTGCATTTATAATGCAAATGAATTTTATGTTCCAATTTTTGGTGAAATTGAGGGGTTTCCATTCAAATCTTTTATTGGTCTATTTTGGGATGCCCCATTACTGAATTTTTGGTTTCATTAAAGGGTTTTGAACTGACATTTTGTTTTAATAACTTAAAAGTGTTATCATAGTGTGAATGGTGGATATCTTAAAGAGCTTTGGGTGAAAAACAATGTGATGTTTTGAGAAGTTGTTTTATTGGAAATAAAATTATTTTATTGTGTGTTTTAAATGGTATAAAATGTGTGTAGATACTGTAAAATTTGTTTGTGACCAGTAGTGATATTTTATATGAAAAAGTATGTGTGTTGTTTGCTGAAATTGTTTGAGCACAAAAAGCTGAAGCCCAGGTACTTAGGTGGGGCAGATTTGTACTAGTACGGCTAGTGGATCGGATGGGTTTTGTCCCTGTTCCACATAGCATATGGATAATGACAACTCTAACTAAACTATTTGGATGATGATTGGGGACCACTAGGTTATGGGTATATTCCCTACTAGTGGCTCGTGCATGAGAATGGATTTTTTTTATGGTTACTCTACACCGAGTTACGAGGTACATAGGGCCCGAGACAACCTAGTGCTTAGGGGTGTTCCTGATTTTGATGCTCATAGGATTTGTGGTATATACACTTGTTGTGGGTTGTTTTTGGCAGTACATTACAGTAGCTCACATGTCTATTTAATGTTCTAACATTCTGAAATTCTCGGATTGAAAACTGTTTTCATTTGAAAGTTGAATTTCGTTAAATTTTAACACTGTTTCACCTTGTGTATTAAAATTGCTTGTTTTGTTCACATTGTATTGCATACTCTTTGGAATCAAATGGTGGTATCCTATTGGGCTTAGGCTCACACCCTACTTACACCCCTTGGGTCTAAGTAGACCTGCTCATGCTTGACTCAGGTAAAGGGAAGGCTAAGGGTGATGGCGGTTCGGGATGTTAGTCCCCATCGTTGGGGTGGAGTTGCGGGGACGGCTTGCGGGTGATGATCCCCTTGTCATGTGGAGTCCATGGGGATGTCTTTATGTTGTCATTATTTGTTTTTAGACCACTTGTAGTGTCTTTAATATTATGTATTCAGATCTAGTTTTGTTAAGAATTGTTTATCATGAAAATTTCAGATTTTAATAATTGATTGTTTTTTTATGATTTATGCTGTCATACTCGGGTAAATCGTTCCCAAACCAGATTTGTTTGATACCCGGGCACTTGTGCCAGCCCGTGGGGATACGTAACGCCCTTCGGGCCTTTCCACAGGCCGGGTTTGGGGCCGTTAATGGTGGCGACCAGATCCGGTTCGTGACACAATGGTATCAGAGGAGGTTAATGTTTTTGGGTTATATTGTTATTTTGAGATGAGTCGGGATAGACAGGAGCTAGGACTGTCGGGGCTCGGGGTATTGGTTGTGAGTAGGGTGCCTGGCCTGCACCTCTCATGGCAGACCTTGAGTCACCAGAGGATGTTGGAATTTACTGATTGACTTCACTTCCAGGTGAGACGTGTGGGCTGCAGACCACATGTGGACATCTGGCAGATGTGGAGTAGTTGTTTCGTTTATTACAAGAATGTGTTTAGTTTGTTTATATTTAATGTATTTGATTACAATTTTCAAAATTGTGGTATTGACTATTTTTTTGTGACTATTGCATTTTGTAGCAACATGCCTCCCCGGAAAGCTCCCACGCACCCACAGGAGGAAGCTGGAGAGAGTTCTCCCACGCCGATTGATCAGAGGCTTGTGGAAGCTGTTGTTCGGGCTATCCAAGCATTGGGACAGGGACAAGCTCATGCTCTTATTCCTGTTAGGGAAGAGGAGACATGTCCTAGAAAAGATAAAGCACAAGAGTTTCTGAAAAACAAGACTCCTACATTCCGAGGTAGCGCAGAACCCCAAGAAGCAGAAGAATGGCTCGAGAAGATCGAGTGTATGTTTGAGTTCCTGGATACACCCGAGGAGCTTAGGGTGAAGTGTGCCTCCTTTCTGTTGGAGGGTCCCAGCCATAAATGGTGGGAGTCAGTGCTTCAGTCTGGGAAGAATGACCAGATGTGCTGGGGAGATTTCAAGGCTGTCTTCAATGAACAGTATTGCCCTGAGGTGTTGGCTTATTCTAGGTCTAGAGAGTTCATGGAACTTGTTCAGGGGAATCTATCTGTGATGGAGTATGCCAACCGTTTCGCTGAATTGGTTTGGTATGCTCCATAAATTGTCTCTAATGAGAAAGCGAAGGCCCAAAGTTTTGAGAAAGGATTGCGACCAGAGATATACTCCCAGGTGTTCTTTTTTAAGCTGAGGACCTATGCTGAGGTTGTTGATCGGGCATGCATGGTGGAGATTGATAGGAAAGGTAGGGCTGGTTTCAATGGTTCAGTGTCAGCAGTGGGTAGTGGCAGCTCCTCAGAGAAGAAAAGGAAGCGGGAGGATCATGTGAATAAAGGAGGGGGCAGTTCAGGCCACTCTTCTAGGCAGTTTTCTTCTGCGGCTTCTGATGCGAGATCGGTCGTGTGCCACCAATGTGGGAGTCATGGGCATATCTGACCATCTTGTCCTCTTCCTCCGAAGCCTTGTTACCAGTGTGGAGGTATAGGGCATTTGCATCGCTTCTGCGGTGTGGCACGTCCACTCCCAAGTGGGGCAGGGTCAGTGGCTTCAAGAGGAGTGCCAACACAGTCCGAGCCGTCGAGGACTGGGGGATCTCGATTTGGTGGTCATGGTGGTAGGGCTGGATCATCTTCTGGGCAGAGCCAGTTCAGGGCACAACCATAGACTAGCGGTCATCCTCAGGCTGATACTGGACATCTCCATGCACTGGATCAGTCACCAGCAGGATCAGAGGCGGGACCGTCGACAGTTTGAGGTACCGTTCTGATCGCATCTTCTATAGCTACTGCTCTTTTTGATACAGGTGCCTCTATTTCATTCATTTCTGGACGTTTTGTGGACATTCTGAATTTGCCAACTGAGTTGATGTCTTTTGCGATGGAGTTGGTGACACCATTGGGAAAGAAGAAGGAGCAGGGCCTCAGGTGCCCCTCATGTGCACTTTCTGTGTTAGGGGTCGAGATGGAGTGGGACCTCTTGGTCTTAGATATGGACCTTTTTGATGTCATACTCGGGATGGATTGGCTAGTACACTTCCAGGAACACATCGATTGCTACAGACGGCGTGTGAGTTTCACAGCACCTGATGGGAGTCATCAGGTTTTTCATGGAGAATGGGATCCATGATCAAGTCGCGCAGGGCCTCCACTCCTAGAGTTGGGAAGTGTTATCTTATAGTTATCTTCGATTGTGCTAGAGGATGGTCTTTCCCTTGAAGGTGCACTACCTCGTGTAGTGAATGAGTTTCCCGAGGTATTCCCTGGTGATTTTTTTGGTTTGCCCCCGGAGCGGGATATGGAGTTTTCGATTGATCTGGCACCGGGAACACAGCCGATATCTCTTCCCTCCTATCGCATGGCCCCCACCGAGTTGAGGGAATTAAAGATACTGTTGGACGACTTAGAATCCAAATTATTCATTCGCCCGAGCATCTCTCCTTGGGCCGCTCCTGTGTTGTTTGCAAAAAAGGCTAATGGATCCCTCCGGTTGTGCATTGACTACCAGAAGCTGAATAAGGTAACAATTAAAAACAAATACCCTTTGACCATAATAGATGATTTGTTTGATCAGTTGAAGGGGGAAATGTGGTTCTCAAAGATAGACCTCTGTTCAGGGTATCATCAACTTTGGGTGAAGGAGTCAGATATCCCTAAGACAGCCTTCCGAAGCAGGTACGACCACTTTGAGTATTTGGTCATGCCCTTCGGATTGACCAATGCTCCAGCAGTATTTATGGCACTTATGAATAGGGTGTTCCATCAGTATCTCGATTCCTTTGTTTTGGTGTTCGTGGATGACATTCTGGTATACTCTAGCTCTGAGGAGGAACACGAACATCACTTGAGGATCGTTTTGGATACATTACGAGATCACCGCCTCTATGCAAAGTTGTCAAAGTGCACTTTCTGGATCAGAGAGGTGAGATTTCTGGGGCATGTGATCTCAGAGCATGGAGTTTCAGTGGACCCTGAGAAAATTAGTGCAGTCATGTCATGGGAGAAACCGGAGAATGTGTTTGAGATCAGGATTTTTCTTGGCTTGGCCGGTTATTACAGGCGATTCGTTCGGGATTTCTCTCGGCTTTCTTCACCGATGACTTCCCTCACCCGGAATGGGGTGAAGTTTGTATGGGGTCCAGAATGTCAGGCATCGTTCGTGGAGCTGAAGAGGCGGCTGACTACTACCCCCATGCTGATTTTTCCAGAGGCTGGAAAGGGATATGTGTTCTATTGTGATGCTTCAGGTATGGGTCTTGGGTGCGTGCTTATGCAAGATTATCATGTGGTCGCGTATGGCTCTCGCCAACTTCGACCACATGAAAAGAACTACCCAACCCACGACTTGGAGTTGGCAGCGGTGATGCATGCTTTGAAGACTTGGCGTCACTACCTCTTTGGGGAGAAGTTTGTGGTACACTCTGATCACAAAAGCTTGGCTTATATCTTCTCGCAGAAGGACCTCAACTTGAGGCAACGTCGCTGGATCGAGTACTTGCAGGGGTTTGACTTTGACATTGTCTATACCCCAGGAAAGGGTAATGTAGTGGCCGACGCTTTGAGCCGAAGAGTTCCAGTGCAGGATTTGAGGAAGTCTAGTGATGAGTGGGAATTGATGGGTCTCTTTTCTCAGATGCATGTGGAGACCAGGGAATACAGTGGAGGGGAATTCTTGGAAAGTGTACAGTTGACTCCTTCTCTATTGGAGTTGATTCAGCAGGAACAACCCAGTGATGATCTTTGTCAGCGGTCTAAGCAGTTCCTTCATGGTGGGGAGACATCATCAGACTGGTCGTCGTCTCCCGAGGGCATCTTGTGCTTCAAGGGCCGTTCTGTAGTGCCATTACCTCTACGGAAGGTGGTGATGCAAGATAGCCACCGGTCTCAGTGGGATGTCCATCCGGGTGCCACTAAGATGTATTATGATGTTCGTCGGCAGTTTTGGTGGCCTGGTATGAGACGGGACATAGAAGACTTTGTTTCGAGATGCTACACATGTCAGCAGGTGAAAGCAGAGCACCAAAGGCCATCCGGTTTGCTCCAACCACTAACCATTCCTACCTGGAAGTGGGAAGAGGTTGCCATGGACTTCATTGCTGGCTTACCTCGTACACCTCGGGGTAAGAATGCTATTTGGGTGGTGATTGATCGTCTGACCAAATCAGCCCACTTCATTCCAATTAAAGATACAACTAAATTAGATGAGTTGGGCCATTTGTATCTTCAATATGTGGTGAGAATCCATGGTGTACCATCATCTGTTGTCTCGGATAGAGACCCCCACTTCACTTCTCGATTTTGGGAAGGCCTTCAGAAGTCCTTGGGGTCTCAGATTAAGATGAGCACAACATACCACCCACAGACGGATGGTCAGACAGAGCGGGCGAATCAGATATTGGAGGACATGCTTCGTGCATGTGTCCTGGACTTTGGAGGTTCTTGGGATAGCCATTTTGGATTGGTAGAGTTTGCTTATAATAATAGTTACCAATCCACGATTCGAATGGCCCCTTTTGAGGCGCTCTATGGCCAGCCTTGTCGGTCCCCCCTATGTTGGGCTGAGGTAGGAGAGACTTCACTGTTGGGGCCGAGCCTTGTGCAGGAGACTTCTGAGAAGGTCAAGTTGATCATGCAGCGCTTATTGACAGCTCAGAGTCGTCATAAATCTTATGCTGACCGGAGGCGTCGAGACCTAGAGTTTTCTATGGGTGACAGGGTATTCTTAAAAGTGGCCCCTCGTCTGGGCCATCGTTGATTGGGTAAGCAAGGTAAGCTGATGCCACGGTATGTCGGACCCTTTGAGATCACCAAGAGTATTGGTAAGGGGGCATACAGGTTGGCCTTACCTTCTCAGTTGACGTCTATCCATGATGTCTTCCACGTCTCTCAGTTGAAGAAATACAATCCGGATCCATCCCATGTGTTGAGTTGGGAAGAACTAGAGATATAGCCTGACTTGTCTATCGTTGAGAGACCGATGAAAATAGTGGACTCCTAAGAGAATATACTTTGAGGAAAGTCTATTCCTTTAGTCCAGGTTTTATGGCATCATGGGAATGACACACATGAGACATGGGAGCGAAAGTCATGGGTCGAGGAAGAGTACCCATTCTTGTTTTCCAACCGAGATTCATGTTGACTTTCCGGGGTGGAAAGTCCTTAATGGTGGGAAGAATTGTCACATAAAAGGCATATTTTAATGGTATTTTTTCATTTAATTTACATCCTTTCTTTTTTGGGGGTTTCCCTAGGCTTTAGGGAGGAATAGATGAGTATTCATGAATTGGGCCAAACCGTGAGCCCAATTCCAGATTAAAAAATAAATTTTGTATCTTTTATAACTTTTTCATTTTTCAACATTTTTCATCCATTCAAATTCCTAATTGACCTCCCCTAAACTATTAACACCACCAAGGTAATTTGGAGCTTTTAGAAATCCATAACCAGGGGTTATTTGGGTTTTTGTCTAAGGGGTTGGGCCTGCCCGAAACCCCAATTCCTTTTTTAAAAATAAAATTTGAATTTGTTATAACTTATTAACTATTTGGGATTTGTCGGTGATTCCAAGTCTCACTCAAGCCCAAGTAACCCAGCCGCGCTTCTGAACTCTCTCCCACCCATTTGGAGCTCTGTAGAATCTCGATTTTGTGCTGATCTTCATAGTGTTCCTCAAATCGCCCAGATTTGAAGAGGTAAAGTATTTCTTTCATAACTCTCTCAATTCTCAATATTATTCCTCCATTTCAGTTCCTAAATGAGGTAATACATCTTTTTCGAACGTATTCTAAATTTGGGAACTTTTAAATTTCATATACTGGAGTTTTGGAGTGATTACTTCAAGATACTTCAAGTAAATGAGCCATTTTCTTTCCTCTTTCAAATTACTTTAGGTTTAACTCATTGTTCTTTGGGTTTCATCGGTTATAATTGAGTTTACTAATGTCCAGAAACTAGGAATTCGAACCCAGGGTTTAACTTTTGGCTTTCTTGTCCAATTTGTGTGGTTTTAGGTTTGATCTAGTTCTCTCTTGATGCGGCGGGGGTGCAATTTGATTTCGCACGGAGATTCAAGGGGTTTTGTTAATTTGGTAGGTGATTCCATTGTGTGTTCAATTTATGTGAATTAGCTTGCTGTTTTAATGGTACTCTAATGTTTACTTCAATTGAATGTTTCTGTAAAAATTGGTTTTAGTTGCATTTATAATGCAAATGAATTTTATGTTCCAATTTTTGGTGAAATTGAGGGGTTTCCATTCAAATCTTTTATTGGTCTATTTTGGGATGCCCCATTACTGAATTTTTGGTTTCATTAAAGGTTTTTGAACTGAAATTTTGTTTTAATAACTTAAAAGTGTTATCATAGTGTGAAAGGTGGATATCTTAAAGAGCTTTGCGTGAAAAACAATGTGATGTTTTGAGAAGTTGTTTTATTGGAAATAAAATTATTTTTTTGTGTGTTTTAAATCGTATAAAATGTGTGTAGCTACTGTAAAATGTGTTTTTGACCAGTAGTGATATTTTATATGAAAATGTATGTGTGTTTTTTGCTGAAATTTTTTGAGCACAAAAAGGGGAAGCCCGGGTAATTAGGTGGGGCGGATTTGTACTAGTACGGCTAGTGGATCAGATGGGTTTTGTCCCTATTCCACATAGCATATGGATAAAGACAACTCTAACTAAACTATTTGGATGATTATTGGGGACAACGAGGTTATGAGTATGTTCACTACTAGTGGCTCGTGCACGAGAATGGATTTTTTTTATGGATACTCTACACCAAGGTACGAGGTACATAGGGCCCGAGACAACCTAGTGCTTAGGGGTGTTCCTGATTTTGATGCTCATAGGATTTGTGGTATATACCCTTGTTGTGGGTTGTTTTTGGCAGTACATTACAGTAGCTCACATGCCTATTTAATGTGCTAACATACTAAAATTCTCGGATTGAAAACTGTTTTCATTTGAAAGTTGCATTTCGTTAAATGTTAACAATGTTTCACCTTGTGTATTAAAATTGCGTGTTTTGTTCACATTGTATTGCATACTCTTTGGAATCAACTGGTGGTATCCTATTGGGCTTAGGCTCACACCCTACTTACACCCCTTGGGTTTAAGTAGACCTGCTCATGCTTGACTCAGGTAAAGGGAAGGCTAAGGGTGATGGCGGTTCGGGATGTTAGTCCCCATCGTTGGGGCGGAGTTGCGGGGACGGCTTGCGGGTGATGATCCCCTTGTCATGTGGAGTCCATGGGGATGTCATTATGTTGTCATTATTTGTTTTTAGACCACTTGTAGTGTCTTTAATCTTATGTTTTCAGATCTGGTTTTGTTAAGAATTGTTTATCATGAAAATTTCAGATTTTAATAATTGATTGTTTTTTTTATGATTTATGCTGTCATACTCAGGTAAATCGTTCCCAAACCAGATTTGTTTGATACCCGGGCACTTGTGCCAGCCCGTGGGGATAGGGAACGCCCTTCGGGCCTTGCCACGGGCCGGGTTTGGTGCCGTTAATGTTGGCGACCAGATCCAGTTCGTGACAGTATTTATGTTTTAAATATCATATATATCATGTATATATTCATTTTATACTATTCCATAGAATTTGGAGATAAATAATTAAAAGCACCGTTCATGGAGACGGTAGGCCGTACGTACGCATGAACGCTACTTTGATTTTTTTGCCATATAAATGGAATTAAAAATAAGAGAGATATATATATTATAATTCAGAATGATACCCAGCATTTAGATTTAATATATTACATATATATCCTTTATATATATGTATATATATTAGTACATAACATTTGGAGATAAGAAATGAAATATACCGTTCATGGAGACGGTAAGCCGTACGTACGCATCAACGCTACTTTCATTTCTTTTTTTTGTATTCAACTGAATGAAATAATAAAGATATAAAGGTATACTATATTATAGTCGGATAACATATGTAATACCATTAATTCCATCCTTTATACATCCCATATATGGAAATAATGAATCAAATCACTTTGAGGGGGTGGTAGTCCGCACTTCCTAAAATGAAGATATCGCGTTTACCCATAATGGAAACCATAATGGTATGCCATAAATGAAAAATACAGAATCTTAAAGAAAAACATAAACATATTATATATCATATATAAATATAGTTAATTCTTAATGTACACCTTTTAAGGTGTTAAAAGAATGTTGAACAATCATCGTTTCGGGAGGCAGAAATTCGCCATCCACGGAAACAGTATGTTCTTTAACCATTAGATGTAGGTGTGAGTAAGTGTAGCTCAAATCCTTATTATAACAGCATCCTAGTATATTGAAGATACTTTATTTGTTACAAAATAAATGAATAAAAATAGTTTAGGGGGTTGGAGAAGCAAAATAACACCAAAAGATACAAGTGAAGACATTACTTTAAAATCGGGTAACTCCCTTTGGTTTGATCTCAAAGGCTACCTTAGGAAGCCTTCTGCCCAATGTGAGGCTTCAAGGAGTTATAGAGGGCTGTGGAGAGACAAAATGGGCAGGGGTTGGCCGAGGCAAAGGCTTTGGAAGGGTGGGTAAGGAGGTAGAGGTGGGGGCCTTTTATAAGAGGAGGGGAGGGGAACTCTTGGAAAGAAAAGAAATGTTACTTTATTTTAAATGAGTTTCGGATTTTAATGGTCCCAAATTGATTTTTTTCGAGGATAAGGAGATAAGGGTTCTAAATCCACCCATACAACAGGTTTTGGACATGTGTAGGTCTTAGATATTACATTATCTTTCCATTTTATTTAAATCGTTAAATAATGAGGTCATCACTACATCATAATGATGTCATAAATAATTTAATTTATTTAATGTCTAAAAATTATAAAAAAACTACTATGATGTAGGAAATATTTTTATCATTCCAATGAATATTTATAGTCAAAACTCTGACTTGTATAACCCCATGTAAAAATTGTTTTAGTTAAACATCTCATGTTTGTGTCATTTTTAATTTAACATTAAATAAAAAGATATTTATGTCATTTTCCAACCAATGTGGCTAAATGGGGTCCCCAAGTTGACCCATGGATTGTTTTGGTCGGCCATGACACATCCATGGATGGTAATACATGTGTCTAGGTCATTTCATTTTATTAAAACATTATTCATACCTTAAACTACACTAATTACCTCTAATCGCGATTAAAAACTTAATAAGTTACTATTCACCAAAAAAATTATTTTAATCCCATTGAACCAAATTTTACTTCTTAATGACAACCATTTATGTCAGATTTTTGAAATTCAAAACACAAATATGGAAAAATTTCATTTAAACGGGAAATCAGTTTTTATAAGTACCACTTAGTGGTTTCACTATTCATCAAAAATTGATGTTTTTCAGAAAATTACCAAAAGTTCTCCCTAAGCTATAATTGATATTCTGAATTCAAAAATGATGTATATTTTAAAAAATTAAAAAAATATAATTTGAATTAATTAATTTAATAATTAATTCCCGCTGTCAAAACAAATAGCGTGTTTTTATGAAACAAAATGTATCAAAAGATTGACACTAGTTTAAGTCTGATTTCCAAGTGAAATAAATTCCAACGACCACTATTGGATTAAATGGTAAAAATATATTCTAATTTCACTTTAAAACCAATTCAAAAGATAATATAATTATATAAATAATTTAGATTAAAAGAGATTTTGAATTATAATACAACATTTTTCACTATTCATAAAAATTTAACTTTTTCAGAAAAATACCAAAAATTTACAAAAAGTAAATTTTGAAGTCCTGATTCTAAAGAAGAATTTTATTTTGTCAAATATAACACATAAAAGTTTCAAAAAGTGGATTTAAAAGAGGTTTTCCATCAAAAGGCAGTTAATCGACATTTTAAAGAATATTAGAATGTTTACGTTTAAAATTGGATTCATTTTCATTTTTAATCCACTAACATTTATTCTAAAAAGTAAAAATATTTGACAAACATATATAATCATTTTGTAGTTAGTTCTGTTCATTCCCACCATTACAATGGCTAGGCGTTAACTACTATTTAAAATAATATTATTTTATTATTAGAGTGCAACGTAAGATTCCCAAGAAACTCGTTGTTGCGTGTTGGGTACCCTATCGAGCAAAGCATCCCTTTAATGTATTATTAATATTTTATTCAAAAATATGGATAAATATAAAAATTCCATATTCTTTATTTACCTGGAGTGTTACAACCTTCCCCCCTTTTGGGAATTGCATTCTCGCAATTTTAAAATTTAGCTTGGAAACATCCTTGAATGTCCCACAACGGAACAAGAGTCGGTAAAACAATAACTTTAAAATAAAGAAAGATAAGTACAGAGGTCACCTGAGTTAACCCATACTAGGATTCTATGTTGCAAAACATGGACATGGAGGAGAAAACATTGGGTCATGTTCTGATGGAGAGTGATAAAAAACATGTTTAGGAGAAAGTTTAACCCCAAGAAAATCACAAACTTGTGATGGGTTAAACAGTATTTGATTCCCCAGTAGGAAAAGTTAATAGAAAACATTTTTGTTTTACGCTAATTTTTATTGAGGAATTTATTCATACGGAAACATAATTACTTATCATGTTGACTTTCAACCTTTATTATATTTCTTACACAAACTCATATTTCCTCCTAAAGATGAGTATTTAGGAATACTTGTTCACTATAATCAACTTCTAAAGAATCACCTAATCCAAAAAAGAGATCTATATACTTCCCATGTATTTAGACTTTAACCAAATCCAAAACCAAAATGGTTAGTACAAGATCAGATAATCCAGAAAAGGATAACCCTTTATAAAAAGAAAATCTATTCTTAATCTCCAAAATTTTTCCAACAAAGCCCAAAGTTCAACGACGACCATTTGATAAACAATTTTTCATAAAATTCGTCAAAGTAAACAAAACTAAGATTGAAACCCATATATTTGAAGGATTTAGTCACATATTCTTCCAAGGTAAAAATTAACTTTCATCTCCAAATAACATCAGTTTCTCTTAAATTCTCATATTGAAAAGTAATTAACCTAATCACATATTCTCAATGATAGTTTATTCATTTCCATAGGTAACCCAAAATAAACTTACTCTTGATTCCTAAGATCATATAACTAAAAAGAATTAGTCAAAATAACCAGGGACATCACGTTGTCCAGTGGTAGGCGATAAATACCAGTCACACTTTGGTTGTGGGTTCGATTCCCACAGCTTTGTCCGATGTGACGGGTTGTCACACGGTCTGCGTGTTGTCATTTTTCCAAAACAATATAATTCATTAAACATTCCCCAAAACGAGATAAAATCTTCAAAAATAATCATGACATATTTTATCCTCAAGTTTATCTCATGCCTTTCATTTTCCATCATAACATATAATAACCCATAATTACCTCAAAAGTAAGGATCATATAAATTCTAATGGTTACCTTTATAATTATTACCTGAACTTCCACATCGATTGGTCATCTCGTACATGATGCATTACAGAACATACCAAGGTTCAAGTGGTTGATCATGACTCCTTGGTAGTTGGTTTAGAACAACAACGAGTTTCCTCATTGAATACCTCATTTCATCCAGTCTCTTAATAAGAGAACCAACACAGTTTCCATCAAACCTATTTTCACTTAGGTGCCTGCTAGATCCATCCATTCACCAAAAACAGAAATGACAGTGTGAGTATATCAACAAAACCATCATGTACTAATGAGGGAGATAATCAGTAAGATATACTTACTCATTCACTTTATCTAAGACTAGGACTCTTTCTGAAATCCTATCCATTATGGTACTGTAACTTATGCTTAGAGAATACCCTAACCTCTAAAAATATCTAAACAGACATTTGATACCAACTATAAGGCCCAATCATTAAACCTTACTTAATCTTGAGTTATTACAAGATTACACATTGAGGATCTTTTCAGGTTTAGAGTTTTAGATAATTTGCACATAACTATTACATCTCAAAAGATTACAAAGTAGAATCTTATACTAAGTTTCCATAAAATAAAAACTCTTAAAAAGAAACATGTCTAGTTCCATGTTTTAGGTAGCATGACTTTCCTTTGATCCCATCCTTGACCCTATTCCACGTTATGTCCTGTGAAAAACATTTCAAAAACTTGGGATGAACAAAAAAAGCTCAGTAAGGGACACACAAAGAATGAAAACTATTAGTTTTTCAAAACAACAAGTAAACCATCTATACATTATCAAAGTAATACATTTCACCTTTTCGAAGTAGTAAAAACTCTTCACTGAATAAAAGTTCATTACTTACCCTTTTGTAACCAAAATATTACCATAAAACCCATATAATGATCACATAGCATATAAAGGTAACTTGGGACATAAACATACTTAAGTGGAAGAACCATAAGGTCGAATTACACAAATATCACTTAATGGAATAGCCATTCGGCCAACTTCCATACATACATAATGGAATAGCCATAGGACCGACTTCCATACCCAATGCATTGGAGGTTATAATGTAACCACTCGTCCTGGTATTCACGGCACCACCCGTCATATGGTTTATCACGTAACCACCCGTAAAATGTCCAAGTACCATAATTACACTTAAACTATTGAAAATACAAACATTTTAATAATAACATTTCATTTGCAATCACAATAAGTAATTCCCAGATATTGAATTAATCAATCCATTTTCAAAAATCATTTAAAAGTGATTTTTGATTCAAAGTGTCCCATTCCACATTGAAGATTTTAATGGAATTATAATTTTAAAACATTAATGTCCATATAAATAAATAATGAAAACCATTTTGAAAACATGGACATTAATGATAAAGATTTATAATAATAAATATTTAAAACATTTAAAAGGATATTTTTGTTAAAGAGTTTTTAACAAAATGAGATACTCTTGAATACAAATAATTGCGGAATAACATTTAATCTGATCTTTATAATATCATGTGAATAACGGGATTCATGATATAATATGTCAAAGGACAATATACACACCATATAAAAGTGAATTGGTGCATAACAACAATGAAGTTTCAAATGAAATGTAAAATGATATGACATCCATTATAAAGAAGGTATCCTTAAATTAAGGATAAATCAATCTCATAATTATGTGTGAAAAATATAAATACACCCAATATAAGTGGATATTAATTGTAAAAAAATCAAAGGTCATTCACACATATTCAAAGGATGACATATTCAATAACAACATGTTGAACCCAAAGAAATCAAAATTGGGTTAAGAAGTTCCCTTGGTAAAATTGGACAGCCTAACGGCGTCACATAAAATTTTACAAAAAGGGTTGATGAGAGAGATAAAAAGGGCATCTCATCACTTGGAAATAAAATTTACATCAATAAGGATATAAAAGAACATATCCCAACATAATAGTATGTGAATTAAAAGACATAACAAAAGAATTATTTTAAAAAGTGGAGGGTGAAAGGTCCCCTTACCGAGTTGGGTAACTTTCGAAATGTACAACCCATGGAAGAAGGGTCATAAAATGAAGATGTGAATACCCATAAATGAAATTATACTACACAATGTGTATAATAATTTGAAGTACATACACCAATCAAAGGAATTTTTTGCAAATGTAGCATAAATCTCACGGGAATAAAAGTGAGATGAAAAATCTTTTACGAAAACTCGGCAGCCTAACGGCGCCACTTAAAACATTCAAAAATGGATTGATGAGAACAAATAGGTTCTCTCATAATATTAACATAATGTTTACAGAAAGAGTAATATAAAAGTACATACCCCAACATAACAATGATTTTCTTAAAATAAGTGACATAAATGGGAGTACTTAAAAAGAGAGAGGTTAGATCTCTTACGAAAATTCGGTAGCCTAACGGCGCCACTCAAAACTTCCAAAATGGATTGATTAGACATAATAGGGTCTATCATCATATGAACATAAAAATTACAGTAAGAGTAATATAAAACAATATCCCAATAACAAGAAAGATGAGCTTTAAAATGAATGACATAAAAGAGTGTACTTAAAAAGAAAGAGAGGAGTAGGATCCCTTACCTCGTGTCTGACATGACTCGATCGTTCTTTAATCTACTGAATAATAAAATTTGGTAAATTTATAATTTCTTAGAGACCTCTATTAAATATTACTATTCAGTTAATATCACATATTTTAATTTTATAATAAATGGTTAATAAAGTGAGTTTGTATCAGACGTTTTTGTCGATGTTCATTACATGAGTAAAAATTGAACTTGTTGGAAAATAATTTTCCATGTAGTTATAGGTACATCAACTCCAGAATAGTATTTATGTTTTAAATATCATATATATCCAGTATATATTAATTTTATACTATTACGTATCATTTGGAGATAAATAATTAAAAGCACCGTTCATGGAGACGGTAGGCCGTACGTACGCATGAACGCTACTTTCATTTTTTCCATATAAATGGAATTAAAACAAAATGGGAGATATATATATTATAATTACAGAATTATACCCATCATTTAGATGTAATATATTACATATATATCCATTATATATATGTACTTATAATAGTACATAACATTTGGAGATAAGAAATGAAATGTACCGTTCATGGAGATGATAAGTCGTACGTACGCATGAACGCTACTTTCATTTCCTTTTTTTGTATTAAACTGAATGAAATAATAAAAATATAAAGGTATATTATAATTCCTGTAGGATAAAATATGTAAAAACATTAATTCCATCCTTTATACTTCCCACATATGTCATTAACGAATCAAATCACTTTGAGGGGGCGGTAGTCCGCACTTCCTAAAATAAAGATATCGCGTTTACCCATAATGGAAACCATAAAGGTATTCCATAAATGAAAAATAAATAAGATTAAGGAAAACATAAAAATATTATATATAATATATAAATATATTGACATCTTAATGGCCACCTTTGAAGGTGTTAAAAGAATGTTGAACAATCATCGTTTCGGGAGGTAGAAATTCGCCATCCACGGAAATAGTATATTCTTTAACCATTAGATGTAGGTTTGTGTATTTGTAGCTCGAATACTTATTAGAAAAAATACTAGTATATTTAAGATAATTTATATGTTACAAAATAAATGAATAAAAAGAGTTTAGGGGGTTGGAGAAGAAAAATAAAACAAAAGGACACAAGTGAAGACATTACCTTAAAATATGGTAACTCCCATTGGTTTGAGCTCAATGGATTCCATATGAATACTTATGCCAAAAGTAAGGCTTCAAGTAGTTAAAGAGGGATTTGTAGAGACAAAATGGGAAGGGTTTGGCTGAGCCAAAGGCTTTGGAAGCGTGGGTAAGGAGGTAGAGGTGGGGGCCTTTTATAAGAGGAGGGGAGGGGCACTCTTGGAAAGCAAAGAAATGTTACTTTACTTTAGAATGCGTTTCAGATTTAAATGGTCCCAAATTGAAGTGTTTCAAGGATAAGGTGATAAGGGTTTGAAATACACCCATACAATAGGTTTTGGGAATGTCTAGGTCTTAGATATTACATTATCTTTCCATTTTATTTAAATCGTTAAATAATGAGGTCATCACTGCATCATCATGATGTCATAAATACTTTAATTTATTTAATGTCTAAAAATTATAAAAAAAATACTATGATGTAGGAAATCTATTTAGCTATCCATTTACTATTTATAGTCAAAACTATGACTTGTATAACCCCATGTAAAAATTGTTTTAGTTAAACATCTCATGTTTGTGTAATTTTTTACTTTAACATTAAATAAAAAGATATTTATGTCATTTTCTAACCAAAGTGGCTCCATGGGGTCCCCAAGTTGACCCATGGATTTTATTGGTCGGCCATGACACATAAAATGAGGGTAAGACATGTGTCTAGGTCATTTCATTTTATTAAAACATTATTCTTACCTTAAACTACACTAATTACCTCTAATCACGATTAAAAACTTAATATGATACTATTCACCAAAAAATTATTTTAATCCCATTTAACCACATTTTACTTCTTAATGACAACCATGTATGTCGGATTTTTGAAATTGAAAACACAAATATGGCAAAATTTCATTTAAATGGAAAATCAGTTTTTATAAGTACCACTTAGTGGTTTCACTATTCATCAAAAATTGAAGTTTTTCAGAAAATTACCAAAAGTTCACCCTAAGCTATATTTGATATTCCGAATTCAAAAAATGATGTCTATTTTAAAAAATTCAAAACATATAAGTTGCATTAATTAATTTAATAATTTATTCCCTCTGTCAAAACAAATAGCGTATTTTTATGAAACAAAATGTATCAAAAGATTGACACTTGTTTAAGTCTGATTTCAAAGTGAAATTAATTCCAATGACCACTATTGGATTAAATGGTAAAAATATATTCTAATTTAACTTTAAAACCAATTCAAAAGATAATCTAATCATATAAATAAATTATATTAAAATATGTTTTGAATTAAAATAAAACATTTTTCACTATTCAAAAAAATTGAACTTTTTTCGGAAAAATACCAAAAATTTACACAATGTAAATTTTGATGTCCTGATTCTAAAGAAAAATTTTATTTTGTCAAATATAAAACATAAAATTGTCAAAAAGTGGATTTAAAATATTTTCTCTATCAAAAGACGGTTAATCGACCTTTTAAAGAATATTAGAATGTTTACGCTTAAAATTGGATTCATTTTCATTTTTAATCCACTAACATTTATTGTAAAAAGTAAAAATATTTTAAAAGCATATATAATCATTTTGTAGTTAGTTCTGTTAATTCCCGCCATTAAATATATAGGCATTAACTACTATTTAAAATAATATTATTTTATTATTAGAGTGCAACGTAAGATTCCCAAGAAACTCATTGTTGCGTGTTGGGTACGCCATCGAGCATAGAATCCCTTTAAAGTAATATTAATATTTTATTCAAAAATATGGATAAATATAAAAATTTCATATTCTTTATTTAACTGGGGTGTTACAAGCAGGCCCCAACCCTCACATACTAAGTCTAATACATTCCTTATATGAAAATGATGAAAGAAAACATAAACCTTCGTATTAGAACTAGCATATGAAATGTTAATACATTAACCATAAACAATGAATGGTATAAAAAAACACATCCATATTCAAACATATCACAAAAATATCAATAAAATATAGAATATTTCTATATTATTAAATCGACTTCAAAAAAATAGAAAATCCAGTAATGGATTTTGACTTAGAGGAAATTAAATCTATTTGAGAGAAATATCTCTTTCTATTTTCAAATCATTTATAAGTCATGTAATTATTAATGAAAACATATATTTTGAAAATATTATTATAAACATGTAAGGTGTTATTCAAAGGTATTTTAACGGCAACGAATAACCACACCCTCTCTATAAGTTAAAAACCATTCTTACCTTATTTTGTCGAGAAGGTCATAAAGTACATTGTTTGGAAAACTACGAAAAGATTCCATTCTAACCATTTTATAAAAAGTCAATGAACAATTTAAATGAATTTTACCAATAATATAGTTAATTGTAAAAATGTTTTAAAATACATTTTTATGAAACACGGATGTGGATTATAAAGAGGTCCCAGTAGACACATACATAAAAAGAGCCTTGGATAAGTAAGGAGATCGTAAAATTATACCATACCTTGTACTTTTCATTGGTCGATGGTACGTTAACCACCAATATAATAGTTAAATGATTTTTATTATATTATACAAGAACTACATGCCTATATATGATATCATATATAAACTTTTAATATTTCTTTGTTATTAATATTTTGTAGTATCATTGTTTCAGGATTCTACTTATTCATTTTCCTTTATATGTTTTGTTTCGTAAGTCATGTTTATTATGGATAAGATGTATTAAATTCATATCTAGAATTATATTATGTTCTTAAATATTATTTTTAATAATCAAATGAAAATTATTTTTTAATGGTTACTATGGGGAATGAATCTCATCGTGTTCGTGGAGACAGTAATCCAAATGTACACATGAACGCTACTTCCTTTTCATTTTTTTATTTTAAAAATAAAAACAACCAAATGATACATAGATATATTATCATTATTATAGTATAATATAATATTTTATATATGTTATGTATTTTCATTAACACCATCCTTTATACAATCCATATATGTTATGAATGAGTCATATCACATTGAGGGGGCGGTAGTCCGCACTTCCCCAAATGAAATTATCGTATATATACAACATGAAAAGAATAATGGTATGATATAAAAAATAATTAAATAAGATTATAAATAAAATATATATCATAAATATCATATATAATTATAGTGACATCATAGTGGCCACCATTTGTGGTGGTAGTAGAATATTTAACCATCGTCATTTTGTGTGGGAGTAGTTCACTGTCCAGAGAAACATTATGTTATATACCCATTAAATGTAGGTGTGTATAAGTGTAGTAAAAATAATTATCATAAATAATACCTAGTATAATAAGGGTACTTTTTTTATTATAAAATAAAAAAAATAAAGGATGTTTATGGGGTTGGAGAAGTAAAATAAAAGAAAATAACTAAAGAGGAGATGTTAACTTTGAATCGGGTAACTCCCTTTAGTTTGATCCAAAAAGATTCCTGAGGTGCCTTCTACCTAAGTTAAATCTTCTAGGAGGAATATTGGGATGTAAGGATATTAATTGGAAAGATTTTGGACGATCCCAGTGGCTTGAGAGGTGTGAGTAAGGGGTTAAATGTGTTAACTTTTTATAAGGGAGGGGAGGGGCTATTTTAGAATGTTTGAAAATATTATTTTACTATATAATGATTTTTGGTTTCAAAAGGACCAAAACTCATTAATGTTAAAGTTAATATGACTCATGTTCAAAATAAAACCATAAAATAATAATTGTATAGGTTTTGGATATTTTTGTAATTTTTATAATCTCATTTATTTAAATCATTCATTAATGAGGTAATCACTGCATCATTAT
Organism: Viscum album; assembly: GCA_963277665.1. Taxonomy (NCBI): domain Eukaryota; kingdom Viridiplantae; phylum Streptophyta; class Magnoliopsida; order Santalales; family Viscaceae; genus Viscum; species Viscum album. The sequence goes on along the minus strand of OY728140.1, from coordinate 1,037,228,529 downwards.
TGTTCCTGAAATAATTTTTTTTATTTGATGTCTATAATCTATAAAAAGAGTATAATGATGTAGGAAATATTTTCATATCTCAAATTAATAGTTATAGTAGAAAATATAAATTATATATCCCCTTATAAAAATAGTTTTACTAAAAGATAAATGTTTTTGTCATTTTGGTCTTTACTATAAATTAATTAATATAAAGTGTCATTATCATTATCAAAGAGCACAATAGGGTCCCTAAATCAACACATGGATGCCCATGGTCGGATATGTATCATTAAATATTGTTAGTACACATCTTAGGGAAATTTAATATTATTATAATATTATTGTTTACTCTTATTTATCGGATTTATCCATTTAACCATGGTAAATAAAATATTTACCAATGTAATTTCTCATAATGACTAAAAATAAAACTAATCAATTTAAACAATTTTTACCACCTGATTCCAAATATGGAATAAATTTTTCCTAATTCAAAATTCAAAAGTTTCTGAAATTAATTTAAAATTATTTCCCTTTGTCAAAACCAAAAAGCACGTTTTTATGCAGTAAAAACTATCAAAAGATTGACATGTGTTTATATAAACATTAAATGCGAAATAACATCCAATTATTTATATTATATTAAATGAAAAATATATAATCTAATGATACTTTGAAACCTCTCAAATTTATAATTTATCACTATAAATTATTTTTATTAAATGAATTGGTTTTAATTAAAATTTAGTATTTTTCAATATTCATCAAAATATGAAAGTAATCATAAAAGTGAAAAAAAATTACCCTTAGATACTTTTGACATTACGAATCCAAAAATTACATCAAATTTAAAGAATAATTTTAATGAAATTTCCAAAAGTAGGTATTACTATCCATAATAACTAGTTTGATTGGTCGCAGTGTGTTAGATTTCGAAGTTGTGTACAAAGAAAGCTATTGTATTATTCAGAGAGAAGCATACCATGGATGTTTGTGGTGTTACATTATTCACAACTTCAGTTAAAAAGATCCTAGAAATTTAAAAAATACTACTACATAAAAATATTCAGGAGGATCATCATCACAAGTTCCTCGGGTTCCCACATTTCATCTTCCATCTTCTGATTTCTCCGTAGAACATTCACCAGACAAGTCATCTGGTTTCTCCACACATGTTCTATGGTATCAAGAATTTTGATATGCTATTCACAATAAGACAGGTTGGGTTACAGTTCTATTTTTTCATAGGTGAGTATACGTGTTGGTTCCGGCATGTATTTTCTAAACAGTGATACATGGAACACATCATGAACTATGGATATACATGGTGGGATTACGAAACGGTAAGCTAAAAATCCAATTCCTTCTAGATATTTGAATGTTCTAATGAATGTGGGACGTAATTTTCCTTTATTACCGAATATTATGACACCCTTCCATGGAGATACCTTCAAGAAAACATGATATCCTACTTGAAATTCAAAATTTTTCCTTTGGTTATCGACAAATATCTGTTTCCTACACTGAGCTTCTTTTATGTGGGTTTGGATAACCTTCACATTTTCTATTTTTTCCTCAACAAGTTCTAGGATGATGTGTTTTTTTTCACCAACATCATCCCAACAAGATGGTGTGTGACATATTTTTCAATATTACGCTTCAAATGGATCCATCTGAATACTTGAATGAAAACTATTGTTATAGAAAAATTCTACCAGAGGAAAATATTGATCCCACATACCTTGAAAGACAAGTGATCATGATTTCAAAATATATACCATCGTTTTAAAAGTCTGTTCTAATTTTCATTCAGTTTTATGGTGGTAGGTAGTGCTCAAAAAATGTTCATTATCCTAGGCCTTTTGAATACCATTCCAAAATCATGATGTAAAATGGGGATCATGGTCAGAATCAATCGATAGGGGAACTCCATGAAGTCTTAAAATTTCTTTAATATATTGTGTTCCTGAAATTCATGTGGTAAATATCTTCTTATAGTAATAAAATTATATGACTTTGTAAGACGATAAAAAATAACCCATATTGCATCATTACTTCTAGGATTATTTCATATCCCCATCACAAATACCATCATAATTTCATCTCATTTACACTCAGGTATGGGAAGTGATTTCATGACTCCTCTAGGATGTTGTCTTCCAGATTTCACATGATGAAAAACCAAACATCTTGATACATAATAACAAATCTCTCTCTTCATTTTTTCACACCAAAAATGTTCCTTCAAATCACTCTATATCTTAGTGCTACCAGGGTTTATAGAGAAATTGGAACTATGAGAATCAACCAAAAATTACCTTTTTAGATTAGGTATTTCATGAACACAGTGTCTCTTCCCAAATTTCAAAATCCCATCATCATATTCGAAGTTGATTAATCTCCCATTATTAACAAATTTAATTTTTTTGAAACTCTTAATCATCAGTCTGTGAACTATTTTTCCTTCCTAGTAATGATAGTTTAGGATGATTTTGATAAAGTATTAATGATTCACCTTCCATTATTATTACCATATCCATCTTTACAAAATCCATGAATATAAAATCCCTTTCAAGACTCATTTTATTCAAAACATCGTGATACTTTCTTCTCAAAGCATATGTAACCTTATTTTCCTTCCCTAAGTGGTAGTGTATTGGGAAATAATAATACATTATTAGATCAATCCTTCTCATTTACCACATGTTGAGATATTTCTGTAATAAAATATTCTTCATAGTCATTTGATCAGTATATATCTCACATTTTTCACAATAAAGATAGTGTCTCCATATCTAGTAAGAAAATATTATAGCTAGTAACTCAAGATCATGAGTAGGTTTTTATTTTTCATTAATTTTTAGTTGTCGCGATGCATATGAAAATATTTTATCATTCGTCATAAGGACAAAACCATGTCCTTTCTTTGATGCATATCAATAAATAACAAACCCATCATTCCCCGATGGTTGAATCAATATACGATCATTGACTAATATTCTCATCAGTTCTTCAAAAAATTCATCACACTCTTTTTTCCAAACAAATTTAACCCCTTTACGTGTGAGTTTGGTTAATGGGTTATCTAATAAGAAAACAATATATACAAAACACTGATAATAACCCACTAAACCAACAAAACTGTGTACCTCAATTATTCTCATCTGTGCTGGCCATTCGTGAATTTCTCTTGTCTTTGAAGGATCAACAATGATTCTATACATAGAGAAAATATGACCATGAAAATACATCTCCTTATGATAGAATTCACACTTGTTAAACATATCATATCATTCGTTTCTTTTAAGCATTTTCAGAATAGCGTACAAGTGATTTTCATGATCTCTTCAAATTTTAGAGTATACCAATATATCATCAATAAATACCACTAAAAATTCATCAAGTTATTCCTTGAAAACTCTATTAATTAGATCTATGAAGACAAATGGAACATTTTTAATCCCAAAAGGCATTATTGTAAACTCGTAATGCCCGTACATGGTTCGAAATGAAGTCTTCGATATTTCTTCCTTCTTCATGCATAACTGGTGGTATCTAGATCGAAGGTCAATCTTTGAAAAATATTGAGCTCTATGGAGTTGATAAAATAAATCATAAGTGTTAGGTAGGGGATAGTTGTTCTTTATTATTATATCCTTGATATCCTGATAGTCAATGTACAACCTCATAGATCTATCTTTACTCTTAAAAAATGGACTTGGGTAACCCATAGAGAAACAATAGGGAGAATAAATCCTTTATTACTCAAATCCTATCATTGTTTCTTTATTTCAACTATTTCTATAGTGTCCATTCAATAAGGGGTCTTTGATATGGGCCTGAAACCAGGAATTAAGACAATGGAATACTCAATTTCTCATTCTGAATGATGTCCAGGAAAATACTCTAGAAACAAAACAACATATTCTTGCACAATAGGTACATATTCTATTTTAACATTCCATTACTCACCCACATTTAATTCATTCTCTTCCTCCCCCAAAATAGAATTTAGTAGAGAAACTGGGGGTGGATCTAGATAAGAATCAGATTGGGATGTTTATGCTTTAAAGATGTGGTTCTCCTTGTCATCATTGATATTTTTAACCTACTTCTTCTTATAGTATATTTTCACATCATGGTCTGAAAGCCAATCTATACTAAGGATTATGTCTAATTAAATAATGGTTATGACGATGATATTAGCGGATAATGAAAATTTATATGCCCTAATGGGAACCGATTCACAAAACATTGCTGCAATGATCATCCATTAAGAGTTTTGATTGACAACTATGTTGTTCATTCAAATTAAAATTATCTATTTTTTTTGGGAAACTGGAAAGATATCAAATATTGAGATAATATAGAATGAAATAAAGCAATTCTTATATTTGAGAAAACCATTAAATTACCTACAACCACGTCATTCAGAGCTTCAAACTCAACTGTAGTGATTGTATAAGCCTGGTATTTCTCTCATGGACTTTTTTGAGGTATGTTTACCTGGTGCTTATGACATTTAGGAGCCTCATTTCCCCTCACCATAAAATTGTTGCTTTGAAAATTGGTAGCTTCTTTTTTCCCATTATAATGAACATCATTATGGCATATCCTTCCACATTTGTAGAATACTCATTTTCCTTTTAGACATGCACAAGAGTGATTCCCTCCACCATTACCACAGGGTGGAAATTCTACTCCTCCCTTCTCCCATGTGTCTTTATTTCATTTCCCAGATTGTCCAGCAGATCTCTTCTTATATTTCTATGCTTTATTTTCATATGTCATAGATAATTTTTTTTTCTATCTTGAGAGAACATGAGACAATATCTTCGTAAGATGATAAGGATGGTGAGACTAATGATCAATGAAGAAATGGTTTTAACCCATAAAATAATTGATCAATCATACTCCTTGGGTTACTTATATAATCTATTAAATACCTTGCTAACCTTGTAAAGTTAGCCTCATGCTTTGTGACACTCTCATCCTTCTTTTGCCTTAGACTCTAAAATTTCTATTACATATCCGCTCGATGGTCATGATGAAAGTAATTTTCTAAAAAAATATCTTTAAACTCCCTCCATTCCATACTTTATACCTCTTCATCATCCTTTGGGGTTTTAATCCTTGACCACCATTGATCTTTTTCTCCATTGAGGAGATAAATTGTCATGACAAATTTTTCCATTTCTCTACTCCCCAAAGCATGAAATAGTTTTTTCTAAGGAACATTTACATTGCTCAGATACATATGGATTTATAGCCCCATTTAATTTTGGTTGTTTTTTAGTCATGAAGAGGTCTATCATTGATCATCCATGTTGTTCATCTGGGTTCTCTATATGGGTAAGGTTATTATTCATTACCTGAGTGAGTTTTCCCAGTATAGTGATAAGCTGATTAGAACAAGTTGCATCACAAGCTCCACTATAATTATATTGAGTAGGAGAAAATCTCTACATAGATTAAATTCATTTATAAGGTTTCCATTCTTTCCACTGGGAAGTATTTCTAAACAACAGCATAAACTACATTAGATAATGAATCACAATACATAATTCAATACTTGTAAAAAAATTTACATAAATTGAATAGTTTATGGATATAATTCAATATCAAGAAATTTTTTTCTTTGAGGAGGTATATACTCATAAATCCTTTATAATGGTTTATAATGAAAATATGAATTATCCTAAGAATATCCCCCATGACTGTTGTAACTAAGAGTGCAGCAAGGATTTTTTTCGTGTACCAGGATACCCCGGGTCAAGCATGAAACTCCTTATCAGAGTTATCACTCCATGGTACATATGTACCAAAGTCACCTCTACCTGTTCATATCTAGACATGGATGTATTGGTTGAAAAATTCACAAAATCTCTACATTAAAATAATTTTATAATGTTCTTCTCAACTAATCCTAAAATTTTATCTTAGGGTACTATTCTCAAATCAGTGTTTTTCTATGTCAAGTTTCCAAGGTTTGTATTAAACTTCCACTGATACCAACTATAATCCCTTGAACCTAGTTACCCATATCCTGTGCATTATTACATAACATTTTCATGATACGAGGAATCATTTCACAAAAGGCCGATAAGTTTAGTAGCCTTGGATGTACTAGATACATACATAAGTTCTATATTAAAACATGGGATAAAAACAACAACAACATTTCGTCCCCTTTGAACACACTTATAACCAATAATGTATCCCTATAGTTCAACCATAAAATACATCTTCTCATCCATGAAAAAATAAAACATATAATGGGAAGAGCTCAGATGCACATTAAGGATAACAATATAGCAGAAACTTCATAAAAATGAATAATGATTTAAGGAAATGTATAAAACAAAAAAAAACTTTTAAACTTAAACATCCACATAATATGGCACCAATAAATAAAATAATGCCATTTAATTATTCCTATGTATATTCTACTAATCTAATAATAACATTTAGTTCCAATTTCTAATTTTATAATGATGTAATGCATAATTTCAGATATCATAAACACATATTCAAGGCCTCATGCCAAGACTACAAATATGATTTTGTCAAGGCATTGTGCCAAGACACTAGTTTTTCTCATGAGACCTACTGATTCATCGAGGAACTATAGCGGGCTCCACCCATCACTTACAAAGTCAAATTCATTATTACATAACATTGGCATGATACAAGGGATCATTTCATGGAAGACCAATCGTTTTAGTATTATTGGATAGAAGATACATATATAAGTTCAACATTACAACTTAAAAATAAATACAACATTAATTTGTTCCATTAGAAACATCCAATCCTACTAGATTACACCTGCAAGTAACTCATAACTAACTGCTTCATATACTTGTAAAATGAAATATATGAAATGGGTGAGGTCAAACACTCATTAAGAGAAATAAATATAGCAGAAGATAACATAAAAATTAATCATGGTTAATAATTGAAAACACATGCCTTTAAAAATAATAACTATGTACACTTAATGGAAACAATAAGAGCTAAGTAAATAATTCCCTAATAAAACTTTTTTGTTGGTATTCTACTAGTTTAATAATGACTTGATCCGTCAATATTATTTTCATAATGGGGGAATGTATAATGTGGTATATTCTGAATCATTTTATCATGGCCACGACCAAGGAGTCTAGAAATGATTAAGGACTCGGCCAAAACCATATATCGAATTGGGAAAGGCCACATCCAGTTCCACGTCTAATTGTCTCTTGAGACCTACTGATGCACTGAGGAGCTAAAAATATCTCCACCTGTCACTTACTAAGTCATGTACATTCCTCATATGAAAAGGATGAAACATAACATAATCATTTGTAAAAAATTGGCATACAAAATGTTAATACATTAACAATAAACCAATAATGGTGTAAAAATAACACATCCATAGTCAAACATATAAGAAAACCTCTAACAAAAAATAAAAGATTTGTATCATAATAAATCAACATCAAACAAGTATAAAATCTATTAAAGGATGTAGACATAGATGAAATGAAAACTTTTTGAGAGAAATGTCTCTTTCTATTTTGAAATAATATTAAAGTCATGTAATTATAAAAGAAAAAAATTATTTTGAAAAATTTCATATATGGTTGTAAGGGTAGCTTCAAAGATTTTATAATGGTATAGAATAACCACACCTTCTTTATATGTTAAAAACATTATTACATTAATTTTTCTAAAAGGTTATAAAGTACCTTGTTTGGAAAATTACAGAACGATCCCAATCATACCATTTTATAATAAGTAAAACAACGGTATAAATGACTTCAAGACAGATTCTATTAAATAGTAAAAGTGTTTTGAAATACGTTTTGATGAAAGAAATATGTAGATTATAAAGAGGTCCCAGAAGAAACATACGTAAAAACAACCTTGGATAAGTAAAGAGATTGTAAAATTAACACTTACCAAGTACTTTTCCTTGGTCGAGGGTACGTTAACCTCATTTATAATAGTTAAATTATTGTTATTAAATTACACAATAACTGAATTAATTAATATGATATCATATATTTTCTGCTAATATTTCTTTGTTCATAATATTTTAGTAGTATCATTTTTTTGGAAGTTAACAGATTCATTTTCCTTTATATGTTTTGTTACGTAAGCCATTTTGTTATGGATAGGATGTATTTGATTAATATATAGAATTATATTATGTTCTTAAATATTAATTTTAATTATAAAATGAAAATTAATCTTGAATGGTTATGATGGGGAATGAATCTCATCGCGTTCATGGAGAAGATAATCTGTACGTACACACGAACGCTACCTCGATTTCATTGTTTTTATTAAAAAAAATAAAACCAAATGATAAATAAGTATATTATTAATCCATTATAATTTTATATTTTATATATGTTATGTAATTTCATTAAGACCATATTTTATATGTTTCAGGTATGGTATGAACAAGTCATATCACATCGAGGGGGTGGTAGTCCGCCCTTCCTTAACTGAAAATGTCATATATATATATATATATAACATGAAAAGAATAAAGGTATTACATAAAAGAGAATTTATGAATCTTATAGATAAACTAAATATCATATATATAATATATAATTACATTTCCATCATAATGTCCACCACAAGAAGTTGTAGTAGATGAATGAACAATCATCATTTCATGAGGCAATAGTCACCTTTCACAAAAACATTACGTTATATACCCAGTATATGGAGTTGTGTGTATGTTTATTTCAAATACATATCATAAAAACAACCTATTATATTGAGGACACTATTTTTGTTATAAAAAAAATGAATAAAGAGATTTTAGGTGGTTGGAGAATTAAAATAAAAGAAAAGAACTTAAGAGGATATGTTACCTTTAAATCGGATAAATCCCATTGGTTTTGACCAAACGGCTACCTTGAAGTGCCTTAGGAATATGGTAAGTCTTTTATGTGGAAGAGTGTGATGTAGGGAGCTTAATTGGGCCGTTTTTTTATGATCCAAGGGTTATTAGAGGTGTGAGTAAGGAGTTATAGTTGATAACTTTTTATAAGGGAGGGGAGAAACTCTTTTGGAATGTTTGAAAATATTATTTTATTATATATTTATTTTGGATTTATAGAGGTCCAAACTCATTAAAGTTGAATATACGATGACTGATGTTATAAATATAATAATCCAATAAGAATCGGATAGGTTCTGGATCTTATATTAATTATTATAATCTCATTTATTTAAATTATTCATTAATGAGGTAAACACTACATCATTATTGTGTCATAAATAATTACATATTTTTGATGTCTAAAAATTATAAAAAATAACATGATATTGGAAATGATTTTATATATCAAATTAAAATTTTTAGTTGAAAATATAACTTATATAACTGCAATTAAAAATTGTTTTACTATAAGATATATGTTTTTTGTCATTTTGGTATTTAATTTAAATTAATTAATATAAAGTGTCATTATCACACTCAAGTGGCTCCATGTGGTCCCAAAAACGACCCAATAATTCCCATGGATTGCAATTTATCATTAAATAGGGTTAGGACACGTTTTTGGGTAATTTAATATTATTATAATATTATTTTCTACCCTTATTTACCGAAATTACCCCTTTAACAATGGAAATGAAATATTTACCGACATAATTATTTATAATGTATATAAATAAAAGTTAATTAATTTAAAAATTTTGACCCCTTGATTCCAAATATGGAATCCATTTTTCCAAATTCAAAACACAAAAGTTTATGATATTAATTTAAAAACAATTCTCGTTGTCAAAACCAAAAAACGAGTTTTTAAGCAGTAAAAACTATCAAAAGATTGACAAGTGTTTATGTAGACTTTAAAAATGAAATTACATACAATAAACTACATGATATTAAATAATTAAAATATAATCTAATGAAACTTTAAAACCACTCAAATATATAACTTAACACAATAAATTATTTTGATTAATAAAGGTGTTTTTAATTAAAATATAGTATTTTTCATTATTCATCAAAAAATGAAAGTTATCGGAAAAGTGCCAAAAATCCCTGCTATTCTAGTTTTGATATTACTAATCCAAAAATTATGTCAAATTTAAATAATAAAATTTATAAAATTTTAAAAAGTGGGTATTATTATTCATAATGGCTAGTTTGATTGGTCGCGGTGTGTTCGAACTCAAAGTTTCATACAACTCAAGCTATTGTATTATTCAAATAGAAGCATACCATGGAAGCTTGGGGTGTTACATTATTTAAATGATGTCGCATTGTATTTAGAATTAGATAAGGATTTAGATAACTTTATAGGTTATGCTACTGTCATTTTGTTATATTTTTAGATTATTGGACACCATCTTGGTTTACTAAATCTAAGGATGATACTAATTTTGAAGACATGTGAACCATTTTATGATTTTATTTCATGATATTTTAATGATATTAATGATATTTCTCTAGATGTTTATTATTTCATTGGACTTTTCTGTTATATATTACCCTTATGTTTAACATGTGATTTTTTTTGAATATTATTTTAGAGACAATTTATAATATTTAGGGGTCATATACAAAAAGTTCTAGATAACCTTTTGGTTAAATATGTCATTTGATGTCGATATTGTTATGGTTAATTTGGATAATGTCTTATCATATGTTTTTTGTAATATTATAGGATTAAGAATAACTTATAAATAGTTATCTATTATTGGATTTTTTTTCAAAGTAAATTATATTATTTATATAATTAAAAATGGGTTAAATATTTTAAAAATAAAGGTTTTTTATTGATTTTATATTTAGTTGGCTCATGTTATTTTGGGAAAGGATTAAAATATTATTATTTTAAAATTATTAATGTATACAAATTTTGGGTTTGAGATAATATTTTTGGATATAATTATTAAATATATTTTGGAAGCATATTTTATCAAATATTTCTGATTTTCAGGATTCAGTTTTGGTTAATAATTTTTTGAATAAGTTTAGGTTTAGTTATATTTGGAATGTTTTATATGTAATTTTTTGTGTTATTTCAGATATTTTTTAGATTCCTCTATTATTCATTTATATTACTTTTCATTCATATTTGGTATTATCTAAACATATTAAGAGGTATAACATGTCATAATTTTATATATATTATTATCGAGAAGATGATGATTTGCATGATTGAGGTTTGAAAATTTCTTCATGGTCATTCATCATTTACAATTTTATATATAAAATAGGTAACAAATGGTTGAAACAAAAAACAAATAGCTGAAATTGGGTTTATGTAATTGATATAAATCATGAAAATATATTTTCTAATAATTAGAAGTAAATTTAAGTCTCAAGTAAAATGTTGACAAATCTTTAAATTATTATATAGAGAACATTACTTGTCTACCAAGGTACACCTAATTTATTCAAATGTATGCGTCATAAAAATATGTAAACATTGGATTTATAAACCTATAAGGTATTTACTTGTTCTAATATACAGTTATTTCATGTAATGGTTTTTTTCACCTTGTTCGATACTTTTAATGTTTTTGGTTATTGAAGATGTTCGTAGGAGGTTCTTATATTTTTTGTAGAATCTGGGGGTGAAAAAAAAAATACTGAAAGGGTTACGTGTCATGTAACTATATTACATGATGTGATGTTTGGTTTCACTACTTTTCTTGGGTGGTTCATCGAATGTAATGTTTTTTATCTAAAAGTAAAATAAATCAAAAGGAAACAGGTTTTTTGGTGAATTTCTCAATAGGTAATTGTGAAATGGAATTACATGTCATGTAATATCCCACTGCAATAAATTTTTTCCAGCCAATTGGGATTCAATCCTTATGTCTACAATGACCCTTCCTTTCCCCCAGGTGACCCAATGACACATATTCAGCTTTTTGAGGATTCATAAGTCAAGGATTTATTCCTAACATCCCTTATTAAATCTACTGTGATCCATAATTGATATAACATGAATTCATTATCCTTTCTTGTAGTTTTTTCTTTTTTGGTCTCATTCCCCTCTATTTTCATAATTCAATGTGATATTGGTTGTTATCCCATGGTTCTAAATCATATTTTATTCAGCAATTGTTTTTGAAGTGGTTTCGTAGAATCCTTGGATGGATGTAGATCTTCAGGGAGAGGCTATCAGAGATTCCTTACATGGAATGTTCTTGTGTGATATTTGTTGATACCCTTTATAGTTATAATTTCATTAGTTTATCATCAATTTTCCATCAAGTGGGAGGCGTAATCTTTTGATTACTTGTATATTTTGGTTTTACCAAATAAATCACTTATAAGAATTGACTAAATAAAATTTAATGGGTTATAGGGAATAATTTTCACATAATTTTACAACATGATGTTTATTGTTTTATTTTGATTATATAGGCTAAATGGCCCCCTAAATATTATTGTTGGTTGTGGATTTACTTGTCCTAGGTATGTGTGTTGAGGTTGTTTCTTGATCAGTATTATTTGGAATCACATGAGACTATAAATTATTTAATCTGGTATATCTGACTAATGAATGGATGACCCAATATCACACATTTCTATGATAAACATTGAATTAAACAAGTTCAATTAAATAAGGTATTTCTTGATAAAGTATAATTTTTTTCCTATGTACATGGGGTGATGTTATGTGTAGGTTTTCACTGGTTTGTGTGGAAGATTTTTTGTGAGATCATTTGTTTGCAGAGGGATAGCGTGGGTGGTGTATTGGAATCTCGATTTGATAGATTTATGGATTCTGGAATGGATGAGAAGTGTTTCGCAGCGGGGTTGTGAAACTAGTTCTGTTGTAAATTTTTATGGGTTTGGGTTGTGTGTTGTTGGTTGGTTCTGTTGGAAGATGACCTGAGTAGGATGAGTTTGAAAGAGGACAATATTAATTGGTATCAGAAATTTGACAAGAGTTTCTCCATTAGTAACATGAAAAAATATCCACCCTATATCTATAGATCTATAGATGATATACTATGAATGGCTGTTTAATTTTGATGAAATTTGACCATATACTTTTTCTAGGCTCTTCACCTTTTGAGAACCTTGTTTCTTGTTATGTTTCACGTGTAATCATTTCATAGGTAGATTATGAATAGATAAATGAATATTTTATTAAATAATGACATTTTTTAAATAAATTGGAAGGGAATGTGAATCAGTTTTCATGGAATGTTGGTTAGTGTTAGGAATTTTCAGGTAGTAGAAAAGATGGCAGTGTTGTCGGTTGGCGGTTTGTCTGAGAATCCAAAATATGGGATTGAGTTTTGTTATCAAATTTGTATATACCTATATTTTCCTTGTGATTTCAATACATGCCCCACCCTAGTTGATGAATATGTGTTGAACACATCAATTTTAAGGAGGGAAAGTATGTTTCTCAAACATCCCAATGAGAGGATGAATATCTAGCCAGTCGATCTTCTATGCTTCCTCTTCATGGAATTTATAGCCCATGATTCTTCAGAAAAGTTGTAGTTTGGTGATGCCCAAGTGTATGCAAGTGATTTTTTCTTTCTCAGGTGTCTTCAAGGCGAGATGTTGTGTGCTTTCCTAGGTGTCATTAAAATGAGATCAATTGTGCTTTCTCAAGTATGTTTGAGATGGGATGTTGTTTGTGGACTAGGTGTTTGTGGGTGGTAAGTGATGGGGTTCTTAGTACCCTTGTCTAAGGATGGATTTGAAGAGGCCTATGGATGAGGTTTTGGTGGGTGGGATGTTGTTTTTGGCCTCGTGATCTATGATTGGGACTAGATGTGGTTTGTGGCCCAGGTGTGTGTTGTCGGGTATTGATGCGGTACATTCAGAAGAGCTAGGATCATGAGTATATTTTTCATTATGAAAGTACATAAAATCAGTGGGATGTGGTGAGGGGTACCCCATCATTAATGTTCATTTTATTAAATTACTTTACTTGAATTATTTGGTGAGTGTTCCTTTCTGAGGTTGGGATGGTTAGTATATATATTTGGTGTTGATTGGTTCTATTGTTTTGTCATATGTCCATTAGTATGATGCATTCACATGTTCACGAGAGACATTTTTTTTCCTACAGAGTATACTACTATTCTCAACCTACGTATATAAAACCGCTTTATGTTTTTAGGAGTATTTCCAGGACCATGCTGGATCCTAATAGATCAGATCTTGAAAAAAAAATTCTACTTAGCATTACTTTTGGTATTTAATTTGGTGACTTTTTTACAATAATAGTTATTATTTATTAATGATTGTTGAATTGTTTTCTGATTTTTTATATATATAGATCATGTAGTTGTTTTGAGGATAAACCATCTTATCTCCAAATATTGTTTCTTAAAAGGGGTTTGTAATCCCTTTTTGTGATTTTTTATACACTTGGTTTTAGTCTCCAACCTGGGGCCAACTAGAGGTAGGACTCAAGGTTCATTTTCTCCCTTTGTTCATTGAAAGCCAAGATGGGGCATCTATGGAGGGACGGGGTCAGGAAAAAATGGTATTAGAGGTTGATGGTTGAGAGATAGGATGGAGTTTGGGGTTAGGAACTGTGGGGAATGCATGGTTTGGTATGGAAACAGTGTTAGGTTATCTTGGTCTGTGACATGGGACAATGAATTCCATATTGGACATTGGATTTTAGCACACCCCTCCCCCATGATCTAATGAAAAGTAATTGAGACTATAGAATGATCTTGTGAGGCTACACCATCCTCAAGGTAACGACCCTATGAATGGTACATGAAACATAATTAATTGTGTTATTTTTTGTATTGGGTTGTTTTGGGAAGGTTTAAATTAATAACAAAATGATTTAAATGAGTTAAAATTAATCTTAATAAAAACATTATACTACTCGGTCTTAGTAACTCTTTGTTAACATTTCCTCTAAGGATGTTGGTAGTTATTAATATATTTCTTGAAAACATGAGGCTTACTAATATGTTCTAGTTGATCGATGGAGGGTTGACCAAGTTGAAGAGGTTGACTGGTTGTAGTGGATGTTGTGTATTTTTGAGAAGAAGGCTTTAGGAAAGTGTGAGGGAAGTGTTTCAGACAAGGGGACATAAATATGGATTGAAGAGATTGAGATTACCTTCAGTTTGATCCATGACCAAACATAGTATTGGGTTTCATTGGATGTCATCCAAATGAAAGGAGCTATGATTTTGTGGTGGAAAATTTATCAAGGAGAAATAAATGATGTCATCATTTTTTGGGTCAAATTTGGGAAGGAATTATGAGGATGGTTCCTATCATTGACCATGAATGATGAGAAGAGGTTGAAGTTACTCTCCCTTCAGTAGGGGAGTATGTCAGTGTGAGAGCATGGGATCAAGTTCAAGGACCTCATTCATTTTTCACCATATTGCATTCAAAATGATGAGTCTCATGATAGATGGCATGAGGATGTGCCTTGTCCTTCGATCCAGTATGTGGTTTCCTCATTAACTTTTCCAATGTACCTAGAGGATCACAAGAAGGAAGAGATAGTTGAATGGATGCATTGAAAAAGAGGAATACCATGAAATGATAACATGAATATCTGTTTAAGAGTAAGGGTTACCTGCAACATGAATCAAGCGCCAGGAAAACTTCGGTTTCATCCAATAGGGATTCATTTTCAATAGCTTACTTTCCAAACTTCAGGATCTAGTGGTTCTCATGATCATCCTATGTTCATGGGGTCATGTTTTTTATTATATGTAATCCAAATAAATATTTATAAGAAGTTTCAAGAATCTTTTTGTGATCAGTATGGTGGAGGTGGATTGGTTCAATGTTGGATTTTTCAGCTATTCTTTATGAGACCATTTCTGAAGCAAGGTATGTAGTATTTTTCTCCATCGAGGGGAGATGGGGCAGGTATAGGTTGACCTCAAGATGTTCCATGTTTTCAGGGTCCTCGACCTGAGTGTGGTTGTGGAGGTGGTCATCAAAAAAGAGGTGGAGGTGATGGTTATAATATGTTTCATCCAGTAGATAGGGCAGTTTCAGTTGGGTCATTGATTTTTAGAGGTCCAATCAGTTTGTTCAGTACCCTTGATTGTAATTTGTTTGATTCAAGAGCATCATATTACATTATTGCACCCACTCTATTATATTCTCTAGGACTAGATATATAGTGTCTTTCCATTCATATGGGGTTGAGTTCACCAGTCAAAGTCCAAAATAGATTATTAAATGTGTGTGGGGATGTAGACTCATTATGTGACCACATCAATACCAAGGGAATATATTCATGCTACATATGAAGCCATAAAAATTCATTCTTTTCATTGAATGGTTGTATTCCTTGCATTCTGTTGTCAATTGTTCTAGAGGGGAGTCATGTTTTTCGACATGGAAGGACAATGTGCACATTTTTGTAGGGTGGAGTTATCATATGGGCTGCCAGAGTGTGGAACCCCTTCACTCCATGTTAGATGAGATATCAGTGGAATCAGTATAATGTTTCATCATGGAGGTTAACAGGGGTATTGGGGAGTTCATGGATGTTATCCCCAAGTAGATTGTGATGATTCCCCCTCGATGTGATGTTGAGTTTCAGATAGACATGCAGCCCAGTGCTTCTCCGATTTCGATAGACCCTCATTGGATTACACCATTTGAGTTGTGGGACATGAGGATTTATATAGAATATCTGATGAAGAGTTTTTTTATCCATCCCATTCTATCCCTGTGTTGGTGCTCTTGTGTTGTTCACCATTAAGACGGATGGTAGTCTAAGGATGTGTATAGACTACCAAAGTTTTAATTATGTGAAAATTAAGAATTTTTACCGACTTCCAATGATAGAATATGTTTCTGACTAGATGGGAGGGGATTTTTTTGATAATATCACTATGTTGTCTGAATATTAGTAGTAAATAGTTAAAGAGGTCGATATCCCAAATACAGATTCCAGATGTAAGTATCGGCACATCTAGTTTGTGGTTATTATATTAGGAGTTACAAAAACACTAGTTGTGTTCTCAGGTCTTATAAACCCTATGTTTTGTTAGTTCCTATATCAATTCATCATTGTGTTAATTGATGAAATATTAATCTTCTCTAAGTTAGAGGAGGTTCCCATCAAGAATCTTATATTTTTCTTGATGTTTCTTCAACAACAATAGCTTTATGAGTTGTTGTCTAAGTATATGTTCTATATAAGAGAGGCTAATTTCCATGGGAATGTGGTGTCTCAGTAGTGTGTGGTAGTAGACCCTTTGAAGGATGAAGTAGTTGTTTCTTGGTAAGAAACCAATAATGTCATAGAAGTCGTCATTTTTCTCAGTCTTGCAGGCTATTATCAGAGATCTTTACCCAATTTCTCTCGAGTTGTGGCTACATTAGAATCTTTGACTAGTATGGACCCATATTTTGTATGGAATTATTAGTTCGGTGTAATGATAATTTATCTGAAGGGGGGTCAGTTATTGCTCCAGTGATCCAATTTCCTAAGGAAGTTTTAATGTTTGAGGTGTTCTGTGATGCTTTCCATTAGGACTTGGGATGCATCTTGATGCAGTAACAAGTATTTATATCTCATTGTTCTATGAGGATGTTTCACCATGAGTGTAAGTATGCCACCCATGACTTGGATCTGTTAGCAGTCATGTTTGAACTAACATTGTGGTGTAATTACCTCATTGGGTATCACTTTGGTGGATTTAAGGATCACAAAAGTTTGTGGTATATATTTTTTAGTGAGATCTGAAATTGATGTAGTAGAGGTGGATGGAGTTTTATCAGGACTACCATTTTGAGATATCATGCACATTAAAAAGGGTAATGTTGTGGCCGATGCTTTATGCAAGAAGTTTAATAAGGGGGGTTTTTAGGAATATGCATATTCTTAGAGAGTGATGGAAGAGTTGGAGGCATTGCACATGGATGTAAGCTTGTCTAGATATAGAGGATCGGTCCTTTCAAATGACAGTGCAGTGTTTTATGATGTAGTAAGTGGAAGATTCTCACTAGGGTGACTTAGATGCAGAGATGTTACTTGATCATGTTCTCTATGGTGATGCTCTGGAGGTATGGTAGGAGGATGGTCGGAAATATATATTGTTATGCGGGAATTTGATCATTCTAGTGAAAATGTTTTAGGTATTCCAACTTTAGTTTCATATTTTACTATTATTCGTTCACCCTGGAGTCTCTAAGATATACTGTAGATTTAGGATTTATTTTTGGTGACTTGGGATGAAGCATGCAGTAGTGGATTATGTGCTACGATTCTTGGTCTTCCAAGAGTTGAAGGTTAAGGACTATATTCTTAATGGTTTATTATAGCCCTTGAATGTTCCCAAGTGTATGTGGGATGAAATATCAATGTATTTTTTCGTAGTGTTACATAGATCTCAGGGGGGCTATGACCCTATCTGGGTAGTAGTGGATTAACTGAAAAATTTTTGTCACTTCTTAACGATCAAGGAGTTAAACACAGTGGATTCCCTGGAAAAATGGTATGTGAATGAGGTAGTGCAGCTACATGGATTTTAGAGTTAAATTGACTTTGATCCGGAAAGGCATTTTACCTTGAAAAAATGAAGGGGATTTTAACATGATTTTGGATCCCAGTTACACCTCAACACTATTTCCAGCCTTAATCATATGTGTTAAATAATTAGACTATCTTGGCATTTGGGGACATGTTGCGAGAATGAATATTAGACTTTGGTGAATATTGGGTATGGAACATTCCATTGGAATTTTTATCTGAAAATAATATCAATCACTATTCTGTTTCCATGGATCCATTTGATGATTTGTACGGAAGACCATGTCATTCACTATTGTGCAAGACAAAGGACGGGGAGATATCTATTGTTGTCTTCGAGGAAGTGTAGAGCATGACAAAGATGGTTCAGCTTCTTCATGAAAAGATGAAAGTTTCGTAGGACTATTAAAAGACTTCTGACGATCACAAGATAAGGACATTAGAGTTCTAGTCTAGAGACCATATGTTCTTGGTGGTTTAACCACAACGTGGGAAGTAGAGAATTGGAAGATGGAGTAAGATTTATCCCAGGTTTTTTATACCCATTGAGTTGTTGGAGAGAGTTGGAACGATCAAATACCAGTTAGAATTGCCACCACGGTTTCATAGAATCCATTATGTCTTCCACATCTCTCATATTTATCTGTTCCTTCATGATGACTATCATGTCCTTGACTGGGGAGATTTGGATATCAAAGTTGATGCAACAATCATGAAGCGTCTAGTAGAGATTCAGGATAATAGAGAAAAGTCATTGTGTGGGAGGACTATTCCTTTGGTCTGTGTGTTTTGGAGGCATGGTGTTCAGGAGGAAAGTCCCTGGGAGCGAGAAACACATTTGTCTTCCCAATACCTAGAGTTCTTCTGAGTTTTTCCTTTTTCTGTTTTGATTTGAAATGTAATGTTTGAACATTCATTTTTGAAATGTGTTATTTTACCCTTGGTTTCAGATGTCTATGTTGTGGTATGTGATAAATTCACAATATTCAAATATTTGAAGACAAAATACCTAATCGAGACACATTAACTGTGATGTGATTAAACCTTTGTGGTTGATTCAATTTTACCCAGAGAAGATAGTATATTTACATGGAGGACAAAATTACCTGATTCATGTGTTTAATACAATGCAATTAGTTGTTCGTAGAAGTTTTTGGATTGAGATATGTAGAGGGTGAGACAGTTACACTATGGTTTTGTGGAATTATGAATGTGTCAGAAGATATTACTTGTGGTCTTGGTGGTGTGGTTGTGCAGTGTGGTTGTGGTCATTTGAGTTAATGTGTTTGGATGGTGGTATTTAATGAGGAGTGGAGAGACACATGAGAGGTATCTCATGGGGTGGTTGGTAAGACCCATTTTTTGTAATGGGAATGGTTTTGAATTATGAAGAATGAGATTCATTTGAGTGGTATCTGATATAAAGTTTCTTTTCCGCATTGTCTGTTACATTTCGGGTTTTTAGTGGTTGGAGATGTTCAGAGGAGGTTCTAGGAGTTTTCATAGGAGATTGGGGTGTAACAAATCTACGGGATAAGTTACATTCAAGGAAACTATATTACACGACATGAATATTATTTCCCTGTAATATCTTGGCTAGTTCATGACATTTAATGTTTTAGGGTCTATAAAAAAAATTGAATGGTGAGAGGTTTTTCAGCGGATGTCGATTGTGGGGAATTACAAGGCATGAAAGGGTATTACATGTCATGTAATACCTCAGTACTGTAACATTTATATATATTTTCATCCTCTCATGTTTTAAAACCCTACACCTACAGCGACCCTTCCTTGACCCTAAGAGACACGGAGACCCCTTTTTGTATTTTTTGGATTCCTACACAAATGATTGATTATTAGCTTCCCTCCTTCAATCCTTAGTGGTCCATCATATATCAAAGGTGTATTCTTCCCCCTATGTTGTAGTTTCTTCTGGTTTTGTCACTTTCCCGTCATGTTTCTTCTTCCTAAGTGATGAAGGATAATCTACAATGGCTCTAAGAGGGATCCAACATGGTGTTTGAGGGAGGTGGTTGTTGACATCCTTTAAAGGATACAGATCTTGTAGGTTATGTAACTGATGATCCGTTTTGTCCTGTTCTTGTGTGAGGATAATTAAAACCCTTTTGAGGGCGGATTTCATTCATATATCGTTAGTTGTGCATCAATTGGGAAGGGTTCACAATTTTTCCTATGGATTTCGGTTTTTCTAGATAAATCAATGCTATAAATTGGATAAATTAAATTAGAAGGTTTAATGGGATCATTTATGTAAGATTTTAGAACATGATGTTGATTGTTAAATTTTGATTATATGGGCTAAATGACCCACAAAAAATTATGTCTGTTGGATGATTTTCTTGCATTGGGTACTTGTCTGAAGGGTTTTTCATAATAAAAATTGTTTTGTGTCACCTAATAATGTAAAATGGTCAATCATATATACCTATATAATGAATGGATTCCCTATGATCATAGAGTTCAGTGATAACCCATGAATTCAAAAATTAGAATTAAATAAGGGATGCCTTGTTACAATTGTAATTGTGTCATTCTTTTGGTACATGGGGTGATGTTATATGTATATTTTCTCTGGTTTATAATTTTTTTTTCTGATCCTAGTTGTGTGTTATGGTATGTCTTCGATGGTGTAATGGAATCTCTAGTTCATATATTGATTGATTGTGGAATGGATGAGAAGTTTTGTCCAATGGGGCATCAAAACAAATTGTACTATAATGTGTTATCAATTGGGGTTGTGATTTGTGGGTTTATTCTGTTGGTATGTGACCTAACTGGGATTAATTTATAGGAGGACTGTATTGACTAGTATTGTTAATTTTCCTAGGTTTTCTCCATTTGTAACATATAGAATGATTTACTTAATATCAATAGATTGATATATGATATTCCATGAATGGTTGTTAAACATATATTAATGTGAATTCCCATTAGTTTATTAGGGCTTTTAACCATTGGGGAACCTTGTGCCTTGTAATAATTTTTGATTTATATCTTCTCAGGTAGTGGTGGAATGGATAAATTACTAGTTTAATAAATAATAAAATTGGATAAATAAATCGGTTGGGAATGTGAATTGAGTTTTGTTTCTTTTTGTGTGGTATTTTGAATTCAGAGGTAGAATCAATATTGGTAGTGTTGTGAGTTTGTGGTTTTTATGAGAACCCATTTGGTAGGATTTTATTTTTTGGAATCATATATGTATATAATTCTATTTCCCTTTTGATTTCTATATGCACCTCACCCATGTTTAGCAATATGTTTCGAACACCCCCATTATCAAGAGGTAGGGTGACATTCCAAAACA
Organism: Viscum album; assembly: GCA_963277665.1. Lineage (NCBI taxonomy): Eukaryota > Viridiplantae > Streptophyta > Magnoliopsida > Santalales > Viscaceae > Viscum > Viscum album. Next base: position 1,037,206,743 of record OY728140.1, on the reverse strand, counting down.
TCCTTGTATGAGGTTGGATGGATGGACACCCAATAATTCCCCCTTGCTCTTCCAAGTTGTGAGAGAATAAGATTAAAATTCCAGGTTGTGGTTTGTGAGGACCATGTGTGTGCATGAGAGTTATTCATTCCCAGGTGTCTTCGAGGTGAGATGTGTTTTTCTTTTCCCATGTGTCTTCAGGATGAAATGTGTTGTGACTTACTAGGTATCATCAAGATGGGATGTGGTATATTTCCCAGGATTCTATAGGATATATGTGATTTGGAATGTGGCCCAGCTGTCAGTTGGAGGGATGTGATGTGTTCTGTGGCCTAGGTGTCTACATTCAAGAAGTTATTATTGGCTCAGATATCTGTGGGCATGAGAGAATGTGGTTTTTAGACCCGGTGAGATCCAGCGGGTAATGGCATGGTACATTCGGATGTGGTGGGAGAATGATGAGGTTTTACATTTTTCAAGAGTGGAAAATAAGTGGGATGTGGTGTAAGGTACCCTATCATCAACATTTAATATATTACATTACTAGACTGATTTTATTTGGTGAGCATGCCTTGGTGAATTTGGGAGGGGTAGTTTACTAGTTAGGTTGTTTTGGTTCTCTAGTTTTCTCACTGGGGCATTTGTACTCTTATTTCACATGTTCATGATATAAATTGGTTTTCTTATTAATTATATATTTATTCTCACCCTATGTATATTAAACATTTTTTTCAGGTTTCCATGAGGATTTCATAGACCGTGTTGGACCCTACTTGCTCGGATCTTGATAATTTTTTTCTTGTTATCATTACATTTGTAATTTACTTTGGAACTTTTTTTACTTGTAACATATCTAAATTATTCATATTCATTATATGGAATTTGGAATTATATTATATATATATCTTGTATTTTTTGGGGATGAACTGCCTTATCTCCAGATCTTATTTCTTATAAAGAGTATTACTTCCCATTTTGTGAGAGTTGTAAGCCCTTCGTGATAGTCTACATCGTTGGGATTTCTGTATATAGGACAAAAGGGGTCATTATCTCCCTTTCTTCAATTTCAGCCTAGGATGGGAAACTTTAGAGGTAGGGTGATATGAAATGTTATCTCCCACTTCAAAATTTTTATATGTACCATTATTTCCATTCCAGGATCCTTTTTTGGATATAATCAAAAAAAATTGTTTACAAAAAATTTTTTTTATTTCAAATGCAATTTTAAGATGTATTTTACTTATTTTGGTACTTCAAAAAAACTATTATCTTTAGACTCAGGTCAAAATTGCAAGGAAATAAATTCTTTTAGGGGGATGTAATAATCCAAGCATTTTTATAAAGGTGTTAATATAATTGTTTATTAATAAAACCAATTATAAATATATATAGGCTTTATAAAACTATATACATTTATATCATGTAAAAATATTATATATAATCAATTTAAAAATCATGGAGCATTTAAAATTTAATTTTTTACATTGTGGTATATTATTTTTTTAATTTAATGGTAAAATAAATTTTCTTCAAATGAATTATTAACATTCATTTTAAAAGTTTATATTTATGTTAATTTTACAATATAAATTTTAAATTAATTCTTAATATAATCTTATATATAATTTATTAAGGGAATGTGGCATGTATATTACATTTCAATTGAAAAATAAATTGTTTTTAATGAAAATTTTATTCTTACCATGTGTTAAATTATTCTATCTACAATTGATATATTTAAATTTTAGAATTTAAATTATATGAAATGAAATTAATTTCTGAAATAATCATTCCAAATTTATCTTAAAGAAAAATATTTAGATGTTCAGTAAATATGTGATATTTAGGATAATAGTGAGAATTATGTTGTTAAAAAATTTGTATCTTTTAAGAAACATTCATTATAAAATAATGATATGAAATTTTATTAAAATTTTTTTTGACCATATATTTATTTATGTATTAAAATAAAAACATAAAAATATTATTTTGAATTGGGGAACTCATGCTTAATATTTTGTATCCTGAGTTAGGTTTTATTCAATTAAGAAATAATTAATTGTTTATTATAATTCATTGAGTGGTTAGAAGGTTTCATTAACATCTATAATTATAATAATTTTAAAAAATATACATTTTTATTCATAATCCAATATATTTCATTGTTACATATATTAATCATAATTTTTTTATTAAAATTAGATTTTTTCGATAAAAATACATTTTTCGTAAAATTGTTTTTGATTTAATTATCAGTACATATATTAAAATTCTACTTTTCCAATAATATAAATTGAATATTTTAATATTGATTTTATATATTTAATTAGAATTTCAAAATTTCAAAATAATTTTAATTTCATATTTTCTCATAAAAATAATTTAAAAAGGTAAAAATTAGTGTTACAAAGGTTAATTTAAAATGAGTAAAAAATTGGATAATCTTAGGGATATGACAACAAATATATCAAAAAAATTAATAAATTAAATTTATAAAATGTAATTAGATCCTTCCTTATCATATATATATAATTGGATTAATTTATTCCACTTACACCTGAGAAATAAATTTATATGTTTTTATAATTTAAGAGTATTTACAAAAATATCACTATATCTTCATTAATATGTTTTATATGACATGATTATAATTATAAGTATAAAAATGAATTTTTAATTGTTACATATATTAATATTTATTAGTAATTATATATTTTTATGTTTTTAATTTTAACTCTGTTTCAAAAAAGTATAATTATAAAATATTTTTAAACAACATGCATGCAATGCCTTTGAAATAAGTATAAAAATAAAATAAATGATTTTAAAAACATTAAATGTCATACAGTTTTGAAAAATTATTATTTAACAAAAAATTTATAGATAATTAAAAATTATAATTGATTCATTATGTTTATATATACTATAATAATATTTATATTGTTTTATATATAGTAAAATTGATTGAATAATCAATAAATGTTTTTAATGATATTTACATTTAATCAATTTTTTTAAATTCATTTAAAAATTATAAAAATATTATAATAAGACAAATTTAGATTACAAATATCTAAATATTTAATAAATGGACCATTTATGATCCACTTTACTTCATATAATAACATTCTTGACACTTAATTATTGAATACTTGTGAAAACATCATTGATTTTGGTCTATAAAAGGGACCAAAACTATACTTTTATAAGACACATATGAGTCTAATTTTTTACTCAATAGTTTACCCAGATACATTTTCTATCATCCCATACCACTTTTCCTAGCCTATGGTGTAACAATAAACCTATCCTAATAAGTAATTAAGCTAAATTCAAAAGAGGATACATAAGAAAATTTAATTATCTTAACCAAATACATTCACGAATCATTCTAATTCCTCCATCTCCAAATCTATTTTTCCAATTTTAACATTATTATAATTGTTCAATTGTCATATATAAAAAAATTTCTTTTTCTGGAAGAAAAATTACTATATTCCTTTCTATATAATGAGATTTTTAAATATTTCTTGTTTGAACATGAGTACTAACTTCGCAATGAATGACATATTTTATTTTTCATCACCACACAAAATAAATGGATATAATGATTTATTAAAAATTTAATTATTATTTTTATTATATAATTGTGATTATATAATGATAATCATTTTTACAACTTATATCACTTTCATCTATTGAAATTTGATAAATTTAAATTATGTGTATGCACAGACTACTGCCTCCATGAATTATGTGTTTTATTTTTTATACCTACTTTAAAAATGTAGTAAAAAATATATTTAAGGAATAAGTATGATTTATATGGAATTATTAAAAATTATGATATATTATGGTACCAATTTATGAACCCATTTACACCAGTCATCACAGAAAATATTTTTTAGATAGAACAACCCCAAAACGTCTAACCTGAAATAAAATGTTATTGTAAATAAAACAAACAAGGATATAAATGAAGAAATATGAATAATAATAAACTAATTAACATGAAAATTGTAATTAATCAATTAAATTTTTAATATAATCATGTCGTTTAGGAATATAAAATATGTACATGTTCATTATTTACTCAAGGTGGTATATTTCTCTTTGAAAACTTGTTTTATAGTTTTCCATCAAATTATATCTCTTCCATAACTTTATTAATTATTGTTTTGATAATTTTATTCTATATATTAACTCTAAAGATATATATTTATTTTCATAGGTCTATATATCCATGGAGGTATCATTTATTGAAACCCATGGACATCGACATACACAATATCATTATAGTCATGGGAGAGGGAGTGGGAACTGAAAAATATACAAGGAGAGCTATCTATAATTGCATTTATTATAATGAATTATTCCCATTTATTATAATTATTCAAAGACTGATGGACTTCTACCACATTATATTATTTAATTCTTCACTAACTAAGGGGATAATTCACATACCAATGTAGATTCATCTCTCGCTTCATGAAATTGGAAACAATAATGAAATATATCTCAAACTCATTAATATAATATTTATAAAACATAACTAAATAAATAATAGTAATAATAACCTTCAACTACTTACTAATATAATTTACATCAAAATATATTATAGCGAAATTATTTATGACTGATCTATGACCATCATGAATAATCCCACCTCAATATATATACCCACTAGAGTAGGATAATTTATTATTAATCACATAGAATAGTGTAACCCATTACACTCACTTCCCACATAATTTTCTATGATTATCGGTTGTATCACTATGTAATTGATAAAAACATGAAAATAAATCCACTAAAAATTTATCAGTAAAATTAGAAATTAAATCATTGACAAGAAATAATTAGATCAACATCAACATGCAATCGTAAATACTGGTACCATTGTCCAAGAACTAATTTGTAATGTAATATATTTAAAATATTATATGTTGGAATTTTTTTTACCATTAAATAAATTTGTGAATATAATATTTTTAATAATTACATCATGAATAGAATTTCCCAATGTCATTAACAGTTTTCATTGTGAATCTTTCAAATCATGTTTTCACTATTTTTTAATTTAAATTTAATTCCCATTGTTTTTTGGGAAATTTTAAATTTCAACAGTTCTGGAAATAAAATGATATTTAATTTTATTTTAAATATATGTTGTAAATTATAATGGATTATGGGTTATCATGTGTGTGATTATGAAAAGTTAAATCTTGTACATAATTTTTTTAGGTAATGGTTATTATAAATTATAGATGGTGTGGGGTGGGCTGCAAATATAGTCCTCTAATACATTACCTAAGGATTTATTCTCTAGAAAAATAATTATTATATTCAACTAGTTTTAATTTATTACATTTTGGGTGAAAAATAAATGATCACTAGTGATGAATATAACGTACTAATATACCTTCAGGGATTTTTTATTCTTTCTATGAGTATTAATGGTTTTATTTATCAAAGGATGATTTATCATGTGATTATTCATAATTAAAGAGTTAAAACTTTCATTAATTTAAAAAGAAAACATTCTCATGAGTTTAAATTTTTTTAAATGGACAGATTGGTTTCCTTTATTTTTATATCTCATCGTGAGATTTCATTTTTTCAACTGATGTTTTCTAATTTTTTTTTCGGGTCTAATAAGGTGTATAAACTATAGATTTGTAAAACATTTAGTATTGGTAAATCATATTTGTTTAATAAAATTAATCATGATTGAAATATAATTTTACAAATAAGAAAAATAAATTGTATAAAAATACACACTGTGAAGAAGTGTCCACTTTATTATGTAATCATTTTACTAGTTCTCTAAAACTCTAAACCTCAATGATAATTGGAATGTACGAAAGAAAAATAAAATCTATTAAATACATAATTATGGTTTGATTAAATCACGAGGAAAAATAAATGGTATATATGTAGGGTTTAGATGACATCAAATATTTATATGTAACCAGATGACTATATTATAAGAGTTTTGGATACCATAGTAGGTTAATAAATCTAAATTTAATCATTATTTTAAAGGAATAATAACCATATTGGTGATTTATTTTATGTAATTTTATGGTTCTTAATTATATTTAATGAGTTAATTATTGGGTTTTAATAAATTATTGTGAAATGTGTAACCCTTATGATTATCATGTGATTTAATTTGGATATTATATTGGGAATAATGTTTTCTATTTTCGGGTAATATGCTAAAATATAGAGATAAAATCTAAGAGTAATATATTATTTGATATTGAGGTCCTTAGGGTTAATCAATTTTAAGGGTTGTTATATTATTTTAAAAAAAATTATATCATTATGGATGGTGGTATATAATTATCTAGTAAAAAACTTTTATATGAATTTATTTTATATTATTTTTAGAATAAATATTTAGTTTTTCTTTGGAAGTATAGAAGTTTTTTCATCTATTTTTTGAAATGGTGAATTTGGTAATTTTGGGAAAGGATTGGTATATTTTGGAGGATATATAATTAAGTTATATAAATTTTTGGTATGTTACATTATGAGTTATTAATATTATATAGAGTTAAAATATAAATATAAATTTATAGAATAGATGATAAAATCATTCAAATTTTTTGGTTTCAAAAATATATTGGAATATTTTGAATATTTTTAGAGTTTTATATTTCAGGAATTATTGTAGTTGAATTTTTAGGGTTATTATTGAGGTTTTATATATTAATGTATTATTTATTCAAATTAAGGTTCATTAATATTTTGTATTATCTTAACTTATGATATCCATTTTGGTTTTTGTAAATTTATGAAAATGGGAGGGTTAATTATTTGTCCATTTATAGATATCAAGATCCACTAAAAGTATTTTTTCATTATTGAGGAATGAAAAACTCTTCTCATTCATCTATCATTTTGAATTTACAATGAGTTTGAGATGAAAAATGATCCGAATATTAAAAAAATGAAATTAGGATTATATAATGGAATTAAATGAATTAATTATATTTTCGTCGATTTTATTTTAAAAAAGTCCATTAACATAAGTAAATAGAGGTTAAATATATCAAATCATATATGGAGAACAATACCTAACAATCAAGGCATGCCATAGTAACTCATTCGTAAATACGAGTCTTATAAAGGGACAATAATAGTTTAAGAAGACAAGAATTCATTTCTTAAAATATACATATATATATATATATATATCCTTCAACAATTAATTTATTATCATTACCTTTAGGTCCTTTTCATGTGTTATTTTTTTGATTTAATTAAAAATTATTGTTTTTAAATTCTAATAATATATTTTAAGAAATAATTTTTTTGTTTCCATAATGGATAATCCCCTTCACATTAAAAACAATATTAAATTGCGAGGACACAATTTCATTACGGGGGAGGGGGATGTAATAGGAAATGAATTTTAAAAATGATAAAAATTTTAGGGTTTATTAATACTAATTATTGTTAATTTATATAAAATTTAAAAACATATATAGGATTATAAAATGTATGAAAAAATATTATATAAAAAATTAAATACATATTGATTTTTTTTAGTTTTTATGTTTTCATTATAAAATAAAATTTGTTTTATTTAAGGGTAAAATATATTCCCTTAAATTGAGTTCTTTTCATATATTTTATTAATTTATTTTAATGTTAATTATATATATTAATATTTATTTTTTATAATAAGATAATATTATAAATAATTCTATTCAGGTATAAGTAAAAGATATAATATTCTATTTGATAAATAAATACTTTTATTTTTCTAAATAAATTGTTTCCTATGAATTATAAGATTTTATTTGAAATAGAATTTTGGTAATTTTATAATTTTAATTTTATTAAATGAACATTATATTTTTAATTAAAAATTATAATATTTTCATTGAGGTAGATTTTTAAATTTTCTTTGATGATTTTTTTTTGAATTGTGAAAAATAATGGGTTTTACTAATATCATTAAACATATTACATTATCATGATAAAATAATAAGTTAAAAGTTTAAAAATCCTTGGGATCACCAAAATAATTAATTAATGAGTAAAATATATCATTTAAAATATTATTTTATATTTCGAATCTAATAATTTACTTTTTTGGAACCTAAGGTATATTTTATTCATGTAAAAATAGTTTTTTTCTTTGAAATAAATTGAGTGTATGGAAGGATCCATTATATTTTTTTAGGACAATAATTTTATAAAAGATTTTCTTTTTATTAATAAATCGATAAATTTCATTATAATTAATTCTATAAATTATTTTAGTGTCGACATATTTTTGTTATTAAAGGTAATTTTTCTAAAAACTATTTTCCATGCGTTGAAGGTACTAATATTTAAATTAATTTTTGAGAACCCCACTAGAGTATTATTTTAAAATGGTTTTCATATTTGGAATAAATATTTTAATATTTGATAAAATTTTCAATTTATTTTTTTCATAAATTATTTTACGAATGAAAAAAATAGAGATACTATAGTAAATGTAAAATGAGAAAAATAGGATAAAAAAAGGGACAAGGCCCAAAATATAAATAAAAAATATATAAATTTCATTGCATGGGATTTTTTTAAACCTAACATATAATATCCTCTAAATTAAACTAATTTTATGCCACTTTCCCATGATAATTACATTTATATTATTTTAATGTTAAGAGTATTCATGAAAATTACACTTTTCCCACATAATATATCCAATATGCTATTATGATAATAATAAGGATAAACTTACAATATAGAATTTTATATATAATAAAAATAAAAATAATAAAATTATTTTTTTTATAATTTTCATTACTTTTAAATAATAGTACTATTATTTAAAAAGCTTATGTATTGTTGACGCAACTCTTTTACAAGTGATAGAAAAATCATGTAAATGATTATTAAAATATTCTAAGTAACAGGTTGGGATGAATAAGTATTTTACATTAAATTTATGTATAATTAATAAGTACACATCATTATTTAGGTGTTTATACTCGACCTACAATGTTATATTGATGTTTTTAATGTCATATTATGTGAATAGTCCAAAAATGATATTGAGGATATTAAAAGTTGGAAAATAATTTATTAATTGATTTAAAAATTACAAAAAATATCATAATAAGACAGATAGAATGTAATATAGTCTAAACATTCTTCCAAAGTCTATTTCTGATCCAATTTCATTCATAGAAGTATATTATCGACCCTTCACATTGAATATTAGTAAAAAAATAATTACCTTTCCTTATAAGTGGGACAAATGTATAATTTCCAAAGAAGAATATGAGATTAGTTTTATCTACAATATATACAAAAATTCATTTACTAACATAAAAATCCAATTTCATTGTCCCATGGTTTGACCATAAACATATCCTCAATAGACGTAATATCAATGGAAATAAGGATACCTAAAGTGGAGGTAATCATCTAAGAAACATTTATTTCAATATAATTGTTCTTTCACCTGGTGGAAATATATTAAATGCAATATATCATTATTAAATTAATATAATTAGTATACTAAAATGTCATTAATTTTATTGAAAACCCATTTTCTTCATTCCTTTAATTAAATTGAAAGTGATAAAGTCTCTTGTGTTTACATGTAAACAACTTCTCCCATGAAAGACACACATTTTCATCAATGACAAACAATAATAGTTATTAAAATGGAATAAATGAATAATTATTATATTTATAATATAATTATTATTGTTTAAATATAAAACAATAAATACATTCTTCTTAATTTATCCATTGGAAAGTGAAAACATTTTTAATTTTTATGTGTGTATATTATCACCTCCATGAATGATAGGTTTCATTTTTCATCAACATTATGTATATATAGTTATAATATTGTATATAATTGTTAAATATGATGACTTTTGCATAATTAATATTATAAAATAATTATAATAAAAAATTATAAATAATAATAATAAACTAATAAACATGATTTTTTAATAAAATAAATATTGAATATAATTTTAATATTCAAGATATAAAAGGAATAAGTGGTGATTTGGGACACAACATTTATTAATTTTCTAAAACATTGTTGTAATGTTTTTTATTATAAAATTTATCTTCCATATAAATACTATTTATGTTTTACCATTAATGTTATTATATATACTACAATTATTCATAAATTTAAGTATGAACTATCATATACATTTTTCATTAGATTAAAAATAATCTTTTTATTTTTCCAGAAGAGTTTATTATAGTTTTATAATATTTTTAAAATAATTGTTTTACTATTTACTGCATGGATAACTTTTGCTACAATAATGAATATTATTCAATATGAATATTTGTATTTCTGTTTTCAGGGTCCAAAATATATTCAATTCACACTATTTTGTAAAATTTTCCATCTTAATCATTTATCCAAAACTGAAGATATTTCTTATTATTTTCAAAGAATTTAGAAATTGATTTTTATTATTGTTTCAATTTTTTACGATGAAACGCAAGGAAATCTATTTTTTTGTTCATGTAATGCGTTCTAAAAATTATATATGATTATAAGTGGGACTAAGATAACATAATGGGTGCAATAAATTATTTATTTTTAGCTTTTTATATGTTATTTTATAATGGGTGAGATACAAGTGAACATGGGTGATAAATTTGATATCTGAAGATACCATAATATTTTTTCTATGATATTAATGAGTTTTAATTTTCTTATTAAATAATGGTTTATCTGTCATTTTATTATGTTTTATTAATGGCAATATAGTATTATAATTTTGAAATAAAAATTTTCTTATTTGTTTTCATGTTTTTAAAGGAATAATAGGTTTTTATTATTTTTATACCCCTTACTGATCTATATTTCACACAAAAAATGTTTTAATATTTTTTTCAATCATACCATGTTTTTCATGTCAATTTTTTAATCTGGTTCACTTGAAATCATGATCCTTTTCATGGGTCATGGGTGATATTAATTTAGAGTTTTTATTTTTCATCTTTGTCTAATAATCTTTCCCTGGGTTCCTCGTATCTTTTTGGGGAATTTTGGAAAAAGGATGGTTACACCATGATTTGGGCCAACTGTGGGCCCATTTCTAGATGTAAAAACCAATTTTTTTCTTTTATAATTCCTTAATTTTTCAATATTTTACACCCATTCTAGCTCCCAATTTTCCTCCACAGAAATATTAAAACCAAAATATCTTTTTTCGCCCCTATGAAATTCATTAGAACTATGAATTTGAGTTAATTATTCAGGTATTGGTCCAGCCCGTGGGCCCATTCCATTTTTAAAATAATAAATTGTTGCTTTTATATATAATACATTGTTTTATAATTTATATTTATTCTAACTCCCACTCTAGTCCACAAATCCAAGGCCCTCCCCCCATGTTCCATTTACACTTTTTGGTGCACATCTTTGTCTCTTATTAGGGGAAAACTTCTCAATGATTCTCAAATCGGCTAAAATTTCCAAAGATAATTTTTCTCATTTATAAATAATTAAATTAATACTATTTTTCCCCAAAAATTCTTTTCCTAGTTCTTACAGGCCGTAGGATCCAATACAAATAATATCAAGCCATTACCTTTCAAATAAGGGTGCATATCTAAGGGAAGATGAATAGTTATCAAGTTTCCATGGTGAGATTAGTTTTCATTTCTCCTCCCTTTTCCACCACCATTCATTATTTCTTGGTTTTCTATTCTCTTAAAGTCATTAAATACTTATTATTATGTTATAAAAAGATTTTTATGGGTTTTTAGTTAGTTTTGGAATGGTCGTTATATGTTTACGGTTTATAAACCCTCGAATGGTGACATAGGGTGAACGTTTCCATTGCGCCAATGATTTGAGGTACGTTCTCCCAAGAACATGAATTTATTAGTTAAGATAAATCTTTTTCATTATTTTATAACTTTTTTTACAAGATTATTGTTTCTGTAAAAGTGTTTTATTTTCTATTTGGTGTGAAAAATGTTTATTTATGCCATGTATTATGTAAAACAGAGTTATTTGGTTATAAAAGTGCACACCGCTAGTTTAAATAAATATCCCACTATTTTTCGCATATGGATTGTGATTTTTATGACCAGGTTTAACTACTATAATAATTTTTAGGAAATAAAAATTGTGTTTCAACCCTTTTGGTTATTAAAAAAAGTTGTTTTGCTAGATGGTGTGTGCCTAGTTTTCATAAAAGTGTCTACTTGGATTTCGTGTCCTGAATGTGATATAAAATGACTTGTTTGAATTAATAAATTATGGGAAGAATTTAATATGATATTTTAGGGTCCTTTTATGGCTTTCAAATGTGTTTTTTGTTTTATAAATATATTAGTATTGATTTTTGACATGTTTTGGAAAGAGTTTACATTATGTTGCTTATTCATCATTTTTAAGAATATCGTTTAACTTTTTATGTGTAACCTAAATATTTTAGATGGATTATGTAAATTTATTCCTACTACTAATTTAGTGAGTACACCACTTTATTAAAGGTGTAATTTGTACCTTTGATGTACGTTGGTTTGGTAAAATGATTGAAGCCTCATTTGATATTATTCTAAAAAAGGGTTTACATGAGTGTTTAATGTTGCACCATGTGGGGTCACATTATGATCCATGAAATTTATGTAATAATATTTTTGAGGATGAATGTTTTGGTTTGATATGTTATTGGTGGGTGTATTGCCTAAACAAATAATTTTAAATGGATTTTATGTGTAGATCCTCGTTATCCTTCTTCATATTGTTTTATAAAAATATTAAGTGGTTTATTGATTTGTGAGAGAATTTTAAGGAATTTGGTTGGGATATTTTGTGTGTGTATGATCCGGGAATGAGTTTTTCATGTGAAAATTGTATTTGATAATATGTTGAACTAGATTGAGAACTAAAGGGAAACCCGAGTATCTAGGATGGTGGACATGTTCTAGTATGCTAGTGTTCTGGAGGGGGTTCATCCCTATTTCAAATAGCTTGTTTGACGATGAAAAAATTAACTAAATAATGATGATAATTATGTTAGGTACCACTAGGTTAATTATGACTCTTACAAGTGGCTCGTGTGAACAATAATGGATATTTATTACGGTTACCATCCCGGAGACACGAGGTACTTTGGGCTCACAACTATCTAGTGACAGGAGGTGTTTTCGAGACTTGTGTTCATTATATATTTTTTACTCACAGTAGACAAAAGGTGTCCTTAGTAGGTAAATTCAGTAGTGTGTGTGTTTTATTTAAATTTTTACCATATTTAAAAAATACCCATTGAAAACTACTGTCATTTTGAAGTTTCACATCTTTGAAAATGGTTTCTAGATTTGTTATTTACAAAACGTGCATATTTTTGTTTTGTAACTTTTATAGCATATAACCTCATTTGAAAATAATAAATTTATATCCTTGATTTAGAACATTAAAATTATGTTTCTTTTATTATAAAATATGTGCATTGGGAATAGAATATCGGGATTACATACTGAGTTTTAATACTCATGCCTATATTCTTCTTCTATTTTTATCCATTGTGTAAGTTTCAACATGAGTTCGATCACCATGGGAGATCTGTGATCATTTTTTAGTAGGGTGACCATCGGGGGTCAAATGGAGTTTGTTGGTTGTTAGGTTTGATTGTTTGGGTTGTTGCTTTAGTTGTACATTTGGTTTCTTGTATAAATAATATTCAGTTAAATTTTTATGTAAATGTATTTTGGGATTTCAGCTTCATTTCTCTATATGTTTGATTGCTTATATTTGGGATAAATTGTTCCCCTGTGTAATATATTGATTCCCTCAGGGCTTTTCACCATAATGGAGGATTGATAATGCCTCTCGGGACTTGTCGTAGGCTGGCCTGGGTGTCCAGTTCGAGGTCAACTTTGGATGGCTCATGAAATAATGGTATCACAGTATGTCAGCACATATAAGACTTTTTTTAGAGTTCCCATGTTATTTGGGTGATATCAAGGTAGATCGAGTAGGATTGTTTGGTGTTGGGATATGACAAGGGGAGCCTGACTAGTAGCCTCTTTGAACATGCATGTCCTGTCTAGCCGTGTGGAGCTAGGGCATGGTCGTAATAATTCTCTCTGTCATGGTGTTTTGTTTAATATATGGAAGCCAACCATATGGCCATGTCACCCACTAATAGTAGTTCCCTTTTATGGGACTCGTGAACCATTCCCGAATTCTGAATTTTTTTAAAAAAAAATACTTTATTAAAAATTGTAGAAATTAATTTTAAAGGATGGAATGGATTTTGAAAAGTGGAAAAGGGGTTTCCAAAAATTAAATAAAATATTTGTTTTTGAAGGTTGTGTTTTTGGGAAACAAATTATGTTAGGAGGATGTGTAAATTATTTAACGGGATTGGATTAACCTTATTCTTATCTTGGGGATTATTGGAATAAAATGTTTTGAAAGTTTAAATCATTTTAAAGTGATTATAAATTTTTTAATTGGTAAGTTTTTGGATGTTGAAAAGTGGTTGAATATGAAAAATTGGTTTTCGAAATTGGTTTTGAGTGGTTTGTGTTTTCATATAAAGGGTGATTGGTCTCTAGGGCCATCAAATTATGAAAATATACCTTGTTGAATTTTAGAAAATGGGAAGGGGTTGTTTGGATAAGCTTGGTTGTTTGGAAATTTGTTAAAAATGAAAAGGCGTAGGATTTAAAGGAAATTGTTATTAATGAAGGGTACTTTGTTTTATGAAATCTGGAAAAGGGTTTTTGAGTTGTTGGTTTGTGTTCCTTTTAAAAGAACATGAATTTTGGAAGGATGTTGTTTTTTTAGACATTGGTGTTTTCAAGGGGTGGGGGGAACATTAATGTTTTTATTGATATCTTGAAGGATGGGAAATATGGCATGGTGGTTGGGTACCTAGTGTTGACGCTCCTTTTTCGTCACATTGTCTAAAGGAATGGAAAGTGAAATAAAATAGCACAAATTGATTCATCCATTGTAGAAAACATCAAAAAATATACAAAGGACTGAAAAAGGAGTCAAATACCTTTGGGTCGCACATATTTTTTCATTGTCATGCAAGCATACTTGTGCGCCGTCTAATAGTTGCACAAGTGACTTGTGTGCCCTCTTTGAAAACTGCCCAGGGTCTTCCCTAGCCTATAAATACCCCTAGTGGGCCCCCATTTAAAGAGGATTTTTTCTGGAATTCAAATAGAGTTCTCTAAACACCCAATTCTCTTCTTCAAGTCTTACAAACACATATAAGGTAATTATTTACGTAGAATGTAAGGTCTAAACAGGAATAATAAGGTATAAGTGTTAGAATTCACTAAAACTTGTGCGCCTAAGTGTTTTTCCCTTAAGGGAAATGGAAACACTTCCGCGCCTCCTTACCCTCTCAATGAAACTTGTGCGCCACTATTCTGGATGTACCTCAGGATAATTCTAAAGGCTTTGGTAAAGGGTCTCCCAAGTGTTACCCTATTGGTAAACTATCGCCCAAGTATATAGTTTCCGCGCAAGTATACTTGCATGACCAAGACTTGTGCAACCACACAGTACTTTTGCGCCCACGCAGTACTTGTGCGCCCCTATCTTTTTGGGTGCCCTTCCTGCCCATTTCACCTATCTTATGCCATTCCATCATTCCTATTCAAGATTCAGTCATCAAGACACACTTCAAAGCCATTTATGGAATGCTTTCTTGATTGAGTTCCTTATCTAAAAAGAGTTACATGGAACATCTTTCAAAACCTAATGATTTAAACATCTTTATGTCACTAAAGTTAGAGATTTCATTCATTCTACCTCATCCTTTAAGATGAGAGAACCCTACTCCTGGGCCTCCTTTTGAGGAGTAAGCCCCAGTCATAATTTCCCTTCACCTGGGCCTCCTTTTCAAGAGTAAGACCAAGTCCATGTCCTCATTAATATGGGCATCCTCCTATGGAGTAAGTCCTAACCATGGTTCACTTAACCACGAATTTCTTTTCAAGAGTAATCCCGAGTATAAATGTCTACAAATATGGGCATCCACTTTAGGAGTAAGACCCAACTCGTTTAATTTTTCATGTACCTTCAACCTGGGCCTCCTTCTCATGAGTAAGCCCCAGTCTTAATTTCTCTTAACCAGTCTTAATTTACTTTTGATCTGGGATTCTTCCTCAGGAGTAAAACCCAATCATAAGTCCCCTCCTAATTTAGGAATCTTCCTTAGGAGTAATCCCCAAGATAGAGTACACAAATCTCCATAAAGTACATATACCTTTATAGACCTAGTTCCTGGGCTTCTTACCTGATGTAAAACCCAATAATCATCTATTTTGGATAGTCATACTAACCTAATCCCCACATAATTTCATCTTTAATGGAACAATTGTATGATTTCATCAATACCTCATGTTTCTCACACCGAGCATGACTCACGTGAGCTTAGAGTGTAAAAGTAATCATGACATATTTATTTGAGTCATAAATCATGAATAAACATCATACACCCTTACTCAAACTACATGGGTTCTGATTCCTTTTCCAAATCAAACGATATATAGGTTGCACAGCAGCCGTTATGATCCCAACTCTAAAATAATCAATGTCCTTTTGAATAAAAATAAACTTCAAGTTCCCCACAGAGTGTCTTAAATCAGTATGGTTATCATAATGACCAAGAGAATTTTATGTACTGAAGGATACCATAGACTAAGAATCTCTAACAAATACATATGATTCTCTATCAATAAAGAACCTCAAATACATATAAAATATTATCTAAATTTCCTACATATCAATCATTGATTTTCAGATCTAAAGGAATGCTCATTTTATACGTGGAAATGTAATAAGGATTCACGAGCTTAACTTAAATCTAAAAAGAGTGTCCTGAAGTAGACAATAATTTCCCTCAAAAAGGGGTGATGAGTCGGACCTCCCATCTTCTCGACCAATGAAAATTCTTAAGCCTCATCAGTCCACAACTAATGAGCACCTACCTTTGGGAAGTAGGTCCAAATGGATATGGAATCATTGGATGTTTCCGGTTCTACAAACAAACCCATTAGAAACAGATTGAAATGTTAAACCTTCATTCAACGAGGTCATCCACAATTTCAGAGGAAACAAAAAATGGTGAACCCGACGTGAATCTTTAACCAAGTGGAAATGAATTTTTACTTACTTGTTTGGCCCGAATTTAAAACTCAATGAGAGGGCCAAAAAACAATCAATAAAATGTGTGCTCATCCAAAAGATGTAGCACCGAATTTATCTTGATTAAGTGTGTTATATCAAACAAGCACACTTTTCCCAGATCTTCTGCATTAATAGATTGGATTTACATAAGTTCACACTCGTGAATACATCTTCTATGAAAACCTTTGTTGTGAATGCCACTTCTACTACTCCTGCTGGATCATTGTCCACTCTGAGGACGACATC
Source organism: Viscum album (assembly GCA_963277665.1). NCBI lineage: Eukaryota > Viridiplantae > Streptophyta > Magnoliopsida > Santalales > Viscaceae > Viscum > Viscum album. The sequence continues at coordinate 1,037,189,354 of OY728140.1, read as the reverse complement.
ACCTACTCAGCATCTTCAACGCTGGGTATCAAATACGCTGGTTAAGTTGTACTATCAAAATGGTACTATTCCGACTATGGAGGCAGCTCGACAAGCCCTCCAAGTTAATAATTCTACCCGGTCATCCGGACAGCGATGACCAGCGATCAAGAAATAGGCAGTGGTAACCACCGTCTCCAACCATTTTGGGTTGTTATCCACGGAACGCAGTCACCATTCACTCCCATATTCTAAGGAGGTGAATGAGCAGGTCCCTTAGGGCCTTAACTCAAAGAGACATGAGTCCTTCCCAAGGGCTCCGATCAACAATCATCACCAGACTCGTGTGGCAGTGCGCTCTCAACATGATGAGGGTTTCAACTCCAGGCGTTCGGCTTGGGTTCCTCAAACTCGAGTAGGCAAGACGAATCGCCAGAGGCGAAATCCGATTAACAGTGAGCTAGTTCTCATCACTGCCATCTCCGGAGAAGTCCAGCAACCTAACATTGTGGAATGCATCGAGCGAGCAAACACACCCATCTGTTTTAATTCATTTGTCCAGCAGACTCGTCTGGCAGCATCATGCTAATCCCTCCAGGAAATTCTGGTGGAGTACTATAGATAGGAACATACACCTGTTTATAAATCATCAGCTAGTCATAAGGCTCTTCTAACTACATATGATGGAGCTCATCAACCACATTCGACAAAGTTCAATCAGCATGCACATACACCTGCTAGTATTGATAATGCTTACCAAAAGTCTCATTTGGTAGCACTCGGATAAGTCAGTCGGAAAGCTCCGGCGACAAACAGGAGGTAGACTCAACTCTCTTCCACCACACTTGAGTAATGTCAGGATTCATTGATAGGAAAATGAGGAAAAGTGCCGGAAAACACACCTACGCGATGCACAGAATGGAAAAATATCCTCATTCTGGAAGCTGAAGTCACCAAGCATATTCTATCAATGGTGAAAGATCAGAAGCAAATCCCTGCTCATATTTTGGATTCCTCCCAGGATATTATAACAGCATCAGCAACATCTCAGAGAAAGAAACATAAATCTATCCCTACCACTAGAGTGACAAATCAACAGTTCACTCCAGAACAGACACACACCTCAGTTCCAGTCCAAGAGGGTTGTGGGGCGTACTACCGCATATCATACGAACAACCAAGTCAAGTACATACACCTGGTTTGAGAGGTGATAATTAGAATAACCTGATCATTTCTCTTGAGCAGGCACATACACCTTCCAAATTGAGTAAGAAGGCATCTAAGAAGAAGACCCACCCATCATAGTCAAGAAATCAAGGGCCAATCTGTAACAAGGCCTTACTCGATGCTGGAGTTCTTGATGAACTCAGAAAACTATCTGTTTCAACTCAAGATTCTTGTCTCTCAGTTCCCAATATTCGGGACATTAATTTTGAAGGTTTGTACCTGACACTTCCTCATGAAGGTCTGCTTCATGACAATTCGGTCTATCTCAATGTTTCATCTTCACATGAGAGCCACAAGAACCCTCTGTGTGGTAAGAAGATCAAGGATCAAAATGTTTTATCTTTATCTGTAACCCACCATGGTGGTCCACCCTATGATGTTGAATTTCGCTGCAAAAGTCCTCTCCGCAATAGTGATTAACATTACTTCGAAAATTTTCCAACCAAGAATGTAGTGACGAGAAATCCCTCTTATATTGAGGCACTTTAAAATGTGAATCTGGTCATGTTTGATTCTTTACTATTAACAGGTGATATAATTTCTCAACAATAAGATAGCCTAGGGTGTAGGTCTTTCTCCGAACCACCCCGAAGTCATGCATCTTTTAGTTTGATCAGTGATTTCTTTACCAATCTTGTTTAATCCGATGAAGCAACAAGAAACTACCACCTCTGGTCTAATATGGTAGACGATTCATCATTGAATGATAAAGAAGAAATTGTGAACATGAGATAACAACTGCAGAATGGTGAAGTTCCAGTCATGTTTTGGCCTTTGGCTGATTCTCAGTGCGACATTCCAGAGATGTTGACGGAAGATGGAATTCATGATATTCGTCTGAACATATGGAAAAAAAATTGTCAGTTGAAAAAGAAAATATTACCTTATGATGAATATGAAAATTATGTTAAGATAATAGGACGGTTACAATGCCAATTTTACTTGGCATCACTATCAGTCTCTCGATATCCGAAGGCTGAAAAACAGCAGAGAGCTCGTCAGTGTTCATGCCTTAGCGCACTAATAAAATTGCGCCAGTTAATTACCAATTCCCCATCTTGTATTCATGTAAGAGGATTGGGTGTTCTTGGAGCACTACATTTCAGTGTAACCTCCAGTCAGTAAAGCCCGCCGAAAATGGTCTCATGCAATGTTATTGCCCGAGTCCGGCCACAGTCAGTGGGTTTTGTTTGTAATCAAAATCTTGTCTAAGAACATGACTCAACTAGTTCTTCTAAAAATCAAGAATACTGAGAAAAATTTGTTGAATTACTCCAACATCAAGCAAACAAGATTATTGAATAGGCCTCTCATTTAGAGAAAGCACATCACCAAGTGACAGAAGTTTCAGAAATCATCCAACGGTCTTCTGAGTCAGGTGATAAAAGTGGATGCAGGTTGATGCATCCTGCTAATTTTCGGACTAGGGTCTCCAAGATCAGGAGAGATTTCAAGAAAGTCTCAGATACAGCATGTCAAGAGCCACCCCATCATGCCAGACTGGGGACTCTCTTAACTCAACCCTCAGAATCAACAAATAGAATTCGAGGAGTTGAGCAAAGACAGCAGGAACTGCCCTAGTCCACCAGATTGGGGACTTTTTCAAATCATCAATCCCTCCCACAGATAAAGTCAATCTTATCACAATTGGTGAGGAAGCCTCAAGAGGAATGACGATTCAAATTATCAGGAGATTCTCTCCAAATTATGGTTTTCCAAGAAGTTCCTGAGGGATTAAATCAACAAAAAGCAATGTCTCATCAGGGGAATGGTAGAAGACAATATCACAGAAATGATGATAGAAGTGATGTGATGCGTTATGCATCAATTAATGTCATTAATTTCATTGTTACTGATCCTCCAGAACATGAGGCTCACTCCGGGGACTCAGATGAAGATGTTCTTGCTCAAGAAGTTGTATGCACAGACACAACTGAAGATGGTGCGCGTACACAAAGTGAAAGGTTTTCCTAGAATTTGGGTGTTCCATCAAATAACCCACTTCCCCCTCTATGAAAGGGTGCCAATAAGGGGAAAAGAAAAGAACCAGGTTACATAAACTTCCTCTGGAGAAGGCCAATTACTCTCACTAGAGCAATGATTTTCGCAACAAGAGAAATAAATGAAGGAGTTAAGGATGTTGAACGCAAAACTACTTCAAGGTAGTCTTCCTTCTAAGCGTGCTGGAGATGGTCAGTCAAGGGAATTTGTTGCAGTTACTGAGAAGGATCATGAATATCCTCCTCTATAAGTACACCCTCACAGTTCTAATCCTAATGGTCAATTGCAACATCAATCGATGGTGCTACTATCAGTTGCAGTACCAGCCACCATACCTGTCCAGACTCCAATTATTGCACCTGCCCAAGTCCAAGTTCAACCGGATGTTTCCCAAAAGTTAATAACTACCATTGAGTCATTAATAGCTTGGTTAGAGACACTGTAAGGGAAGTGTGTATATGTTCAACCAGAAATGAGATCTTACCCCGAATGGGTAGATTCAATCCCTCCCCCAACAAGTTTTGGGAACCCTATATTCCCTATTTTCATTGGATCAGGTGATCCTGAATAGCGTTTGACACATTACGTGTCTTATTGCAATCCTATGATAGGAACTCCGAAACAACAAGAAGTAGTGAAACTCAGAAGCTTGGTGCGAACCGTACAAGGACCTGCTTTTGTCTTGTACACAAGTTTGCAATCTCGGTCAATTACTAGGTGGGAGGATCTTCGTCAAAAATTCCTCCTTCAGTTCAGCTCAATGTTGCCAAAGACAAAAAAAATTATCTTACAAACTGCTAGAAATGGGATAATGAAAGGGTCTCAGATTTCATTGCTCATTGAAAGAGATAAACATATTCCCTAAGCTTAGCACTCCCTCAAGAAGAACTGTTGCCAATCTATGGGTAAAATTTATGTGAAGACTTGTGCACACCGTTGATCTCTGTGAAATAAATAGGAGGGTTTCTAGACATTACTTCAATCACTCAACATATTGAAGATTCTTTTATAATGACTAAGGATAAAGCTTGTGTAATTCCATCATCTCCAGGAAGAAGATTGGGTAAAGCAGAGACTGCTACAGTTATTCTTAAACAAGAACATGTACCTGCTTCTACTTCAAAACCAGCATCTCTTGAAGGGCTCCACCTCCTGAGTGTCATCAACAGAGGTCGTTTCATCAAGATGATCAAAGAGATCAAATACGGAAAAAATTTGAGGATCTGAATAGTGAAACATACTCTTTCTGAAATGAACAAGTTCCTGGTTACTTTATTTAGGCTCTGGAAAATAATTTGGATCAATTGCCAAGGACCAAGAGGCCGAATAAGGAAGGAGATGAAGACCATCCCAATTATTTTCCATTTCATCTGATGTTGGGGCATCCCATTCAAGTTTGTTTTGTTTTCAAAGAACTCCTGTAAAAAATGGCTGACTTGGGACCAGTCAAACTGAAATGTTCTTCAGCTCTGGTAGCATGTGTTACTACTACAGATCCATAGGAGGAGGGTGAGTGGCAAGAAGTCAAGAACAAAAATACCCAAAAATATGATGATTGGATGGTCAGAAAAATGATCAACTGAACTCATTCCATTTAGAGAACGCAATTAAGGAAACCAATTGTGCCTTATGCCATGAATATCGTAATGAAACCCTCTTCATCAGAGGTAAAATCCTCAAAGAAACAGCATGATTCAAAGAAAGAATAATAATAAGAAGTAGATGAGTATGTGTTAAAGCCTAAGTTTTCATTGACTCTGGAAGACTTCAGGCCATATAATTCAAAGCCACAGGAACCGCCCCATCAAACGGCACAGCCTAAACATGCTAATCTGGCAGAGTATTCGTCAGATGAAGAGTTGATCTTCAGTTATATTAATATGATTCAATTAATAGATCAATCTGCTAGTCACAGTTTCAATTTTGATGATCCCGAATTCCCTATATCAAATAGAAGAATCATAGGATGTTCCAGAGGCTCATGATATAGGGGAAGGTGTGGAACTTTTAGAGGCCACTATTCCAATTCTACCATGGCTAAAACTCTGTATGTGGAAGAAACTTGTGGTAGATCCCTTCAACGAGCTCAACATGAAAAAGTAAGTTCTTCCAAATAGGGTAGACTCAGACCTGGCACAATTATTTGGGATGATCGGTTGAAGGTTCCATCTTCTTCCTCTGAACAAGTAAATAGACCTAATCAGTCTAATCTTCCAAATCATGGAGTATGACCGACTCATATCCTGGTGCAAGATACATCAAATTCAAATGCTTCAACTTCCATGGAACCAGCTAAACCACATGTTCTTGTTGGGAAACTTAGACCTTTGGATCAAAAGTATGATATATTGAAACACCTGGCCTATGTACTAGCCATGTTATCAATTCTGATGCCTTGAAATTTTCAAAGGATCTTCGGTAGGAACACATTGGGGCTGTGTCAAGTCCCAAGGAGTTTTTCAACTGAAATTGCTTCTGCTGAAGTCTACCATGTAGAGAATAATCCTCCAGAATTCCATAGAGTAATATCTTTTACTGATGAAGATTAAGATGATGTCGTGCATGGACATATTATACCTCTGTACTTATTTTTCAAGGTGAATGGTGTAGTCTTCTGAAGAGTTTTCATTGATAATGGTTCAAGATTCAACGTCATTCCCAATCGTACACTACGTCGATTGGGCCTCACAGAATCTGATTTATCTCCTTCTACTTTGATGTTAAAAGGATATGATAAAAATGAACAAGAACCAATGGGTGATATTACACACAGAACTCAGTTTGGAGATCTTGTTTCCAATTCAGATTTCATGGTTGTTGATCAAGACTCAGCCTTCAACATCTTTCTTGGAAGACCCTGGCTACATCAACATGTGAATATCCCTTCATCATACCATCAATGTATCAAATATTGTTTCGGCAGTCAAGTTGGGAAATTGAATGGTGATAAGGCCTCATTCAAAACATGTGAATCTCAATACATTGAGGAGGAATTCTATCACATTAAGGTAAAGGAGAAATCCACAACAAGGGAGATTACCAAAGTTAATCCTCCATATGGTTTGGAAAAGATTCTAGTAAATCCATTTGTGCATGTGAGTATAGATTATGTGTTGCCTATCAGTCAAATTGACAGGACAGACCCAAATCAAAATACTCTTATGGAAAGTTCCATAATGTCAATTATGGCAAACGAGCCAGACAACATTGAAAAAATTAGTGATCCACCAAGAAATAATGAATGCTCAAATGGAGATGTCTTCATTTCATCTGTTGAAATCAAACAAGTCTATACATCTCTATTTTGGCCAGAGCATGTTATAGTAATGTCATATGAAAATGATGATGTCAATTATCAACACATCATCTCCTCATTATTACCCAAAGAAGACCATTCATCATCAATTGGGTTGGAAATGGAAGCTTCTTCTTCAAGATGTGCAAATTTTAACGTCTCTTATGATCATGGAAATTATGATTAATAATCTACTATGTAAGTGGAAATAGAGGAAATAAAACATGTTGAAGAAGAAGAGGAAGATCTCGGAGATGCTCCTCCGACATTTGAAGAGGGTATCTCTACTACCATGGATGAACTCGGAGAAATAAATATGGGTACAAAAGAAGATCCATGCCCCAATTTAATTAGTGCGACTATGACTCTTGAAGAGAAAGTGATGTATATTTCCTTTTTAAATAAAAAATGAGATATATTTGCTTGGAACTATATAGAGATTCCAGGGCTTGATCCCAATGTTTCCACTCATCGTTTGGGTTTTCCCAAAGGACATCGATGATTCAAATAAGCTTCTAGAAGAACACACCCAACCAATGCTTCCAAAATTGAATCTTATGTGGATAAGCTAATCAAAGATAACATCCTCATATATGTTCAATATCCTATGTGGTTGGCTAATATTGTTCCAATGAAAATGAACAATGGTAAAATTAGAGTTTTCATTGATTTCAGAGATCTTAATTGGCATTGTCCTAAGGATAATTTTCCTGTACCAATTACAGAATTCTTAATTAATGCAACAGCTGGCTATGAAGCACTTTAGTTCATGGCTGGATATTCTGGATATAATCAAATCCGAATGGCTCCAAAATATGAGGAATCTACGGCCTTTAGATCCCATCAGGGTTTGTTTTTCTATCAGGTAATTCCCTTTGGCTTAATGAATGCAAGCACAACATATCAGCGTGCTATGCATCATATCTTCAAACCTTTTTAGGGATGTTTGTTGAATGTTATGTGTATGATTTGGTGGTAAAATCCAAAAAACGTTCTAATCACTTGTCTGATTTGGAAGTCAAAATCCTCAAGCTTCGACAACATAATTTGAACATGAACCCCTTAAAATGTGTTTTTGGGGTAACCTCAGGAAAATTTTTCGGCTTTTTTGTACGCCATCATGGTATTTAAGTCGATCCTGAGAAGACCAAGTCAATACTTAGTATGTCAACTCCTTGAAATTTGAATGAATTAAGAGGACTTCAAGGACATTTATCATATATTCAGCGTTTCATCGCCAATTTGGCAGGAAAAAGTTTACCCTTCACCATTTTGAAGAAGAAGGGAGTCACTTACCAGTGGACTGAATAATTTCAAGAGGCATTCAATATTCTCATGAAATACCTCTTGAGTCCATCGGTACTTATGCCACCTGTTGATTTAAGACCACTTATCCTCTATGTGACAGCTTTAGAGAGTTCATTGGGTGTCTTTCATGCCCATAAGAATGATGCTGGGAATGTGAACAACCTCTACTATCTCAGTCTGACTATGCTTGATAAAGAAACCCGATATTCAATTATTGAGAAGTGATGCCTACCATTAATCTTTTCAGTTCAAAAATTGAGACGCTACCTGCAATATCACGAGGTCCAATATGTATCTCACAATAACCCGCTCAAATTAATCCATAGTCATCCAATTCCTACAGGACTTTTTGAAAGGTGGAAAGTTATTTTTCAGTAGTTAGACATTGAGTATGTGTCTCAAAAGGAAATAAAGAGCCAAGCTCTGGGTGATTACCTGGCTGAACACCATTTAGTGGAAGACAACATCTTCAGATATTTAACTTATTGATGATGAAGTCTTCTCTATTCAAGATAGTCTTTAGGTATGGGAAAGGTACTTTGATGGTGCTTCTAAAGTCCAACAGGGAGGAAAATGAAAAATCCTAAATTCAACAATGTTGGCTTAGGAATTGCACTCATTTCTCTAGTAAAGGCAGTGTTACCATATTCCTTCTCATTGTTGTGAGGCGGTACAAATAATGAAGCGAAATACCAAGCTCTTATTGCAGGATTGGAGTTGGCGCATCAAGCACAAGTGAATTACTTAAAGGAGAAAGGTGATTCGGACCTGGTAATCAAAAAAGTCAATGGGGATTATGCCATCAGAAAATTAGACAAATACCTTTGTATGGTTACGTCAGAGATTTAATGGCAGAGTTTCTTTGGAACCGAAATTTTCTTACATCCCATGATCACAAAATGCCCAAGCTGATGCACTCGTTAATATAGCCACAACTCTAGCAGATCCAAATCGGGACGAGACAACCATCAGTATTGAGCACCGTCGTATAATTTCTCCTTATGTTCGAACAAGAACATAATAGATAAATGAAATTAGTCCCATTCCAGAACCATATGGTCATACAATAGGATAGATGGCACCTATCAGGGAATACCTTCAAAATGGAACACTTCCACCTGATAGAACTGGAAAAGAACAAATCTGGCGACATGTGGTTAATTTTACTCTTTATGCTAGCCCAGATCACCTAGAGAAAATTCTCTACAAGCATTGTTTTTATGGAGTTCTATTTAGATGCATTGATGGTGAAGAGGCAATGGCTATCATAAAAGAAGTGCATGCCGGAGTCTGTGGTGCCCCCCAGTCTGGACATAGACTGTCTGATCAGATTCAAAGGCTTGGATACATTTGGACATCAATGATACAAGATTTTGTTGATTTCACAAAGAAGTGTCATTCATGCCAGGTACATGCCAACTTCATTCATCAACCTCTAGTGTTGCTTCCTACAGCTAAATACTCGTGGCCATTTTCCACATGGGGAATGGATATGGTGGGACCTTACCCTTCATCTACAGCCAATCAGTTTAAGTATATTCTTACTTCTACTGACTTCTTTTCCAAATGGGTAGTGGCAATACCTCTCGAAGAAGTTAGTTTTAAAAGCATTGTTAGATTCTTCAAGTCTAACATCCTTTCCAGATTTGGTGTCCCTCATACCATATTGACGGAAAATGGCACCAACTTTTGTTCATCTAAGGTGAAAAAGTTGTATCAAGAATACCACATCAAATCCAATCATTCATCTCGGTATCATGCAGCGGCCAATGGACAGATAGAATCCTTCAACAAGACTCTATCAAATATACTGAAAAATCTAGTGGATAAAGATAAGATGTCATGGCCTAATAAACTATTTCATGTTTTATGGGCTTATCGGACCACCACCCGCACTATAATGCGGTCAACACCATTTTCAATGGTATATGAAATGGAAGCAGTCTTTCCCATTGATGTTCAATTACCCTCACACAGAGTAGTTATTTGTGATCAGTCATCTATAGATGAACAATCTCAAAAGTGATTGAATGAATTGGAATTATTAGATGAGAAATGATTGTGCACTCTACACCACTTGGAAGTCTATCAGAATTGAATAGCATGAGCTTTTAACAAAAAAGTTCATCTACATTCATTCGTTACGGGAGAATTGGTATTAGTTCTTAGAACTCCAATGATACCAGGAAAGATACCTCCCAATCATGATCGAAAGTGGGAAGGACCTTATTCAATACATACGGTCTATTCCAATGGAGATTATTATTTAATCTCAATGGATGGAGAACTCATCACTACTCCAAAAAATGCCAGATTTATGAAGAAGTATTTTTTATAAATACAAAATACACCACCATCCACAGTCCATTCATATGACCTTAAACTATTTTCATATCCCTTACATCCATCATGATGTTAAAATGCACCATCCACAGTCCATGCATATGAACATAAACTATTTTCATGTCACTTATGCCCTGCATGATGTTAAACAGCATCATCCACGGTCCATGTATATGACGATAAACTATTTTCATGTCTCTTACGTCCAGCACGATGTTAAACTGCACCATCCACGGTCCATGCATATGACCTTAAACTATTTTCATTTCCCTTATGTACAATACGACGTTAAACTGAACCATCCACGGTCCATTCATATGACCTTAAACTATTTGCATGTCCCTTATGTCCTGCACGACGTTAATGTACACCATCCACGATCTATGAATATGACCTTGAACTATTTTCATGTCCCTTACATCCAGCACGACGTTAAACTGCACCATCCACGGTCTATGCATATTACATTACACTGTTTTCATGTCCCATACATCCATCACAACATTAAACCACACCATTAGGGGTCCATTCATATGACATTAAACTAATGGCACATACGTCTAACATGACGTTAAACTATGACGTCCAGATTACATGACTCTAAACTGTATAGATGTCCCTTATATCCAGCAAGACATAAAACTTCATAACCAATGGTCCATGCATATGACCTTAAACTATTCAAACTTTTGTCCAACATGACGCTAAGATGTATCATCCTCTTTTCATCCAACATGACGTTAAATTGTGAGAAAGTCCATAATACATCCAACATGACGTTAAAATGTTTCCTCATTTTTCCTTACTGCATGACATTAAACTACACAGTCCTCTTTCTTTCCAACAAGACATTAAACTGTATTGTCCCCATCATCCTAACTACATGACTCTAAATTGTATAGAAATACCTTAATACATCCTACATGACATTAAACTGTATTTATGTCCCTAGTACATGGAACTAAACTGTGCAACACCAATAGTCCTAACTGCAAGACTGTAAACTGCATAGTCCCTTCATATGTCCTATATGACATTAAACTGTGCATAGTTAAGGTTGTTGTTACCTCTTGTTTCTCACACCGAGTATGACTCATGTGAGCTTAGAGAAAATTACAACCATAGAACCCTCTCTGGGCCTCTAACCATGCATATGGCCCAAAATCATCTTTTAGTTCATTGTCCCCAAAAAACAACTTGATCACTAATTCATTCCTTAATTAATCTATGAGGGCTTTGATCCCTGCCTTCGAGGTGGGGTACATAGGAAACCTCCCAAGGTTCATTCCCAAAACCAATCTCTTCACATCGGTTAACCTTCATTTCATATGTTGCTGATTCATGAAATTGTCCCTAGAATCAATGTATTTACATTGGTTCACCTTCGTCCTTGCTATACGACGTTAAACTGTACAACACCTTTTTCTTGTATGACAATAAACTACAACATTCTTTGATGTCCTCACCTAAGAGAAATGAATTGTTTACATTGATCTCTGATCATGTTATATTTCAAAGACTATGTGCATACATGGAAATACATGATCCTTTTATCTTGGGATAAAAAATCATTGCACTAAAGTCCTCTTTCACCCTTCACATGTATGAACCAAATTTGTACATAAGGTATTTCTAGAACTATGTGGCCTTGATTCCAATCCTTATGGGATACATGGAATGTTCGAGTGTCCATCGAATCCAGCCCTAAGTCTTTTGGGCCTAACCCCAAATTCCACTTTCAGTCCCCTGGCAAAAAAGTCCCCATGAAAACACGCACTGTGTATTTCTTATAATGGTCCGAGATCTATGACCCAAAACTTAGATCTCTCATACTTGCATCCAACACGATGTTAAACTATATTTCAAATAGTACGTATGTCTTGATTCCCATCCTTATGAGATACGTAGTGTAGTCCAGCATTTAAATTCAGGACCCAGCCACAACATAATTATGGTTAGCATTGATCTGTGCATCCCTGAACACATTGGAAAACACCCATATTTGTTTGTCATAATCATATCCTTAAATATTTTCAGATCATCAGAACCCTTTTCTTGACTTATAGTCACAAAAATGTCAACTTTATGAGAGTTATTTTTCCTGACTATCCAGCACGTGACCTTAGGTGGCCTTGCATAAACAACCTCCATAACTGTTTTTTCAGAAAAAAGATACTATTATATGACTATGCAGCCAATGGCCCTAGGTGGCCCTGAATAATTCAACCCCCTAATAGGGTTTTCAGATACTGGTAACTTGATTCTTGGTAAGAAAGCCTCTTTTTCCCTTATTTGTCTTATCAAAAATATGTAAGCATCCATAAAAAAATAGCCATCCTTAACATATTTATTTCATGTTCTTTTTCATGATCTGAAAGTATTAAAATCTATGGTTTATATTTACCTTCCCTACGCTTGGGTTAGACCATCGTAGGAGTAGCATTCATCCAATTCTTAGACAATCTTGATTGAAAATATTTTCTCCATATTCAAGACCCTTTTTCTATACAGCAAACTCTATAATTTGGAAAATTTGAATCCCCATAAACATTAACTGGCTTATTAGTAGTAGAAAAGTAAATTTCCAAGAATTCTTTTTCCTGACTATGAAACACGTGCCCTTAGGTGGCCTTGCATAAGTAGCCTACATAATGGACATGTCAGCCAAAATATGCTATTTGTTTTACTATGCATCCAATTCCCTTAGGTGGCCTTGTATAATTCAACCTCCTAATGGGTTTGTTAAATAATGGTAACTTCATTCTTGGGAACTACTTATTCTAATGCCTTTTTAGCTCTTTTTCATATCATTACTCAGATTCAAATTTTCTTAAGACGTAGTTTACATATTTTCCCTCATACTTGAATATGGTAATATATTTTTAGAAAAATTGTCAAGGAATTGAGTCAATTCTAATTCATTCAGTCAAATCTATATCGACCTTAAACATTATCCCTTTTTATGTCCTATGTGCATGACCTTAAACTGCCCACAAAAGATAAGGGAACTCTGAATAAAAGTCATGTTTCATCTCACTAAACATACCTTTTGTATGATTTAGGTAATATTGAGCAGTTAAAAGTTTCAATGTTTTTAGTGTTATTTAAAATAATCCTAGTAAAAATCAAACTATGCATACTAGGACCATTGGCTTAGGTAAAATTTAAAGCAGGTGGCATGAAAATACGTGCACAAGTGATTTAAGATAAAACTTTTTTTCCATTTGATGCACAAGAATTAGAAGGACATCCACAGATTGGAGTCTCTTCTCTTTTCTAAGAAATTACAAGAGGCTGTCAACATAAGTCATCACTTGATGAACAACATCCCAAGCTTCATGAGTAGCTACTTGAAGCTCATTCACCTGACCAACTTCACTCTTTTCGGCCAGCTGGAGTGCATTATTGGCATCTGCGATGGCCTTCATACCATTAATTTGAGCTCCCTCCAATGAAATATTGAGTTGGTCAAGTTCCCTAGTAACATCATCTAACTGATGCTGAAGGTTCATTTGATGGATGCCTTTATCTTTTATCTTATGCTTCAGCTCCTTCATCTTGGCAGTATAGTCTACCTCATCTCAGGATACCACAGCCTCAAATTCACTAATATTGAAAGACAACTTCACTCTAGTCAGATCTTCATGGAACTTTTTCTCCTGCTACATCCTTATAATGACTTTCTTCACTTCGGCATGGATCATCTGATATCCAAAACCACCATGTCCTTGTATGACAAATATATATGATAGTCGAGGGATCTTCGATGATAGCTCTTCTAAAGGAACCTCAGATATGATCTTCCATATGTTTTTTCATGCCTTGCGTCATGAAAATTAGAAAGCCTTATGTATTTCCAGATCCAACTAAGAATCACTATAATAGGGGGGAATGTAATCCAGGATTAATTCACTTAAGTAAGTGCCATGTTCTTCTCCTTCCACCTTGACATGTGCTTCTTCACTTTCAATTCCCGTTGGGGCCAAAGCTGTGGCCTCCCCTCAAGATCTAGCCACTGAAATTGATGGCCCTGCATAATCAATTTAATGATTTGGTTAGTTTCAATGGAAAACAAAAGTTAGTTGATTGTCTTTAAAATTAAGTATAGTTGAAAATATTGTTATCCCTTACCCAACGATAGATCAACAACCTGAGAAGCCTCCTCCCCATATTTCCTATCTTCGACAGGATTATCCGGATGAGTTTTAGGAAGCTCCACTGGGTTCAACTCCACATGTGCTAATGTCTCTACAACAGTAGAGTTCTATGTACCCCCTTATGGCATGGTTAGGTCAGCACCTTGCTTAGATAGAACAACAAATTTGAGCTGATCATGGTTATACATGTAATAAGAAATTATTTTAAATTTGAATAAGGATAACACTCAGGTCCATAATCTTCTAAATTACATGGTAATTTAACATGATTTATAAAATGTTTGAAAGATGCTCCATGTTCCATCATTTCAGATAATGTCATCTTTGAATCCTGGTTAGTCTCACCAGTGGGAGCATTTGATGTTTCTTCATGGCGACCCTCATCCTACAGTCCCTGACCCTGGACAACATCTTCAGATAAAATTGCAGAATCAGTTGCAATAGCTGCCAAAAGTTCTAATGTAGGGGGTGAACCTGAAGTATCACAGAATGCATGTCAGTAGATGTTTCATTCAACATATTATGAAGCATTGTTTACTTACTAAAATCATGTTCTTCTCTTCGTTCAACAGCATAAGGGGGGATACTGGGAACAGATTCTAGCTCTTTTCCAGGAGCATCCAAGTTAGCCTGAATTTGAGATTGTTCCACAGAACCCTCTGTGGTCCTGAGAGGAGGATCAGTCCTCTCCCTCAGAGGGGAAATTGAAGAAGCCCCATGTAATCCCCAGAAATATGAGGAAACTTTTCTTGGGTATAGATTCATGATTATCTGATGGAATTAACTCTACTAATGAAGCGTTTAGCTGTGGATTTTCTCCTTAGGTGCCTTTTCTTCTTTGGTTTTTTGGTAGTATCGTCAGTCTCTCTTACAGGAACATGAATTGGAGAATGGAAGGCCATGTCCACCTCTTTATTCATGGCCTGCTGACCCTGAGATATCTCTCCCGATTCATGAGCAGATTCATCAGCAGCCCCAATGGCAATACCACCAGGGCTATATTGTGGCGAAGGAACCTCAATAGTTCTTTTATTTGAATGATGTAGGAGGAAGAAAATAATTTACTTAATTAAAAATTCTTTGACAGAAATCAATTTTCAAGGCAATTAAGAAATGAAAAATTACATCTTCAGGGGCCATGTAATCGTGCCACTCCGCATCAGTCCCCTCAGGGGCACCACGATCTATCATTTCATTCACCCACTTGGTGATAGGGATAGAATCTTTAGTGGAATATATGAGCATTTCCCGCTCCTTGATGTAAGCCCGCACTTCATTAGGGTTATCCTTGTAATGGATATCTATAGAAGCCACAAGATTCTCTATTCTCGGGAGTGGTAGAACCTTGAACAAATCCATCCAGGCAGTCTCAGTACTAAAATATAGACTCTGCCATGTTTGGACAGCCTCTGGTCGTAGATATTCAGTGCTTGTACCAGAAGGCTGTGTGGAAGGTCCTACAACATTCGACTGCAATTTCATCCCATCTCCTGCAACTATTGATAGAGAATAAGAAAATAAGACTTATTTCTTTATAAATTGATGGTGATTAAATTACCACGATGAAATAACTCACCAAGAGTTGATGGAGTAGGTCTTTTGATTCTGACCGGAGGATTATATCGGGCACGAGGCCGCTTTTCCACTTGTTGTGCCTCATCATCCCCATCATGGGAATCCGGGGAATTAGTCCTAGAGGATAAATCTGGCGAATCAGCTTCAGGTGGGGAAGCCTCACCTTCATGAGGAAGGGTTTCTTTATCTACAGTCCTCTTAATATTCCCTACCTGATAAACTGGGGAATTTAGCACCACTTTAGGGTATTGTGGTATCCAGTGCTCGACATACCATGTAGTCAAGTAATGTGCTGCTCTTTCAACTGGTAGATCAAATACCACCCCAGTCTTCTCCATAGACTTCAACAACCACAGTTGTCGAGCAACCATCAGATGTTGCCCTAACCTGACATGTACTCGGTAAGATACAACAATCTGTTTCAAAAACTTGAATTGGAGTGAAAATCTATATGGAGCATAGGCCTCACATATAATCTCTCCATCAATCATGGGGACCAGCACACCATCACTGCAGGCCAGCATGTATGCCCTCAAATCCAAGTTGGTTGTTCCATCATCAAAAAAACCACCCGGTTGGCGGATTTCCATAGGGAAAGAAGTTGAATTCCTTAAAAATGCTCAGCCTCACTTTCATTTCATAGGCATTAATATGTAATGGAGCGATTCCAAAGAATGCTTTCACAGATGTCCTGAAAGATCTTCCCGGAATTTTTACTCCATTTTGTACATTATACGTCCTGAAGTGAGTGGCGATCCATCCCCATAAAATATGTAATGGTCCCACTATCCTCAAAAGATATTTACGCATGAAGACAGGACGTAAAATACTATGAATCTTTGCAAAAATTGGGGTAGCCAACCAAACCATTTTTTCCTCAGCCATCTATGTCGCAATAACAAAGGTCCCTGGCCTGACGCCTCCCTTCAAGTACCTGACTGGAAAGAGATAAACGCTGAGCCACAAAGCCAAGAAGCCCGTCAAATGAGTCTTCTTTGGGAACCATTGATTCACCTCATATCCCAATTCTCAAACTCTCCTTCTTCTAGAGTTGGCCATAATGTGCCAGGATCACCCCTCTTCTGGGTTTTTGGGTAGATGGTAGGACATGTGGGCCTCTTATCATTGGATTTATTTTTCTTGGATCCTTTATCCTTCGACTCCTTCTCCTTTGGATCCTTCGATTTCTTCTCAATAAGAAATATATTCATCCACTCCTCTAGATGAATATCCTTTCAAGAATGAGTTAAGGAGGTCACTAAACTCTTGAGCCTATGGAAGATTTTAAATAATTCCCTAACCAAAGTATGAGTCTTATCTGAATCATTCAATGTCACCTTGGATGAATGAATTCATCATACATGTCACCCAAAATTGGAACCTTTGAGATCCCATGGACATCCCGCAGACTAATTCCTACATCTCCATGAGTCAGATTTAATGAATTGGTTTATGGGCTCCAGTGGCTGGGTTTCTTCGGCAAGATGTTATCGTTTCTGTAAACATTTGTTTGCCCAACCCAGACAGGTTCGTATATCACCAATTCTTTCAAATCCTAGACACACTCTTCCTAGGTATGTCACACCGAGTTACGTCCACATTCAAGTCGGCTTCACGCCTCCCCTAGGACAAAAGTCCCAAATTTTCTTCCAGCCTTTGGATTGATCCATCTGAGCATTTCGGAAGATTGAAGGATGACAATGTTGTTGCATCTCAGGCTTATGAGGTTTCATATCTGCCGTACAAGGGCTTTGATGCATCATGTGGGCCTTCTCCACTATTCAAGCATTTATAAATCCTCATCCACATGAGATATTTTCTGATGCAATGTTGGTGTAATTATGAAACCATGAAAATGGGAGATAGTTATTTGCTTCTGGAATAGTGACTTCCCACAGATGACTATAACCGGACAAAGGCAGATATGTGCTTTGTGGGAAATCAATGTGATATTACTTTAGATACATGGACAAATCTGGAATAGTGCTATCACAGATGCTATAATAATTGTGGACAATGATGTTCATCATATCATCTAGACGTTTTCTTGCCAGTTCATCAGCCGTTGCGATTCTTTTTGGGAGCCATTTGAATATGCACAAATGTTAAATAATTAAACCTTCAGAAGGTTGATTTTTTAGAAAATTTGTGTAAGAATTCAAAAAAATGGAAAAGGAATTAAGGCATGCAAGTCTTATCATGGCGCATAAGTGTGGATGTGTCACGCAAGTATAATGTGTCGTGCAAGTATTTAGCAAACATGTATCACTGTGCAAATCCAGGTACCTTGATAGCAGTGCGACACCACAGTAAAATCGGAAAAGAGATTACCTTCCATGAAAAAGGTGACTTACGTGGTGAGAGCTCGAAAATCTGAAATTTGATGCTATGCGTGACAAATAACCACATATATATAGGCCAGACCAACCACATATGCGCCTACAGCCAGCGTGATCCCTCCCCGCGCGACCCACACCTGCGCGATGATAGTTGCACGGTGAACACCAGCGTGCCTTTTTTGCTTTGGTTTTCGTATTTTCTTTTCCTCAGAGTCACATCCTTATTATTTCGGATCCAACTCTGAGGGGTGGAATTTTGTTGACGCTCCTTTTTCATCACATTGTCTAAAGGAATGGAAATAGAAATTACTAAGCACAAATTGATTCATTCTTTGAAAAAAACATCAAAAAATCAACAATGTAATGAAAAAAGAGTCAAATACATTTGGGTCGCGCAAGTTCCCTCATTGTCGCACAAGTACACTTGTGTGCCGCCTAATGGTAACGCAAGTGACTTGTGCGCCCTCTTTGGAAACTGCCCAGGGTCTTCTCCAGCCTATAAATACCCCCAGTGGGACCCCCATTTAAAGAGGATTTTTTTCCAAAATTTAGATATAGAGCTCTGAATGCCCAAGTCTCTTCTTCAAGTCTTTCGAACACATCTATGGTTTTTATTTACCTAGAATGGAAGGATTAAACTAGATGAATAAGGTCTAAGTGTTAAAATTCACTAACACTTGCGCGATACAGTGTATACCCTTAAGGGAAATGGACACACTTCCGCGCCTCCTTACCCTCTCAATGAAACTTCCACGCCACTCTTCTGAAAGTACCTCCGGATTATTCTAAAGGAATTGGTCAAGGATCGCACAAGTGTTACCCTTCTGGTTAACCATCACCCAAGTATATAGGTGCCGCACAAGTATACTTGTGTGACCAATACTTGCACGACCACGTAGTACTTGCGCGCCCACGCAGTACTTGCGCGCCCACACAGTACTTGTGTGCCTCTATCTTTTTGGGTGCCCTTCCTTCCCATTTCACCTCTCTTATGCCATTCCACCTTTCCTATTCATGATTCAGTCTTCGAGAAACTCTTCAAATCCATTTATGGAATTCTTTCTTAATTTACTTATTTATCTGAATGGAGTTCCATGGAACATCTCTCAAAACATAGTGATTTAAAAATCATTATATCACTAATGTTAGAGATTTAATTCATTCAACCTCATCCTTTAAGACGAGATAACCCAACTCTTGGGCATTCTTTTCAAAAGTATGCCCCAGTCATAATTTCCCTTAACCTGGGCATCCTTTTCAGTAGTAATCCCCATTCCAAGTCCTCATTAATATGGGAATCCTCCTTATGAGTATGTCCCAACCATGGTTCTCTTAAACTGGGCTTCCTTTTAGGGAGTAATCCCCAGTCTAAAAGTCTAAAAATATGGGCATCCTCTTTAGGAGTAAGACCCATGTCCCTTAATTTTTCATGTCCCTTTAACCTGGTCCTCCTTCTCAGGAGTAAGCCATAGTCTTAATATCTCTTAACCAGTCTTAATTTACTTTTGATATGGGCTTCATTCTCAGGAGTAAAACCCAATCATAAGTCCCCTCCAAATTTAGGCACATTCCTTAAGAGTATGCCCCAATTCAGAGTACCCAGATCTCCATAAAGTACATATACCTTTATGGTCCTTATTCTTGGGTTTCTTCCCTAATGTAAAACCCAATACTCATCTATTTGGGGAAATCATACATACATAATCCCCACATCATTGCATCTTTCATGGCACAATTGTCTAGTTTTACCAATACCTCTTGTTTCTCAAACCGAGCATGACTCACATGAGCTTAGAGTGTAATAGTAATCATGACATCTTTATTTGATCCATCAATCATGAATTAACATCATACTTCCTTACTCGAACTACGTGGGTTCTGATTCCTTTTACAAACCAAAGGATACGTATGTATCCCATCAGCGAGTATGATCCCAAATCTGAAATAATCCATGTTCTTATGAATGACAATAAACTTCAAGTGCCCCACTGAGTAGCATTAAAACTAGTATGGTATTCATAATGACCAAGATAATTTTATTTACTGAAGGATACCATTGACTAACAATCTCTAACAAATACATATGATTACCTATCGATGAAGAACATTGAATAGATATATAATATTCTCTAAATTTACTACATATCAATCCTTGATTGTTAGATCTAAAGGAAAGATCATTTTATAATTGGTAATGTAATAAAAATTCAAAAACATAACTTAAATCTATAAAGAGAGTCCCAGAGTAGACAATAATTCCCCTCAAAAATGTGTAACGAGTCCGACCTCCCATCCTCTCAACCAATGCAAATTCCAAATCCTCATCACTCCACAACTAATGAGCGCCTACCTTTGTAAAGTAGGTCTAAATGGATATGGAATCATTGGATGTTTCCGATTCTATGAACAAACCCGTTAGAAACATATTGGAATGTTTGAACCTTCAATCAACGAGGTTATTCCCAATTCTAGAGGAAACACCTGGGGTTCCATGTAAATGTGCATGTAAGTGATACTTGATGAAACACAATTGGTGAATGTGGTAACCCACCATGTTAGTTTTTTTTCAAATGTTTTTTGATCTGAAAAATCACTTCATTTGTTTATAAAATGATGGTTATGTAGCTGGTATTTTTTATAACATATAGGAGTTGTTTATTCAGATTGCTTCCTTGTGATCTGGAAGTTATAATCTTGTTTTGTTTTCAGATCATATCAAGTTGGTGGCTCAGTTTTGGAGTAATGTTGAGTGGGTTTCAGAAGATGTGTTGGATGTTGTTATTTGGACATGGATAGTTATCTATTGGAAATATTTCTTATTTATCTACCTAAGGATTCATTTCAAATGTTAAATCCACCTATTTTAATGATTCCCAACCTATTTTTTAGTATAGAAATATTTTTGGGATTTATATAAATTGATTCTTGGTCGTGATAATTATTTTGGACATAACAATTTTTTTCGGGGATGTTCATGTGTTTCGATGAATTCATTGTCCATTCTACTCCTCATTTGATGTGAGAGAGAATGATGTTATGTATCTATGAGTTTTTTTTAGATGAAGGGTTTTTTTGTAGAATGTGAGTTATTTGGGGTGTTATGATCCTTAGTACTAGACCGTGGTGCGGCATATTCTTCAGGCATCAGGGCTTCAGCCATAGGCCTCAGAGTGATGCTTTACATGTAGTCAATAAATCACCAGAGGTGTGGGTATATCATCTTTGCTCCTTCCACCACCATTTTGGTAAGGTATTTTCTATGTCCCTATTTTGGTTCCTCATCATTGGGAATTTATTCTTGTCGCAATGAGCGTGGTTGACTTACCCCTCACACAGTGTTTATGGTTATGCCTTCATAGATGATGGTTTTCGATCAATGGTTATGTATGGACCTCCTATGTAAATTATTTGTGGTATTATTTTCACCTATTCATTGGTGGAGAGTGTGGTTAGTTACTTTGTTTCATTTTTGGTTTCAGTGGCCTAATGATTGGGTCCCCTTCCCTCCCCTCCCAATGTGGTGGGGGTCTGGATCAGTGCAGAAATTGTTGTCCTAGTTCTTGTCCCTTCAATTCGGAAGTGTGGTTGTTTAAAATTTAAAGTTGTGTTCCTCTTAACATGGTTCGGTAGGTTGTTTCGGTAGTGTTTTTTTAGGCCTTTGTGGGAGATACATGTTCTATGTTCATGTTGAATTCTTATTTGTTCACTGATTGATGGTTCTTAATTGTGGGGAGAACCACCATGGGCCTTGTAGGGTGTCCTCCTATGAATTTTTCAAGTGATAAATGTTTCTTAATGGTTGGGATTCTTTTTAGTACTCCCCATGACGATTTTGATTTTTTGAGTGCAATTTTGTTTTTGTGATCATTGGGGTCATTTTAAGAGGGGCCAACAATCTGTATCTTGGTTTGGTTGTGGAGGTAGTTACTTGATCTTTTGGTTGACTCTCCAGAAGTGGTTGAGAAATGGTGTTTTGGTTGAGGTAAGAGGGTTGATTTCAATTAATTTTTGATGGTGAGTAATTGGATTTGGAGGCTGGGCCATATTGGTAAATAATCATTAAATTTTGATCAGTAATTTGGAATATATTGTTGGTTTCGAGGGGCGAAAATACTGAAATGGTGGGGAGAATATTCACACACGGTTTTCTCATGTCTTTATTTTGATATGGTTTATTATTAATAAAAATCCTTTTCAGGGTTCATGGGTTGGATTAATGTTGAGTTTCATGGTTTCATTTATTTCTAATCATCCTACCATGGGTTCCCTATATCATGTTTGGGAGTATTCGTGAAAAGGGTGGTTACTATATGATTTTGGCCAACTGTGAGACCATTTCCAGATTTAAAAACAAAATTTATTTCTTTTTTAAATACTTAAATTTTCATCATTTTTCTCACATTCCACATCCTAGTAGTTCTATCATGAAAAATTCAAACTAAAATATCCTTTTGTACCCCTTACAAATTCATAATCATGGTGAATTTGGGTTATTAATTCCGGTATTGGGCTAACCTGTGGGCACATTTTCTGTTTTGAAAAAATAATTTGTGTCTTTAATACGCTATTAATTGATTAATAATATTTGGGGAATTCACATCCCACTCGAGGCCACGAACTCTAGGCATACCCCCCATGTCCTATTTTCCCTATTTTATGAACATGGTAGTCTTGGATTTAGGAGAACCTTCTCAATGATTCTCAACTCGGCCAGATTTTCCAAAGGTAATTTTTCTCCTTCATAAATCATTAAATTAATACTATTTTTAACACCAATCATCTTTACCAGGTTTTTCCAGATGATAGGAGCCTCTCCAAGGCGTTTCAAGCCATTCAATTTCCTCTAATGGTGTAGATGTAAAGGCGAAGTGTTTTCTAGTTTCTATGGTGAGATTCCATCTTATTACTCCTCCTTTCATTATTTATTGGTTTTCTATTGTCCTCTAGTAATTATAAACCTATGGTTGTATTATCCAACAATTTTTCATGGGGGTTTCGGTCACGACCCACATTCCTCAAGATGAGAGAAGGGACATCAGATTGTCATACCCTTCCTTCTTCAAAACTAAAGAGAGATAATAACCCCTGAGACCCTCCTTCAATAGGTCCCAGAGTGGCGACTACCACAAAGGGTATAAAATCACACACAAGATGGAAGGCATTACCTTTTCATTTATTAGGATCGAAAGATAAGATAGTAAATCCCAACATTACCTAAACTGGAGGTAAATGTAATGGAAAAGAAAACCATACCCATATGCATGTTAAAAAACTAAATTACACAAGGTAAAAAGATACTACAATTGTAAATTACCAAAGAAAAGAAAAAACAGCAACGACAACTGTCCCAACGTCCAAGCTAGTAGGGCCTTGCACGATCCCAGAAGTCCTCCTGGAAACCAGAAAGCAGTTTTATATACGTTGTGTGAGCATACAGGTACACTCAGTAGAGATAACCAAAGACTCTCATGCACAAGTGGGGAGGCATACTAATGCCCTGTGGGAAATGAGATAATGAATGCACCTAGTAAGGAAAACTATCCACCCAAGCCTCACTAATCCAGACTCCGCAAATAATGCAAGTCAAGTAATGTATAGTAATAGCACATCGATGTTTGGGTACCCCACACCACTTTCCAATAGATTATTGAAGACATCCTATGCATCGAACCAATCCCACCATTCTCACCGCAGTCACACTTCCACACCCCGCCCGCACACACCTGGGCCACAACCACACATCCCACCCGCAAACACCTGGGCCACAATCACCATACATTACTATGCCCACAAACACCTGGGCCACAATCACCATATGTAACCAAGCCCGTAAACACCTATTCCACAATCACCATACATAACCATGCCCACAAACACCTGGGCCAGAACAACTATTTCCACCCCTGAAGACTCCTGGGCCTCATCCTGATGATTCTTGGGAAACAACCTGCCACACACACCTGGGCCAACCACCAAAACTACCCTGCTTGAAGAATCATGGGCTATTATGGACCTCAAGCCATCACAGCCTGACCTAATATTCCTGCTCTATTCAGGAAAGGGATCAGAAAAGGAGATAATATCCAGCAACTCATAGTAGTATTTGGAAAAACACCCTCCCCCATGGAGTGGGGGTGTTCGGAACTAAGTGATCAACATCAGTGGGGCGCAAATAAGAAACATAAGAACAATAATTATATGTATAGTTAACAGGAACTCATCCCCACCTATGGACTCCAAATCCAACCTAATTGCAAACACCCTTGTTTTTATTCATTCATGAATGAATGGCACGAAACTCATGACCAAGTCACAAATCATTCCAAAAACCATTTCCCCATTTAAACAATACTTTGTTTCATGTTCAAGTGATTCCATTTAGGTGAATTCTACACTACTGGGAAACTAACATCCATAACCACAATCTAGAGAAAAAGAAACACCCAATCACCAATTTATGCATTCACACTCGGTTCTCTTGTAATGTGACAAAAAAAGGTTTCAGTGGGATCCCTCAAAGTACTGGAACCAAACCAAGCCTCGAGAAACAACCCCACATAGCTTCAGATTCACAACCAACAATTGTTCCACAATAGAGGATCCCATC
This sequence comes from Viscum album, assembly GCA_963277665.1. Lineage (NCBI taxonomy): Eukaryota > Viridiplantae > Streptophyta > Magnoliopsida > Santalales > Viscaceae > Viscum > Viscum album. Next base: position 1,037,164,522 of record OY728140.1, on the reverse strand, counting down.
CTAATCCACGTCACCCCATAAGCATCGATCAGAACAAACAGACATGCCACCATGACAGAGCAAGGAAGTTTCCAAACTCAAGTACATAATTCACTCTGTTTTCTTCTTTCTGTTCGGTTAACCGGGGTGATCACACAAGGTTCATTGTTCACTGTACATTCATTTAATCGGCCGAGTTTATGTAATTAACCAAATTCCCATGTTGGGGCAATTAAATTACCTCTAAGACAAGGGTTCATTAGTGCACAGGGAAATACCACCAACACCCTTGATTGTCCATGGGCATATCCCATATAGTTCAAAACATATAGAAATTATAAAAGCATACAACAGAATTGTCAAACGCACCCCATCATTCTTTAACAGTCTGTTTAATATCTTTGTTAAGGATTGGATTCATCCATTCCCACAGAAACAGAAGTGTACTCACCCCACATGTTACACAATTAAGAGAGGTGAAGGAAAACCCTACTTGGTTGATCCAGTATCATTGTTAGTCTCCACATGCCAAGAACTAGGGATGCACGACTTGTAGGGGAGGAACATCTGGGACTCCAAGGACGAACAGAAAAACTCCATCACAGGCGCACCAGAAGCCTCCGTAAGGGGGGACTCTTAGTGCACGAGGGATAAAAAAGTAATCCAGACAAGAAGGGGATGGAAGAAACTCTATCTTGATATATAGACAAGATTATAATATTACGGGATAAGGAATTTTGAAAGGCTAAAAATTCATATCGTGGTTTCCTTTGTTGCTGGGAGGTAACACGTGATGAGATTAATTCATATTTAATTATTCCCATTGGTGTGATGGCATAACAGTTGTGCGTTAAACTTTTTATTTGAAATGGCGGAAAAAACGTAAAAAGGGGTCGGAACTAGAATGTACGGGGAAGAGTGTGACATGGAGGAAAATCCACACGTTTTGTTAAGAAAAGGGTTGAATGACTCTTGGGGGATTTTAGATATTATTTTTGGGAATTAAATGGATTTTAAAGGGTCATTAAATCATCTTTATGTTAAAAGATTTGTTGCGGGAATGGAAATAGTTGAAAGCTGGAAAAAAAGTATGAAGACCGCTCGGTGAGGACACGGTGCCACTGTCACGGTGCCACCATCACCAGTGTGCAACCATCACAGTTCCACCTTAACTGGTGCCACCATCACGGTGCCACCATGACCAGTGTGAGGCCGTCACGGTGTAACTGTAATAGGTTCCACCATTTCGGTGGAGCCGTGTTTTGGCAATGTTATTGACCGGCTTGGTGTGGGACATTACAGTAGATACCTCTCAAACTATTATTTCCCTCGAGAATCAAAACTAGACCCAATGAATGGAGGGGTTTCGAATAACCACCTCAAAAGATGCCACTCAGGAGTGAACCTCATGTACATCTAAGAATACCAATTTCTTAAGTAACTGGGAAACATTTGAGGGTCATATTGTCCATTCATATGGGTTAGGGAGTTTCTTTCTCCAAGTCATGATACTATCCTATTTGTGTGGCACTGACTCGCCCACACAGGTTTAATCGCATCTATCCAAATGCATCTTGATTTTTATTTAGGTCCTCTCCTCCCCATAGTCAGGACTCTTCACACACATCCACAGAATAAGAAAAACCGCACGTTCCATAGTTAATAAGGTAATGCATTCCATCACAATAAGAATAAAAAAACAGAGAAAAACTAAAAACAACTCTGGGTACTGGGAGTGCATCTGCATCTCCCATTCCTAGGTACTTTCCTCGAGCCCTCCATGCCTCCAAATCACACAAACCAATGGAATAGTTCATCCATGAAGAACCTTCTCCTCATGATCCTCGATCCTCACTAGTCATTCCACAATAGTCACCTCGTCTTTGATATCTAGATTTCCTCAGGTGAGGACGTGTGAATCGTTGTGTAGATACCATTGGAGTTGTGACACATGGATGACATAATGTATTCTCAATAGCGGCTGTGGTAGTGCTAGCTGATAAGACACTTCTCCAACCCACCACAACACATAGAAGGGTCTGATAAACCTTTGAGAAAGCTTACTCCCCCTGTAAAACCGCTGTTTTCCATGCTGAGGGGAGACCTTCAAGAATATGTGGTCCCTGACCTCTTACTCCAAGGGTCTCCTCCTATTATCGGCATATGAATTCTTACGATCCTAAGCCACCTTCATCCTATCCCGTATAAGTTGAACCTTCTTCACCGTGCTCTGTACCACTTCCGAGCCAAGAACACATGTTTACCCAACCTTGGTCCAGTACACAGGTGAGCGACACGGCCTTCCATACAAGGCATCTAATGGAGCCATGTCAATGGTAGAGTGATAGTTATTACTATAGGAAAACACTTCCAGAGGCAAGTGTCGCACCCATGATCCCCCAAAATCTAGAATATATGGTTGTAGCATATCCCCCAACGTCTAGATGGTGTGCTCTGTCTGTCCATATATCTCGGGATGGAATGCAGTTCTAAGACATAGCTTGGCTACAAAAGCATGATTCAATCCCCTCCACACTCGTGAGGTAATCCGTGCATCCCTATCTATGTCTATAGGCCTAAGAACTCCATGAAATCTCACCCCCTCATCCATGTACCTCCATGATAAGGCATCCACTGCACTATACTCCTTAATCTCCAGAAAGTGAGCTGAGTTCAACCATTGGTCCACCACTACCCAGATAGCATCAGATCCTCCTTGAACCTTGTGCATACCTGAGATGAAATCCATCTATATTTCATCCCACTTCCACTCGGGGACATCTAATGGGTTTAACAGACCACTTAGAACATGGCGTTCATCCTTCACCTGCTGACACACTAGGCACCTGGCCATGAACTCTACCACTTCCCGCTTTACCCCAGTCCAATAAAACTGACTGCTCAGGCCCTAGTACATCTTGGAAACTCCCGAGGTTCTCTTCTAAGGTTTAGTTGTCGAACTCGCCAAGAACCCTCTCGGGCATCACCTCTAGAACAATCAACTTTCCTTAGAAAAGAATCTGATTTTGACCATCGTCTTTCTACCCTTCTGGAGCATCGCCTTGGTTACCATGTTCACACAACACTTCAATCTATATGACTCCCCAATAAGGATCCTCCACTTACTGTAGTAGAGAATACTGCACTTTCATCTGATATAGGCAACCTCTACCACCATCCATCCTCACATCCAGGTGCAGGGCAGCAAACTCCTCCATCACCTTCCAAGCATCTGCCGACTCTCGACCCACATCCTTCTGCGACTTCATTCTTAAGGAATCGGCCACCACATTCCCTTTTCCTATGGTGTATAAAATATCGAAGTCGTAGTCCTGAAGGAAATCCAATCACCTTCACTGTCATATGTTCAGGTCCTGCTGGGAGAAGACATACATCAAGATTTTGTGATCCGTGAAGACCACAAAGCACTCACTGACGAGGTAATGCTTCCACAAATTTAGTGAGAAAATGACCACCGCAAGCTCCAAATCATGGGTAGAATAATTTCACTCATGGGGGAGAAACTGTCTAGACCCATAAGAGCTCAATACTTGTTGTTGCATTAGGACATACCAGATTTCATGACCTGAAGCATCACAGAATACCTCATACGCCACCCATTATTTTGGAAATCTCAGCACTGGGGCACTTACCAACTTCTCCTTCAGATAGCTGAAGGCTACTTCGCACTGCCACATTCTTGGGTGCTTCCAAGAAACAACCACCTCGACCTTCGATGGGTTCACCACTATTTCCTGCTCGGACACTACATTCCCATGGAAGTGGACTTCTCACGTCTAGAACTTGCACTTGGACAACTTCCCAGAGAGTTGGTACTGGTGGCGGTCCTCTATAACCGGTCTCAGGTGCTCAGCATGATCCTCCTCTAATCTTGAGTAGATCATTATGTCATCAATAAACATGACTACGAACTGATCTAGGTATTTCCAGAAGACAGAGTTCATGAGCCCCATGAACATAGCTGGAGCGTTCGTAAAGCCGAACGACATGACAACAAACTCAATGTGCCCATAGCTACACCTGAAGACAGCCTTTGAGATGTCACCCTCCTTCACCCTCAAATGGTGATATCCCGACCATAGGTCATTCATGGAGAACTACACTGCCCCATTTAATTGGTCGAAAAGGTCGTATATCCTCAGGAGAGCATAACGGTTCTTGACTATTACCTGATTCAGTATCTGGTAGTCTATATACAGCCTGAGACCACCATCTGTCTTTTTTGTGAATAAGACTGGAGCACCCCATGGTGACACACTTGGTTGAACAAAACCCTTCTTCATTAAGTCATCAATCTGAATTCGTAACTCCCGTAACACAGAAGGTGCCATCCAGTTGGGAGTCATTGAAATCGGACGGGCACCAGGTTGCATGTTTATCCCAAACTCAACATCACGTCGATGGGGTAGAGTTTCCACCTCATCAAGGAAGATGTATATAAACTCACTGATTATCCCTGGGACTTCCACCATTGCTGCATCCACTTACTCCATTGATAGTTCATCTATCAAGGAAAGTAGGGGCTCCTCTCTCCTGCTTATTTTATGGAAACCCTGCCTGCCGATGAAAGTTACACGTCAACCCCCCAAATCTGAAAACAGGACCCTTCCTCAGAAGCCGTAAATGGAGGCACATACAGAGAACAACCATTCGATTCCTTGGATGATATCTTATGGATGAATCTGCAACAGTAGAAGATCCATGATAGACTGATTTGGCCCTATCATCAATCTACACCCTAGGCAAACATAAAACTAGTCGGTCTGACCTCCGAGAGGTGAGCTCAGTACCAGGGGCACTGGAAGACTCTCAGTTCCTAAACCCAGACGACATGATAGACTAGGTGCAAATAACGACTGCGGAGCTCCTGTATCGAAAAAGGAATAGGCAATAGTACTAAACAAGTTGATCATACCCTGTATGACTTCTGGCCCTACTGAAGCAGTTGCATCTATGGCGTGTAACTATCCACAACCTACTCCACTACCCCTCGACTGTCGAAATCCTTCTCGATAATTCACTGGTCGAGGTTCCTGAGGAGCACCCTGAGGTCGGCCTCCTCATGCAATGCCTATCATGGGAGGAGTGGTAGCTTGCTGTCCCTACTGCTGCGGCTGAAAGGGCCTAGCTGGAATCTGCTGCTGCTAAGGTGGGCATTAAACCTACTCACCCCTGCTATACTAAACTCTATCTGGGAACTGATTATGAAGGTTCCCATGGCTTCCTTAGACAAATCATCTCGGCCATGGGCCTGAAAAGAAGGGGCGTGGGACAGGAGATTAGAACTGGAACTGCTAAGGCCTGATTACTGCTGGTCGAAACCAAAATGGTCATGATGTTGTAGGCATACTGTAGATGGACTTCACCTTTGAATAGCCTAACTAGATTCTCTCTAATGATACACCTCCCAATGTTTACGTCCTTTCCACCACTTCATCCATCTTCTGGACCTCCAAGTACATCGGTAGGGTGAAGGTAGTAATAGCATACTTGAGAGAAGGTCAAAGTGCCTCCTCCAAACGCCATGCCCGAGACTCCTCAACTAGAAAGAGGTTGGGAGGAAAGTGAAGGAGATCCTTGAACATTATCCACAACTCCCTCATTAACATAACCCCCTTCTTGATGGAGAGTAGTTACTGCCTCCTCTCAGCCTTCATCATGGAAGAGAGGAATTCCACTTGGAACTACATCTCAAAGTTAGCCCATGTAACCTCAGCCAACCTCTTCTCCCTATGATAATGTGTCCACCACTAACATGATGCACCACACATATTTCTTACAACCAGAAGAACCTTGTACTCCGTCGGAGCCCATATAGAGCTGAATGCTATCACCTGCTCCACTATGCAGTTCTATGTCTCCACGTTATCAATGTTGCCCTCGTACTTCCCGGGGGTCTGCCACTGAAAGGCACAAAGCGTCTTCTGCCACTGATTGTCCTACTCCTCTAGGTTGGCCCTTATGCTGATCAACCAGGTCATCCTCCTAGGCCTCAATCACCCACACTACTTGTGGTCATCTCCCAGGTTCCATACCTGCAAGGTAAACAAAAAATGCTTAAGCCCGAGTAGTGTTGAATATTTTTTCTTAAATTTCCTTAGATTTTTATTTATATTAAATCCCCAAAATACCAATAAAACATAAGAACACAATTCATTATGATCCATGTACCTTCACTAGGGTCTCTACCATGCAATCAGTGTATCCTTACTTGGTCCTTCGGTAGGCCTAGAGTCCTTGCATCGGATCATGGGGGGCCCTAAAATCCCACATTCTAGCCGGTCTTCCCAGGCCTATTTCACGAACCAAGATCACCCAACACTATTTTCCGTACCATCCCATGCAATCCTCACTTTTCCAAACTCCAAACTCTATCCTATCTCCCAACATTTTTCCTCTAATACCATTCTGTCATGACCCGCCTTCACCAAGATGAGGGAAAGGATAGTATATTTCCATACCCTTCCTTCATCAAGTTGAAGGAGGGACAATTCCCCCTAAGACCAGCCTTCAATAGGTCCCGGAGTGGCGACTAGCACCAAAGGTATAGAATCACACACAAGATGGAAGGAATTACCCTTATTCTTTGTTAAGATTGGGAGATAAGATTGTAAATCCCAACAACACAAAAACTGGATGTAAAAGTAAAGCTAAAGAAAACAATACCCATATGAATGTTAAAAAATAAAATTCCACAAGGTATAATGAGACTATAAAGGTAAAGTACCAAAGAAAAGAAAAATTGTAATTGCAACTATCCCGACGTCCATGCTAGTACGAACCTGCACAATCCCAAAAGTCCTCCTGGAAACATGAATGCGGTTTTATATGTGTATGGTGAGAATACAGGTATACTCATTAAGGAAAACCAAAGACTCTCATGCACAAGTTGGGAGGAATTACAATGCCCTGTGAGAAAAGTGATAACCAAAGAACCTAGTAAGGAAAACTATCCACCCAAGCCACAACAAGGCACACTCCCCAAATAACCCAAGTCCGGTAATGTATAGTAATAACACATCAATGTTTGGGTACCCCATGACACATTACCACTGGTTATTGAAGACATCATATGCATAGAACCAATCCTTCCATTCTCACCACAGTCCCACTTCCACACCCCGCCCGCAAACAACTAGGCCACAACCACACATCCTTCCCACAAACACCTTGGATACAATGACCATATGAAACGACGTGTTCAAACACTTGGGCCACAATCATCATACGTAACCACGCCCACAAACACCTCGGCCACAATCACCATACCTAACCATGTCCTCAAACTCTTGGTCCAGAACAACTACTGCCACGCCCAAAGACACCTATGCCTTATCCTGAAGATTCTTGGGAAATAACCTACCCGCACACACCTGGGCCAACCACCACAACTACCCTTCCTGAAGAATGTTGGGCTATAATGGAACTCAGGACATCACAGCATGCCCGAAGAGTCTTCGGATATTCAGGAAAGGAAGGAGAAATGGAGCTAATAACTATCCAATCATAAGAGTGTTGGAAAAAACACTCTCCCCCATGGAATGGGGGTGTTCGGCACTAAGTTCTCAACTTGGTTGGGGAACGAATAAGAAACATAAGAACTAAAATTTTATGTATAGGTAACATGCACACATCCTCACCTAGTGTCTCCAAATCCAACCTAAGTGCAAACACCCTTATTTCTATTCATTCATAAAAGAGAGGCACGACACTCACGACCAAGTAATAACTCATTCCCAAAACCAATTCCCTATTTAAACCATTTTTGCTTTCATGTTCATGTGATCCCATTTAGGTGAATTCTACACTAATAAGAAACTAACAGTAATAACCACAAGCTAGAGAAAGAGACACAGAAAAATAGAAATTTAAGCATTCACACCCGGTTCTCATGTGAAGTCACAACAGAAAACAGATCAGTGATATCCCTCAATGTACTAGAACCAAACCAATCCTCGAGATATAGCCACACATAGATTCAGATTCAAAACCAGAAACTGTTCCACAATAGAGGATCCCATCCTCATACACGTCACCCAATATGCATCGAGAAGAACAAAAAGACATGCCACTGAGACAGAACAATGAAGTATCTACACTCAAATACATCATTCACTTTGTTTTCTTCATTTCGTTTGGTTAACCAGGGTGATCATTAAAGGTTTTTTGTTCACTAGAAATTTATTTAATCGGTTGAGATTACGTAATTAACCAATTAAAATGTTGGATCCATTCAATTACTATGGAATACCAGGGTTTATTAGTGTTTAAGGAATGAACACCAACAACCATGATTTTCAGTGGGCAAAGCCCATATAGTTCAAAACATATAAGAATTATAAAAGAGTACAGCTGAATTGTCAAAAGCACCCCATCATTCTTTAATAGTCTGTTTATTATCTTTATTAAGGTTTTCATTCATCCATTCCCACAGAAACAACAGCATCCCCCCCGCATGTTACATAGTAAAGAGAGACGAAGGAAAACACTACTTGGTTGGTCAATGATCGAAGTTCTTCTCCACAATCCAAGAAAGGGGGATGCGCGACTTATAGGGGAGGAATGACGGGGACTCCAAGGATAATCATAAAAACTCCAGTACGGTTGTATCACAAGACTCAAGAAGGGGGGACTCCAAGCGCACTGGGGTGAAGGGAAAAATCCAGCCAAGAAGGGGAAGGAAGAAACGCTAGCGTGATATAAAGTCAAGATTCTATTTTTACGAGACAAAGAATTTTGAATAGCTAAAAAGTCGGATTGTGGTTTCCTTTGCGGTTGGGTGGTTACACACGATGGGATTAATTTTATTTAATTACTCCCATCAGGGTGGTGGAATAACGGTTGTGCGTTGAACTGTTTCTTTTAAATGGCGTAAAAAATGCGCAACGGGTGCGGAACTGAACGGTACGAGGAAGGGCGTGACATTGAAAAAAGACACATGTTTTGGTAAGTTAAGGGTTTCCCGACTCTTGGGGGATTTTAGATATTATTCATGGGCATTAAATGGCTTTGAAAGGGGAATTAAATCATCTTTACGTTAAAAGATATGTTGCAGGAGTGGAAAAAGTCAGCAACTGGAAAAAAAGGATGAAGACTGCTTTGTAGGGACATGGTTCCACCATCACGGTGCCACCGTCACGACATCACCCTCACAGTGCCACCTTCACGGTGCCATCGTGACCGGTGTGCGACCGTCATGGTGCCAGCATCACCGGTGTGCGACCGTCACGGTGCCACCGTAACTAGTGTCACTATTTTAGCCGAGCCCTGTTTTGGAAATATAATGGACCAAGTGTGTCCGAGCCATTGCAGTTTCATTCTTTAGGGGGTGGACGGTCATAGGTTTATGTTTTATAAACCCTCTTATGGTGATATTGGGTGTGTGTTTCCATTATGCCAAGGATTTGGGGTAGGATCTCCCATGCACATGCCTTTATTATTTAAGTTTCATCCTTTTCATGACATTCTCAAATGTTATAAATGATTTTTATTACTAAAAAACCATTTAATTTTCTATTGGTGTGAAAATGGTTATTTATACCTTGTTTTGTGTAAAACGGTGTTGTTTTGTGTAAAACGGTGTTGTTTTGTTATAAATGTGGACACCAGTAGTATAAATAAATATCCCGCTAGTTTTAGCATATGGATTATGAATTTTTTGACCTGGTTTGACAAATATAATAAAATTTTGTCATGGAAAATTATGTTTTTACCATTTTTGTGTTTTAAATAGATGTTTTTTTGCTAAATGTTGCATGCTGAGTTTTCGAAAAAGTGCCTGGTTGGATTTTTATGTCCTAAAGGTGATATAAAATGACTTGTTTTAATTTATTAAATTATGGGAAGAATGTAATGAGATATTTTAGGGTCCTTTTATGGCTTTATAAAGGGGTTTTGGTTCTATAAAGATATTAGTTTTGGTTTTTCACAATTTTTGGCAAGAGTTACTGGTATGTGGCTCGTTCGGCATTTTTAAGGAAATGGTTGAACTTTGAATGTGTAACCAAAGGGTTTTAAAGGAATTGTGTAACTATTTTTTCTACTACTAATTGTTTGCGTACACCACTTTATGAATGGTGTAATTTGTACCTTTGATGTAAGTTGGTTTGGTAAAATGATTAATGGCTCGTTTGACATTTTTCTTAAAAAAATAGTTTCTCATGTGTGTTCAATGTTTCACCATGATGGGACACATTATGATCCATGAAATTTATTTATTAATAAAGTTTGGGATATCAAATTTTGTTTGATATGGTATTTTTGGGTGATTTTCCTAAAATATTGTTTTTTAATTGATATTATATGTAGTTCCCTCATTAAACTTCTTCAAATGTTTTATGAAAATTTTAGGTGGTTTATTGATCTTTGAACAAACTCTGAGTCAAGTGTGTGGGATCCTTTTTGTTTATATGATTTGGTAATTGATATTTCAGGTGAAAATTGGATTTTTATAATATGTGTAACTTTGTTGATAAGTAAAGGATAACTTGGGAATCTAGTTGGGAAGGACTTGTGCTAGTATGCTAGCGGTCTGGAGGGGTTTCGTCCCTATTTCACGTAGCAAGATTGACGATGACAACACTAACTAAACTAGGATGATGATGATGTTAGGACCACTAGGTTATTGATTATTATCCTACTAGTGGATCATGTTCATGAGAATGGATTTTTATTATGGTTACCTTAACCGAGATCCAAAGTAACTGGGGGTATACAACTAACTAGTACCAAGGGGTGTGTCCTGAGACTTGTGCTCATTGGATATTTTGTACTCATTGTCAGCATTTAGTGTGATTAGTTAGTAAATTAGCAAGTGTGTGTGTCTTACTTTTAAATTGTACCTTATTTAACAAATACCTGTTGATAACTATTCTCAATTTGATGTTTAACCTCTTAAAAAAATTGTTTCTATAATTCATATTTATTAAACATGGAAGTTATTGTTTGTTAATTTTTTTGGCATGGAACCTCATTTAGAAAAAAATAATTTTATATCTTGTATTTAAAACATTAAAATTAATTTTATTTTATTTTAAAGGATGTGCATCGAGAATATAATATCATTCTAACCAACTGAGTTATAATACTCATGCATATAGTCTTGTTCTATTTTTATCCCTTCTGTAGGCTTCAACATGATTTAGATCACCTTGGGAGTTGTGTGATCATTGTGTTGGAAAGTGACCAGTGGGGTTACATCGAGTTATTTGTTTTTGGGGTATTGGTCAATTGAGTTTTGTGTTTATTTTTACATTGTATTTATTTTATAAATTAATTTTCAGTTCAATTTTTATGTATGTGTATTTTGGGATATCTGATTCTTTCCATTTTTTTGATTGATTATATTTGGGAAAAATATTTCCCTTGTGTACTCTGTCTGATTCCCTTAGTTCTTGTCACCATCCATAAATTATCATGAATTCCTCTTGACACCTATCATAGGATGGCATGCATGACTAGTTTAGGGTCGACTTGGGCTGGTTCGTGACGTTTTTCACTAGGCCAATGGATATCTAGGAGACACCTAATGGTATTTCATTTAGTATTAGTTAAAATAATTGAATTCCCAAAAAAAATTCTGAATAAAATATATGTTCCTGATTAAGAAATCTATTTTTAATAAAAAAAATGTACACTGTATGAATGTCTCCATTTATTATTTAATGGATTTCATAATTCTCAAAAACATTATAGATAAAATATATTAAAAATGTATGAAGGTAGAAATTTTATATTTAACTTGTAATTATGTGTTGTTTTTTATAAAGGAAAATAGATGTATGGAATAAACCAAATCCTTTATTGGTTTCTTATATTCATATTATATGGAACAAGTATAGTTGAGAATACAATTGGAACATGATCATCCATATAAATTAATAGTGAAACATAAGTAATAAACATAATCTCACATCAAAACCCCACTCTAGATAAAACATCTTACATATAATAACATCATCAAATAATCATCATTAATTCAAACCCCATAATAGAAAAAAATACCAAATAATTCACAAAACAAATTTGCTGACAACATGAGTGACAAAATTATTAGAAAATTACATTTTATAAGTGAAAACCAGATACTAAAAACCACCTTGGAATGAAATGTTATAAAACCATCAATTTTATATAAACCAAGTAATAATTTTTTTTATTTTAAAAGTAATTATTTCTTTTTAACATAAAAATCACATTGTAAAAAATCCCTTAGAAAATAAATTTTTTTAAAACCCTCTTATTTATTAAAATAAATACTTGAAAATATCATAATAAAAATTTTCAAAATACATTTTTCTTCAAATATTTTTAATTTAAAATTAATACTATAAATTTTATTTAAAATCCCATCTTATAAGTCTACAAGGAATTTGAAAGTTTTTATAACCCTTTATGAGAACCATATATAGATATAACATGATAATAAATTAATTTAGAAAATCCATGTAATTCTTGAAATTTTTAATTAATGGAATAGAATAAGATTATACCTTAATCAAGTCTAAACAACTCTCCATCGATAGTAGAAGCATTACCTGACATGAACCGACACACTAGAGCCCCAACTAGGATGGAATAATTCAAATATAGCAACCCCAATCCCTTATCTAAGAGGCACGTTGCTGTTGACTAGAATCCAATAGGAATATCGCATGATATAGGATGTATTTACATGTACCAACAAGAAACATATAATTATCCCCAAACACATAAAAATGAAGAAAAAAACTCTAGTAGAATGAATATATATATATATATATGTAATTGAACTATATAAAAACCCATACTGATAAATCAGGTACAAATGTATTACAATAATGAATAAAAGAACCATACAATAAAAATAATCTGAATCTGATAGATACGCACATGGGAAATATCTATCATTGTGTATGATATATTAGAATGATATACAGTTTTAGTGGTCCTCACCACCATCCAAAACCAACATGCTAAAACATGAGTCCCCAAGAATCTCTATGTGTTAAATCTGAATGGGTAACATTATCTCAATGTCTACCAAGGACATATCTAAACCCATGCTCCATCTGCATTAACACGTACTGTGTGGTAAAATTTCCTATACTGGGATGAGTGAATAAAATACCATTAGGATTATATGAAATAATAAAATTAAAAAAATAAACATGTTTATAAAAATATCCTTCTATTTGTGAGAATAACTATAATAAAATACAATAAGATAATATGGATAGTCATGAAAAATAGAATTATAATTAATAGGGAGTTGTCCCAATAAAAAATTCTCATGCCCATGAAGATACTAGTCTCATGAATATAAATTAAATCATCTAGTATCAATATAAAATCACAATGTTTGAATTTGATAACCTATTTGTACTTCACATTTTGTAGTTAAAAATGAATATTTTAGAAGTTAATATACCTAATGAAATCTGATGTTTTATAAATTCTATACTACACATCACCACTGGAACTTATAATAATCCTCTGTCAAGGGGAATATAAACTGTAGTTGGGGATCCTAAACCAAAATTATCTCATTGATGGGGGAATAACAGCTCTGTAGATAGAGGACATCAGGTTTTTGAATTTTGGGGAAATAAAAAATCCACCTACATTATAAGAACACTATGGTTCTTATTCTTAGACCCCATCATCATTCTTACCGAGAAAAATATTTTTTTCACCACTTATAACATCAAAATATGGACTAGTATGGCCAAAAAAAACAAACAATTGAAATTTACATTGTAAAATACTGTAGATAGGCTATCTATGTGACACCATGATATTTTATGGTACATTTTTTAAAAATAAATAAAATCTCATTGATATCTTACGTTGCGAAAAACCCAGAGTCTAAATAAACCATAATATATAATATCATTATATCGTAGCCATTAAATTGGATGGTATCAATTGTGCTACCATATATATGATAATTTCAACGGTTTAAAAAATATTTAAAATAGATTCATTAGTTATTACTTTATTAGAAATTAATTAAATCAATTGAATGTAAAAGTAATATTTTTTTGAAAAATATTTTTTTATATTAATAAATTAAATTATAGATTATGGTTGAATGAATTCAATGAAATTTATAAATTATATATTATATTGAATTTTTTATCATTAATATTATTTTTTTTCAAGGTAATGTATAAGGATAAATCCATATTTAATCTTAAAAATTTATTTTTCTAAAAAGACATTTTGATACTTTTTGTGATCATATTTAAAAATTAATTTTTCAAAATTAAGAAATTGTTTTTAAAAATGAACTTCATATATTAAATTATAATTTGAAAATTATCTTAAATATAATTATTGATAATTTCATGAAATGATTATTTCTTTTATGATTTTTAATGAAACTCTGATTTTTATAAAAAAATGAATTTCTCAATTAATGAATTTAAAAAGTTAAATTTTATTTTAAATAGTTTTAAAAGTTAAATTAGTTCAATAATATTATTATTAATTCATTTTAGGTCATTTTAATAAATTTAATGTTTATTTAAAATATGAAAACATCTTATACCAATGAAAAAATTTCATTTGGATGACCATTTATTCAACATATTTGTGGGTTTAATTTTAAATTATATTCTCTCACATATGTGAATTTAAATTCTCAAAATGGATTACATATTTGGTATAATATTAATTAACAATATTTAATATTTTCAACTTAATTTATTTTCATAATCAATAGTAAAACCAATAAAATTAGTTACTTTTGTTAACATTAAACAGGTTCACCGGGGGTTAGTGTTAAAATAAATGTTAAGAGTATATTTTACAATTAAACATTTAAAATCACAATTGAATGGCCGTATTTAAACCTTATAATATCCCATATTAGAATATATTTCAATTTTAAATCAATTTCATAATGATTTTGTCATTTTTTATTCTTTTGCAAAATTTCTCAATTGATTCCCAGCGGGTCCTCTCCAACATTTATAAAATAAAACCCACACATATCTCTAATCTATACATAAATAAACTTTTTATTCATAATATACATACCATATAACATAATTACATCAGTAACCATTACTTATAGTCTCTAGTTTTATCAAAAATTGCCCTAGGAAGGCTTTACATATTTACCAAAGGAGGTTTTCCAAAGAAGAGGTATATTTCTTAACATTACATCTTCATTTATTTCTTTATGCACCCCTGAAAATATTCAAAAAATATTCTTGAATAATAAAACTAATATATTCTTAATATTAAGATATTATTATATTAATGGTATAACATATATTCATTTGCACATCCATCAAATGGGAAACAAAACTATTGATCTTATATACTATGGACTACCACATTGCAAAGCAAGATACTTCATTTTCCATCACCACCACTCATGTGTTGATATAATTATGGATTTAATATAAAAACACACACACTCAAATATATATATATATGATAATTCTGAAATATTTATTCTTCTATAATTATAGTATCACATATACCTTCTTTCTATCCAATCTATTGGAAAATGATAATGTTGCTTGTGTGTACGTGTGGACAACCACCTCCATAAAGCAGTGTGATATGTTTTCCATTTTATCGTTACATGGATTTTAATAAGGATATATTTAAAGAAAATATATAATAAATATTTTATAAGAATTATCATGTAAATTTAAATTATTATTTTACTTTCGTTCTTTCTATCCATTATAAAATTAAAACAACATTCATGCATACATACAGTCTACTATCTCCATGATCAATGTTACTCATTTTTTAATATATTACAATTTTTGGAAGAATAAAAATAAAAATATAATTCATATATAATATTTTTATGTCATGTTTAATTTTTTATATGATATAACCATGATCAGTGTATGAGGACCAAAACTACCAAACCAAATAATATATGAAAAAACAATGTAGTTATTTCCTAGAAAAACGATCTTTAGACAAATAATTGTTAATAAATATATGATAAATTATTTATAGTAAATAATATCAGTTATGATATACATGAATATTTATCTATAATAGACTTATAATAAATAAATATTTACTATACAAGTGGTTCGTACGCATTGGAATAAAATCATAATTGAGGTGAGGCATTCAACCTTAAATTTCGATCAATAGGCATATTAAATTGTTAATCACCAAATTAGTTTGAAATGTTTAATATACCTACCATTTAACATATTATTCTAGTAATAAATCATAATTCATGGTATTTTATTTTAAAATTCATTTTTATTCATCCCTGAGTACTTTACATGAATGTTACCAAGTGGTAAGTATTTTAAAACACTTTTTAATTTCATTAGGTCATATAACATAATCATTGATTATATTATATCATGATTTTATAAGAAATAATTTTTTTATGTATATTATATTTTTTAAAAAATTATTTATTTACATTTTATAAAAACATTCAAATCATTTATTAATTCTCACTTCAATTTTATGATCACTGTAAGTGTTCTTTATTTCAAATTGTCTTCTTTGGGTCATATGTTATGTTACACACTTATTATCTTTTATGAGGCTTATATACTGAACATTTGATATGTTAGGTCATTAATAAATTTATATTAATGATATTTAATGTCACCTTTTGATGTTGTTTAGTTCAGTTGGGTTATTATTCAAATGTTACAAAAGTGGTCAAGGTTTAATTCACAACATCATCATTATCTATGATTTTTCATGTTTACTTCTCCACTAAGGTAATTATCATATCCTTATTCAATAAAAATAATCTATTTTTCCAAATTATGGTTATTATTATGTATTAATGTTTTTATTTCAATTTCCATTCTTTAATGACTCGTGATATCGATGGATTTATTTTTATGAAATTCAACATCATTTCCTTCCACAGTTGAAAATCATTTCTATTCCATGTCCTTGTTTTCTAAAAATATATTATAAAATGTTTTAATATTATCCTATTATAGTTAATATTAATTTGTACCTATTATTTAATTTTGCCAATTTTTTTAAAGGAAATATTCATTTCATTTTCTAAATGAGGTACATTTTTAATTGTTATTGAATATATGAAAGGAATGTTTGTTATATTATACAATGCATGAATGGAACATCACACCATCCTGAAAAATCATTAATTTATATTTTGAATTACTAGTTTCTATGATTATTTGGGATGAATTGTTTTCCCAATATTGAGTAATGACTTTATTTTTAAACGTTATTTTGAATGTAAAATGTTTATTTTCTCCATGAATGATTGTAATGACATCTTTTTGGTATTTCTTTCTATCAATGAAAATGAAGTATATTACATATCCTCTAATAATGATATGTTCTAAAGATTAAATCACTGTTAATATTTTGGATGGTTGATGTTCATTTTGATGGGTATGTATTAATTTGATACCACTTTCAATATTACATTGGATGGATTATAATTAGGTTTATAGACTGGGGAATGTGTAAACATATAGTTTCTAGTTTTTCAATATGAATGTTTACATTGATTTTGTTTCACCCCTATCATATGTGTAATTCATTTGACTTAGTATGTGATTGTTGAGGCCTATTATATCCCCTCAATGAATTGGAATGTCTCATGAGGCAAATTAGATTTATTATTTGGAAGAGGCCTTGCAAATTTTTTTAAAATTTCTTGGCACAATACCACAACTGTATGATTATGATGCCTAAAATTATTCATTCTATAATTTTGATAAAAGTTATTTACATCCATGTGATTAATTTATTAGTTTGATTATCCATGATTAAGATTCAATATAACGTGATTACTTATCTAACATTATTTTATCATCATTTCTTCATCAAAAATTATTCGTCATGATCACGTGATTGATTAAATAGAAATTGTTTATGATACTCGCCTTTCTAGACTAATTATTACTTATCTATTCATTATCCATGTTTAATATTCAATATAATGTTACCACTAACTCTAGGCTACTAGGGTTGGGATATTTATAGTTGTTATTAGAGAATTTTTAGTAAAAACTATGGGATCAAGATTTTTGAAAACATATATTAGTGAATAAAACCCTATAAATACCTTTTAGGATCACTCTATTTATAAGATGATATCCTAATGTTTTGGTAGATTAGATATTATGTTTTTTTCTAAAAAAAACAGCTCTTTTTGGATTCTAAAAGTGGGTATGGTTTTAGAATAGATGCATATATGGGTAATAACCCTTAATAGTGTTGGTTTGAGTACATATTAGCCATAATTCTTGTGCATGATGAGTTTTATCTTACTAAAAACCGTGTATCATAATCACAGGGGTTATGATAGGTTTAATTCCTATTTTCTATATGAACTATAAGGACATATTTGAATAAAATATGATCTTGGATAACCTATACTGAACATAATTATTCATAGAATGAAATAAAAGTTTCATCATTTAGACATCCTATAAATGAATATTTTTTATTATTAGTATTTTCTTCCCAAACCATTGTTTTGGTTTTAGTCAATGTATGGATCAAAAAGAACTATTGTTAAAATTATATGTAATGAAAAATTTAGTGATTATTGGAAACTAAATGGGATAATAATTTAAGTAAAAAATATTGTGATTATCACTAACCAATTATCTTGATATTTGATAAACAACATATAGCTTATCCAACTTTCAAATTCACCAAATATGAGAATGATGGACATCACTAAGCACTGAGTGTTGGAGCCCATAGATCAATGAAGGAAAATTTTCATTCATGTCAGATTTTTGTAAAGTTACACCGATGAGAACATACCAAAGGTGCATGAAAATTTTTTATTAGTGAAAAATAAAGGAATATAGAAATGAATTTTCAAGGAAAATTGTTGAGTTAAACATATAGAAATAAAATTCATAATAAAGATCCACACATAGTTTATTATATTCATATTTTGTAACTTAAGAAATATTCGATTCGTTTCCCTATTTTAAAGGTTATATCTTAGACCAAGGAACTAAATATATTATAAAAAACATTGATGTAAAATGTTAAAATTATTTATGCTTTGGGATTAAAGAATTATATTATAAAATTATTTATAAAAATGGTATTTTGGCTATTGGAATATTGAAACATCTATATTTTTGGTAATTTTTTGAAACATATTTATATTTATATAATACTAGTTTCAAAGTTAGAGACATTATTTGGTTTTATATTATTAATTTTTACATTAAAATTTATTTCATAGAAACAACTTTTGAGCTTTAAAATGATGTAAATTTTCTATGATTAAGGACATTTTGGTATATGTTTTTTTGGGTTGAGGAATATGTAACCCTTAGATTCCTTATGATATATTATTTGATAAAGAATACCCATTTAATAAGATTAAATGCACGAATAACCATTAGGGTTAATATGATCAATCATTTAAGGAAATAATAGTTAATTAAGATTTTGTTTTTATTTTGTGAAAAACAATAATTTTTATAGAGGAAATTAGTTATTAAAAATCCATTTGATGATTAATTTTATTTTTTAGGATGTTCAAAATATTTTTGGGAAAGTTATAGATATTATATTATTTTTTTTGGAAGAAGGAATACCAACATGTTAGGTGAAAACCAATCACATATAGAATCTCTGAGGGGATTAAACCCATAAAGAAAGGGTGACAAGGGTGCATCACCTACAACTGGAATATGTTATATAATCGGTAATTTGACATTTTTTACATTAAAAAATTATAGGTAAATATTAATATTAACATTTGGTGTTGTAGTTGTGTGTTTAAATTTTAATGTATTATATTTGCTAATAATTTCGGATTATTTTGGTTTTGGAAATAAATTAGAGATATAAGAAAGGATATACCACAATTTTAGAGATCTTAAGATCTATTAAAATTTAACATTATTGATTCATTAATAAAAATGAATCATCATAGAAATCAATTTATTATATAATGAAATGAATAAGAAATTTATCGAAGCACAACCAAATCATTTACCTGTTCTTATGAAATAATGATGTATCATGTAATTATATTTTATGGTGTTCTCTATCTTGATGGAAAAATGTTATTCATTTACCATTATTTATAATGAATCAATGTTCTTTATCACACCACATAAGTTTATTTTTTTTAGTCATTAATATTCTATTGATCTATTAATTTATTATTATAAAATATCCATATAACTCTCCAAATTTTTTTATGAGTTATTGTTTTATTCGGTGTCTATATTTCCACATACAATAATTTTATTCCATTATGTAAACCTAGTTATATGTTATTCTACATTAACTTTATACTTCCATTTATCTCTTCTCATGATATTGTTTTATTGACCATTTTTATGATGTAGGTATTCAACAAAGGTATTTTCGAATATCAAACCCTTTCTTTCAGGTTTCATGTAAAAATTATGAGGATGAAAATTATTTATGGATAAGGGGATGTAATAACCTATAATTTATGGAATATTTCGTATTGAATAAATTTAATATCTTCGATATCTTCTGATAAACACAACCCCATGTCCAAATAAAATGTAATATATCAAGCCTTTATAACCAATCCATTAAATTGGATGTTATGATTTTGAATAACTAAATAATAAAAAAAATATTTTTAAAAAATATGTATAATGTAGAATAATTTGTTATCAATTGATTTAAAATTTAAGTATAAATAATTTGACTGTAAAATATATTTTTTTTCTAAAAAACTCTTTTTGTCATAATAAATTAAATTAATCACAATTAGTGAGTAATTTTAATGAAATATATATTTTTTATAATCTATAAAAAATATTATCATTATTCAAATATTTTTTTTATAATCATGGGAGGAGAATAAATCACGTTTTAATCTTAAAATCTCAATTTTTCTAAAAAGTGGTTTCATCATATTTTGTGCACTTATATAAAAATAATTTATTTAACTATTTTGAAATATATATTATAAATTGAAAATATTTTTTTTTAAAAAAATTAATATTATCTTATAGTTAATTGTTGATAATATTATAGTGATTAATTTTTTTATGTATACTAAAAATAATTGATATTTATTGAAAACTGTGTTTTTGTTTAAATAATTAGAAAAGATAAATTTTGTTTCAAGTGGTTATAAAATAATAATTAGTTAAATTAAATAAAAACTAATAAAATATAGTCAATTTTAATCAATTTTATCTTTATTTTGTTTTATATAAATACTACATATAATTTATTAAACAATTCTATTGGAAAACTATTTTTCGAAGTGTTTGCGAGATTAATTTTAAATTTAATTCTTCCACTTCAAAAAACTATATTTAAAAAAATGGATTACATATTTTGGGTAATAATAATTAATATTATTATATAATTCCAACATAATAGTACTTCACAATGAATATAGGAAAATGTAATAAAATTCCTCCGGTTAATGATAAATGTTCTTACATGAGGGATTAACCAAAAGATAAGAGATTCTATTCCAAAAAATCATTTTAAAATATTATTATAAATACATATTTCGATCTTATCCTATACCATATTCTAAGATATTAACATTTATTATATTTTTTTATTAGGAATGAATTTTTTCATTTTGTGTTCTTTTTGGGAATTTCCTAGTAGTTTCCAAATGGGTCTTCTGACCCACATATTAATGACGTATCCTCTCCTCTAAAATAAAAACATAAAGAGCCTTTTTATTTTAACAATTTTCAAATAATGACCTTATATCCCTACTCATGACCTAAAATACCTGTTTTGATAAAAAAACCCTACCTTAGAATGCATTAGGTATAAACCAAAAGAGGCTTTCCAAATATGAGTTATAGTTCTTAAACATGCCTCTTCATTTTATTATATACAATTCCACATTTTAAAGTTATAAAAAAGTGATAAAATAAAAAAACCAGTATCTCCAAGAATACCATATTTTTATTACTTTAATTTTATAGCATATATCCTTCAAATCTTCAATAAAATTTGAAATAAACTTGTCACTCATGGGTATGACATACTACCACCTCCTTAACCGATGAAATTAATTTTTTATTAATTCCTTAAATATATTGATATAAAGAATTATTTAATATATATATATATATTACTAATATAATAATAATTTTATATTTATAATATCATGTGTGCCTTGTTTCCTTCCAATCCATTGGAAAATGATAATGCACATCAATGTATGTGTGGACTAATACCACCATGAAACATTATGATATATATTTCATTTTATTTTCAATTGGATGGTAATGAGGTTATATATAACAAATATATATGATATATTTTATATAAATCTTATTCTATAAGTTTGAATTATTTTTTTACCTTTTTTTCATTCCATCCATCAAAAAATGAATGCAGCATTTAAGCGTATGCACGACCTAACATCTTCTTGAATGTTGTTACTCATTTTTAAAATCTATTACATTAATAGATGACAAATAAATAAATATATAGTTAATATATATTATATTTATATCATAATTAAATTTTTTTATATTATGGAATAATAATCCATGTAAAAAAAGCTAAACTACAGAACTATATCATACATAAAAAATGAAGGAACCATTACTCGAAACATGGATCTTTTACCAATTAATTTTTAATAAATGTGTGAAAAAATATTTTAAGTAAATATTAGATGTTATTTTTTATATTATTATGATTTATTTAAAATAAATATATGTTGGTTATATTTGATTTTTGGACACATTCTATGGATTTAAACCTATGTTTAGGGATTTCATCACTATTTTCCACTATAGAGTTATATTTTAATGTTTTTAACCATATTTATTTTATATTATGTATATATTAACCAAATTAAGTATTATATCAATAATAATTGTTAATTTATGTTATTCTAGGTTAAAATTCATTTTAATTCATCTTATGTGATTTTAAATCAATGCTACAATGTGTTAAGTGTTTCATAACTCAATTATCTCGCATTGGGTAATATATCTTATCCATTGACTGCAAAATTTTGGAAATTTACTTTCTTTTAACTTTATATTATTTTCACTTAATTATTATGGATATAAATGTTTTAAGCACAATCACTTCATGGATTTTTTCTAAATTCATTATAATGATCATTGTAAAGGTTCCCCATATTAAATTATTTTCTTTGGGACATATGTTATAATACACACCTTTTTTATTTTATGTAGTTTTTCTAATACAACATGGATATGTTAAATCAGAAATATATTTAAATTTATGGTATTTATTTTTCTATTTTAAAATAGTTATGTCATGTATTTTATGATTCTAATATTACCAATGTGTTAAAGGTTTATTTCAAAATCTGGTCATTATTTGGGGCTGTTATTGCTTATGCCTCCATGGGAGAAATTATTATATCTATTTACTATAAAAATAATATAGTATCTTATTACCTTTTAATTTATAAAACATATAGTTTTTACATTCAATTTCCCCTCTTTAATAACTGTAAAGACAAAAAGAATTCATTAAAATAAAATCAACATCATTTCTCTCTTTAGAAAAAATATTTTCTCCTCTAAGTTCGTGTTTTGAAAAAAAAATTATAAAAACGCTTATATTACAATATGATTGTTAAAATTCATTTTTACACATGTTTAGTTTTTTAAAAAAATTAATTTTAATATTCATATATTTCTCCAAACAAATGATTTTATTACATTGTACTGAACATGGTAAAAGAATATATGATTTTTCATTGTAAACCTGGAAATAATTTCCCATCATCCTGAATGCTTATTCCATTAAAGAATTAATTTATAAGCTCCCATGTTTATTTTTGAATAAATTTTTTTAAAATTCTATATGTTTTTAGTTTTTTAATTTGATTTTCAGAGTGAAAAGGGTATTTTTTCCAATAATGTTTTAATGAAATTTTAATCATGTTTCTATTCATCAATAATAACATACATTTATTTACATATGACCCATTAAGGATAATTTTAATGATATGATATTTATTATATATCAAGATGTTTTATGAAAAATTTTAATGGGGACATAATATTTTGATATGATTCACTCTATAATTCTTTATTGGTTTAATATTATATTTATTAATTGGGTAATATATTAAAATTTTGTATGTCAGTTATTAGAAAACTATATTTAAATTAATTATGTTTAACCCCTTCTATATGAGGAAGTTTGGAGACATTTTATGTGATTTTTGGGACCTCCTTTATGTCCATTCTGTATCGGTTGGTCTCATGAGATAATATAGTTGGGGTATTTGGATTAGAACTCACCAATTTAGGTTTGATGTCTCATAAAAGAACATTTATAGTATGTTCATGATGTCCATTATTATAAATGCCATCATTAGGCGATTAGTTATTAATTTCCGTGAGAATATTGTATTAGTTATGTTGTCCAAGGAAAAGTTTCACGATCTTATGATTATATATATGGTATTTTTCAATCATCATTTTTTTAATAGGTCCCTTGAAAAAAAGATTGATGTATTTATTCATTGATGAAAAAGATGTTACAAAAGATGAAAATGTGGGATCTTATTACAATCGACATTACAAAAAGAAGCAAGTTGACAGCGAGTTTATTTGACTAGGAATGAGAGGTTCCAACTCACATTATAAAAATACAATATGAAACCATTTTCACCTCTAGATAAACATGTGTGATGGGGAAGTTGATTCTCATCAGAGTCTTCATATATTCTATACAACTTTCTACAAGCCTTTAAGAAATATGAAATTATCCCTTTTTAATTGCATACAGAAGGGGTTAGGAGTCACATTCCAAATAGATATTATTCCAACCATTCATTTTTGAAAATTACACAGCATGAATGATTCCATGTATCTCCACCTAAAAAGATGTAGACAAACCACAAGTTCCATAAAAACATTCCTTAACATTATCTTCATGATTATAAAAGACAACCCCACCCCCAAAGGGTACAGGGTATCATATAGAAGAACTATCAATATAAACCTTTATCTAATGAGGAAAGGAAGGCATCTAAAATATATCTAGAGTACCCATAGTGGGTATGAAATTACAATGAACTCCCAATTTTTTCCGGACCAAGAAATCCTTTATGTTGTTTTCATAGTCTCCCATATGTTCTATGCATGAGTCCGTTATTGTAGAAAAAATATTCTGTATAACCATCTTCAAAACACTACCCATCCTAGAGTGTATTCCATCATTATGATTCCACTATATAGCATGAAGACCGTCATAAATAAAAACAAAAATGTGTATATACACCTATGAAGATATCTGAATGTTAGATCATCCACACATAAGGGCCTGTTGTCCCGAGAATCGAAGTTGAATCGATTCAAAATAATCTACTATTTCACTCCAAATAAATGATATTGTTTCATAGATGAGGAATATATGTTATGCATCCTCCCTATGTTGATGACACAAAACACGCTCGGAGAAAAGAGGAATACCAAACTTTCATAAAAACACATAAGTGGGTAATCTATTATAAACCTGCCTCTTTATAATAGATAATCATGATTTCCAAATCTATTTCATGTTCATAGAAGATAACCAGAAGAAATCTACATAAGATCCCCAGCTGACATACTGATAATAGAGATTACTATTGATAATTTAATTTGAAGCCAACACCCATACCCTAAAATCAAGACAAAAAAATTCATAGTTATCAATAATAGCTTGTATATCCTCCAAAAAATCTAATTGAGGAGAATCAAATAATTCTTTAATTTTAACTAGCACAACTACACATAAAACAGATGGCGGAAAGTCATTATAGGAAATAGAACCAGTCAAATTAAAAATCCAAAAAATTAAATAAGATTTCTTATTCACAAACCATCTAGATATAGTTAAACTTTTATGAAAATAGGATTTATTTATTTTTTATGATGATGATTAAAGGTAATCATTACATCCCTACATTAATTTCACAAAAAAAGAGATTTAAGAAAACCCCCAGATTTTGAATTTTTGTGAGGAATACTCTAGTTGAGTCGGGCATGAATTGAATAATGGAAAATAAGAATATTATTTTACCCATTCATCCATTGGTTAAGGATTTATAAAAAGACTTATAAGGAACAATTACCATCTTCCTTTATTGACTATTACAACTCCAAAAAAAGTTCATAATGGGCATATATAATCTTTTGATGAACCCTCTCATCCATGTATAGACCATGAAGAACTATACCAATATAGATACAATAACACCCTTCACCAAACTAATTATTTTATCCATAGAGAGACTCATCACTTTCCTGGTTTGGAGTTTCCAATTGACCATGTACACAGTTTTAGAGAATAAAGAATCTCTAGGTCTCTGAAAAAATGTGGAATTCTAAGATAATAAAATGGATATAACCCTTCGCAGATTCCAAACTATGATAGAATCCAATTTTTCCTATAAATAGAGAACCTCATTCAAAAATTGATGAAGGATTTATCCAAACTGAAACATTACCCAGAAACACTCTCAAAATAGTGAATATTTTTCTTTATAATGTAACGCCCTAACCCCAGTTACCCAGAGTCGGTGCATTATTACATAACATTGGAATGATCACAATAAAGATCAAGTCTCTAAAGACCGATTAGTTTAGTAGCCTTAGAATAACTAGATATATTAATAAAGTTTACATTACATCTTAAACTGAAAACAACAACAACATAGTCTCCATAGTCCACACTCATACTATCCCGGCAGGTCATTCATAATTTACTTCTTCATAATCCTGGGAAAAATAAAACATTGAATGGGATGAGCTCAGATGCTCGGTAAGGATATCAATATAGAAGAATCTTTCATAGATAAACATAAACACTTAAGTCAATTTATAACTAAAATAAAAGCCTTTTAAACATGAACTTCAACATAAAATGGCAAAGATAAAATGAAATTATGCCATTTACATAATTACATGGATATTCTACCAGTCAAAAAAATCACATGAAATATCAATAAAAAGTATCATAATGATGGAATGCATAATGCCAGACTATCATAACCACGTAACCAAGGCCTCGTGCCAAGACTACAAATAAGATTTTTCCAAGGCCTTGTGCCAAGACACTAGTTTGTCTCATTGGACCTACCAATGCATCGAGGAGCTATAGCGGGCTCCACCCATCACTTAATAAGTCCAATGCATTCCCATATGAAAAGGTTTAAACATATCATAAACATTCGTATTAAAACTAGCATACGAAATGTCAATACTTTGTCAACAAACCATGAATTATATAAAAATAGCACATCCAGAGTCAAACATAACTCATTTGATACAATATGAAAGATTTTATTGTATCATATTAACCTCAATCAAGAATAATGAAGGATATTGACATAGATGAAAATAATCATCATAACAATTAGAGTTAAATATCCCCCTTTTTCTTGAAATCATTCGAAAGTCACACTATTTGTCAAGAATTCATTTAAAATAGATTTTAGAATCAAAGTGTCCCGTACCACTTTTAATCTTTTAAAAGGATTTTTGATTTGAAAACATTAATGTCCATATAAATAAATCCTTAAAACCAATTTTCAAAGATGGACATTAATGAGAAATATTTAGAAGAACATGTCTTTAAAACATTTAAAAATGGTATTTTAGTTAGAGTTTCTAACCAAAATAGAGACACTTGAATAAAAATAATTGAGTTAATCAAAATATTTTAATATCATGAGAATAAAGGAATTCATGATATACTCTGTCAAAGTACATTATATTCACCACATAAAAGTAATTTGGTGTATATCAACAATGAAGTCTCAATGGAATTTAAATTGATATGAAATCTCTCATAAAGGTCGTACCCTTAGGTTTAGGATAAATAAATGACATAGTTATGTGTGACAAATATAAATACAATAAATATGATTGGATATTCAGTGTAAAACAATCAAAGTACATTCACACATAATCTTGTAAAAACAATACCAATGAATTGGATGTTTAACTCCACAAATGGAGAATGAGTTAAAATTACTTTTATAAAATTCATATCGATGACTTGAGAAATTATCAATGGAGTGCTTATGTGTATAAAAAGTATATCCACAGAAAAGGGGAGTGGAAATTATGACATAAGCAAATGAATAGTGATTCCACACATAATCATGGAGTAAAATAATCAATGATGTTTTCATAAAGCCGAATAAATGGAAATTGAAAATTCAAATTCCCTTATCGATTTGGTAACTTACGAAATAGACACCCATCAAACAAGGATAATACAATTATGATGTAAATATCCATAAATTAATGTATATTACACAATGAATACAATCATGGGCAGTACACACACCACATGCAATAAATAAGTGGTGAACAATGGAATTCTCACGGAATTAAAAGTGAGATAAGAAACCCCTTACTTTGTACTTTTTACTTGATCGACGGTAGTTTAACCTCCTGTATAATGGTGAAATAATTGTTATTAAATTATTCAATAATCTTATACATTAATATGATATCATATATGATCTTTTAACATTGCATTGTTAATAATATCTTATAAATATCGTCGTTTCGGGTGTTAACTTACTCGTTTTCTTTTAGATGTTTTGTTAAGTAAGTCGTGGTTGTCATGGATAGGTTGTATCTTATTAATATCCAGAATTATATGAAGTCCTTAAACATTATTTTTAAATCATCAAATGATAATTATACTTGAATGGATACGATGGAGAATGAATCTCATCGCGTTCGTGGAGACGGTAGTCCGTACGTACGCACGAGCGACAATATCATTCTTTTGATATTAAAATAATATATAATTGGATGTTATATCATATATAAAGAATAATTATCATGTTATATTTATTATTTCCATGAATTATACATCATTATTATACCCATCCAAATAATAATTTATTGATTAACAATTACACCACGACGTGGAGACGATAAGCCGTACGTACGCATGTATGGTGACATGTTATTCAAAGGGTGGATAGAATACTGAATATGGTTGTGAAATATTTATAATAACATCACAGTATATATAATATACTTGAGTTATTATTTTATAATGGTAACAAAAAAGAAAGATGAAGTGGAAGAAGAACGGAACTTGAAAATGGGTGGTGAAAATAATATCTCTTCTTCGGGTTCTTCTTTTTATTTGATCAAAAGGGCTCCTTAGGTTGGCCTTCTGATAAAAATAAAGCCTCTAGGTTGTAGTGAGGGAATTTTAGAGATTATTTGGGCAGGTTTTGGCCGATCCAAAAGGCTTTGAAGGTGTGAATAAATGAGAAGGAGGAGTTCCCTTTTATAAGAGGGGTGACGGGCACCTTTGGAAAAGCTAGGAATATTAATTTTTAATAAATTCATATTAGTTTTTAATGGATCCAAAGTTGATTATTTAAAGTTTAAGGTAGGGATAGGTCGAAATCCATTCAATAAATATAATTTAGACAGGTTTGGGTCATTATATTAACCTTATCTTTTAGTATTAACTCTTAGTTAATTAGTTTGACATTTACCATGTCACTTTGTATTTTTATATTATATAGATAATAAAATTACTATATATTTCCAAGAGACCCCCAAGTGGTCCATTAATGATACACCTATCATGATATAAATCTCGTGGCCGATCCTTATATTTTTAGGAATTTAATATCAATTAATAATATAATATTTTTTTTAAAATTTCTTTTATGTCAATTTTGACACTATTCAATAATTGATTTTTGTAAAAAACATAACAGAATGATTATATCGAATAAAGTTAATTAAATTAATCCTATCATGTCATATTAACCTATAAAATTACTGTAATTCATATAAATACTGAAATTAATTTTATTTGAGTATTTATAATATCAATTATTTTAATTTTTCACTATTATGGTAATTACTGCATCATCATTGTGTCATAAATAAATTAAATTATTTAATGTCTAAAAATTATAAATAAAATATAATTATCTGGATATATTTTTAGCGTTATAATTAATATTTATAGTCTAAAATCCAACATATATATCCCTATTTAAAAATTGTTTTTCTAAAAGATATATGCTTCTGTCATTTTTGTATTAATTTTAACTTAATTAAAATAAAGTGTCCCTATCACTTACATGTGGATCCATGGGGTCCCAAAATCGACCTAAAGATGCCCATGGTCGTCCATGTATCAACTAATAGGGTTAAGACACGTTTTAGGTTAATTTAGTATTACTATAATGTTATTTTTTAACCCTTATTTACCGGATTTACCCTTTTACCATGGTAAATAAAATATTTACCGAAGTAATTATTCAAAATGTCAAAAAATAAATGTTATCTATTTACACAATTTAAAAATCCTGATTCCAAGTATGTAATATATTTTTCCAAATTCAAAACACAGAAGTGGCAGAAATTAATTTAAAATTAATTCCCGTTGTTAAAATAAAAAGTGTGTTTTAAGAGATAATAACTATCAAAAGATTAGCACTTTTTTATGTCCGGTTTAATTGTGAAATTATGTCCAATGACAAAAATTGAATTAAATGGTAAAAATATATTCTAAATATAATTAAAACCAATAAAATTAATAATTTATTAATATTAATTATTTCGATTAAAAATGTTGTTTTTAATTAAAATTTAGTAATTTTCACTATTCATCAAAATATGAAAGTTATCTAAAAAGTACCAAAATTTCACCCTAGGCTAATTTTGATATTATGAATCCAAAACTGAAGTCAATTTTGAGAGATAGAATTTATAAAATTTCAAAAATTATGTATTACTATTCATAATGGCTAGTTTGATTGGTTGTGGTGCGTTAGAATCTCGATGTTGCGTACAATGCACGTCATTGCATTATTCAAAGGGAAACATACCGTGGATGCTTGGGGTGTTACATTCTCCCCTCCTTCAATAAATTGCGTCCTCGCAATTTTTAAAATTGTGCTTGGGAATATAATGGAATGTCCCACATCAGAAAAAGTGTCAATAAAACTATCACTTTAAAAGAAAGAAATAGAGGTATAAAGGTCAACCAAGATAAACCATACTCGGATTATATGTAGGAAAACATGGATATGGATGATAAACTAAGTGTCAAGTTCTGATGGAGAGGGATATAAATCATGATCAGGAGAATGTTAACAATAAGAAAACCACAAACTTCTGTTTGGACAAAAAACCATTAGTCTCATAGTAGGAAAGCTAACATACAATTTTTTTTTGTTTTAAGTTACATTACATAAGGATGAGGAATTCATTTATGATATTGACTAAGAATATAAAGATACATACTTACATTTTATGTAGAGTTTCATTCTTGAATAAATTTCCACCAGTAACTCATTTTTTTAAACGATGAGTATTCAAGAAGGCTTGGTCACACTAGAAGAGCTATAATAAACTTCTATAGAATCACATGATCCATGCAGGATGAACTATAAATTTACATTGTCTTTCGAGATTAATCAAAACCAAAATGGTTAGTATAATATCTTATGATCCCCCAAAAGGATATTCCATGAGAGAAATAAACACTAATCTTAATTTCCAAAATTAGTCCAACAATACCCCAATGTTAAATAAATACCATTCAATAATCAATTTTCCTTAAAATACTTCAATATAATCAAAAATAATATTTAAAACCAAATTTTTTTAATAATGTAGTCTTCCATGTTAAATTGTATCTCAAAATGACATTAATTACTCTTAAAGTCACATAATTAAAAGTAATTAACCTAATCATTTCCATAAACAACCCAAATAACTATATATCCATGATAAAAACATAGATAAAAATCCACCATTACTCCTCAAATGAAATCCCGTACTATTCTATTTTCCTTGGGCATATAGTGTTCACAACAATGCGAACAACTTCTAAAATAACATATATCACTTAATCACCAAATCATTTTCCTATACCAAGGGTATTTATTTAATAAGACATAAGAACCCCAATCAACTTATTATTGATAAATTAAATCATTTAACTAAAAATAATTAGTCACACTATCCAGGGACTTCACATAGTCCAGTGGTAGGTGATACCCAATCGCACTTTGGTTGTGGGTTCGATTCCCATAGCTTTGTCTGACGCGACGAGTTGTCACACGGTCTACGTGATTTCCTTTTTCAAAAAATATATTTATAATATTACCAAAATGAGATAAATTCCTCAAAATACCATAACATAATTTAACCACAACTGTTATATCATACCTTTCATTTTCATCCCAAATTATAATAACTTATAATTCTCTCAAACCCTGATGATCATGTAAAACCAAATGGTTATTTATACCCATATCCACAAGAGAATATATAATTCTTCCTCAAATATCATTCTCACATGGAAAAAATGCGGGTTTACAAATACCAGAGAAAATTATTCCAATGTAAACCCATCAACAACGAGCGCTAATACTTTTTAAACATTTATCCAACCATTTATTTCCACATAGCTTCTTCTTTGACCAAGAAAATATTTTATAGAATAGGGAATTCACTCGGGTAATGGTCAGGTCCCCTACATTTATGGAAAATGACTGTAAACAGACTCTTGGGACCATTTTTATCTTCTTCCATAGTAATCTTCATTTTCTTCGGCAAATCTTCACTTTATGTCCTTCCTTCCCGCATGTAAAGAATTTCTTTGTCCAATTGAGACACTTTCCTGGGTGTCTCCTTCCACATTTCCTGCATGATGAAAATTGAGGATTCCTTTCTCCATGGTCTCCACTACTGGAGCTCTTATCATTCATCACCTTTCTATTTTTTCAGTCTAGGAATTGGTTAATATATATATTGTTGATCATATTTTTGGAAAATTGATTTTGCATAAAGACGATACCTTTTACGCCTATCAACAATCCATTTTGTTTCTCATTTCCACCACCATTCCCACCATGTACATCATTCTCAATGTCACTATGACTTCCTTGGAATCCAACCATTGACTAAAACCAGAAAGCATTGTGTGAGTAACAGTAGTCATAAAATCATTTAGAGATTAACATGTCACCATATTCTCAATTTGAAACACATTAGGATTAACCAAGGTCATTTAATCTCATCTTATATATTTAATACTTCAAATCAGATAGTAAAGAAAATTTAAATTATCCTAAGCATTTCCCCCGGGAGTGTCGTAACCAAGAGTACAGCAAGGCCTGTTTTCGTGCACCAGTTCCCATTCGAGTCTAGCTCAAAGCGATGTTTTTGGGTTTTACCCCTAGATAAATCTGTGCCAAAGCCGCCTCTACCTGCTCATATCCAGACATGGATGTATTTCTTGGAAAACTCACAAAATCTCTACAATACCAAAATTCTAGGAAGTTCTTCTATACTAATCCTCAAAGTTTATCATAGGTCTACGTGCTCTAATTAGAGTTTATCTAAATCTAGATCCCAAGATTTGTACTAAACTTCCTTTCATACCAACTGTAACTCCCCGACCCTAGTTACCCAGAGTCGGTGCATTATTACATAACATTGGCATGATCATAAGAAAGATCAAGTCTTGAAAGACCGATTAGTTTAGTAGCCTTAGAATAACTAAATATATTAATAAATTTTACATTACATCATAAACTGAAAACAACAACAACATAGTCTCCATAGTTCACACTCATACTATCCCTGGAGGGAATTCATAATTTACTTCTTCACAATCCTAGGAAAAATAAAACATTGAAAGGGGTGAGCTCAGATGCTCAATAATGATAACAATATAGCAGAAGCTTTCATTGATAAGAATAAACATTTAAGGCAATTTATAACTAAAACAAAAGCCTTTTAAACTTGAACTTCAACATAAAATGGAAAAGATAAAATGAAACTATGCCATTTACTTAATTACATGGATATTCTACTAGTCGAATAATCACATGAAATATCAATAACAACTTTCATAATGATGGAATGCATAATTCCAGACAATCATAACAACATAGCCAAGGCCTCGTGCCAAGAATACAAATAAGATTTTTCCAAGGCCTTGTGCCAAGACAATAGTTTGTCTCATGAGACCTACCGATGCATCGAGGAGCTATAGCGGGCTCCACCCGTCACTTACTAAGTCCAATGGATTCCCATATGAAAAGGTTTAAACATATCATAAACATTCGTATTAAAACTAGCACATGAAATGCCAATAAATTATCAAAAACCCATCAATGGTATAAAAATAGCACATCCATAGTCAAACATAACTCATTCGATACAATATGGAAGATTTTATTGTATCATATTAACCACAATCGAGAAAAATGAAGGATATTTACATAGATGAAAATAATCATCATAACAATTAGAGTTAAATATCCCCCTTTTTCTTGAAATCATTTAAAAGTCACACTATTTGTCAAGAATCCATTTAAAATAGATTTTAGAATCAAAGTGTCCCATACCACATTGAAACTTTTAAAAGGAGTTTTGATTTGAAAACTTTAATGTCCATATAAATAAATCCTTAAAACCATTTTTAAAACATTGACATTAATGAGAATGATTTTGATGAATAAGTATTTAAAACATTTAAAATGGTATATTAGTTAGAGTTTCTAACCAAAAGAGAGACACATGAATACAAATAATTGAGGTAATCAAAATATTTTAATATCATGAGAATAAAGGGATTCATGATATACTATGTCAAAGTACATTATATACACCACACAAAAGTGATTTGGTGTATATCAAGAAAGAAGTCTTAATGGAATGTAAATTGAGATGAAATCTCTCATAAAGGTCGTACCCTTAGGTTAAGGATAAATAAAAAACATAGTTATGTGTGACAAATATAAATACACTAAATATTATTTGATATTCCGTGTAAAACAATCAAAGTACATTCAAATATAATCTTGTAAAAACAACACCAATGAATTGGATTTTTAACTCAACAAATGGAGAATGAGTTAAAATTACTCTTATCATATTCATATCGATGACTTAAGAAATTATCAATGGAGTGATTATGTGTATCAAAAGTATATCCACAGAAAAGGGGAGTGTTAATTTTGACATAAGCAAATGAATAGTGATTCCACACATAATCTCAGAGTAAACTAATCAATGAAGATTGCGTAAAGCTGAATAAATGGAATTTGAAATTTCAAATTCCCTTATCGATTTGGTAACATAAGAAACATACACCCATGAAATAAGGATAATACAATGATGATGTCAATATCCATAAATTAAAGTATATTACACAATGAATACAATCTTGGGTTGTACACACACCACATGCAATAAATAAGTGGTGAACAATAGAATTCTCACGGAATTAAAAGTGTGATAAGAAACCCCTTACTTTGTACATTTTCCTTGGTAGATGGTAGGTTAACCTCCTATATAATGGTGAAATACTTTTTATTAAATTATTCAATAATTATATACATTAATATGATATCATATATGATCTTTTTACATTTCTTTGTTAATAATATCTTAGAATTATCGTCGTTTCGGGTGTTAACTTACTCGTTTTCTTTTATATGTTTTGTTTAGTATGTCGTGTTTGTCATGGATAGGTTGTATCTTATTCATATCCATAATGATATCAAGTACTCAAAAATTATTTTTAAATCATAAAATTATAATTATACTTGAATCGATACGATAGAGAATGAATCTCATCGCGTTCGTGGAGAAGGTAGTCCGTACGTACGCACGAGCGACAATATCATTCTTTTGATATTAAAATAATATATAATTGGA
Source organism: Viscum album (assembly GCA_963277665.1). NCBI lineage: Eukaryota > Viridiplantae > Streptophyta > Magnoliopsida > Santalales > Viscaceae > Viscum > Viscum album. Next base: position 1,037,128,886 of record OY728140.1, on the reverse strand, counting down.
TGGTATATCATATATAAAGAATATTTATCATGATATATTTATTATTTCCATGAATTTCACATCATTATTATACCCATCCAAATAATAATTTATTGAATAACAATTACACCATGATGTGGAGACGGTAAGTCGTACGTACGCACGTATGGTGACATGTTATTCAAACGGTGGATAGAATACTGAATATGGTTGTACCATATTTATAATAACATCACAGTATATATAAGATACTGGATTTATTATTTTAGAATGGTAATAACAAAGAAATTATAAGTGGAAGAAGAAAGGAACTTGAAAAGGGGTGGTGAAAACATTACCTCTTCTTCGGGTTCTTCCTTTTGATTTGATCAAAAGGGTCCATTAGGTTAGATTTCTGATCAAACTAAGGCATTTATGTTTTATTTAGGGAAGTTGAGAGAGTCTTTGGGTAGGGTTTGGAAGAACTAAAAGGCTTTTATGTTGTGAATAAATGAGAAGGAGGAGTGCCCTTTTATAAGAGGGGTGAGGGGCACCTTTGGAAAAAACTAGAAATATTAATTTATAATAAATTCATATTCGGTTTCTAATGGCTCCAAAGTTTATTATTAAAAGTTTAAGGTAGGTATATGTCTAAATAAATTCAACCAATAGAATTTAGACAGGTGTGGGCCATTATATTAACCTTATCTTTTAGTTTTAACTATTAGTTAATTAGTTTGACATTTACCATGTCACATTGTACTTTTATATTATATAGTTAATAAAATTAATATATACATCCGAGCGACCCCCAAGTGGTCCATTAATGATACAACTATCATTATATAATTCTCTTGGAAGAACCTTAGATTTTTAGGAATTTAATATCAATTAATAGTATAATATTTGTTTTAACAATTCTTTTATGTCAATTTTGACACTATTCAATAATTGATATTTGTAAAACTCATAATAGAATTATTACTTCTAAAAAAGTTAATTAAATAAATCCTAACATGTCATATTAACCTATAGAATTATTGTAATTAATAAAAATTCTGAAATTATATTTATTTGTGTATTTAAAATATCAATTATTTTAATTTTTCACTATTATGGTAATTACTGCATCATCATTGTGTTTGAAATAAATTAAATTATATAATGTATAAAATTTATAAATAAAATATAATTATGTAGGAAATATTTTTATCTCTCTAATTAATATTTATGGTCTAAACTGCAACATATATAACCCTATGTAACAATTGTTTTTCTAAAAGATATATGCTTGTGTCATTTTTGTATTCATTTTAACTTAATTAAAATAAAGTGTCCCTATCACTTACAAGTGGATCCATGGGGTCCCAAAATCGACCCAAAGATTACCATTTTCGGCCATGTATCAACCAATTGGTTTAAGACACGTTTTAGGGTAATTTAGTATTATTATAATATTATTTGTTAACCCTTATTTACTGGATTTACCCTTTAACCATGGTAAATAAAATATTTACCGAAGCAATTATTCAAAATGTCTAAAAATAAAAGTTATCTATTTACACAATTTTAACATCCTGATTCCAAATATGGAATCCATTTTTCCATATTCAAAACACAGAAGTGGCAGAAATTAATTTAAAATTAATTCTCGTTGTTAAAACATAAAGCTTGTTTTTTAGAGATAATAACTATCAAAAGATTGGCACTTGTTTATGTCTGGTTTAATTGTGAAATTATGCCCAATGAAAAAAATTGAATTATATGGTAAAAATATATTCTAAATATACTTTAAAACCACTCAAATTCATAATTTATCAATATTAATTATTTTGATTAAAAAAGATGTTTTTAATTAAAATTTAGTAATTTTCACTATTCATCAATATATGAAAGTTATCCGAAAAGTACCAAAATTTCACCCTAGGCTAAATTCGATATTCTAAATCCAAAAATAAAGTCCATTTTGGGTGATAGAATTTATAAAATTTCAAAAAGTAGGTATTACTATTCATAACGGCTAGTTTGATTGGTTGTAGTGTGTTAGAATCTTGAAGTTGCGTACAATGCACGTCATTGCATTATTCAAAGGGAAACGTACTGTTGATGCTTGGGGTGTTACATATAAAATGAAAAATCTTTCATCCATCCAATATGAAAAGAATGATATCATTATTATATAATATATGTGTAGGGGAATTGAGAGACCTGGATACTTGTATTGACTTGAGAAATTTTTTGAAACCATGTGATTGATGAGCGTGATGAGATAATCCTCAACATTAGCAATGTGAAAGGATGAGAGGGGGTCATCTTGATGAACACCTATATAGAAAGTAAAAGAACCCTTTAAGGTGCCATTTATTAGAACCGAAACATGATCATATCCAAATAAGGAATAAATTTAACTAATAAATGTGTTGTTGAAACCAATGCATCCAATAACCCTATACAAAAACATCCAATACAAAGTATGAAAGGCCCTTTTAACATAAATCTTAAGGGAAATTCTTCCTTTTCTACTGGTCTTCCTAATAAAACTAAAACATTCATATGTAGATTAAATTTATTATTTAATAGATCATCCTATAATAAATCCAAATTGGGTCCAGGAAACAATTTTAGAAGCAATACTTTAAATCCTATTAGCAAAAATCTTATTGATGACATTGTAAATTTTGTTGACTAGGTAAATGGGTGGGAAAAGATGAATCTCACAAGCATTCTCAATATTATGAATTAAACTAATTAACTAAGTATTAAGGCTCCAAGATAGAACTCTATAAGTGAAGAAAGAAGAGACTAATATATAGAGATCCCCTTTAATCATCTCCCAATAAATTTGAGAAAAGAAGTTGTTGAAGCCATCCAGGCCCGTGGCACTATTATCATTAAGGAAGAAAAAGAAATCATTAATCTAAAACACTAAAGGAATACTGGTGGGGAAGTGGTAGTCCTCAAAAGAGACCAAAAATGGGAACATACCATCAATCAAACACCCCTCTAAACCATACCCATTGATGGGATTAGATAAATAGTCAACAATGTGATCAATAATGCATTCCATGTTGTTTATGATTTGATCTCAATCATTAAGAAACGATAATAGATCATTTTTCCTCCTAATTATTTAATGAAAATTGAATAATTTTTCATTCTTATACCCATCTTGAAGAAACATTATTCTTAAAATCTTTTTAAGAAAACTCTCTTTCAAATATAATATATAATTCCTCTTGGAAAAGGCACTGGATTCCTTAGAAAAATCAAGATTGAAGTAAACTATAGTTGCCTCATCTTGATGTTTCTAAAGAGTATATTCATGAGAGATAAATTCATTATCCATATCACTATAAGTCTCATTTCACCATGATTTTAATTTTTACTTTGGCTAACTCAATTTAAAATAAAATGTAGAACCATGCATGTTGTTCCATGAATTTTCAATAATCCTACCATGATCACTTTGAAGATCCCATTCTTTATTGAAATTAAATAGTAGAGGCATTAATAACACCCTACTCATTGATATAACCATAATTGGATGGTGTTAATATGAGAATTTTGGGATATAAATTTGAGAAATCGAGTCCCATTCTTTCAAGGCCAAATTATTCAAAAACTCACGATCATGTTTACTGGAAATAATTTTGTTAAGAGTACCATGTGTATTTGGAACCAACCATGCTAACCTCAATCAATTCATTACCTTCAACACAATATTCATATTCCATTATAGAAATATGAGAGTGTTGGTTTCCCATTTACTCACTGGAACAAAATATTTTAAAGAAATCTCTAACAAGAAACTATGAAGAAGAAATTTCCTTAAGCTATAAATTTCCTAAAATAAACTCATAATGTACTGATATCTATTTTTGGAATTAATAAACGATACAACCACCTCCCTAAAATCCAAATATAATATAAATAAATTAGATTTTCATTTATATAGATATTATATACATTACCCTGAGAAGCATGTGATAAGATCCATAGACTATCTCCTAGACCAGCAGAACCATTGGAATCAATCAAATGAAAACCATACTTACTATGGACTACAAAACCCAAAGAAAAAAAATGTTTTGGGTTAAAAATTATCGTGTAACATGGGTTTGTGAATATGAATATGGTTTTTAAAATAATTAATTGTTTAGGATTTATAATGTCCGTTATAATTAAAATAGAGGACATTAATTTTGATCAAGTTTTTTAATTAAAATTTCCCTTGCAATTTTTATTATTTTCATTCTTCATTCTTGGCGAATTTTTGGAGAAATGTTTTAGCTTAAGTAGGGTCATGGTTTTCATTAATTTATCTGAACCATGAGCTAGACCCACTATAGATAATGGATTCATTCGACATAAAGAAGAATCACTCAACTCTAATTAACATTGAAGGGCACTTTGAGTCTCCAAATATTCTTCGTTAACCATGTCCCACCATTTCTTCAAATTTCGGAAATACTTACCCATTTCCATGGAATCACCCCTTGGAGACGAGGGAGGAAGACCCCTTAAGATAATAGGGGGAGCATTCACACCAGAGGTGTCCCAATAGGTACCATTATTAGGAAGAGTTCCACCATAAGAAGGAACCTATTGAATAACAACAACTGGAGACCCTATGTCATTGTCATTCTTAGCCCTTAAGCTGTTGGCTTCCAAAATAACAATAGAAATAGGGATGAAAACATTCAAATAGCCTTTATCCATAATTAAGGTTTCTCCCTCCTCAGTATATAAATCAGTAGAAAAAGTTCTGAAGACTAGATTTACCACCTCTATCTCAACCTATAAACCACCACCAAAAACGGAATTTTTTAAATGAGGGATAGAAGAGTTCCTAACTGTGGATTCCCCACCAACAATAGGTAGAGCCCCAACCATTACCTCATTATGATTAATCACATGATGATCCTTACTGTAATGTTCCCCATTTTAGTTAAGGAGGACTTGATTTTATTTTTCCTACAAACCTTCTTCTTGGAGTTGTATTTTTCAACAGTTGGGTTCTTCAATTGTTTCATAATGTTTTTACATTTAGAAATAGAATGGACAATAATTATGAAGTAATTACAAGAATGTTTATTTATCATACTCAATTATAATTTCAATCATTCAATCGTTTTCAATAATGTGAACCATTTCATGTAGTTTATAATTCATGTTCACTTCAACAAGAACAATAAAATAAAATCCAATCTACACATCAACAGTGTGTTGATCCATCTTTAGTGGAGTCCCTACATAGGAAGAACAATCATGAAGAAATTTAGGATGTCATTAAAACCAATTAATACCATAAAGTCGAATGCATACATGATCTGTTGTTTTCCATTGAGTAAATGGATTAATGTTCCTATCCCATTCAGTAAATTTGAAAACATTCAGATTTAGAGTGATAGTTACATTGTTCTTAGTTATCCTGATAACACCCTTTTTATTATGGGCAATGTGAAAAAAACCTCTTCCAATCAGAATCAATTTAAAATCACTCACCCTCCAACATTGACAAAGCCTTTCCTTAATATCAATGGTACTTCGTGGTTTATCAACCATTGCATGTTAAATTAGACCCAATCTAGAGAACGTAGAAGTTAAAAAACTAATTCATAACTGCATCATGATCATCAAATATAGAAAAACACCATCCAATAGTATAATAAGAGTTTCTAATGTCATTAGGATAACATTATAATTTCATGAGATCCCTCGCAAGGAATTAGGAAATGAACCTCATTTGTCCATAGGATTATAGTCCAAATCAGCATCCTCATAGGACACTTCATCTAATTTCATCATAGGAACCATAGTTAATTATCATTCCAAATCAAATGATCCAATGATAAATCCCTGTGGAACCAGATCTAGGGTTTACAAGATCCTCCATGTTCGAATGGAACCTTCCCTCTCATCCCATGCTGCCATATTTCCATTAACAATCAATACTTATTCCTATATTATTATTATTGATTCTCATGATATTGATTAAATTTAATTATTTTTTAGATATTCAATTTTTTATGCCGGTTATTCCATATTTATTCATTCTAGCTTTCATTGTACAAATACCCTCACAGATTATCCAATATCACCCATTTCATAGGTTTCCTTTTCCCATGAGACATGGAAAGGTATTATGATTAATATATAGAGATATGATATTGGGAATGGGTGTGTTATTGAAGAAAATAACATTTTTTGTTTTTTGTTTTCAAATTTAGTGTGATGTTAATGTATGTATCAAATTTTAAACACAATAAAAAAATTGGTCTTTTGGTATTAGATTGCTTTTATCAAGTACCAATACAATAAAGTGACCATTGACTCATGTCTACCAGGTCTTGGGTCTTCATAATATATTTATTGAATATGCGAATCAAATGAAATATATGTTCTTCATTGTATCACGTACGTGAGGTACTACATAATAATAAATGAGACCTATGGCTTGAGTAAGAATCATGTAACACAGATTTGGACTGAATCATTCATCTCATTATCTAAATATTCATGACGTAAAAAAATCATAATTATAACAACATATTTGTGAGTTTTTATTAGAATAATAATTTTAACAATAATAATAACATCAACAGCAACAATAATATTTTAATATCAGTTATAGTGGAAATGGGGAGGAATCACACCACCCGCACTTTCCGAACCGTTTTATTATTATTATTATTATTTTTTTTTTCTGTTTTATTATTATTATTATTATTATTATTATTATATAGTATATCTGAATGATATTTCATGTATGATATATCTCTCTCTCATTCCAATCACTCCCCCTATATATGCACACGGAAAACCATGACTACCCATAGACCACCACATTTGAACACCGCGAATAGTCATCCATCGATCAATCGATATTAACTTCTCACACTTGCCACCATTGGATGTGCTAATATAATCACACAATATTCATTTTTTTCATTTATGATAACCTCAAATTGAATATCCCCACATTGGATATTACATGTTTTATGGGATTCCACCCCTGATGAGTATCACTCCCCTCACACACACTTGATGTCACCCCACCCCCAATTTCCATTATCCATCACTAGGGTAGGTATCCAATCATCCAAACATGATTTATAGGGTAAAAATATAGTTAGGGGAAATAAATTTAATATTAATAATAGTGGATAATAATTTAAAATAGTGGACCTCTTTTATCTTTGATCGCCCACTGAAACCATGTATCTTGTAAGTGATGGAGCTAGGGTTGAAATAAATCACTTCATTCAATAACATCAACTATTACAAAATTAACATGAGTATTTAGAATATTATATATTAATATTATTTATATTCAATCACTAAAATTTTAATCTTAAAAATTAATTATTTATATTAATTTTATTTGTTTCAATATTTTATTTCAATGTTACCCATATTCATCAAAAGAATATCCAAACAAATTATACATGTACAATTGAGAATCATGATTCATCAATTATCAATAATATTCTTAAGGGATAGATGGATCAAAATTTCATAAATATTTTCACATTTATTACATTAATAAAACTAAAAAATAAACCATATGATGACCTAAAATGAGGGACAACGATAAATGATTCAATAAGTTGTTGAATATCATGTATTGTTTTTTGTCACTGGACAAGCTGATCACCATATATGGTTCAATTTCATTTCCATCTTATATCCCCCACACTAAGGTTTCATTACAATGATGAATAGATCACAATATAGTAATTGTATAACATTATATTAAGCAAATATATTATTGGGTCCACAAAAATTAAATTAATCAATTAAATATTTATTTATTTATTTATTTATTCACCCAAGAAATACCAAACCTAGGGATCTAATATGGTAACAAGATATAGAAATAATTTGTTAAAATAACCATTCTAGCTATAACCATGATTTTATTTTTCACATCTTCAGTTTTTTGAGAGATAAAAATTTTTCATAAATAATATGAACATTCAATAAAAAAATATTTTTTTTACATTTTATATTTTTATCAAGGCCCCCCATGCCAAAAATAATAAATTATCACATCCATGTGTAAATAATTCACTCTAAAATCAGATGAATTATATAATTTTTAGGATGTGGTATTATAATGAAAATTATCCATGTTACCACCAAGAAGGTCCCAAGACTCCGAGATCAATATTTATGAAATTCCAGATCATGAAAAACCCATGTCTCAATTTCCTCCCCACATTAAAAACTTTTCATCCCTAAAAATAATGTAAAATGATGTGATAAGAAATATAATTCATGAAACCACATGGGGTAAAACAAATCCTTGCAAATAATTGCGTCCCCTTGGGGAATTTGCAAGATAGCAATAATAGTAAAACCTTGACTAAAAAAGCATCATCCCTTATCATCACTGATGTAATTGGATCTAGATAAAATCATGAAATACCCCAAATAAAATAAAAAATTGTCTATTGAATTCTTTCCCAGACTCAACAATAAAAACTATATCAAATTAGAAGTATGTTTAACCACATGGACTGAATTGAATCCATGCACCATTTAAATTCATCTATAAAAGAATTTTCTAATATTCTGTAGTTTTTGGGAGGGAATTTCATTATATATTTATAGTGAATTATTAATGACTTTAATATTATAATAGAAAATTGAAATTTCACACTACACTGAGTGCTTCAAAAAATTACACATTGATAGCAGAAGGGTTTCTATGAAGCAAGATCCCCTAGTTCAGTATTAGTTCCCCCATCATCATATTACCACAAGGAATGAGAACCTATATCACCATATCACTACAAAATGTTATATATTTATTCTTATATAACCTCAATATTTAGATGAATCCTCATCCCACATAAAAATTCTAATTGAAATACGAATTAACTATCGAAGATAGGCTCACTGTGTTCTTGAATCTATTTCTAGGAAGCTACATAAGAGAACCATGTGTAAAAATAAAACCATGTTTAACTAATTAAAATCAACTACTTTTATTGAGATATCCCAAACCATCACAACTAAAGGAAGATAGTACTCACTCTTCAAATTTACCCACTCTTTCAGCTATATATTAGGATAAAACCTACCTGAGAAAACAAAAAAACCACCTAAGAAAATATCCACCTTACACACATAAAAAGTTATTAAATTTAATGGATACAACCCCAGAATCTATTAGATGCACGAAACCAAGACCCACACCCCACTAGGGAGATATAGATGAGTATTTCCATCTCATTATTCACCATAATTACCATGATAAATCCACTATATGTAGGATGATAGTCGATGATGTTCTCCAAAACATCAAGAGAAGCCCCAAAATTCATTCACCTATGAATTTATAATTTTACATAATTATAAATTCTAAATCACAGACCTCGGACACATTCATATATACAAAAAATATGGGTCTATAATTATCAATCAAGCGAGAGAAATGAATCACTCCAAAAGAAATTCAACACTTCTCAAGATATCTTCTCACATGACACATCTATGTTCCATACACAGAGTCCTCCACTAGAAGAATTGACCACCATTATAATCCCTTTACCACTATTATTTTATTAACCACTAAAGATATACTTTCCTTATGACCAATGATACTCTATGAAACTGGATCTTTTGATATGATAGTTCTCTTTATAATCGATACACTCATGATAAGACTTGAGTATTTAGTCATAATCCTAATAGTATAGTCTATGAATCGATGCAAGGGTGGGTTATATTTATAATATCCATAAATAAAATAATTGTATTCGTCATCCTTTTTGAAGTATTAATTCATTCTTTTAAATTTATGGGAGGTTAAATCCAATCCATTAACATAGAATATAAATTAATTCTTACCAAAATATGTAGTATTTATATAATTTTTATGGTAGTATTTTTTTCTAAACCTAATGGAATTACACTCACCTTTTGGTGTTTATCATACCTCATTCCAAAATCTAGACCACAATGTATCACCAACATGTTTACCCAAATAATTCTGAGATAGGTACTAATGAATCTCCCATTTACCATGAAGGATACTCACATAATATATAACAATCTATTATAAGGTTAAATTCAATTTATCATATAAGTGGAACAAAAATATTCACAAAAAACCTCACTAACCACATCAAATCAATGAACTTTAAGGCCAAATGATATGATCAATATAAAAATTTAGAACAAAACAATGAATCTATGGCCCAAAATATAAGTAATGATATCTAATTAAATTAAAAATGGTGACTGCAATATTGTCTCTGTTAATGAAAAATATGGTTTAAATGTAAAAAACCATATCATGTTGACAATCCATGTAAATAAACCCAATTTACCACAAGGTTTGAAGTCTATTTTTGTTCCCCAAAGGCAAGAAACTAGTGTCTCTATTTCAAGAACATACACATTGAAATGATTATTATTCATATAATAAAATATATATAAACTTTAACCGGAATCTTGGATGACCCATGTATGCATTATATGCCAATGCACTTAATAAGAAACATTAATAATATAATAGAATCCCATAAAGAGTGATACACACTAGTAATATAATGAACAATCGAACATGGAAATAATGAAAATACATTCATAATAATAAAATGTAATATAATAATTTTAAAAGGAAAAACTATATCCATACTAGCTGATATATAACCATCCCAAAAAACCAAAACCATTGTCAACTATCTCTTTTTTACATGAAATCTCTCAATACATCCCAACATCATCTATCCTCAAACAACATAAACCAAAACAATAAAATAAACATGATCTAGGAAACCTAAAATAAATAATGATAGATTCATACATTAAATGCTGTATGGAGATTCTTAGATTCACAATCCCGATTATATTTCACAATAGAGTTTTTTCATTACCTTTCAAAAGAGATTTATCGAATGAAAATTAGAAAAGATAAATTTGGAATAACTTTTTCTTATACAATTCAAGTAAAATACAAGTTACCATTTATAATCACATTATCCAAACAAACATATTTTCAAATAAAAATTGGAAGAACCCATACCTTTTTATTAAAATCATGGAAAAAGTTAAAACCAATTTTCCTCTCTCCGTAAAATTTTGAAAAATTTACTTTCAAAAAATATCCTCTATTTTTAATTAAATCCCACATTACAAAAAATTAAAAAATTTATTTTAAATTTACCATAAAAATAATTGGAATGGAAATAAAATCACTCATTAAAACCATGTTTTAAATAAAACGTACTTATATAAAAATCCATTAAATGGTTACACACCTGCTAACCAAAAGATAATGGATATAACAAAGTCTTAAAGGAATACAGTAAACAATATTTGATGGAATAAAATCATCATGCTAAACATATATATATTTAATTTTAATGATATGAGGCATTTTTCGTTGGTTAAATCTATAAAGGGGGCTGCAATACAGATCCTGAAAAACCCATTGGGTACCCATTAGGGTCACTAAGTTCAATATATACCTCATAAAAGGTAACCACGCTACCAATGAACTTTCTAATTAATTCATGCAATAATTGGGTAACACACATATTGAAATTCTATTATCGATATAGGATTCAATTTAAGTAAATTTGATGGTGATGAAATATGATAGATGGAGTATCATGACATTTTCTATTATAAAAATCAATAAATAAATCTCACACCTCAACTCCAATACCCTCGCATGAAACAGAAACTTTTTCATGCATATGAATGATAAAATGGAACAAGGGTATACAAATTCGCACATAAGTACCACAATTTTATATCAATCAATACAACAAGTTACACACTGTTGGGTTTTACATTCTTTGATATAAGCCACCTTAAATGTGATAAATTGTGTATTGAGAAAAAAATCGTGTCATACCAATAAATTTAAATCCATATAAAAATTCATATTTGAACATCCCTTTAAAACACATTATAATATTCCTCGAGTTTAAATCAAGACAACCAAATATGAAAAAATAAAACCTAGACATCATTTCATCATATCCATTTAGGACATCTAGCTACATGCATTAATTCAAGAAAATTTATATGAACCATGGGTTTCACCATCCATGAAGAAATTGGGGGTAAAATACATTTATTTATAAATAATAATTAAATTTATACTTATAAAATATTTAAAAACATTATAAATTCAATATTCACTTTTTAAAATAGAAATCTAATTAATCACCATTTATGCCATGTGATAAAATCATTAGAACCTTTACAAAATCAATCAATTTAATAAAATTTCAATTTAATTTAGAAAAAAACATGATATTGATACACAAATAACTAAATTTTATTCCAATTCAAAGAGAATTTAAAATAAGCCTACCATGAATTATGTAGAACAATGTGAAAAATAATCACAAATAAATGAAAATCATAATAAAATGAATAGGAACCTTTTTTGAGACCAAGAAACCCTATAAGTCATACTAGAACCTACATTGGGAATCCATTTCTAATAAATTATCACCATTAGGGTTTGTGTGAAGAGAATTAATTCATTAAAAATGGTATAAAATGGATGATAAAATAGAGGAAGATGAATATCATTGAAAGAAAAACTTGAAATTAAGGGAGGAATTCAAATAATATTTAGAAAATATTATGGTGATAGTTTTATTTATGTTTTATTAGGTTGATAATGAAAATAGGATAATGAAGTGTATAAAAGTACACAAAATGGAATGTTTAAAAAATGATGATTTCCCTTTTTAATGAAATTTTTTCAACTGACACGGAAAAGTTATATATTTTTTAAACTATTTTTCAACTATATGGTGTGCACTAGAAAAGACTATCACACTCACACATTTTGGATACATGGTTTATCAAACTATTCTATAATTATAAAAACACATTTTCTATTAATTATAGTATTAAATCGTGGTTACTCGGGTGATTTCTCTAATTTTTTACATGCTAGAAACCTGCCCATCAATGAAAAAATTTAATCTCATGGTTTCATATAAAACTCACATGCTTAGGACAAAATAATTCACTAATGATATATAAAAACATATCAAGTAAAAAATAAACAAGGAAAATCACTATGTAATAGTCATTGCATGATTTCAAATAAAAATAAATAATAACAATTTATAAGAGGATAATTATTTAATATTAAAAATATCTAGAACAAAACTGTCAATAATTGAAGTCACTAAAATTTAAATAATATATTTAAAAAAGTGACATGGTGTTGTTATAATTATATGCATAATGTGGCAATCTATTACATTAAATCTGTTAATAAGAGTGAAATCAATGAAAGAACAAAGGTCTCAATACCTAAACAAGAGGTTCAATGGATGTCGAAGTACATCAAGGACCTGTGAGAAAAAAACACTAGAAAAAAGAAAAAATCCTCAAAACCGTAAACATGATATTCAAACCTCAACAACTCCCCATTAATTTTCTAACCAATAACTGTAAATGATGGATATTTATAAATATCTATACTTATTATATGTCTCTACACTAATTAGATTTATTTCTTAGTCATGAGATATGTGATAGAAACTCCAAAGAGATAAACACTACTAAGGAAACCATGATATCACCATGAACCCATGGGAATCAATATCCATCACTAAACCACAAATACCATCATAGAATTTACCTCATACTACTAGGGGAAGAATAATACAAATAACCTCTAATGATTATGCATCTTCATCACTAAATCCACAATAATGCTTTTCAATAAAAATGAATGAATAACTTAATCAAGAAAATTCCTAAATTATAAATAAAAATGTATATAACATTGGGTCTCAAAACAAAGTGAAATGAGAAAACTATGACCTCATAACAATAACATCATGTCACGGTGAACCTTATAAGATCAAAACCAACAAAAACTTGTGTATAATATCAACTATCTCCATATTTATCTTATTCACCTGAAATATAACCCTAAGGCCTTCCCATTCAAAAACTATAAAAACCTATGTAAATAAAAAATGTCACATCTTTTGGATACTAAGTAAAAAATAAATTCATAATCATAACCAGAAAACACTACATAACCAAGGAACAAAAAAGGAAACGTGGAATGAATCCATTAAATATATGCTAGTATTCTCAACCCACTCAAAACACCATATTAAAAAACTCAAAATAGATCATCACCTAGTAATATAAACGGTAATTCAGAAAAAAAATATTATTATAACAATATAACCACACAAATAATTTATGAAGACCCTAATAACCATGGGAAAAGGATGATAACATTATGTGTAAAAATAAATGATGATTATTGCTCCACCTATCTTTTAAAAGTCTATGTATAGTCTACAACCAGAAGACATATGCCTAAACAACAAATAAATCCATCTTTTGGATGATCCATGGAACAAGTAATTCCACATTATCTCAAGATATTTCTAAAAAGAAAAACCAAAATACCTATAAAAATTATCTACCTCATTCACATTTCACATCCCAAATAAAACAATCATACAGAATAGGAAAGTAGAATATAAATACAAAAAACACTATAGGGAAACAAGAATAAAACATCATTAAGAATATTAACATTCCATTAAACCAAATCATTTTCTTAATGGGGTTCAAAATCACTAAATAAAATTAATCACATGGTTTAATACATGCTATTTCTTTGAAATAAAGTCCCAAATATTCTTCACTATGTTCTCATTTAAAAAAACCTTCTTGATTTTTATTATTAAACCAAATCATCTAAAAATCACAATTCCATAATAAAAATTCATTGTAAAACATAAGCAACATTTCATATCATATCCTTAATGTATTAATAATTTTAAAAACAATCCTATATTTCAAAATTAAATTAACTTCTTCATGAAAATTAATGTTGGTAAAAAAAACATTCCTAGAAAATCATAACATCCAATTTTGGGAACAAAAAGTCTGGAATTCCACCTTTAAATACAAAATAGTTCATCTAATTTCTAGTTAAGAAGAAAAAAACATTTCTTTATTACATATTCATAATTTCTTATATAACATTAATTTTATCACACAATAGTTTCATAAAAAATTATGCCATAAGTGTTGTTTTCTTGATTTAAAACTATTTTTTCAATACACAAAACCAACCAACAAAATAAAACATCCCGATTTAGAAACACACAGTATCAATAGAAACATGTCCAAATAATATCAATTATCCATTAATCTCCCCTAGTTTAACTCACATTAATGTATGACACCATGGGTGTCAATTTTGAATCCAATAGAGCTAAATTCAAAAAATTCAAGGTTGAAGAAGAACTGATCATTATTTTTATACAGGATTTTATGAACAATGTGGTAGACATGTAATAAACTCTAAAATATTTTGTAAAACCATCTATATAGACTATTTATGATTTTCTAAACTATGTAATATAACGTGTTATTATCTTAATTCTATTATTTTCACCCCAATATCTTATGTAGCCACTGAAAATCATTTTTATACTCAGTAGTTATTTTGATACCATAATATTATAATACAAAAAATGAAATACTATCAAAACTAATCTCAAAATGATAATCTTTTTTTGACTATCAACTATAACTCATGTTTCATCATTAATGGTGGTGATCAAGTAGATAGTCATGATTTAATTATTGAGTTTAGATGATTATCCTAATATATTTTTTACCTTGAATCACCATAATAAAAATATATTGCTTCAATAACCAAGTCCCTTTTATAATCTTATGCACTAAAACCATATCAAACAAACTAGCCATGGTTGACTCGAAAATCCAACTGACCCAATTAACCATTATACCTAAAGGGAATTCCTATTCCTCTAAGGATAAGTCGTACTTATTTGATAACATAAACATAAAATTGGGATCAATTTAAATTTAATATAATAAAAAATAGTTGAAAAATTACTAATAATTATTCTTAACCATTACATGTATTGGATGCCCATAAACATAATAACCTATTCTAGAAAATGGAGGGATCCAAATAGGGTGATTCGTAATAGTAACGAAACACATTACCAGTTATCATAGAATCAAAAAAAATTAATTCTGATTGATTATTAGTAGAAACCAAGGGAAATCACTGGTTGAACTGTATAATAAATAACCATACCAAAAAATACACAAACTTGAAACCACTACAATCAATCATTTTTACTACCCATAGTAACTCATCACATCACATCATTTTCCCTCATTATACAATCCTATTATAAAACTAAAATGATACCATATCAGGGGCTCTAGAAAAAAACATGAGATCTGTATACACCCAATAGTGTATGTAAGGTGTGATATAAAAAATCAGAGAGATCTATCACCAATGGTTTTGTACGATTTTGATTTCCAAATTTATATACGCAATTCAATTTTTAAAATTTATATTTGTTATAATTCGTTTACATATATGTGAAATAAAAAAATTATATTCTATAATAAATTTAAATAATCATTCCATTTAAAGATTAATCATGCAGTGAATCCAAAAAAATTAAATTCTTTTTAAATCATTAAAAATTAGGTACATTAAGAAATTAATGAAACCATGTTCAAACCATTTTAACTCTTACAATTATAATTTATAAATTATTTTTTATTTAATATTTATCACCTTACATTGAAATCCCAATTTGTAAATAAATATATAAATCATTTTCAAATTAAACCACTAACATAACATATATAGAAAATGACCACACATTAGAACCAATTTGTTAATAAAGAATAAAAAAATAATGTCCTAACAATGCTCATAGAAACTCTAATAAAATCTTAGTATATAAAACATGTCATTAAAGGAATCCCTTCAACAATCCTTGATATATTCAAAGTATCATGGGAAAAAACAATGTTCTGACTTTAATGATACCTGACCTAGTTTCCTTAATTCACTCTCTCTTAGGGACCCCAATGTGAAACCATAACATCCCATTGGATTCCCCTTAGTATCAGAGATTACAATTTGTACCCCTAAAATGGTGAAACTCTCATAGGGTACGATCCAATAAGAAAACACCAGACTTGGTTAAATAAAATCAATACCTTCATTTAGATATTTAATGTTCATGATATATAATAGTAGAGGTGGGAAAACCATGAAGTAAAACAGTTCATCTCATTATCAGTGTAATGGACCAGACCTCTCCGTCCCATTCCTTAGTCAAAAATAAGGTCAAGAAGTGTTCTGGAGGGTTAAATGGACATTTCCCACACTTTCCAGAATTTTGAAACTACACGACGTGTAGTTTGAGTACACGCCATGTACCCCCTTTCTATATATACCCCGTGTTGCAAGCTGTGTCCTTGATGTGTGGAATAATGGGTGCACTCCATGTGACCAGTTCTACATTCCGTGTAGTCCTTCCCCGCGTATGCGTTACCAGTCAATGGGTGTGTGCCATGTTGATGCCGTGTCCTTGCCTTGTGAAATAAATGAGTACATGTCGTGTGTCCAAACTACACGCCGTGTAGTCCTTCCCCGTGTAGGTGTTACCCTCAAACCGTGTGTTGACCAGTCAACAGCCGCAGAGCCGTGTTGGAAGTCGTGTGGAGACCGTGTGGAAGAACCGAGTACACACCATGTATCATAATGTACACTCCGTGTAATTTTGTTTTTCACGCCTATAGAAGGAGGTGTCCCCTCCTCCTTTTCAACTCACCCCTCTCCTCACCTCTCCTCTAAGTAGAGCTCTATTAAGAGACTCGAAGGCTCTTCCTTCCATAACTTCTTCGTCCGAGCTCCGATTTACGATCCGTCAACGACTATGGAATTTTAACGACGAGGTGGAACATCCGAGCTTGGATCTGTTGTCTTTCCTTCAGACTTTCCTTTCCGAACTCCACCCAAGGAGGTTTTTCTGGGACCCCACATAAGTGACAGACGATGACGGACGTCTTCTAAAGTTGATCTGGGGGAGCGCTGTGATCAGGAACCTACTGAGGTAGGGATCTTACCTTCTTCTCTCTAATTTGTGCATCATGCGGGGTGGGAGTTCTGTTTTTTACGTGAAACACTTTTGAACCGGTTAAATGAAGATAATAACTTGCTTATATAACGGGGATGGGGAGCTGTGCTTGCTGTTACTTTATATCCTGGGATATTATGTTGTGAATTGAACGAGCTTATACCTACTGAAAATCACGGTCGTTGGGGGCTTTTTTCTTTACGCAATTAAATGTTTCCCTCTCCTTCTGGATTTTTCTTATGGGTGGAAACCTTGTGGAATGTGGAAATTGGTTAATCACGTAAAGTTGGCTGTTTAAAATCTGGAACCCTTGTGTGATCACCCCGGTTAAACAAAATGGAATAATGAACCTGTGGGTGTTTTCTTGGTTACGTGGCATGTGATTGGGGTGTTTTTGTGGTTTGTTGTGGATCTGGTGAGCAGTGGGGCTGCGGTTGATTTGGTTGTGGGTTGGGGTGAATGTTGTGTTGGTAACGGGCAGTGGGGATGCAATAAATGGTATTAAAGGGATAATGATGTATGGTGTGGTTGTGGTTATGGTGGTTGGAAGCTGGGCTGCAGGGATGGGTTGAATGTGAACAGGCTTTGGGTTGTGTTTATTTAAAAAAAAGTGGTAGAGTTAATAAATGTTGGGGCATGGTACTGAAATGGAAATAATAATCAATGGGGTTGGATGGTTGATGAGAAGGACTTTTTTGTGCTGCTTATGTTTTACTAACATGATTTGTGGATGGCAGGGATATGTTTACAAATGGTTGATGTGGTTGGTTGTGGATAGTTGCCCAGTAGTTAAGGAACTAAATAAACTACTTCTTCTAAAATGTGAAAACCTAAATGGGGTGGGGGTTGTTGTTGTATGCATTCTTCGTGATAGAACTGCCGAGGCACGTGCTCAGTTTTCAGTTTAGAATACATAGGTTGGGATGTGTGTTTGGTATACATATATATATATATCTGTATCTTTTGTGTTTTATCGCACCCCACCCTTGTTGATCACTTAGTGCCGAAAAATCCCATTTTATGGGAGAGTGTGTTTTTCCCTTAGTTACTAGATCCTTCCTACTCCTTCTCCCCTAGCCTGTGATGGCTTGAGGCGACCTTTCACCTATGACTTTTCAGGTAGGTTTTGATTCGGGTGGCTTTATCCCAAGACTCTTCGGGCAGGTTCTGCGGTTTCCCAAGAATCATCGGGATGAGGCCCAGGTGTGTGCGGGCGAGATACGTGGTTGTGAGGCCCAGGTGTGTGCGGGCGGGATATGTGGTTGTGAGGCCCAGGTGTGTGCGGGTGGGATACGTGGTTGTGAGGCCCAGGTGTGTGCAGGTGGGATACGTTGTTGTGAGGCCCAGGTGTGTGCGGGCGGGGTGAGTGTGGCAGCGTCAGGACGTTCGTCGTTAGGAAGAGAAGCTAACTAAAGGGAAATGGTGCGGGGTACCCAAATACTCTTGTTTCTTATATACTACTACCTGTTGGGATTGTGTTCTGGTGAGTGTGGCTAGTGAGGTTGGGTGGATAGACTTCCTTGCTAGGTTTTTTCTGTTGTTCTCACAAGACATTAGGATGTCTCCCCACTTGTGCACGAGAGATTTAGGTTTCCCTACTTAGTATTCATGTATTATCACCCTAAGTTTACTTTTAGGTTTCCAGGAGGACTACCAGGGCCGTGTGGGACCCTACTAGTCAGACAGTTGGACTTGTTGCTATTGTTGTACCTTTGTTTTCTTTTGGTATTGTACTTTGAGCTTTCTTGTACTTGTACCTTGTTATAAAATTATTTAAACATGCATGTGAGAATGGGTTGGGTTTATTTCTATACACTTGCTCTTTTCCTTTTTGGTGTTTGACTTTTCCTATTTCCCGAACTTTAAAAGAAAAAGGGTAATGCCTCCCATATTTTTTAAAAACTCATACCCTTGGTGCTAGTCGCCACCCCGGGGCCTACTGGAGGCAGGACTCGGGGGCCATTATCTCCCTTTCACCATTTCCAGCTCAGGAGGGGCATCTTTGGTGGGAGGGGGTCGTGACAGAATGGTATCATTGGGAGGATGAGAGATAGGATGGAGTCTGGAGTTAGGAACAGTGAGGATTAAATGTGATGGTAGGGAAAAGTGTTAGTTACTCTTGGTGCGTGACATAGGCCAGGGAAGACCGGTTAGGACACGAGATTTTAGGGCCCCCCGTGATCCGATGCAAGGACTTTGAGCCTACCGAACGACCAAGTGAGACTACATTGATTGCAGGTTAGAGACTCTAGGGAAGGTACATGCATCATCATGATTGGGTTTTACTATATTTGGGTGTTCTGGGAATGAAATTGATATAAAATGATAAAATAAAACCTTGAGTTTTCCTTACTACTTGGGCATAGGCGATCCTTGTTTACCGTACAGCTATGGCACCTGGACGTCGTCCCCGGGTGACTCATACGGCTGAGGCCCAGCAGATTCAGGTGGTCGATCAGCTGAGGATTCACCGAGAGGAGGAAGATAGCCAGTGGCAGAAGACTCTCCGTTCTTTCCAGCGGCAGACCCTCAAGAAGTACGAGGGTAGTACTTCGGATACGGAGATGGAGGGGTGGCTTGAGGATCTAGGTATCGATTTTACTTTGATCCGTGCACCGAGGGAGTACTGAGATCCCCTAGTAGTCAGTCAACTGAGAGGTGCGGCGCGATAGTGGTGGACGCTCTACCTCGGAGAGAGGATAGAGGCAGGGGTTCTATGGGCTGACTTTGAGAAGGAATTCCGAGAGGAATTACTTTCTTCCACGATCAAGGAAGAGAAGTGGTAGAAGTTTCTCTCCCTTCAGCTAGAAAGTATGACGGTACGAGAGATGGGGATCAAGTTTAAAGATCTCCTACGCTTTGCTCCAAACCTCTTTCCGGATGAGGAGTCTCGGGTGAGACGTTTGGAGGAGGTGCTTCGTCCTTCGCTCTAGTATGTTGTCACCCCCCTTCACCCTTCCGACGTACATGGCAGTACAGAAGAAGGAAGAGGATGTAGAGAGGATGCACTCACTGGGAGGTGCACCCCGAGAGGGGAACCAGCCAGGCTCGTCGAAGGGGAAGGCAGTCAGTAGCAGGTCTCCTGCGACGAGACCTTCCAGGTTCAGGCCAGTGGGGAGCAGGCCCCAACAGTTCTAGTTCAAATCCTCGGGTCCACACCACTTTTTCAAGAGCCCATGACCTAAGTGTTTCTCTTTTGGAGGTTTTGGTCACGTTCAGAGTCGGTGCCCGACCCAAGCTCAGTACGGTTGAGGTGGGCAGGTTCAGCGCCCACCTCAACAACACCAGTTTCCAGCGATGCCCTTCCAGCAGCAGCAGGACCATGCCCGTCCGAGGGAAGACTTTGCAGGAGGAGGCCGACCCCAGGGTGCTTCTCAGGGACCTCAACCAGGGCGTGGTCGGGGAAGTGGACAATATCAGAGAGGCAGAGGAGCTGGGCGTGGACAGTTACACACATCAGAGTTGACAGCTCCAGTGGGACTAGAGGTGGTGCGAGTTATGATTTGTTTTTTCACCACTCTTGTTTATTCTTTGTTTGATTCGGGAGCTTCGCACTCCTTTTTTGCACCTGGTCTAGCCCATTATTTGAGAATAGACATAGAGAGACTTTCCATACCACTGGTACTATGTACACCAGTTAGAGGCCAGACTAGCGTATCTTTTGTTTGTCAGGGATGTTGGATGACATTAGGACCACATTGATCTAGTGGGGACCTTCTTCTATTGCAAATGCAGTGATACGATGTCATCCTAGGCATCGGCTGGATTTTTTCTGTTTGTCACATTATCGAATGCTTCCGGAGAAGAGTCCTGTTCTCCGACGTGGATGGGCAGCGCGTAGCTTTTGTTGGTGAGAGGAGCTATCGGCGGGAAGCCGGCGTGTGGAGCCTCTCCTTTCCTTGTTGGGCAGGATATCAGTAGTTCCAACTGATATAGAGATTATGGATGTCCCAGAAGTTTTTGGGGAGTTCCTTGATGTCTTTCCTGAGGATGTTGTGACTCTACCCCCCCCCCCCCCCCCGACGTGACATTGAGTTCAGGATAAACTTAAAGCGTGCTGCCCGTCTGATTTCGATGGCCCCTTATCGGATAGAACCTTCGGAGTTACGGGAGTTGCGGATTCAGATTGACGATCTGATGGAGAAAGGTTTTGTTTGACCTAGCGTGTCACCATGGGGTGCTCCAGTTTTGTTCGTGAAGATGGCAGATGGTGGTCTCAAGCTATGAATAGACTACCAATGGTTGAATAAGGTAACGGTCAAGAACAGCTACCCCCTTCCAAGGATAGATGATCTCTTCGACCAGCTGAGGGGAGCAGGTTGGTTCTCTAAGATTGATCTGCGATTGGGGTATCATCAGCTGAGGGTAAAGGATAATGACATCTTGAAGACAGATTTCAGGTTCAGGTATGGTCACTTCGAGTTTGTAGTGATTCTGTTTGGAGTTACGAATGCACCAGCTGTGTTCATGGGACTTATGAACTTTGTCTTCTGGGAGTTTTTGGACCGGTTCGTCATTGTGTTTATCGATGAAATCCTGATCTACTCAAGATCATAGGAGGAGCACTTTGAGCATCTGAGGGCAGTCTTGGAAGTCCTTCGACACCACCAGCTTTACAGGAAATTGGTTATGTGTACGTTCATGAAACAAGAAGTACACTTCCATGGGCACATGGTGTGTCAGCATGGAGTGTCGGTGGACCCGTCGAAGGTGGAAGCAATTGTTTCTTGGGCAGCACCCAAGAGTGTGGAAGAAGTTCATAGTTTCCTGGGGTTAGCAGGTTACTATAGGAGGTTCGTTCTAGACTTCTCTTGAGTTGCTGCTCCATTGACAGCTTTGATGAGGAAGAACCAGGTCTTCCTATGGAGAGAGCAGTGCCAGAAAGCTTTTGACTACCTGAAGGAGAAGTTTTTTCAGTTCTCTTGTACTCAGGTTGCCAGAGGAAGGGTTGTTGTATGAGGTGTTTTTTGATGCTTCTGGCCTTGGTCTGGGGTGCGTGCTGATGCAGAAGAAGGGTGTGATCTGTTATGGGTCTAGGCAGTTACGCCCTCACGAGCGTAACTATGCCACCCATGACCTAGAGCTTACAACAGTAGTGTTTGCACTGAAGTTGTGGTGACATTACCTTTTTGGGGAGTGCATTGTGGTCTTCTCAGATCACAAGAGCCTGTGTTATATCTTCTCCCAGCGTGACCTGAACCTACGACAACATAGATGGGTCAAGTTTCTCCAAGACTATGACATTGAGATCTCTTACACTGAAGGTAAGGGAAACGTTCTGGCTGATTCCCTGAGCAGGTAGTCATATCAGGAAGTGGTTCGGGAATCTGTTGATTCTGGGAAAGTGATGGGAGAGTTGGCTGCCTTGCACTTGGATGCAAGGGAAGAAAATGTTAGAGGCTGCTTTTCTTAGATGACAGTGCAGTCCTCGTTGTTGCAGCAGGTGGAAGAGTCTCAGTGGGCAGACTCCGAGGTAGATGTGATGCGGGATCGTGTTGATCAGGGAAACGCTCCAGAGGGATAGTTAGAGGATAGCCTACGTCGGATTCTCTTCCATGGAAGGTTGTTTGTTCCGGAGGTGATGCCTGAGGGAGTTCTCTGTGAGTTCCATAGCTCGGCCTTAGCGGTACATCCACAAGTTTCAAAATGTACTAAGGGCTGAGGGAACAGTTTTGGTGGCCCGGGATGAAATGGGCAGTGGCGGAGTTTGTGGCTAAATGCCTAGTGTGCCAGCAAGTGAAGGCTAAACACCGTGTTCCCAGTGGTTTGTTGCGTCCTTTAGATGTCCTCGAGTGGAAGTGGGATGACATCTCGATGGACTTCGTCATAGGACTATCTAGAGCTGAAGGAGGTTATGATGTTATCCGGGTGGTGGTGGATCGTCTGACAAAATCAGCTCACTTCTTAGAAATCAAGGAGTCGGGTCCGGTGAGTACCTTAGCACAGAGGTACGTAGATGAGGTGGTGCATTTGCATGGGTTCCTGAAGACTATCATCACAGATCGGGATACTCGGTTTACCTCACGAGTCTGGAGGGGGTTACAACATGATTTCGTCACCCACTTACGCCTTAGAACTACCTTCCACCCTCAGAACGATTGGCAGAAGGAGTGGACTATCCAGACGTTGGAGGACATGCTGCGAGCATGCATTCTAGATTTCGGAGGATCATGGGTACGATACTTTCCTATAGTAGAATTTTCCTTCAACCACATATTCCACTCTACTATTGGCATGTCTCCGTATCAGGCTTTGTATGTAAGGCCATGTCCTTCACCCATTTGTAGGGTAGAGGTTTTCTAGATAGGTGCTCTTGGGCCAGGGGTACTGTAGAGGACCACAGAGAAAGTCCATCTTGTACATGAGAGGATGAATGTAGCTCAGGACCGACAGAAGTCTTATGCTGATCGTCGGAGCAGGCCCTTTGAGTTCGAGGTGGGGGATCATGTGTTTTTGAAGGTTTCCCCTCAACAGGGGCAGCAAAGGTTTGGTAAAGGGAGCAAGCTCTCACCTAGGTTCATCAGACCTTTTGAGGTGCTGAGGAAAGTCGGCGAGGTGGCATATCAGCTGGCCCTGCCACCTTAGTTGGAAAAGGTTCATGACGTCTTCCACGTCTCCCAGCATCGTCGGTAATTACATGACAACTCTCACGTTATCAACTGGGGAGAGTTAGATAAGAGAGACTACACGACCTTCGAGGAACGACCAGTCAGGATCAAGTATCGTATAGAGAAGGTGCTCTGTGGATGAACCATTCCGTTGGTTCGTGTGTTGTGGAGGCATGGAATCCTCAAGGAGAGAACTTTGGAGCAGGATACCCAGATGCACGCTCAGTACCTGGAGTTGTTTTGACTTGTGTGTTTCCCTTATTCTTCTGAGATTTGTGTTGATGTTTGTGCTCTGTACCCTTGTTATATGGAATGCTTGGCTTGTCAGTTGTGAGATCTTTTGTTTCTTTGTTCCCTGGTAATGTATAACATGTCCGGATGTGTGGGAAAGGGAAAAACCTGACCCTTAATCGAGACGCATTAATGAGGATGCGATTGAACCCGTGAGGGTGAGTCAGTTCCGCCTAAAGCGGATAATATCTCGACATTGGTGAAGGAATTTCCCAATCCAATGTGTTCGGGCAGTGTGTTGGTTGTGTGATGTTGGGGTTAGTGCGAGTTGAAAAATCATAATGTATGAAAGTGGGAAGACCCAATTCTTAATCGAGACGCATTAATGAGGATGCGATTAAACCTGTGCAGGCGAGTCAGTGCAACCTAATGTAGATAATATCTCAACATAGGAGAATGAATTCATAACACATATGATTAGGGTTGTTAATTGGGTTCCTGTTATAATGAGAACCCTAAGAGGTATCTTGTTGGGTTTCCTCTGGGTTGGTTTTGAATTCTTGGGGATGATAATGTTTTAAGAGGTATCTAATGTAATGGATTGGACCTCTCTGGCCCATTCCTTTGTCAAAAAGAAGGTCACGAAGTGTTCTGGTGGGTAAAATGGTCTTTTACCACACTTTCCAAAATTTTGAAACTACACACCCTGTATTTTGAGTACACGTCATGTACCCCCATTCCGTGTATACCCCGTGTTGCAAGTCATGTCCTTGCTGTGTGGAGTAATGGGTGCATGCTATGTGACCAGTTCTACACGTCGTGTAGTCCTTCCCCGCGTACACGTTACCAGTCAACGGTCATATGTCGTGTTGGAGCCGTGTCCTTGTCATGTGAAATAAATGAGTACACACCGTGTGTCCAAAAAACATGTCGTGTAGTCCTTCCCCGCATATGTGTTACCCTCAAACAATGTGTTGACCAGTGAACGGCCGCAGAGACGTGTTGGAAGCCGCGTGGAGACCGTGTGGAAGAACGGAGTACATGCCATGTACCATAAAGTACACGCCATGTACATTTGTTTTTAATGCCTATAAAAGGAGGGGGGGCCTATCCTCCTTTTCAACTCACCCCTCTCCTCACCTCTCCTCTGAGCAGAGCTCCCTCAAGAGACTCGAAGGCTCTTCCTTCCATAACATCTTCATCCAAGCTCCGATTTACGATCCGTCAACGGATACGGGATCGTAACGGCAAGCCAGAACTTCCGAGCATGGATTCGTTTTCTTACCGTTGGCCTTTCCTTTCCGAAATACACACGAGGAGGTTTTTCCGGGACCTGACATAAGTGACAGACGATGACGGACATCTTCTAAAGTTGATCCAGGGGAGCAATGTGATCAGGAACCTGCTGAGGTAGGAATCTTACCTTCGTCTCTCTAATTTGTGCATCATGCAGGGTGGGTGTTCTATTGTTTACGTGAAACACTTTTGAACCGGTTTAATCAAGATAATAACTGCCTTATATAACGGGGATGAGGATTTTTGATTGCTGTTACTTTATATCCTATGATATTATATTGTGAATTGAATGAGATTCTACCTACTAAAAATCACGGTTGTTGGGGGCCTTTGCTTATGAAATTAAATGTTTCCCTCTCCTTCTGGATTTTTCTTATGGGTGGAAACCTTGTGGAATGTGGAAATTGGTTAATCACGTAAAGATGGCTATTTAAAATCTGCAACCCTTGTGTGATCACCCCGGTTAAACAAAATGGAATAATGAACATGTGGGTGTTGTATTGGTTGTGTGGCATGTGATGGCGGTGTTTTTGTGGGTTGTTGTGGATCGTGTGAGCAGTGGGGCTGCGGTTGAACTGGTTGTAGGTTGGTGTGAATGTTGTGTTGGTAACGGGTAGTGGGGCTGCAATAAATGGTATTAACGGGATAATGATGTACGGTGTGGTTGTGGTTATGGTGGTTGTCAGCGGGGCTGCAGGGATGGGTTGAATGTGAATGGGATTAGGGGTTGTGTTTATTAAATAAAAGTGGAAGAGTTAATAAATGTTAGGGCGTGGTAATGAAACAGAAATAATAATCAATGGGGTTGGTTGGTTGATAAGAAGGACTTTGTTGTGCGGATTATGTTATCCTAACTTGATTTGTGGATGACAGGGATATGTTTACGAATGGTTGATGTGGTTTGTTGTGGATAGTTGACCAGTAGTTAGGGAACTAAATAATCTACTTCTGCTGAAACGTGAAAAACTAAATGGGGTAGGGGTTGTATTTGTATGCATGCTTCTTGGTAGCAGTGTCGAGGCACGTGCTCAGTTTTCCGTTTAGAATCCATAGGTTGGGCTGTGTGTTTGGTATACATATATATATTTATATATATATATATATCTGTATCTTTTGTGTTTTATCGCACCCCACCCTTGTTGAGCACTTAGTGCCGAACACTCCCATTTTATGTGATAGGGTGTTTTACCTTAGTTACTAGCTCCTTCCTGCTCCTTCTCCCCTAGGTTGTGATGGCATGAGGCGACCTTAAACCTAAGACTCTTCGGGTAGGTTTCGATTGGGGTGGCTTTAGCCCAAGACTCTTCGAGAAGGTTCTGTTGTTTCCCAAGAATCTTCGGGATGAGGCCCAGGTGTGTGCGGGCGGGATACGTGGTTGTGAGGCCCAGGTGTGTGCGGGCGGGATACGTGGTTGTGAGGCCCAGGTGTGTGTGGGTGGGATACATGGTTGTGAGGCCCATGTGTGTGCGGGTGGGAAACATGGTTGTGAGGCCCAGGTGTGTGAGGGCAGGATACGTGGTTGTGAGGCCCAGGTGTGTGCGGGTGGGATACGTGGTTGTGAGGCCCAGGTGTGTGTGGGCGGGGAGAGTGTGGCAGCTTCAAGATGTTCGTCATTAGGAAGAGCAGCTAACTAAAGGGAAATTGTGCGGTGTACCCAAATACTCTTGTTTCTTATATACTACTACCTGTTGTGATTGTGTTTTGGTGAGTGTGGCTGGTGAGGTTGGGTGGATAGAATTCCTTGCTAGGTTTCTTCTATTGTTCTCATGGGACATTAAGATGTCTCCCCACTTTTGCACGAGAGATTTAGGATTCCCTACTGAGTATACTTGTATAATCACCCTATGATTACTTTCAGGTTTCCAGGAGGACTACCAGGGCCGTGCGGGAACCTACTAGTCAGACAGTTGGAGTTGTTGCTGTTGATTTACCTTTTTTTTCTTTAGGTATTGTACTTTGAGTATTCTTGTACTTGTACCATGTTATAAAATTGTTTAAACATGTATGTGGTAATGGGTTGGGTTTATTTCTATACACTTGCTCTTTTCTTTTTTGGTGGTTGACTTGTCATATTTCCCGATCTTTAAAATAAGAAGGGTAATGACTCCCATAGTTGTGAAAAACTTATACCCTTGGTGCTATTCGCCACCCCGGTGCCTACTGAAGGCAGGACTCATGGGTCATTATCTCCCTTTCACCATTTCTAGCTCAGGAGGGGCATCTTTGGTGGGAGGGGGTCATGACAATCAATAAAAAAATAAATAAATAAATCTCACTTATCACCTCCAAGACCTAGGAATGAACCATCCAATGTTCATTTATAAGTGTCAAAACATTGAACATGGATATACTAAATTTTTACATGGGGACCACAATTTTATAATAATTAATAAAACAATGGGATCACTTGTATGTATAATATACATTGACAGAAAAAAAATCTTAATAGTTCCAAATCGTTTATTTAAAACGTACTTAGGATTCTTAGTCATCTTAGACACCATGTAATATCATTTATTAACATCCCTTGAAAACAGTTTATAACATAAACTGAGTTTAAATAATGTTTAAAAACATATAAAATCGTATAAAAAGATTCTTTTTATTGATTCCCATTTAATAAATATATATATTCCCTTCCTTTGAGTAAATATTATATAAACCATACCATTACTCTTTTCATGATCTAAATGGGTTAAAATACATTTATTTCTAAATATTAATTGAAATGATTTACATAATCATTTTATAAACACGCAAAACTAAATATTTACTTTATATTTTAGAATAAAAATTATACACCCTTTATTCCAACTGTTAAATAATTCACAACCTCTATAAAATTAATCATACCATAACATATAAATTTCATTGAACAGAAAAAGTAAATTGAACCACAAATCACTCAAGGAAATATTAATTAAATTAAATGAAAAAATATATATAACTCCAATGGAGTGGAACCATGTCAAATAAGTGTCCTCTGAACGAGTATCTCTAACCAGTGAATATGTATCTTATTGAAGACCTAGAAACACTGTGAATAAAATATAAACCCAACCAAGAATCCTATTATAACTCGTCATCCCCCATAAGTTTTATTATAGGAGACCATGACAATGATAAATGGAAGATAAAATCATATATGAGATGTTAATTTCAATAAAACACTTTAAATTTATCGTGAAACTAAAAAATTTATATATTGATAGAAAGGGGGTTGATCCCTTTATTCCCAATTGAGTAGACTGAGCGAAGAGGGAAATAATGGGAGATTCCATTTAAATAAAATTAGGATAAGTTGGTAATATTCATTTTTAATGAAAAATGGAAAACATGTATAGCTAGTCTTTATGGTTTGATAAACCATGTTCCTCATTTGAAAA
Source organism: Viscum album (assembly GCA_963277665.1). Lineage (NCBI taxonomy): Eukaryota > Viridiplantae > Streptophyta > Magnoliopsida > Santalales > Viscaceae > Viscum > Viscum album. Next base: position 1,037,099,456 of record OY728140.1, on the reverse strand, counting down.
TAAAACTAGAAAAACCTAAAAACATGCATGGTTTATCAAAAAATGGGACAACCCTGAAAAATACCAATGTTAATGACTAAATTACATTTTCATGGAAACTCATATGGTTTCTCTATCCAATAACAATATGTTTCCAATACATCTTTGCTAAAATGAACTCCCACATTCTCTTCTGGAACATGCATGGATTTGTCTAGACTATGTGGGATGTATTCAAGCAAACAGTGCACATAAAAAATGATCCGGAACGTCTCTTCAAATTAGTAAACTCATATTTTCCCTAAATCATGTGTGTTAAATATCTAGAAGATGAATAAATGTTGAAAATTTAATAATAAATCCAGAAATAATAATTTACAAAATTCACACAAAAATCATAACAACATATAAAAAATAGGGACATGGGGCGTCTCATGATAAGGATACAACTACGGAATCCACTTGAATTTCTTATTATAGATCATCAAATGTAGAATAAATAACTAACACCTATTCCAACTGGTATTAGGATCCTTCAAATGATGAAATAAAATATACCATAATAAACATTACTTTTCGGTTGAGTATAGGGATTCTTTTCTGAAGTCATCATATAGCACTAACTATTAGAAAATATTACTAAAGATAAACAACTGAAGATATTGATTGTAGTAATAGATCAATGTGATACATATACTTAATCCTTCACCGTAATTTTTTTGTATCTAATTGGACCCCATATAGAGTTTTCTTCTTCTATAACCATCTGGAACATGGAGGTCCACCCAAAATATCACAATATTTATCTACAAGTGAAAATACAATGTTATCATATTATAGAGGAGCAACACACACAATAATTTATCCATTATGTATTTATCACCTAGTGAAGTAATGTATAGGTGTGTTTTTATTAATTAACAAACAAAACCTATAACCCATTCATTTAGAGTCCCCAACTGATTCACTATGCATGAATAATATCTTTAAATAACAATATTAGTAAATATCATGATAGATCCTCGATGCATACTTTAATATAGTTACACTTCCCTACATAATTTACACAATCTTATAATAGTAATTCATCCCATCCAATTTATTGAACTCAATCCATGTTAAAAAGCATCATTATGTGTTCAAGAATTAAATCATCATCCACTACTTACTCATCATGCCCTAGAGATTTATTGGCCTAAGAATTGACAACTGGTTAATAAAATTTTGAGAATAATGGAAATGTGGTTGTTAAAATCAACCATAATCTCAGTCACCCATGGATTATAATTTCTTCCTAGAATCATGAAGCACCTATCATAAAAATCATGTGTCATACTCATTATGCAAGTAGTATTGTCCAAGCTACTTAAAACCACCATCCATTTTTACAAAATCATCCTCACTATGTATAAAAGGTGGAACAAAGTACCATTAAATACAGGAAGAAATCTCTTTGAACTAATTCACTAAAAAAATTGTCACTTAAAAATAGGTGGAATAGTACCCAAAATATGGGTTCATGTCTGAAACTATGTTCAAAATCTGGCTATTATTAGTTACTATCATATATTTATTAGTATGAACCCACAAGGGTTGGAAAATATTATATAGAATAATATAACAAGGTCATAAAAGATAATAATTTACTTATACATGATGTGTATACCAATATGTTTATAACCAAAAAATATTTACACTGTTACTTAGATCATTAAAAATGTTAAATAAGTACTAGTGAGTTGATACGTTATCTACAAGACCATCATTGGGTTCCCAAGTATGAAATTGGAACAAATGACCTTTTAACACCATTTCTTAAATTCCCAAACAAATCCCTAATAGAATGCTAACTAGAAAAATATATACATAAGAAGAAACCATTATAATACTACTCTGACATGAATCCACCCACCATGGACCACTTGAGATGTGATTATGCTAAGAGTTCCACCCCAATCCCACCTATAATAGTTAAGGCATAGGGGACTAGGATAGAATAGAAATATATCATAATATGGGTGGCATTAGTCTATATAATACAAATATAGAGATATATATCCAATTCATAAAACAGATATAAATATTTATATGATGAATATATATAATCATTTTAACTACAGAAAAGACACGCATGACACATAATGTAAAAATAAACTACTAAAAAGAAATGTTCATATGAAAAATACATCTTAAATGATATTGAGCCTGATGAGTACAATTCATAGGAAAAATCCACCATGAAACATGAAATCTAGAAATGACCTAAAACTACAATAGTCATCATCTCCATTAGAAACTATCATTCCACAACTTGTGTCACCATTCATTACTAACTATCATCGTGAAAAATACACACCTACAATATTCCATACAATACCATCTCAAAACCTATGTATTATATACACAAAAACATCACATGTGTGTACATAGAACATGTACAGGTGAATATAAACATTTATAAAAGGATTATTTAAACCCATCATGTGGTAAAATCAAGCATTCCCAATTCTCCCATGAAAACTAAGAATAAAAATAATGAAATACAATAGTATAATCTAAATAATATTTACATGTAAATTTCAAATGAACAAAAATAAGACTTATACATTATGACTATATCCCATGATATTCTAAATCTCATGATCATCTTGGGATTCAGGATGTAGTGAAATGAAACTAATATATCCTAAATATGATGTCTGTATTGTAAATAATTACTCAGCAGTTCCCCATTAGGTATTGAGGAGTCAAATGACTAACATAAATCAGATCAGTCATGTTTTAATTTATTCAAACTACCACCAAGATCTATATTTATAGAACCTATTCATCAACATTTCTTTCTCATTAGTCTATGGAATAATGTAACCTATAGACCCTCAATACCATGTAATCATAAGAAAAAACCATAAACGACCAGTTCCAATTACCACAAAAAACTTGACAGGATGTATTCTAGAGTATCCAATCCTAATTTGAATATACCAAAATCGATTGGAATAACAAATCAAGTGGTGGATCCCAGCCTAAAATGATATCATAGATAGAATAAATACAAACTAAACTAATATAGGATATCATTTGACTATCTGTATGGGAGGGGATGGAGGAATACTAACCCCACCTATAAAATAAACCATCGATAAATTATATAATCCCTTGTCATGTGGGGGGAATACCGAATATATCTATATAATGAGACCAATGGGATCATTACAAAAGATCCCCATTATAATCCCTATAAATATTAATTTCATATTTTTCTTATATCACCATTAAAATTGATTCATACATCCAAACATATTTCTCAATTATGATCTAGATGGAAAAATAAAATGGATAAGATATTTATTTAATTAAAAACTAATTCAGATGAAAAATGTTTATTTCATCATATAATAGTTTTTTGGTGTTTAATGATGGGACCTATGTCAAATACCATGAGATAGAATCATGTAACGAATATTTGTAGTGAATTATACATCTCAAATTCTATATCATGATGCGACACTAATATTTTATACCCAAAAAATTCTAAATGAGTAACTTTTATTTGATTGCCTAAATGAATAGAAACACCATGTGTAGAAATGAATATAACCTCATAGGATTTTATGGAATATTGATTATTTTGAATAAACTAAATATGTTCTATAGCTTTCAATGAATGCAAAACTGAGTTGTCTTGCATCACATGCAATAGTGAGATTCTTTAATAGATTGTGTTACAGACAATAATGACTTTTCCCAAACAAAAATATTTTAATAAAATATTATTATATTCTATAATTACATATAACTTATCAGTTAAATATACGGTTAAAAAATAATTTCATATAAAATAAATGTTTTTATAAAAAAACTAATTTTATGCACCAAAAGGTGGTTTATCCAAATAAATACAATTAATTACTATCAGTTAATGATATTAATTATATATAATTATATATATATTATACATTAAATAAACTATTGTTTATATTCATTTGATAGATTTAATAGGAATGAGATATGAACAACCCTGATATTATAGTTAAAAGTTATATTTTTATAAAGGATGTTTTGTCAGATATATTGGTGAACTAATTTTAAAAATAAATTTTGATAAATTAATAAATTTGATTGGGCAAGATAAAATTAAATTTTTTACTATAAAAATAAAAAATTTCTTAGGGTTTATTTTTAGTTTTTTTATGATGTTTAATTATTTTGAATAGTAAAGAAATGTTGAATTTTAATTAAAAACTATTTATTTGTCTAAAAGTTTTATATAGATAAATTATATTTTAAGATGGTTTTAATGTTAAATAAGATAAATTATACTTAAATTAATATTATTTATGTTATTATAATCCATTAAATTATGATATTATATCTAAAAACATAGAAAACATTTGAATATTTTCACTTTACAAGCATGCACTATCATCCTGGCTGCTGGATTACTTTAAAATTAATTTTTTTTAAATTATTTGAATTTATTTGAAATAATGGATTACATATTTTTAATATCCATATTTCATAAATTATAATAAGGAAAATGTTTTTTTAAAAAAACATGTGGATGTAATTAAAATTAATTACTATGATTAAGAGAAATGTTAGCTTTACAAGGGACTAAACCTTAAACTTAATAGTCAGAATGACCTAAACACATGTCCAAAATACACTATATTTAAATATTAGGAACATATACTCCCTATTATATATTTTTAAATATTATTTTAGATGCATTAACTGTGAAAAATTTGGATGGAATCCCAAATTTAAAATATTAACAAGAATTACCCTCCTCCTCCACTATAAAAAGGCACTCTCCCCTACCACTTATTCACACATATCAATCCATTTATATGATCCAAAATATATTTGAATAAGATAATAAAATACATAACCTTTTACTTGAGTCATATATTTTATAATAATTCTAACTATGTATGCCTTTTCGTATAAACCAAAATGAGTTACCTGAAAATGAGGTAACATTCTTCAATGATCAATTTCGTTTTACTTATTTCCCAAACAATAAATGAATTATTATTGAATGATTATATAACAAAATAGGTATCATAAATATAATGAGTTTTTTAATTTATCATATTTTTATCTACACTTTCACACAAATCCATCAAATGTGATTCCCAATAACAATTCTAGAGTTCGGTGGACTGCCGCTTCGCGAACTGATGTCATTTGTTCTTCAATTTCAAACATTCAAGGTTGAAACTATTGATGGATTTATAGTTTATATATGATATATTTAATATTATTTATGTATTTATAAATTTTTAATTTTTATATAACATAAATTTCATTAATTCCATTTTGTGGGAATATGATAACTTTGTTTGTGGACGTGTGGACTATTGTCTCCTCAAATCGGTGTGATTCATTCACGCTATGCATGGAATGTATTAAGGATGGTATTATTAAAACAATGTGACATATATGAAATAAATAATATATTTTAATGATTATGGATATATATATATATATCATAATTTTTAAATATGACAAATAAATGGAAGTAGCATTTATGCATGCATCTGATCGAGCATCTCTATTAATAGAGGTTTTCATTTCCAATCTCGAAATTATATGGATTATTATAAATAAATATATAATGAAAATATATTATATTTATATCATGTTTACATTATTTATATTATGAAATCATTATCTTTATAATAAATACAAAAATAACAAGTCACAACAGACTCTGAAAACATGACAACTAACAACCAAAATGATGGAAATAATGAAACATTTATAAAAAATGGGTAATAATATTTTAATATATGATATTATAAATATTATTTTGGTTATATGATAATTTAATAACATTATAAAAACCATTATACATCATCTTAATGCATGTTCATCCAAAATGAAATGCAATGTAAGGGATTTCAACTCAATTTCATTTGATTTAGTCATATTGTAATATTATAAACCTATTTTCTTAAATATTGTCTATAAACTACCCATTTGAAATTTATTACCATAAATAATTCATTATTTATTGTATTTTTAGATTCAATATTAATTTTTTCATCAATGTGATTTTTTACATCATGTTACCATGTTGTAATAAAATTTCCTAACCCAATTTCTTTTCATTGGGTTATTTTACTTCCCTCTTATCGTTAGTATTATATGATTATGTATATAATTTAATTAAATATATATTGATTTATTTAAAATTATTATAATTGTATGTATATTTGATACACATTCTCAATTCATTTATTAATTCCAACTTAATCATTATAATTGTTTTAGGGTTTATTTCCCAATATCGTTATAGTCGAGATTGCTTCTTCATGAAATTCCACTAAATGAATTTATATAATTTTTTTCAATAATACCATTAATTTTATTCTCATATAGTTATTAATGATATTTTAAATTAATAATACCATTTTCAGTCTTTTGTACCCAAAATCATTTTAGAGATGATTTATAAGAAAACCCGACTTTATTTATCTCTTTACTCGAAGAACCTGTTTTCTAAAAAGTTTTCAAATTTTTCTAACATTTAAAAAATTATTTATTAAATAAATTTTTACATTATTTTATTTTATAAATGTTATTTATTTAATTATCAGGTTTCATTCTGAATAATAAACTTTTCTAACATTTTTACCTTACAAAAGAAATGTTGTTTTTACATTGTATGATATATAAGAAAATGCCAACGATATTTTCATTGAAGATTCCTCTGGGTGTTTAAAAGGTTGATTTATAATGTTTTTTTAAAATTGAATGTTCAAGGAAAATAAGTTTCAATTTTTTTCAATAGAAAAGGGATATTTTCCTCAAGAATGTTTTAAATGATTTGTTTATTTATTCCATGACAACAACCCTTATTCCAACTTCAATGGGGATATGTTGTATTGATACCATCCTTATTCTTCCTCTGGATGGTTTATGATTTATTTTTATAAGGATAGTATTTTCATTCACATCGATTATTAATATTTGAAGTCCCATTTAAATATTCACTTTCTTCGAATCATTGGACCTTAAGTTTACAAATAATATCCATATAATTTAGCATGGATATGATTATTTCCTTAACCACAAACTAGTTTTATATACAGTTGTTATTTTGAAATTTATTTTATTCATAATAGAAATATTGTCACAACCATATCCTTTATTCAATAGGGATATCTGCTATGTCGCATTATTCCAGAATTAAATGTATTATTCCATATATGATGAATGTTTTGTACAAGGAAGTCAGCGGTTGGGGATAGTTAATGAAATCACCTCGATGAATTAGTATTCTCATTAGAATAGTCATTTGGATGGCCTAAGCTAATAATTGATTACCCAGTATTTTATAAACTATCTTGACGATAGATCGTGATAATAAATGTATAATGTTACTCTAAAACCTAACATCCAATAATTATGAATTTCCTTTTAGAGAATAAAGTTTTTATTATTATCAATGATATTTTTTCATTAAAAGATTCTATGGATGCATTTCATTCCAAGTATATTGATTTAAAGGAATGCTTGTCCAAGTATTTACCTTAAAATTGCACCATTAGTTTTGGGAGCCTAACTAATTAGAACACCATAGTTAATTGTGCTTGGACTGGAGTGGTGGCTAGGATGGGTGAAATTTTGGAAATTTTCATAGGGTGTGTGCATGTGAGGAAAAATAACACTAGAAAGAACATGTGTTGGAATGTGGGTGGGATATACAGAGATGACCAAATGTCTGTGGGGATACTGGTAGTGCATAGTGGGGTAGAACATGACAACCATGTTATGGTGATAAGAATGTGCTATCAGTTTGTCCTCGTTTTTACATTGGTATTTGAGTAGGAACCCATCCTTACGTGTGGTACACTACCCATGATGAGATGTAGGATACACAATGAGGACATATTTCTCTAAAGGGGGTGAATTTAACATCCTATAATGATTATAGAAAAAATTAATAAATGATATGACTCAGGTCAACAAGATGTTCCTTTATTTTTTGGGTCATACATGTTTAGTAATCTATAATTAAGTGTGTTTGGAAGGAAGTACTAACATGAATGGGTGACCTTCTGGGAATATTTCCTAGGTGTGTGATAGTGGGTAAAAATAAAACTATAAAGAACATGTATTATCTTTCAGGGATTGTAAATTGTTGGATTACCAATTCTAGCTCATGGGTGGGCCCTAGGAAGTGGGAAACAAGTCTGTGGGGAAACTGGCGGTACTTGTTGGGCTAAGAGTTGTCGACCATGTTATAGTTGGGGGCATGTGTTATCAGAATGGACCAGTTGTTGCATCTATTCATTTAAATGGAATGTGTTTTTAGTTTTTTTACCTTTATGTATTTATTACTCCCACTGATTTTTTATTGTTTCCACTATACCTTACCCTTAATGAGCATCTGAGCTCACCCTTATTTTTATTCTTTCCCTAGGAATCTAAGATGTGTACTAAGAAATATATGATTTGATAATCTATGTAGGAATAAATTTATCTCCAAAAAATATGTTGTGATTAGTGTATTCATTTGAAATATAGGACCCGTGTATTTATCTAGCTTACCAAGACAAATAAACTGATAGATCCTTCTGGATGCATTTCCTTATCACCATACCAATGTAATTGAAGTATACATAATATCTAAAATTTATGTGGTTGGGTATCTATAGTTTGTATCAAAATAAGGATAAGTAGAAACCATAATAACTATAATTTAAAAAACATATATTAGATAACACAACCCTATGATAGACATTGTGGATTATCATAGAATCAGATATATCTTCATTAACTTGAGAGTTATGGATTTTAACGTATGAATATGACATTAAGGTTGATCATAAGTTTTAATTCTTAATCACTTCTCTTTGATATTTATATAGTGGTATTCTGCTAAGAGTAATGATATTTTGAAAAAAAATATGGAAATAAAACTCATTAGATTGTTAATTGTTTTAGTATAAAATATACAAGTGTATTAACGACCTTACATTTTAGATACATGAGTTTAAATGTATTGTTAACCCTTAGTAATATTATGATCATTAATAAAATTTTAATAATAGTCAAATTATATTATCAGGCCTTGGAAAAAATATTTTCTATTGAAAACCATAGAGAAAATGGTATTTAAAGAGTAAATTTCAAGGATGTCCATCAAATTTTTCAGAACGCCATTGGAATTATATTAATACGGATTTAGAAAAAGAAAAAAATGCATGTCAGGTGAAAATCCATCAAATCTAGGGAGGCATTTAGGATAGTACCCATGACTGAAGGATGATAAGGGTTTTGCACCTACAACTGCCAACATGATGTCATGGTTATTGTGTTATTAATTTTTGTTAAACAACTTGATGAATAGATATTAAAGATTAATTATCAGTATTAGTATTGGTGTTTATAGATTAATGTATTACACAAATTAGATATTAAGAATATTTATAGAAAAATGTAACGACATTCCACCCTTTTATGGGACTTAGTATCCATTATAAGTGTATTTTATTACTTCAGGAATTAACGTTAATTATTAAATATCTATTTATTAATGAAATGGATGAATTGGAAAATGATTAAATAATAAAAAAAAGATGATAATGTGAAATATAAATTTGTTATTAACATATATTCCTTATATTCATAGGTTGTGAAAAAATATTCAACATTAAGAAAATGATAAAAAGTGTTTTCCAAATACCATATTTTATATTTAAATGATGTCCTTTTAAATAATAGCATATTTATGGCTCGGAGGCCCTCAAAATTCCCTTAGTATTTCACTTGTTTGAAATCATTGACCTCATTCACCCTCTTTAATTACTCTTTCCCTCCAATCCCATATTTTCACTTTTCAACCATGTTCTCAAATTTATAAACCTAGTTATATGTTATTCTTTATGACCTTTGTATTTATCATTCTCTCATAATAAGAGGATATTTTAGAAAATATTTTACGATGTTTGTATTTTAACATATAAAATATCACATATAAATACCTATATTTCTCAGATCAAGTTTAAATTGGTATGACACAATTTAATTAAGGTGGGGAGAATGTAACACCCCAAAAATTATGGAAGATTAACTTCTATATGAATGTGTGTGTGAAACTCAACAAAAGGTGCATATAGCAATATAACCTCTCAAGAAATTATGGTATATTTAATATTTTAAATAATTTAATATATTCTATAGATTTCAATAAAATAAATACATAGTTGAATGGTATCACACACAATAATGAGTATCTTTGATAGCTTGTGTTACAAACTTGACTGGGTTTTGCTCTAAAATAATATAATATTAAAATATTATTATTTAATATTAGAATATATAATCTAGCTGTTAAATTAATGTTTATGAATAGGATTAACAATATTATAAGAATATATGGATGAATTCACTTGTTATCAAGTAATAAAAATGAATTTAATAAAACTGAAATGTTTTTTAAAATTATTTTAATACACTAAAAGTTATTTTCTCCTAAATATTTGAATTAATTATTATTAGTGAATTATATTTATGATATATATTTATAAAATATGTTAAATAAAATATTTCTAGAATTCTTACATTATATTTAATAGTAATAATATAATAAAAAACCTAATATTACATATAAAAATCTATATTTTTATATAGGTAGTATTTCCACAATTTAATGGCACATATATTTAAAATCTGAATTTATGACACTTTAATAAATTTTATTTGAAAAAATAAACATCAATTTTGATATAAAAATGTCCAAATTTGGTTAGGGTGAATTTTTTTATAGTGACTCGAATTTTCCTGATTATATTTGTTGAAAATTTAAGGGGAAATTCTGAGACCAGGTGCTGAGACGACATACAATTCGAAGGCTCGGTGTTCATGAAATGGTCCATCGAGAAATGTTAATATTTAAATAGTTTATGTGAGCGGTTTTCTAGAAAAGATTAATAACTCTTAAACGGGTGTCTGGATCAGAAATCAGAGGGCATCATTTTGTTTAGGATAGCAGGTTTACCGAAAGCATGACTTAACTTTATTGGTGTGGGCCTCTAGTGAGAAAACCCATAAAGGGCATAAACATAAATTAATTAATTGAATAAAATTATTTTATTTTAAAAATCCTTATAACTCATGAATGGTGAGTCATATTTTAAATCTAATACCACCATTGAGCTAATGAGGGCATTCATTCTTTAGGTGGAGCCTGACATCGGCCGATGTAGGCCCATAATAGAAATTAATTTTTGAGACGTGATCATAAGTAAAATAATTGAATAAAAATTATTTTATTTCCAATTCCTATAACTCATAAATGGTATATTAAATTTAAAATAGTATAGTATCATTGAGCTTATGAGTGCATGATTTCATTAAGAGGGGCCTAAACTTGACCTATGGGGGTCAAGGGTAAAACATAATTTTTTGGTATTTTAAGGAAAAAAATAAACTTCAAAAAGTTTATTTTATTCAAAAATATTTTGCTGCAATCCAATGACAAGCCATCTATTTCATTTCCTAAATAATATATAGTAACAACACTACAAATCAATTATAATAAAAATGATGTATCATTTTATAAATTAAACAGTGTAATGATGTGGCAACTCAGCGTAAATGAAATGATAAAACATGTTTCCTAAATTAAGTTGATTATCCTATATACTAGATCAGGGTAGAATCCCTGAGGTTGCGCAGAAACCATGGAAGAAATTCATTGGAGAAGAAAAAGTAGTGACAAATGACTAATGACGATGGATCCACGAACAGGTTCAGATCAGACTTTAGAAGATATACAAACGACAAATGCAAGATACACCATTCATCATTGATTGATCCAAACCAAGGTAGGGGTTTATTTTTATGTGTTTAACTTTTCTCTGTCCTTCGTTTCTAAATTAAAAACATGGGTTAATTATCAATCAAATTGACCAACAAATCGATCATCCCTGCAGGAACGGAATTTCGACAAGTGAGGATTTAAGAAGAGATTATATCATGGAAATAGTTTGAATTTCAGTCATTATTTTACAATTCAATGAATGAAGGAAAAATGAACAAGGATAAAGATTTTTGTCATGAATGTTCATTGTGACATCTTTCCCTCCTACCTTTATTCACCGAAGGACCCCTGTGGCCGTGTAAGATTCTTATTTGGAGGTTCCGTACATTGACAGACCCCTGGATCAATGGAAAGATGTATTGAAGCACAAGATAGTGGATGCATTGACCCAAAGATCATAGAGGGACTCTTGGATAAGAAAATTGACCACAGAAGTGAGTATGGTGGACAGTGAAATCGCCCTCCTCTGAACACGCACCGAAGTCCATATGCAGAAGGCGGTGCACACCACGAAGGTGAAGGTAGCAACGAATTTCGTTGAGGGCACTGATCAGAGTCCACCGATAAGATGCTAAAGGTGGTGTGGCAGAAATAGCTGGCGAGTCACATCCTGTGACTACAGGCTGCAGTCTAGGTAGACCGCGATGGTGACCTGTGGAAACAGCTATGGGTGGGACACAATGCCCGATGCGTCCTCGGAGAAGAATATTGGACTACTCCATTAGGTTAGATGGGTTAGGCAGGCCTCTCTTAGGCAGGGTTGGTCTAGAAACCCACCCCCCCCCCCCCCCCGGCTAGGCCAGTGCAGTGGAATGGGTTGTGCCAAACTAGTCCGAGTCCGGCTCAGTGGACGAGGTCCACCCACTAGGTTGGACAAGCCCAGACCACACCGAACTATTTTCACTAAAATCCTCATAACTTCAAAACGGTATGTTTGAATGATGAGCCACTTCTAGCCTGGGGACCCTCATAATGAGACGGTGATTTTTATATACTATAATATGGGTTTAATGTATGTTTAGATATTACTGATGGCTTAAGGAGTATATTTTCCTAGAACCAAGAGCACTATGAGTGGTAATCCTGCACTGGAAATGAATAGAAGACTATAAAGAGTGGTTCTATGTTCCCTAGAAGACCTATGTAATGAGTGGGCCTAGGTTTCCCATGTGGCCTAAGTGACTTGAGGGTCTCAGTGCCCCAACAGGCCTATGTGACGAGTGGGTCTAGGTACCCTAGCGGTACAAGGTGTTCATAATTTTTGACTGATAGTATTACTTTTCATACAATAGATTGATACCTATGTGAGATGACTCTAGTGACTCTCTTGACTATGATTCTTAGAGGCTACACTTGGTGTTCCTCTTTTGTAGTATAATTTTTGTATTGTTTTTTTGGTATAAATTTTTGGTTTTGGATCCCTACTGAGTATTGTTTTACTCACCCCTATATGAGCTTTTCATGGAGTTGTTGTGTCCTATGTAATAAAACGATGCTTTGACGTAGTCCTTGGTAGACCATGTCCAGATGGTGTTATAGTGACCTGACAGATAAGACATTCTTCTATGACATCAAATAGATGTTTTTGTACCTACCCTTCAGGTAGGTTTTTCTATGGTGGAATTCTAGAGACTTGTACTTTTAATTTTCTGTTTTAGTTGGGCTAGTATTTTGTGCACTGTTAGCCTACAGTTTTATACTATCATACATTTTTTTTGTCTATATAGATTATTCACCTACTACAATCAATGGAATGGAGTAGTGCACATGTGTACAGGTACATATGAAAAGTCCTTTAATTTTTTCCGGATATTACTACTGGGAACTAGTCATCATCCCCCAGCCTATTGGAGGAAGTCTTGAGGTTCTCACGGCATGGTCCCTAGGGGACGGGTCAACGGAGTGGAATTAGAGAAGTTCAATTATACAATAAGAACATAGAGTATTTTAGTTTGGTTTGGGGAAATAGTGTTTATTATTTTGAGTTTATCATTCATGTAAGGGAATCCATTGTTTGGGCGGCAGCAGATGCATTCATACACTAGGACCCCGAATTCTTCTTTTTTGACACGGTACATGAAAACCCCAGTTTTAGGGAACAATAATGGTACATGAATCATATACGAATGGGTTGAGTTTTCCATATCCTTCTTCAGCCATCTCACCAATTATACTATATTGATCATGCTACTTCTTGTTTTGTTTCCAAATGATTCCACATAGATAGCCAGCCCGAAATCCACCGCATGATCAGGATGTTGATCTAATGGATGAAGAAATGGGTACATGGGTTCATACCAGATTCAACAACTTTGGGTGGTGTACTAGCTATACTACAACCTATGGAGTAGCACATGGTACTCGTAGTACTCGAAAATTCAATGTTTGGGAAAAGTGTAATTCATGAGTTTTAGCTACAGAGACCCATCAAGTTCCATGTTGAGCCTGACTCATATAATGATAAGGACTATATTGAGGTGCTGACTAAGTTTTCCAATAAATCAGAACACAATTATATTAAATGGTGGTCCTGTCAATGAGCCTTCTACGTGGCTCCGTAGGGATATGGTGGCATTTAGACTACACGATCTTACGATGAGGCGACTCTTCCAGGAATAGAGCATGACAACCTTTCTCAATGAAGGGTCACCTTCCATAAAAGAAAAGGGATATGTATCCCCATGAGATTTTACATCATTGTCATGATGATATGTTGGTAGCTAAGTATTCAATGAGGCATAGTGACCCTTCAAAGTACTCGATGAATACAATCCAGCCAGTTCTTCAGGGATAAAACCTTTGAGGGAGGTTTGTTTAGGGACATCTGAGTTAGCAAAATTACTATATGCACTCCAACTTATGCTGGGGTCCTAGAGAAAACATTCTGGTTGAATGTCCCGTAGATTAGTGGATATAGCCAGTGCATGTAAATAGTGGGAAAGAAAGAGTAGAGACCATGGTATTAGGAAGATGACGTCGATCATAAAGATATGTATGGATGAGACATTCTATGATGAGGTCCCAGGATAGGGTATATACATCTCATGGATCCTAGGGTGAGTCCATTCTTCCTAGATATAGGGAATGATTCTCAAGAGATGGATGGGGATATCTCACAAGATATTTTCAAGCCTATCGTGCTACGGATGGGGAAATGTGTGATGGGCCACTATGGAAGATGTAGTGATAGGAATAGAGGGATCTTCCAGGTGGGATATGTGGTAGAAGATTTGAAAGAGTAGTAGGCAGTGGTATAAATTTATACATGTTACAACCACCACCCCAATGTGGTCCACAACATGGTGAAGGACTGTAGGATAGGAGAATGGGATAACTGTATGTGTTCAAGGAATATGACCGAAGGGCTACACGGCTGATTCAAGGTATTGTATATGTCTGCTATTATATGTCGTATTAATAGACATGGCTACTAATCATTAATTCTTATGATGAATCTTGTTCCAGACCTAGAGTTTCTGGTTAAACCGTTGACTTTACCCTTACATCTGGAAATACCTATTAGTGGAGAATCGATAATAAAACTTATTCTGATGGTGTGATCTAACAACAGTGGTTAGAGATTCAGTTAGAACCTCTTATTAGTAATGTCAAGGACTTAAATCATTAGTTTGGGTAGGGACTTGTTATCCACACTTCATGCTCAGATTGAATATTTTAAGAAGAAAGGATGTGATATGTCTGGGCGATGGAATTGGGATTTCTTTGGTTGACAAAAAAGGTAACAAAGGCAGCACGAGATAGACTCATGCATAGGAGGGGGCCATTAATCACCTGTTAGTTGACTAGCATGACCCTCGGTTTAGTGTATTATAAGATTCCTCAGTGTCCTACAATGGTGGATGATTATGAGGACATATTTCATGAAGATGTTCTAGGGATACCTCTTCATAGGGAGGTACAAATCTACATTGAACAATACCCTAGGATGATAATGATATCTACACTTGAATATTGAATGGATCCTACATAGCTTCATGAATTGAGGGTATAATTACAGGTCTTATAGAGGAAGGGCTTCATGAGACATAGTGTTTCACAATGGTCAGCACTAATTTTTTATTCCAAGGAGGCAGATGGGAGAATGATGTTATGTCTGTACATACGATGCCTGAATTAGGTGACCATGAAGAATAAATATCCCCTACCAATGATCGATGATATATTAGTTTAGCTGAAGGGAGAGATACATTTCTTAGAAGTTGAGACCACATGAGAAGAACTATGTGACCCATGACATTGAGTTGGAAGTGGTTTTCTTTACATTTAAGATGTGGTGACAAAGACTTATGCATGAATGGTTTATCATCTACTCTAGAAACATGATTCTCATGTATATATTATATTAAAAGGATTTGAAAATGAGATAGAGTTCATGGATGGTGTACCTCTAGGACCATGATTTCATAATATTCTATACTCTTAATATGGGAAACATGGTAGTGGATTCCCTCTGTAGGATATCCAGTTCGTTGATTCTGAACAAGGAAACATGCCAGTTGTCTTTGTTATGTTTATCATTTATGGATTGATATGATGTATATTACCTCAAATCATTGGTTGTTACCCCTCCACTTTTCATGTGAGTTAGGGAGGAACAACTCCAAGATACCAACTATGAATCTTTATGTTCTATGTTTTCTTTAGGGAATACCCTTAATAGATATTTGATTGGTGGGGATAAATTCATTCCTTTCAGAGGATTCAATGTAGTAGCATTGGATCCCATGAGTGATGACATTCATCAGGATATGCATGTGGCAGTCAAGGTGGACACTAGGGATGATAGAATAGGTTGAAACCGGTCTTACCTATTGATATAAAATTTGAGCACTTCTTTAATAAGTTTCATGGTTTTTCAACACACTGTGTCATGCCCCTATTCTTGGAGGTGGGTTCTCTTTACTTCTTTGGGGTTCCAAGAAGGGAGGATAAAGGATATCGACAGACTTCGTGATGAGTTCATCACATTTGTCCATAGAAAATGGTACCATCTATGTTATAGTTGACCAACTCACCATGTTGGTAATTTCATAGATTTTTGCGAATAGAGTCCCATGGAGATATTTGGACACCTATACGTTCAAGAGATAGTTCGACTCTATGGAGTCCCATCAATTATAGTCTTAGATCAAGGATCGTTATTTGCATACTAGCTGTAAAAGGGGTTGTAGGAGTCTTTTGGGACATAGTTACACTTGAGATCATATATCCACCTCTAGCGCAACGTTGGTGGCATTATAGGCATCTCCATGAGAGAATGTGGGAGTGTAATGCTCAAATTCATGCTTTTACCCTCACCTGTTTGGGAATACCTTGGTTTGGATTTTGGGGATGTAAAGCCTTAAGGTGGAGAGAATTTAATGAATTTTAATTTCATGGTTTTATTTTTAGAAAATTTCTTGGAATATTCATAGACCATGTGATGATATGACGTGTGATTTCAAGGCCTAGTGTTACCATAAAGGACCATAAAAAAATATTATGTTTTAAATAGTGTATGTGAGATGTTTTTCTAAAAAATTGTAATAACTCATAAATTTTTTCTACATCAAAAATCCAAGGGCATAGATGCATTTAAGACTGCGGGTTTACCCTAGACATGACTTAACATTAGTTGGAACGAGCCTCCAGTGAGAGAAACCTAAAATGGCATAACCGTAAATAAAATAATTAAATAAAATTATCTTAATTTTCAAATCCTTTTAACTCAAGAATGGTGAAATAGATTGAAAATCTGAGACCGACATTGAACTCGTGAGGGTGTTCTTTCCATAGTCAAAGCCTATTATTGGTCGGCACATGATAACTGTGGAAAGTAGTTTTTTGGATGTGACCATAAATAAAATAATTAAATATAGATTATTTTATTCATAAATAATTTAACTCATAAATGGTAACTCAGATTTGAAATAAGAGAGTATCATTGATCTCATAAGGGTGTTCTTTCCTTAGGAAAGCCCTAAACTGGACCGACTCTAGTCGAGGGTAAAAGTTAATTTTTTGGGCATTTTATTGAAAAATAAAATAAAATTATGGAAGTTTATTTTATTCAAAAATATTTCATAGAAACACAATATCATGAAAATTATTTCACTTAATAAATGAAATAGGATAACAATACTACAACATAAGTGTATCAGAAACACTATTTTATTTCATAAATTAAATAGTGTAATGACGTGGTGACTCAGCATAACAGAAATGCTAAAATGTGCTATATAAATTAAGCTAATTATCAATGATATAGGATTAAGGGAGGATCATGGAGTTTACATTGGAAACATAGAGGAAATTCATTGGAGATCGATCCAAACACATGTAGGGGTTCATTTCTATGTGTTTAACTTTCCACTATTCTTCCTTTTTAAATGAAAAATGTGGGTCCATTCACTAACAAATTGACATACGAATCGATCTTCCTTGTGGGAATGGGTTTATACATGAAGGAATTTAAGAGGGGATTATATCATTGAAATAATTTGAACATATCTCCTTTTTTTTCTAACAAAACAAATGAAGTAAAAATGAAAAAGGTTGACATCTGTTGTCGTGGATGTCCATTGTGACCTCTCTCTCTCTTCATGTCCTTCGCCAATAGACCCCTATGGTCATTTTGGATTCGTTTTGAAATTTTCAGAAAGTGTTCAGACTCTTGTATTGAATGTAATATGTCTTGGAGCACTCAAAAGTGGAGTCAGAGACCCAAGGATTGCATGCGGGACATGATGATCAAAAAAAGGACCACTGGAGCAAGTCCAATGGACAATAAGGCACCTGTCAGTGCACACCGGTGGCACTCGTCGGTGGCGAATGTGCCCCCCATCATCAGCCATGAGGTGTGATCAGAGGCCGCCAGCTGTTCAGTAGTTGTGATGGGAGGAAGTAACCTAGCAAGACTGTGATGACGACCTACAACAACAGCCACGGGCGGGACAAGTTGTGTCCTTACTCAACCAGACCATTTTCACTAAAAGCCTCGTAACATCCAAATCATACATCGGATTTATGATTCAATTTTGGCATTAAGATCCTCACAACAAATCAGTCCTATTTATATACTCTATGTTGGGTTTAGTTGAATTTCTTATATGACCAATGGATTGAGGATTAGATTCCCCAATAATCAAGCATTCTACAAGAAAGATTCTTCTAGCTATGATGAGAAGACTGTGACGACCAGTTCTAGGTTCCCTATTAGGCCTATGTGATGAGTGGGTCTGGGTTCCCCAACTGTCTTATGTGACAAGAGGGTCTAGGTTCCCCAATAGTTCATGTTGTTCAACATTTATGACTAATAGTATTTCTTTTCATACATTAGATTTATACCTATGTCAGCTCACTCTAGTGACTCTCTTGACTATAATTCTTATAGTCTACACTTCCTGTACCTCTTTGGTAATTTCATTAGTGTAATACATTGTGGTATACCATTGTGTTCTGGGGTCCATAATGAGTATTTTTTACTCACCCTTGCACGGGCTTCCCCCGCACATGTCGTGTCTTGTGAATATGATCGACGCTCTAATGGAGACCTTGTTGGATCAGAGCCCGTTGGTTTTTAGAGTGAACCGACAAATGTGACATGCTTCTACGGCTTCAAACAATTGTTTATATACGAATCCTTTAGGTATTATTTCTGTGAAAGAGTTTAAGAGACATTTACTTTTAGTTTTTTGTTTTTGTTGGTACTGTATTTTTTCCCATTTACCTTTAGTTTTATACTGTCATACATTTTATTTGTCAATTTAGTGTATTCACCTTCCAGCATCTGTGGCATGGAGTTGTGTGTGTGGGTACATGTACTAAAGAAAATACCTCTAACTTGTTTGTGATATGTATAATCAATTTTAGTCACAATACACAGGCCTTTGAGAGGTGGTCTTAGGGTAGTCACGACATGGGCCCTAGGGGATGGGTCTTGACATTTTTTTATTTTTCTCTGAAATATCATTTTTGATGAATAATGAAAAATGATTGAATTTAAAATATTAACTAATTTTTCATATAGATATTTATATAGTTAAATTATATTTTAATTTTTTTTAAAAATAACCGTAGATCTTTTATAATATAATTAATACAGTTTAGGTCATTTCAGTTTATTTATCATTGACATTTTTTATAAAAACATTGAAATATTTGGACCATTTTAACATTATAAACTTTTATTGTTGGAACATATATGTGATTACTTTTAAATTAATCTCTACCACATATGTGATTGGTATTTTGAAAAATGGATTCCATATTTGGAATAATATTTTTTAGAAATTTATCATATGATAAACATATTTTTTGACCAATCGTGTTAGTGAATCTATTTAATACTAATTACATTGATTAAAAAAATAAGCATAACAAGGGACTAAACATTAAACATAGGGGGAAAATAAAAAATAGATTTTCCCAAAATCATTTTTATGATCATATTTAGACCATATCCATAATTTAATAAAATTGGTACAATTATTTGAGACACATTATATTGAAATTGTTTTGGGGGAATTCACTCTTTTAATATCTTATATGAATGACACTCCTCCATCACTATAAAAGGTACTCACCCCACCAACCCATAGACACCTATTAAGACCATTGTGACATACGAAATCATAAAAAATAAGGCCAAAAAATCCCTTAAATAATCCTTTAATCTCCCCTCTTTCATATTTCTATCCAATGATGTATTTTGGTATAAACCAAAAGGAGTTACCAGAAAATGAGTTACCATTCTTCAAAGATCAATTAATTTTTTTTATTCTAATAAAATTAAATTACTCTTAATCTATGATTGTATAATAACCTATTAATATAAAATATACTTATAATTTTTATAATAATAATTGGACATATACATTCATAGGCATTCATCAAATGGGATACACAATCATCATTCCTGTGTATAGTGAACTACCGCCTCATGAACCAATGACGTTACATCATCTGTTAACACATCTAAAGGTCGAAAATAACAATGGTTTTATATATAATGTATTTTATATATGATATTTATTATTATTTTATTATTTTTTATGTTTTATATAACAAATTACATTTTACTTTCCATTTTTTGTGAATATTCTAACTTCGTTTTTGGGTGTGTGGACTACCGCCTCCTCAAGGCGATGTGATTTTTTCATGTTATACGTGGAATATATTAAGCATGGCTATAATTAAAATATGTGTCATAAATGAAATAAATATGATACTATTTTTATTATATTTATATATCATACTTTATATAATACAAACAAGATTTGGATGTACTATTCATGCATTTATACAACCTACTATCTCCATGAACGGGGCATTTCATTTTATTTCTAAGAATTTTAGGAATTATTATAAATATATATATAATGAATTTATATTATATTTTAATAATTTCATACATATTTTATATTATGAACTCATGATATATTTAAGAATAAAAAAAATAATCTATCAAAACATACTCAGAAAACATGACAATTATCATATGAAATAGTGAAAATAATGTATGTTCATTAAGAATGATTAATAAGATATTATTATATTATGATAGAAATATGAGTATGGTTCTGTGTAATTTAATAACATTCATCAAACCATTATATAGGATGTTAATGTATGTTCACCCAAAAGGAAACACACTGTAAGGGATTTCATGTCAATTTCATTTCATTGATGCATATTGTGATGTTATGAACCTAGTTTTTGTATCTGGTGTATATACTACCCCTTTGAAATTATATATCAGGAATAATTAATTATTCATTTTACTTTGAGTTTCATTTTTATTGTTTTCATCTAAGGTTATTTTTTCTATATGTCACGAAGTTTTAAAAAAAATTCATAACTCAGTTCATTTTCATTGGGTTATATTCCAGCCTCATTGTATTCAATACTAAATGATTATGTGTATAATTAATTTAACTATATATTGATTATTTTATGCATATTTTATGTTTATTTATATCTTATACACCAAATAAATTTATTAATTAATAATCACTTCAATATTGTGAACATTTTAATGGTTTATTTTACAATCTCATTCTAATCGAGATTTCTTATTCTTGAAATTCTGTTAATAGAATATATATGATAATTGTAAATAAACCCATTAATTTTCTTCAACTATGGGTATTCATGACCTTTAATGTAATAATACCATTTTTAATATTTGTAAGTCAAAATGTTTTATAATTTTTTTATGAATACCGATATCAATTCTCTCTTTAATCAGAGTACTTGTTTTCATCTAAAAACCATGTTTCGTAAAAATGTTTTAATTTTTTTTATATCATTTTTACAATGATATATTGAATTAATTTTTTTCCGTTTTTGACTTTTTTATTTTTTTAAAGTAACCTTTTTGTCCCTTTCCTAACAAGAAACCTTTCTAACCTTTTTACCTTATAAAAGGAATTTCCTTTTAGCATTTTATTGCTTCTACGGAATTCCCCACCATCACTTCAATGAAGAATACTTTGAAATATTATAGGGTTAGTTTTTATTGAAAATGTTTTCTTTGAATTTAATTTTCAATGAAAGTTATTTTCAAAATATTTTTGTAAATGAAAAATATATTTTCGTCAAGAATGATTTTAAAGATATTTTTATTTATTCAACAACAACAACCCTTATTCTTACACAAATGGGTATATATATTTTTTATTCCACAATTATTATTATTAGGGATCATTTATGATTGACGTTTCCAAGAATATTATTAATATTCACTTCCTTGATTCATTTTTTTATTCCACTTAAAATATTTACTTTCCTGTGATCAGTGGAAATTAAATTCCACCTAATGAACTATATCATTTATCATGAATATGATTTTTAAAAAAACCATATACCATTATTATATATGTTTTTTATATTTAATTCTATTTAACTAAATATGGAAATATGGGTAAATATGTACACTTTACTGAATATAGATATTTGATAAGGAAAAATGTTCATGAATTAAACCAGTTATTCAATATGAGGAATGTTTTGGACATGGAAGAAATGGGTTGGGGACCGGTTATGCTAAGTGGGAATCTATCATTCTGAGGAAAAAATTAATTTCTAATTATTGAATTAATTTTTAATAAAATACTTATATATATATATATATTTATAATAATACTAAACTAATATGCCATTTGGGATTTATTTCCATGTAATCATTCCAATGTAATATTAGTAGTCATTGGCTCTAGGGTTTTTGGGGTCTAGTTGCTATATTGATCATAGATAGAACTCATATTAATAAGTTACTATATGAATTTAAATTTTAACAACAATGGAAACTAAAAAAACAAAAACACATATGAAAAACAATATTAATATTAATAATATTATTTTTTTATTATAAATCATATGGTAAATATTTGGAACAATTCTCTCCCACCATCTTAGAAATTATATATATATATATATATATATATTGGAGGGATACTTCACATGGAGGGATCTCTCTCCCTCTAGTAATTCTCTCCCATCCCACATGAGTTCCACATGACCCTAAAACCTAGGGGTCACCTCATTTGACCAATGCAACCTCATTTCCATCGATTACTTTATCATCCCTACTCACATCACCCACTCTACTCATATCGATCTACTTTAATCTTCCTCAAATGCTAATTTCAATAACTACCTCGCCCTAAAACACTTCACACCAGCCAATTCTCACTTCCTAGTTACCCACTCCAAATGCTGACCATATCTCATCACACACAATGACTTTACTCCTCACCACCCTTTACCCATCCATCACTGAGGTGTGTAGCCCATAAACCATATGGAAGAGATTGTGAGACATGATTGAGGTGAGGAATGAAGTACAAGAGAGATAGAGTGTGTGAATAAATAATAAAGGATAATTTTGAAACCCATTCATCTTCAATCCACCACTATAACCATAGATCCCATAATAAAAAAATTATAGATGAAAAAAACCTTAATATGGAAACCATATATCTAAAAACATTGATTAACATATTTACCAAATGTTTAATTAAATTATTTTCGTTAAATACAATAATAAATACTCCTAAATTATAATATTTAAAATTAATTATATTTAGTTAGATATTTTACTCAAATTTTATTCCCCATCATTAAAATAATTACCACACAAATTACTGATGTAGAATATGGGATCAGGATTAATTAATTATCAACGAAATTTACCAATAATGGAGAAGTATCTATTTTAAAAATATTAATATGGGGATTTAATGAATAATGGAGGATAATAAAAATCATGAACACCTATGTGAGGCGTAATACATGATACTTTAATTCATTATGGGAGAAAAGGTCTCATTCATGGGCATAACGTACTGTGAAGGTGATATTTAGATAGATGTTGTTTCCACTTAATATTTGTTCACTCCAACTTATTCCTCTCCTGGGATGATGAAAAAAAAACTCTCACTATAATGAAATTGAATATTAATGGTTTAAATTGATAACTAGTGTCCACCAGATTAAATTAAATAATTTAACATTAATTTATTTATTTAACCATTCACCATTGACTACCCAACCCATGGATCCAATGTGAACCTCAAATATTTTATTCCATTTTTAAATATCTAGTTCCAAAGAAACCATACTATTAGTTATCTTAACCAATGATCCATTCAAGATATATAATCATTTCATCACAATTATGGGGAAAAGGGCTAAAAATTTATTTTTTTATAATTAGTATATTTTTAACAAGACCCTAACACATCCAAAATTACAAATAATTTTTGTCGTAGTATAAAAAACAAAGCCTATAATCAACAGAAAAATCAAAAAATTTATCAAAGGTCATAATCATGGCTATATATACTATTTCATCGAAAAAAAATCTATATAATTCAAAAATAAAAATAAATTTATGTATCAATATGGAAATAATTGTGTCATTATACATCCTGGAAAAGAAATTTTATATAGACTCCCTAACTAATAAATCCAAAAATTGAAACCATCCATAAACCTAAACAGGAACACCATGACCATTATATTTCATGGTAGAATTACAATTTTAATGGGATTTGAAATGGGGAGAGGGAAAAAAAGTAGAATAATTGATAAAATAATAAGAACCACTTGAATTAAAAAGAGAATCAATCTCTTAGGGAATAGCCTCTAGTTATTCCATGCAATATATCAATGAAAAAAAACCAATCCCCCTGAATTTGAGTGGTGTTATAATTGGAAAATCAAAATTTTATAATTGGGAACATGTGTATCACAACATGACCCCATCCCCCTATCATGACATTACGTGTCTCCCCTAAATAGGTAAAAAAATTCTTGGATCAAATATCAGGTTATGATGAATTAGGTTCATCTCTTATCATGGTTCTACCAACCTATTGGATTGTCATTACTGTATGAAAATCTCTATCATGGTGTGAATTACCCTCCAAAAATATAGGTATAATCCTACCCACTCTTCCATGGTCTCATAATAACATGAAATGTATTTTATGAGGAGCACTCATTATGTAGTCCAAAATAATAAAAATATATATAAACACTATAACTCTGCTAGAAATCCTATATAAACCAAATTTAAATAATATTAAAAACAACAGTGATATTTAGGTGTCACAATTATCCCCATCATTCAACATTCTATGGTAATAAATTCATCAGTTAAAATTAAAATGAATAAGAAATAAGACATCAAAACCAAACCTAGGTGATGGGATGATCATCATAAAACTCAAGAGGTGTAGAGAGAAAAAGGAAGCATACAATAAAAAAATCCTAAAAAATATATGGAACTGATCCTAAAAATTTTCATACATATCCAAGTATAAAATAAACCATCAAGGAAAACAAAAATTATAATGGTCATAAATTTCTAAAATTATTCTGCCTACTATTTAGAATTCATTTAATATTGTACGGTAATAAATAAATACACACAAAAAATTAAATCATAATAATAATATTGATTCCCAAAAATAAATCATTGGGAATTATAATCATCTATCAACCACAATCTAACATACAATAGAATATTTTAAAATCCCAAAAGATATGAAATTACAAGATATTACCCAAAAGTCTATAATCAAGGCCATACAATCCATAAACAACAAATAACACTATGAAAGAAACAATAAACTAATAAAAATACTACTCAATAATGAATAAATATTGGTTTTATCCATGAGTTCTAAAGAAAAATAGAAAATTACATGTGACCTAGATTGTAGAACACCATCTATGGAGAACCGAATAGAATCCTGGAACAAAGAATAATCTCAAATCTGGTACACGATAGAACATAATCTATATCTTTATAACAATATCCCACATCACATAAGTATGTACCCATGGCTTTTACTTAGTAACCCATCCCATAAAAATATCAAATTATATAAAACAACAACTAAAAACATCACGAAGAATAAAAATTAAACAATGAAAGATAACTAGAAAAATTATCAACCCTCTCCAAATAAGGATAATGGAAATTTACCAATGATTTCCTGAATCTAGAATTTAATCAAAATAATTAATCCACATTAAGACCAATGGTTATAAATCAAAAAAATAAACAATTACACAAGTCTCAGTTATATTTTAAACTCATTGTTATCCACATGAAAACACAATACTATGTAATGTTTAGAATAACATTTCTTATGTGCATTAAAAGAACATTCCAAAGGAAACAAGCTCCAAAAGAGTCATTGGTGATTATATTGTGATGAATAAACAATAAAATGATAAATTATCAACATAATATTTCATCAATCATTCATATAGAATTTTTTTATTAACATTATTACATTAAAAATAGGTTTTTAAGAGATTATTGATAATTAATGTTTCCCTCAATCCCATATAACCTATTAATTTATTCAAGATAATTCCAATATCATACAAATGTAGATGGGTGATGATTTAGTAATTATATAAATACATAAGGTTCTAGATCTTCCACTCTCTTTATATTTTAAAAAGGGACAAAAATTAGATGTATAAAGCATAAAAAATAAAGAGAATCCAACTTAAGGACCATGTATATGGATATTCATTCATTTTATTATAAGGGAATTTCTTAAAGACATGTATAAATATTTAAATTTTATTATAACATATTTTGGTATTACCAATAAAATCAATCAATCCTTTTCTATCATATGTATAAAATGGAACAACATAAATCACTATTAAAATATCATCCTAAAAATCCATTTCTTTTAAACCAAATTCATTTTATAGATTGAAAAAACTATTTTTTAAAAAATAATAACCTATTTAAAATAAATGTAATTTATTAAAATATCTCTTGATGATTTAATTAAAAACTCATTAATGAGTTAAATTTCCAACATCCATAATTAGATATTTTAATACATTAACAATGTATATAAAAAAACATCATAAAAATTAGTAAACCAATGAAAAGATGAAAAAATATCTTTTTTTCCAAATTAACTATCAATTTCATAAGAAACCCATATTTATTCTTGTAAATCAATTATTATTCAAAAAAATCCAAAACAATACTCTTTGTTTTCAATATTATTCTTCAAATTCCACAATTAAATCCACCACCATTAAAAATAAAACATGGATGTAATGTCCTTGGAACATAAAACAAGGTATAAAAACAAATTAATTCATGAAATTATGTTTTCAAATAATACACCAAATATAGATTGAAAATGAAAACATTTCATTAAACATAGCTTTCATAAAAACATTAAAATAATTACATATACATTTACACATCACATCACATAAAATAATGTCAAATACATAGGTGGGATACATGTAAGGATATATTTGAAATAAATTGGTTTAAACAAATTTTCAAGAGGGATACGTAGCTAAAAAATATTTTTCCATATAATTTTTCAAACTATGTGTTGATCATTTGAAAACATCCATGAAATCTCTTGAAAAAATTTTATAGGAAACACACTATTGTCTACATCATATGATCTAACCATAAAAATCTACCCCATTTCCACTTTTGACAAAAAAAACCCAAATATAACACAAAATTATTCTTATATAAATTATTTTTGGCCTAATAGTTCTATCAATGACTAATATGAAATCCAAATTCAATAAAAAATTTCCTATTACCCATGGAAACTCAGGTTTCATCATGAATATTTATGATTAGTCACTTACCGATGAATAACCTCCTATTTTTTTAAAACTATATCTCAATAATATCATACTCCACAATTAAAAACATAGAAGTTACTCAATATTGTAATGAACCATATTGAGTAAACCTGGAACAACACCTAAAATAATCCACCATAATTCCTAATGGTTATTCTCTATTAACACAGGTTGGTCACTACTGCATTGAAATTAAGGTCACATTGATGGGGATATGTTATAAAAATAAATTATAATTAAAAAATATTGGATGAGACTAAAAATATGGTATAATATACCTATACATTATACTTCTATTCAAAACAATAAATGATAAAAGATAATAAATATGATATAACATGTAAATTAAATAATAAACATCTAATGATTCATAATAAATAAAATTAATAACTTTAATTTATGAATAAATGCAATAATAAAAAAATAAAAAAATAATACCATAAAGAAGAAGTGTGAATAAATGAGAATATGAATACAAAATAAACCAAGAAAACTGATATATACAAAAACATCAAAAAAATAAATGATCAACATCTATGACAGCTTGAACATCTCTACACGTCCCATAGAAACTATCCAATATCAACAAATCTATTAGAAAACTAAAATCAACATCCAAACCAATATCTAGATCACAAAATGGGAACCTATATAAAAATATGATATGTACATACACATAATTAAGAATTTTTGTATAGGGTTTGTGATAAATTTACCTAGTATTATTTCACCAAAGAGTATATGAAATTACTTGTATAAAAACATTTTTTAAATTCTAGATTGAACAATATAGTTAAAATAGAGTATAAAAATGAGATGGATAAAGAAAAATATCATAAAATTGACCTTTCCAATACCCAATGTAAAAATAAATTTTAGAAAATAAATTATTATCCATTTTGAAAATGCATACATTAAACCTATGAAAATAAATCCAAAATCTCCATAAAAATATCTTTTGAATCCCCATTTTAACCCATGATGTGCATTCCTCCCTTTAAATAGTTTAACCGCATTAAAAAATAAAAAATCATCGACTTACATGTTTATATAATCATAACCACATAGTTTTCATCCCTTTATGATTTTTCAGAAATAATAACTTTTTTAATAAATTTTGAAAATAAAATGACAACATGGAGAAAAACAGAATATAACAATGGGAACTATCATCATGAGAATCAAAATAAAAATAAAAAATAACATTTAAAAAGTTCTATGATATCTAAAATATTACAAATGGATTCAAATAAATTATGGAATGTGAGTCCCCTAGTTGATTCCATACTCAAATGAATATGTGATATGAGAAACACCCATGGTCTTATCATGATACAGTCTTGTTAATTCCCAAATGAAACTACTAGTTATGTAATGGATTGGACTTCTCCATTCCATTACTTTGTGAAAATGTGGTGTTAGAGGTGTTCTGGAAGGTTGGAAGGTCAAGGTGACTTTGGGGTGCATTTGGGTGTACTTTTAAGTAAGACTAAAGGGTAGTAGCTTTCGCACAGGCTGCGCACGGTTTGTCTAAACATGCGGCCAAACCGTATGAGGTTGGTGTTAGAGGCAGTGGATAACACGCAATTACCACACAGTTTTTCTAACCATGCGGACTAACTGTGTGAGGAGTGTTTGGCGAGGCTATAGCTAATGCATGGTTAGTGCACGGTTTGTCAAACCGTGTGTCCTAACTGTTCGGGCACATAATGTTTGATCCTGAAATTGTGAATCTAACACATTTTTCCCATAAATGGTTCATTTAAGCCCCTATGTGGCCATAACTCGGGATTAACCTTCCTTGAGGATAGGATAACATCTCCCAAGCATTTGGGAAGTGATCTGAAGTCTTCTTTTAGTGAATTGAAGCTAGTTTCTTGAGTTAGGTGATCTTTCTTGATCGTTCTTGTTTGGTTTCATAGATCCACATGGATCTACACCTCCTCATCCCTCGTTATCTATGATTTATGCCCATTATGGGTATATCTGAGTGTGTGGATGCCAATTATGGTGAGCTTTGGTGTTGATATTGCTAGGAGGAGGGATATAAGGCTGGTTTTTGGAGAATCAACTCGGGTTTCTTGAGCTTTCTTTGACCGTCATGGTTTCGTCAAGAACCATTAAGGTAGGGATCTTATCATTGTCTCTCTCAATTTTGTGCATTATGTGGGGTGGGAATCCTCTTCATTTCGTGAGATATGGTTGAACAAGTGAACAAAGATAATAAATGGTTAAAGAACTATTTTGGGAATTTTTTTGATATTGTTGTTTTATTTCCTTAATGATTTTTTTGATTAAAACCGGGAACATTAAAGACTACAGTCAGCATAAGTACATGTGCAATGCCATGAAGGGAAATTTTACAGCCAGAGCTGGATGGAATCGAAAGGGCCTGAGGCCACAAGGTGATGGGACGCATTGTTACATTCCCTTTTGATAAATGAGAAGGTGGATACGGAAATTCGTTGGCAATGCGAGAGAATTATCTTGATGATGATGCCAAAAGACTGGAACCCACCGTCATTGTGGTTAATAGCCTCGATAATGGAAAGGCAGTATGACTCAATAATGATATCACTCCATCCATATTACAGGGTGAGCGGCATGCCAACAAGGATGGTCATGGCCTCAGTATGTGTAGGTTCACAGAAAGCCAGATATGGTTCTTACATTTCAGCAATGATTTTCCCCAGATGATTTTGGGCCAAGAGGCCAAGAGCCACAAGACCAACCTTTGAGAGTGACACTTCCACATTAATATTAACAGTCCCTTTTGTTGGGGGTTCCAAATAGGGGGAAAGTGAGGGTAACACCTATATTAAAGTGTCCATTGTGGTCTTTCCAACCCTCAACCCAAGATGTGGCCCATTCAATCATGAATTCGGGAGGATTGTGGGATTGATGAAAAATAGAATCATTGCGTCGGATCCAAATAGTCCATGCCATAGTGAAAATTTATCCTGAAGATTCTATGGAAAAGGAGGAGCACCAACGTGTCAGAAGACCGGGGAGGTCAAAGGCTGTTTACAATGAAGCGGCCGAAGTCGGACCCCATAAAGTCCAAATTTGCAAAGCTCCCATGCAATGAATGATGGCATGCAAAGGAGTTTCTAGAATGTTTGGGCTGAATGGGAGAAAGTCAGTACTAGCTATATGGCGGTAAGCACAAAGTCTCAGGGTTGGGAGATTACCCATGCAGATCTTCCACCAAAATTGGTTAACATTAGGGGGAATGTTGAGCTTCCAAATCAAATTCCATGATCCCTCATCCCGGTCGACTGAGTGGATGCCAAGATACAGTATGTTGTCGGACATCACCGTGTACTTGCCCGAGATTTCATTGATCCAGAAAAACTGGTCAAGTCCCACGTTAGGGACCCAGGGAATGCTGAGGATAATTCATTATCCCATTCATTGAACCAATCAAGGATTTTTTTCCAGAAACCACCCTTTTCCCTGGTCGGATAGGAGGCATCTGATAGTGGCGTTTTCACGTCCTAGTTGAATTGGGGATGTAGCCCGCCTACCATCCTTATAAATAAGCCAACGATCAGGCTATATATTGACCGAGGAGACAAACCCAATCCTCCAGCCATGTCCTGTTTGCAGAATCTTTTTTCCCCCAGATGTTTCTCCAATGGATGTTGGGGTGGGGACCAAGATAAGAAGCATGAAATTCCTTGTGCGGAAAGTACATAGCCCAGAGAACACGTGCACAAAGAGATGATGGAAGGCTATGAAAAATCTATCCTTGCTTGGCCAATAGGGCGTCATTGAAGAGACGTAAATTCCAAAAACACATCCCTCCCTCTGATTTGGATTTACAGAGTTTCTCCCAGGCCAACCAGTGGGGTTGATTCCTTCCATCATTCTTCCTCCACCAGAAATTGGAAGTGCATGTGTGGATCTGGTCGACGATGAAGGCATGGAGATTAAACAGGGACACAAAGTAGCTGGGATGGAATAAATAACTGCTTTGATGAGGGTATATTTTCATACATTAGAGGTTCCTTTAGGGGACCAGCAATGAATTTTTTTCTTGATCCTGTCTATAAGAGATGCAATGATTTATTTTTTGGAATGGACAATCACCGTGGGATGCCCATGGAACATCTAATTTTTCACAACCATATGGATACCAGCTGATGCGCAAAGTTCATCCCGTTTAGACAGAGGCACCCCAGCAATGAAGGAGATTTTAGATTTTCCATGATTGATCTATTGGCCAGACGCCCTCTCATACTATTGGATCACATGGCTGATCACCCGACATTCATTAATTGTTGCTCTGGAAAACATGAGATAGTCGTCGGTGAAGAAAAGATGCAGCACTGGTGGGAAACAATGGATGACCATTTCCCCATGAATATATTTGGAGGTCGTAGCCTTGGAAATAAGACTACAAAACACATCAGGGACTAGTATAAAGAGAAAGGGGGAGAGGGGGTCTCCCTGTTGATGGCCTCAAGATAGGGCTTATCCGATGGTGAGATCCCCATTGACCTTGATTTTGATAGAGACAGTCAAGATGCACTGCATGACCATATCTTTCCATTTAGTGCAAAATCCCATTTTCAGCATAACAACACAAATGATGTGCCATTCCACTTGATCGTAGGCCTTGGTCATATCCAATTTCCAGGCCATGGTTCCTCTTTTTGTGGTGGAGCGTGATTTCATGGAATGGGAAACTTCATGAGTAACAATCACATTGGGAATTGAATAGGCTTATTCCTACTGAAAATCCCAGTCATTGGGGGACTTTTCTTGCACAATGAAATGTTTCCTAATTTTTCTAGATTGTTTTGTTGATGGAATTTCATAGAATGTGTAAATTGGTTAATTATGAATTGTTGGATAATTATATAAATAACAATAACCCTTTTATGATCACCCAGTTTAAACTAAATGAAAGAATGAATTTGTGGGTGCTGGTTGGGGTTTAGTTATGGGAATGGGTGTTTCATGAGTTTTTGTTGAATAGGTCAGCAGTGGGGCCACAGTTGGCTTGGTTGGGGGTTGGCGTGTATGATATGGTAGTGATGGGCAGTGGAGCTGTGTAAAATGGTATCAAAGGAATGATGAAGTGGTACTTGTTTTTTTCCAATGTTTTTGTGGTAATGGTGGTTGGAAGCAGGGCGGCAGGGATGGGTTGTGCATATGAATAAAAAGTGGAAGAGTTAGCTAATGAATTGTGGGACATGGGAGTTGATTAAATATGGAAAATCAATGGAATTGTTTGGCTGATAAAAGAAAATGGTGTTGTGTTGCTTGTGTTTTCTGTAACATTAGTTGTGGTTGGCAGGGATATGTTTTTTGAACTTTTGATCTGGTTTGGTTGTTAGATTCTCGGTAGTTAAGGAACTGATAAACTAAAATTGTTGAAACATGAAAATCTTAATCGGATTTGGGGCTGTTTATTGTGTGAATACTTTCAAGTTAGCAATGTCGAGTCATGTGCTTAGATCCTTTGTGTAGAAGCCTTAGGATGGGCTGAGTGGTTGATATAATTTTATAAATTTGAACGTTTTATGTTTCTTTGCGCACCCCATCCCTTTTGAGCACTACGTGTCGAACACCTGTGGGATGGGGGGTGTGAGATTCCCAACATCCAAAGGATGGCTGGTTACTGTTCTTACCTATGTTCCCACATCTAGGTTCTATATCCCATGATCCTTCGGGCATGTTATGAAATATATTTCCCAAGAGTCTTCAGGATGAGGATGTGATGTGATCCCAAGAGTCTTCGGGATGAGGATGTGACGTGGTTCCTTGGATTCTTCGGGATGAGATGTGGTTATGGCCGAGGATTGAGTGTCGGTGGGATACTATGAAGGGTGAGGATTGAGTGCCAGCAGGATACTATGATGGTCGAGGATTGAGTGCTGGCATGATACTATGAACTTCGTATGGCCAGGTTTCGGCACTAGCTCGAGCTTCGTATGGCTAGGTTGTGGCACTAGCTCTGGAAGAGGGGGGAGAATCAGAGCATTAGGCATGAGTCCTTGAGCAGTATTCAGTGGGAAGGTGTTGTGGGGTACCCATACTTTGGTAATATTACTATACTACTCTATTGACTTGCGATATTTGGAGAGTGTGGCTGGTAAGGCTGGGTGGATAGATTACTTGCTAGTCTCTGGTTCCTTCTGTTTTCTCACAGGGCATTAGGATGTATCCCCTTATGTGCATGACAGCTTTAGGTTTTCCTTCTGAGTATACTTATATGCTCACCCTACATTTAATTCTAGTATTATAGGAGGACTTCAGGGACCATGCAGGACCTTGCTAGTTGGGCATTGGAGTTTCGTTGGTTTTAGTTTTTGCTTTATTTTGGTATCATAATTTAGATCTTTTATTGTACTTATAATTTTGTTTCAATTTAGTATAAATCATGCATTAGGGTTGGTTTTGGGTTTATTTTAATTTACATGTTCCTTTTCCTTATTGGGTTTGACACATCTTAATTCCAATATTATATAATAAAAAGGGTAATGCCTCCCATATTTGTGAAAACTCATACCCTTGGTTCTAGTCGCCACTATGGGGCCTACTAGAGGTGGGACTCTGGGGGTCATTATCTCCCTTTCACCATTGCCAACTCAGGAGGGGCATCTTTGGTGAGAGGGGGTCTTGATAGCATGATATCAGATGAGGAGGTTGAGAGATAGGATGGAGTCTGGAGTTAGGCACAGTGAGATTTGCATGGGATGGTAAGGCCAAAATGTCGGGTGATCATGGAGCATGAAATAGGTCGTGGAAGACCGGCTATGGCATGGTATTTTAGGCCCCCCTGTGATCCGATGCAAGGACTCTAGACCTACCTAGAAACCATGTGAGGCTACCCTCGTTGCAGGGTAGAGACCCTGGGAATGGTACATGCATCATATTGACTTTGACTAAAAATTACATTTTTATTTGATTTTTGGATAAACCCTCCATTATGGGTGTGCGGTAAACTCACAACTGATTCCACCCAATCCACCATATTCAAAATTCAAAACAAGATAAAGATCCCAAATTTGAAATTCAAAATAGCCATGTGTCATCCCATCACTACCGAGACACCTTGGGGCACGAAACATTGAGCAGTGACCTCGAGCCATGCCCACTGCTAGATGAGTTAAGCACATCGCCTCCATAGCCAGAACCAAACCCCCACAACAACAGACCACCATACTCAAGGTAAAAGACACATGCAGGAGCCACCTACCAGATCAACTACAGGGATGAATGGAAACCAGTTTCCCTCCCAGAGAATCACGACTCACGTCCTCATCGAGGAAAGAAATACTGCCTCACGACGTCAAACCATCGAACCATCAACAGAAAACTAGATAAACCATTGCCAAAAAACACTACCTCTCTGAATAAGAAGGAACCCAACAATCAAGACTAAAAATTAGAGAACAAAAACCAAACAAAAGGAGGAATTATAAACCTGGATGAAGAACCGAACCCAAATGATAATGGATCCAAGAAGAAGAGAAGAAGCTAGCTTTGACGATGGATATGAACTGATTCCTCTGCCAGCCCCCTCCAACACCATCCCATGTTAGCCCAGATACTACATCGAACCTAACAATGATAAAGTATAGGGAAATGGGTTGGCTAGAAAGAGCAGTGAAGAAGAAGGAAAATGTATTCCACCACAGACGCTGACCCAAACCTCCTGATTCGCCAGTGCAGGGACCCAAAATGGAGGCCCAATGCACAGGGATAAGCGAAAAGAGGGGTCGTGTGCAACATACAATATCCACACCAGCAAGCAGATTCAGTTGAGAATGGATAAGGATAGAGTAAAAAAAGGTAGAGAAGACAGAACTGGGAAAAGTGAGGAGCCATCACCACCATACATTACCGCAAATACTCAGAAGTAAGGGGAAGGGGAAGCTTCAGGAGTGCCGGTTTCAACGGGTGAGTACAGAGACATTTTACATAATGACTTGTGTTCTTGTGTTTCTGGGGAATTTTGGGGAATTAAAATGAATAATGAGTCTAATAAAATTTAATAACAATATTCTACACTAATCGAGCTTAGGCCTTCCTTGTTTACCTTGCAGCTATGGAACCTGGGAGACGACCACGAGTACAGCGGGTGATCGAGGACCAGGGGGTTGACTTGGCTGATCGAAGGAGGGATGACTGAGAGGAGGAGGACGATCAGTGGTAGAAGACACTTCATTCCTTTTATCGGAAGACCCTAGAGAAGTATGATGGAATCATCTATGACATGGAGACAAAGAGCTAGCTAGAGGAGATGGTGATAGGCTCCACCTTGATCCGGGTTCCGGTGGAGTACTGGGTTCCTCTGGCTGCGAGCCAGATGTGGGGAGTGGCGAGTCAGTGGTGGACACTCTATCATAGGGAGAAGGGGGAGACAAAGGTTACGTGGGAACCTTAAAAACCAGTTCCCGGACTGAGTACAGTACAATGGAGGTGGACCAATACAACAACCGCCTCAGCCACATCAGTTTTCAGCCAGGACCTTGTAGCAGCAGTAGCAGGGGAAGCGAGCTCCCGCTCCTCGAAGGTAAAATTTTGCAGGAGGAGGAAAACCTCAGGGCTCTCCTTAGGGACCTCAACCAGGGCATGGTCGGGGAGGTGGCCGACAGCCGAGAGGAAACAGAGTTGGGTGTGGGGAGTTGTATGCCGTAGAGGCAGCAGTTTCAGCAGGGATAGAAGTCGTTCGAGGTAAAATCAGCTTATTTAATAACCTTGCCTATGACTTGTTGGATTCAGGAGCTTCACACTCCTTTTTTGTGCCCAGTCAAACCTATTCCTTGGGGCTAGATATGAAGACACTTTTCTTTACCACTAGTTTTGTGTACACCAGTCAGAGGTCAGACCAGCTTGTCTCATGTTTTTCAGGGATGTAGATTGATGATGGGGCCACACCAATACAGTAGAGATCTCCTTTTACTGCAAATGTAGCCATATGATGTCATTTTAGGCATCGAATGGTGGTTCGTGGTGTGTACCGTCATCGATTGTTTCTGAAGAAGGGTTTTGTTTTCAGGTGTGGGTGGCCGACGTGTGACTTTCAACAGTTTGTGGGGTTTCTAGGAGGGCAGCCAGTAAGGGGAGTCCTTTCATTCCAAGTTAGTAAGGATATAAATTGAGTCTGCAGATACGGAAATGGAAGAATTCACTGAGATCGTCAGTGAGTTTATGGACGTCTTCCCCGAAGAGTTGGTGACTCTACCCCCTCGACGATACATTGAGTTCAGAATACACTTAAAACCTGGTACTTGTCCTATTTCAATTTCCCCCTATCAGATGTCACCATCGGTGCTACGGGGGATACAGATTCAGATTGACGGTCTGATGAAGAAGGGGCTTGTTCGACCGAGTGCATCACCATGGTGTGCTCTAGTATTATTTGCAAAAATGGATAATGGAGGTCTAAGGCTGTGTATAGACTACCAGAGACTGAACCAGGTAACTATCAAGAACCGTTACACCCGCCTGAGCATAGACGATCTCATTGACCAGCTGAGGGGAGAAGGTTGGTTGTCTAAGATCAATCTGTTGTCTGGATATCACCAGTTGAGGGTAATAGAGGGTGACATCTCGATGACTGCCTTCTGGTGCAGATATGGGAACTTTGTGTTTGTGTTCATGTCGTCCAGTGTCACAATTGCACCGGCCATGTTCATGAGACTCATGAACTCTGTATTTCGTGAATACTTAGAACATTTCATAGTCGTCTTCATCAAATAAAACCAGATATACTCATGATCATAGGAGGATCATGCTGGGCACTTGAGAACGGTTTTCGAAGTCATCGGACAACACCAACATTATGGGAAGTTGTCCAAATGCATGTTATGGACATGAGAATTATGCTTACATGGACACATGGTGTCCGAGTACGTAATAGAGGAGGACCCATCAATGTACGAGAAGATTTTTTCTTAGGTAGCGCCCAAGAACGTGGCATAAGTTTGTAGTTTCCTTGGACTAGCAGGCTACTACCGGAGGTTCGTGCCCAACTTCTCCCGAGTTGTAGCACCATTGATAGCCTTTCAAAAGAAGGATTGAGATTTTGTGTGGGATGAGAAGTGTGGGGCAGCCTTCAGTTGTCTAAAGGGAATGTTGGTTAGTTCCCTAGTGCTGAGATTACCAGAGGAGGGTGTAATGTTTGAAATATTCGGTGATGCCTCAGGCCATGGCATGGGGTGCGTGCTGATGCAACAGAAAGGGGTGATCTCGTATGGGTCTGGGTAGTAACATCCTCATGAACATAACTATGCAAACCACGATCTAGATATTGTGGCAGTTGTGTTCCCACTGATGTTGTGACGGCATTACCTCATCGGGGAGCGCTTCGTGGTCTTCACGGATCACAAGAGTTTGAAGTAAATCTTCTCCTATTGTGACCTAAATTTGCGGCAGTGAAGGTGGATAGAGTTCCTCCATGACTACAACTTCAAAATCTCCTAAAACTATGGAAAATTAAATGTAGTGTATGATGCTTTGAGGATGAGGAAGGATTCAGTTCTAATGATGGAAAATATCTAGAAGGCGATGGAAGAATTGGTCGCACTACACCTCGATGTATGGGAAGATGGTT
Organism: Viscum album; assembly: GCA_963277665.1. Classification (NCBI taxonomy): domain Eukaryota; kingdom Viridiplantae; phylum Streptophyta; class Magnoliopsida; order Santalales; family Viscaceae; genus Viscum; species Viscum album. The sequence continues at coordinate 1,037,060,898 of OY728140.1, read as the reverse complement.
GTAGAGGTTTTCGGTTTTAGATGATAGTGCAGTCCTCCCTACTACAGAATGTGGAGGAGTCTTAGTGGGGAGACACATAGAGTGAAGTGACGCGTGATCAGGCTAGCCAGGAAAATGCACCAGAAGGATGGTTGGAGGATGGTCTGAATCAGAAGCTTTTCCAGGAGAATTTGTTTTTTCATGAGGCAATGCGTGTGGGAGTTATTGGTGAGTTTCACAACTGACCCCTGGAAGTACACCCGAAAGCTTCCAAGATGTACCAGGGATTGACATGGCAGTTCTGGTGGCCCAGGGTGAAACGAGCAGTAGCAGAGTTCTTAGAAAAGTGCCTTGTGTGTCAGTAGGTGAAGGCTGAACACCGCATCCCAGGAGGTCTTTTACAACCTTTATATTTCCCTGAGTGAAAGTGGGATGACATCTCAACGGATTTTGACACGAGGCTGCCCAATATTCCAGGGGGTTACGATTGCATCTTGGTAGTAGTGGACCGACTGATGAAATCAACCGACATTCTAATAGTCAAAGATTCAAGTACATTCCAGGCCCTAGCTCGGATGTACATGAATGAGGTGGTGCGGTTTCACGGAGTTCTGAGATCTACAATCTCTGACCGGGATACTGGGTTCACCTCACGGGTCTGGAGAGGATTGCAACATGCTTTTGGCACATGGATGTGCCTCAACACTGCTCTCCACCCCCAGACAGATGGGCAGACAGAGCGCAGTATCCACACTTTGGAATATATGCTACGATCATGTGTTTTGGGCCTCAGAGGATCATTGGTACAACACTAGCCTCTGATATATTTCTCTTACAACAATAGCTATCACTCTACCATTGTAATGGCTCCTTTAAAAGCTTTGTACGGGAGGCTGTGCCACTCAACCATATCCTGGACAGAGGTCAGAGAAGTGTATGTTCGTGGCACAGAGGTGGTGCAGAGCACGATGGAGATGGATAAGCTTATACGAGAAAGGATAAAGACATATCAGGACCAACAGAAGTCATACGCCGATAATAGGAGGATACCCTTGGAGTTTAAAGTCGGGGACCATGTATTATTGAAGGTCTCTCCTCGTCGTGGGAAGTGACGATTCAGAAAGGGAAGGAAGCATTCTCAAAGGTTCGTCGGGACCTTCGAGGTGTTGCGGCGGGTCAGCGAGGTGTCTTATAAACTAGCTTTGCCGCCATCACGACATAGGGTGCATGATGGCTTCCATGTGTCTCAGCTCGGTCGGTACATGCACGACAATTCACACATCCTCGACTGGGGAGATCTAGATATCGGGGATGATTCAACATTCATGGATAAACCCATGATGATCGAAGGTCGTGAAGAGAAGGTGCTTCATGGATGAACCATTCCTTTGGTTCAGGTGCTATGGAGGCATGGTGGGCTTGATGAGAGTACCTAGGAATGGGATGCACAAATGCTTGCCCAGTAACCAGAGTTGTTTAAGCTTTTATCCTATTTTTTTCGTACCTATTTTCGATGTAATGCTTGAACTGGTTAACAATGAAATTTTGGGAGGGGAGGACATGATCCCTAGTTAAGATGCATTACTGTGGATGCGCCTAAACCTGTACGGGCGAGTCAGTGCCACCCAAAGCAGAAAATATCATTACATGGAGGAAGGAAAACCCCTCACCCACTTGACCATATTGTTTAATCTTTTGCATTACATGGTTGCATGGGGGTGCAGAGTAGTATGTTTGTGATTGTTCATGAGATAGGTGAGGAAGGGGAAGTTCCATGGTAACAAGGACGTTTTCTCATGAGAGGTATCTTTTGAGGGAGAGTTGATCAGATCCCTCTGCTTTCATTAGGTGGGTTTTGGATTCTCACGGATGAGAATGTTTTGAGAGGTATCTAATGTAATGGCCCAGAACTCTCCAGTCCATTACAATGTGAAAATGCGGTGTTAGAGGCTTTCTGGAAGGTCAAGGTGACTTTGGGGTGTTTTTGGGTGGACTTTTAAGTAAGTCTAAAGGGTAGTAGCTTTCCCACGGGCTGCACAAGGTTTTTCTAATCCGTGCGGCCAAACAGTGTGAGGTTTGTGTTAGAGGCAGTGGCTAATTCACAGTTTGTGCACAATTTGGCTAACCGTGTGGAATAACCGTGCGAGGAGTTTTTGGAAAGGCAGTAGCTAACTCACGGTTAGCACACAGTTTGTCAAACCGTGTGGACTAACAAAGAGGGCACTTAATCATAGATCCTAAAACTGTGGATTGAACTCATTTTGACTCTAAATAGCTCGTTTTAGCCTTTAAGTGGCAATAACTTGGGATTACCCTTCCTTGAGGATAAGATAACCTCTCTAAAGAGTTTTAGAAGTGATCTGAAGGCTTATCTAGTAGAATCGAATCCGTTTTCTTGATGTATGTGATCTTTCTTGATCATACTTGTTCAGTTTCTTAGATCCAGTTGAATATACTACTTCTCTTCCCTCGGTTTCATATATCTATGTACATTATGGGTAGATATGAGTGTGTGGATGACAATTATGGTGATATATGGTCTTAATCTTTTTAGGAGGAGTGATCTAAGGAGGGTTTTGGAGAATCGAACCAGGTTTCTTGAGTGTTCTTCGACCGTCGTGGTTTTGTCAAAATCATTTGAGTTATGAATCTTACCTATTTCTCTCTCTCTTTTGTGCATTATGTGGGGTAGGTATCTTCTTGTTTTTTTTGAGATACGGTTGAACCAGTAAATATGATAATAACTAGTTAAATAATGTGTTCGGGGGAATTTTTTTGATATTGTTGTTTTATTTCCATCAATGCTTATCCTTTGATTATTTTGTGAATTGAATAGGCTTATGACTACTAAAAATCTCGGTCGTTTGGGGCCTTTTCTCTAGTTATTAAATTTTTTCCTATTTTTCTGGATTTTTTTGTGGATGGAATTTCATAGAATGTGGAAATTGGTTCATTATGAAAAGTTGGACAATTAAATAAATACCTGGAACCCTTGTATAATCACCCAGGTTAAACTAAATTAAATAATGATTTTGTGGGTGCTGGTCTGATTTTAAATATGTGAAGGGGTGTTTCGTGGGTTTTTGTGGAACGAGTGAGTAGTGGGGCTATGATTGGCTTGGTTGTGGGTTGGAGTGTATGATATAGCAGTGATGGGTAGTGGATCTATGGAAAATAGTATCAAAGGAATGATGACGTGGTACGGGTTTTGTTTCTAATGTGTTTTTAGTTATGGTGGATGGCAGCATGGCTGCAGGGATGGGTTGTGCATATGAATAAAAAGAAGAAGAGTTAGATAATGAATTGTGGGACATGATAGTTGATTAAATTAGAAAAATCAATAGAATTGATTGGATAATAAATGAAAATGGTGTTGTGTTGCTTCTATTTTCCGTAACATTATTTTTGGTTGGAAGAGATATGTTTTATTAACTTTTGATCTGGTTTGGTTGTTGTTACTTGCTCGGTAGTTAAATAAGTGATAAACTAAATCTGTTGAAATATGAAAATCTTAATGGGATTTGGGGCTATTTATTGTGTGCATACTTTCGAGGTAGCAGTGCTGAGGCATGTGATCAGATATTTTGTGTATAAGCCTTAGGATGGGCTGAGTGGATGATATAATTATATATATCTGTACGTTTTATGTTTCTTTACGCACCCCACCCATGTTGATCACTATCTTCCAAAAACCTACGGGATGGGGGGGATTCCAAACATCCAAAGGATTGCTGGTTACTATTCTTCCGTGTGCTCCCTCTTCTTGGTTCTATGGCCCATGATCTTTTGAGCAGGTTATGACAGATATTTCCCAACGGTCTTCGGGATGAGGATGTGATGTGTTCCCAAGAGTCTTCAGTGTGAGGATGTGATGTGGTCCCGCGGTGTCTTCGGGATGATATGTGGTTATGGCCGAGGATTGAGTGTCGGTGGGATACAATGATGGCCAATTATTGAGTGCATGCGGGATACTATGATGGCTAAGGATTGAGTGCCGGTTGAATACTATGACCTTCGTATGGCCAGGTTGCGGCACTACCTCGAGCATTGTATGGCCAGGTTGCGACACTAACTCATTATGAGGGGGAAGCACTAGAGCATTAGGGGAGAGTTCTTGAGCAGTATTCAGTGGGAAGGTGGTGCGGGGTACCCATACTTTGATAATATTACTATTATACTCTATTGACTTGTGATATTTGGAGAGTGTGGCTGGTAATTTTGGGTGGAGAGATTACTTTCTAGGCTCTGGTTCCTTCTATTTTCTCACGTGGCATTAGGATGTTTCCCCACCTATACACGAGAGCTTTAGGTTTTCCTATTGATTATACTTGTATGATCACCATAAGTTTACTTTTAGGTTTTTAGGAGGACTTTAGGGACCGTGCGAGACCTTTCTAGTTGGGCATTGATGTTTCGTTGGTTGTAGTTTTTTCTTTGTTTTGGTATCATACTTTGGAGATTTTCTTGTACTTGTACTTTTGTTTTAATTTTTATAAAACACGCATATGGGTAGGTTTTGGGTTTATTTTCATTTACATGATCCTTTTACTTTTAATGTTTGACTCATATTATTACCAATCTTAAATAATAAATAGGGTAATGCCTCCCGTATTTGTTAAAACCCATACCCTTGGTGCTAGTCGCTACTATGGGGCCTACTAGAGGAGGGACTCAGTGTTATTATCTCTCTTTCACCATTTCCAGCTTAGGAGGGGCATCTATATTGGGAGGGGGTCATGACAGGTTATCAAATAATTGGTTCTATAGGAGGAATATCTTAATTTGACCTCACAATATAACCAATTATCACCTCACAATTAACGTAATAAATTTATTCAGGGGATCCCGTACATTTTAAATCCCATATTCTAGTAATGGTTCTCAATATAATTATCTAATATCTTTAAATCCAAATAATCCATCTAAATAGAGAATACATTATACTCCATCCCATAAATATAATTCTCACAAAAAATAAATATTATCACTAGAAATTTTAAAATGATTTTTTATGGCATATATTTATTCACATATTTAGTTACCAGGTATAAATTACATATCCAAATTTGAGGTGAGAGAATAAAATTCACATGAATATAAAATAAATAAATAATAAAAATATAAAATAAAACTTATCTGACTTCTAACTTCAACTCATGAAATAACCCTTTTAACTTTATACATTAATCAAATAATAAAAATCAATTCACATCCCATTAATATAATAACAATAAACAAGGAATAACACAAAGTGTTTCACCAATTCAATCATCATGATACATCATTTTAAGTGTATCCAACCAGGTCTTTATAATTATCATTGGATTCTATTTTATAACATCATTATTTTTGTATATCCCACGAATGATTTTTATTGTGTTCCAAAAATGGCCATAACTTTATCGGTGGGTCCATGTTAGAAAATATCCTACAAAAATAAAAACGAGAATAAAACCCCCAATTTAAAATAATTTTTTAATAGTGTCTCATAGGAATTTTCACATGTATTTCTCATATAAAAAATATCATTCTAAATGAATTTAACTAACATAACTAAAAAGTATGTTTTAAAAGCATAGAAACCATTTAAAACATTTTACAAACCCTTCTTGAGAACCACATATTTTTAATCCTTGAAAAGAAATAAATTTAATGAAATTTAAAATGTAAAAAATATTATAAATAAATAAATATAATAAAATACTTATATAAATAAAGTATAAACCACATTCTATTAATGTAGGATCTATATCCTCATAGGTAAAAACATGTATATGACCTAAAATGTCATGGTGATGTCACAATATCTCTCTTAATTCTCTCTCGATAACATGGGATAAATTAGAGAACAGATATAATTCTCCCTCTATGTGTTGAAAATATAATTAGAACATAATTTTATAATATAATATCACAAAATAGTTTTTTAATTAACATAAATTCATAATGGATCCCATGTAACTTATTCAAATAATATTAATTTACATTAATTTTATTTAATAGTGTATGGATCTATAGTTGATTGGTTCTCACCACTGGCTTGCACATCCAAGTGACCAGGTTTTGATTCATGGAAGCCCCTCAAGGTGATTTATTGTTAATGATGCAGGAAGGTGGTGATGTAGAATAATAGTGAAACAAGATGATGCAGGAATGTTGATAAAAGTAAGATGATTCAGGCTAAGAGTGCAGCCAGTTCCACACAATTTCAACATAGGACCATTGTTCCATGTAATGGTATTTTAATTTCCCCAGGCCTTATGACCTCTCATTGTAAAATATTGTCTTTTTGGATATGTAATCCTTTGAGGGTATGGATTATCCTTATAACCCATGAGTGTGTGTATGTTTTTTTATAATTTTACCCACAATAATATATCTTCTATGGTTTCTTAAAATAATGAACAATATATTTTTAGTGATATATAGATATATTATTTCAACCACTAAATCTTCTCATGGTGTCCCAAAAAAATTCTAAAAGCTCAAACAATAAAACCATTTATGTTTATTCGATTAAATAACTTGTATTAAGATATCAAAAAATTGAAAAATTGTTAAATAATATTGTGATAAATTTCATCTCACTTATTCTATTCTTGTATAAATTGTTATTGAATTATGATTCATAAAACATGAATATCCTTAAAAAACAAACCCAAAATGATATTATTAAAAACATTGTATCAACTTAATATAATGAAATTTTGGATATACTAAATGTGTTACCCACTAAGACCATACTCGATTCTAGTAATTGTAACCCTTAGTACAGTATTTGTATCTTTTAAAACATTATATCCTTTCTACACATAATGATAATTCAAATAAATATCAATAAAAATATTCCTTTCAATGTTACTGAGCAATATGATCCCTTTTTCAACTGATATCACATCAAGTATAATGAATAAATTTTTTATTGATTGCAACACATTATTTATCATTATTTCAAAAAAAATGTCTTATAATCACTATAACCATGTAAGTTTTCGGAAACATTCATATTAACAAATGGGATTGGTATATTATCTTCCATCACATAGATGTGAAATTTATATCCTTATTATTAAATTAATGAAAAACCATACATGGTGTATATGCCATAACATTCTTCACCAGGTTAAAATGTGTCATGGTTTCCATCATGCATCTAAGTTTAAAATTCATGGTATTTATAAATAATGATTTCAGTTATATGTACGCACAAACATTCTCATTTAAAGATACTTAAAATTATTCCTAAAAAATATAAAGTTAATTTTATTTGGGTTTTAAGCATTATTCCCCATATTGGAGTTCACCATTCGAATCCTTACTTAGAGGAATCCTGAATATATTCTGAGCCTCAGATACAAGATAATCATACATCTTTTATATAATGTAAAAATTACATGTCAAAAATATATGAAATAGTTTTGGAATATTAACTTAATATCACAAGGTTCTCATTATAACAAGAAACAACTATTATCTATTTATAAGATAAATAATATTTGGAAATAATCATGTATTTTATATAGAATAAATAAAATTTAGTGATATGAATAAAAAAATAATATAAAACATTGTGAATGCTATGTTTTGATAAAATATATAAAAATTTTAGTTCCAACATACCAAATCAAACATACACTCTCTTCTACTAGATATCACTACTACTAATCATAAGCAGTTATCCTTCACCGGATAGTCAAGATTCAACAGATTTATAAATGTATTCAACTGTTCTATGTCCTTATGTATTTTTGTTATTATAAATTGTATGAAATATTATCTTTTGATTAATTATCTTAATAGATTATATATCCAAATTATATCTAAAATATATAAAATATATACATTTCCTCAAAATAAGAATATAATCTCCTCCATAAAGATCAAAAATTACATTTTTACAACATTATTACCTTATGTTAGAATTAAATATTACCTAATGAAGCTCTCTAAAATTTAATATCATATAAAATTGTATACATGATAAATATGATCAGTTAATACAAAGGGGTTTTACCAATTCTTCAATTTTCAACCTAACTTTGAGGATATATTATCTTAGATATATTTATGGAAACATACATAAGAAAAAAAACTCACCTTATTTTTTATTTTATTTTCAATACCATATCCATTTTTGTGCTATTAATTTGTTTGTTTATCCTCTTAGATCAATTGATGTGGATCATGATCATTATAATGTAAAATATTTCACTTAATTTTTTCATTTTGAAACATTCCTTTAACAATTCATTTACATTGAATAATACATATATCTAGTTTTTATTAAAAATATTTCATCAAAAATATTAGTTATAAAAAATCAATACTCATACTAACCACATATAAATATAGTAATCACATTCATTTTTAAATAAAATAAATTCTCTTAATTATTAAAAAATTAAAATTTAATGATTATGATACCATGAAAATATATAATTTTATTAAGTGGGGGAGAATATCATGGTAGATTTAAGGGTGTCTAAAATAGTAAAGGTTAAGGGCATTTCAATGAATAATTTTATAACCTTTTTTGGAAGGTAACATTATCTATAATATATTTTGAGTGTTTTATCTTGTTTAACATTAACTTTTATGTTGAGAGTTGACTTTTTTCCCTCAAACCACGTTTAATGAATCATCAAATCTAGAAACTGGATCTTTGACATTATATGAGGATATAATTAATTGACAACTATATAAGAGAGAAGCCCAATAAAAAACCAAAATTCACAACCAAATATAATTCAATAAAAGATATGTAGAGGTCATATATTTATCAATTATGATCCCATTTATAATAGAACATTCATCTAAGATGATTTAATTCTACTCCCCAAAGAGGGAACTGAATTTCATCAAATTTATCCCCAAGCATCTGGAATGAGAACCTCTCCATGCCTGAAGGTAGTTGCCTAAGTGTAAAATAGATTAAGTATGTATCTTGAAATTGAATCATTCCAAAAATATATTTCCCTTGTATAGTATATACAATTCATGTATTCCTCCTATGAAAATTAATGTTATGGTTCAACAAACTCAAGGACGTATTACTCATTATACATTATGAAAAAAAATCTATATGAATAAATTAACTTTTTATTTCAAGTGGGAAGTACTACCCTGAGAACCCAGGTTCCTGGGAACATTCTATACATCCCAAATTACTCTATGACTAGAAAAAAACACATATAGAGATCACTATTTTCTGGAAATAATGTCCATATTTTGTAACCATATGTCCAAGAAGTACTAAAGTGAAATAAACTAAATGGAAAATCTTAAGAAAAAACTTAGGAAATTTAAGATGAAACTTGTTCTATACCAATCTAGAAAAATGCGATACATTGAATCCATTTTAGATTTATTATAATATAAGAATTTTGAGTCTAGATCGATTCCATTACATTGTATTGTATATTAATTATTGATAGATTCATGTAGAACACACCATAATATTTAGATTACTTTATCATGTATGTTTTTAAACTAAAAGGACTTACCTATATTACTAGGCCACGAAAGACATGAATGAGAATATGATATTCTAATATATAGAACAATCATGAACTATATGGTGTAACAAATAGTTTTGGGTATCATAAACAATCCTGCTACTTGATTTAATTGGATTCTAATCTTCATCTAGTATATAATTGTTGATCCCCATGTTCTCCATTCCCTCATAAATCCTTATTCTATAATACAAGAACCATAAAAAAATGATTAAGGATATGAGTTTTAAATCCTCTAAGGAGGTGTTATCATTTCCTATTATCCATATCAAATTCTAAAGAAAAGTATAAAAGATGAAGTGGAATCTCTTCTAGAGATGAGATCAAACAAAACACATATTACTCAATCCATCACAAATCTTTCTTTATTAGTCCTTTATATGATTCAAAATGATGATAGACCAACCAACACATCCAACAATGATTTAGATTTCATGTACTAATAAATCATTATGATGTTGATACTAATATCTTTGAATATTTTATCTAGGAATGACTATCTCTCCCTGTGGAAATTACCCTATTTGTTAGTTTCTTACATTTATCCATTATGAGTATTTTTTATTTTCATGATGATAGTCTTAAGGAACATTATAACTAAAAACACAATAAATTTAATGGCAGAAAGATAATTGCTAATGAGATAAATCCTTCCTATACGGTATAATAATAATATTTTATAATTTTAAATATGCAATGTGATCAATTCCAAAAGATTTTAAAAATAGTTTATAGGAATCCTTCATGTGGAAAACTATTCTCCAAGATAGATATATGGAATTTTTTCTTTTGAAAGTCCAATTCATATTTCAATAAGTTGTGTCTATATAAGTTAATATTTAGTAGATATATATATATATATATTCTACATCTACTTATACAAATAATTTTTCCACTCCATAAACTTTATGTATTTATATTTTACAGATACTTTTTTATGTATATATCCATGCTATTAAAGAAAAAGATCATCTCAACTACAATAAATGTTATGAGATACCTATAAAACCATATATTTCATTTAAAGGAAGAATGTTTACATTATAATGATATTATTCGAGGTTCATTATAATAAATTCATGTTCTACAATAATGTTAGTATAATAGATATGGTCTTCATGATGAATATCATGGGTTTAATGGAAGAATCCAAATTCCATACCCATTAGAGTGATTGAGAACCATGGTGAGGAGTAGACATGGAAGAATATGTCACAAAACCACTCTAAGACAAAAAAAATCCCCCTGATATTTAAGATCAAATTTCTTTCTATTTTATTACATTCTTCATCCATATCAGTTTTATCCCTTATGTTATTACCAAATGAATTCTGATAGATTTTCCCCGGTCTGACATCGCAGACCTAAATAACACTGAACGGTTCCCTATGGCCTATTAGCCACATTGACTCATGCAAATATCACTAAATTATAAAATCCTCTAACTAGAAGAAAATTCATAGGGTTTGATTGTGTGGAGACTGTTCCCAAATTATCAGAGTGTAGAAAAACATATACCAAATAGAAAATAAATAGAGGAAGTATGTCAACAATGAAAAGGAAAGAGAAGAAGACATTTTAATGACTAGATGCGTAACCCATGCTAGATAAATCAGATATAAAAAACCATGAAAAATAATGCATCTTAATCATATATAGTGGATGAAAATATCATGGGTCTATAAGGATGGAAATCGGGATACAACACAGCATGAAATACATGCTCTACAAGATAAAAAAGGGTAAAAATTTCCAAAAGTCTATCCATGAATCTCATGATCTAGCTCAGTCATTTGGTACCAATCCCCTATTATAGAAATTCTATAAGTCGCAAATCAATAAGAGGATTCTTAAACTTATTTACACCTATAATAGTATAGACTACATGAGATCTATCAGTGACTAAAATAGTGTCTGAGATAAACTCAATAGGATACCACTAAAGAAATCTATAAATATACACTCTTTTTTTATAACAAGGATGTGTAAATTTATAATAATTAAATGTATAAAAAGCATCTATAAATGGGTAATCTCATATTTTTGAAATAACACCATGATATCACTACCTACTTTGGCCCGTGATGATACATTTATGAATAAGTATCAAAGGGGAGAAATTTCTGGAATCACATTTATAATGGATGTCATCTCCAATATCAATGTATTGTATGGGACACCATTCCCAATATCACATTTATATATGGTTTCTTCATTCCCGTGTAGATATAAAAAACAGAAGGGTATTCTGGCCAATTTAATTGTAGTAAGGTTTGTAATTCCCATTTAATACAATTATTGAACACCATCAGGCCCATTTGATATGAAGTATATGGGATGCCATAACCATTCATTTATAACGTAAATTCCATGACCTAAAACACCGAGGTATGACCCATGACTACCCCATACCCACCTCCAATAGGATAGGGGCTAGCAGCTAGAGCTGAGTAATGATATCCCATAAATTGGAGGCATTATCCGAAATTGCATGTGTACATGCACACATCTACAGTCGCAAACAAATATGAAAAGTAAAAAACGACTAAAACAAATCATGAATACATGTAATATTACACTACATAGTATGAATATAATGTAATGAAATAAAAAAAGGGTTTAAATAAATTTCGAACCAAAAAAACTGCAATGAGTACAACCTCTTCCAAGCATGATGACAAAATCTAATGCAATCTCTCGGTAAACACCTCACTCCGACAAAATACATCAATTATCCACCCACTCCCTTTCCTCACAGGACACCACCAAAAGGGTCTTCATTTTTATAAGATGCTACATCTATGGGAAATTATCATGTAGGGGTGAGTATACAAATACCCAGTAAGACACCCTGAAAAAAGTAAACATGAATCACCAATTATACTCTACACAATACAATATAACATTTAGATGAATAATAGATATACCTATATATACTCAATAAAGAAACCACACTACTATAAGGCCATATCCAACTACCTTCTCTAGGATTCTGCTGAAATCAATGCATGTTTTGAGATAATCTACTAAGCAAACAATGCTAGCATAAGAGAAACTCAATGAAGAGGTCTAGAACATTGGTCCCTGATATTGAAATATCATCAATCTAATAAGACCCTAATAAAAATATAGGGTGTCATACAAAACACCAATGGGGGACACAACAAACCATATATAGATAAACCAACTTTGTATGATTTCACATGTCAACAATAACACAAAACCTACGGATACAACCATCTAGAAGGAGGATCTATCCCATGCTTAGGGAGGCCAAGTTGATGCCACAAACCCCACCTAGGGAACAAAGATTATTTAGGATCTCACTGTAGTCCCGTGAATTAAAAAAAACTCTTTTTGAGACTCGACCTCAATAGGGGATCACAATCTTATGATGTGGTTATAATCATGAATTATACCCTAAGGGAATAGACCAAGGGAATATGATCAATCTAGACCATTCCAAACTAAGGAAATTTCGGTCTACAAACACTCTTGATGGGGGTAGACGATGTGTACTAGGGTTTACATGGTCAATATAGCTATCCTCAAGTCTCCCCTTGTGAAAAAGCCTCACACAACATGTAATTCTCCAAATAAACGACATGTAAAAGTAGTGATTGGAATGTAGAGACCCAAGGATTCCTTCACATATATATTTAAAATCACCATGTATGGTGGTCATTTCCATCTACTGGTTAGTGTAAACCTATCTATGTCCATGTCCATTTATATGGTTTTCCCTCCAGCAGTGTATTTTTTATAATTTATTTGTACTTATGAAATACACATTGTGTTGTTCGAAATATTTTAGATCTACTGGGATATCTTCTTCCTTATATTATGCTTCTCTAATGCTACCACTCTTCCTCTAACAATCCTATAGTGGTTTGACCAAGCCTCTTTTCACTGGATATTAGGATTCCAGGTTCAAATCATCTCATAAAATGATCTATCAAGTAAAAACAATCATCTATCCTCAAACACAGAAATAACGGGATCCACAAATCTATCTATTCCACTCGTGATTGTCCACATATGTCATCGCACATTGATGTCACCAATGATCACATACCACATTTATAGTATTGATTTTTTTGTTTCTATGAATGGTTATTCAATTATTAAATACTTGGTTATTCATCAAACCATTATCCAAAAGAATCCCGTGATAAATGGGAAAATAAGTTGGAAAGGATTAAAAGTCCATTAAAAATCTAGAATAAACCTTTTCCAATGTCCATTTTTCCATGATCAATTTTACAAGAAGATAATGAATGAAGAAGAATAAATTATAATGAATGAACAATAACATAAAATTAATTCAACTAAAGATATGCCAATCAATTCTATTTATGGGATTGATCTGTGTTCATTAGGGGTTAATATACAAGATGGAAATATTAATGAATGACATCCAACTTGGATTTTGGATTGATCATTTAAGAATAATTGTTTTGTGTTTCCATCTTTAACAAGATCTAAGAATTGATTTCATGAAACGTTACACAATCTAAGCATGGTCTGTCATTTTTTACCAGGAAATTTCTCATCCAACGGCTTCTTGATATCCAAGGTTTAGCGAAAAAGCCAGAAAAAAAGAATCCATTGTCAAATACATAAATGAGAAACATTCATTGCATAAAAATTAATAAAATAAATAAATTTATTTATTTATTTTTTTCCTCTGATGATTTTTTCACAAATGGCCCCTGCCGACAATGTTTGCATCATGAATAGGGTAAACCGTATTTTGTAAACTCAATGATGGCCTTATATTTCTAATCTGGTCCCCCATTCAGAAGTTATCATACCTTTCTACAATACTGTGTCTGTGCTCTTTTTAATATATTTAGTATATTTTATTTATTTATTTTGGGCACACCAATCCTTGGAATCACATACTATCTCAGTGCCTATTCTCAAAAATAATCAATCTAACATAAAAAAATAATACAAGGAAAAACTAAATCACTATATTCTACACACCTTAGTGATTTTCACCATGAAAAGGGAAAAACCAACTCCAAAAGATGATGGTACTGATCTTGAATTTGGGTCTCCCTCTCCCAGTTTCTCTCATGAGGATTCAACTACTTCCACCAGACACGCACAAGGGGAATTGATCACCCACGAGGGATCCTCTCTTCCCAATCATTATTTGATAAATGATAATCTGAAAAGATATATCCATAATTCATATCCAATTCACCTCAGTCGATAATATGCGACGGTTCATGTGTGTACCTCCTCACATGAGACATGTGGATGATTTTGTCTACCTATACCAGCTGTAGAATTATATAAAAGTAGTACGCCAACTCTCCAAATCCATGTTGAATCTGAAAATAAATAATAAATCTTGGAGATAACTTTCCGTTGTGGACAAATATCCTCAATCCACATTGATGGGAGACTCTCCTAAATACATTTTCTCCCTACTCAAACTACAATGGTTTTCATCCTCATTCTACATAAGACTTCTGAAGGCTATGTGCATTCCTCATCCACACCTAGATGATCTGAACCTTCTCTATAGTATCTCCAACCAACTGCATTCCCATGAGTATCGACCCTCAAAGATTAGTCCAAAAAATGGTGACCTATAGTTTCACCCATAAAAAGCCTCGAATGGAGCCATACCAATGGTGGAATTCTAGTTTTTGTTGTATGAAAACTCCACCATGGGCAGGTTATCCAAAAAATTACAGCCAATGTTCATCATGGAAGATAATAAAATGTACTCCAATATGATAATGGTTAGCCATATATTTCTATCAGAATTTTGGTGAAACATAGTGCTCAAGGGTAACTGATCCCCAAAGGCCTCTTATAATCACATCCATAATCGAGATGTGAAGTGATCATCATGATTTGAGATGGTCTTCAAGGTAACTCTTTGGATTCTGACTATCTCCTGCACATAGAGGCATCCTATGCTCTCTACTGAACTCTTCTGTCATATATCTAGAAAGTGGGCCAAAATGGTGATTCATTCTATGACCAACTATATTTTTTCATGTCCCTTGGAAGTACATGGTAAACACATCATGAATTCCATGGAAATACCATCCTACTTACACTATGAATCATTAAGTGATTGAGGAAAACTTGTAGAAATATATTGATCTATCTTCACCAATTTCCATATAAGGTATTGAGAGAAAAACATTGAAACTCTCTTATGCATACATGGACACCAGATCTAACATCATAGGTCATTGTATATATCTTCCCCAACTATATATACCTCTAATGGGGATGTATTAAACTCCAACAATACCTCATCCGAAAACGTCAAAGGTGACATCGTCTGCCCTTTAGAAAGTATAGCATTATCACTACCTATAGAATATGAATTAGGAGAATGTCTAGTGGATATATTTATACATAAGGTCTCACAGTCTGTATCTCCATGATGAGAATGTATAACAAAATGATAATTTGGTGGGGTAACAAACATTGAAAGAAGATATAAAGCACAATAATTTTCCCACTAAGAACAAATACAAGGATGCTAACTACTCCAACATCTCAACCAAAAACTGAGATAAATATATCTTAATAAGATCATTGATCACCACATTCTCCTTCCTAGGATTATATACAATATAAAATTCATAGTCCTGAAATAAATCTAGCAATTGCCTCTATCTCTGCCTCTGCGGTCCCTCGACTGTCTCATGATCAGTTGTGCGATGGGTTGGACAATCCCAAGATAGATAACCCCAACCGTCATAGGAGAAACAAAACATCACTTTTAATGATTTGAGCTACCCTAAGTGAAAAAAACTACTATCCCTATGTCCTCAGCTCACCTATTGAAGCATCCGATATGCTTTGATCCTAGAGACAACCATCTTATTCCACCTTCCAAGGTCAGAACTACTGGTTTCCCACTACTAGATCCCATTGTCTGTTTCTGGTCTCCCAAAATGATATCCACTAAAAATGAATACTCAAGTACACTATAATAGGTGGGGATGAAAATGGATACTGCTAAAGATGTGATGACCCAACATAAGTCTACTCAAAGGTCCACTATGTGAAGAACTGAATTCATACAATATCGAAGGAGTAATGTGAGAGACTGGTAAACCACACTGAGTAATCCTCCATGATCTACATTCCCATTTCCAGATATAGAATCTTATATATGTGTACTGATCGCAACATTTCTGGATATAACTCCTCTACAAAGAGAAACTAAAAATATGTCTAGGAGAGAGTTGTCTCATCATGTGACTGAGTCACTAAGCTCCATTATTTCCCAGTATAGCCCTAATTAAGCCACCCCATGAAGACTTCAATTTGTTCTATAGGCTTCCTCACATTTATAGAAATGCTAGTTACTTCAACTTTCTAGTCCTTAGCTACCTAGGGTTCTGGTTCATCCCACAACCTATAAGGCCACTTCCTCTAATACTCGTTCCACACACTCAAACGTTGTAAATCCTTAGATAGTTCTTCCAACACTAGTTTCTTATCAACGTGTGGTGGCATAGCTAGTAAACCAACCTGACCTTCTATCTCATATGTAGGCCCTTGTACAATACCTCATCCCTAGGTAGATCATCCTCATGATCACAAAGTTGAATCTTGTATTTCGGTCTAAATAGTGGTATCCTTACATTAAACATGATGTACCATGGTCAAAATTGTATTTCCAGGGAGCTGAAGGAAGAATGAAAAGCATAACAGAACCATTTCTATATGATTAATGTACCAAAAACTTTCCCCCCATCAGTGTTTAAATGTACCGAATCCAATGAAATGTAATCAGAGACCTGGTGTATAGATACATCGGCCACCACACAAACACTAGTGTCCCTAATCTGATATCTGAACTCTAAACACTAAAAAATATTACCCCAAATCAATATCACTTAATTTAGTCCTAATGTAGAAACATCTACTTTCATACCAATCTATCTCGACCCGAGCCACTAAGGTCAGACCCATGACTACCCCAATCCCACCTCCAATATACCTAGGGCTGGTGACCAACATAGATTATCCATATCACACAAAATAGAGGCGTTATACTAAATTCTAGTACACACTCACACATCTCTAAGACAAAAAAAAGTTGAAATGTAAAAAAGTTGGAAAAATATAATGTATACATCTAATATATCAATATAGTGTACGACAGTAATGTACTGAAAGTAAAAAAATGGTCCAAATAGAATCCTAACAAAAAATTGTAATGTGTCCAATCACTTTAAAGGGAATGGAATAAAGTAAAATACAATATTATAGAAAACACGTCAATCTACAATCTTCAATCATGCTCCACCCACTCCCTATTTTCCAAGGACACCATCAAAGGGTCCATTGTTTTCATAATGCATGACATGTTGGGGAAAATCAATACCAAGGAGTGTATAATAGTACACAGTAAGACATCCTGAAAAAAAAAACATGAAGCACCATATATTTTGATCTGAATATAAAATAAATAATTATTGTATAACATAAAAACACATATATACTCATGAAATACACCATGCCACCAGGAAGTCATATTCGACTGCAAGCTAGAGGATTCTACCCAATGAAATTCAGGTTTTTGGAGAATCCAAACCACAAACCATGATATCATTAGAGACACTCAAAAATTTAATTTAGATCATTGAGGAGTAGTCAAGAAATATCAATTGTCTATGAATACGTAGAAACGTAGATAGGGTTTATGCCTAGAACTTTTGTGGGATACCACAAACCCAAACCAGATCAACCTATTGCACAGGGGATCATATGTCAATGATAGCACAAACCCTACCAATGTGGCATTCTATATTGAGAATTGACACCCATCACAGGGAGTTCAGGATAATTACACAAAACCCACATTGGTAAAAATAGATGATAGTGGATAGCATTGCAGTCTCATAGATGGACACCATAACTCTCTCCAAGACCCAACCTCAAGAGGGGATCACAATCATGTGATTTCAATGTAATGTCACAATGCAGCCTTTATTTAATTCACCAAGGGAACATACTATACCAAGACTTGTCCAAAGTAAAAAAATAAAGAGATAAAAATACTGTTGATGGAGGTACTGTAATTCCCTGAGATTTTATGAGAAATATTATTTTTAATTACTTTGATGTCTTGTGTTGTATGCCACACCAAAATTAGCTTGTGCTATACAAAACATCTTATTTGCTTTTATTATATGCAAACACTATTCTAGGCTTGTGTTGCATGCTAGAACAAAATTCCTTGATAACATGTGTTCTACGCAATACTGAGTTTCACTAAACGAGATATTATTATAATATTATTATGAACTAACCGTCATGAATAGTAATACCCACTTTTTGAAATTTTATAAATTTTATCTTTAAAAATGGACTTCATTTTTGGATTCGGAGTATCGAAATTATCCTTTGCTGAATTGTTGGTATTTTTCTGAAAACATTCAATTTTTTATGAATAGTGAAAACATTATGTTACTATTTAAAAACTGACTTTTTATTTAAATAATTAGTTATTTTATTTAAATTAATTCTTGGTCAAAATTGAGAAATAATACCTATATAAGTTAAATGTAATTAATTGGAGTAATTTTTTAATAATTTTAGATATATAAAAATTTTATTGAACTTTTCACCGTCTTTTACCCACCTCCTAGGTGAATTTTCAAATTTACATTAAACTTAATTTTACAGCTTCTGTGAGTGGAATTTCAAAACTACGAGATACATGGCTGATATTAGTAATTAAAATGTGGTTCAATGAGTTGAAAATAATTTTTTGAATAGTAACTTTTTACTTTTATTTATCACGGTTAAAAGTAAATAGGATAATTAAGGGTAAAAATGATATTATTATTATCCTAAAACATGTCCAAAATCTATTGGATAAGTGTAATTCGCCCAAACACAACCTTAGGAATAATATACTTCCCTTTAGGTCCACTTGGATTAAATTGGGACATTTATTATTATTTTATTTAAAGAAGAGTTAAAATAGCTAAAATCAAAGTTTAATAACTAAAACATCATTAATATACAGTTATACATAAGATAAATTATACTATAAATATTCATTATAATGATAAAAATATTTCTTACATAATGGTATTTTATTTATATTTCTTATACATTAAATAAGTTAATTTATTTATGACACAATGATGATGTAGTAATTACCATATTAATGAAATATTAATATAATTTATGTTATAAATACCAAAATAAATGTAATTTGAGACTTTTCATGAATTAAAAAAAATCTATAGGTTAATATGACAATTATGTATTGATGAAATTAAATGTTTTTTGAACTAATCATTTTGTTATGAGTTTTACAAAAATCAATTACCAAATAGTGTCAAAATTGACATAAAATAGTTTTTAAAAAATAATTACATTAGTAATTGTTATTCTATACCTAAAAATATATGGTTCAGAAAAATGAATTAGATAAGGTTAGATACATTAATTATGAACAACTTGGGATTATTTTGTCTTGTTATAGTAAGTTTATTAACCATATAGTGTAAAAAAACAAGACGACACAGTAGAAGCTAAATTATTTAACTTAGAGTGAAATCTAAATGATAAGGTAAAAAATTTCACTAAACCTATCTAAAGTATATTGGTTGAGAGGATTGCGACACATACCAACTTTAGGTTTGAAATAAATCAATTTTGAGCTATTATAAACTTAATATGACTTTATTATAAAATAATTGTTTATGTTTTTTCTAAAGTGCCCCTCCCCTCCATTATAAAAGGGCACCTCCTCCCTCTTCTCTTTAGACAATTTTGAGCTTTCAAGCTCAGTAAAAACCTGCCCATTTCCTTTATCAACTTTCCTGGAATCATTATAG
This sequence comes from Viscum album, assembly GCA_963277665.1. Classification (NCBI taxonomy): domain Eukaryota; kingdom Viridiplantae; phylum Streptophyta; class Magnoliopsida; order Santalales; family Viscaceae; genus Viscum; species Viscum album. Next base: position 1,037,040,557 of record OY728140.1, on the reverse strand, counting down.
AGGTTCTGGTTTTCTCAAAAGACCAACTGTAGTGCCTTAAGAGGAAGCTTAAACGAGTTGTGTCGAAGAAGAGGTAATCTCTTCTACCGATTCTTTCAAGTTTCTTTCTTCTTCAACTTCTTCTTCTTTAGTAGTTTAATTATAAATTAATAACATTAGTATCAATAATATAATTAAATGTTATTATAATGATGGAAACATCCCATTCCTCCTTATATCCATCATATGGAAAATGAAATCACTGTGTGTGCGTACGTACGGAATACTGTCTCCACGCCGTGCTGTAATCTATTTTTCCCACACCACCTTACATGGATGGGTATAATGGTGTGAAGAATAACTATATATATTTATTATAAAATCATACTGATTCTTAGATATTATATCATCCACTCCAGTTCAATTCATTAATTATGGGAATGATACCGTTGCTCATTCATACGAACGGATTACCGTCTCCACGACACTATGAGATTCATTCTCCATGTTAACCATTAAAGAATGATTATAAAGTATATATAATGAATAATAATGAAATAAATTATATGATAAAGATACTGGATTTATGTATAAATATAAATATATATATATATATATATTTTTCATCTACTTACTTTCATTCAAGTCAATAATGAAAGGAAAACAATGTTCATGCGTATGTACAGCCTACCCTCTCAATGAATGGTGTGTTTAATTTCATTTATCAATATATTATATATATATATACTGAATATATGTGATATATAAATCATGTTTTACATTCTGGAAGTATTTAAATCATGATAAATGTAATAATAATACCAAGAACAACAAGTCCAAACACGTACGATAAATGAAACAATTTTACCCAAAACACTACATTAACATGGAATTGAAAATTGAACGAGTAATATAAATACCTAAGTGAACCATATAAGATATAATATGATTCATTATTAAGTCAATGAAATTATTAAAATAATTATACAGGTTGATTAGATACGTACGAAGCATAACGAACCTAAGGTAAGGGATAACTATTCCAATCTCGTTCTTATCCGAGATTGTTTATTCATAAGTATTTAATGGGGTTATATTGATCATCCATGTCCATGTTTTTGAAAAATGGATTCATATGTGTTTAAAGTCATTTTTTCAATTTTTTACTTTTACTGCATGGTATGTAAGGAATCGTTCTTTTGTTAACCATACGAGGAACTTTTTGACTTTTCCGATGAAAGTACGAGGAGAATTTTTTTTAACTTATACGGCATGAACGGATTTTTATGGTTTTATAATTCCTTATTTTCATGAATCTTACTATACATGATTTAATAATTATTTTCAACAAAATCCTTTTATTTTAAAATTGAATTTCATTTTTTGGAAAGATAATTATTTTGAAGAAGAAATGATATTTTTCTCAAAAATTCATTTCAAGTGTTTTATCTAAACCATATTCCATAAACTATGGTATTACTTCATATGTGTATGTTTCAAGTATAATTTCTCTATGATTTAAATGTTCTCACTTTTCTTTTGATGAAATGATATCCATTTTCTTTATATGGATTGTGTTATGATGTGATGATGTTTATTAAACCCATTTTTATTCTTTGGGTTTGGACAAATGATTTGTGTTTATGTTGTGGCACAAGTAATAATTATTTCATTATAAGATGGGTGGGACCTATATCTACCTCAAATATATTGGGAAAAGATTAATATCTCATGATATAGACATGGCTAGAACGGTATGTTAATCTGGTTCAATGATACAGGACTGGAAATTGGGGTGGACTCGATTTAGAATGGGACTTTGTCAACTAAGATGGTCTTGGCAGAAATTCCTTGGCTACTATAGAAATAATATCACGTGCTTAATAGTTTTACACAATTACATGTTTTTTTCCAATTCTATTTTATCATGATTTATGTTTCTTAATGATATATGCCTTACGTACATCCAATATTTATGTCTTTGCTCAAGATTTTGAAGTTTAAATTTTATGTTCATGTTTTTGCATTCAAAGGTTTATGGATTGTTTTACATTCTCTATGTTTTCCAATACATAGAATTTATTCTCACCCTTTTTATGTTTTCTTTTCCCCATGAAATAGAGAAATTTTTTAGGTAAGAAAACAAAAGGGGAATATCTTTATGGGAGATGTTGAAGATCTTTCACCACGATTAGAAGATTATATTCTGAGTTTCCAATGAGACAAAACTATTATGTTACATTGGTGTTTGTTTTTGTTATGTATTAGGTATTCTACAAAAGTAATGTAATGTTCATGTACGTCAAGCTTGGGTCTCTATATTTGGTATCAGAGGAAATGTTTAGTTAACCTTTAGAAACTAGGAGTTGAATAAATTAGTGAATTCCCTAGAGATATCTCAAAGGTATGTCTAAGGATGTCCCTAATGTTTAGTATAACTATAGGTTACAGTCCTAGAATTATGTTGATGATCATGAATAACATAGGGTGAACCTAGGGTGTGATGGATTACAGAATGTGTGATAAGTTAGACAACCCATAAGTGAGTTTTTATGATTATGTTGTTCCTTGTTATTTTAACCATTTCTTATGCTATAATTTCTGGTCTTAGTCAATGGAGGGAACAAGAAGTAATTCAGTTAACATTGATTCCAATGGAAAAATTGGTGACTATGACCAACAAAATTGTGTAATGTCTAAAGAGAAAGATTTTCGGATTATACCAAATTAGACATCTCGAAATATGATTAACAAGGTGAAGCTTAGTTGTATTCCTAAGTCATCAAATTAGAGGAATATGGAAATTTATGCATGTTCACATGGTGAGGAGCATAGAGAATGGAAAAATGATATTTCTAAAGAAGGGAAGAAGAACATTGAGGAATACCTCAAATAGAGGAGATGATGTTATCTATGTGGAGAAAAGCATCATGGAGTGACAGACTGTTATGGGGTCCAATGTCTTATTTGTGGAGAACATGGGCATTACCCAACTCAATGCCCTGACCTATGAGGTTACTTCTAAATCAAGGAAGGACTTATTCAGCGAAAATAATTGAAGAGGATGGATTATAGTGTTTATGTATTGGTATTCAAGAATAATGTTGTTGAGGAAATTTTATGGTATATTGGAATATCTATGTATTTGTCCATTGTGGTTTTCCATAATAATGTAGTATCAGTAACATTGAAAAGTGATTGACATATTTTGGAAGGAAGATGATATGCGCATATTGAAGGGATAAGGAGAAAATGAAATGAGATCATGATGGATATCATGGTTTGAGTAAATAAAAATTTTGGGATTGTGTTGTGTGGAAATATTTAACTTTTGATAGCATTCATGTTTTCCCTAAGGTTCTATGGGAATTAATTTTTCAAGAGAATACATGATTAAGGTATTAACATGTATAGAATGTGACCAAAAACATATATCATATGATATATGGGGGATAAATGATGGTATTCACATGCTTGTTATGTGACTTTCCAAGTAATCGTTTTCTTTATACTATGAGATTGGACAGATGTATTTTGGATAAGCCGAATGATTGGAATGGATTATGTTAGACATCAGATTGTATTATTTAAGGATAAAACATGTTTTTTGATCTTATTTCTGGAATGTTATAACAGTATAGTTTTATAAAAAGGCCAACCCATAGGTCGAGCGGCCACCCATTGCATTGGACATGGCTATTTGAATCAAACCCACAATCGAAGCGCGATATGCCTTTATTTTCTACCACTGGTCTACAGGATGTTCCTAGTTATTATACACTAGATTTATTTTATTGAGCAGTATGATATATGAAGTATAAGTCCACTTTTGGAATCATATACAATTAACCTCACCATAGATGGACTTATGTATATTTGATAACATTCTCTAACCTTTTGTTTGAGACATATGGAATGTCCCACTCATTCTATCACATGATCTTCTAACACTTCATTAATGAGAAATTCAACTTCATTTCCTTTAGAAATGAAGTGGATATTTTTCAAGGCATGAACAACATTGTGATTATACCGAAATAAAGTCAGTATTTCTTCTAATTTAAATACATCAACTTTAGGAAAATGATCTTGAAAATAAAAAATGTTATCCTAGTACCCCTATATCCGATGAATTACTTGGTACCTTAGATCATCACAAATATATGGTTTTGTGACTGTTGGCGTTTTTATAGACATGTCCTCTACCACTCTCCATCAGAACATGATGGTTCGATTTTTCTCCTATATCCATATTTTCACATATGTTCTCCTATGTGGAAACAATGTGATGGGTTACTTTGGGTAATCGTTATGTTTCATACTTTAGTTTTTAAATTTATGTTTTAGTATCCCTTTTTATGATTTGGGTTTCTATGAAAGCAACTTTAAAGTAGTAAACCATTTATAACCCAGACGAATATCAAGGGCGAAATTCATTTTAAGAGGGAAATAATGTAACGCCCCAGGATTTTATAAGAAATACTATTTTTAATTACATTGATGTCTTGTGTTGTACGCCACACAAAAATTAGCTTGTGCTATACAAAACACCGTATTATCTTTTGTTATATGCAAACACTATTCTAGGCTTGTGTTTTATGCCAGAGTAACATTCCTCAATAACGTGTATTGTACGCAATACCGAGTTTCACTAAACGATATATTATTATAAAATTATTATAAACAAACCATTATGAATAGTAATACCCACTTTTGAAATAATATAAATTTTATCTTTAAAAATGGACATCATTTTTGGATTCAGAATATCGTAATTAGACTAGGGTGAATTTTTGATATTTTTCTGAAAACATTCAAATTTTTTATGAATAGTGAAAACATTGTGTTACTTTTTAAAAGCCGACTATTTTTTAAATAATTATTTATTTTATTTAAATTTATTTTAGGTCAAAATTGATACATAATACCTATATAAGTTTAATGTAATTAATTGGAGTCGATTTATAATAATTTTAGATATATAAAAATTGTATTGAACTTTTCACCGTCTTTTACCCACCTCCTAGGAGAATTTTCAAATTTACATAAAACATAATTTTACCACTTTTATGAGTGGATTTTCAAAAATTGGAGAGACATGGATGATATCAGTATGTAAAATGTGGTTCAATGAGTTGAAAATAATTTTTGTTGAAAAGTAACGTTTTACTTTTATTTACCACTCTTAAAAGTAAATCGGGTAATTAAGAGTAGAAATGATATTATTATTACCCTAACACATGTCCTAATTCTGTTGGATAAGTGTAATTCGACCAAAAAAAACCTTAGGAATAAAATATTACCCTTTAGGATCACATGGATTAGATTATGTCACTAATTATTATTTTATTTAAAGAAGAGTTAAAATACCTAAAATCAATGTTTAATAACTAAAAAATTATTAATATAGGGTTATACATAATATAAATTCAACTATAAATATTCTTTAAAAATCTAATAACATTTCTTACATAATATTATTTTATTTATATTTTGATGGCATTAAATAAGCTAATTTATTTATGACACAATGATGATGCATTAATTACCTTATTATTGAAATATTAACATAATTGATGTTATAAATACCCAAATAAATTTAATTTGAGGATTTTTATGAATTACAAAAAAAATTTAGGTTAATATGAAAAGTTATTATTGATTAAATTAACTTATTTTGAACTAAAAATGCTGTTATGATTTTCAAAAAAATCAATTACCAAATAGCGTCAAATTTGACATAAAATAGTTTTTAAAACAAATATTATATTTTTATTTGGTATTCTACTCGTAAAAATAAATGGTTCTGCAAAATGACTTAGATAAAGTTTTATAAATTAATAATGAACCAATTGGGGTTCGTTTTGCTTGTTAAAGTATGTTTATTAACCATATAGTGTAAGAAAAGATGAAGACGTGGTAAAAGTTAAATTATTTAACGTAGAGTTAAATCTGAATGGTTAGGTTAAAATAGTAACCTATACTTGTCTAAAATATATCTATTGAGAGTATTTAGACCCATACCCACTTTATATTTTAAATAAATCAATTTGAAGCTATTATAAACTGAATATTACTTTATTATAAAATCATATTTCATGTTCTTCATAAAGTGCCCCTCTCCTCCCTTATAAAAGGGCACCTCATCCCTCTTCTCTTTACACAATATTAAGCATTAAATATTGGACAACCCCTGCCCATTTCTCTTCTAAACATCCCTAGAAACATTATAGAGGTTCTATTATCTTCAAAAGACCAAATCTAGTGCCTTAAGAGTAAGCTTAAAAGAGGTGCGTTGAAGAAGAGATTATCTCTTCTACCGATTCATTCAAGTTTTCTTATTATTAAACTACATATTTTTAGTTGTTTAATTATAATGTAATAACATAATTATCACTAATATACTTATATTTTATTATAATGATGAAACAACCCCATTCCACTTTTTATCCATCCTATGTAAAACGAAATCACCGCGCATACGTACGTACGAAATTCTGTGTCCACGCCGTGGTGTAATCTGTTTTTCCAACACCACCGTACTTGGATGGGTGTAATGGTGTGAAGAATAACTATATATAGTAATTATAAAATCATACTGATTCTGAGATATTATATCATCTAATCCAAATCAATTCAATAATTAGGGGAATAATATCATCGCTAGTGCGTACGTACGGATTACCGTCTCCACGACGCGGTGAGATTCATTCTCCCTGATAACCATTCAAAAATGATTATAATGTATATATAATGAATAATAATGAAATATATTATATGATAAACCTATTGTATTTAAGTATATATATATCTTTCATCTACTTACTTCCATTCATGTCAATAAGGAATGGAAAACAATGTCGATGCGTACATACGGCCTACCGTCTCCATGAACGATGTGTTTCATTTCATTTATCTATCTATTATATAAATATATTGAATATATATGATATATAAATCATGTTTTAGATTCAGGATGCAAGTAAATCATGATATAAGTAATAAAAATATCTAGAACAACAAGTCCAAACACGTACGATAAATGAAATGTTTTTAACTCAAACGCTCACTTAACATGGAATTGACAAATGAATGGGTAATATAAATACCTATGTGAACCATATATTATATAATATGATTTTTTAATATGTCAATGACATTATTTAAATCATTATGTAGGAGGATCAGATATGTACGAAGCATATCATACCTATGGTAAGGGATAACTATTCCGATCTCGTTCTTATCCGAGATTGTTTATTCATAAATATTTACTGGGGTTATATATATCATCCATGTACATGTTTTATAAAGATGGATTAATGTTTTTTTAATGTTTTTTTACCCATTTTGACTTTTACTACATGGTATTTAAGGAATTTTTTTTGTTTACTATATGAAGAACTTTTTAAATTTTCTGATGAAAGTACGAGGAGAGTGTTTTTTTAACATATACAGCGTGAACGGATTCTTAAGGTTTTATAACACCATATTATCATGACGCTTATTATAAATTATTTCATGATTATTTTCAACAATATCCTTTTCGTTTAAAATAGAATTTAATTTTGTGAATATAAAATGATTTTGAAGAAGAACGGATATTTTTCTCATGAATTCATTTCCAGTGTTTTATCTAAACCATTTTCCATAAAAGATTGAATTATTTAGTATGTGTATGTTTCAAGTGTTATTTCTCTATTGTAATCATGTTTTCACTTTTCTTATGATGAAATGATATCCATTTTCATTATATGGATTATGTTATGGTGGGATGATGTTTATGGAAAACATATTTATTCATTGGGTTATGATGGATGATTTTTTATTATGTTGTGGCACAAGTAAGAATGATTTCATTATCAGATGAGTGGGCCTATAGCTCCCTCTAATTCATGGGGTAAAGACTAATATCTCATGAGATAGACATGGCTGGAGTGGTATGTTAAACTAGTTCAGTGATACAGGACTAGAACGAGGAGTGAACTCGATTCAGAAAGGGACTTTGTCCACTAAGATGGTCTTGGAAGCAATGCCTTGGCTACTATAGAAATCATATCATGTGCATAATGGTTTACCCCAATTACATGTTTTCATCCAAAGCTATTTTATCATGATTGATGTTCCTTTATGATATATGCCTTACGTACTTCCAATATTTATGTCTTGGCTCATGATTTTGTTATTTAAATCTTATCTTCAAGTTTTTGAATTCAAATGTTTATGGATTGTTTAATGTTCTCTATGTTTACCCATACTGATCATTTGAGCTCACCCTTTTTATATTTTCTTTTTCACAGGATATAAAGAAATGTTTTAGTTATGAAAGCAAAAGGAGGATATCTTTATAGGAGATGTTGAAGATCATTCACCACAATTAGAAGATTATATTCTGTGTTTTCAAAGACACTAAACTATTACGGTCCTTCGGGGTTTGTTTTTGTTATGTATTAAGTATTCGGAAAAAGTAATGTAATGTCTATATACATCAAGCTTGGGTATCTACAGGTACAAGGTGTGTACTATGGGGTACATAGTGATTGTAGCTATCACCAAATAATCTTGTGTGTAAAAGCCTCACATGGTATGAAAATATCCATATACATGGTGTGTAGAAGAAGTAAACTGTGTGTGAAGAAAAGTAACATCATTACCATTTCACCTGGTTGTGTCCCTGCATGGTGCTTGTTTCCATGTATCAACTCGTGTACACCTGGTTGTATCTATGTCCAAGAACACAACATTCCCTCTAGTCCAGTATTTTTTTCGTGTTAGTGTACATTCAGAATTACATGTTAATCTACAACATAGGGTCCCCATGGAATGTGACAATGTAACATGTAATGTGATATTTTACTCCAAAACAAACCATAGAACCTCATCACGGGGAACCACATGGTGTGTAATCAGAAACTAAAATTTTGTTGCTCAAGAATATCAAGTTCAGTCAGGATCAATTCCACACTGTCTTGTGTTTCTCCACATCCAACACCATTGAAATAACCTTTATATTTGGTTTATTCCAAACTTCTCATCCTCGGATCCCAAGATCTCAGTTTATAATCTTCACAAAAAATGATCAATTGAGAAAAAGATGTCACTACTTCTCAAAATCTAGATGAACGTGAACCAAAAATCTTTCTATTTCACTCCCAATCATCCACTACCATTGATGTACATTGACCACACCATCAATCATGAACTTCATCCATGGTATTGATATTCTATGATCAATAAATGTTGTGTAATGATAAAATACTGGGTTACTTATCAAACCATTGACCAAAAGAAAATTTCCATGATTAATGTGTGAAAAACAGGGGAAGAAATAAAATAAATCCATAAAACAAAAAGAATGAGACTCAACTGTTTATTTAGTCTTCATCAATTTTCAAAGAAAAATATGAATGATGTGGAAAAATCAAAATGAATGTACAATTTCATCATGTTAATTCAACTGATGATGTTCGCATCAATTTTGTTCATGGAATTGATCCGTGTTCATCAGGGATTGAGAAATATTATATATATCACAACAAAAAATATTTTACTTGGCGTTTGGATTGATCATTGATGAAATAATAATTTTTTTTGTAATTTTTGATGAGATATAAAAACAATGTTTTGGAAAAGTTCAATGATCTGATCCCAATCCATCTTCTTTTTTCAAGAAATCTCTCCTTCAATCGCCTCTAGGTCTCCATGTTTTAGTGTCCAACCATGAGGAAAAATCCACAGTTGTATACATAAAGAAAAAAATATTAATTGTGTAAAAATAAATTAATTAAATAAATAAATTTACTTTTTTTACAGATTTACACTCCTGATGAATTTTTCACAAATGACCCATGTCAACAAAAGTTATGTCGTGTTTAAGGCAAAACTCATGTTCTGAAATCAACAGTGACATCCGATTTAGAATCTAGGATATCATTTGGATGTTATTCCAATTTTTCAATGAATTTTTTCCCTTGTGCTGCTTAATATATTTAATATATTTCAATAATTAATTTCAGGACATTGGGCATCATAATCACATGCCTTATCAGTGCATGGTTATGAAAATAATCGATATAATATCCAAAAATAATAATTAGAAAAAATGAGTCATTAAAACACATAAGTGTTCTCAGGACATTATTTCACAATCAAAGAGGGTCTATATTCACATACATCCTTATTAATAATGTCCATTTGATTTAATATGATATAATTCATAATTTTTAATTAATTTACTTTTAATAATGACAAGGGGTGACCATTGTTCAATTTAATTTGGTGATGCGGTCATACATATCACATATAATCAATTATTTATAATTTTTAAGGGAATAAACCATGATACACCACTACATTCATTCCATTGTAAAACGAGATCATCATTTTAAGGTATATCTAAACACTCCAATTGGTTATTTGCATGTATATTCATGGAAAGGAAATTATGTGTATAAGAGGGAACAACTAAAGCGATGGTCCACACTAAGGTAGTAAACATTGATATTATTTGGTTTCTAAAAATTATTTTGGTTCAAGAAAGACAACCAATTTAAGGATGATCAAATTAGGCAAAATGCATGGTGAAGTTGTCATGCAAAACATATCACATATTGGAAAACATAAAGTTAAGAAGGCTTAAGTAGTATACAACCTACCTTATCCTAGAAAAACTCTCCTCATATAGTATCAACCTTTATATTGGTTAGGATCAGATGAAATAATAATAATAGATCCACACCATGAAAATAGGGAATTATGGACTATACTAATATTGTGAAAAAGATACAATGAGAAACTGTGAAAATATATGATGAAGTGAAGGTATTATAGGTGAACTTCCATTTTGAAAAATGGGTCTGAAATCAGAGTCAGTTGGAGGGTTTTTTTTGAAGAACCTACATTAGGTATCCTTAGGGCACTCTTGCATGAGATAAATATAGGTGAGGGATTATATCAATAAAATATAGAGGCCTTTCCTTCTATTTTAAATGAAACAACTTGAGAATTTAGAGATAGTGTATACTTTTTATACATAATGTAAATATTTGGGTATTACCTCCCTGTAAAAAACCTAAAATGATGTGAACTATCCTACCCAAGACATTACACATCATGTAATGAATAAATATTGTTTATTCTAATTAAATTTTATGTAATTATTTTGAATACATCCTAAAAACAATTAATATCTTCCGATCCAAAAACAACCCAACTATCACATGGTCTAGATTAGGTTTTAATGAAAAAAATAGATCTTACTAGATATAAAGATAGAAACAAAATATTTGTACATAATTAGAAAAACTATTTTCTTACAGTATTCACCCTTAATAGAAATTATCCATGAGTTCACCTTCTACAGAAAAAGATGTTGTCTAAAAAACATCGGCCACTAAGTATGTACGTCAGTATCAAACTACCAAGTATCTTCATAAACCCAGTTCTAAGAAATATAACACATAATAAATGGAATGATTAGACTCATAGTATATTTGTGATATGTTCAATGATATGGATCAGATACTCCCCAAATTAATCATCAACATATAGATCAATATTCTTGGAATCAAGAGTATGAGATGGTTTAAAATGATAATAGTGATGCTATGAATTGTGGATGATTTCATGCAAGGAAAAGTATCTTTGTGGTAATATAAAATGATAGGATATTGTCCTGACTCTATCTAGAATTCCAAACAACACAAAAAAGTGTAGTGATAGATTCCCTTCCCTTGGAATCAATCTATTCCCATGTCTGGGTGATACCCATAAGTAAACATGTTCACGGACTATGAACTCCAAATGTCATAAAAGGTAATCAGAAGAAGATTTATATCTATAATGAGCTATTTATGTCCTCTTATTAAGGAGGTAATCCTACTCAAAATTTTCCTAAATGAGATTGTGACCTCATAGTGCTTCCACATCTACCAGTACTAAGACAAAGGGTAAATGGAAAATACTATCGTATAAGGCCTCATAGGGAGAAATATGTATCTTCACCTAAAATATATTATTTTAGGGGAAAATTATGAGAGGGATATTCTACTCCCAAAAACCTATGAAATCAAGGATCCATGCTTCGATTACTTTTTATAAAACATGTATAGCCTATTTTAACTGTCCATCAATATGAGGGTGAAAATCCATGGTCATAAGAACCAATGTAACAATAGCATCCTACAACCCCTTCTAGAACCATGATTTAATATGAGTATCCCTATATGAGAAGATTGTATGAGGGACCTCGTTTAGTTGGATAATCTCACAGACATACAATATTCTTAGATCATCAGTATTGAAAATCTCATGGATAGTAAAGAAGTGGGATACATTCTTCAATTGTTCCATTAAACCCCAAACTAGATCTCTAACTCGAGTCTACCATGGTAAGATGATGGAAAATTCCATCACATAATCCTATCATTTCCATTATGGAACCAATAATGTCTATAACAAGCCTTTCATGTCACTAGCACATAGCCTTCACCTACTGATAGGATGAACACCTAGTGATAAATCATGTAATCTGACATTTCACCCCTTTCAACCTATATTTTCAGTGCATATCATGATCCATCTTGGAGATACATAGGTGCACTTTCCATATTGAAGGATGAAACTCATGCACCTATTCTTCTCTCATATCTATGCATACCAAAATATTTCCATGTATATATTGGATGTTTTTATCTTTGATATTCCTATTTGATGGTGTGACCTCACCTAATATACCATCTTTCATGGCTAACCCCTAAGGATCTAAATATTTCCTAATTTTCACCTTCTATAAATGTCAATATTCACTAATAGTGATGTAAGTATAGACTATCTCTATGAGTCTTGTACATCTATTTTCATATCATAAAATCGATCCATAAGCCCCTATTCACCACCAGCCTCTTTAATTTCTTATGTGAGAGTCCACCTTCTCAGATCATCGGAAATACCTTTTCCATTCACTGGCGTATAAAAAATTGTGAAGTCAATGTGCATTAGATATTTTACCCATCTTAACTTTCTAATATTTATGTATCACAATGTAAAAATATACCCAATGATTTTGTGTTCTGTAAACACCACAAAATTCTCTCCTAGTAGGAAATGACTCAAACAATGAAAGGCATGTAAAATAGCTACTAACTCAAGATTCACACTCATTAGGCCTCAACTATCATGACATGTATGAAATGACTTTCTCTTCCTGCATCAAAACTTCTTCTAGCTTGATACTTGATGCATCACAATAGACTGTGTAGCTCTTTCCCACCTCTAGAAGAATAAATATTGATTCTAAAGTCAATCCCCCTTTCATCTATTTAAATGCTATATTCCAAGATTTAGACCATATAAACATAACAACCTTATTAATAAAGCCCAAAATTGGGGATTATAATCATTATAAGTCCTATATAAAATATCTTTACTTTCCATATATCCCAAATAACCTTATTATGTCAAAGGAATTATTGGGATAATACCAGGTAAAAACATTTCTCACCTTATCTAATTCAACTGAAGCTCCTTCTTGTGAGATAATATGACCAAGGAAGTGTACCTTGTTGTCCCAAAAGTGAAATTTACAAAAAATATCATAATGATGGTTCTCTTTTAGTGTATTCAAAATTATATAATGATGAGTGGCATGGTTCTTATGAATATGAGATAAAACAAGGATATAATCTACAAGGAAAACGAAAAAAGAATTTAGATAGGGATGAAAAAACCTATCCATCAAATCCATAAATATGGAATGTGTATTTTTAAGACCTAATAACCACATGAGATACTCATACAAGCCGTGACAAATATAGTGATCCATATTTGAAATATATGATGTCCTAACTCTATCCAAGGATATCTTGATCTCCGTTCGATCTTCAATAATACCCTCACTCCTATGATCTAGTCAAAGAGATCATCCAAGATAGGTAAGGGATACTCTTATTTCATAGTATTCAAATTCAACTTATGGTAATCCACACTAAGCATGAGTGTCCCATACATCTTCATGGAGAAAATAAAAGATGAACCTCTAGGAGAAGTATTAGTCCATATAAATCCCTTGGCCATTAAATCCTCTAGTTACAACCTAAACGCATATAACTCAATAGTGACCATCATGTAAGGTGGAATTGATACAGATGGAGTTCCTAGAACTATCTCAATAGTTAACTATACCTCACTCTATAAAGATATTCATGAAAATTCATCATGAAAAACATCCTTGAATTGATTGACTACATGAGGAAACTCAATCTGGTGTAGTCCATGATCATTCATTCAAAGGGTATGAAACTGGGTGGTCAGTCCACCAAGCCCAAGATGCTTTAGTCCAGATCTCGCTACCTGTTCATCCCACACAACCTTTTAAAAATAATTTCTACATTTTGGGGTTTTAAAATACACCCTTCACTGATATAAATCTACATAGGCTTGATAATAGACCATCCATCCCACCATGAGAAGGATATCAACGTTGATCATATCATGGACAAGAGGTCCCATGTGAAACTATGATTTCCTACTTCAATAGGACAGTCCTTTAACTGGAATATACTCTCAAAATGTATACCTAATGGAATATCAATCATCATAAATCCAGCAGAGTACTTAAAGTGAAGTCTGAGTCACACCACAACAGGCACATGTTTTAAGTAATGTGTTTCAACTATATAAAATAAGGAAGAATCAAAAGTAGAATATAATAGAACAATACCTTGAGATGTTGATGGAACAATGTCATAATCCTCAAGTATTGGTTTCACTGAATAGATATAGATTTATCACTATCCATGCGATAAGACATGAATAACTTGAGAATTTCCTCTCTATTGTCACTAAAAATATGATGTAAAAATACCACAACCACAACCAACTCCCCAGATTCTAGGGCTAGTAGTAGTCCAACTACTTGCTTGGAGAGCTGATATGGAACATTCTTCTAATGGTGGAGCCAACACGAATACTCTCCCACTCAAAATAGATGTTAAGGTCATAAATAATCACTAAATATTCCCTCGTATTCAATAGACTCATCACTTATTGGGGAATCTAGGACAATGGGGATTCTTATTCCCAGGATACCCACATTGGTGAAATACCACATTACTATATGTAGATGAAAAACCACTACCTCTACTCAAGCACACAATCTCAAAGCATCGCTTCCAACCTCTTGTCGAACTACTATATTGATTGTGTTATGAACCACCCAATCCAACACCATCATATTTTCTTTGGATTAACATTTTGATAAGGGAATTTGTGACTATATCATATATTTTGTTCAGTTGGAAAATACTTACATGAAGACAAGTTGAATTCCTCATACCATCTTCAAATCGTCTCTCTTTCACATGACCATCAACAACATAAATTTGTGAAAAGTGCTGAAGATATGTAAACCAAGATTAATAGTCCATAACTATCATAGAAATCTTATAAAGGTTTATAAAATATCGTTAATGATCAGCCCTTGGGGTCTCTAGATGGAATAATCAATGAATCATGACATAAAATCCCTCCATGCCGCTTCTCGATTCTGTCCATCTTGATTTAAAATATCCCACCAGCATTTGGAGGATCCTCAAAACATTTATGTAGAAAGATTCACTATCCTCTTATGTGGGGTCTCTAGATGCTCGATTATATAAATATATATCTTGAGCCATAAATTTACGGCCTATGGTCCGCTATCCCCTAAAAACATTGGAATATGTTGTTGGTGAAAATCCCCAGTCAACTCTCCTTTATAAGGGGTGGAGGGCGGAGCTCCCTGTATCTTCTGCATGAGTATCAATAAAACTTCTAGAAACCGAGAATCATAACCCACATAAATAATATTAATAGGTTCCACATGAGGAAATTTAGGAGGTATATCATGTAGCTATGGACCCACCATCATTGGAGCATGGTCGTTACTGCCCTCCTATTGAACGACCGAAGGATGTCATGATGGAATTTCCCTTTTATTTACAAAAACATGCCTCAGATTAATATTGGTAACAACATTCTACATAGATATATAAATTTAGTAGGTAAAAATATTTTCTATTTAAAATTCATGCCCCTATTCTAGCTCAATAATTTAGGTATGGGTGATAAAAACACTTATATTGAACAACAGAGATGTTACATACTACCCACAACTATGGAGAAGAATAGTTCATGATATAGGTTTTTTATTCTCAATTTCAATTATATTTCATATTTATATTATATTCCATTATAAATGGTTGGAACAAATGGATCACCACTTTGGATCCATAAGGGTCAATAAACATTATGAACTGAAATATGGAGTCCAATAATTCCATACAATAAAATGTTCCAGTCCATGCGACCAATAATCCATGACTCAATGTGACATAGATAACTACATATGGTGTGTACTATAACCTATGTAGGAAAATGATGATTAACATATGAAAGTAACTATATGTTCAGACTATGATTTCTAAATTCCCTACATGAATCATTATCCATTTTAAAATTATATTTATAAATTCAATGCACACATGGAAATCATAGGCAATGAAAATAACAGAATTCTCTTATATGGAATTGAATATTCATAAAATGGAAATAACCTACAATGTGCCTAAAATTATGCATGTTCAATTCTTCCACTCCCCCATCTCATAAAGAAAATTATAAAATATAAACACCAATAATTTAATTAAAGAAATCATGATTCAATTGTTCTTTGAAATGGTGGAATCATATAAATAGTATTAAAAAAATTTCAGAAAATAGAAATTACCATTTGAGAAAGTTTTGCTTTTATTTATACATGGGTCACAAACTTCGGGTTGAAAAATCATTACCAAATCCCATAGTGTTCCAAATATATTGTATATTATCTCAAAATAATAAGTAAATAAAATAAACCTTTGATACCATATTGTGATTTCATGGACCTAGAAGCTACTGAATGGTGCCTCGAGCCTAATTGTCCACATGGAATCAATATCATATCCCTGAATACTAGAGGTTGATGATAATAAGTAAGGTCCTAGGGTGTTCCTATGTGGAGACTATACCCTCAATACCATAGTGGAACACAGTGGATACAGAATTACAGATAAATAAAGTAATCATAATAATAATGAAAAGACACCAAAAGCAGATGCTATAATGACAATAACAATAACATATCATTGAAAAAGAATATACAAACAACCATGTAACAATAATATATCGAATCATATTCAATGGATGATAATATCATCAATCAAAAAATCATAAAAACATATATAAAAGGAAGTAGAAAATACATTATGTAAAATAGAAAAAGGTACAGAGGGCCAAAATTATATCCAAGCATCCCGAGATTCAGCCCAGTTATCTACTACCAATCCCTAAACCTAGTCATGAAATAATTCATGAATCCATAAGAGTATGCATCCTATTATTTACACCTACATGCATATAGTCTGCCTGGGTGTCATCAGTGTCCAAGATAGGTTGGGAGATAAACTTAGTAGGCCAACACCAATGGTGTCTATAAATATCCATTATATCTGTATAACATGGTATTGTGTTGTTATACTAATGTAATGCAGTAAAAAAAACTATAAATGGGTCAACTATAGTTTCTGAAAGGAAACAAGTCTGACAGTGCATGCTTTAGCTTGTTTCAGTAAATCTATAAACCAGTATCAAGGTTTGTATTTCCTAGTATAATATTTATATAAGACACACACCTAGTATCATAGTACTTTAAGGGATTCCATTCCTAGTATCACATTTATATAAAGGATCATCATTCCCTTATACATATAGAAAACACAAGGATCTCGATTCAAATTTATTTATAAAAAGTGTCATTATTCCCATTTTATACAATTATTAAAGGTCATTATTCCGATTTGATATGAAGTAGAAGGGAGGACATGCCCATTAATTTATAACATGAATAAGTGTCATAATTCCCATATCCATGGTCTTTTATATGATCTATGTCATAATTTATAATCCATCTACATTTAATAAAGAAACGGGTGTGACCATTGTTAAATTTAATTATGTGACATGGTCTTACCACTCACCTATAATGAATTAATTATTATTTTCAACGAAACTAATATTTCAATACCACAATATTCATTCCATATTAAAATGAGATCATCATTTAATATTAAATCAAAACAGTCAAATTTGTTCTTTGGTTGTATATTCATATAAAGATAAATATGTGGGTAAGAGGGAATACACAATGGTATAGATCTATTCGAGGTAGAAAATCATGATATGATATGGGTTATACAATTAGTTAGGTTCCAAGAAAATAAAACAATTTAAAGAAGATAAAAATAAGGGGCAATGGACGATGAAAATAGCATGCAACACAAATAAAATATTATAAAACATTCATACTTTAATAGATAATTAGTATACCACATACCTTTGATTTGTAACACTCTCAACATCATGTATCAGAATTTATTTTTTCTTTGATTGGAATAAATATAAATAATGGATCAATGACTTAAAAATATGGCATAATAGAAAACACCAAAATAATAAAAAATTTAAAAAGAGAAATTGTGAATGGAGAAATAGGATTGAAGGACATATCATAGACTACTGATAGGAAAAACAGATCATTAATTGATTTCTAAATAGAGTAATGATGGAAGAACTAACCCTAGGGATCCTTCCGGTTATCCTGTTTTGTAGATAGGGAGGTGAGGGATAATATTTGAAAAAAATAGGGGCCTTAACTCTTATTTAAAAAATTATTTTTGGGAATTTACACTACCTATAAATTCTTTACACATAATGAAAATCTCAGGGTCTTCTTTCCCTGAAAAAAACTATTGCACGATATGTACTAGCATGCCTCGTACATAACACCTCTTATAATGATTACACATTCTTTATTCTAATTACATAAAATAGAATTTTATTGAAGCCATCCTATATCCCTCATATCACTTTCTTTCCAAAAACAACCTAACCTTCCCATGGTATGACAGAGGTTCTATGCCAAAAAATAGATCTTACTAGAGCTTAAAGTTAGAACAAAAAATTCATACCCAGTAGGAAATACTGCTTTCTTACATCCAACATCCCTTATTCCAAATTTATAGATCCCATTATGTTTCCTCACTTAAAGAAAAAATATTAATCCAAGATCGAGTATAGAAGAATATTGGAAAGTATTCCCCTTAGAAATTTAGAGATATCTTTAAAGGATAAGTAATACATTCTGATATATTAATTTAGGGTACTATGGATCAGGTGATACACAATAGGGATGATAAATATAGATAAATTATATGTTGATCTAGGGAGAGTTACCCATCATAGGTTATACTCCAAAGAACTAATAACCTTTTTCATGGTGATATCTCATACTACAAAATAAAAAATATAATAATCCATTCAGGTATAGGGAGTTGTTTGAGATTAGATTATGGATTGCCTCCATGTTTTCATTACCTAAATGAATGTTTTGTGTGAATGCATTTTTATTGAAATTAATGAAGATGAGAGTTCCATTGAAGAAATAAGAAGCAACCAAATCCGTAGATGACTTTATTTAAAAAAAATATATTCTTAAAGGATACACAACCTGTAATGAGAAGGGTTCACTGGTCATAGGGGAGGAAAATTACATGGTCACCACATATATTGTTATTATATACATGTTACAAATAAATAGAAATGGTGGATGATAAACCTAATATTTTCCAGCTATATTATGAAATTTATTATGTATACTCCAAGAATTTTCATATATTAAGGGATTTGTTATATTTTCGATAAATTAAGAATATAAGAAATAATTATAAAAATTAACAAAAAAGTGACTATAATTTATTTTAACTTATTTTCAATTATCAATTCCATATCAATTACTCAATCATGGTTTTTTGTATTTTTAGATAAAAAAGAATAAAAGATGTTTTAAAAGGTATTGATGATCATATGGGTTATTAACGGATGTACTATATCATAGAGAGTGATAAAAATATATCATTTCTTGATACAAGCTAAAAATAAAATCCTACCTAAAGTAGAAGAAATGGATGCAGGTCATGCATGTCAGGCTTGAGGATGGATCTATCTCCATTGATTTGGAGAAGACATGTTTTATGGTTCGCTCCCTCATTAATGATTTACTTTATGATCCTAGTACTTGCTTCTAAGATGGCTATCCTTCTGGTCAGGTGGGCCTCTTTGACATTATTCTGTGTAATGTTTCCCACCTTGTTAATGAGCTCATATGTTGTGTTCCCAATGAGAAGAATGTCTAGGAGGCGATTCACTCTTTTAACCTAGACAGTGCGACTAGACCGGATGGATTCCATATCTCTTTCTATATCTCTTCTTGGAATATCATCAATGTTGTCCTCTGTGAGGCCATACATGACTTATTTAATGGCAGATCTCTCCCTCGTATGGCTAGTGCTACTACCATGAGCCGGATTCCCAATGCCAGTTCTCACACATCAATCTTCTAATATCGACCAACCAGCCCGAATAATTTCAAATACAATGTCTTGGATACCATCATCAATAGTATACATTGTGGTTTCACTCACCAATGGGTTTCGAACAGGCAACATGACATTATCAGAGGTCGATCTCTCCAAGGGACTATTGGGGTGGCTCATGAGATGGGTTTTGATAACAATATAAAACAGGTGGGATTTAATGTAGTGGTAAAACTGGACAAATATAACTCTTATGATGTCCTAAAGTGGAAATTTATTTATTGTACTATGAGGTTCATGGGATTTTCAATGGAATCCATTGACATTTTTTTTATGCTATTGTTTTTCGTTGTTCAATATCATTTTCACAGGGAAGCAGTGTGGTTTTATTATGTCTGTGAGAGGCTTATGGTAGGGGGACCCCCTATCCCTGGATCTTTTTATTATTTCCCAATATTACCTTCGCAGATTCTTCCCCAGGGCCACGAAACATGGAAATGTTCGGCCCTACCATTTCAACTCCTAGGTTCCAAGTTTTTTCCTCCTCCTCTTTATGAATGACTTATTGTTCTTCATTAATGGATTGAGTTTATTCATCAGATTTTTTGTCTCGATTATAGATGAGTATGCAAAAGGAAGTGTCCAAGTGATTTATCGGGTGAAGAGAAGTGTAATTTTTCCATCGAAATGTCCAAGATGGCATAAGGATTGTAACACCCCGAGATTTAATGAAAAATATTCTTTTTAATTTCATTAATGTCTTGTGTTGTACGCTACCCCAAAAGGATCTTTCACAACACACATCCTTGACTTTCCTTGCATTACACGCAATCACAACCTTCCTCGATAGCATGTGTAGTACACAATACCGAGTTTCATTAAACAATGATATGCTATTAAAATATTATTAAAAAACGCTGTTATGAAATCTTAATAACCACTTTTTGAAATTTTTTAAATTTTATTTTTCAAAATGGACTCTATTTTTGGATTTGGAATATCGAAATTAGCTTTGGGTGAAATTTTGGTACTTTTCGGATAACTTTCATTTTCTCATGAATAGTGAAAATTACTAAATTTTAATTAAAAACATCCTTTTTAATCGAAATAATTAATAGTGATAAATTATTAATTTGAGTGGTTTTAAAGTATATTAATAATATATTTTTACAATTTAATACAATGTTGGTCATTGGATGTAATTTCACATTTAAACCAGACATAAACAAGTGTCAATCTTTTGAAAGTTATTATCTCTTAAGAACATGCTATTTGTTTTGACGACGAGAATTAATTTTTAAATTAATTAATGAAACTTATATGTTTTGAATTTGGTAAAATATACATCATTTTTGAGTTCATTATATCAAATATATCTTAGGCCTAATTTTGGGTATTTTTTTTGAAACATTCATTTTTTGATGAATAGTGAAACCACTAAGTGGTAGTAAAAAAATGAATTTTTCATAAAACTTAATTTTAATGCTTCTGTGAGTGGAATTTCAAAAATCTGAGAGACACAGTTGATGTCAGTAAGTAAAATGTGGTTCATTGAGATGCAAATAATTTTTGGTGAAAAGTAACTTTTTACTTTTTTTTACCACGGTTAAAAGTAAACAGTGTAATTAAGGGTAAAAATGATATTATTATTACCCTAACACATGTCCTAATTCTGTTGGATAAGTTTATTTCGACCAAAAACAACCTTAGTAATAAAATATGACAATTTAGGACATCTTGGATTAGATTAGAACATTTATTATAAATTTATTTAAAGAAGGGTTAAAATAGTTAAAATCAATGTTTAATAAGTATATAATTTTTAATATAGGGTTATACATGAGATAAATTTGACTATAAACATTCATTAGAAATATAAAAAGATTTACCACATAATGGTATTTTATTTGTAATTTTTAGAAATTATATAATTTAATTTATTTATGACACAACGATGATGTAGTAATTATCTTATTAATGAAATATTGACATAATTGATGTTTTAATCACCCAAATTAATGTAATTTTAGACTTTTTATGAATTACACTGATTATCTAGGTTAATATTACATGTTAGTATTTATTTAAGTAACTGTTTTGGAAATAATCATTCTGTTATGATTTTTAAAAAAATCAATTACAAAATAGAGTCAAAATTGACATAATATAGTTTTCGAAACAAATATTATATTATTAATTGTTATTTTATTCCTAAAAATCTATGCTTCGGTCAAATGACATAGATACGGTTATATATATTAATTATTAACAACTTGGGGTTCTTTTGGCTTGTTATAGTATGTTTATTAACCTTATAGTGTAAGAAAACAAAAAAACATGGTAAAAGTAAAATTATCTAACTTAAAGTTAAAACTAAATGATAAGGATAAAATAGTAAACTAATCTTGTCCAAATTCTATTGGATGAGATGATTTCGACTTATCCCCACCTTAGCTTCGAAATAACTCAATTTGGAGCTATTAAAACCCTAATATGACTTAATAATAAGATAATATTTTTAGTTATTCCAAAGGTGCACCTCTCCTCCCTTATAAAAGGGCACCTCCTCCCTCTCTTCCTCACACCACTTTCCGCCTTCACGCTCGACCAAACCCTGAACAATTATCTTATACAATTCCCTAGAAAAATCCTAGAGGACCTGGTCTTCTTCAAAGAGCAATTTTAGTTCTCTAAGAGGAGGACTCAAAGAGGCGCTTCAAAGAAGAGGTCATGTCTGTTATCGATTCTTTCAACTTTATTTCTTCTTCCACTTCTTCTTCTTAGGTTGTTTCATTATGAAGTAATAACATCAGAATCACTCATATACTGATATGTTATTATAAGTATGAAACAACCCTATTTCACCATCTATCCATCCTACGGAAAAACAAAATCACCGCGCGTGTGTATGTAGGGAATATCGTCTCCACGTCGTGGTGTAATCTATTTTCCACCACCACCTTACATGGATGGGTATAATGGTGTACATAATAACTATATTTGATTATTGTAAAGTGATATTGATTCTAAAATAGTATACATACAATCCAATTCAATTCCACGATCATGAGAATGATATCATCGCTCGTGCGTACGTACGGACTACCGTCTCCACGACGCGATGAGATTCATTCTCCACGTTAACCATTCATGAATGATTATAAAGAATATATAATAAGAAATCATGAAATATATGAAATATTAATGATACTGTATTTATGTGTATATATATGTATGTCATCTACTTAATTCCATTCAACTCAATAAGGAAACTAAAACAGCGTTAATGCGTATGTACGACCTACCGTCTCCATGAACAGTGTATTTCTTTCCATTTACTGATCAATTATATATATGTATATTCTGAATATATATTATATATAAATCATATTTTATATTCTGGAATTAAGTAATCATGATCTAAGTAATCATATGAATAATTAAATGTCAAAACACGGACAACAAATGAAACAATTTTAGCAAAAACGCTATTTAACATGGAATTTACAAAATAACGGGTAATATAAAGTCCTAAGTGAACCATATATGATATAATAACAATGAGTATGATTCTGGAATAAGTCAATGGCATTATTTAAATCATTATACAGGAGGTTCAGACACGTACGATTCAAATCCGACCTAAGGTAAAGGAAATATCACAATCTCATTTTTATCCGAGATTGTTTATACTTTGGAATTTAATGGGGTGTATTTTATCATCCACATCCATGTTTCCTCAATGTGTAATATTATTTCCATCCACCTAAAATTTTTTTAAATCCAATTTTACCCTTCGGTGAGTTTTTAGTAAAATATTTGAAAGAAATCTTATGTCGTTTTTCGTACGAGGTACTTTTTGAATTTTCCAACAAAAGTATGAGAAGAATGTTTTTTTTAACGTATAAGGCGTGAATGGATTTTTAAAACATTATTTCCAAGAATATTCTGTTACAGGGTTTCAGGTTTATATTTATTCAAATTCATTTATTTTATAATTGTATGACGTGTTAAGAAAGGAAAAGTGTTTTTGAAGTAGAAAGGATATTTTCCTCAAGAATGGAGTTCAAGTGTTTTATCAAAATTATTTTCCATCTAAGATAATAAAGGCATATGTTTCTATCCCTATTATTACATTGATTTGATTATGTTGTGAAGAAATTATTTTTATGAATTCCTTTATCTTATATGTATTGTTTTATGATTTCATGATGTTTAAGATTCTCATTTTTATTACATGGGTTATGCTATGATGTATGGTTTATGATTTTGTGGAACACATAAGAATGGTATCATTATGAGATGGGTGGGACCTATATCTCCCTCCAATGCATTGGGTAATGATTATATATCTCATGAGATAGACATGGCTAGAACGGCTGGTTAAACCGATTTAGTGAAATAGGACTGAAATGAGGAGTGAACTCGGTTCAAAAATGGACATTGTTCACTAAGATAGTCTTGGCAACGAGTCTTTTCTAATAAGAAATAATTATCTATGATTATGTGTGTATGCCACAAAGTTTCATCTTTTAAGTTATGATTATTTGGATTACATTTCAATACTATGATTTATCCCATGTTATGATATTATGATCTATTTTTAAGGTTAAGATTTCAAAAATGTTATGTTATTATGAATATGATGTGATTGATATTTCTTTTGTTTACCCTTACTGAGCATTTGATCTCACCCTTTTATGTTTTCTTTTCCCCAGGATATAAAGAAATGTTTTAGGTAAAAAAATGAAGATCTTTATGGGAGATGTTAAAGATCTTTCACCACGATTAGAAGCTTATATTCCAAGATTCCAAAAACACTAAACTATTACAGTCCTTGTGTGTGGGTTTTTGTTATGTACTTTGTATTTCGCAAAAGTAATGTAATGTCCATGTACGTTAAGCTTCGGGTCTCTACAGTTGATATCAGAGGAAAGGTTTAGTCAACCTTTGGAAACTAGGATGCGAGAACTTTAGTGAGATCCCTATAGATATTTCTAAGGTATGTATAGGGATGGCCCTAAGGTTAAGTATAAGTATAGGTTATAGTACTAGAATTACGGTAACCTAAGATGTTAGATATTGAGGGTACTTCCCCTTTACTATGTTGTTTTCTCTAGAATGATTTTTGCCTCTCAATGAATTCTTTTTGTGTTTTAATTAATGGAGGGAACCAGAAGGAATTCGGTTAACATTGAATCCAATGGACAAATTGGTGACTATGAGAAACAAAATTGTGTAATGCCTAGAGAGAAAGATATTGTGATTATGCTAAATCAGTCATCGCGATATATGATTAACAGGGTGAAATTTATTGGTATGCCTAATTCATCAAAGAAGAGGAAGATAAAATATTATGCATGTTCGCATGTTGAGGAGCATAAAGAAAGGAAGATTGAGATTTCTAATGAAGGGAAGAAGATCCTTGAGGAATACCTCAAATGGAGGAACCAATGTTATCTGTGTGGAGAAAAGTGTCATAGAGTGACAGACTATTATGGAGTTCAATGTATTATTTCTGGAGAACATGGGCATTACCTAACTCAAGGCCCTAACCAAAAAAGTTACTTCTAAATCAAGGAAGGACTTATTCCAGGACAATAATTGAAAAGGATGGATTGAAGTGTTTATGTATTGGTATTCAAGAATAATGTTGTTGAGATACTTTTATTGCATATTATAATTTTTTTGTATTAGTCTATTGTGGTTTTCAATAATTTTATGGTACCAGTAACCACGAAAAGTGATTGAAATATTTTGGAAAAGAGATGATATGCATATAATGAATGGATACGGAGGAAAATAAATGTTTGAAAGTATTCATGAGCTCATGATTAATATAAGGACTAAGTGATATCATGGTTTGAGTATATAGAATTTTGAGGATTTTGGTATGTGGAAGGTGTTAACTTTTAACAACATTCATGTTTTCAATAAGGTTCAATGGGTATTCATTTTTTTTCAAGAGAATACATGATTAAGGCCTTCAAATGTTTGGAATGTGACCAACAAGACATATCTCATGATATATGGGGATCAACAATGGTATTAACATGCTAGTTGTATGAACTCTTTGGTAATCGTTTTCACTAGAATATGAGATTAGACATCATTATTTTGGATAATCCTAAAGATTGGAATGGATTATGTTGGACATAAGTTAGTATTGTTTAAGTATAGAAGTTTTTTCGATATTATTTATGGGATGTTATAGTAATAGAAAAAGGACAACCTGCAGGATGGGCAACAACCCATCGCGTCGGACAAGGCTGTGGGAATCGAACCCACAACTGATGTGTTACTGGCCTTTATCACCTACCACTGGACTACAATAAGACCATGTTTAGTAGAAAATAGTTTTATTATATTAAGCAGTATGATATATGATGTATAAGTCCATTTTAGGAACCATATTTGATTAATCTCACTATAGATGGACTTATGTATTTTTTGATAACTTTTCTATCCTTTTGTTTGGGATAGATGGAATGACCCATCATTCTATCACATGATCTGCTAACACATCATGAATGACAAATTTAACTTCATTTATTTAAGAGATGAAGTGGAAATTCTCCAAAGAACGAACAACGGTGAGACTATACCAAAATCACGAATGTATTTCTTCTAATTCCAATATCATCAACTTTAGGGAAATGATCTTGAAAGCCAAAAATGTTGTCCTACTACTCTTATATCTGATTAATCAGATGGTACCTTAGATCTTCACAAATTTATGGCTTTGTGATTTCTGGCTTTTCCATATCCATGTTCTCTACCACTCTCCATCAGAACATGATGGTTATATTTATCTTCCATATTTATATTTTCACCTATGTGGAAACCTAGTGATTAGTTAATTTGGGTAACCATTAAGTTTCATACTTTTGTTTTTAAATACTGGTTTTGGTATTCCTTTTTACGATGTGGGTTTCCATTAAAGAATCTTTCGAGTATTAAACCATTTATAACCCCGAAGAATTTCGAGGGAGAAATTCATTTTAAGGGGGGTAGAATGTAACACCCTAAGATTTTATGAAAAATATTCTTTTTAATTTCATTAATGTATTGTGTTTTACGCTACCCCAAAAAGATCTTGCACAACACGCATCCTTGACTTGCCTTGCATTACACACAATCACGACCTTCCTCGATAGCACGTGTAGTACGCAATACCGAGTTTCACTAAACAACGATATGATATTAAAATATTATTAAAACTGGCCGTTGAATAGTAATAACCAATTTTTGAAGTTTTGTAATTTATTTTTTCAAAATGGACTTCATTTTTGGATTCATAATATCGAAATTAGCATAGGGTGAAATTTTGGTACTTTTCGAATAACATTCATTTTCTGATGAATAGTGAAAATTATTAAATTATAATTAAAAACAACCTTTTTAATCGAAATAATTAATAGTAATAAATTATTAATTTTAGGGGTTTTAAAGTATATTTAGAATATATTGTTACAATTTAATACAATATTGGTCATTGGATGTAATTTCACATTTAAACCAGACATAAACAAGTGTCAATCTTTTGATAGTTATTACCTCTTAAGAACACGCTATTTGTTTTGACGACGGGAATTAATTTTTAAATTAATTAATGAAACTGATATGTTTTGAATTTGGTAAAATAGACATCATTTTTTAGTTCATAATATCAAATATAGCTTAGGCCTAATTTTTGGTATTTTTCGGGAAACATTCATTTTTTGATGAATAGTGAAACCACTAAGTGGTAGTTAAAAAAATGAATTTTTCATATAACATAATTTTAACGCTTCTGTGAGTGGAATTTAAAAAATCCGAGAGACACGGTTGATGTCAGTAAGTAAAATGTGGTTCAATGAGATGAAAATAATTTTTCTTGAATAGTAACTTTTTACTTCTTTTTTACCACGGATAAAAGTAAATAGGGTAATTAAGGGTAGAAATGATATTATTATTACCCTAACACATGTCCTAATTCTATTGGATAATTGTAATTTGACCAAAAACAACCTTAGGAATAAATTATGACCATTTAGGGAAACTTGGATTAGATTAGGACATTTATTATTAATTTATTTAATGAAGGGTTAAAATAGTTATAATAAAAGTTTAATAAGTATATAATTTTTAATATAGGGTTATAGATAAGATAAATTTTACTATAAATATTCATTTGAAATCTAAAACTATTTCCCACAAAATGGTATTTTATATGTAATTTTTAGACATTAAATAATTTAATTTATGTATGACACAATGATGATGCATTAATTATCTTATTAATGAAATATTGACATAATTGATGTTATAAATACCCAAATAAATGGAATTTTAGACTTTTTATGAATTCCACTAATTTTCTAGGTTAATATGGAATTTTAGTATTCATTTAAGTATGTTTATTTGAACTAATCATTCTGTTATGAGTTTCACAAAAATCAATTATTAAATAGTGTCAAAATTGACATTAAATAGTTTTTAAAACAAATATTATATTTTTAATTGATATTTTATTCCTAAAAATCTAAGCATCGGCCAAATCACTTAGATAAGGTTATATATATTAATTATAAACAACTTGGGGTTCGTTTGACATTTTATAGTATGTTTAGTAAACTTATTGTTTAAGAACATAAAAAGGAACGGTAAAATTAAAATTATCTATCTTACAGTTAAAAATAAATGATAAGGTTAAAATAGGAACCTAAACTTGCCCAAATTCTATTGGATGAGGGGATTTCGACCCATTCCCACCTTATCTTGGAAATAAAACAATTTGTAGCTATTGAAAACCAAATATGACTTAATAATAAAATAATATTTTACTTACTACAAAGGTTCCCCTCTCCTCCCTTATAAAAGGGAACCTCCTCCCTCTCTTCCTCACACCACTTTGAGCCATCACGCTCGGCCAAACCCTGCAAAATTATCTTCTAAACTTCCCTAGAGATATCCTAGAGGTCCTGGTCTTCTTCAAAGATCAATTTTAGTGCCCTAAGTGGAGGACTCAAAGAGTTGCTTCAAAGAAGAGGTAATGTCCGTTACCGATTCTTTCAACTTTATTTCTTATTCCACTTCTTCTTCTTAGGTTGTTTCATTGTGAAGTAATAACATCAGTATCACTCATTTACAGATATGTTATTATAAGTATTAAACAACCCTATTTCACCATCTATACATCCTATGGAAAAACAAAATCACCGCACGTGCGTACGTACGGAATACCATCTCCACGCCGTGGTGTAATCTATTTTCCACCACCACCTTACTTGGATGGGTATAATGGTGTAAATAATAACTATATATTATTATTGTAAAGTGATATTGATTCTGAAATAGTATATATACACTCCAATACAATTCCATGATCATGAGAACAATATCATTTCTCGTGCGTACGTACGGACTACTGTCTCCACGAGGCGATGAGATTCATTCTCCACGTTAACCATTCATGAATGATTATAATGTATATATAATAATCAATCATGAAATATATGACATAATAATGATACTGGATTTATGTGTATATATATGTATGTCATCTACTTAATTCCATTCAACTCAATAAGGAAACAAAAACAACGTTCATGCGTACGTACGACCTACCATCTCCATGAACGATGTATTTCTTTCCATTTACTGACCTATTATATATATGTATATTCTGAATATATATTATATATAAATAATTTTTTATATTCTGGAATTAAGTAATCATGATCTAAGTAATCATATTAATAATTACAAGTCAAAACACGGATGACAAATGAAATGATTTTACCCAAAACGCTCTTTAACATGGAATTTACAAAAGAACGAGTAATATAAAGTCATAAGTGAACCATATATGATATCATAACAATGATTATTATTTTGGAATAAGTCAATGACATTATTTAAATAATTATACAGGAGGTTCGGACACGTATGGAGCAAATCAGACCTAAGGTAAGGGAAATACCACAATCTCATTTTTATCCGAGATTGTTTATACTTTGGAATTTACTGGGGTGTATTTTATCATCCACATCCAGGTTTCCTCAATATGTAATATTATTTCCATCAACATACAATT
This sequence comes from Viscum album, assembly GCA_963277665.1. Lineage (NCBI taxonomy): Eukaryota > Viridiplantae > Streptophyta > Magnoliopsida > Santalales > Viscaceae > Viscum > Viscum album. The sequence continues at coordinate 1,037,010,053 of OY728140.1, read as the reverse complement.
TTTTTAAATCCAATTTTACCCTTCGGTGAGTTTTTAGTAAAAGATTTGAAAGGAATCTTTTGTCATTTTTCGTACGAGGTACTTTTTGAATTTTCCAACAAAAGTACGAGAAGAATGTTTTTTTAACATATACGGCATGAATGTATTTTTAAAAATTTATTTCCAAGAAGATTCCTTTAAAAGTTTTCATGTTTATTTTTAATATACTTCATTTAGTTTAGAATTGTATGACATGTTAAGAAAGGAAAATTTTTTTTGAAGTAGAAAGGATATTTTCCTCCAGAATAGACTTCAAGTGTTTTATCAAAATTATTTTCCATATATTATAATAAAGGGTTAAGTTTCTATCCCTATTATTACATTGATTTGATTATGCTGTGAAGGAATTATTTTTATGAATTCCTTTATCTTATATTAATTGTTTTATGATTTCATGATGTTAAAGAATATCATTTTTATTACATGGGTTATGCTATGATGTATGGTTTACGATTTTGGAACACATAAGAATGGTATCATTATGAGATGGGTGGGACCTATATCTCCCTCCAATGCATTGGGTAATGATTTTATATATCATGAGATAGACATAGCTGGAACGGCAGGTTAAACTGGTTTAGTGAAATAGGACTGAAACGAGGAGTGAACTCGGTTCAGAAATGGTCTTTGTCCACTAAGATAGTCTTGGCAATGAGTCATGACTAATAAGAAATGATTCTCTATGATTTTGTGTGTGTGCCACAAATTTTCATATTTTATGTTATTATTATTGAGATTACATTTCACTACTATGATTTATCCCATGTTATGATATTATGATCACTTTTGCAGGTTAAGATTTCCAAAATGTTATGTTCTTATGAATATGATGTGATTGATATTTCTTTTGTTTATCCTTACTGAGAATTTGATCTCACCCTTTAATGTTTTCTATTCCCCAGGATATAAAGAAAGGTTTTAGATAAAAAAAGGAAGATCTTTATGGGAGATGTTGAAGATCATTCACCACGATTAGAAGCTTATATTCCAAGTTTCCAAAGACACTTAACTATTACGGTCCTTGTGTGTTTGTTTTTGTTATATAATAAGTATTCCACAAAATTAATGTAATGTCCTTGTACGCTAAGCTTCAGGTTTCTACAAGGATTCCATTGAAACCATCATCATTATTCATGAAAAAAATTTCCTCATGATTAACTAGGGGCTCTTGTTTCCACCGAGATAATCCAGGTACACCATATTGAGGACATTTCCAACAAAATAATTAACTATATTGATAACTAGAAGAACATCATCCTCTATTTCAGTGGGAGGATCACCCTCATCAATATTGTAAGGTCTTCAATCCCTCTGCTCATTCATTCCATCCTAAAGGTTACCTAGTCTGCCATCAGTTTCCTGGGGTCCATTCTGAATTCATTCATGTGAGATGCCCATGGCGAGGGGATATGTAGGTGGTCTTCTTGGAGAAAAATGGTGTGGCCTCTGGGGAAAGGAGGTATTAATGTGAGAAACATGAGTGAGGAAATGTTTTTCTTGAGTGGTATGTTGGCTTGGGATGTAATTGTGGGGCGTACATTGTGGAGATAGTTTATAATAGGTTCTTATGGGTTCGATATAAGGAAAAATGATAAGAATGCATCCTCCCTCTATTCGCACTCATAGTGGATCATTGGGAAGGATGATCCTAGTATTTGGGAGTGAAACTAGGGATGTGGGATTTAGGTATTTTGGGGTGCCCAATAACAGATCTATCAGTTAGAGAGGCTTCCCTTAATCTATCCATTATTAGGGCCATGATTAGCCCATCCCAGGAGGCATGTTTCGATGAGATCTTCATGGATGGATCAATGTATAAGTGTGTGTTCTTGTGCTCCCCTTATTGCAGGTTCTCAGTGAAGTATTGTAGGAATGACATGAATAGGCAACTGGCCAGTGATCCCAAGGAAAAATTTCTCTAGTGAATATAAATTCTGGCCATGGTCAAAATTATCGTATGTAGAGTTAATTCCAATTACATTCACATGGAGTTGGATATTAAATAAAATGTTATTCCCCTTCACTCGAGATGCTTCTGTTGATGTACCCATTAAGTGGATACCTCCCTCCCTTGTTCATCCGAATCGACTGGGATGACTACCTCTGAATCTCTCTTAGGGAGTTTATGGATATTTCTTGGGTGTTTTCCTCCCTAGAGGAGTTCATCCAATGTTGGTTCAAAGCGGCCCCACCAAGTATGGGGAGGAGAGTCGGTTGATTCAACATACAATGGGGTTCTGGTGTCTTTGGCAGGTGCACAACCAAGCTCGACAGTCTAGGCTTCATCCCTACCTTCACAGGATGCTTTTCAAAACAATGTTTTTCATCATTGATCATGCCTCTCTCTAAAAGCATCACGGAGAAGAGCCCTCCCTACGTTGACATATCAATAGCGTGTGTCACTATGGCTCCACACCCCCTAAAAGGTCAGGCTCCAGGGTGAGATGGAACCCCCTTCTTGCAGGTTGAAATTAAACACCGATGGGGCTTACGGTCAGCGGGTATGATGGGAGGAGGAATTGTTTGGGATCCTTCCAGATCATTCACTCTTGATTTCAACACCTTAAATGGGGAGGGTGACTCCCTTGTGATGGAAGCTAAGGTTATGCACACTGATCTAGATATCTACCATTAAGATGCTCTTCCCTGGTCATCATTGGAAACTGACTCTACGATCATTTGGGATCTCTTAAGGGTGACATCCCCCTCCCCATGGCAGATCACATACCTCATCTACAAATGTAGGGTGATTCCAACCAGTGATACTGAGGTCCTTCACACGTGGAAGGAGGGGAACCATTTGGCTTATATTTTGGCTGCTAGTGTGTCCCACGACCACCCTCTCTTGATGTTCACCTCCCTCGGGTCTCTTCCCCATACTAGTGTGGATATCTCTATCATGGATGCCCTCAGATTGCACTACTACAAGGCCCCTTGATTGATGGTTCAGCATTGTGGTTTTTTGTCATTTTGGATTATGTAATATTTGAATTTCCAAAAAAAATGGAGGGATATATGGCCACTTTTCTAGGGCCCTATTTGAGATTGATCTTAGATGTACAATGATTCAAAAAATGTAACATGATGTATTCACGTGTTTTTAGAGTATAGTACTAGTTTTTATTGATACAAATGTTGATATATTATATGAATTTTTATTATAGCAGAAATGAATGCTGAAAAACATGTTAGTTACTATGACAAAGGCCCATTAGAATATATGATTATATCATTTTTATGATATACATCTATATCAAATTAATAATGAAACTCTATTTTTAGTGTATATTTCCAATCATATTCTAGGATAAGTTTATACTTGTAGTAGCTATATGGACCACGAACATAACATCCTCTCGTTTTTTTCCAACCTTAATATGATATGATTGTTTATTGGAGTTCAACTAAAATGAATCATTAGTCACTACATATAAATAAATCATTTGGTTGGTGATTGAATCATGGGTGATGAAGACATAATATTTGCACTCACGGTACATATGAAATGGATACCAACTTCTATTATATCATTATATTCGTAAAGGTGATGGGTTGATACAGTTTCATTAATCTATATAATCATTATAATATTCTTATATCATAATATTACAATATATAAATTAGAAATAATTCTTATTACCATAAATCCATTAAAATTAAGCATCTATAAACATTTATTATAATTCTATATAGAGGAAGAAATATATTATAAGGTGGACCAAAGGGAGAATTATGACTCTTAATTAAAACACACATTGGTTGTAGTTTCATGTAAGATGAGGAATATTCTTATGATACCAGTCTATCTAATTAATGTAATGAACAAAAAATATAGAATTTCCATGAGATAAGAATTGATATGAACACATATTGGGATGTAAAAATTGATTTTATAACTATTTAGAATATTCAAGTGTATATTACATTTCCTTCCATGTAGAAGATACAACTAAATGATCACAAGCCAAATTGTGTGATCAAAAAGTCTGAAAGGCTCATGTTTATCTACAAAATTATAAAATACACATAAATAATATCTATTTTAAAAATTTATATATAGAATATTTGTATTACTAAATTTCATTCATTTTATTTTATGTTTTTTCCCAATTATAAACTCCATACTTATTCATTTTTGAATATAAACATTTATCTGAGGTGGAATAAATAGGTTATTTTATAAATATATTTTGAATATATTTTATTGGTTTTTATATTTTCCATTTAGTGATTCAATAGTTTGATTTCAAATTAGATCAGTGTGGAGATGCTCCCTCTTCCCGATTATATTTTTCTTCCTATTACAATATTATGGTTGAAATTTTTTTCCCCTTTATATATCAGTCTATTTTTGATATATTTGAATGTGGTTTTATGGAAAAAGTTTATGATTTCCAGCTATGTATATTGTGATTCAGATTTAATTTTAAAAAATTTAAATTATGTACCAAGGATTCATTTAATAAAATAAAATGTTTCTTCTACCAATAGAAGAAATAATTATATAAAACATCATTAATCAAGTACTAATGTGTATAAAATATCATAAGAGATTATTATTGGCATGTGGTTAGATTAATGATAGCAAGACTTACAAACGAATGAATATATAATGACATTAAATTTTTTTATACATAAATGATTTAACACACCTAATAAATCATTCATTGATCAATAATTTATTTCTATCATTTAATTGAATTATATTTTAATTTTTCACCATTATAACTTGAATTTTATTTTTTCATCCATTATTTACATAATCAAATATTAAAAAATTTATAACAAGAAGAAATCATTTGGTTGGGTAAAAAATCCATCTTATGAGAGATAACCTTGGATTTCCCAAATATTGTATTCATTTTTAAAGAGAAATGTTATTTTTTTGTTACCTAATCAAATTTATATCATATAATTGGAAATATTTTTCGTGGGCTAATTCATTGTTCAAATGTTAATGCATTCAGTTATTTTTTTTACAATTTTTTTATTATTTAATTAAAACTATATATAATGATATTTTAAAATTCAAATCTTTATTTTTAATTTACACAATAATCAAATTTTCCTAAACAATACTATGATATATAAAACATAAAATGTAACTAATAATCATAATAGTCAACATGAAAATGAATCATAAAATTCTAAATAGTTGTATGAGTTTTTAAAGGTAAAATAGACCATAGATGATCAATATAAATGGATATTAAAAAAAAGTTATTTAAATTTTTAATTTATAGAAAACCAAAATGTTAGATTATACACTAATGTTAGTGTATAAAATATTATTTCTTCAACCCACATTATATGCAGATTTTTTTGAAGTCAACGACGTACCAAAGTAATAATAATTTCCTCAGATATCCAAAATATTTTCAGATAAAGAAGGTAATGATAATTATCTAAATGTATTAAAATTGGGAGAGAATTATGATTTTTAAAACTGATAATAATGTTTTCCCCAAGTTTAACTATCATCTGATTCTGTAATATTTTATAAGTAAGGCTCAACATAATACCATCATATTCTAGAGTGTGATAAAAAAAATTTTACCCCAATGAAAGTGGAGGTATTTTTTCAAAATAAAGGGAACATTATATTTATAGTGGAGCATATTAAAAAGTTCCTATATGATGTTCAAAACTGGGGTGAAAAGCTAAATGAACAATCTCTAAATAGAAAAAACACAAATAAAAATTCATTTTCTATTAATTTTTGTCTAAACTAATTTTTTACTAAACTTATCTATAATAAGATTATAAATTTGGATCATGTAATTCATACATTGAATAAATCATAGGAAGAGAGTGATGTTTATAATAAGGATCATGTGGTACAAATACCTGATGCACATGGTGATGGTGATAATAATCAGAACATCAATGAAAAAAATACTACTCAAGAAAAATGAATAGGTTATACTACTTATGATTCAAATTCCAATATTTAGAATTATAAAAATACTTCGTTAGAATAGTATTAGACATGATGAATCATTTTAACCACACCACAACATCATGACCATATTACTGAACTGAATGTGTATACATAATATCATTCATAGGGGGACCGCAATAAGAAGTTCATTTATAGTAATGGAGAAGGGAAAATGTGGTAGTTCTTATTAAGGAAACCATGTCCTACCTTTAAATAGGGATGGTCACTATAACTATTTTATTATAGAGAATGAAAATTAATCACTAAATGTGGGTAAACAAATTTTTCTATTATATTTATATATTTCTATTTTAATTTAAATAAAAAAATATTATTTTAATAATTTTCTTATAAAAATCCATTAGGATAGGATATCTTCTTGTTGAATACTAAAAAATAACATCAATGTGTGACTATAGATAATATTTTTTATATATTATCCTATATCATATTCTAATGAATATTTTTTTACATTTATGATATTTAATATGAACTAATAAAATATATGTGTGGCGGTCAATTTTTTATTCTTTTATTTTTTATGATTTTCATATATCAGATTTCAAATATTATTTTAACATAATAACACATGTAGTTTTATTCATTGAGAAATTATTGATGGTGTGATTTGACTTGAACATAAAAAATCATAAATGAATTTTTATATATTTCCATATAGATGAATTATATTTTCTATTTATTTTATATTTATTTCACTAGTCATAGAAACACATGCAATGAGTAGCATCTATCAATATTTTCCCATTAATAAGAGTTTTATAAAATCTATTTTATATTCATAGTGTTCCATATTTTATTTAGATACATGAGTGATGTCATGTAGTATATGATTTTTTGTAACTCTTATTCAATATATAGATAATTATTATATTTTTCAATATTATTAAGGCCTCAGTATTTTAAATAACTTAATTTAACTCTATTAAACCCACCTTTACATCTATTATTTTGATAAGAAACACTAGAATCCATATACTTAAACATATGTTAATCCATAAAACAATATGAATTTACATTTCCTAACCTACTCTTGATTGATGTACATGATTTTATTTAGACAAAGTTATATAGTCTATTTCATGGGAATCATCGTCTTTTGTACAAATATTTAGATATATGTTAGGTTATTATCATTTAATTGGGAAGGATAATTCATAACTATTACTATGAAATAAAATTATTACTATATTTATGTAAGAAAAATTTATAATAAAATAAATCATATAATATATATATATAATGAGAGAGAGAGAAATTTTGAATTCTAATTATTGTGTTATATAGTATAATCCTCTATGATATGAAGGGAATCAGTTTGATGATTGATTCATATGAATAATAAATATTATTTATTTAACAATTAGGATTCAATTGAAAATCATGTTTTCTTCATAAAACAATAATTCTTATTTCCATTAAAACCCCACTTTTTAAGGGTTGAAATAGAACATGAAAACTGGTGAAAGGTTGAAAATGGTGATAGATAACCATGAATTCTATAAAACCAATACAAAATAATCATTAATGTGTTCTAATATTGAATCCTTTAAAGTCTATAATAAATAAATATTTTACTCCCCCCCAACTCCTTTTGGATTAGATACTCAAAATAAAATATCACCTGTTCCTAATTTTTATATACTCTTCATTATTTATATTCCATAAATTGAATTCTTGTAATAAAAAATAAAACATTGACAATAAATTAATTTTTGTAGTTATTAATTGATTTTTTACATGAAAATAACATAAATACATCCTATATAGTTTCTCTTAATCTTCATAAATGTAAATAGTATACTACAAATGATTTTAATTTGGTATTATAAGTAGATCCTTAGAAATAATTGGGTTTTTTTCAGACTCGTTATCATAGGTAATAAGGGTAAATTCAGCCACCTCAATATCGTTAGAGTACATAAGTTTTTTTTAGGATCAATAAAATATATTTTTGACTTATTTTTTGTATATGAGTTGATTTTACATGGCCACAATTACTCTCGATGGACCCTCATTCTTATTAGAGAATCCCTAGTTTTATAGTATTTTTTGTTATGTTTTTTATGACTAGAATTGACATGGAAAACAATGAATCTTCCATTTTTTGGATAGAATTTAACTTTGGTATCATTAACCCCAATAACACCATTATAGGTGGAATTTTATTACTCCTTATATCCAGTGGCCATGCATATTGATCATGATGATTTTGGATAAGATATCATGGACTAATATTTTTTTTCTTGAGTTTATTCCAATTACTAAGTGATTACTCCTTTGAATATCCTCTAAAATTATTACCATTCTTCATTAATAATAATAATAATTCTTCTAAATATATATCCACCTAATATATATAATAACCCTAGTTATTGAAAGAACTTTCAATTTCATTAAAGAATCCCTATATACATGCTTCATGAAAATCCTCAACAGGAACATACATTTAGGTATGGGACCTCATTTTATATCTTTTCCACTTAGGTATTACAAAAATTTATCAATCTGTATTTTCTTACCATTACATCAATAACTAGTATCTTTAAGTGGTTCAATATCTTAAATTTATTAACCATATCATGTACAGTAATATAATTATCATATGGACTGAAAACCGTTATATGATCCCTTACCCTATGGAAATACAGAATGAACATTACCAATATTAAAAAAAATCATGAAAATATCATATGAAAACTATTTTCATCCTGGGTCTTGTCCTATATAATTTTAGAAATAAAATGGTAATATGGATTGATAACTTCAAGTATGATTAGGGACTCGCATCCAAGAATAAAGGATCTACACTTGGACATGGAGAAAGAGGGACCATGTCACACTGCATTATCATATGATGAATAGTGCCTATAGTTAGTGTTGATGAAATATTAGTCACAATAATCCCATGTTCTCATTTAAAAAAATATACCCCTCCCCTAGTAGATGTAGAAACCATGACATCATAATAATTTTATCTCGAAAATGGATTAGTATAATACATCATTATACTATAATCTAACTTTTACCTTACACCAGAATTCAAATTATTGGACACAATGTAAGATAATTTTTCCATCGATGCCAAATTTCTCACATGACCATGAGGACCATCCTTTTGAAGATGGACTATAAAAAAGGTTGAATATTAGTAACCACACCATGAATAAAATTTTTCCTTTTGGAAACAATTGTAATAAAATTTAATCTTAATACAAATAGAATCAATACAAGTCTTAGGAAACATCATCATCCTCATAATTTTTTGCATTTATGGGGTATCAAAGATCATTGGTCATACTATGAAAAATCATAAAAGTTTATTCCATATTTCATAACATTTAGAAAATTTTTATATTTTATAAAGGAATGGTAAAACTACGAAATCATGCAATGATAGTCACAAGCATGGAATCATGATTCATGTAAAAATCATAGAACCATCACAGAAAGATGAAATTTAGTCCCTAAATAAGAAAGGGGATATAAAATAGTAAAATATTAAACCATATACCATCAAAAATTGAATTATAATTTTCTTAATGTCCTTAAATATTATGGTCATTCACTCCATAAACTCGCAAGTTGTGTTGATTAGTCAATCTATGGCATCAACCAATGGATGATTCATAAAAATGAAATCAAATATTGAGAGATGAGGAAATGTCAATTCTATAGTAGACTCTTGTGGGAGAGAGATAAATAAAAATTATAATCAATGAGTGAAGTAAATGTTATAATAAATGATATAGTAGGAAAATAAAAACTATGAATGGGATATATTAAAGAGTAAATTCCATAGGGGAAGACCAAGAAAACTAGTAGTTACCCACCCCCCATGGAAGGGTAGGCATATGACATGAGTCATTTTAATAAACTATAAATAAATATAAAATAGTTATAAAAATAATATAGTGATACATGCATGAGATTGATTTGAGAATATCATTAAAATAATTTACATTGCGTGATTAGAACAAACAATTATAGGAAGGTATATAAATGTGTTTCTGGGTGGAAATAATAGTTAGAAATAAAATTTGACAGAAAAGTCATGAAATTGGGAAATGAGTTTATGGAACAAACAAAATAAGAATTTGGATTATTGGATGTAAATAATCAATTGATTATGATTTTAATATTTGAAGTTGACATTAGTATATTTTTTATTATATTATTTGATAGTAATTTTATATGTTTAAATAGTTTATTTATGGGTGATTGATAAATTTAAATATTTACCCAATTATGTAATGTTATTCATTGTATATAATTCTAAATTTTTCACACAAAAATTGAATTTCTCTATTTTTTAAATCATATTAATAATGAAATTAATTTAGAAAATTTTCATAAATGTGGGTTTAATTTAATAATTATTGTTTGGATTTCAAATTCTATATAAAAACATAATTATTATGTTTCATGAATATAAGTGAATTGGAAGAAAAATTGAGCCTATATGTATTATTTATAATAGAAACTATTTAAGGATGTAGTATATTATAATCAAGGATATAATGACAAGACTATATTAGTATTAAAAATAGATACGGTGCACTATCTTTAGTGAATAGTTTTATAAATTCAAGTACATGCTATGATAAGTCCATATTAGTATTAAAAAAACATAACACATACATTTTTTCATTTTTTATATTCCCAATATTAATATTAATTTGTTCTATATAGGTTTAATGTAGGAGTATATTATATAACCTCATCTATGAGAAGTTCAAATCATGGTTAATGATTCAATCATATGAGGTACAAATTCTATATAAGATATAAATTAAAATGGAATTCAATACAATAATACATGATATCATTATATATGGCTAGAATACAATATTATGAACATTAACTGAGTAATATCATCAAAATAATATACATATATCAAAAATGAATGATAATTAAACAAAAAAACATAAATAATGTTAGGGACCCGTCAAATTGAATTTTAAATATGAATTAATAATTCATATAGAATGAGAGAGAGGGTAATATTGAGGTTAGATGAGTTATGTGAAATCTCTCAATGTTAATGAAATCATATAGTGAACATGGATTCTATAAAGTTTGAGGAATCACTATACAATGCATAGAAAAACAAATCAGGAAATGAGAAACAAATAATATAGATGAAATGAATAAATGTTAAGAGAACATCCATAGGCATGGGAGGGTATACTCGATGTTGTAATAAGGTCCCAAAAAATATGACTGTGTAGAACATTCACTAACATGTGGAAGTGTCATCTATGTGATCATATAACATATGGATAGATATTGTTAGATACCCAATGTTATAATAAAATAATTTTAAAAGATATTACACAAGAAATTCCTCATTATAAAATATGAATTAATTTTTTTAATATTATAATTTTATTTTTTATTATTTTAATCCATTAATAAGAACATTATTTCTATCATGGATTGACCATGAATTTTGATCCGAGGTGCAGTACGATTGTGAAATTGTTCATGGGTTTTGATTATATTTTCATATTTATTATTAATTTTTTAGATGCAATGGTCTGATGTTAAATAGGTTTTGATGGGTGATGGTTAAAATATTATCCATTTTCCTCTACTTTGATTACTAATCATTGCTATCCAATACTATCTTAGTGGTCATACAAGGGACTTGAGTGAGGTAGTATTGAATAGTTTCATTATCTTAATATTTCTATTGTGTGGGTATATTATGGATTTTCCAATTAAATGGAGTTGTTATATATTAATTTACAAGATAATGACATATCCTATATCTCTATATAAATAAACATTAAACCCATATTCTAAATTCTGATGATAATCAAAAAAAAAATAATGATAAGTTTATAGATAAATGATATTGATACATACCATTGATTTAAAAACATGGAATAAATAAACTCTAGAATAGAGATAGAATAATCCTAGTGTATCTATCAATTAATAATAACTATACTATAAATATTAATTGCAGTGAATCTCTTTTTTTAATAATTACTCATCTTCTATTTTATTTTTTAATTAATTTTAATTGAAAATTTAAAACAGAATTAATTCAATAAGAGAAATTGCCTATGATGATTAATATATATTCTTTGGGATAAATGACCTGATTTTTCACAAATTAGACATTCATAATTATGTATAAATTTTATTATTAAAATAAACCATGATATGTCATTTACCAATTTAGCTCCATTTTTCAAGATTGATGAAGCTAATTTTTTCCCAAATTATATTATATAATTCATTGTATATAATCCCCTAAATTTCATATAACATCATGATTTTATGTATTTTAGATAAAATGGAAATAATTTAATTGTAATAACCCAACATAATAAAAAAAGATAATTTTATTCGATAGAATATAGAAAACATACCACCTATATAAAACAACACATGAAATATGTTTCTTTAAATTTAATATCTTTAATAAGATGTGAAACACGAAACCCCAATTCTAAATGAACTGTAATATATTATACCGTTAATCCCAAGAAGTTATATTGAAATTTATGAATAAAAATAACAAATTATTAAAATTATATTTTTTTCACATGTAAAAAAATCATCGGTTATATATTAATTAAAAATAATATTAGAATAATTTAAATGAAAAAAAATGTTTTTAAAAATACTGAATTGTTTATTAAATGATGGGTTAGTCAGACATTACACATATAATTTAAAATTAAATTTTAACACATTAATAAAATTCACTTTTAATATGAACCTAATTTTTTAAATCATATGAAAATTATCTTAACGTGTTTTTTTATTTATCTAAAGATTGTTTTTTGATTAATAGTGAATAATACTATTTTTTTTAAGATTTATTTATAATAAAAAATAATTTAAATCTGAAATTATATTATTATTGGTTTTTATGTAAATTTTTTTAAATTATATTATTATAAAAAAAATTAATCAAACTTATTTTGTCTTTTTATATTAAAAACCTCTATAGATATAATAATTTTCTTCTTAAAACCCGATCTTTCGTCATGTCAACTGGTTTTACTTAAAATTTAATTATTCAAAAAATATTAATTGAATTTGGTAAAATTAATTAAATATTTTTAATCATATTAATTTATATTATCTAATAATTTAAAGTTATTATTTTACCAAAATGAAATGTGAAAATAATAAAAATATGTTTTTATGGTTAAGGTAAAAACGGGATTACATTGAGGATAATATAATCAAATTATAGTTAATAAACCTAATACCTTTTCTAAAAAATATTTTATTGATATATTTAGACCTTAACATTTCTAATTCTTTATAATACTCAATTTTGGACACCTTTTGTATGTGAATAATGTGGTTACACCAATTTATTTTTAAAAATTACAAGTGTGTCACCCACCACCCTTATAAAATGAAACCCCCTATCATTAATTCTTCAAACCATATAACCCTTTTGTTAAGAAAATAAAATTTAAAATATATTAAAAAATTAAATAATATATTATTAGAATACTTTTTTCAAAAAACAATTTCAGTAATATTGTAGGTATTATCATAAAGAGGTTTCTCTGAGAAGCGGTAAAATTCCAAACTACGCATTTCAGTTTTATTTCTTCTTTAACCTTCTACAAATATTCATAATTTATTTTTATATAACTAAAAAATCATCTCATATATACTTATATATTATTATATTAAATTAATGAATTATATACATATCTTATTAACTAAAGTGGGAAATGATAATGTCGATCTAGTGTACGGTGGACTACGGTCTCACCAACCGATGTGATGCATTATCCATAAACTTATATCAAATTTTGGTATGATAATAGATATAATGTGTGTGTATGTATATTTTTTTAATTTTTATAACCAAATTATACCTCTTTCATAATTTTATCATATATACAATTTAAATTTTCATTTTTGTTGGATTAAATAATAGTGCTCCTGTGTACAGAGGACTATTGCCTTGAAAAGAAAAGTGATTCATTTTTAAACAATAATTTATATTTAACAAAAAATGATAAAGTTAATTAATATATGTGGTATAAATTAAATAATAATTGTATAATATATATATTTATCACTCTTAAAATAAAAAATGTAATTTTATTTCATAACATTTCACTCACTGATAGAAGATATCATCATTCGTGTACATGTGGGGAACTACCTTGATGAAATTATATGACTCTCTTTTCAACCCCATGTGAAATGGATTATATATTTAAGTATATTTAAATAAAAATATGGTATTTTAGATATTATGTTAATTTTGGAATGGTAAAATATTATTTACCTCTATTCAAAAATTATCGTTGAAAAATGGAAATGTTACTCATGGGTATGTACAACCTAAATTCCATAGAATCATAACATAAAAAATTTATCAAAACCCTAATTATTTATTAGTATTAAAATTATAATTTATTTATAAATTTTATAATTATTTAAATATAATTATTATGTATATTTTGAAATAATTACCTCTTAAAACAGTAGTGACCCTACAGAGTCATTTTGTGACATAAAATTCAAAAAATCATTGAAACACCCTCCATAAACATAATTATTTAATAAATTTTATATAACATGGACATAAGTGGAATAAAAGTAGTACTGAATTTTGTAAAATTTATAATTTATGTAATTAATTAACTTGAGTTTGTTATTCAAAATGATAAGGAATATGCATGATGAGGTAGACTCAAGGTAAGGGACTTCGTCTCAATTTTATTTCATTGGGGAATATTTTAGTATTATGAACCTAATTTCATTTATATAGTTTACATAAAAACCCATTTACTTATTATATCACTATTCACTAATAATTCATGGTATTTTAAGAGTGAATTTTAGTTATTTAATATAATTAGATAATACTTAAATTTTACTTAGTGGTAATAATTTCTAACTCCATTTTTTATCGGGTTATATTATATCTTTGTCATCTTTGATATTATAAGATTATTGGTGTAATGAATTATTATTATCTTATGTTATAGTTATGTATGTTTTATTTTTATTTATTTTTTATACACACAATATTTTAGTTTATTAATTCTCACCTCACTACTTTGATCATTATAAGGGTTTATTTGACCACCCCATTCAAATAGAGAGTGTATATTCTTGAATTTAAATTTTGGGAATTTATTTTATCATTTTATAATAAACCCATCACATTTTATTCTCCACTATTTATTCATGATATTTTAAAAAAAATAGTAATATTTTCCACTCTTTTCTACATAAAAGTATTGAGAAATTTGTTTTATTAAAATTTTACATCATTTCACTCTTTAGTTAAAAATATATTTTTTAAAAACCCATATTTTATTAAAATGTATTCAAATTTTTTTTAATTATTTTTAATTAACATTTTGGAGAAATTTTTTTCCATTTTTTTATTTTTTTTCAAAATTTTATTTCTGATCTAAATTTTATTCTCCAAACCACACATGTTTAACATTTTGGAAAGGAAACATTATATTAACATGTACTACATGTATATAATTTCATACCGTCATGAAAAATAATTTTATTAATGATTCCACAATAATTTTCAATGATTGTTTTCATATAAAATAATTTTTAAAATGTTTTATGATCATTTGGTTCTGAAATTATCTTTAATGTAGAAAAGATTATTATCCCCATATATGTTTTGTGGAATTTTTATGATATTTGTTTTCATCATCAACATAAAACCTTTATTGTAATTATTATATAATAAGGATATGTTGTATTTATATAATTATTATTCTCTCTTAAGATGGTTTATTTTTATTTTGACCATGGAAAGTATAAAAAATCACATAATATAATCAGCATACCTGTCATTAACTTTCCCCTAAAATATTGACATTCCTATGATCAATGGGAATTATAATTTCAAAGACAATCCATATATTTTATCAGGGATAAGTTATTTATTCAGAAATATTTCATTTCTACCTATGTTGGTCCACATTGATTGATATTTTTTATCCAGGTAAATATGGAAAATTCAGTATTTTATACTCAGTTTGGATATTTGATGATAAGGCGCATTACTCATTAATACAATTTATTAATCTATATTTGAATAATTTATTGGACATGCAGTTATAGGTGAGACATGGAATTGTATATACCCTCAATTCATTGTTATTCTCGTAAGTATTATAATTTATCTATCATTCAAAATGCTTTTATCTGTGGTTTTAAACATTCTTGTTAAAGGTCTCATTAATATAGGTATTATGTGAATGATATTGTAATGCCCTGACCCCAGTTACAATTAGTCGTTGCATTATTTGAATACATTGGATTGATAACTAGGAATCATATACGGAGGACCAATTAGTTTAGCAGTATTTGAAAATATATTACATACATTAATGTTACATTACACTTTCTAACATAAAACATATTATAAATAATATTTTGAGAATGCTATTATTCTACTAGATTAACCCTTAATATCAATCATAATACACCTTTTGGAATCCTTGGAAAATAAAACATAATAATGGGGTGATCTCAGATACTCATTAAGTTGAAATAATTCAGTAGAAGCTATAAAATTTTAATGAAAGATGTATAATAAAAACAACTTCCTTTTAAGAATAAATCATTTACATAATAATGTAAAAATATATCAAACATTACCATATAAACATTCAAAAAGATATTCTACTAGTCTAATAATCAAATGTAATAACTAATTTTATAATGAGGGGAATGTATAATGTGGGATATAATAACTACTACATCAAGGACTTGTGCTAAGACCATTCACAAATATTCTGTTGAGGCCTTGTTCCAAGACACAACATTGTCTCATGAGACCCACCGATGCATCAAGGGGATATAGCGGGCTCCGCCCATCCCTTACTAAGTATAATTCATTTCTCATATGAAAAGTTTGAAACAAAAAATAATCATCCGTATTAAAACTAGCATACGAAATGTTAATGATTTAACCCTTTAACATGAATGGTATAAAAATAACACATCCAAAGTCAAAAATATCATAACTCATTCAATATAATATGGAAGATTTTATTATAATCAATCAATCTCAATCTAGAATAATATCAAGTAATGGATTTTGACATAGTTGAAAATGATTAGTAAAACTCTTTGAGAGAAATATCCCTTTTTCATTAAATCATTTAAAAGTCACAAAATTTGTAAATGAATTAATTTAAAATATATTTTCTGAATCAACATGTCCCATACCACGTTGAAACATTTCAAATTAATTAATAATTTAAAAAAATCATGTCAATAAAAATAAATCCTTAAAATAATTTTGAAAACATGGACATTATTAAATATATTTAGAAAAATAGATCTTTAAAAAATTTAAAATGATGATCTAGTTAAAGAGACCCTCCAATAAAACCATAAAATATTTCATTCAAAACAAATTTATGAAACATGTACATTGATGATAAATATTTCCCAATAAATACTAACACATAAAAAATCATGGATAATAATGAGATTGTAAAATTAACCCTTATATAGGTTTGATACCTCCATACGAGTCCAAAATATATGTTTAATGTTTTTATTAATACTATTAAATTATATCAGAATCATAATTATATTTATTATATCATATATGATTCTTTTATTACTTTATATTACTCATTTATTAAAAATTCCTATTTATTGTTACATTTTGGGTAATAATTACTTTGTTTACCGTACATGTTTTGACTTGTTATTAATTATCATATTACATATATAATGATTTAATTACATTAATAATTTTAATATTATTTATATAGCATAAATATAAATATATATAATAAAAAGATATATGAAATGGAATACATTGTTCATGGAGATGGTAGGTTGTACGTACGAATAAACGTTGATTGCATTATCATATCGAGTGGATGTAAGTGACTAACATACATGTATATATATATGTCATCCCAGTAGAATTATTATGTAATAAATTTTGTAATTAATAAAAATAATAATTCTTATAATCATTCTTTGGTGGTGAACATGGAATATGAGTCTTATCACGTTATGGGGTCAGAAATGTCGTATATAAGCATGAGTGACGGTATAATTTATTTAATGGTTAAATGGTATGGAATTTTATGGAATATGATCTTTAAAGAAAAAAAATATAATCTTATTATTATTTTTTAAATATATTATATTCATTGATATACACATATAAATAAATTTTAAATGAAAAACAATTTACATCACGACATGGAGACAGTAAGTCATACGTACACGCACATTGTGGTATTATTTTTCATATGATAGGTAAAATGAGGAATATATTTGTCCCATATTCATAAAAACATATCAAAATATATTATATGTAGGAGTAATTATTTTATAATTTAAACAACTTTGTAAGAGGAATTAGAAAAAGAAATGAACATTCAATGAAGGGATAAAATGATTATCTCTACATCAGGGGCCTCATTTTGATTTGCAGTAAATGAATCTTTAAGAAAGCTTTCTTTCTAATTTTCTACCTTTGGAGATTATTTTAGAGAATTTTAATGGTTATTTGGGTAGGGTTTTACTGAGAAAATGTCATCCTAGGTGTGAATTAAAAAGAAAGGGATGTACCCTTCTATATGATAGATGAGGGTCATTTTTAAAAAATATTGATTTTTTAATTTATTATAAAATTCTTTTCTGATTATAATAGATTCATATTGATTTATATATATTTTAAGATGAGGATGGGTCTAAATACTATTAAAAAAATTTAGACATGTTTAGGTCATCAAATTAACCTTATCTTTTAGAAATAAATCTTTGTAAAATTTGTTAATTCTTACCGTGTCCTCTTGTATTTTTATACTACATGGTAAATGTCATTACCATAAAATTCCATGAGAACACAAATTGGATAATTTATGACACTATCAGAGTTATTTGGATGAAATATTTATTTTTAGGGTTTTTATTTCATTTAATATATTAGTATTTATTTAAAAAACTCATTTATGTCAATTTTGACAATTTTTAGTAATTCATTTTGGTTAAAGTCATAAAAACATGATTAATTCATACCAAAGGCGTTAAATCATACCTCATATGTCAATGTAACCCAAAAAATTCATGTATGGAATAAAAAATTTAAATTATATTTATTTTAATATTTATAATAGCATTTATTTGATTCATTCATTAATAAGAAAAATAATGTATCATTATAGGGTAATAAATAAATAATTTTATTTACATTCCAAAAATTAAAAAGAGAATAACATGATGTATGAAATATTTTTTTTATTTATAATGAATATTAATTGTTGAATTTATCTTATGTATAACCTTATATTAAATTTTTTTTATTTATGAAAATTTTAATTTCTCACTTTTAACTCTTCTTTAAATAAAATACAATAAATGTCTGTATATAACCCAAGTAGAAAAAAGGGGATCATATAATTGTCTTAAGGTTTATTTTACTTAAAAATAAATTATATAATTGAATTAGGACATGTGTTTGGGTAATTTTATTTTATTATATTGTTATTTTTACCATTAATTTCCATGTTTATTTTTAACCGTGGGAAATAAAATTGAAAAGATACTATTCACCAAAAAAATATTTTAATCCTATTCAAAATTCTTTCACATAATAATGGAAACTTTGTCTTTCAGTTTATTGAAATAAAATTCATCAGTTTTCTGAAATTCAATTCACAAAAGTGATAAAATATTGTTTTATTCAAGATTGACAATGTGCTTAGAAGGTGGGTAAATAACGTTAAAAATTTCAATAAAATTAAATATATAAATATGTAATCTTACATTAAAATGAATCCAATGAATTACATTCGAATAATATAAGAATTTATGTATCTATTTTCAATGTAAAGTAAATTTAGATTAAAAATAATTATTTAAATAAAAAGTATGTTTGAAATAATAACACATTGTTCTTAACTATTCATCAAAAATATAATGTTTTCAGAAAAATAAAAAAAAATCTCTCGAAGATAATTTTGATATTTTGAATCCAAAAATGAAGTCCATTATGAAAAATAAAATAAATTTTTTTTTAAAAGTAGGTATTGCTATTCATAACTTCTTTTTAAACAACTATTTTGATTGGTCTTGGTGTGTTAGAACTCAAAGCTATGTATTGTGCATGTAATTGTATTATTCAAAGAGAAGCGTACCGTGAATGTTTGGGGTGTTACAAAGAACATGAAATCAAATGATTAATAATTTACTTCATTAAGCATTCAATTGTTATTATTATCAATGAGATTTTCACCATGAAATTATCTGTGGATGCATTTCAAAAAAATCAATTGATTAAATGGAATGTGTTTTCTGTTACCTTACATATTGATTATTCCTTATCTTAACATCCATGAGATTTTTTCAATGATATTATATTTCTATTCATTTCATTACTATATTATTTATTAAATGTAATGTGTTTTAGTTACAATGAAATATTTCATATGCCTTTTCACATTATCACTGAGATTATCAAAATGATAATGTCTCTGAATAGATTTCATTACCACTTTATTGATTAAATAGAATGTTTTTTCAGTTAACTTATTATATTTATTATTCATTAGGATATCATGATATAAAATTTATTAAAATTATAGGAGTGTTCAGTTATTTACCTTTCCATGATGATTATTCTTATTGATTCGTGACAGCTTCCACTATACCTAAGCCTTACTATTCTTTTGGCATCACCATTATTTTTTTCCTTTCTAAGTATTTCATGATTTGTACTATGACTGGTATGAAAGGATAATATATGTGTAATATAATTATTCTATAAAAAATCTCCCTTTTAATTTTTGTTTACAAATGTAATATTATAATCATTAATGTATCTAGTTTACAAATACTACAAAATTATTCAGTCCTTGGTTATGCGATTATCCTATTCAATTATAATAAAGTAAGACACCGACACCAAGTTACTGTGGTTTGGGTCATTATAGTTAGTATTAGAGTAATTTTGCAAGAATCCTATGAAATATGATTTAGGAAAACATAGATTAGTGAACAAAAATAATTTGATAAACTTTGAGGATAAATATAAAAGATAATCATAATTTTTTTATAAGGAAATGTATAAGGCCTTAACCATAAACATTACATAATATTTATTTTTTTTAACTATTTACATTCATTCAAATTATGTATCTTTTCAGGGTTATAGTTTTAGAGAATTATGACATAAATCATTCATTACAAAACCATATAATTTAGTGTGGGCACTAACTATGAGTATTTTTTCCATGTTTTAAAACTCTCCAAAAAACATTATTTCATTCGTGAAAACTCATCAAAAATTTCAAAATAGAATCATGACTTCCATTACCCATTCTAGGAAAAAATTATTAAAACATGGGATGCGTACAAAAAAATAATTAATGGAACTAAAATATAGTAAAATTTTTGTCTAGGGAAAAATATAAAATTCCTATAGATTTTACCTTAGTCTTCAATGTTATTTGAGAATATGAAATAAAAACAATCACTTTAAAATCACACATACATTTTCATCAAATAAAATTATTACAACCCATATGAAGCAATTAAAACCCATTTTCGGTGACTTAGAGGATATTGTTCATTGAACCCAATCAAAAACCATTTAATTAGAAAAACATATGGCTAAATTACAATATAGTAATTACCAAATAAATTGAAGAACTAACTAGTGCATCAGTAATTTAAGATATAATGGGCTCAACCAGTGTCATCTGGGACACCACATCATTTAAGCTATAACAGTCTCACTCTATGATATCTCGACCACCCCATTATGTAAGTTATAACGGGATCACCTAGAACTATCTAGGCACACCCATTTCTCTAGTATAATTCATATGTACCATAATAAAAATAATTTGTTTATTCATTCACTTTTAAAAAATACCTTTAAAATTATAAATAAATAACATTATTATATCAAAATACCATTTTCTTTTAAAAACCATTTTCAATACAAAAATACCCATTTCTTTTGAAAAACCATTTTCTATACCCAAAATACCCAAAAAAAAGGTAAATTGGATTTTTTATAAAAATCTGTAATATTTTAATGGAAGACATAAATTGGTTAAAATTCATAGTGATAAGAAAGGTAGTTGTCAACTTGCTTTAAAAATAAGCCACATCATTTTTCATTTGTTAAAATGTTCCATTTAAAACATAAAAAATCATTTCTTTTTAAAACATAAAAAGTACTACAAAATATAAATAAAATAAAATTTATAAATATATTATGTAAATTTAAAATTTTAAAATTAATTTTAAAACATTGACATAAAAGAGAAAGACAGTTTAAAGGAAAACATTAATATAGGAATTATTATAAGAAGTGTCCCTTATCACTTTGGAAATATTTAAATCATAATCTCCATGAAAAAATAACATTAAAAAATAAAATATCACTAAAATAGATAAAATAATGATATAACTTGTCAAATTATATTTACATATATCATATAAAATAATAAAGGTGCATAACATCAGGATATACCTAAATGAATGGAAATTGAGATATGGTCCTTTACCTTGAGTCAGATTCTTCATGTGTGTCTTTACCATCCGAAATAATAAACTTATTCTAAATATTTATTTTCATGAGAAAAATTTTCATGTTTCTTATTATTTTTATTTCACTTATTAACATGTTATATACAATTACATAATCAATTATGTTTAATTCATATGTTTTGATAGTATTTGGTTTATATGTCAAAAACTACTTATGTTGGTCAACTATGGTAAATGGAGCCATTAATTAAAGATATAGAGATTAATTAAAATTCAATTATTATCATATTTATAAATAAATAATTCTTTAAAATAAAATCTTTGAGGATGATTTTGAATAATGAACTAACGGTACGATAATAGAGAAGGTAGGTCACGCATACATATGAGTATCATTTTCATTTTTCAATGACCATTACGAAAAGATGGTAAGTAAAATTTATAATTCCATAATGAAAATTATATCACAAGATAAATAATATTTAATTATATATACTTATATATATCAATAATTTGATGTGGTGATGATAAGATGAATCATATCGCTTTGTAGAGGTGGCAGTCCACACATCCACAGACGTTGTTGTCATTTTTTTATGTGAATGAAAAAGGTAAGAGAGAAAATGTTATGTTATACTTAAAATATGAATAATATGAATTTAATATCAAAATAATCCATTTATATCATACATATATATTATATTGAAACTTTTTTACCATTTATATAAAATGTTACTAAAAACAAATCACATCAATTTGTGAGTCAGTAGTTCACCATGCACATAAATGACTTTATCATATCTCTTAATTATTAGAATACAAAAAGGTTATATATGATATAATGACCCTATATGTATAATTATTTTATAAATATAATATATTAAAATCATATCCATCATTATATACAGTTGTGAGAGGTGGTAATGGAAAAATTTATGACATCGTTTTGAACGATGATAGTCCTTCATACACATGAATGATGAATCTATAAACCATTTGGTGAATGTATGTATGGTATTAGTCCGAAAACATTAAATAAAAACCTATAAATATATGGAATAAAATGATTTTATTATATCATCATGTTATAATTATAATTTCATAGGTTGAAGGAATAAATAAAACATAGATGCTCATTGATAAATGTTACCTCCTCTTCGGGTAACTCCTTTTGTATTGTGCAAAAATACATCATTGGATGGGTTTATTCAAAAATAAAATGGATTAAGATAATATGAGTGAATTTAAGAATATATTTTTGTAGTTATTTGTTGAACCAATGTTTTTTATGGTATGAAGATAGGTTGATAGGGGGCGGTCTTTAATATGTGGGGCGAGTGGGACACCTCTATGTTTTAGAAAGCATGAATTCTAACCATGTTTTTTATGTATCCAGACCTTAATAGTGGTCCTTTATCGATAAAATGAGGTATTACGTATAAATTTAGTGATAAAATGGACTTTTTATATTTTATATGGTATTTACACCACTTAAGATTTATGTTTAACCACTACGAATACTTGTTTATCCCTCAATCAATTTAAATAATTTTAAATTCATTGACTAATATCATTGGTAAAAAATTAATTTTACATGATTAGATGGTATAGGTTATTTTTATTCAAAATATCGAATAATTTTTTCCAAATTCATTTAAAACATTTGGAAAAATTCAATATAATATTTATCCTGCAGGCGTGGTGTGACATTGGTTTTTTAATAAGATTAATTTTCAAAAAATGAGCATTCCATATTAACCCCTTTCCTAATAATAATAATTACTTGAAAAAGATTAATATTTAATTATATATAATCTATTTATATCATTTGAAAAATTCCCATTTAGGAATAATTTTAATTAACTAAAAAGTAGGAACATTATTTATTTTAAAACACTTTTTTTTAAACCCACTTTTTGTAACCTGAAAACAAAATTAAATTAAAACCCAATATTACGTAAATAAGAAATTAATTAGGTGGATTAAATATAACTAAATATAAATTATATTAATTTAAAACATACTCATAACATATTGATACTTTTAAATTACATAATTTATTAAAAAATAACGATTCATTAAAAAATTTGGTATATTTCTCTAATCTTTGAATGATCAATATTTTCCAAAACAATCCAAAACATTTAAACCAAAGTAAATTTTTATATTATTATTTTAAAAAAAATATCCATCTCATAAAATTAAAATTCTAAAATTTATAAATGAATCTATTAAATAAAACCCTATAAATTAGTTCTGAGTTAAAAAATTCATCTTTGCTTATAAAATTAATTAACATTTTCATAATAATTTAACTATATAATTACTATTAATAAATATGAAACAATATTTAATATCACATTAAATATGTTTTTACATCCTTCAATAATTTTATAAATTACATCCACAAAATTTAATTCCCTTATTAAAAAATTGTTGACCTATTTCCCTCTTAACATTTTCATATTCCCATGTTTCCTACTCTACCATATGGTTTTTCCTTAAAACATTAACTTGGGGAATCAACATATACCATGACACCTGATCTCAGTGGATTGTAATTTTAACATGTTGTTCCTCATAAGAAATATTAACTTCTAATTTAACTACTTTAAGGATCAAGTCCTGAGATGAATATGGCACATATTTATTAAACATTTAATCATGAAAACGTTTTGTACCTGAAATAAACTCAGAGATACGTTTACTTAGTAGCCAAATGATACAACATTATCTAGAATTTCATATGGTCCAATGAACCACAGTCTTAGTTTTCCCTTTTTAATAAAAGATATATCTCATTTTGATGGGGAAATATTGAGAAAATACATGATCACCTACCCCGAATAAAAAATCAATTCTCCAATTATACACATAGTTTTTCTTCATAAACTATGTTTTCCTCATAAAATGTTGAATTAACTACACCTAAACAGTAATTTATTCTACTAAACATGGTCCCCTTAACATTATTTCTTCAACATCACCCCAAAATGAAAATTTCAAATACTGCATTACATATAATGCCTCAAATGGTCCGATATGTAAACTAGAATAAAAACTAAAGGAATAAGAAAACTAAAAAAAATAATGATATCGATCCCAATATCCCGAGAAATCCATTGAAAAAATAAAAACACATCATCAATGATCTAAATCATCTTCTCATACGTTCCATTGTATTGAGGATGATTAACTTTAGTAAAATATAATTCAGTATCCAACGACTTCTGAAGTAATTTCCAAAAATTGGATGTAAAACTGGAATTATGGCCTGGTACAATGGAGAGATGAAATACATGTAAACTAAATATCACTATTAGATGCAGTCTATACATATTATCTAAGAACATTTTTATCTATAATGGAAAGGAAATATGTATATTTAGTTAATTGATCAATAACAACCCAACTCACTTTGTTACCTCCTGATGTACATGGAAATCCCACCAAAATATATTAGGATATATTTTCCCATTTCCACTTAAAAAATAGAAAAGGTTGAAGCAACACCTTTAGAAATTGTTGTCACTCATTAACCACTATAATATCATACACTTCATTGTGAAGTCAACAATACCAATTTTTATTTCATCCCATCATAATACTCCTTATCTTCTTTGTATTCTTTGTGCTACCTTGATTAATAGAATATAGAGAACTATGAGCTTCATTCAATAATTATTTACTGACTTGGGAATCAAAATCCACACATAACCATTTCTAGATCATAAAATACATTCTTAATTGACATTAAAATTCAGAAACATACCCTTCTGTATGGATTCTTCCTTTTCTTATAAATATTGATTCACATTATGAGCTCTCATAATTTATTTTAACAAAGTAGGCTATACTAAAAAGAGAAACAGACTAGAGGATGTCCCTACATATATAACTTATAGAAAAAAAAATTCCTAACATAATTTACCGAAGGTTTGTGTTCCAAAAGTAACATGGTAAATGTAGCGTTGACTTTTCAACTCAAAGCATCGACCACATTGTTTTCATTTCTTGGATGGTAATGATTCATGTATTAATAATCCTTGATTAGTTCCAATAATCTTCTCTATATCATTTCAAATTCGTTTGGTGTGAATATATACATAATCCATTTGTGATATTTTTATATTTTATACTTCACTCCATACAATTGATGCCTCTAAAATTTCGAAGAAAAAAACATAAGAGCTAATTTTAAATCATGTGTATAGTAATTTCACTCATGAGGTTTCTACTGACGTAAAGAATAGGGATTAGCTAGTTATTATGAATTAGGACACAAACATGTCCTTTCAATGAAGCATCAATGTAGATAAAAAATTCAACATTCCTAGAAAAAAAGGAAAAACTATAGAACTCCCAAATCTATTTTTTATTTCCTAAAAAATATCCTATCATTCAATTGTCATGATTATTATATTTGTTTAGATTAAATAGTTAGTGGGATAGACAACTGAGCAATGTTTAAAAAAAATCCTATAGAAAAACAATATTTTAAGAAAAATACAAATCTCTATAATATTTTGGGGTGTTTTCCATTCTTCAACAACCATTATTTTATTAGAGGGAGCTATTATGCAATTTTTTGATACAATATATACAACGGAAGAAAATTCAACAAAAATTAACACTTTTTAGATTTCCCACATATATTTTTTAACTGTAATGTTTTCAAAAAAAAACCCTTCTCTGTCTTTCATTTTTAATTTAATATTAAAATATTGTAAAATTTCATCAATAAACACAACAAAAAACATTCCCTTAGAATCATGAAAAATTCAATTCATAAGGTATATAAATACAATAGGTACATTGGTTAACCCTAATGGAATAACTACAAACTTATAGTGCCTATATCTATTCCAAAACCTAGTATTACGAATTTTTTCTTATCTGACTTTGAACTGATAGTTCCCCCACCTCAGGTCATCCTTTAAACAATATAGAGCTCCCAAGAGCTGATAAAAAAAATCACAGATATGTGAAAATGAAAAATTTTCTTAAAAAGGTTTTTTTTTCTAATATATATAATGAATTTCAATTATTATTCATTCATATTTATTTTTAACCAAAAAAAAAATCACCCCATAATGTAGTGATTGGTTGAATGAAACCTTTATCTAATGATCCTACAATTTTTTTATTAATATAAAAGTTCCAATTGATCCATTTGTATGGGGGTTTAGAGATAGGTTCCACATCACATAATAATAAAATAGTAAACTCAACCAACTGGTCAGAAATAAAGCATGGGAAATCATCTGAAATAATATCTAGGTATTCATTTACTATTGAAACATCACTATTTTAAATTGTTTATTTATTTTCGACTATATTAGTGAGGTATCTTTCAATATTACCTCTAATAAAATTTTCATATTCTTGGGGAGATATTGAAGGCCTAAAATTCCTGAACACAACATTCTTATCTATAAAATCAATCTTAAAATTATAAACTAATATAAAATTCATACCAAATATGATATAACAATCTACTATAGATAGTTTAACAAAAGTTTTAAGAAAAACCATCCCATTGATAAAAACTATAATGATTCTTATAAGTCATAGTTATATTAATAATTCCATGTGATGTTTTAAGAAAAAAACTATCTATTATTCATGACCTGATATTCCCAATTTAAAATCAAATTTATTAAAAATGAATGAATATGAAGATCCGGAGTCAAAATGGGCACTGTCCTAATTTGAATACACAAGTGACATACTTGTTACGACTTTATTTTATGGTCCAACATCAACTATAGTAGTTTAAAATGACTTTTATATATATTTTAATTTCTAATCATGATGATTTATATCATGTGAAACTATCTTCGAACACACATTAGCATAATGAACCCACTAATTGTAACTAAAAACACACACCATTATATAACTATCATCTTCCCCATTATTTCGGTTTTTACGATCATTTATTAAAAGTCATGAGCCCTGTGACTAATTATACCACATTGGAAACACTTCCCAGATTCTTCCAAACAATCTTTAGAATGTTCTTTTCCATATTTGGAAAATTTAGGGGGCTTAACTCAGAACTTCTAGCTTTTTGTTTATATGTTTCATTAAACCATATTATTTTCTTACTATTCTCATATCAAGGAATATATATGTCAAAAAAATCTATCTCAACATTATCTATATAATGAACCACTTTATCATAACATTTATACTCTCATGCATCCAATGCTCTTCAAAAACATGGTTTTAACCTGGAGTATAAACAATTAATTTTATTTCCAGTGTCCCAAATTAAATCCGGCACATAACATGAAAATATTATGTTGAATTCATCATATAATGTTGCAGAATCTTTATCTTTCTTCCTTAATTCCAGGATTTTTTCCAACTGTATTCAAAGAATCTTACTAAAATATTTTTCAACGAAAGTATCCTTGAATATTCCCCATTTCATGAAATAATGAAAAAATATTTAACTTTTATTCTTAACTAAATACCACCATAGATAAATTTCACCATTAATCTGATAATTGGAAAAAGTTACCATTGGATGTTTCTAACACCCCATAATAACAAATATATTTTCCATATCATTGATCCATACATTGGATTGAATAGGTTCAGTTGTTCTAGTGAGTGGGGGGAATGTTGCCTCAAAAAATTCCCCACAATACACATGTTTATTCACGGTAGATTGGGTACCTATCTAACATGGATATCACAGACCACTATAGCTTGTGTCAACTCATAAATCACTACAACAATCAATTATATTTTTATTCCAAACATATCAAGATAAAAATTTGGATGTATAATTCCCCCCCAGTTCCATCCAAATAGAGCTTCCAAATTTCATCTTTGGAAAACGATTCTGAAAATTATTAGTGTAGGTGAAACAACACAGAAATCATTAAATTTTATATAATTTTAAAAAAACCTAATGTAAAATATATCACGGGAGATTTATTACATTATACATACATCTAATTTAATTTAAACTATTCTTTGATACCAACTACAAAGAATCGACCTTAATCATTACGTAATATTCAATTTTAGTTTCCTTTACTTTAAGAATATTTATAAGTTAGTTCCTTAGAGAAGTAGGAAATAATTCATACATTAAGAAACCAGATTTTCTTTGATATACTTGATTATTATCCATTTTTTCCAACATAATAATTTATTTAAAACAAAACATTATTTCTTTCATGAAATATCATCACCAAATTCATCATTGATTCCTCTTTTCCCTTACCCATCCTATGAAAAATATTTATGAACATGGTATGAGAAAAAAATATCAGTATAGGATATCAATGAAATGAAATGGTCTGTTTAGTTAAAATATAAAAACTAATATAGCATTTACCATTATCTTCAAAGTCCATTGATAATAAGAAATAAAACATTTTAAATCAGAAATGACACATACATTGTTCTCAAATAAAATCATGAAAACCCATAGAAAAAAATTAAAACCCATTTTTGGTGACTTAGAGAATAATATGTATTAAAGCATTTCAATACCATTTTAATTTGAATAACTATCTATAAAACATTCAATATAATCATTTATCAATGCATTGGAGCACTATTTGGAATCCCACATCATTTAATCTATAATGGGATGACTGAATGCTATATGATCCACCTCATGAAATATGCTATAACAGGCTCACATAGTTCTATCTAAATCACCCCATAATATATGTTTTGATGGGCTCACCTGGTGAAATATTGGAGAACCCATTTCACTTGTGTAATGCTCAATTACCATATTATTAAAAAACCATTTTTATGATTTCCATTTTCAATAACTTTTTAAACACAAAAAATAACTTTTGGATATAAAATTTCCTTTTCTATTATAATACCACTTTAAATACAAAAATACACTTTTAAATTTAGTAAAAAAAATAAAAAAATCCAAAAAATGGAATGATGGGTTATAAATTATTAAAAAACTAAGATTAAAAAGGATGATAGAAGTTAGACAATTTTTGTGGTAAACATACTAGCTGTTGTTGTCATTCTTAATAAATATGACATTTCATTTATCATTTCTCAAAATGTTCCCTTTAAGACACGTAAAAATAATATATTAAAAACCCTTAAAATATAGTAAAATAGAAATAAAATGTAGTTTACAAATATTTCATATCCATATAAAAATTTTCATAAATAATTTTAAAACATCGAAATAGAATTAAAATATAGATTGAAGGAATACATTAAAAGTGAATTCATTTACGAGAAAGGTCCCTTATCACTATAGAAATATTTAAATCATAATCCTTGTGAAATAATAAAATTACAAAAAATCATTAAATACCCTGAGAATAGATATATTAATTAAAAATCATTTTTAATTGGATGTATATATTTCTCAGAAAAGAGTAATTGTACATTACATCAAGATATGCATCAATGAAAATAAATTGAGATGAAGCCCCTTCCCTAGAGTATGGTTTGTAACATGTAACCTTATCTTCCTAAATAATAATCTTATGTTAATTATGTACTTACGTGAAAACCATTTTAAATTTATTATTAATTTTAATTCAATTATTAAGAAGTTATATATAATTATTTAATCAATTAAATATAAGTAGTATGTTTTGACCTTATTTTTAGCACCCTCAGTTTCATGTAAGTAACGATTTTTGTGATTTTTATGTTTGTAAATTATATCAGTGAAGTTTGGTAGATTTTGGAAAAATAATGGAGTGTTTTTTTGGTATTTTTTACATGTTCACGGTTGGTGCACATTTTGAGAAAATTGTGCAACACCTATAGGAAACCATGAACAATGAAGATAGAGGATAAGGGGAAGGCGCACAGGCTATGAATAGTTTGTCCAAACCATGTGGTAGCCTAGGAAAACTATGAAAAAAAGACTTTATTATTTGTAATTTTTGGTGAATGTTTTGGAAACTATAATATCCTACCATGAGAGGTAATTACTTGAGGTAGTGGATGGAGCATGGTTAGCGCTCAATTTACCTAATAGTGCAACTAACTATGCACGAGTTAAAAGTGAGATCCTAAAATTTTGGATCTCACACATTTTGGTCTCTAACTTATCCATTTTTTCTCTAATTCAGCACTAACTTTAGTTGCTCTCTTCCTAAAAGAAATTTACGCTTCTTCAATCAATCTGAAGGTGATCTAAAGGCTTCTCTTGGTGTTTTGATGCTAGATTCTCACAGAAAGTCATCGTTCATGGTTGCTCCTGTTGTTTTATCTTAGATGTAATTCTATATCTATCTTTAGTACATAAATATATATTCTATGTGGATAGATAAAAGATATTTTATTCCATATATGATTATATTTGGTATTTTTATTTTTTGAAGAAGATATCTACGGCAGGTTTTTGGAGTTTTAGCTTGATTTTTGTGGATGTTTTTCATGTCATTTCCTATTTTCACCAAATCCATTGAAGTAGGTTGATTCAATATCAACTACATAATTTATAACATGGATTATTAGTTACAAATTGATTATATTAATTTAACTTTATTGTGAAATCAGGGGAATATTTTGAAATATACCTTATTTTGTGATGGTTTTTTTATTTATGTGAAATTGTGGATTTGTTCTGAAATGTTCTTTGATACATGATTTTTAAATTTTGATTTAAAATAGTTTCATGGATTAATTAAGGGAAATTTTTTATTTTTTATTTGAAATGGTAGTGGAATTGAAATTTCTTGATATGAAATTTCTCTACCTTATAACAAAGCATTTTTATGTTGATGCTTGGGTTGTGGATTGAAATCAGTTATGAAAAATGGAAGTTATCAAAAGTGTTTGAGAATATTGTTAGATCGTCTAATTTTGAACTTGTTATTTTTTTAGAATAATTTTCTTACTATGTTACTTGTTTATATTTTTTATAAAAAAAATTTGGAATTTTTTTATATAAGCTATTTTATATAAATATAATATCATGTTCTATAATCGTTGTGTGAGTAGGGAAGTCATTGGGGAAACTCTACTGAACTTCATTACTCACCCCTTCTTTGGAACACTGGTGCTATTGTATATATTTTTTATCAAGACATGGGAAATGGTAATTTTTCAAACATATTTAGTATTTTTTCATAGTACTTGGGATGTTTTGTGGAATGGAATCATGACGCATGTTCGGAGCTTTAGAGTATCTTTTTTGATTCCTTATCATTTTCCTTATAATGTATACTTTGATATTATAATATTATCAAGTAGTACATGGTTATAGTTTGATATTATTAGAAATGGTTTTATTTTAGTTATGTTTCATTGATATCATGCACAATGAAGTGGGTTATTTGGTTATGACATGTTTGGTTGGTAATTCAATTATAAAAGGTGAAATCATCCCCCAATTGTAAATTAATCCCATTGCATTTATTCTCATCTTTTGTCATCATTGGGATATCACTTAAGACCAAGTGACATCCTTCATCCTCCTCTATCCTATGAGTAGGAGGAGGGATGATACATGTTTATAAACATGGTCCTTACAAATTTCAAGTGGAATACATGTTATTCGTATTGGTTATTCTTTGACTTGGTATTGATTGTATGTTTTGGAGATGAAATTTATTCTGGTATATTCTTTGTGTTGGGATCTTTGAAAGGATTAGGATTATCAGGACATGAAATATAGAACATAAAAACAAATATCTATAATTTTTATGCTAGACATTATGTTTTTAGGGATTTGGGTACATAAGTGTTTTGGAGACAATTAAAGGATTTGGAATCTCATTGTCATGGGTTTATCCAATTAGACAATAATGACATACATTACCGAAATATATTTTCACTATGAGTGAATATTTCATTTTGATTTTTGATTTTGTGCAATGGGTTGATTTTTGATAAATGATAATATTTTTCAAAACTGATATTTAAAAAATATCATTATTTTGATATTTTTAAAATGATTTGGTTTTCAATGGGATGTGATATTTTTATAAAGTTGTTGGTCATGGTAAAATGTTTATTTTTGAAAGCATTGTTGTGATATTATGTTATGATTGAATATAATATTCTATTCCTTCAGCTAATATAGGGTGAGACTTATGGCATTTTTTATGTTTTAAGAAAATGGAACCTAGTATGCATCATAGAATGTAGTGGGAATTGGATGTTTCCAATGTGGTTTCACCTAAGCCATTAGTGAACTAATAGTTGTTTTAGAGTTTTTTAATGAATTTCAGGTTGTGGATGGTAGGAATATGAGCGATGATCCAAGGAAAGTGTATTATTCTGTCCAATTATAGAAGTAGAATCTACCCAGATTTCAAGGTGATCTTTAACCATAAATGGTTGAGGTGTGGCTATGTATTATGAATCATATATTCAATTTCATCGACATTCCAATAGATCTAAATGTCTTGGAAACATATATGATGGTATATCATTCATGATAGTGGTGTGATTTAGTTTTTCAGACTAAATTATATCAATGCATTGGTTTTGAGGATTTTGAAGAATTATTCAACAAATTTTTTTATCCCCATATGTATACAATTCAAAGAACATTAGACTTATTAAAATTGAATAATTAAAATCTCTCTGTGATAGGTCATGAAGCCACATTTATGAATTTATTCCACTTTTCACTTGATGTAACATCTAGTTCATCCTTAAAGGCATGAATCGTTGATTTGGGGTTGAGTTAAGATATTCACTCAAAGATAAATGTGATTTATAATTCATATTATAGAGATATATTGAATAGATAAAATATATATAAAATATAAATCAGAACAGCTATGAGAGGAGGATTTATGTTGATTCTAATTGGAAATAGTGGTATCACTAATGATGGAAGAAAGTGAAAGAGGGGCACATAATTCCAAGGTGGAATTATGAATCAAAATCAGATGGTTGGATCAGTGAATATTCCTCTAAGTCCCATGAATACTGTTGGATGCTTCAAATGTGGTTCTTTCCACCACATTATGTTATATTTTACAACACCACCAACAATATGACATAATTGAAATAAGATGGGGCATCATCCACACTATTGTCCCAATACTCCAAAATAAGGTGTACAAGACACTTCTCAGGTTCCTCTGGTTTTGTCTACTTTGTATAGAAAAGGGCAACAGAATCAATATTTTTAGTAACATATAGCTAACCATGATGGTCTATAAATACCATGAATCCCTATCAATTTATATCTCAAAAAGTTATTATGGATAAATGTTCATCTATAAAGAAATTATATAGAGCTTAATAGGTTATTATGGATGATCAGTCTATACTATCTACAGTACGATGTATGATTTTTTTTATTATAGCCTTATAAATTTTTTTTGATATGGGTTAATAAGATTACTTTATTTCTTCATGATGTTTATTTACTATGTTTATAACATGATATGATTCCATATGTGATCAATCATCAATGTCCTCTTGGTTGAATGTTATATCGAGGCTTTGTCTGTAAACCATGTTTTATATTTTTTATGGGAGCTGAGAGTAATAGGATTTCATTGTGTTATAGATGGATATATTTGACATAATACTAGGTATGGATTGGTTGATAGATTACAAGGTTCACATTTACTATTATACTGGAAAAGTTAGGTTTACAACTGAAGATGGCATCGATAATATCTTATAAGGAGACCAGAATGTAATGGAAGGTCCAACAGGATTTTTAGCACCAGTATTTAGAATGTTATTATACCATTTGGTATAATTATCTTTGGGATTTATGGAAAATATTGATAAGAACAATTTTATATCAGTGGTTGGTCAACTTCCATGTTTTTTTCCAAATAATTTCTTAGGGTTTCCACCATTTCCAGAAGTGTAATTTATTAATGATCTCCTTTCAAGGATTAGTATTATTTACCTTTGATATTAATAGATGTAACCAATAGAATTATTGGAATTTAATGTTCAATTTGAAGATATAGAAATAAAAGGGATCATTCATCCTAGCATGTCTTTAAGGGAAGAACCAGTCATATTTGTCAAAAAAGAAGATGTAACTCTTTTGTTATGCATGAAATATCATAAGAATAACCATTTTATTAGAAATAAAAGGTATCAAATTCTTCTCATTGATGATATATTAAATAAATTTATAGTACATTTTTTGGTTCTCTAAAATTGACTTGTTATTAGGATATCCCTATTTGTGGTTTCGGAAGGAGGATATTCCAAAGGCATATTTTAAGAGTTGATATCAACATTAAAAATATGTGGTAAATAATTTTGGTATTAGGAATTCAGAAATGGTCATTATGGAATTGATGAATCAAATATTTAAAATATTTTTAGATTCTTTCTTCGTGGGGTTCATGGATTACATATTGGTGTATTCATGGGAAAGCGATGAGCAAGAGAAACACTCTACAGCAGTGTTGTGAATCTTATGGGATAACCAAATATATTCCAAATTTTAAAAGTGTGGCTATTATATATAAATAGTATGTTTCCTTGTTCATGTAATATCTAAAAGAGGATTTTATATGGATCGAAAAATGTTAGAGGATGTTATCTCCTTCCAACTGGAAAAGTACATCTTCAAGATATAGAGTTTCCTTTGTCTAGCTGGCTATTATAGATAATTTTTTTGTGACATATCAGGGTTATCTTTACCTATGATATATTTTACAAAGAATAATTTTCCATTCCAATTTTCTTAATTATTCAAGAATTATTTTCACGATATAAAGGTTCTCATTACGTCTGCACCAATCATGCTTTTTCCAGAATCGGGACGAGGGTACGTGGTGTGTTGTGATTCTTCAAGATCTAAGTTGGGATGTATTGTCATGAAAGTAAATTATCTTGTTTCATATGGATCAAGGATGTTAAAAGTGCATGACCTTAATTATCCAACACATTATTTGGAGTTAGTTTTCATTTTCTATGCTCTGAAGACTTAACTTCTTTCTCTTTTTGGTGAGAAATTTACTATGTTCACAAATAATAAGAAATTGAAGTATATTTTTTCACAAATGGATTTTTACCTAAGAAAAATAATGTGGATAGAGTAAATCCATATTTTTTACTTTAATTTATGTATAAATCAGGAAATATAAAATTTGGTTGAAAATGAATTAATTCAACAGTCGTATGCTCAGTTGGTAAAAGAAGCTTCAAATGAGTGGCAATTGATGTCGGTCCTAGCCGATATGGACATGGAATGTGGAGATAATGGGGTAGTTTTATCTTTATTTACTATTTTGTTTTTACCTAATTTGGATAATCTCATTCTTCCGATTCAGAATGGGTGGCTATGAGGTCGAAACTCAATGATGGGGAGAACATTGAGGGATAGAACCATAATGGTAGTTCGGTGTTGTGGTAGAAAAATTGGATGGTCATACCAAACATTTTTCTAGGAACAAATTATTCATCCCTACCACCATTAGATATGCTTTTTCATCTTTGAATACATAATATGTATAAGGTGTTAAAAAAAGTTTTCAGTGATTAGTATGAAAAGAAGGGTGGCTGATATTCTACCTCACCTACACATTCACAATGTTATCTCATTTCATTCATATTCTTGAATATCATATGGTGGATGACCAATAAAAAATCTATATCCAAGAGGTGGTAAAGTAGAAGGAAATACCCATTTAGATGATTTTAGATAAATATCCATGGTTTACACGTCATTTTTCAAAATCCTTATAGAAATCCCTTATAACTCAGTTGACTATGATTACAATGTATAATCCTTATACAAATGAGAAATCTTAAAGGATGATAAATACAATGGATGACATGTCTCAGAATTATGTAAATGGTTTTGGTGTCTCGTAAGAAGA
Source organism: Viscum album (assembly GCA_963277665.1). Lineage (NCBI taxonomy): Eukaryota > Viridiplantae > Streptophyta > Magnoliopsida > Santalales > Viscaceae > Viscum > Viscum album. The sequence goes on along the minus strand of OY728140.1, from coordinate 1,036,972,763 downwards.
GAATATATCATTAGTGGAGTTCTTGTATAACAATATCTATCATTCCTAGGTACATATGGATCCTTTTGAATCATATTATAGGATTCCTTGTCGTTCTCCAATTTTTTGTGTGGAAACAGATGAGACTTCTCTAGTTGGGTCAAGACTTGTCAAAGAGATAATTGATAATATTTAGTTGATCTGGAAATTGATAAAGATATCTGAATGTTATCATAAATCCAATATATATCATTGTCAATTGTGTTTGTTGTTTGAGGGGAGTAATCATGTGTTCTTGAAAATCTCTCCATGACATGGGCATCGTCATTTTGGGAAGCAGGTAATATTATACCCTCAATACATATTCTATTTTGAGATAATGGAATGTGTAGGTGAGGTAGAATATCAGTTGTAATTACCACCATGGTTAAATGTTGTTAATAATGAATTTCATGTATCTTTTTATAAAAAGTACCATCCTCATTCAGACCATGTGATTCGTTGGGTTCATGTTGACCTAGAGCTAGATGCTTCATAGGTGCACGTGCCAGTGATGATTTGGGATAGAAAAGAGAATGCATTTCTAGGAAAATACATCAGTTTAGTGAAGTTATTATGGCAGCATGGTCAAATTTTACATGATAATTGGGAATAGAAGAAGGTAATAAATGAGAAATGAACATAACTCTTTCATAACAAGGATAGCTTTCTAAATTATAGGGATAGAATTTCAATTTTGGGGAGAATGTTTCAAAACTGGTTATATGTATGATAACTTATTTTTAGGATTTTTAATTATGTAATGTATATAGGTGGAGATTGGGAGAGTCTGGAGAACTTTTTGAGGTTTTTTAATTATTTCTATAGGTGCACAATGGTCTGCAGTTTGGGAAAACTATGAAATATCTATAAGAAGTTGTTCATTATGAAGAAAGTGGTTATAGGGAAGGTGCAGATGTCATACATGGTTTTTTAAAACTATATATTGGACTAGGAAGACCTTTCAACATGATATATTTTGAAATGTCATGGTTAGAACATGGTTTTCAAACCATGTAATCCAACTATGTGAGTTTCATCCTTGAGGCAATGGTTGGTGCATGGTTTGCACACAGTTTTCCTAACCATGTAGCTACCCCTGCATGTGTTAAAATTTTGATCTTAAAATTGGGGATTTCTTTTTTTTGGTCATTAACTCTCCCAATTTTCATCCTATGTGTGCCTATATTGAGATTATATCTTCCCAAATGATAAATATGATTCTATCATTAATCTAGTGGGGGAACTGAAGGCTTCTTTTGGTGTTTTGAATCTATATTCTCACAGTAAGTCATCGTTCTTGGTTTTTCAGAGTGGTTTATCTTTGTATACTAATCTATCTGTATTATTTTATTATATCTAAATCTTATATGGATATATATAAAATATCTTATTCCAAATATAATTATATTTTTGTCTTTCTATTGATTAAGTATGTGATCTAAGGTAGCTTCTTTGAGTTTCAACCTGGTTTTGTGGAAGTTTTTCATGTGGTTTTCTATTTCCACCAAATCCTTCAATGTATGAGGCTTCACACTCGACTCCACAATTTTTAACATAAAGGATTAGTTTCAGAATGATTAATTTTTTTAAAATTGATAGTTAAATTTGTGGGAATATAATGATAGAATCCTTATTTAGTTATTGTTTATGGATTTGTGTGAAATTTTGGATTTGTTGGGAAAAGTGCATTGAAAAATTATTTTAATATGTTTATTTTAAAATAGTTTTATGGTTTCATTTATGGGAAAAGGTTTTCAATAAATTATTTTATATAAATTTTTTCGCATTGCAATGGGTTGATTTTGGAAAGGTTTTAGAATGGTTTTTGGGTATACTTTTTGCGTGTGTTCATATTTCATTATGTGGCTTGGTTGAAATGTGACCTTGTGCTTAGTGCCAATTGTGTAATTACACATGGGATTTAATTAACCTGTGATGACATGGTAGATCAATAAGAAACCACCCATGATTATGTAACTTCCATAATTAAGCATGCATGTTTGGATGCATGGGTTGTGGATTAGAATGAGTTATTCCAAATGAAAGATATGAAATGGTCTGAAAAAATTGTTTTCCTTCTTTCCTTGGAATGTGTTATTGATTTTAGAAAAAATCTTTTACTATGGAATTTTTTTTTATTTATCTTTTTACTAATTTTAAAAATTATTTTATATGAACTGTTTTATATGAATGTGATAATATGATCTATCCTACTAGAATGAGTAGTCATATAAATAGGAAAAATTTATAGAGTTTAATTTCTCAACGCTTCATTGGGACATTGGTTCTTTTTCAAATCTTTTTTATTATGACTTGGGGAATGGTAATATATCAGAGTTATTTAGAATTAATTTATGATAAATGGTAACTTTTTTGGAGTTTGATCCTAGAGCATGTTCGAGGTATTAGAGTTTCTCATTGGATTCCATGAGTTTTGTCTTATTCTGTGTACTTTGATATTGTACTGTTCCACTATATTACATGGTTTTAGTTTAATTTTAATATCAATGGGTTTCTTTGAGTTTTATTTAATTGATATCATGCATCATGTAGTGAGTTATTTCCTTATTATAAGTTTGGTCAGTTGTTCTATATCCAATGGGAAAATAATTCTCCAATTGTTATTTAAGAACTATGAATATATTTCTATCCCTTTTCATTTTTTGATATCCCTTATTTCCATTTAATGACCTTCCATCTTCTCAAGCCAATGAAGGAAAAGATGGATGTTATAATATTCATTTTTTTGTGTCAAAAATGACGTTGGTAAGTCAAATATGGTCATAGGGTTTATTATTTATACATCCCAAGAATAAATATCATTACATAGTTATCATATTTTTAAATTAATTAAACATTTATAACCAATCATGAATTTTTTTATGAAAAATGAACTAATGTTACAATCATAGAGATAGTAGGATGTACGTATGAATGAGTAACGATTCTATGTTTCAATGATCATGATGGAGTGATTGTATGTAAAATTTATCATTATATAATGATAATTATATCAGAAATGCCTTAATATTTATTTATATATACTTATATATGTCATTTTTATGACATTCGAGGAATAAAGTTAACACATCTCTTTGAAGAGGCAGTAGTCCACATGTCCACGAATGATTTTAATTAATTTTTATTGAGTGAAAAGGTAAGAAAGAAAAAATCATATTTTACCTCTATACTGATAATGTATTTTATTAATGTCCTAATATTTATTTTATATCACAAATATTCAATATCGTTACCCATATTAACATACATTTAATGCGTTAGTGTAAAATAATCACATCGCTTCGTAAGGAGGTACTGCATTTTACAAACGATTGATATTATCATATGTAAAGACCCAAAACATCCATTTAATTTATTTGAAATTATTTTGGGTTTTTATGATTCTGCAAAAATTTACGGTGCATGATTCCAAGGCCCAATGTGCCCAAAATGAATTTTTGGAAAAAATGATTGGTATGTTTAGTAAATGCAAGGGTGGTGTTTTCTATCATTTGAACAGGTTCTCGGATTAAAAATATGAGGTCACTATTGACTTCAGAATGCTGTGAATCCCCTAGAAATGACGTAACATCGGTCGGTGAGGGCCAAAAGAAAAAGTTAGTTTTTGGACTTTTGGAGAAAAAAATAACAAATTAATTTAAAATAATTATTTTAATCTTTTCTCTCTATTGCATGGTGGATGGAGACGCTGCAGGTCAGTGATGATGTGGAAATGGGGCACATTAATAAAACACATGGATGACCCTTATTCTGCAATGTAATTGTGAGTTGAAATGTGAAAAACAAGGCCATTGTTTCATAAATGAAAGAGCATAATGACGCGACGTCACGTCATTATGGAGACGATACATCTTGTTTCTATAAATAGTTCAACATTTTTAGGAAAATAAGGAGGGAGGATTTTGAGGATTCTTGTGCGAAGCTATGATTCCCTTCCACCCCAGAAATGAATGTTGAATGAATAATGATGAAGAAAACATTTCCAAGGTCAGAACTAGGAACCATCGTCGATGTTGTAAACCCTCGAGGACGAACATGCGACAACGACCATCATAACAGGCAGGGGGTGTATGTGCTTAGATGTTCCATATCTTCCCATTCTTGAAAAATATAATGAACATGGACCTACCAATAAACTGCTTGATCCACGTCTCTCCAAATCATGCAGGTGAATGTTGCATGATCTTAAAATCATTGACTATTCTTCCTTTTGTTGTTATTATTATTTTTCCTCATGTTTAATATGCTAACATGGAGGGTGCTGGCTGAAACCAACAAGGTCCGGACACTCTGCTAAATTTTTCCATGGTGGGTTTTTAATGGCGGAACAATGAATTCAATGGTAAGGAATTTGAGGTCCGATAAACAATGACAGCATTCTGGTGGCCTGCAAAAACAACTGATGGTGCGCCTTGACAGTAGTGGTAGGTGGTGGCTGGAGGAGACCCACGACAACCGGCCACAAGATGTTAAAGGTGGTAAACCATTGCAAGATGCTATTTCAAGTGACGGCTAGACCGAGCCGGCGACAAGGGAGTGGGGTTACACCCGTAGGAACCGCCAGTGGGTGCGTCCAGTGGTCCATGGCAGGAGGGGGTGTCGGGGACCCCGCACCATTCCTCATTGCACCAAATGAAACGTCCCCACATCGGCGGGGCCAACTCGGAGAAGTGGTCTGCCTTCAGGTAGACTAGGCCAGAAGAACATGTCATGCCCACCCAGTGGGCCAGACCCACTGTCCTAGGGGCCAGCGTGGGTGGGTCGAGCCTCACCCCGTAGGCCGGTCCAACCACCACCCAAGCCCACGAACCATCCAGGCCGACCCCGATGGGCCAGACCCAGGTGGGGTTAGGTACACCCTGAGACCCGTTGCTTCGGGCTGGCCAAACCACGTCGAATCAGGCTTAGACCCAACCGTCCCCTGAATAATGAAACACCTGTAATTAAAGAACCAAGTATCTGTTTGACATGCTGTTAGTGGAATTGGGACCCCTTTTGGGTTGTATTCCCTTTGTAATATTCTGGTCAACCCAACTGAGCTAGTCCCGACTGATGAGTGAACACTCCCATTTCATGGAAAGGGGTGTAACTAACATACTGGGCATTTGGTCGATGCACCATCTATGGAATAAGATTTATTGTGACAATTCAGTCATTTGGAGATTCTATAACAGATTTTTTATTGAGTCTAATGTGGGACATAGGTTAGATCAAACTTGAATCTAACCAGTCCGTTTTTACAAAAGTCCACATATCTCACAAACCGTGCGTCTGATCAATGATTTTTCTATCACATAGGGACCCCTATTAAGGGGAGGTCCCTTGGGTATGATTTTTTTGGGACTTTGTACCAGTTGATATATGACCGATGGCTTGAGGAGAGGTTCTCTAAGAATCAAGAATGCTAAGAGCATGAATCCAGTGGCTGGTTGTGACATGAAGAAGAAGAGCGACCAATACAGGCCAGCATCAGAAACAGAAGAGTGGAATTATCTAGTTTTATAAATAACAATAAATACCTCGGTATTAGTGACCATGGTGGGTCAACACTGGCGACAAATATGAGTCAGCACCGGTGACAAATACAGGTCAACACCAGCGACCAATATGGGACAACACCAGCGACCAATAAAGTTCAGCACTAGTGACCAATACGGATCAACATCTAGCGACCGATACAGGTAACATACAGTGACCTATATTATTTAGTAGTAGTGTTACTACATATAGTATGATCTATTTGTAAAAATATTCATCCCTATCCCAGTATCTTAGAAATTATTCCTTAAGACTGAGATGTCAATTTTTGTTGGTGCTTCATGATTCAGATCACGCTTCATGATATTACATTTGTGGTATTTCATGCATTGTTTTTATTTGTGGATTAATGAGGGAACATTGGGGGTCTCGGGGTCCCCTACTAGGTATTGTTATACTCTCCCCTACACGGGCTCCGCTCGCACACATGTGTATAGTGCAGACTACATATGTTCCATGGAAGACATTGGAGGGCCAGCACTTGGTGGAGCTTGGTTCGAAGGGAGCAATTGAGATCCTCTACTATATTTTAAGTTTCTAGGGCTTGTATTATGGCCCACTAATTTCAGTTTATAGTTGTACTTGTAGTTGTACTTTACTCTCGTGGTTGTACCATAATTTTTTTGTTTGTTTACTTCGGTTGACCTTTTTGAGTTTGTGTAGATCTCTATGGTAATTTCGTCCCTATTCCTTAAAAGCCTTCAAGAGCTAGTCACCTACCCCTGGCCTACGGAAGGCGGGTTTGGGGTTGTCCCGTCCAGGCCCCATGGGATAAGTCATGAAAATGTGGTATCATAGGGCAGCTGGTTCTACCCAAAGAACTAAGAGTCTAATTTTTCATGGATATGGTGTAAATTGTATTGATTTCAATTTTGAGTATAGGGAGTCCAGTGTTGGTGTGGTGGCTAACGTATCCATACACTAGGACCATGAATTTTAGTTTCTGACTCGTTACATGAAAACACCGGTTCATAGTGTTTTAGAATGTTTTTTTATCTTTTATGAGTCTGCTCACTAGGTATAAATTATTTATGTTGGTGTATCTATTTCATACCGAATGTCTCCATGAAGGCATTCAGTCGGGATTCTAATTAGAATTCGTGATAGAGGTCCACTAAGTGACAAGGCATAGTATAGGGACCACTCATAGTGATGGAAATTTTAGGTGGGGTATTTCTAGCACCAGAACTCGTTGAGGAACAGATGCTACTAGTGGATCATGCATGCTATTTGAGCATGTTTCATGTGTTCCAGAGATAGAGGCCTCTGATGTATTGAGGTTAGACGAACCCACAGGTAGTAGAGGATTGGATAGAGGAATTTTCTCTGATCATTCGACTAGTAGATACACACGTCAAGAAGATGTAGAACATGGCCGCAAGCCTTATCCAGGGATTTTTTGAACGATGGTGAAGCTCGATTCTCTAGGTTCATGAGGATACGACCCTCACCTATTCTGACTTTGAATTCTGTTTCAGGGTGTAGTTTGTGACAACGACATTACCCTCTATGCGTATTCAAGAGCTATTGTATCTACAAAAGGGTAGCCAAATTATGGCTTAGTACTCGGCGAGATATATTGTCCTCTATTAATACTTCACCGATATGGTGTGGGACCCTTATATCTGGGCCCGAAACATTGATTAAGGGCTAAAATAATATATTATAGATGCGAAGGATTCTCTTAGAATCTTGATGCTGGGAGGGGTTCTAGAGAGATCTTTTATGATGGAGAACTTACCTACCGTGCAGGCACAGACAGTGATGTCCCCTACAGGACGACTGGTAGTAGAGTCATCTACAGCTAGCAGTAGACAGATGACAGAGAATCACGAGTGGGATAGTCCTTTTAGAGGGATACCTATGTATGCAGGGTCAGAGGTGTGAGGATCAAGAGGCCGAGGGAGCCACCAGTGAGAGATGATCTATCTTTTCATGTTGGTGATAGGTTCAGAGAGCTCATGGTTGTCTGACTCTCCACACAGAGGATCAACAAATGGTGGAGGGGACACCGAGGCAGCAGCAGTGGAAGGAGCATGAGCATCTTCCATGCGAAAGATTAGGCAGGTGAGCGAGACGTGTAGCTGGAGGTGTTCGGGGTCACCACACACTATCTACGTGGTTTACTATGATACATCAGGGATCTAAATCAGTTACATCTTGATGCAGGATGATGAAGCGATTTCTTACGGCTCACAAAATCTGAGGCCTCATGAGAATAATTAAGCGACTCACGACTTTGAGTTAGTAGTAGTTGTCTTCTCATTGAATATGTGAGGACACCACTTGATGGTAGTGTAGTTATTAATTTACCCAGACCACAAGAGTCTTATATACATCTTCACACATAAAGATCTAAATTTGAGACAGTAATGTTTGCTGGAGTTCCTCCAGGACTATGACATTGAGATAGTCTATACTCCTAGGAAGGGGAACGTACTGGTAGATGCACATAGCTAATGATTGAGTTCGCACCTATAGAATAAGGCTTCATAGCAGTTAGCCTTGCTTTAGATATCCTATCTGGATAATGACAATACATTCAACCTCTAGTCAATGGTAGTTTCCCCTCCACTCCTGGAGTGAGTCAGGGAGGTGAAACTCATAGACAGTAGCTATGATACTACAGTTGCTCAAATATCCTCTGGCCATACACCTGACTGATATTATGAAGGAGGAAAGCATGCTATCCTTTCCAGAATATGTATAGTTGTACCAGTGGAGCTATGATAAGAGGTGTTGATAGAGTTCGATAATCCCCCATGGAACTACATCTACGTGTGATAAAGTTGAATCAAGAACTATAGTGTCATTACTAGTAGCTAGGGAAGAAGAAAATTGTGGAGGAGTTTGTATCTAGATGACTCACTTCCCGTCAAGTTATGTCATACCACATGGAACCATCTAGCTTGACCAAACCCCTTAAGATTCCAAAGTAGAAGTGGGTAGGGATATCGATGGACTTCGTGACAGGGTTACCACATACGTCCAGAGGGTGCGATACCATCTGAGTGATCATTGGCCGACTCACCAAGTCGGCCCAAATACTTACTATTATAGAGAAGGGATAGGTAGAGATCTTGGGACATCTCTACCTTCAAGAGAACATACAACTTCATGGGGTTCCTTCGATGATATTCTCAAACCATGATGCATGCTTCACATCCCGGTTGTGGAAAGGATTGTAGGATGATTTTGGGACTCAACATCACTTGACCACAACTTTTAACCCATAGACTAATGATAAAACAGAACGGACCATTCGTACCATGGAGGACATGCTTCTTGCACTTGTCATATATTTTTCTTGTAGTTTGGAGGACCACCTAACATTGGTGGAGTTCACATACAACAACTGATATCACTCCACAATTGGTATGGTCCCTTTTGAGGCATTGTACAGATGCCTATATAGATTGCCCTTATACATGACATATCTATGAGTGATAGCACTCGGGGGCCCCGAGATGGTACATTCTACTTCTGAGAAGGTACATGTTATCTAATTGCGGATGAAGAAATCATATAGTCGACATAAGTCCTAGGCTAATAAGTGATGGAAACCACTATAGTTTCAGGAGGGGGGCCATGTATTTTTCTGAGTCTCCCCATGACAGGTAATATGGAAATTTGGCCAAGATGAAAAACTCTCACTAAGGTTTATCGTACCATTCCTAATACATCAAGGGATTGGAAAGGTGGCGTACCACTTCGCACTGCCACCACAGTTGGAGAGGGTTCACAAACATCTTCCACGTATCCCAACTGAGGATATAACTATATGAACCATCTCATATCATCCACCATGGCATGCTAGAGTTTGACGACATGGACACATTTGCAGAGTACCCGGTGGAGATATGGGATTGAATAGAGAAAATCCTTTGTAGGTGGTAGATACCTCTAGTGCACATTCTGTGGCAACACAGGAATCGTCAAGTGATCCATTGGGAGCAAGAGGCTCATTTGCATGCCCAGTACCCTTCTAAGATTTTGTATCCTTGTTTGACATTCAGGGATATAATGCCCTGCGGGGGGGGGGAGACTATAATGAAATGAAAATTACATAATTTTTTTAAAATTATTACTGATTTTTACGAGTATGTAAAAATTGATGGAACCTGATTCTGGTGCCCGATGTGGCCAGAATGAGTTTATAAACTTTTTAAGGTACATTTAGTAAACACACGACCGTAGATTTCTATATTTTGAACTTGTGATCAGATTCAAAATGTGAGGGAACCATGGAATCTGGAACACCAGGATTCACCTAGAATTGACGTAAATTTCTCTAGCGAGGGTTGAGCAGAAAATTTAATTTTTTGAATTTTTTTTAAAAAAAATATTAAAATATTTTTAAATATTTATTTTATTCTTTTCTATCCTTTGTGTGGTGGATGGAGACGTTGAGGGGTAGATATGATGCGACGATGAGGCAGTTTAATGAAATGCATGGATGACCCATATTCTGCAATGTAACAATATGTTTAATGGTGCAAAACAGCAACATTGTTTTATAAATGAATGAGCATAACAACGCGACATCACGTCATTATTGAAACACAAAAGTGTAGTTCTATAAATAGTTTGATGTGTTGGAAAAAATAAGGAATTTTAATTTAGTGTAATCTTCGGTGAATCTTTGATGCACATCCACCCCAGTGTAGAATTATGAATGACGAAGGAGGCCTTTCAATGGTTGAACCCTGGAAGAACCGTTGGCAGCGTAAACCCTCGAAGATGAATGTGCAGCGATGAAAATCATAAAAGGTAGAGGGATTATGTGCTTCAATGTTCCCTCTATTCCCATTATTGAAAAATATAATGAACACAAAACAACCGACTAATAGGTTGATCCTTGTCTCACCAAATCATGCGGGTGGTTTTTGTGGGATCTTAAACTCAGGGATTATTCATTCTTTTTTTATTATTAATTTTTTCCCTCAAGTTTAAAATGTTAATATAGAGGGTGTAGGGCAAACCAACATGGTACGAATCCTTAAATAAATATTTATTTGGATAATTCTTCTTATAGGAACAACAAACACCACAACAAGGCGTTTGAGGGCCATGAAACGACGACGGAATTCCGGTGGCCAGCGGATACCAACATCGGTGCGCTATGCCAGTGGTGGCTAGAGGAGACATACGAAAACCGGTTTTAGATGGTAAAAGGCATGGAACTATCGTGCACTATGCTGGCTAGAGACTGATTACCTTAGTCGGCCATGTGGGAGATGGGCGGCGCCCGCAGGCGCTGCCGGCGGAAGGAGCCGCAGTCACTGGGCCGTGGAAGGTGGGGGCGACACGGACCCTACGTCAACCCACATTATACCAAAAGAAACATCTCTACATACATGGGTCCAGCTGGGTGAAGAGATCATCCCTCAAGAGGATAGGGTTGGGCCCGCCCCGCTTGCCGCACCCGCAGCCCAGCTGGCCAGTGCGGGTGGGCCGAGCCTGACATGGCAGTCCAGGCCAACCCTGGCCCGGTCCTGTGAAGTAGTCGGGCCAAACCCGATGTGCCGAACCTAGTGAACCGGTCTGACCCATAATGAGTTGGATCTGGTCTAGGATATTTAGAACCGAATACCCATTATGTCAATTCGGCCTGACCATGTCAGACCGAGCCCAGATGCAGACGGCCGCTGAATAGTGAAACAATTGTAACTGACGAACCAGATGTCTGTTTGACAAGCTGTTAGTGGCATTGGGACCAATTTTGGGAAGTGGTACCTCTGGCATATTTTGGATGGCCTGATTGAGTATGGCCGGTCCTGGGTGCGAACACTGTCGTTTCACAGAAAGGGGTGTAACTAGCAAACCAAGCGTCCAATAGATGGTCTGTATGTGGTATAAGGACCCTTGTGAAAAGGAGGCCATTTGGAGATACTCTACGTGAGTTTTGCTGGAGTTTTACATGTGAATTGGGTTGGATAAGAATTGAATATAATCGGACCCTTTTTACAAAAGGGCCCATATCTCAGAGACCAGGCATTTGATCGATGAGCCGTCTGTCACCTTAGGACCCCTATGATGGTGCAGTTCCTTGGGTATGTTTTTTATGGGAATTAGTACTTTTTGAGATATGACTGATGGTTTGAGGAGTGGTTCTCCTGGAATAATGCAAGCTATGAGCAGGATCCAGTGGCTGGCTGTGACATTAAGAAGAAGAGTGACCAATATGGGTCAGCATCAAAAACTCTAGAGTGGGATGATCTAGTTTTAAGAATAATCATCCCAACCTATGTATCAGTGAACAAGGTGGGTAATCACTAATGAAAAATAAGGGTCTTCTCCAGGGATCAATACAGGTCAACACCAGTAACCAATACAGGCCTGCACCAGTGAACAATACGGGTCAGCACCAGTGACCAATACGGGTGTTCACCAGTGACCAATACGAGTCAAAAACAACGACCAATATAGGCATGCACCAGTTACCAATATGGGTCAGCACCAGTGACCAATACGGGTCATCATCTAGTGAAAAATACAGGGCAATATACAGTGAACTACATAGGTCAGTAGTGCAGTTACTACAGATAGAATGATCTAGATGTATGACTATCCATGTCTATCCCACTAACCTTGAAGTTATACCATAAGAGTGTGATGTCTCTTTTACTTTGGGTTTCATGATTCAGATCATGCTTGTGATATTACCGTTGTGTTATTTCTTGTGGTGGTACCCTTTGTGGATTGATGAGATACCTATGGGGGTCTCACGCCCCACTAATGGTTATTGTTATACTAACCCCAGCACGGGCTCCGCCCACACATGTGTGTCTGCTACAGACTGCTGATGCTCCAAGGTATATTTTGGATGTTTGGGAATTTTTGGATCATGGTGCTAGGAGATCAGTCAAGATCCACTTAGTTGACATCAAACATACTTCTACTACACTTTAGGTAGAAATCCAGGTCATATGTGATAGTTTTTGACTTTGTTTTTAGTTTCTAGGGCTTCTATTCAGGCCCATTATTTTCAGTTAACAATTTTACTTGTAGTTGTACTTTAATCTCATGGTTTTACATAAATTTTTTTGGTGGTTTACTATAGTTTCCCTTTTTTATTTTGTATAGATATCTAATGTAATTCCTTCCCTGTTTGGGAAAATCCTTCAGGTTCTAGTCAACATCCCCTGCCCTATGGAAGGCAGGCTTAGGGTAGTCACATCCGGGCCCCATGAATTTGCCGTGACATCGTATCCATTATTTATTTGAATATAAATATGGTATATTTTAAATAATGAACAAGGAGGTATAATTATATTATATATATCAAATATAATATTTTTATAAATCATTTTACACAACTGTGAGAGCTTGTAATGGAAAAATTAATTACATCATTTCACGTGGCGGCAGTCCTACATACACATGAATGATGTTTTCCTAGCCCATTAGATGGATGTGTATGTAAATTTAGTTATAATACTTAAAAAATTATCATATACATAATATATTTTTTTATTTTATAATCACAGTATGATAATAATTTATTAGGTTGGAAGAAGAAATAAAATAAAGATGCACTTTGAGGAATATTACCTCTTCTTCTGGTAACTCATTTTGGTTTTCATCAAAGGCCTTCCTTGGTTTTCTTTATTAATAAAGTAATCATTATAGGATGATATAATCGTCGTATATATGTTATTTGGGGATATTTTTTTATAATTAGTTGGACTTTATTTTGTGAATATAGGAGGAGCGGGGGTGACCTTTTATTTGTGTGAGGAGTTGCACCCTAGTAATTTTTTGAAAGAATAAATTCCACCCACATTTATTTTATGTAACTAAGCTCTAATAATTTTAAATTATTGACAATAGAAGGTATAATGCAGAAATAGTCCCATAAAATTGTTTTTGGAAATTTTTATAAGGCATTCAGATCCTTAATATTAATGTTTATGAACTATTTAATCTTTTTTTACATTATCATTGTAATTAATTTTAATTTCTTTCAGAAATATATTTTTTAAAAATGAATTTAGACTTATTATAATTTTTAAATTATAATGATTCAAATTATGGAATCCATTTTCATAATTTCAATTCATAGTATTGGAAACTTTTTTATTTAATATTAATCTTGCAGGCACGAGGATACAATGAGTTATTAAGAATAGTATTCCTTTGAAAAAATCACTCTTTATTAACTCCACGACTAATAATAATCATTGTATGAAAAGAAAATAAGATTTAATTAGATATATTATTTAAATTTAATAGAAAAGTTTTCCAATTAGGTATTTTTTTAATTAATTTTATAAGAGAAATGATATGCATTTTAAAACAGTTTTCATAAAAAACCTGTTATTGAAACCTGAAAATAATATTATATAAAGAACTAATATAATATTAAGTAAAAAACAATAATGTGGATTAACTAAAAATAAATAATATTAGATTTTATAAAAATATATTAAAAACATATTCATACTTATAATTTAGATAACTTTTTAAAAAATAACATTTCATTTTAAAATAATGTATTTTTTCCTATTCACTAATAAATAATTATTTTCAAACAAATCCCAAAATTTCACCAAAATTAAATTTTTATATTATTATTTAAAAAATGGTATTGATTTTATATATTTTAAATTTAAAAATATAGAAATTATTTTTCTAAATAAATTTTTCTAAAAAGTGTTTTTAATTAAAAAAATTATTAAAAAACAACATAAAAATTTTATAACTAATGAAACTATCCAATTAATATTAATAAATGTAAAAAATGATTTAATATATAATTAAATATGTTTTTAAAAATATATTATTTGGTTGTTTCCTAGAAATACATCCATGTCTAGATACTACAAGTGGAAATGGTGCCATGAATGTTGAATGTATGGTTAATAACTCCAGGAAGGGAGTATTGGGATTGACATGCTATGCACCTAGTGCTCATTAATGGGCCATATTGTGCACCTATTTTGAAACTCCTGGGGGATATACAAATGGTAATTCTGATTTTCCTTTCAACCTATGTTGAAGGATTCTAATGGGTGAGGAAAATTAATGACATGGGTTAAATGTATGATGACATAGAGTAAAAATGATCAATTATTTAAATATAATTCAAGTGTTTATATTGATTGATCACTACAATAATTGTTTCTCAAACCATTATTTTATATTTTAGTCAATGTATTGAACCCAAAGGATTGATTTTAAAATTTAACATCTTGGAAAATTTATTAACTAGAAGTAAGCAAATGTGACAATGATTAGAGTGAAAGATATTGTTATTTTTATTAATCATCTATTATAAAATATGAATAACAACATAAAACAGAACCAACTCTCTGACTCAAAAAATATGAGAACGATGGAGTTTTCTAAGATCTCATGTTGTGGAGACCATGGAGGAAATAAGTATTTATTTCTATCTTGTGATAAATATGAAGATTGAAACCCGGGAATATGTCTCCATAGAAGAAGAAACTGATTTATGTGTGGAAAATAGGGTCAAAGAGTAATGTATTTTTTATGAATGATGAATTATATGATGTAAGGATATAAATATCATCGTAATGATCCATTTATAGTTCATTTTATTTAATGTGTGGAACCTAGGAATTATCCGAGTCAATTCCATCTTCTAAATATTTACCGCTAGACCAAGGAAGTACCAATGTTGACATTAAATGTATAAAATATTTATGTTTTAGGATTAAAAAATTATATTTTTTATGTTTTCTTAGGAATTATATTATTTATAAGAATCATGAAACATATAATTATTTTGTAAAATTTCTAATGCATATATGTATTCATTAACATAAGTCTTATGGGTTATATCATGTGTTTTGAGTTTTGTCAGACCATATGTTTATGGTCTTAAACATCCCTCTTAGGTTTATTGTTATTGTAGTTTACAAATATTATGGATATTTTTTGAAAAAGTTTATGCTAATACAAAATATTAGTTCAGTATATTAAATAGATATTTGATGAAAAATTACATTTCAGTTTTTTTTGGAAAAAATATTCACGGTTTTGTTAACCATAAAGTTTTATCTTATCATTGATGATTTATTAATTATTTTCATCATGATTTGGCGACATTATAAGAATTCCATTAATATATTTCTGAAAAAAAGTCAACTCATCACATTTAAAAAATGTTGTGGGTATTGAACAGAAAACAAAAGGAAGATATGGGTTAAATGTCGACCATTGGCCTATGTGATGTACCAGTTAATATAACACTATTTTACAAAAATTATTTGATAAATATGTGTTAATTATTATCCAAAGGTGTTTTGATTGTGGTCTATAGATTATTTTTTTATATTTGATAATTTATGATAAGAGTATTATTTTTAGAAAATATTTTAATACATATGGAATCACATGTCTCTCTTTTAAGGATCTTACGATCTGTTAAAATTGAATTCTATGCTTTTGGAATAATAAAGTAATTTTTGGATATTCATTTATTTTTGTATGTAATGAATCATAAAGTTATTGAATAATAACCAAAGAATTAAATTGTTCTCATAAAATAGAAATGTATCATCCAATTATATTTTCTTAAATTCTTTGAAATTAAAATAATTCATCAACATTAATAAATCAATCTTAAAAATTAAATGTTATCTTATTAACATATTATCTAATGAATAAAATGGTACTATATATCATCATATATTTATGTTTTTGTGGTCCTTAACATCCATCTATCAATAAACATATTATAATAAATGACCTTATTCACTCTCTATAATTATTTACACTTTTCTTCCATGTATATATGTTAACATTCCACCAATTTTATCCAACTTAGATAAATAGATTTGTTTTATTCCATATGTAATTTGTAAATCCATTCCCTCTTATTAGGTTGATTTTTTATTAACAACTTTTATGATGTTGGGTTCTTTCGGTGGTAACGATATTGGTGGATCACACAAATGGAATGGAAAAAATGGTCTTATGGGTTGATTATATAGGGGTTTTATTTGAATAAAATCATTCATATTTGGTTCACCATTAATATTTATCTTTTATAAAATCTCCAAATGGTTCCCACGTCCAAATCTAGGAACAAAATAACATTCCAAATCTAGGAGGATGATTAGGGTTTCCAACCTAATAACAATTAGGAACTCATATTGGTCATGAGTATTGAAGGTAGGGATCATTACACTATGGGGGGATTGTTACTTACTATGTGAATCTTTTAATGATTTATGATATGTTTGAGGATATCTATCTTATCCAAATATGGGACTAGTTACCCTTCCAAAATGATCAGGTTTTTTAATCCCTATTTATGAATAGGGAGGTCTATTAATGTGTCTGTATGTATATATTTGCTTTTCTTTATCCATTCCCCCTTAATGGGTAGCAACTTATATGTTTATTCCATATAATAAAGAAATTTAGAGTTTTATGTCATCCAAAGAGGTGATTCATATTTTAGATATTGGATTGATCCGTTGTTAAGAATCATATATATATTTTTTCAATAAGATTCAAAACCGACCTAGTTTGTTAAACTCATTTAGTTTAATGTCATTTGGAAAAGAAATATATGGGGGAACATAGGGATTATAATTTGAGATAAACCCTTATATAGGAATCATATGTATCTTCATTATGATAGGAATCAGTGTCATTATAGTTAGATCGTTCCCTTAATAATTTACATAATATATATTCCTTTATATGGGAGTATTTATATTGTTTCACTGATTGGGGCTTACCCGCTCAGGTTTCCCCAGCTAGTGGAGATTCATGATTTGAATAATATTCTCCTTGAAACTCTATAATCTCACATGATATATGCCTTATGTGTGAAACAAATGATAGAAACTTATTATCTTCACTGAATATAGATGTAGGAATTATGTGCCAGTACACCCCGTTGGATGTTTAATATGGTTCTCGGGCCTTAGGAGAGCTTCCTACGCATCCCAAAAATAGAAAGAATCGGTGTTCTCACAGTTCAGTTTTCTTTTTGATCAGCTAGTGGGTGAGGAAGAATGAATATCCCATGTGAGTGATTATGTCTTGATGATTGGAATATCGAAGACATCGATAGAATCACACAAATTTGGTTACCACTAGAGATAAATCCTTAGAATGGGATCATTCTTATCCTATTTATAGTAGGAATTAGATCTCTAATAGTTCAATTAATAGAGGAATACATGCTAATGTTTCCATTTCAATCCACCGATAGTTGAAGAATAACCACCAGCACTTTAGAGTGATTTGGTTTCAATGGTAGGAATGTCAGATACATGGAGATACTTACACTGAGGTGGATGTCATTTTGTGATTATGAATTATGAATGAAACCAATGTCTTGTGGTTTTATCAGGAATCAATGTACTTATATTTCATTTGATCAGGGCTTACACACTGAGGATACCCTAATATATTCAACATGAAAAATTATAATATCCTAGAATTCCTTATAGACATAACCTAATTATATGCCTAAGATGCTGGATTATCTTCATTATAGTTTTGAGGGTGTATAGACATGTCCTTCTTGCTTAGAATACATGTATGAAAACAATTTCAAGATCTGGTTGACTATTCTGGATGATATCGCAAAACTGTAATGAAATGTCTCAAGAGCATTGAATGATAAAGAATGACATATCCAAAGGTCATCATGATATCACGGAAGACATGTCTACATGGTTTTTCTTGATCAAGGCTTACATTCCCTCAGGTCTTCATGATATCAATGATGAATTTTCTCGAGTATTCTGCATGATCATGGCATACTTGTCCTGGTGGAATCATAATATCTAGTTGAAATGTTCTTTTGACATCGTGAGATCTGGTTGGATGTCCCTGTGCCATCACAATACATAGCCATCATGTTACAATGTCACCACGTGATTTGGGGAGAAAATTCTAGATTTGATCCCAAGGGTTGGCTGGCAAGCCTGGAGTACTTTTAAGGACATGGAAATGATGCTCAGATGGGGTTTCATGATACTCTTTACATGCCCAAGGGAAATCAACTTATCCATATAGTATGTTGAGGAGGCATCACATGATTTAGGAGATTTTTCACAGTTCTCTCTCATGATCTCTGTTGGTCATGAGAAGTTTATAAGGATCATCAAATATATATTTTTATAAATCTGTCATCTTTCTATAATATTATATCTCATTATTCATTGTATATGTGCATATGATTTTTTTTAATTTTATCTTATTATAATTTTTCGGTGACCCAAATGACATATAGGACCTCCATCGCATAATCTCGCAAACTTTCTAGTATTCATTCACATGATCTATAATGTGATCATGAGAATCATATTTTAATTCCACGTGATCTTTTATGTCATTCCATATATTTCACTGAGTGAAAGACATTATTAATAGCATTTATTGTCCCTACATGATGTATACACTTTCTCTTATAAATGTGATCGATCATGACTCTATGGGTCCTTATTTTTTTGAAGATGGGGGAGAGTTTTATAGGCCTTTACAACCTATTTTTATTCCAACTTGTGTTGCATGTATCTCAAAATTTTAGGTTGGAGTCTGTTGAGGGTTTTATTGTCACACACTTCACAAGAACATGTCATTGTTCATATTTTTGGTGTTCCATGAGTTTTAGTGACCAAAAGAATGTAATTCCACTTACATGTTTATTGGAACTTAGATGATCAATGGAATTTATCGTATCCATGTATACATCTCAAGGGGGTTCCATAAAGACTGAATGATATTTCTAGGTATCTTCGAAAGATCAGGATGCCTGTGTAAAGGATTTCATACTGTTAGAGATGATCATTTGTGGTTTTATATGAGAAAAAGGTTACCTGTATGGGATCATTCATGTGAACAAGACAAATTTTCAAGAGGTCTTCCATGATCAAGGGTTATCTCCTTGGGAATATAACCCCTTTCACGTGATGATCGTCGTATATCCTCATTATGAGAAGCATTCACCTTTCAACTTTTTTCATCTTTTTAAATTTAAAATGGTTGGATATGTCATGATGTCATGTGGGTATTGTCCAGGAAAATCACTCTCCTAGTATGTGATGCATCACATTAATAATAAAGGGTCTTGTGATAATGTGAAATCATTATAATGGATAATAATTCAATCTATTTAGTGATCTGAAAGGGTTATTCATAATTGTCTGGATGTGTCTATAACCCTTCATATGATGACTATGAGATATCATCAGGTTCTCTTGTAAAAAGGTTTACTTTTCACTAGCATCTATGATGTATTTAGAACCAAATTATAATGTAACATCTATACAAATGATCATATAAGGTCGCATACTTCTACATGTTTCCTCATCTATTTAACAAGAGTTTCAAATTATTTTTAGCACCCATCTGTTTGGAAAGTCACATAGTGAGGAGGAACTTGTCTAGAAGTCTCTGCCTGATGAGAAAGATTTCAGGATGACTTCCAAATAATAAAGATTTATATCAATGAGGATGCTAACGATCTCAAGAATATCATGAACTTTCCATGACCCATTAATATTACCTTATGAATGTCAAACAATTTCATATCCTTTAAAAGGTTACAAGATCCATGTGTTCTAGCCAACCTCTATTCATTTTCATTTTGGATAACGAAATACCAATGTTCCAAGTATTTATTCAGTTTCTGATTTTTTGACCGTCATTTGGTGTCAATTAACAAATCCCCTCCCCCCTCTAAGGAGAAGTGTATTCAGGGAAAAGATCATAGTTCGGAGGAAAGTAAATTCCCTCCTTAGCCTTTGGGGTTCCATTAATTAGTGTCTTGGGAGACGTTTTTCCTTCCAAGTAACCATTGGTATTCCATGGATATCCCTATAAACAATGAACTAGAGAGGAGATTATTCACCTAATACTCCAACTCTTTATATCTCTTGTAATCACCATCTATCACTTTATCCCATCACAATACCTTCCACAAGAACCTATTGTGAGAACCATACACATGATTGTTCTGTAATAACTACTCTCCAAGATATATCTGTGAGACCTTCATTACCTTATCACTTGTTTAAATAAACCACTAATATATCTTCCATTATTTATTGACACGTGATGATATTTTTTTCTTGTAAGTTTCAAATGATTTAATGGATTATATTCTTGATCACTAGACTATTTTTCGGTTTGGGTAACCATATCATGGTCATTCTATCATGAGTCGTGTAGAGGGTAATGCAGTCACATGGTGTATAGTGGGTTATGTGGTCCATGAGATCTATATGAGTTATGTGTTTCAAAAGACCTGTATCTGGTTATGTTAATGAGAATAATCTTATGGATCATGTGATTCTCAAGATATATTCAGGATCATTAATATTTATGTAATTTCATATTCATTTCTCTTAGATATTCCTCTTACATTTATTTATATGGATTAAATCTGTATACATCTTATACTATAACTAATTAATGGGAAATGATTGATAAGAACCATAATTCTAACACTGTATATCTTATGCATTCTAATAACGAGTCTTTGATGTGGATTCTTTCATCTCAACATCAAATCTATCTTTTATCACACATGCTTCCCATGTATGGATTTGGCCTTCCAAATGATGTCCTCATTCATTTTCTTCACTACAATCTTCCACCTTTCTAGGTGTCTACATCCATTGATTGTATCTAGATGATGGTTTTTATGTATGTACAAATGTTTTTATAACATTCCCATGGGTTCTTATATATTTTAGTGAACTCCCATATGGGTCCAAATGGATGTGATTTTGTCCACCAATCCATTTCTCAAACCTATTTGAACAAATTTGTATCTTCCTTGAAAAATATGTGCAGCTGATGGAGTACGAAATGGAAAATGAATTGAAGATGTAATTTATAAAATGAATGGGCATAACCATTCAGGTTCAGATATCGATTTTTAGAATTTTAAAACTAGCTATACATTATCCCTCTTTATGAGACGATATGGGTTTCTTAATTCATCTTTTACTATCATTCACATATTAATATATAACTAATTAGTTATTTGTTTTCTATTACTAATTAATTACATCATTATCAGAGATAATAAATATTCAAATTTTAGGGCATCTATTGATTTGGAATGATATCCCTTGGGGAAATGTACGGTGAGTTCATTCCTGGTGCATACATTTCGGATGACACAACACAATCTCATGTTTTTAAAAACTGATATAATCATAATCATTAAATTATTTTTAATGAATGAAATAAATTTGTGCTCACTCATCTCTATTAATTATTGGATCATAATTTTTTCTATCATAGTAGAGTTTATACAACCATTATATGCACTCAATATTTCCCTTCTCGGTATGTTTGTGAATGTGATGACTGATATTGGGAAATCCCAAAAGCTATGTAATATACTCCATGGGTGAAATTTTTGAGGAAAAGATATACCTAACATAAGGATAATGGGTTTTATGGACATGTTCTTGAATAGGATGCTTTTCATAGCTGGGGATGTATGCTCTGGAATCTGAGAGAGCATGATAGTGGTAGAATATCACTATGAAGTGGGACGACCTATCAATCTATCTATATCGACTCTTCAATTAATTTACAAGATTTTGGGCTATATTCAACAAAAGAAAAACACCTACATAATTTGTGTTTCTATCCAGTTTTTATTTGACTAGGTAGGGGAGTATTTTCACTACTCTAGATACCATAATGCTACTAGGATATCATGTGCATTGTTTTTTCCTAGGCTACTACATATATGTGGATTTTAGGTGACATCATTTAGACCTGATGTGGTTATTGATATATTTATGTAGTTTGATCACTTCAATTCCATGCCTTACCCAATACTGACTAGGATAATTATTGTTAATAACAACGGTTATCTTGATGAATATTCATACAAGATCTCCCTTTGCGATGGGGTTCTTGCGGGAATGATGGATGAGTTGATTATAATTGATCCATATATTGATTACCATTTTTCTCATCAACGTATCTATAACCAACAGACTTCTCCCTGTCCCTTAACTACCAGGGTAGGAGAACAACATCTTCAGACTATCTGTCAGTTTTGGTTGTAATTGTAATGTGATTAAACAAATAATGATATTATCATTCCACTAGTTAGTACCCAAAAATTCTTGGCATGTGATTTTGAATAGGCTTGGTAGGAATCCTATCTGGGTTGAGGGATAAAAACACTAGTCCATCATGTGGATAGGCTATATTCTTTACTGACTCATTTTTCCGTAGCAACAATGGAGCTTTGTTCAGATTTGTGAAACTATTCATGGAATCATCCCCATTGTAGTGATGACCATACCCTTAGTAGGCCAAATAATTTGAGGGAACTATTCTTTCAACACAATAATCAAAGAATGATAAATTTAAATGAGCGGTATATGGGGATTCCTTTATTTATTTTTCATTATCCTAGCCAATTATTTCCCCTTCTGGAATATTTACCATAGAATTTTCATAGGATCATAAATGAAATAGGATAATCTGGAAATATATTTATTCTTTGATAACAAAGATGCCAATGGATACATTTTGCAGTCAAGAATAATGTCTTTGATGACTCAACCATTACTTGGGTGTGGGATGCTTGACCAATAGATATTATATGAAATAAAGCGAAAAATCATCCCATATTGGAAAGAGATGTCTACAAGTGAGTGGGGGTTGAACAATTTTTAAGGGACTCCACTGGATGAACAAATGAAGGATTGTATAGTAAAATTATAATATAAACATCAGATCATATTCATATTGAACACTATAATGGCTTTCTTGAATGAAAATATAGTGATGCATGATAATATCATATATCCCTCAATGAATGACATTTAAGAATCATTATCCTCATTAGAAAGTAATCAAAAAAGTGTTTAGGAGTTGTATAAACTTATCAATAATCATTTCACTTAGGTTGTAGTAAAATAAATAGGGTGGGATACACTTTGGAACTCTATTGACAGTTCTCACTATACCTTTGTCGATTCATCTACTCACCCAATAAAACCCTACTTTTATTTTGATCACCGATGTGTGGTTTTTGTATTTACTGAAACATTAGAGGGGATCTAAAATTCTGATATACCCCTATTTTCATGTTATTAGTCAATAGATATTCATAACCTTCTATGTATTTGTCCAAAATTATTATATTTTTGATGTGTAGATTAGTTCATTGATATGATGTCTCATAGATCATTAAAAATTCCTCTCCTTATTATAATATTAGTTCAACCTAAATGATTGGTTTCAATTTTTAAACAACAATATATTTTCCTCAAAAAAATCTCATGAATGCCAACCAACATGGGATTTGATGTATCTACTCCACTAATAATGAGATTACCCAATCCAAGAAAGGAAAATTTTGCTGAAATTTATGTCATGGATAGAATATACTACGTATTTGGAAAATTTCAATGGATATAGAGAGAATATCATTATTTTTCTTAGTTATATGTTGGTCCATATAATCTTTTTATCTTTTTATATTATATATCCCTAACTTTTAAATAATATTTATATAGTGTTAGACATAGAAATATAGACATGGGTTTTTTTTGTATCCCTATTATGATTTTTGGAACTATGGATTTTTTTGCCTCTTTATTGGAATAGGTGAAAAATATAACCTAGATCACATAATTTGTGTGTCTAATAATCATAAAATCAACCATTTCCTAGGATGCGCTTTTCTTTTTTTCACCATAGCGAGCACTTTGTCTTCTTCATATGGCTATTTTAAGGTCATTGAAACTCATCTATCATTGTGATATATTTTAGGATCTTTTAAATTGGACCATATATTTAGGTATTTTATGTTATTTTAGCCCGAACCTTCTATTTCTATAGTTTTGGATGTTTTAGCTCAAACAGTTAGATTCTATGCAGTTTAAAGTCTTGCATCTAGTACATGATTGATGAATATGAAATATGGGACATAAATACCATGGATTAACCAAAACCCTTGAAGGTACTGTGTTTTGTCATATTGTTATTAGAGATCACAAGGATCAGAGTTCATTTTTTTTAAGGAGAATATACATCTAGCTGTTAGGCCAAATCCCTTATGCCTCTGCAATGTGGTCAACAAAAGGTGTCCCCGCCCTTTTCCCATGGTCAAGGACGATTTTGGATATGGTATTATTGGTTGGTAAAAAAATATTAGGGATGATAAATCTAGTATGGAATTTTGGATATGGGTTGTGTAAATCATGTTTTAGGGTGATTGAATCGAAAAATAATAGAATGGTGCATACATATCGGGGGAGAGGTAAAATCCTTGACTTTTTGTCTTCCACCAGAGTCTCATTAGAGGATCATGAGGATTTTAGTTCCATTATTATATGTTGGAGATTTCTATAATTTGTAGGTGATATTATTTATGCATGTGTCTATTTTTATTATATGCACGGTCAAGTAGATTTCATCCCCACTCTTTTTTGTGGGCCATGAATGATTTGTGGGGACTCAAACTTTTGGTCAATGATGTGGTGTATAGATAAAAGGACCATCAATGAAGGGTTCTTTCAACAAAGTTTAGATTAGATTTAAGGTGCGAATCTTGGAACCTATTCCATATCATTTCACATTGTATGGTGTGGGTCATCAATAGGTTTTGGAATGGAGTGTCACATGCCTTATTTGAGAAAGGGAATAATACAGGATGATGTAACATAAAGGATATTGAATAGGAATGAATAGTTTGTAAATGTGGATTATATATCATGGATTAATGTTCTTAGGTCATGTGTAATTTATTGTATAATTATGTTGAGGATGGGCCAGAACACCCTCAATTGTTGATTCCTACGATAGTGCCGTTTGGCTCAGAAGAAGAAGAAATCCCTTCATATAGGGGAACTTTACACATTATGGTAGATCTAAGACATTATAAATCAATATAAAGGATAAAAAAGAGATATATATTCTCTTTTATAGGGTCCATGAATTTTTTTGGGTGACATAACTCACTCTAATAATGAATTGTGATTTATGGAAAATGTATCATTCCTATAGGGTTAAAGCACCCTAAATGATTTTTAGCACCAAGTGAACAGGTTATCACAGTGAGGAGATGTGATAAACCATTACACTAAATTTTCTTCAACCAATCGGTCCAATGAGCATGGATCATATTTTACTACGGCCATAAATAAGGCCTCATGAACTTTACACCTTATTTATTAATAGTAAAATTGTTTCCAAAACACTGGAAATAATGTTTTTAGAGAGGAGAGACATGACTTTTCTCATGCCTCCCATTACAGGTTTCAACCAAAAACGTTTTTTATCTCATTCAATAGTATAATAGGTTCATGAAAGTTGGACCATCATATGAAAAAATTTTACGGTCATTCAGCTTTGAACAAATTACATCTTGTTTATGGTCATGATGCATGTGGACCTAGTAAGAGAGGAATGTTGCACAATATCCTAATTAGGATACCCAAGGTCATGATTACTCTAAAATAATTCTTATAGGGAGATGAAAATATAGTAATTAGTGGATTTATATTCCTAGGTACCCACTAATGCTATGGTAAAATCATGTCGGGGATGGACCAGAACACCCTAAAGTTCTGAGTTCTTCCATGGTGATGTCAGGCTCACAAGGATAGAAATCCGTTTAGATTGGGCCAAGATTTCTCTATATGGTGGTTCTAATCCCTTCTCCATCAATATATAGTTAAAACGAAGTTATTTTTTTCCTTCCATGGGATATTAATATTTTAGGGAAACTTGAGGTGCTCCAGACATGAAGCGTGATTTATGGACTGAGGGGATTAAAATATGATATAAGGTTACCTAAATTGTTTTAATCATGGTCAGGATTTGGTGGGAATTTAATAATTAATGATGATGCTTGATTTACTAAACATTTAAACATTTTGT
This sequence comes from Viscum album, assembly GCA_963277665.1. Lineage (NCBI taxonomy): Eukaryota > Viridiplantae > Streptophyta > Magnoliopsida > Santalales > Viscaceae > Viscum > Viscum album. The sequence continues at coordinate 1,036,946,318 of OY728140.1, read as the reverse complement.
GGTAGGTACATGGTTTTCATGCGGTTTTAATGCCATGAGACAAGGTCTTTTTCCTATAGTTTAATGTCATGTGGTGAGTATGATTACTATATTTTTCTAGACCATATGACGTTAGGTGTTTATTTTTTACTTTTAAATTTTGGGGATGAACCCATTATTGGATATTTGGGTGTCTTTATGTTTACTATGATGATGTGAATAATTTCTATGTAGTTATTTCTTGAATGTTCCATGCACAGGTCTTACATGTACATTATGACGTGGTCATTTTTTTTCTATCTTAGACGGACCCAAAAATATGATATTTTGGAATCACTATATATCATTTGAAGAAAGAAATCAAGACACATATTGTTCTTGTGGGACCACATAGTTTAATGTCATGTGTAAAGGACGTAGGCTACCTAAAGACAAAATGGAATATTTATATGGGTCCCAAGAATGTAGTTCTAGGCGTTTATACATATCCTGTAATGAATCAAATCAAGCCATGCATAGTTCTAGAATAGGAAACGATCAATAAAGAATTTACCCATATGAATAGAGGGTCATTGTTCACATTTGTTATTGTATCTAGGCATAGGATTAGAGATCTTTGTATCACTATGTATCCTATAATGACTAGAATCAAGACACATGTAGTTCATCAATGGGAAACTCACTACATAGGTCTGAACTATACACGTTGGAGGTAATTGTTTCAATTTCTTATTGTAGTTGGGCCCATGATTGGAGATCTAGGTGTCACTACATATCATGTTTTTATAGGAATACATCCACATGTAGTTCTTCATAAACCAGGTGGTTTAATTTCATTCATGACTGAAATATAGTGATTCTTTTAAGGTTATGAATCCTGGGCCACGATAACCCTATCATGAGGTTATATGCCTCTGAAATGTTGCTAATCTCTTATCTGAATTCCTAATTCCACTTGAGAAATTTTCGGTGTGAGAAATAAAGAATGGTAATGGTTAATATCTTTACATAGAGTCAATTAGATTAAGCACATGGTTATTTTGTAACATGCAATGTCTATACTAAGATATAGGATCTAGGAATATCTATGTATATCATTAGAATGATAATGAAGATATACATAAAACTGAAAAATAATTCTATTTAGTTTCATGTGTAAAGAAAATCAATTGTGTAGTTTAATGCCATGTAGTAAAGACAAAGGTGACTCGACATAAAAGAAGATGAATGTTTGTGATTTGTGCAATTTAAATCATGCAGTGAGGATCAAGGATACCTGATATGAAAGATAAATAATACGGCTACATACAAGACCATATTATTGGGTATCACTGCATTTTTGATAGGACTAGTAGTCAAGATGAACATATTTTCTATATGTGGATAATCTCTATGGGGATCTGACTTCCACATGTGGACAAGCATACTTAATTTTAATTTTTCATAGATCTAGATCACGTGTGATGAGTTTTTGGGAAAATTATGATTCCTATTAAGTTTAATGTTAGGCACTGAAGAATCCCATGTTTAATTTAATGTCATTAAATCAGGATGTGTTAAATATTGTTTAAAATCATGGGCTTAGTACATGTTCTTTATAGTTAAACATCATGTAGTCAAGATGAATTTTCATAATTTAATTTCATGTCTACTGGAAGAGAGACATTTTATAGTTTATTATCTTATTTCATGGAATTATTCTGTATCGTTTAACGTCATGTTTTCAATATGTTTTCCATTCAGTTTAATGTCATGTGTTCAAGACATGGCCTATATAGTTTAACATCCTATGTTCTTGTCATAAATTAATTTGATAGCAATGCAAGGTGTTTCTTGAAAAACCATGAATTAGTGGGGGGAATGACTCATTTCCCATCTATTATGTCCAATGAGTTTGTAATAATTCAATATACCTTATATATTATATATAGTACTTCCCATTTGGGTTATAAATTTAGAGTCTTGTTTCCTATTATCATTGGGCTTCTAAGATCCAATACCAGTTCCCCTTAATGAAAACAACAGAGGTGAACCTTTATTTTAAAGCCTCATGTGATGTGATTCTGATGGACATAAATGTTAAGAAATCTACACAAATTATTCTTATAGAGTCATTTTTATGCATCCAATCAATTTTTTGATTGCTCATCATATAATAATTTTTTACATATTGATATTCAATGCGAGGGCAATATTACTTCTATAGGAAACAATACCTTGTTTCATTATAACAATGAATAGGGTGTTTCTTGTGAAGAAGTATACGTGGTTTTATGATAGGCCCATAGAATATATAGGATCTTGTTCCATATGTAAATATTATCCTTTTTCGTTGTATTTTGTAGAATATTTGATAGAGTCTTATTTAAGGCCTCTATGTTTCTATTTTGCACCGCATGATTGTTGCATGAGTGATTGGACTTGATGTTTTACTCCTTGTATATTTTTACCCACTCATTAGAATAGAATATGGTTCCATTATCCATCAATATCTTATGAGGGTCTCTAAACATGGTGTTAACATGGAAATTCTTGAATTTGATAATATTATTCTTACTCATGTCCTTGTGTTGTATTTCCTTTTCCCATTTGCAAAATAAGTAGGTATAAGTAAGTATGTAAAAAAACTTCTAAGCTGTGTCATTGGAATATTTCCCCACAACAATGATTCCCCACAAGATAAATGTCTACAAATATGTATATACATTGAGAAATTACGAGGGTTGATGGATGAAGTGTTCATGAATCTGGAATGCATGAAATTTCCGGGTGAATTCCATATAGTTTTGTATCATGGTTTTTAATTAGTAAACTAGCCTACTGATTTTGTTGGAGAGCCTGGTCATAGATTGATAAGAATAACATTAACCTACATGGGTTCCTTCCATTATAGTAGGAATCATTATTTCAATTATGTATTTGAGTAGGATTCTATTTAAGTCTCACTTGTAAAGGGATTTCTGGTCATTCATACCATCATATAGGGTAGACTTCACTTCCCAATGTTGAATTTGTTAATTTCGTCATGTTATTCTAGATGGAACCCATTTTTTCGATAGTGAATTATAGGATCCATCCATCTAGGAATGGATATTAGTTCATCATTAAATGATGAATTTTTGACCTAGTTGATTTCATCCATGTCGTTGATGTTGTTCAACGAGGCCATTCTTCAGTACATGATGGTGACGATCACTTCTTATTGATTTTATTAGAAAAAGACTATGGTTCCATTATCCAATGTTTCTTAACGAGAATTATATGATCAGGTAACATGATGTAATGGAGGTTCAAAATGAAACTCATCCAGTAGTGCCCTATAATATCCAATGATAGGGTCTAATATTTTTTATGACATATTTCCCATTGATCTACTTTATTAGTAGCTCAAAATCCAATTTTATGATATGTTAGACTATTTGTAGATGTAGGTATAGTTATAATCTTTCAATTAGGTGTGGGTATTTATTCTCATTTTTCATACAACCTTCTAATAGTGATATAGAGTTGCTAAATTTTTTTAGTGAAACAAATACAATCCCCAAGCCAAATCGATTGAGTTTCAGATTTTCCAATATCATTCCAAAAATAATTTAGGAGGCTCTATCAAAAATACATATTCCATGTTTGGGGAGTGTCATGGGAATATAAAACCTCCTCATTCGGAATATTGGTGTCCAATTGTGTACTTATGGGGTGGTATATTCTGTAAGTAAATTATCCAAGTCATTCTCTTACACTACATTTTGTGACATGAACTGAGTGGCATTTTTTTGAAAACTGACCATCCATCCAGGAAAATACCTAATCAGTATGGGGCAGCGAAGGATGTACTTGAGTGAATATATATGAGAGAATATGTCAAATTTTTTTCTATATGTAATGAATTATATGTTTCCCTAAAATGATGAGTATGAGGTAGTTCTTCTTGACAAAAATTAGCTATCAGTTCCTAGAATAATTCAGATGAGGTAGAATATGTAGTTCTCATTCCCAACAAAACTTTTCAATGTGAGGAGAGTGAAAAGTGATCATTCCATGGTGCCCAAATATATTATGAATGGCTTTACTTCCACTAGAATAATCAGAACCATAGGGTGCAGCAAATACTTATTGAGATTCATGACGGTTTCCTTCCAGTAATCACCACATCAATAAGTGATTCCCTTCATCATTATTTTGGGGAATGGGGGTGATTTTCTTACCATATTGCCTATAAAAATCCAAATTTTGGTGAGGGTTACCTATAACACCCTTTAGATCATTGAGATTTAGAGGGCATGACATCACCATGATTTCATTGGTCATCTCAGGGTCAACCAAAATGCTATTTTTTTGTACCACAATGCAAAGGAACTTACGTAATGTTATAGAAAAAGTAAATTTCAGTGGATTAATCTTTAGGCTATGATGTCGCAACTTGTTGAAGACTGTTTGAATTTCCTTGAAGTCATTTACATGATGTCAAGATATAACCACCAGGTATTCGACATAATATTAGGATATTCATACCAAGAATGGACAAATGACATTATTCATGTAGAATTGATAAGTATAACTAGTATTATCTATTCCCAAGGGAATTACATGATTGAAAATATTCCCCTATGGTGCTCTGAAGGAAGTGGAATCTTCATTTTTTGGGAAATTAGTATCTGATTGTACCCTGAGTAACCATCCATAAAAGAGAAGGATTAGAATCTAGTAGTTTCATAGATCACGTGTTTTGTGATAGAAAATCAGAATTTTTCCATTTTTCAATATTGAGTAAGGTCTCTAAAATATTTTTAGACCCTAATCTGTGCATTCATTTTCATGATGAGGTTGATATTGGTGAGCCATATTGGGTATTTCACTTCTCAAAAAAATATCTTTGATCAAATTTTAATTTTCTTCTTCTATATATGTTTCATGAGTGGGGATCATCCTCTTTTCTTCATACTTGAATCATAAATGGTCATCGGGTATGTTGAGATGTTGTTTGGACACATCTTGATTTACATTGGGAATTTCTGTATAATTCCAAGAAAACACATTATGATGTTACTTTTGAAATTCAATATACATCTAAAAATCCTTGAGAATAATAGGATAACAAATCAATGAATGTTATAAGTCTTTATATGTTACCATATTTACCTATATAATCCATTCAATTGTGGTGGAGATGCCTTAATCAAATGTGGGAGGAGTGTTACTTGGGTAATATTATTATTTTTCCACTTCTGAGAATATGGAGGCATTTCCAGACAATGAAGGAAATCCATGGTCATGTATATCCCTTTTGGGTGAAGAGTGGTCGTTTGAAGAGACAATGTCATCCCCTACTAACAGAGTCATTATACAGAAATTACAGGGATAATTTTCTTTTACACTGTAAATGGGGAGAGAAGGGGCTTGGAAATATGGGATTTGGTATATTTCCACTTTTATATTTATGGGTAGCTCAAAATCACTATCAAGAATACCCTAGGGATTTTAAGGGTCATTCCCCAATCTATGGGTGTATGAAACTACATATTTTTATCCACCGGTGGTTGTTTTCCTTTCCTTTAATATAAACCAACCTTAACATATGTGGATTCACTATAATTTAATGGGGAACCATAACCATGTAGTATATCTACCCTCCCATCAATGGGGTATTTCATGTTTTTATAAAATTTTGAAGATACCACAACATGTCTAAAGATCCTGGTCATTATATGTAAGAAATTGTGTTTGGTGTCTTAATGGGTATCCATATACTCAGTACTAGATGTGAGATCCCCCAAATGAGCTTCAATCATGATCTTTTATGGAGTTCTTTCTTACCATTTTCATATCCTTGAATAGCCAACATGGTGGGAGAAAAAACACCCCCACAATATCTAAAATGTTGAAGGGTATAAATCAGGATGAGGTTGATTTAGGATGCCTTATTAATATATTCTATTTGAATATCAACATTATTGAGTCTTCCTGAAACAGATTGGGGTATGATGTGTCCTTAGATGATCTTTTATTGACCTGTATCGATAAATAAATGGTGAAATATAATTATAATGTAATGGTATCCAATTGATAAACCTCATATATAATAATTTATATCTCATACTCATGTGGGATTTGAAGGGATTCAAAGATCACATCCATGATTAATTTTTGAAGGTAGAGAAAATTTATGATTGAGGTCCTGGATGGGACAACCACCACTTCTTTCATGATATCATTCTTTTGTGCCATATTTTGGTGCTTATCTATGTGGGGTTTCTCCCTTTCATTTGGTTTAAAAATATGAGGAATTTGTGGAGGATATTATAATGATTGCACAGAGCTCGATGGAGAATCTACTACCAGTGGTGCATGTAATTCCAACCATCATTGTTTTAAAAGATAATAAGATAACTACACCCCTGATAAGCAGTTAGGTAAGAATACATGGTGAATATTACTTCTATAGGGCCCCATGTATATGTTGAGACTTGTGGAGTGATTTTTCAAATGATTAGTTTTTTATGTGTCCTTTGAGGGGACATGACTAAAATATTATATTCGGCCTCACCCTCACTGTAATATGTACCCTCACATCTTGTACCATCATCCATTGGCTCCCTAGTCAGGTATGAGTAACTCATACAAGGAGGTGTATTTATCATCGAATATGGGGTATTCTAAATGTATTCTGTTAACAAAAGAGGATATGTTCGTATGATGGGGGTTCCTTTTGGTTGGGCAGTGTCTGTGATTCGTAAGTTGCAGGAAAGGAATTTGAATGAGTAAGAGGCTACAACAAAAATAGTTGTGGATCATCCTTTTATGTTTATTCCTATGCCTAATGGTTTCATTCACCTTTTAGAGGAATATACGATGTATCTCCCTTAATTGATGGGTCTGTGAAGCTGTTACTCTAGTGTGGCAAGAGCACAATAAATATTCTTTCTAGTCATTTATATAACAACCTTGTATTAACATATATAAAATTTGCATTATTTTTAGAATAATACATAAAACATAACATAAATAGACACAAAAATACAGTATTAGTCTAGTGACTTTGGAAATTTGGAAACATAAACATAGGTATATACGAAAGCTACATTATCTACCACTAGGATCTATAAGACTATAAACCCACATAGACATATCATATATGAAATATATCCTCATAACATGGTGAAGGAATCATAAAATGGGGTGAGCTCAAATACTCAGTAGTGGAAAAAAAGGGATACATGTAATCCTAGATAAGACCATACAGGTATGAGAACACGATAATAACATTAGAAGATCATACCCTATTAACCATATGACTAGAAACATAAATCATGGCATAAACCTTGGCAGCGCAAAAGAAATTAATTATAAAGAAATGAATAGCATAAGACATGAAATCATTTCATAGGAATAATACATAGAATTGTGTCATACATAAACATATGATATCATTCCCTATTAGTCTAGAAACATTGCTAGAACTTATCAAGGAACTTCATGGGAACCGAACCTACTGGGCATGACACACAAACATCCCTTGTCACAGTACTATCTTTATAAGGGATCAGGTTTAACTATCTTCCCATAGTGGATTAGGTTTTCCTATCTACCCATAGATGATCATGTTTCTTCATCTTCAATTATCATGTTGACTACACCTAGTGGATTAGACACACCGCTATCCCCATTCATAGTCCTTTCCTTGTATGGTATCATGATTCCCCATCATACCATAGTGAATCAGACCCGTCAACTTGATTCCCAACACTATCTCATGATATATAAATATTTAACTAATGAATTTAAGGGAGATATAGGTTACAATCAACTAATAATAAAATCAATCATCCATGTTCCACATGATAAAAAAACATTCTTCATATCATGGCCCATATAAAACAATGGGTTTTATAAACTTCCTATCATAATCCCATGAAATGAAATGGTTGTTATAAACATGAAATCCAATCATAAAATATGAAAAAAAATAATTTTCATAATAATTTCATCAAAACATAAACAATAAAAACAATTTGGTTTCACAAGAATAAAACTCATATAAAATAAATAATTTTCCTTAACACATATAACCCATGAAAGTGGAATGGGTTTCATTAGAACATATAACCCATGAAAGAGGAATGAGTTTCATAAAAATTATGCCATAATAACATAAATCATTATAGAAATAATGTGAATGGATCCTTTGTATAATTTATTAGAAAGCAGTTTAGTGACATCAATAGTTTTCATCATAGATGGAATATAATTTTTAAATATCATTCAAAATAATTAATTATGAAAATTATATTTTTTCCTTTAAAAAGATATTTAAAAAATTACTCCTATTGTAAACCATTTTACTTAAAAATAAAATGAAATCTTATATAGAAATATTTAAAAATATTTTGTTATACTTTTTAATAGTACACCTATAATGATATCTTGAAAACCTTTTCAATAACCATTTTCCTTGAAAATATATTAATAGAGCATGAAAATGTTTTGATAATCATTTTACATAAATCTTATAAACTGATCTTGAAAATGTTTTGAAAACTATTTCTCATGAAAATTTATTAAATAATCATAATACGTTTGGACAACGTTTTTCAACAAAAATATATAAAATAATATTGAAAACATTTCAAAAACAATTCTTTATGAAAATTTGTTTTAAAAAAATCTTAGAAATTAACCTTTTAAAATGAAAAGGAAGCATCAAATAAATTATTGCGGGTAAATCCATTCATGTCTTATAAGGTAAATATAATATTCTTTTTTATATGGTTAAATGTAGTGAAATGACTTATTCAAAAAGCGACATAGAGATTTCTTCTATGTAATTGTTAAAATAAAAAATGTGTTATTTTTTTTAGGATTATAGGAAAATATTATAATATTCATAGAAACCCTTTTCTAAAAACATAGTTTTTAAGGAATACACTTTTTTCGACCAAAGATAGAGTTAATGTCACACTTTCATAAACACTTTCCTGATAATCTTATGTACCAAATAGTTTAAAAAATGGTACCGTTACATGGATATAAAATGAATAACCATAGGGTAAGAAAAATCATAAGTGTTCTTGAGATATATATCATAGTAGTTCATCAATTGAAGTATAATAATAAACAATCATGAAAAAAGGTGAGATTGTACCCAAAAAATATTACCAATTTGGTACCATTGGATCATATAAAATTTTTATAATAAATTTAAATAAATCATAAAATTTAAATAAGATATTTATATTCAAGATATAACATTTTAATTTTAGTATATACACCTAATGGATATATATAGCTGCAAAACATGGCATTTGTCCTCGAAAAAAAATTTAGAAAAAATAACTTTATATATTTCATAACTATTGAAAAATAGAAATCATGAAATAATATAATAAAAAGGATATGTAAATACACAAAAATTAATTTAAATTAATCATATAATTTATCCATGGCAGTATACACACCACGAGAATTAAATGAGTCATGATTATGGAATGTATCTCACAGAAATAAAAAGTGAGACGAAATCAACTTACCTTGTGTCTTGAATCACGTCCAAAATTCTTATATTTAATGCAATATATGTTTTTATTATTACTTTATATTACCCTCTTGATAAAATTTTCATGTTAAGGTTACACTTTGAGTAATATTCTATTTTTTCACCTGTGTCTTAATTTGGTATATCTTGTGACCTTATTCATGTATCATGATTTACAGGGAATAAAAATAGATAGAAATATACATTATATTCATTGTTTTATTATTATAATAATCTATAGAATATATATGTATGAAATTGAATACATTGTTTAAGGATATAGTAGGCCGTACAAACACATGAAGGTTGCTTCGTTTTTATTGACATTTTAAATGAAATCAATTAAATGAAAAATATGTATATGTAAAAATTTAAATAATATAATTAAAATGGAATTATTATGTCATATAAGCCTTATTATTTTTCTAAACATATCCTTAATACATTATACATATTTTGTGAATGAATCACATCAATTTAAGGGGGTGGTAGTACACACTTCCTTAAATGAAATTATAATATATACAAAATATGTAATGCATAAGGGTGTGTTATAAATAAAAATTACAGAAAAAGGGACATTATAAATGTCATATACATCATATATAATTATATTATCTCTCATAATATCCACCATGAAATTCCGTAAAGGAAAAAATGAACAATTATTTTTTCATGAGGTAGTAGTTCATCGTACACGTAAATGATATGTTCATTACACATTAAATGGAATTGTGTGTATGTTTAGGTAAAAAAAATTATCATTAAAAAATCCATTAATATTTATAATACTTATTTTTTGACAATCATTGAATAATAATATTTTATGTAGTGGGTAATGGAAAAAAAGAAAGGAGCTTGAGGGAGGGTGTTACCTCTTAATCAGGTAACTCCTTTTGGATTTCACCTAATGGATTCCTTGGATGTGTGTATTCCAAAAGTGAGGATTAAAGGATTATGGGATCGTTTTGTAGAAGATTATTTTGAATATATTGTCCTTTACAATGTGCTTTGAGAGGTGTGAATAAGTGGGAGGTTTGCTGGCCTTTTATATCAAAGGGAAATGACACAATTGGCATTTTTTTTAAACAAGGTAGGTATACCAAAGATTTAACTAAAAAAGTTATAACATACTAAAACAAATCAACATTATATGTTTTATGGCCAAAATATGTCCATAAAATGGGGTTATGTACATATGGATGGGTAATTTGGGCCCTTAATTTTATAGTTTATCCCCTTGTTAAGATTAATTTTACATTAATCATTGTAATACGTTTTAATTACTTCCAATAATATTTTTTGTAAAAAAATAAGATGAAATTATAAGAAATTATAAATTACTTGGATTTAAAAATTTTAATTCATTTTCCCAAATTCCAATCAGATTATTATTATAAATTAATTTAAAATTAATCCCACAAACGAGATAGAAAATGCGTATTTTTAAATTAAAAATGGGCAAAATATTTCTATGTTTTTATATTAAATTTCAATGTGAAATCGATTAAAATGTCCAATATAATATTAATTGACTAAAATATTATCTAAATAAAATTATAAACAAATTTAAAATAGAATTTATCCATATAAAAAAATTATATGAAAAATAATTTTTGAAAAAAACTCATTATTTTCATTATTCACCAAAAAATGAAACATCATAGAAAAGAAACAAATATTTACCCTAACATAATCATTATATTTCTATTTCAAAGATGAATTTTACTTTGAGAAATTATATTTCTTAAATTTCCCAAAATTATATTTAAAATAGGATCACCATTAATTGGCATGAAAACTGCTTTTATATAAATAATGTTTTTATGTGTAATATTAGGTATATTCTCATATTATGTATATAAAATTAATTGGATGATTAATATATATATTTTTTGAATATATAAAATATAAATTTAATTAATATACTCTCTATTAATGATTAATTTAAATTATTATGATAAATCATCTTTTATAAAATAAAATTAATCATTTACAAAATCATTTCCTTTATGTTCATTTGGTTTTTATATTATTTTCTAATTAATAGGTAACAAATGGATTCAAATATATATATTCATAAGTTATATAAAATTATAATATTAAATTTAAATTCTATGTTATATCTTGTTAAATAATAATATTCTAATAAAGAATTATTTTTCACTAACACATGGTCTTTTGAATTACAGAAGAAATCGAGGAAAGTCAGCCTTACATGTAACTTATGAATATTTCAGAGTTCATTGTAGGTAAATATAACATTCATTTTGCATGTACTGTAAAAATTAACTTGGTATTTCATTTATGCAATCCAATCATAGTGCATGAATATATATATATATATATATATATATATCTAATGTTGGGTGAAATGAAAAATATCAAAAATAATAAATAATTGAAAAAAATATATTTTATAAAATCTCAAGGTGTTACATTCTACCCCCATAAAACGATTTTATCACTCAAAATTATTCTGGGATATCACTGGATTAATACTTATTGTTCAATAAATTGAAACCCACATCGTAAAAAATAATTTTAAATATATCTTTATGAAAGAAAATATAGAAATATAATAGTTACCCAATGTAAGATATAAATATTCATCAATATAGAAGAATATTGGTGGGAAGTGAATACATAAAAAAGTTTGAAAAATATAATTGTCATGTTCTGATAGATAGTGATAAAAAACATGGTTATGAGAAAGTTAATAATCATAAATCCATAAATCAATAACAATCTATGGGATGATATGATTACAAATAAACAAAGGTTATACATTAATTTATTTTTTCAGGGTCATTTTTCTAAAATTTGAATAATATTCTTGAAAAGATACACATTCATGATTTCAGGAATACATCACCCTTTTTTTTCCTTTATCCACATTACTTGTTTCTCTAAAAAAATAAAGGGAATTTTTCCATTCCTGAAGTACTAACAGATCACGAGATCAATTATATACCATCCCATATGTCATCAATTATAAAAAACAAAAAAATTATAATAGGTTATCCAATATTCATAAATCCTCGTGTGGTGAGAAAATACATTAGTCTCACAAACATAATCCATGGTGTAACTTAATATTTCCTAAATGTTAAACATTATAACCATAATGAATGATGAAAATACAAAAAATTAGAATGAAATTCATGAAGTAATATGTTTATCCACTGAATGAGGATAATATTCATTCTTAATATATATAATATGCAGGTGATTTATTATTCACAAACACTATTTTAGTGAATTTTACACTTCGAACATTAATTCACATTATGATTGTAATTCTCTCATTAAATTCAATATTACAAGGTACATTTTTAAACACATCCTAAAATAAAAAATTGTATTGATTTTATTTTCATGTATACCATTGAATAATTAACAATTAATGATTTTGGGGAACTTGAATATTCACATTGAAAGACCACCAAAATGGGATTTCATGCCAACACATTCTAGGAAAATTAAACTAGATAGAAACCCAACCAAGAGACTGTAGTTGCCAAGATACAATCCCAATGTTTCTAAATATTTAACTGATGAAAGAGAACATAATGGGGGAACTTTTAATATAACAGTGAAAATATCTAATTCATATGTTTTAATGGAGTTCAAGGTGTCCCAAGTGGAAGATGAAATTATGGTCTAGATTCTATGGCCCAGAAAAAGAGCCGACAAATTTAATCATATCTCAGAAACCACAAATTTTTTTGGTATGAAATTTTACAGACAGTTATTAGAGATTAATATATTCCTTTTTCTTTTTTGTGTAGAACTCAAATTTGGCCACATAGAATATCAACTAGGTGCTTCTCTTCTGTGGATGCAACCTAGCTGCATCTTCGGATCTAGGGTGGAAAAGTATTATCTCCCATACTTTTTACCACCCTAGTCATACCATACTCAGGTGGTATGACATTCACTATTTGATGCTCGACCCAAGCCTCCTAAAATTCCTATTTAAGGAAGTGGTTTTGGAGTAGTTATCATCTTTGTGGCTTTTATTAATTGTAATGTTATGTTGTAATTTTGTCGTCTCATGTTTGTCTTTCACATGTACGTTGTGCTAATTCGTCATTGTTTCTCAATACAAGTTTTTATTATCCTCTAATTATGTTCTTATTCAAATAACGCGGATACCATTGTCTCAATGTGTGAATACATTCTCACCATTACTAGTGAAATTATCACACAATGGTGGAGTGATCATTATTTCATTATTTTCTTTTTAACTTCTCCATTTTCTCCATCATGAGTCTACTTCCCACTTCCATTGAAACCATAGCATCAATGGAGGGATAAAACTATTATGGGCTGATCCAAGGGATTTTCAAGAGTCTAGAATTTATTTTTTTTGTCACCTCATTTATTTCTAATCACTTATTCTAATATAGATATTTATTTGATGATTTTAAATTTTTTTTGTCCTTGATGAATTTTAAGCCCACAGACTTCTAGTGCTAATATGAACCATTACCTTAGAGTTCTCATGAATTTGATCCACCATGTTTATAGGTTATTAGTATAAGTTTTTTTTAGGAACTAACCATGTAATTGATGATGTTTTTTGATCTTCTTAAATGAACCCATATCAAATATAAGAAATTGAAATAATTAAAAAAGGAATTCATCCATTCCACTCCATGTGATAACCTTGGATCAACACATTATTTTAAATTGAATTCACTTAAGACTCTATGTGTTCAATTAACCCTATATAAAATAATCCCAATTTTTTCCACTTCATATCCAAAAATATTCCATAAAGTATATATGTCTATAGGATTCTCTTTACGTCTTGGAGGAATCGAGAACCCAAGCTAAACTACAAGTGAACGCTTAAACCTAAAACAAGGGTAAATTTGGGAAATATCATCAGCTTAAAATTGATCCCCAATAAATTAAAAATTATCTCTTTGTTGTCATATTCCAAACATGTGAATACCCAGATCTTAAAACCTCTTGAAACATGGTAATAACCTGAATTACTATAAATCCTTTTGGAAAACATGAATTCTCCTTGATTATAAAGGTTACTTGATATATTATATGAATATAAGAAATTAAAAACTTCACCCATGATGACATATACCACCTTGTCAAAATATCCATATTTGTATCTAAGTTATTGATACAATCCAATCTACTTTATACAGATCAATCATCTCATTCACCAATATAAACACAATTTTCAAAAAAACTTGAACACATTAAGGATTAACATCACATAATCAAAATATCACTTTTATAAGTCCTCAAACCCATTCAACATAACATTTTATACTATTGATTAAAAAATTATAATGAAACGAAATATATATGTCATGATTCCTATAATATAATATTTTAATTCCATAACATATACACTTCAATAATCGAAATTTATTCTTAAACCATTACTCATGTTTTATCAACATATTAGTTAATACCTCTTTCTAATAGTATAATATATTAATCATGAATTTAAATTTATAAAAGATAATTTAATAATTCTTATCAACTATACTATTAAAACAACACATACTGTTCACAGGTCATTAGTGGTCTCTTCATCATCGGTAGAAAATCATTTACTTGTACCACATTTTTGATCCTCTTCATGATCCTTACACATAGGAAATTGAATTTCATAATATCAATAAATTATAAATTCAATGTTATCATAAATTAAAAATACCTTAGGGAGGAAATCATTCTCATCCACTGTGTTAATGAAATCTTCATTTTCCATAAATAATTACGTCCTTTGTGTCCTTCTTTTCCACTTTCAAAACGCCTACTTGTTCCTATAAGACATCAGTTAGGTTATTCATTCCAAATTATTGACACAAAGGGGTCCAAGTAATATTTCTTTTATAGTCTCTATTACATGAAATCTCATGAAACTCTTTCCTTATATTCTTTTGGGAGAGTGAGAGTCGGTTAAGGTGCATGTTTTCTTTCATGTTCCATGAAAAATGCTTAGTCATGATCACAAAATCCTGTAACCTATTATTTATTCCATTTGACTTATAAAAAGTTGATTATCCATCACATTCATTGTCAATAATGTTCCTTTTTATTTCTTCTAGTGGATATAACTACAATGAATTGAATATTTAATAGTTATCATAGTGAGGAACCATATAATCATGAAAAGATACTTCCATGACGTTTAGGTTATGATTACTTCCCTAATTTATGACACACTAGGTATACCCTTGTTTATCTATAGTCATATTATATTCAAATCAGTTATAATGGTTCAGGAAGAGTCTGTAAATATCCAAATAATATCCCTTGGCAATGTCAAGCATGTTGTCTAGTAAGGCACATTGTCGTGTATCAAATTACCCCTAGTCAGTCCCAAGACATATTGTCTGAGTTCTCACCCATAGGTAAATCTATACTAGATCCACATCTATTTGTAGTATCTAGATTGTGATTTAATTCTAGGAATCCACTCATTCTACCCTTTCCCAAAATTATAGGACATTATCCTAAACATTATATAATCCTTAAAATTATCCTTACCAACATCCCTATATATCATTACAAATAACCATAGGTATCTATCTAAAAATTTTCTACCTATTTTTATAACGTTAAATATTCTTTCACCCTAATACCAACTATAATGACCATGTATTAACGTATACACAAATCACATAATTTTTTTGGAATACTTAAAATATTACAGAAACAGATGCCCAAATACTATATCAGTTTAGTGCATTTGGAAATAGGAAAACATAAACACTAGTATTTATGAAATCTTCATTATCTACCACTATTTTCTCAAAGACTAGAACCCATATTAGGAAAATCAAACTTGAAATATATCCTCATAACCATGGGAAGGAAACATAAAAAGGGCTTATTTCAGATGCCTATTATAGGTGAACAAGGGATATATTTAATTAAAAACATGATAATATGGGTATTAGAGCACGATAATAACATTATAGGACCAAACCATGAATATAATAATATTAGAAACAAGAATCCGGACATACTTCTTATTATTTCACAATACAAGACTCATAACGAAATTAATAACATATTCCATGAAAGTGTATCATAGTAACAAGACATTGAATTGTAGAAAACATGAACATGTGATGTCATTACCTATATGTTAGTACACATTGCAAGAACAAATCAAGTAACTTCAGGGGAACTATACCTACTCGGTGAGATACACCACCATTGTAAGTTGTAGTCGTTTTCATAAAAGGGGACCATCTTCCCATGATGTATCATATTTCCCAATCTTTCTATACTAGATCAGGTTTCCCTATATTCAATCTTAATGGGTAGTAAGCCTACTAGGAAGGCACACCACCATCCCCAATCGCAATACTATACATGTAATATTTTTGGTTTCCCCATATTCTCATAGTGTATCAATACCTTTGACTTGATTCTTATCATTATTCTATGAGATATAAATCATTACCCAATGCATTGGAGGTAGATATAGGATCCACCAATCTCATAATAAAATAAATTATACATGTTCTAGAAGACAATAACACATTAATCCTATCATAATATAATGGAATGAAATAGGTGTTATAAACTTGTAATAATATCTTAACCTCTGGAAAAATATTTTTTTTTATTCATCGCCTCAAAAACTAACCCAAGAAAATAAGCAGTTTTCATAAGAATAAAACTCATGGAAAAGGAATCGGTTTCCATAACACATATAACCTATAAAATAGTAACACATTTCATTACCATATATAACTCATGAAATAGTAATGAGCTTCATCGATAATATACCATCAAAACATATACTATAAAAATGAAAAATTTGAATGGAACATTTGGATCATTTCTCATAATGGATTAAACAATATCAATGGATTTCATTATAGATGGAAAATAATTTTTCAATATCTATCACAATAATATCATGAGGAAAATATAACTCTTCTTATTTGAAAAACATATCTTCAGAACATAAAACCTTTTTCAAACCATTTTCTTCAAAATAAACATTAAATATTTTTAATAAATATTTCTAAACATTTTGTAAAATTTTTTCTTTGTAATCATATTAAGAGATTGTGAAAAAATTGAAAACAAATTTCATCAAAAACTTATCAAAGGATATTCAATGAATTTTGAAATACATTAAATAGAAAATTTATAAAAGGTGATTTATTTTTTTTAAAATTATTTCCCTTCACAATGTAAAAAAAAGAATGAAACACTTTCAAAAAAATTTTCCATCAAAAATATAAATGAAGCATGAAAAAATATTGAAAAAAACATTGTTAATTTATTTTAATTTTTTTTAAAAAAAATTAACCTTTTAAATTGAAAGGTATTCTTCATATAAACGATTGTGGGTAAACCTTGACATGTCATATGAGGTAAAAAGATTATTACTCTTGTATGGTAAAATGTTGAGAAAAATGCCTTTTGTAAAGATACATAATGATTCCTTTAAAAGAATATGTTAAATACAAAAAGGATAAACCTTGATTTTAATGATTATAATTGAATTGTGAAAAATTATTGGAATCCCTTTTTTTAAACAATGTTTTGAATGGACATAGATTACCAACCAAAGAGAGAGTTAAAATTATACAATCTAAACAACCATATCCTGATCATCTTATGTACCAAAGAGTGGAAAATGGTACCATTACTGGGGTATAACATGTGTAACCAAAGGGTAATAAAACTAATAACATTTCGTTATATGTGGATTATAATATTTCATAAATTGTAGTATAATAATAAACAATATCTATAAATAGGAATATTGTAGCACTAAACTGTTTCTAATTTGGTAACATTAGATCATAAAAAAATGGAAAGAATAAAATTAAATAAAGATTATAATATCTTGAAAATAATTAGATTCATGATATTATACACACCACACCAATTAAATGATTGATGATTAAGGAATGTACCTCTTGAAAATAAAAAGTGAGATGAAATCCCCTTAACACATGTCTTGAGTCTCATCGCACTCATTCAAACTTCCTTTATAATTAATTTATTTTTATTATAAATATTTTCAGAAGAAAATTATTATATATAATAGCATATATGGTCTTATTATGACTTTATATTACCCTATTGTTGATAATGTCATGTTATGGTTACGCTTCGTGTAATATTTACATTTTTTTCTCTTGTGTATTAAATAGTTATATCCTTGGTCCTTATACATATATCATGATTTAAAGAATGTAAATCATGAAATTAATATAATTTAAATTCATTATATTTGTATTATAATAATCAATATAATATATAACTACGAAATGGAATACATCGTTCATAGAGGTGGTAGGTTTTACATAATCATTAACGAAACTTCAATTTTATTGATGTATTGAAAGAAAGAAAGTTAATGAAATATATAAATACATATATATGTATATAATATCATTAAATTAAAATTAATATGTCATATATTTTATATATTTTCAATAAACATTTCCTTAATACACTCCTTGTAGTGTGTAAACGATTCAAAACGCTTTGAGGGAGCTGTAGTCCACACTTCCCCAAACAAAATTATCGTATTTACAGAAGATGGAAAGAATAAAAGAATGATATAAATAAATATTAAAAAAGAAAAAATACATTATAAATATCATATATATTATATATAAATTTTTTTTCCATCATAAAGTCCACCATGAGAGACGGTAAATGAAAAATTAACAATCATCATTTCGTGAGGCGGTATCTCTTTGTACAGATAAATAATATCTTCGTTACCCATTAGATGAAATGGTTTGTAAGTGCAGGCTGAAATATTAGAAAAAAATATTATATTTAGGATACTTTCTTTATACAAGGATTTAATAATAATATTTTAGGTAGTTGATAATAGAAAAAAAAGAATGAAGCTTGAAAGAAGGTGTTACCTCATAATCAAGTAACTCCTTTTGGTTTGTACCAAAGGGATTCCATGGAAATATATAAACAAAATGGGAGTCTTTAATTATGAAGGTTTGTATTTTGGTAAATTTATTTGGAATATATTTTCTGAACCTAATTAGTTTGAGTGGTGTGAGTAAGTGGTAAAATGGTTTCCTTTTATAGAGAAGGGAATGGAAAAACATGGAATTTGTGAAAAAAAGATAGGTATACCCACATTTTTATGTAAAAAATCATAAACCCTACAGAAATAGATAATTTAATATTTATGTAAAAATTTTGGTCATAAAATGGTTTTTTATAAGTTTATTGGTCATTTGGTCCCTTAAGTTTATGGTTTATACCCTTGTTAAGCTGAATTTCACTTTAATTGTTATAATTAATTTTAATTACTTCAACTAATATTTTTGGTGAAAAATTATGTTTACCTTAATAGATATTAAAAATTATTATGATTAAAAATATGTAATCTATTTACCCAAATATGAATCATTTATGCGGTAGAAATTAATTTAAAATTAATCCTATAGATAAGATGACAATGCAGGTTTTTAAAGTAAAAAAGATCAAAAGATTACAATGTTTTTATATTCAATGTCCATGTGAAATTAATTTCAGTGATGAGTTTTGGAATAATTTTAAAAAAAAATTATCTAATTGAGATTTTAAATAAATTAAAATATAATTTATCTAAATGAATAAATTAGATGAAAAAGAACTTCTGAATTCAAATTCAGTATTTTTCACTATTAATCAAAAAATGAATGTTCACAGAAAAGTATAAATTTTTTTCCATAACCTAATTATTACATTTCATTTTAAAATATGATGTTTATTTATAAAATTTATCTGTATTATAGTTTCAAAAGTTATATTTAAAATAGGTTATCCATTAAATGATGGTAAAATTTATTTTATAAAAATATAGGTTTTTATGTGTAATATTAGGTAAGTAATTATCTTATGTATATAAAATAAATTGGATGACTATAAAAAATTTAGATTGAATATATAATATATAAATATAATTAATATTATTCATGATAAGTAATTAGTTTAAATTATTAAGATAAATCATCTTTTTCAATTAAAATTAGTCTTTTACAAAACCATTCCCTTTATATTCATTTGGTTTTCATGGTCTTTTTTAATTAATAGGTAACCCTTAAATTTAAATATATATATTGATATGTTAGTTAATACTATAATATCCAATGTAACATATAATATATATCTTATTAAATAATAATATTATAATAAAGAGTTATTTTCTGGTAGCACTATGTCTTGCGTGTTACGCAAGCCATCAAGGAAAGTATGTCTTGCGTGTAATGTAAGTTGACCTCGATGTTCTAGGTAAATAGAGATAACCTTTTTGTTGTTGGTAGTATATGGTTGATTTGGATTAATTTTAACATAGTTTTTTTAAATCGTTTAATTAATTTTAAACATTTTAATTATTTATATTAACACTTTTAAAAAAATTATAACACATTTGTATTTTTATCACTAGAATTATTAATTAATCATTTTTTTATAATTTAATATCTATTTTTTAGTCTTTTAATAGAAAATGTAGTCATTCTAACTATTCTAATTATATAATCATACTTTTTAGTTTACTAATCTTAATCAGGTAAACATTTTTAAAATTATAAATATTTATTATTTAAACAATTTTTCATTTTTATTTGCACTAATATAATTTAGATTCTATTTTAAAAAATTACACTTCGAATTAGATTTTTTTAAATAGATTAACATTATTTGATAAATTGTTTAATTATTTTGTTTCTCAGATAGTTAAAAATTTATTTTAATAGATTATAATATAATGCCTTCTTAGTTTTATGTTTTCATTTTTTCAATTAATTGATTGTCTTTGTTTCTTAAAATATTTAGTTAATATTAATTATTTTAATTTTGTGATCGTGGTTAATTATTTATATGAATTTTTCATTTATTTAGAAATTTAAATAATTAATCATAATAATTATATTTTTATATAATAAATTAGTCACTTTTTAAGGTTGTTTAATTATTTAGATAGTTTTTAATGAAGTTAATTATTTATTCTTTAATAGTTCAGTTAGATTCTCTTTTGTTTTTATTAATTAACATTTTAATCATTTTTTATATGTTTAATGTTATTTTTTATTGTTAAAATTTTAATTTCTTCAATCGGTGAGTTGAGTCACCGATAACCTCCTAACCATCGGTGTCCCCGATGGTTATAGTTTCTGGAACCGATGCTAAGTCTCACTGATTCCATGACACAACATTGATGTGATACACTAATGTTTTTTAACTATCAGTTAGTTGATTCACCGATAACATTGAAACATCGTCGGTCTCTCTTTCACATCGAATTCAGACTCTCCTTTTTAACTATAGGTGACTCATCTATTTTTTTCTTAAATCAGTGTCTTCATTTATTTTCTTTTTCTAATGGTCACTAACCTTGCACCAATGTTCTGACTCAACGATGTGATGATGCACCAATCCTTTTTCTCTCGACTGACTAATCAGTTTTTTTCATCGGTTTCACGCTCACCTCAGTGACTCATTATTTATTATATTTTAACAAACGGAGACTCATTTTTTTAACTATCAGTGAATCCTTTATTATTCCACCAGTAAGTCATGTATAGACTGATACTTATCCTCTATTTCAATCCTTCTATCATTGAGTAACTGACTCGCCGATGGAAAACACCCATCAGTCTCACAGACTCACCGATACCTTTTTTTATTTTTATTTCCATTTAACTATTTGTGACTTGTTTTATTTTAACTATCATTGTTTCAATATTTTCATACATTAGTGTGCCACACAAAAACTGATATTCATTTCATTATCATTTCACACACCGATCTATTTCACGCACTCATTGTCAGTTTTCTTATTTTCTCCACCCTTTCCATACACATTTTCTCACTTTCTATTTTCTCACTGATGCATGATCCACACCACTCACTGATGACCTTCCTCATTGGTCTCAGTGGCAACACTCTTTCCATGTTTCAGTTCATAACCCCGACCCCTTCAATTATCGTTATCACCATCTTACGCAGCACCATGGACTTGTCTGAACCCCTACTTCACCACCAGTTACACTACTCCTACTTCTACTTTGACTCAAAAACATCGTTGTGTCCTACATAACTACTTCCTCACTCAATAAATCATTGTAGGAAGAGAATCACAATACAATTAAACCACAACTCATCTGGAAAAAAACTGAATTTTCTCTTCAGAAACTAAACCCTTCACCTTTTTTAATTGGAGGAGTCCCAACACAGTGTACCAAAAATCCGAACAAGCCACTATAACCATCTATGTAATGCATCTCCCTCGATTGGAGACCCATCATTCCTTACCGATTAACCCCAAGTGGTTCATCACTCCTATGATACTGGGCTGAAAAGACCTTCGCTGTTGAATATTGTTTTACAGCTACAGGTCACACAACCAGTCAATGAGGTGATGTCAGAGGCTACCGCTGGTGTTTGTTTAGAGGAGGACCATTGTCGGTTCATGAAACATATCCTCTTGGAAGAAGAGGGTCGAGATGCTGGAGACCCTCCCACCTCTACCCTGATGAAAAAAAACCAGCCCTTTCCCCTTAGCGTGTCGAAGCTAAGCATATTCATGAAGTAGTTGAAACCACCCACTACTACACTGAATAGGGGGGGGGGATACTTATTTTAATTATAATAATAATAATAATAAATTAATATATTATTAATAATATAAATATATAATTAACTATAATAAATCATTAAATTATAAAATATACATATTAATTTAAAAAAATGTTTAATAATAAAATTATAATTCTAACTATTAAATTAATATAAACTAATAAATAAATTTAAAGTTTTAATAATTTTAGTAATATAAATTTTTTAAATAATGAAATCATTTTATTATAATAAAATAATTAATAAGATAATTTTAATATTTTAATTCTATATATTTATAAAATATTTTATAACTTAATTACTTATGAAGTTTAATTATTATTTTTATATCCCAGTTTAAAAATATAAAAACAATAAATTAATAAATAACGATTCACTTAATTAAATTAATTATATTTAAATAAACACTGGTTTTATTATAAAAATTTTATGTGAATAATTTTATAAATAATATAAAATTAAATAAATACTATTAACCTAAAATTTTATTTATTAACATTATGTAAATTTTTAATAAGTAATTTAAGATTGACCTAAAAACCAATAATAATATTTAATCATAAATATCATCTTAACTATTTAATATAATATTTAGAGCTAAAATTATAATAACATATAAATTTAAACAATGTACCTTAATTTAATTCATTATTGAACTATTAGTTATCTTTATTCGAAACTAAATTTAAATTTAATTATTATATTAAATTAAATCAATTAATTAATTAATAAATTAATAATAATATTTAATATTTAACATTTAATGGTTTTTATTAAATCAATAAAATATCCAGAAAATTTCTTTTAAGTGATTAATCTATAATTATAAATTTTTTTATTATCGTGTTTTAATAGTTTTAACATTGTTTTGACGTTCTTTATTTTTCAGGTTTACACCAAGGCCTTAAAATAGTCTAGGTGCATTCAACTAACTCATCTAGAGTTATTTACAAGGGAGAATCTAGTGTGACATGTTGTGTGCGAAGAAAATACACGTGTGTGGTGCTCGGGTGAGGGACATTTGCAGTCGGTGGAAAAAATGGGTTTCAAGTAGTAAGTGATAGTAGATATTAAATGTAGAGCCAACAGAAGAATATATAGGGGGACACATTCCAAGATACAAACACTCACTCACGACAAAATCTCATTCATCGGAGTAGTGGGATCCAGTGGGCAGCCCTGGAGTTAAAGGATCTCAGAAGTATAACATCCTTCGAGGAGTTCTTTTTCCCTCGTGTTTGAATTATTGTACTATTTTCTATTATGTTTTCATTTTTTTATTGATAATGAGGAATATAGTTGGATTAAAATTCTTGTTTGTGGAATTACAAAAATTCTATTTGTATTTTATTTCATTTTCATTTTATCTATTCAATGCATTCGGAAGTGAGCAGTGAGATTAGTTCTTAATGCATTCATCTGCATCGTACCACTAGAACTTTATTTTTAAATTCCACAATTATTTGGAGAGATTTATTGTGGATACATATTTCAAACATTAATAAATTCAGAAAATTTATAACTTATGGAGAGTTTGTTCAGTCATCATTTTCAAGGTAAAATTCCCAATGTTTTCTATCATGGAGTGGCAAACTCCAAGATTGATCAATATTTATGAATTTACTCCTTGTGATGGAAGTGATTCAGTCTCTTCTACAGAATTATATTGCATCTACAATTAATTGAATATGACTTTTTTTCCAACCTATAGAATAAAAATTTTACCTAGCCGTACTTCTCTTATTTATCAGTTATCATGATTCTTAATCCCAGTAACTAATTATTTTCAAACTTTTTTCTGTTTCATTGTAGTTTAGAACTAAAACACAAAAAAATTATGGTTATTATTTTATTCCTTGTAAAATAAAATAATAAAATAAAATAAAAAATAGAAAATCTACCCCCTTATTGAAAACAATGGGGTCTTTTTGAAATGTTTTAATAATATATTAGTCAAAATTTCCTTCTCTATGGGTTCGACCCGACTTTACACTAAAACAATAGTAAGTAGCAATTTAAATTTCAATCTTTGAAAAACTACAATGATAGATTAGGTATTTATTTTGTTAGTTTCAGGGGAAGGAACGAGAAACTAATTTAGTAATTATTTAAAAAAAATCTTTAAAAAACCATTAAAATTTTGTAAAATTTAAAAACATTAAAAAATATGCTTTTTTTCTGGTTGGTCTATTACTGTTTCCTTTACTGCTGAGTATTGTTAGTTTTTGTTTTCATGAGCATAAGAACGTCTTCTGGTAGTCTAGATCCCTTGTACCTTGAATTAGACAAACATCAAACTGCTCTTAGAAAAAAGAAACAAAAATACGTAATGGAAAAAATAAAAAATAGGGTTCCTGGGCCCCACAACATCCAGAATCATCCAGATCTCTTAGAATAAAATGAATGTTCTATGATGAGAAAGTTCCAACTTCTTCGTGTTACAAGAAATCCATTGTCCATTAGACATAGACCTAGGTCCAGAAATTATAAACATAAACAATCACACATTTCATTGTTTCTTACATTTAACGGGCTCTCTAGTGCAGAATATCTTGCTTTAATTATAGACTTCTATAATACTGTTCAATAGATACCTCTTCATGGACTCACTGAGAATTATCAAAGAATGAGAGTCTTTCCCTTTTGACGTAAATGGAATTCTAGGAAATGGGTTTTAATCCTAGATGAGAACATTTATTAAAATTGGAATCAAGTGTACAATTTTTTCATAATGAAATTTTATGCCCAAATACGTATGGGTGATCTTTGAACAATGATCGCATGTTTTTATAAAGAGGTTGGAGAAGCCTTACATGGTGCTTGGTATAGATTCAGGGACCTTCTTAGGCAGTTTATTCATCAAAAACTCCCATCCCATCTTATCATAGATACCATCTTTGAAGGGATTTTATCCTCTGGACATAATCTAGTTGATCTAGCTGCTGGGGGAAACAACACTGAAACATTGAAGAAGAGTTGAGACAAATTTTAAATAATTTTTCCTTGAATTCTCAACATAATAATTCAATAAGGAAAAGAGTGAACAAAAACCCAAATACAGGTTCAATGAATGAAACTAAAAATAAACTTGAGGAAATCAACAACCAAAATCAATCGCTAATGAACCAGAACTCTAAAAAACTGGTAACCCACATGGATATCAAAACAACAATCAATATTTAAGGGAATAGTGTGTCAATTTCAGTATGTTTGGAAATATTGAATTTTTTTCCATAACAGTGATATGACATTCCAACAACAAGAAACCTCAAATTATGTTTACTCTAGTCCTAGAATTACTCCTAAATAAGATCCATTTTCAAACAATTATAATCAAGCCTATAGGAAACATCCAAATTTATCAAGGAATGATCAAAGCCTAATTAAGAAATCCACTACCCCAAATCACTATAACCATCCAAGACTGAACATTAAAAATCCACAAAGTTGTGATTCTTCAACTTCGCAAGGAAATAATGATAATAAAATGTCTTCTAATATTGATCTAATATTGAACAAAATTATCTCACAAGAAGAAAGATACACGACTCCGCTAACCAAAGATCAAAATATATATGAGTCAGTTAAAATGAAAAATATTGTCAGAATACAGAACATTGAAACATAGTTAGGCCATCCTGTTAGAGATTTGACTTATATGGGGCAAAGGTAGGTTGCCTAGAACAACTGAACTGATTCCTAAAGTGAATTCCTTATTTTTTATCACTATAAGTGGGATGAAAACTCAAATTTTTGCTGAAAAAGACACTGTAAATGCCCAAAATGAATATCTGTATGAATCTGGTATTAAAAATCTACTTTTTCAACATGATGAAAATCCACAAAAAAGAATTAAAATGATGAAAATATGATTTTCTCACTTGAATCTCAAGATCTAATTTTTTCTAAAAATCTAAATAATAATGTAAAAGAAATTTTTTTGATGAGTTGATGGATATACCCATTGTCATTAAAAAATTTTTGATACCCATCACCTTCCCTGAGAAGCTGAAACCTCAATGAAACACTAGTTCTGGACATCTTTAGCTCTTTGTTCTGTTAAAGAAACATTAAGTAAAAAATCCATTAATTCAATCCTTAATTCAAATTACTTGTTATTTGAAATCCCTTAAGAAAATTGTTTCAAAAAAAGAAATTGGATAAATTTTCTACATACAACCTCACTAAAGAGTGTAGATATTTCCTCCAAAATAAAATCCCACCTAAACTGAAAAACCCCAAGTACCTTTGTCATTCCTTGCACCCTAAGAAATTCTGATCAGCTCAGTTATTTGTGTGAATTAGGTGATATTATTAATCGTTAATCTTATACATAGTTTCGATTGTTGAGTTTATGTGACCTTCAACCCACCACAATCAAACTACAATTATGTGACAGTTCTTTCCCATGTCTTGTGAGTTAGGTATATAATTTTCTAGTTCGGGTAGGGAAGCTGTTTTTTCATGCAAAAATTATAGTCTTAGACATGGAGTGTGATCTAGATGTTCTCATCATCATAGGTTGGCCCTACTTGGCCACATGTGGTGAGATTATTGATGTGTTGAAGGGTTGGATTATATTCAATATTGTAGAATAACAAGAATAATTTACTCTGTTTAAGAACATTAAAGGACCTATTTATTCTGAAAATTGATCAAAAATTGAAATCCATTAAGCTGAAAGGTCTTATAAAAATCAACCTGAATACATTGAAGAAAATAAAAAACCACCCTCTATTGAAGAAATTTTTTTGTGATGCTGAAAATCTTGTTTTTTATATCATAGTAATTCAAAATTCTGCTCAAACACCAAATCTGGAAAAAAAATTGGAACTGGACAACTGTTCAGTGTCTGCTATAGAAGTGTAAATTGTTTATAAACATGGTAGGTATTTGAGTGAATTTGAAGGTTATTATGTTATCACAAACATTGATGAAGAATTTTATTATGTTGACGGGGATCTTTTGAGACAATTAGATGATTCTTTTTTGATTAAATTCTAAAATGATGACCTGGAAAATCTGGACAGTGTGCTTCTCACTTCAGATAACATCAATATAAATTATGGAACTGTGCTTAATCATTAAAATCATTCATCATCCAATACTCAATACAAGAGGTATGTTGAAAACCATGTACCTATTAGGCCTAATATTATTTCTTCTAGAATAGAACTACACACTCTTGAACTAAAATCAATCCTTTATCATTTGAAATATTCATTTTTGGGTGATAATTCCACTTTTCCTCTCATAATTTGTGTTAATCATAATGAAAATCAAGAAGAATGATTTTTGAGTGTGTTAAATAAGATTAAATATGCAATAGTCTGGACAATAGCTAATATCAAATGTATTATTCCCTCATTATGCATGCATAAAATACCTATGGATCCTGACCATAAGTCTATGGTAGAGTGTCGAATAAGGTTGAATCCAAACATGAATGAAGTTGTGAGAGAGGAAGTGAGTATGTCATTGGACACTAGAATCATATATCTCATTTCTGATAGTTCTTGGGTTAGCCTAGTCCAGGTTATCCCCAATAATGGTTATTTCACTCTTGTAAAAATTGAAAAGAATGAAGAAATCAATGATAGGAAAGAAATAAAATGGAGAGTCTATATTGATTATATGATGATGAATGTAGCCACTCGTAAGAACCATTATCCAATGACCTTCATTGATCACATTTTTTAGAGTCATACTGGAAAAGTTTTTTTCTGTTTCATGGATGGGTATTTTGGTTACAACCAGATTCTTGTTGCTTGAGAGTATTAGGAAAACAACACATTCACATGCCCCTTCGGGATATTTTCTTACAAAACAATTATCTCTCGTTTGTGTGGAGATCTAGCCACCTATCAATGGGGAATTGTGGATATCATTTCGAATATTATTGAAATAATTCATGAGGTTTTGATGGATGATTTATCCATTGTGGGTATCACTTTTGATTCTTGTCTAGGAAGTCAGGAGTTTTTATTGAAATATGCATTCAAACCAACAATGTGATTAATATGGATAAGTGTAAATTTATGTTAATAGAATGTATTGTGTTTGGTCATACGTTTTCAAGAGATGTCTCGAAGAAGATACTACTAAAGTAGAAGTCATTCAAAAACTCCCATCTCCTAAAAATGTAAAAGGTGTTAGAATCTTCCTAGGGAATTTTGGTTTCTGCCAGAGGTTTAGAAAAGGATTTTCAAAAATAACTATTCCCTTGTGTTATTTTTTGGGGAAGGACGATCCCTTCAATTTTGATGAAAACTATTTGAAATCATTTAATATGTTAAAAGAGAAACTCACTACCTCACCCATTATCACAACACCTGATTGGAAACTACATTTTGAACATATGTGTTATGATAGTGACATGGTTGTATGTTTGGTCCATGGAAAGAGGAAAAATAAAAAGTTACATGAGGTGTATTGTGCTTTTATATTGTAAGATGAAGCCCAATAGAAGTATACCACCACTGAAAAGACGTTTAGATGTTTTTTTCTCCTAAGAAGTCTAGACAGTATTTCTTAGGCTCCAAAGAAATCATTTTCACTAATCATTCAGCCTTAAAGTATTTGTTGTCTATGAATGAGACTAAACGCTGACTGATTAGATGGAATTTGTGGAAACAAGAAATTGATTTAGAGGTTTGGTGTAAGTAGGGATCTTAAAATCAAGTTGTTGACCAGCTTTCTAGGAATTCTCTTACTCAATACGATAATCCTAGGGAAATAAACACTTATATTCTTGATGAAAAACTACTCTATGTTTCTAATTGAAAATTTTCATGGTATTTATATTATTCAAACTTCCTAGAAGTTGGTTTCTTTTCCAAAATAATAACCTATAACTAAAGAAATAAATTCATTTCTAAGCTTAAATACTATCATTGGGATGATACTTGGTTGTTTAGAAGATGTAATGATCGTATTATTAGGAGGTGAGTGCCTGAGGAAGAGATGCATCCTATTTTATAGATTTGTCACTCCTCGCCTTGGGGATGAAAATAGGGTGGTGATAGAACATCTCAAAAAGTCTTACAATCTTGTTTCGGTTGGACCACTATTTTTCATGGTATGATGAGCTATGTGGTTGGCAGTGATAGATGCCCAAGGCTAAGAAATGTTGGCAGGAAGCATGAGTTACCCCAAAAAGGAATTCTAGAGGTTCATATTTTTGATGTCTGGGGTTTAGATTTTATGAGGCCATTTCCATCATCTCATGGGAATGAGTACATAAATATTGCTATTGATTATTAGGAAAAGTGGGTTGAGGAAGTTCCACATCCCAACAAATAAGCCAATTCTGTAATTAAATTTATTAGAAATAATATATTTTTTATATTTTGATTTTCAAAAGCCTTTATCACTAATAATGGAACAAACATTAAGAACTACATGTTTAAGGATTTGATTGAAAAATATGGTTGTGTCTATAAAACTGGTACTCTTTATCATCTATAGTCTATTGTAGAAGTAGTAATTTCATACAAGAAACTGAATGAAATACTTGAGAAAACTGTGTAAACCTCTTGGAATGATTGGTCTCTTAAATTGGGTGAAACATTATAGGCTTAATGAAATGCTTTCAATACCCAAATCGGCATGTCTCCATATGATGAAATTTTTTGTGAAATGTTTCCATTTAATTGTGGAGTTGCAACATATGGATTATTGCGCAGTTAAGGCTCTAAAAATTGATTTTAATAGTAATGGTGTGAGTATATAACTTGATATCAGTGATATTGATCAGATAAAGATAGATCATAATGATAATTCAATGATATATAAAGAAAAGCCAAAAATCATTCATGATTAAATCATTTAAACCAAATAATTCAAACCTATACAGAAAGTACTACTCTTTAACTCCATACTCAAACTCATTATAGGAAAGATGATTTCTAAGAGGTATAAATCGTTTACTATTGTAAGAGTTCTTACAAATATAGCTTTTGAAATTATAGGTGAAGAAAAATACCCATGCTGGTTAATGGGCAGAGAGTGAAGTTGAATTTTGAAGAATGATCAAAGGGCTTGGTTTACTTCTCTGGGATTATGAACTGATCTTGAATAATTTCTGGATGAAGTCATTAAAACATATAATTTCATATGAGAAATCCCATGGTTTTTTTCATTACAATTTCTCATCTTCACCCTCGAATAATTTGATTCTTTTATGCTCTATTTTATGGAATTCTTTGTTACTTCTTGTTCTTCGTCTCTTGGTTCTGTTTTGAGGTTATACGGTGTTGGTGTTGTGTCATTAAGGGAGTGGAAATCCCATGATGGGGATTAATGAAAAACCTATTTAGGAATGTTTCTTAACACCTGTATTTATTTTTCCTCTCCCATTCACTTTAAAAAAAATCACTGTTAATCATTGTAATTACTATGGGTGATTCAGGGACTATTACTCAGTAAATTTTAGCTGTCGGGGTTGATGTTTTTTTTATATTAGGAAATTTTTCTACATGTGTACTGAAATTATATTGCATGACTTTAACTATATAAAATTGTAAAACATGTCTTACTAATAAAATAAAAAAATTCATATGTTTAAAATTCTTCTTGTATTGGAATGAAATGTTATTATATGTCACTGTGTAAATAATCATTTTTCATGTACATCACAGCTGGAAACTAAATTTCATTTCTATTAAAACCCATTCACTCTATGAATATAAGTGTGGTGGGTAAATGATTTCTGTTTGTTATTTTTTGCATTGAAACTGCTTAGCTAAATGGGTTTTAGCATGCCTCTTTATGATCTATTTAAAATATTATTGAACTCAATCTATTAAAATTCTTGCACCCAGTACACTGTGCACTTACACCTCAAATGTTACTTTTGAGATGTATCAAAAATTATTCGCTGGACTAAATATTAATTCTTTTAATTTCTTGTGAACCTATTGATAATTTATTCATTTTGGAAAACAACATTGTGTTGAACTTCAAAGATATTATATTAACATGTCATAAATATTCTCTACTAAAAAGCTATTTAGAAATGTAATTGTTTAATTGTTCTTCTTCACCATATATTTCAACTCTATGAGACAAATTTTAATTTTAAGTGTGGGGGAGGGGGACATTTATTTATTGTTCCAAACTATACTAAAATGAAAGAAAATCAATTCCTACTACAACATAAAACTTTTTGTAAAAAAATGGGTAATGATTTTTATATTTTTCAAAATTCTTACACGATTTCAGGCCATACATTGAACTAAAATGGGTCTTGTTTTGGTATTATTCTTGATATATAGTTAATAACTACTTTGAATCTGAAATTATTGGGGTTGGATGATTTCTATATGAATATACTTAATGATTTAATAATGATATTTGTTTAGGGAATATCTTTAAAAGTGATTTTGGTTACATGTTTGTGGAGTTATGATCCTAGATACTATAAATAAATGTTTTACACTATCTTAGGTGCATTTTTTTATTTTCTTTTAATTATTTTAATAATCACATTAACGATCCAATATAAATGATTGTTTATATAAATCGTTTGCAATTGGGGAAGTCTGGGTATTTGGGATCCCACAGTGTATCTATGAGACCTTATATGCTGGGTGTGTTTCTGTTTACTATAATCCCTCTACACAGATTGAATAAGTACATTGAATATTTCTTAGCACATGGATACATGGTTTTCTAAAAAATTAAATAATGTCTTTAGGGTCAAAAATTAATTCATTAAGTGGAGGGGAATGATGAATGCTAGATGAAGAATGGGTTAATTGGTTTATATGGTGGTCTGTTAGGTTACATTATTAAAGTCATTTATAAAAAAATTAATTAATTATTTGTGGGTACCTAGGATTGAGTCATGGTACAATGTTATTTCTATTACATTCCTAATTCCACTGAATTTTAATTTTGGGTCACTCTTGGACATAGAACCTGATCATGGTTTGAAATGAATCACTAAGAATATTCAACAATGAAGCATGAAACTTTTGTTAATATATGATTCATTTATTTATTGTTTACTAATAAGATATTGTTTTAGGCGACACATGGTTTGAGTTATCTTTTCAAAATCCTATTGACACTTCAGTCCTCTGTTTTGAGAATTTCGGACATGTTACATTTTGAGAAAAATTATAAACACTTTACACTTTTCAAATATAACAAAGCATGAGATTTTTTTAGGAAAAACAATTCATAAGTGTGGGGGAATTTTATTTGGCTCTATTTTTAAATATTTTCACTAAAATTTAATGCAATTTTAGCAATTTAATTATTTATTTTAAGAAATTGTAATATATTAATTTCTAATTTGTATTTTTATCTCTAAATTTGTAAATTAAACGTTTTTTATAATTAAATAACTATTTTTTGTCTTCTAATAGCTAATTTAGTCATTCTAATTATTCTAATTATATTAAATTGCTTCTTAGTTTAATAATCATAATTTGGTCCACATTTTAATAATTTTAAAAGATTATTATTTAACTAATTATTCATTTTTTTAATTAATAAAATTAAATTTTAATTTAAAACATTACCCTTTAAATTAGATTTACTATAATAGATTATGTTTATTTATTAACATGTTTAATTGTTCTGTTTATTAGATAAGTAAACAGTCAATTTAATTTTTAATAAAATAATGTGTTTTTAATATTAAGTTTTCATTTTTATTATTTAATTTATTAACATCATTTTTTAAAATCCGTAGTTGAATTGAATTATGTTAATTTCATGTTCGGGGTTAATTCTTGGTATGTTTTTTCATTTATTTAAAAATTTAATTAATTAATCTTAATATTTATATATGTAGTTAATAATTTAGTCACTTTTTTATATTTTCTAATTAATTAGTTAGTTTTTAATTATGTTAACTATTTAATCATTAACAGTTTAGATTAATTTTCTTTTGGTTTAATAATTTAACATTTTATTCATTTTATTATATATTCAATACTAATTTTTTATTGTTAACATTTCAATTTTTTTCTATTGGTAAGTTGACTCACCAATAAACATCTAAATATTGGTGTCACCGATGGTTTATTAGTCTGGCTCCAAAGTCATCACTCACTAATGCCATTACGCATCGTTGTTGTGACACAATAATGTTTTTTAACTATTGGTGAGTCAACTCACTGATCACTTGAAACATCATCAGTCCCACTTTTTCATCGGCTTCAGTATCTCATTTTTAACTATCAGTGACTCGTCATTAATTTTCTTCTATCAGTGTCTTAATTTATTTTCTTCTTTTAAT
The DNA here is from genome assembly GCA_963277665.1 of Viscum album. Classification (NCBI taxonomy): domain Eukaryota; kingdom Viridiplantae; phylum Streptophyta; class Magnoliopsida; order Santalales; family Viscaceae; genus Viscum; species Viscum album. The sequence continues at coordinate 1,036,911,942 of OY728140.1, read as the reverse complement.
GGTCTCTCACCTTGCCCTGATGTCGTGAATCACCGATGTCGTGACACACCTGTCCTTTTTCTCTCAACTCACTGATCATTTTTTCCTTGGTATCACACAAACATCGGTGACCTTTTATTTATTTTATTTTAACTAACGGAGAATCATTTTTTTGACAGTCATTGAGTCTGTTCTTTATTATGTCGGTGTGTCAGACACACACCGATACTTGTCCTCTATTTCCATCTTCTGTCGATGAGTCACTAACTCATCAATGACAACCACTCAATGGTCTAACAGACAAACTGATACCTTCTTTTCTTGTAACAACTGATGACTCATTTTATTTTAACTATCTATGTCACATTATTTAATTCCATCAGGGTTTCACATATACACTGATGTTCATTTCATTATCATTTCTGACAACCATCTGTTTCACGCACTCACTGTCAGTTTACTTTTTTTCTCCACCCATTCCATCCACTATTTTCTCTTGATTTTGTCTCACTGATGCATGCTCCCAAATACTCACCAATGACTTTCATGATCGGTCTCAGTGAAAAGACCCTTTCTATGATTCAGCTCACGACCCCAACACCTTCATCCATCGTCTTCAACATCTTACGCAGCACCGCAGACATGCCTGAACCCATGCTTCACCATCAGATTCGCCGCTCCTAGTTCTACTTCGACTAACATACATCATTTTGTCCTACAGAACAACTTTTTCTCTTAATCAACCATCACAGCAAGAGGATCACACTACAATTAAACAAAAACCCATATCTAAAAAACTGAAATTTCTCTTCAGCAACCACACCCTTCACTATTTGTACATGGAGGAGTCCCAACACATTTTAGATGAATCCGAAAAAGACTTAGTAGCCATCCGAGGAACACGTCTCCCTCGTGACAAGACCCTCCATTCCATGTCGATTCAACCTGTAGTTGTTTGTTAATACTGAGAGACTAGGCAGAAGGGACCTTTACTGTTGAAGATTTTTCTGCAATTACGGGTCACACCACCAAACCACTTGTGAAATTTAGAGGCCACCACTAGTTTTTCCTTTGAAGAAAATCATTGTAGGTTCATGAAACACAGCCACCTGGAAGAACAGGGGAGACCCACTAGAGACCCTGTCGATGCTCCCCTGAAGAAAACAAACCATCCCTTTCCCCTTAGCATACCGGAGCCTAGAATCACAGGGAAAAAGATGAAACTGACCCCCGAGCTACACAGAATTGGGGGTGGACCTAATTTTACTAAATTAATAATAATAATATATTAATATTTTATTAATAATATAAATAAATAAATAAAAATAATAACTAATGAAATTATAAAACATACTAATTAATTTTTTAAAAAACAATTTACAACTAAATTATAATTCTATCTTTTATATTAAAATAAATTAATAAATAAATTTATCTTGTTAATAATTATAATAATTTAACTTTTTAAATAATGAAATAATATTAATTATAATAATAAAATTAATAAAATACATTTAATAATTAAATTTAATCTAATTTATAAAATATTTTATTACATAATTACATATAACGTTTAATTATTATTTTTAAATTTTTCTAAAAATATAAATTTTATAAATTAATAAATATAATAATTAACTTAATTAAATCAATAAATTTTTAATAAACTTATGTTTTATAATAATAATTTTAATTGAATAATTTTATAAGTAAATAAATACTATGGACTTAAATTATTATTAATTATCATTAAGTATCTTTTTGATAAGTAATTTAATATTGACTTAAAATTTTACAATAATAAATAATCATAATTATCAACCTAACTATTTAATATAAATTTTAGAGCTTAAATTTTAACAACGTATAAATTTAAATAATGTAACATAATTTATTTTCTTAATGAACTGATAGTTATCTTTATTCACAACTAAATTTAATATTAATCAATATATTAAATTAAATATATTAATTTCATAATTACTTAATAATAATATTTAATAATTTACAATTTTTGTTTTAGATTAAATAAAAAAATATCCAGCTAATAAATGTTAAGTGATTTATCTATTATTATAAATGGTTTTATTATCATTTTTTAACAGTTTTAACATTGTTTTATTGTTATTAATTTTTCATGTTAACACCAAGGCCTTAAAAACATCCATGTGAATTCAACTAACTCATTTGGATTGAGTTGCTAGGGATAATATAGTGTGACATGTGGTTCGCGAAAAAACACTTGTGTGTGGTGCTTAGGTGAAGGACATTTGATGTCGGTGGAAAAAAATATGTTTTAGTTAGTAGATGATAGTAGATATTAAAAGTAGAGAACGATGTAGAATATATAGTGGGACACATTCTAAGATACACACATTCACTCATGACATCATCTCTTTCATCGAAGTAGGGAGATCTGGTGGGAAACCCTGTAGTTGATGGTGCTTAGGAGCAGAGCATCATTCGAGGAGTTATTTTTCCCTCGTGTTTGAATTATTATAAAATGTTCTAGTATATTTTTATTTTTTTATTAATAATGAACAATATATTTGGATAAACCTCCGAGTTTGGGGAATTGAATAAATTCTAGCAGTATCATTACTTCCTTTTCATTTTTTTAATTCAATGTATTCATAATTGATCAGTGAGAACAATTCTGAATATATTCAATTCCATCATACCACTAGCACTTTATTTATATATTCCATAGTCATTCTTAGAGATTTATTGTTGGTACATCTTTCAAAAGTTAATAAATTCAAAAAACTTCAAAACTTATGGTGAGTTTGTTTTGTCGTCATTTTCAATGTTTTCAATCCTGGAGTGGTGAACTCCAAGATCCAAAAATCTTTATGACATTATCCCTGGTGAGGTAAGTGATTCATTATCTTCTACTGTAGTATATTGCATCAACTTTTTAGTGAATGTGAATATTTTTCCAACCAGTAGAATAATTTTTTTGCCCAGGCGTACTTCTCTTGTTTTTTCAGTTATCAACATTCATAATCCCAGTCACTTCTTGCTTTCAACCCTTTTCATATTTCATTGTAGATTAGAACAAAAACACAAAAATATTGTGGTGAATATTTCCTGACTTGTAAAAACTAATAAAAAATATAATGTACAATGATAGAAGATCTACGCCACTACTGACAACAGTGGGGTCTTTTTGAAACATTTTAGTAAATTTGGGGTCAAAATCGCCTTCTCTATGGGTTCGACCATACTTTCCACTTATACAGCAGTTAGTAATAATTTAAATTTAAAATATTGACTGACTTCAATGATAGTTTAGGTTAAAAAATAACTTTTTATTCTATATAACTCATTCCAAACATTGTCTTTTAATGTATATATATATATATATTCAATTTTGTGTGAAATGAAAAATATGAAAAATATTAAATTAATTCAAAAAAATATATCCTAAAATCTTGTGGTGTTACTATTATGTTGTTTAACTTCTATCCATGACTATTATATACTTTTTACCTATCAAATTTATCGTTTGGCTTGGAAAATATTTTATAATTCACCTATGCTGGGGAGTTATCAAACATCACATATCCAGAATCAACCATGATATAGAAGAAGTATTTCAAGAATAAGTGATCCTGGATGTTGGGACCCATCCTTATAATAAATGGTAAGTAGTTAGGATGATTGGATAGGATGACCTCATTATGATTCATGGGTTGTGGAAGCTTCAGATGGTTATTGTCAATGACTGCAATGATATATGTAAGAGAATTATTGTTTTATAAAGAGTAAGATATATTCATCCATTCTAAAATTTCAGGCCACCATGATCTTTTTTTTATTTTTTGTGGAATATTTTTTTGTAATTGTCTCACAGTGAGAGGATTTGGGTTGTTTATGTGCTATTGTAGGTTCTATAATGGTCAATTCTACTGGAATAATGATAACATTGATAGTCTCTTCCCTACGGAACCTTTTCCATTATGCTTCAGGAATGCTAAAGACATATCTCGGGGCTACGAAATAGTGTATTCCAATCCCTTTGACATTTCTATAAACCCACTGAATCCACCTAGATATTTCATTCTAATTAATGGTGTATGCTACTCATCTAGGAGATATTCATCACGTAGTTCCAATGGTTTATATTGTGAGAGAGGGATGATAGGTTAGTTGGATAAACAGTTCCACCTATATAATAATTAAGACACCCTCTCATTTTCACATTCCTTTTAGTTCATCATGTAAACTATTATCCATTTCCTCAGTCACGATTTGAACTAGTAATGTAGTCGATGCATAAGATATTCCAATTCTTTAATAGATCTTTCCAAAAGACTTTTTTTACCAAAAAATGCGGGAACTTTCAGTTTCAATACTAAATAAAATCATCTTGGTTACCTATTGATGATCTAGATGGACCATCATTAGACTGCATCAGGACAGAAAGTGTGTGAGATGTTTTTAGGGGTCTCATGTTATATAAAAGGTGGAAAAGGTAAGATTTATAAAATTAGGTTGGGGGAAACGTGCCATCCACACATTTAGGATATGGATTTTCTCAGGATAAAAAGCTTCATGTCCCCCATACATGGCTTCCATTAATGTATCCAAGGACTCTATGGAATTGAGAATTTCTAGAGGTACCGTTTTCTAAGACAACTCCCATATATATGTAATGGGTGGGGATTGAGGAGGTGACCCAATTTTCAATTTCTATTGATTCTTAATTTATTTTAGGAAAAAATTATTACCTGTTTGATTAATGGGTTTTCATTTTAAGGATGGGAAGCCTTGATTATTTTTAAGTTACCCATTTATGTGGATATGATTCCTAGATCTAGAGATATTTTGGTGCTCAAATGACGCAATTTCAAGAGAATCATCAAATTAATTATGTGTGTTAGAAGTAATATTCAAGTAATCTTAAAGATGAAATATGATGGGAATGTTTCCCATGAGTAGATCTTTGTTGTGTTTTTTGAGAGTTTGTAGTTCATTCTCATAGTGTATTATTAATTCCATTGTGTGATGAATTTTAGCTCTTATAGGCATTGATTAGATTGTATCCACAAATTTCCTTTTATCATTGATAGTTTTCTACTACAATGGTGGAAATCAGTATTTAATGTTTCAATGGTTTGAATTCTTCTTGGGTTCTAGGTATGTGCATCCTCAGTAGGTTCTTCCAAATCTTCATATAGTTGTATATTTTCGGTATTGCGTCCCTCTAAATTCACAAATTGATCCAAATTATCTATTGTGCTGATGGTTAAAACATTAATAGAGGTATATTAAGAAATGGTTATTATTCCATTACACTCATCACAACAGGATTATTTATTATAGCCTGCTTCATGGTTGTTTCTCGTACACTTGGACTTATTTGAACTTTTTAGATTCTTAACCTGGTGGGGTTTGATATCCTTTTTTAATATACTCTTTCTATATAGGCCTATGAGTACTGACCTTGAGGTAGTTTCCTGTAATGATTTTGAAATAGGGCATCAATAATATATGTTCGTGATGTGGTATGAAGAACAGATGGGATGCGGGACATCGATGTTTACCTCCCAAACTAGAGAAGACTGATTCCCTCTGTAGTGATGATGATGACAAAATATTCCACAATCTTAGTGGGTAGGGACTATTTGAAGCCAAAATTGGAATTAGTCAATCATTTTGTTGTGGTTTAAATGATTCATGTCAAGGATTTGATGATTCCTAGGATATATATTGAGATATATATGACCCCATACATGAGGGTTAGTATTGATCTAAACATGTCATTGATTTATCTATGACCCTATCAATGGATGATAAAACTAGTGATCATGATAGAGACAAAAATTACCTCAGAATAGTCAGTTGGGCTTGATTTGAAATTGCTACCAATATGTAATGAATCCTATTAGCAACAAAAAATCTGAGGGGTGGAGGTGCAGAAAATATTTCCCTGACATGGTGGGTTGGGTTCTCACTTAGGCTACTACTATGGAAGATGTTGTTGCGACCAATTTAATATGGCACAATTGTGGTATTGTATTAGCCAGGGGAAATGAAAGCCTATGATAATAGTCAGTTTCTACAGGATGTTGTTGGGTTCAATATAACTTCATAATTTGTGTCTGAACTTCATTATTGTTGTTTGAAGGTCCCCAGTTCAATGATAGTTTGGTTATCCCCTCTGCCCATTCATTATTTCTTAGAACCTTTGAATTAGGCTAATTATGTTTTAGTTATGAAATGGTTCTTATGTTTATCGGTCCCTAAATTTATCTAGAGTCTATGACATTATTGAACGCTGTATCTGGAATGTTATGTGGTTTTGAGTACATTGTGAAGTAAAATGATCAATATTTCACCCATTATCATATTTTGATTCAGGAAGATGCTCTTGAAAATAGTCTATGATGAGATTTTGTGAGACAGTGACAAGCACCACATAGGAGTTTGACATGATCCACCAATCCTTGGATCTGTGGTATGTAATTATGATATGAAGGTGATACATATATCCTGGATACGGTATATGTCTCTCCATTAATCGTTGGAGATTTTTCCACATATTTCTTTCATAGATAAGGCATTCACATCTTCTCTAGCTCATATGGGATCACATATTCAGAAGTAGACAAGGTAAAGAAAATGGTGGGGAGGTTTTTTCTTGCTAACTCAATATATACATAAATTTTGGCATCCTTCTCATCATACTTATACACTTCCATATGAGTAGGCCACATAAGGTTATTTTTGGGGTTTCCTACAGATCGAAGTGAAATGTTCCAGGAAGTTTATGGGGAACAATATACCATTGACCACAATGATTCAAGCACCTCTATATACCAAGGAATCTGAGTTTTGAGAACATCTCTATATAGGGGTTTCATAGAGAGGGGGTTATTTACTTACCCTTGGGTGATATCACTATATAGAGGTGGAAATCGAAATATGTCAAGGGTAGAGTCCATATGATCAATCTCAATGCTACCATGAGGAGGAATATCACTCTAATAGTCGCCTTCTACATCGGTTGAGGACTCTTTAGACCCTTACGGTGTTGATAATGTGTCTCGAACAACCATAAGGACATAATAATTGAGAAAATTAGGAATTTGAGCCTCATTATACATAGTGGATGTAATATACTGACCTTCATTTTTGAATTGTGAAGGGATATGAACCTTTTGAATGATGGATGTCAGAATATATTGATAAATGTCTTTTGTTGTGAGAGTAAGATCATGTTGTTGAGAAGCTGCTAGAATATGCAAGGTAAATTCATTTATAAGAAAATATGCCTATATAAAGTCATGCATTTCGTTTACTTTGTGAGATCATTCATAATGGGTATTTGATCCTGATATTCAACCATTAGAGTATTTCTATGGTCATTATTGATTGGAATATGAGACTTTACTTAGGAACGTGTTGCTCTCAATTGACAAGCCTCCATTGGAATAGGAATATGAGTCCAGTTCATATATGTATTCCCTATCTGAATATGATGATAGACCTCTAGGATAGGAGAATGGATATAATTTCCATCACTTATGTCCAAGGAATGATGTTTATGTAGTCATCCATTGGTAGAAGCAGTGAAATTAATGTGGATTTAGCGAGCTACTGAAATATTTCATGTATTATCACTAGAATGAATATGAGCCTATCCTATGGTTTGTGACACTCTCATCTGGTGTTCCTAATTCATAATAGAGTTATATGAATTATACTTATACTTTTGGAGTATTCCATTAGAATTTTCAAAAGAAATTTGAGCATATCCCAAGGCATTTGTCGCTCTCACATAGTGAGCCTTTGTCAGATCAAGGGTATGAGCTTGATCTTGAGGAATTAGTGTATTAAAATTCTATTTTTATTGGAATATTAACCTCTCCTAAGGCATATAATGTTCTCACTTGGTGACCTCTGGTTGGAATTTGTAATATGAGCACGTCGGGTGCGTCTTCCTTTACCAGAATATGGCAATGATGCTTCTGTATAGGATAAATTATGTGTTTTTACTCTTGAGTAACCACTTTTTGATACCTATTAGTGTGTTTTGATGCCTTGGATATAAGTATTAGAGTATTCTTGTTTCCTTGTATCTGTACCTATGCCCAAAAATACATTGGAGTTATTCAGATTTTGTTAAGATGTAGTGAAAATTTCACAATGTGTGCACATGAATGTATCCTACACATGTTCTATATCCACTATATACTAGAAGATATATTTAATTGATGTGGTGTTATGATCCCACTTCTACCCTCCTTATAAAACCCTAATAATCTGATGAACTTCATGAATAAGGTTGGGGGTATGTACCTCCACCTTGCTTTCAATAGTATTATTCCAACAAAATTCTTCTGAGTGAGATGGAATATGATCCTTCTCACTGGGTACTCCTATAATATACCAACTAGTTTATCAAAGATAGCATGGTTATGAGACCACTCATGGTTTTCCAAATCATTTTAAATCAATGTGTCTTCCTTGTTTCTCATGCATGTGTGTAAGAGGTTGAAAAGTGTCAGGTGGTTCGAATAGTAGGAAACAGAGGGGCACTAGATGGATGGAGGTGGTGATGGAGGATGATAAGAAACCACCTCACTGGATCCTATACCATATGGGATCCAATGTTGACTCCTCGATCCAACTTTATTAGATACTAAAGTTTGATATTGTCACACTCTGCGGATAAGCATCTGAAGTGGTTGGCCCTGTAAATGGGTGCCACTAGCTTTACCATGGATTTCCATGGATGGTGAAAACATGATGGTTTTAGTGTTTGGAGACCCTATAAATTATCATCAACGGTCTAGATCATACCATGTTGATGGTATTCCCAGAAAAATTCATTTTCCACCTGATAGTGAAGGAATCATGTGAGTTCGGACATTCTGAGAACTATAAGGATTTTAGCCATAGATGATGTTCCAGAACGGTCGTCGGGTGATGAAATTATTTTGGGTTAGGTAGTTGTTTGAGAGACATGTATCTTGGGTCCTAAATAAAATAAGGAACAAGTTCACCAATCAGTGAATAATCATAGACATGATATGTCATCAATTAGATATGAATGGGTATCACACTAGTACTTTATTGTTCTTGATCCATCAATTTTACTTTTGTGTACTTATAAAATCAAGGATTGACTTATTTCATGACAAACCATGATAAATAAGATCAAAAAATCATTTTTAACAATATAAATATTCATATCAGGTTCCCTAATTTTTTTGTAGGATATGAAAAAAAATGTCTTGAAACATGATAAACTGATCATTTTTCTATTTGAGTGATTCAAGACAGTTTCACCGTTTTTTTTTCATAAAGAATGATATAGGTGTATCACTAATATATAAGGGACAAAATGGTTTGAATATTTGATGTGGGTTGGAGATGATGTCTATAAAATCATTCATATTGGGAACATACACGGCCAATATAATGGATGTTTGTTCTCTTCCCAGCCATGGGGTGGGGAATTATTTCTTACTCCGGGGCTCTCTTATTGTTTTAATATATTTTCAAGAATATTTTACTAATACCTATACAAGAATGGTAACCCTAACAAAATGATCAGGCTTCAAATCCCTCAACGATCAAAGGGATAATTATTAATGAGTCTAGTTGTATATAACTATGATTCTTCATCTATTTACAATTAACAGGAAGCTACTTATATATTGAGTCCATATAAGTAAGAACTCCAATGTTAATTTTCTTCCATATAGGTGATTAATATTTAAAGGATGAGATTGATCCATTATGAGGATCTCTATGTATCCTATTTATAATGTAATCAAAATCCACGTAATTTGTTAATCCAGTGCAGTTTAACATCATGAGAAAAGGAAATATATGAGTGAACATAGTCACTAGGTATTGCGATTAGGCCTCAGGGAGGAATCCAATGTATCATGCTTATAGTTAGAATCAGATTCATCATAAATCTATATTTTCCTTGTAAATTTCCCCGAGGTAGATGACCTTATATGGGAGTAGTTATATTATTCCTTGGATTTGGGCTTAACTACTGAGGATTCCATAGATATTGGAGATTCATGACCCAAATGATATAATCATTGAAACATACTATGCACACATTATCCATGGTAAGTGTGAGAAACAAGTTTTAGAAAGAAATCAATTTTACTACATATGTATGTGATATTTCGGTGTCAGTGTAATGCCACATCCCTAGAAGACAGAAGTCGGTGCCTAAAACATGGTGTGTAATATTTTTTATTAAAATATGCTGATAAAATTACACATCACATCTCATCACTGAGGATCTTCCCGGTCTAGGTTCTAGAAAACCAGATACAAGTGGAACTTTTCATTAAAACTGTACAAGATAATCTCCATAGTGCTACCACCACATTGAATAACTCAATGCAGAAAAATATTAAAATACTGTAATAATAAATTAAATAAGTAGGGTGAGAACTAGAAATCCCAATATGGGATTTAAAAAATAATTAATAAAATACGTTTTAAAAAACATCCCTATAAAATAATTATACATACATATAACATTTTCTTAAAAGAAAACAACTTTTCTTATAATACATCATCACCGTTTTTCAAAGGTTACTAAAAATTATTTTTAGGGAAATATCATAAACAATATTATATATTATTTTGTTTAAATGATGAAAATAAAACACATTTCAAAATATTCATACTTTTAAAAAATTTCATGGAATACTGCATATGACAATGAGATGATCAAAAAAATTAAGGGTGACATGAAAGGGTGATGTTATAAATTAGAACATGAAATAACAATTGTCTATAATTACACAGGAAAAACTTTATTAAATATCTTATCACTTAAGATTAAATTCATGAAAAGAGGTATGAATTTATATATTTTTTATTAGTGTTCTGAAAATAGATACTAAACATTCTTTAAAAATTAATTGTTATGTACTTACATCATTATTCTAGGTGAATTTATTACCATACTCATATGAAAAATATTCCAAACCTAGGATATTCTACAATTCATATAATCAAATGGTAGGTTAAATACTAATCACATAATGAGGTAACGCCTAATGTAAGACAGTCATATACATTCTACGATTTACTCATGCCATGACCAAACATAATAATTATTTTAAGGAGATCAGATTATGCTAAATAACCATTCCTAACTACCACCATTGATCATCTCCTATACCCTTAGATGACCCCATGGATGCCCATTCGAGCTCCCTCTAACCACTATGATGGATAAAGGGGTATATGAATAAATCAATCGTTGTTGTCTCTTGTGCCTCTAGAATCACCATGGGGAACCACCATGGAGAACCACCATGGGGAACCCCACATCTCCACACACCATGAACATTCTATGCACATGTGTGTCAGAGTACTTATCTATGTGGACTTATTCAATGTGGAAATAAGGAAGCACACATTATACGAGTGGTTAAAATAAAATCTTGTAGATATGAGATAAATTATTTGTTTATTGGAAAAAAGTGACTTCATGTCTCCGTAAAAGGACACCATGCTATACTAGGAGAGAGAGTTTGACACCCACATCTAGACACCCGAAGGGTGGAGGCCACCATCAATAAAATAAAATTTATTGATAAAAGTGGATATTTTTTAATTGGAATTTGTTTAAATCACCACCATATAGTTCCATGATGGATACAAAAAACTACCGCTAAATTTGGTGGCGATATAAAACTTGTGTCAATCATGTTAAATTAGAAGTTGATTTGGGGAACAGTCATGGAATGTAAGTTTATTGGTGGATTTTTCATTTTTTGTGGTGGTATAAACTGATGTTATCCATATAGTATTTTTGAAAAAGAAAACATGCTACTAAAAATGAAAAAAATACTTCTAAACAAACATCAACCTTATATATAAATTGTTTAAACTGACATTATTCAATAATTTGGAAAATATGGATATGGTATAGACCACCGATATATATTTATTTTCAAAAAATACCGCTTTATAAATTGAATACCTTAAAAAATAGATATTACATTATATATATAGTAAAAAAATTATTTCAGTATAAAAATCTATATATTGAACAGATAATAAAAATACCATTAGGATGTCCATATGTAGTCTGTCCAACAAGTTTAGTTATCCAAGAAGTACATGGTGAATTACTTAGTGGACATAAAAAATGAATAATCATCATAAATGTTAATAAGAGACTATAGATTTTGAAAAGAACAATAAGAGGTATGATTTCATGGATTACTGAAAAAAAAACAATACTGAAAGAGCATAATTATTATTATTAAAATTGAAAATTTAAAATAAAACATAAAAAAACCAAGTATATATATTTTTATGATATATAATATAATTATAGATAACCCTACTAGAAAAGCCATCATGGTTTCTAAGTCACCATATTAGTGTTAATATATCATAATTTTAGTTACACGTCATCAATGGATCTATAGTTAAACCTAATCACTACCCAATGAAAATTGATTAACACCATCTCTATGTCAATCCACTCCCTACTACCGTCACTTGCATGAAATTTTTCTTGAAAATAAATTGTTCTCAATATTTAAAATTATAAAAAAACAAAATAAATTTATTTTACTAAATTATTATGATGTTCTATGATTTACCATCTCAACTCAATCCATCAACACAATATCATTGATAATAGACCCAGTCATCTTTTTATAATATTCAATCAACACTTTCCACAGATCAACGACCATTTCATATTGAATCATTATATGAGACCGTATTTTAGAATTGTGTTTATATTGCAACAAACGCAATCTGAGTATCTCAAGGTAGTGAGTAACTAAAACTAGGAGTATTTTTTGATTCAATCCCCAATTTTATACCGAAGACCTCAAATAGTAATGTTCCCAAACCCACCTTGCACACAAGACTAGGATGATCCTTCTCAAGGATGTGACCAACTTGATCATCCTGGGAGACCGAGAAGGATTGTGTGTTATTGAAATCCCATAGTTCTTTTATTTTTACCTATAAATAAAATATCATTCATCTTTGATGAAATATATATTAACATAGTGACAGATGACTATAATTTATTACAACGAAAAAGTAATTCATACCCCAACATCTTTGGTAAGATCATTCACCTAATTATCATCATATTTTTTTATTAATACCCAAACAATGTTTATTTCCAGAGACATGGTGTCCTAAATTATTTGACTGCATTAAACCAAGTGAAATAACAAATTTAATATAATAAATAGATAATTTTACCTCATAAATATTTAAACTAATGAAAATATTACCAAAGTCGATCTGTTTCTAGAAGAACTATTTGATCTAGTAGTGTGGGGTATGCTTTTTTTTATCTCAACATGATGTATTTTTTCTTGAAATATCATCAGATAAATAACATGTCATTTTATATTAATGAATGAAATATAATCTAATATTCAGAGTCATGTATATATGTAAAATAAAATTAATATAATAATTTAAATTTTAGTACCACATGTTTCTCAAGTCAATGGATATCAACAAACACCTTCCACTACTCACTCAGTACCCCTTTAGGTACCATATCATACTATTGTTGAATGTTCAAAGATGTATCATTGAATTCATTCCATAATCTCTATTTAAAAACATTCTATTTCGTAACAAAATTATTGAACATATATGTCACGACCCATCCTCGGGGCCCGTGCCGTGACTACCCCAAGCCCACCTTCCATAGGCCAGGGGCTGGCGACTAGCACCAAGGCGTAAATCCCGGTAAAAAGGGAAAGCATTGCCTTTGTAAAGTAAACAAGAACCACAGAGTAAGCAAGCAGAAAAGTAAACACTAAGTAAAAACAGAGTACAACTGAAGTGAGGAAAAGTAAATGGGCCAGTATACAAACCCAACTGAAAGTAAAGTACAACTCGAAAGGGAAAACAGAAACTGTAAAGAAAAAGCCGCTACACCGAGCTGTCCACTTGAAATCCCACCTAAAGGGTGGGTACAGATATCTCCAATGATCCTCGAGTCCCGTCGTCCGCTCCGAGCATGTCCCGCCCAGTGGTCCACCTCTAGGTACCGTCCTGCTCTGCAAGCCTCAGCCACGATCAACGTTGTCCGTCGTCTGCAACCAACACAACGTAGTGCGGGCATTGCCCGTGCAGGGGTGAGTATAACGATACTCAGTAGGGACCCCGAGACCCTCAATGTCTCACTAAAACCAACAAAGATAACCACAAGAAGATCTCAACAGATAACCTCTACTTAGATATATGCCCATACATATACCTAAGTTATCAAGTAACCCATCTCAATCATGAGGCAAACACAAGGTCAAAAGTCTCAGCTCAAACCAGGATTTTCATCATCGAAACCGTAACTGCTGAAGAGCTCCGCCTCTGGAGTGTATAGTGGTCCTGTCACAACTCCGAGGTAGTGCCCACTAACTTAAGACTGCTATAGTACTCCACCTATCGAGTATTGCGGGCCAGCCGCTACCACCAAGCGCACCCATGTGCCGCTACAACCAAGCGCACCTCTATCGTGGGTCTGCCGCTACAACCAAGCGCTCCCAGGTGCCGCTACAACCAAGCGCACCTCTGTCGTGGGTCTGCCGCTACAACCAAGCGCTCCCATGTGCCGCTACAACCAAGCGCACCTCTTTCGTGGGTCTGCCGCTACAACCAAGCGCTCCAATGTGCCGCTACAACCAAGCGCACCTCTATCGTGGGTCTGCCGCTACAACCAAGCGCTCCAATGTGCCGCTACAACCAAGCGTACCTCTGTCGTGGGTCTGCCGCTACAACCAAGCGCTCCCATGTGCCGCTACTACCAAGCGCACCTCTCTCGTGGGTCTGCCGCTACAACAAAGCGCTCCCATGTGCCGCTACAACCAAGCGCACCTCTGTCGTGGGTCTGCCGCTACAACCAAGCGCTCCCATGTGCCACTACAACCAAGCACACCTCTCTCGTGGGTCTGTCACTACAACCAAGCGCTCCCTTTTGCCGCTACAACCAAGCGCACCACTGTCGTGGGTCTGCCGCTACAACCAAACGCTCTCGTGTGCCGCTACAACCAAGCGCACCTCTACAACACACCGAGTCGTTCGATCAGCAGTCATCGGGTCTCAGTCAGCTACACAGTCTCCGTGCTCCGCCCGCTCGTCTCCGGGAGGGTCCGCCCCACGAGCTACTGGTCGATACTCCAAGTATCACAAAGACCCGCAAGGAATTATCTCAAAGGACCACCTCGTCATAGGGGTATCAACGCAACAGACGGCGCGTCAATCGGACGCCCGGTCTGTGAGTTATTAGCCTTTTCGTCCCAAGGGCCCGGTTGGTTTCGTGTGCGAACCAATCCGGCCGTAACTCAACTATACCCTGAACACTCATAGGGTATACTCATAGGAACCGTTTCTCAACGTGATCACCAACGCCGCTGACGGTTCGTCAAACGGACGTCTGGTCTGAATGATATAAGCTTTTCTGTTTCAGGGGCCCGGTTGGATTTCAGTGCGATCCAACCCGGCCACTATCCATCTGCATCCAAAACTCGGGCGGAGGATTCCAAAAGTTCCGTCTCATCAAGAGGAACTCAATGCAATAGACGGCGCGTCAATCGGACGCCCGGTCTGAGAGTTATTGGCTTTTTCGTCCCAGGGGCCCGGTTGGTTTTTAAGGCAAAACCAACCCGACCGTACTCCACTTGCATCCAAACCTCGGGCGGAGTGAGCCAAAAGATCCGTCTCACTAAGTGGAACCTAACAAAGCTGACGGCACGTCAATCGGACGTTCGTAGCTCAAGATATAAGCATTTCCGCTCCGAGGGCCCGGTTGGTTTCGTGTACGAACCAACCCGGCCGAACCCAAAGTATTCCGAAACTTTGAGTGCGATAAACCGAAATGACCGACTCGCTCCAAGGATTGTGTTGCCGCTGACGGCGAGTCGTTTGGAGGCCCGTAGCTCAAGTTACGGGCGTTTGAACGAAAGTCGTCCGAAGACGGGGGGTCCGGGCCCGGGCCGACCCGGCCCGACCCCCCTGGTTGGCCCGAACCGGGTCGGGTCCGACCCGGTTGGCCCGGCCCGGCCCGGCCAGGGCCAGTCCGGCTCGGCTCGGCTGAGCGGCCGAGCGGCCGACGCGGGGGAAAGCCGCCGCCACGCGTGATACCCCCGCGGCACCCGCGAGGTGTCGGCCTGACAGCCGGACGCGCCGCGTGACAACCCCGCGACACCCGTGGGGTGCCGCCCTGGACACCCGCGGGGTGCCGCGTGACAACCCCGCGGCACCCGCGGGGTGTCGCGCTGGACACCCGCGGGGTGCCGCCGCCTCCGGCCGCCGGAGTCGCTCCGGTGGCCCGTTTTCTTCCAGTTTGCGCCGTTGTTCCTCCCGGGTTCCGTTATTTACTGCGGGATCATCAAACATCCATTGCGGCACGTTCTGTCGTCGCCCGCCAAATCCGCACAAAACGAAGAACGGCGGAGGGTCGTCGGGCCGTGTTCGTTTGGCCCGCACCCTCCGCGTTAGAGATAATCAACGGGAGAAAATAAAATGTTCAACACATGAACCAACAATTTTAATAAAATAAAATTGTTTCTTTGATTCTGGTTCTTTAATTTTTAAAGAATGTTCACGGGAATATAAGGAGGGGTATTTCAAAAAAAATATAAAATCCCTACCTCGTAGTCGTCGCGCGTGAGCGTTCTTCGTGGAAACTGCTCGTCGTGGAAGGTGGAGATCGTCGCATCGTCGCGGAAGGGCGTCGCGTCGTCGCGGAACACGGTGTTGAGTCGGCGAACTCAACGCACCATGAAACAACAGTTTTAATTTAATTAATTAAATCCGTGTTTTGGTTAAAAACCATGAAGGAGATGAAAAGGAAGGTCTGAGACTCTTACCTCAAGCAGCCGATCGAAGATCCTTCTCGGAGGAAGAGACGTCGCAGAAGAACATTGTCGGCGTCGCGGATCACGGCGTCGTGTCGTCAATTTCCGGGTTCGGCGTTCTTCGCGTTCTTCGCGTTCTTCGCGAAGGAGGCTGAAGGTTCAAGGATCCTCTCTCAACGAGTAATCCTCCAAAAGAAATTGGTTGGTCTTATTTTATTATTATGCCAACACACTAAAAAGGGTAAGAAACGACCCATCAATTCGTTGAATTAATTCAATGAAAGAAATAGCTCATTTAATATATGAAATAAACCGCCCAATTAAATGGCCTGTTAAGAATTTAAGAAAACGCGTCGGTTGACATTCATAATGACGGGTTTTCGCGGGTGCGTTACTTAGCGGAAAGGAACGGCGTGGCTCGTGCGGGCCCCACCTCACAAATATCCTACCGAGGGGGTAGGATATTTTCTGGATAGCATCCTATCCGGATCAACTCAGTTCAAGCCGCCTTTAAGTGGCTTCAAGTGGCATCCAAGTGGCTTAAGTGAAATAAAATAAAGTTGTCGAAAAATTATTTTATTTCTTAATTTTAAGCCCGAAAATTAAAAACCACACCCGAGCAAACGCAACTCTGGAAGAGGCGTTTCTAAGCGAATACCGGCGCTGCGATTTCCTCAGTGCCCTCAGAATTCGATTTCAGGCACCGGTTCAAAAGTTAGAAAAACCCGCTCGTTCGTTCACAAAACGTACCCGAGCCAAAACTTCGGAAAATGATTCTGGGCACACCGGGCCTCGGAATCAGGTGCCGTCAAAAACTGCGTTCTTGTAAAAATCCAAAGAAAATTAAGAAAAAAAATTTCCTTGAAATTTACGGGTCTTTACATTACTCCCACCACAAGGCTTTACGTCCCCGTAAAGCTTCACCACAAACTTAGGGATACAAAGGCGGTACTGAGCACGCATCTGAGCCTCCCGCTCTCATGTGCTCCCTGGAGGTTCCCGTGCTGCCATCTGATGCGCACAAGAAGAATCGATCGTCCACGTAGGACCTGCTCTTGTCGATCCTCTATCCCCACCGGGACCTCCGTAAAAGTCGCCCCATCATCCACGTCTAGCTCCCCATGGTCAAATATGTGCGTCGGGTCGTGCACGTATCTTCTCAGCTGAGATACGTGGAAGACGTCGTGCACCTGGTTCAACTGAGGTGGTAGAGCCAGGCGATAAGCCACCTCGCCAATCCTGCTGATGACCTGGAAAGGCCCGATGAAGCGTGGAGACACCTTGTCGCCTCGGCCAAATCTCCGCAAACCACGTTGAGGTGAGACCCACAAGAAGACGTGGTCGTCATCTTCGAACTCTAGTGGTCTCCGCCTCCTGTCAGCATAAGGCTTCTGCCGGCTCTGAGCTGTACTCATCCGCCCCTGGATGACCTGGACCATCTCAGGTCCCACAAGAGCTGCAAGATTTCTTCTTTGCCGATAAGAGAAATCTGGTCTCATCCCCTGGATGAACCACATTATTTTGCCAAATACAGTCAATCCCAACATGGATGGTACTAATCCATACCAAGGATGATGTCGTAAGGCCTCGACGCTACTACCAAGAGATCCAACCATTACTCTCGACTCAATGGTTGAGTCACACTGTCGGCATCAGTGTGTGGTAACTAGGTCTCCTCCAGTAGATGTCCCACAAGTGAGGGTCAAGTCAACAGTTTAAACCGGAACCTCTTAGTAACAACACAAAAGAGGACAGGAAGGAAAACATCACAAAGGTAAGCGTCTTTTATTATTGCAGCTCAAATTACAAGGATTCTACACAACAACAACAAGGAACTAGAAGTACAAAAGACGTATCCCCTAGTTCCGCTCCTGTCCAACTGCTCCCAGAGCTCCACGATCGAAGGCCTCAGCTGCCTGAAGTTGAGCTCTCCCATGTCCACCAACTCCCTGCGGTCGGGGTGGACCTCCTGGTGGTGGTTGTGGCAACACCTCGAAGTGTCTCCCACCATCAGCCACTCGGCCAGCTCCACTGCCTCGTCCACCTGTACCCTGCGGACCATCATGGCCGAATCTCTGTCTGGGAGGTCCCTCTACCGCCTGCTGCTCATCTGTAAAAAAGAGTCAGGGAGTCTCGAGCCATGTGACCAATCCTGCCACAGGAGTAACACTGCCCACTCTCGGCACGCCTGGCTCTGACTCCACCCCGGCTCCCCCGCACAAATGAGCCTGTGTCATGCAGTTGGCCACCGCTAGGTCTGGCCCTCTTGGACCTCTGCGCATAGAAGTGATGCCTCGTCGTGCACCTGGAGCATCAAGCTCCACCATCGGCCTGCTGCTGCGTACAGTAGGCTCGCTGCGAGGATTTCCATGAGGTCTTCCGGTATCCTCACTAGCCTGAAAACTCCCACCACAGCCTCCAGCCAATCCTCATCCACCTGCGAGTCTGTCTCTCCCCGGAACCTGGGTGGCCTCTGGCGATGGAACTCGTGCAGTGCGCTCAAGCGATGTGCATCGTCAGCGGCTGGAAGCATCGGTGGCTCGGCGGGTAGAGGTACTGCCGGTGCCTCAGCTGTCAAGGGGCCCTGCACCGAGGCCTCGTCGCTGGGCGGGCTGTCGCCACGCTCAACCCTCAGAACCCTAGCTGGTCGTCCGCAGGGAGGCATCCTGAAAGAAACAACATGATACGGTCAAACGATAAGAACCTGGTGAGATGACCAGGTTTGAGCTGACTTTTAAAAACTGCTAGAAACACACACGCAATCAGTGTCATCGTGCATTAAGTCGGAAATCGGAAGTCAGGGTCCTAGTGTACGGATACGTCGGCCACCGCACCATCACTGGACTCCCTGGACCGATAACCACACTCAATATGCTAAACACTATTGCTTCACATAGAAGAAAGATCAGAGTTTGCGGTAGAACCGACCTCCTCTGATACCAATCTGTCACAACCTGTCCTCGAGGCCCGTTCCGTGACTACCCCAAGCCCGCCTTCCATAGGCTAGGGGCTGGCGACTAGCACCAAGGCGTAAATACCGGTAAAAAGGGAAGGCATTGCCTTTGTAAAGTAAACAAGAACCACCGAGTAAGCAAGCAGAAAAGTAAAAACTAAGTAAAAACAGAGTACAACTGAAGTGCGGAAAAGTAAATGGGCCAGTATACAAACCCAACTGAAAGTAAAGTACAACTCGAAAGGGCAAACAGCAACTGTAAAGCAAAAGTTGCTACACCGAGCTGTCCACTGGAAATCCCACCTGAAGGGTGGGTACAGATAGCTCCAATGCTCCTCGGGTCCCGCCGTCCGCTCCGAGCACGTCCCGCCCAGTGGTCCACCTCTAGGTACCGTCCTGCTCTGCAAGCCTCAGCCACGATCAACGTTGTTCGTCGTCTGCAACCAACACAACGTAGTGCGGGCATAGCCCGTGCAGGGGTGAGTATAACGATACTCTGTAGGGACCCCGAGACCCTCAAGGTCTCACTAAAACCAACAAGGATAACCACAAGAAGATCTCAACAGATAACCTCTACTTAGATATATGCCCATACATATACCTAAGTTACCAAGTAACCCATCTCAATCATGAGGCAAACACAAGGTCAAAAGTCTCAGCTCAAACCAGGATTTTCATTATTGAAACCGTAACTGCTGAAGAGCTCCGCCTCTAGAGTGTACAGTGGTCCTGTCACAACTCCGAGGTACTTCCCACTAACTTAAGACTACTGTAGTACTCCACCTATCGAGTATTGCAGGCCACCCGCTACCACCAAGCACCCCCATGTGCCGCTACAACCAAACGCACCTCTATCGTGGGTCTGCCGCTACAACCAAGCGCTCGCATGTGCCGCTACAACCAAGCGCACCTCTGTCGTGGGTCTGCCGCTACAACCAAGCGCTCCCATGTGCCGCTACAACCAAGTGCACCTCTGTCGTGGGTCTGCTGCTACAACCAAGCGCTCCCATGTGCCGCTACAACCAAGCGCACCTCTCTCGTGAGTCTGCCGCTACAACCAAGCGCTCCCATGTGCCGCTACAACCAAGCGCACCTCTATCGTGGGTCTGCCTCTACAACCAAGCGCTCCCATGTGCCTCTACAACCAAGCGCACCTCTGTCGTGGGTCTGCCGCTACAACTAAACGCTCCCATGTGCCGCTACAACCAAGCGCACCTCTCTCGTGGGTCTGCCGCTACAACCAAGCGCTCCCATGTGCCGCTACAACCAAGCGCACCTCTGTCGTGGGTCTGCCGCTACAACCAAGCGCTCCCATGTGCCGCTACAACCAAGCGCACCTCTGTCGTGGGTCTGCCGCTACAACCAAGCGCTCCCTTTTGCCGCTACAACCATGCGCACCACTGTCGTGGGTCTGTCGCTACAACCAAGCGCTCCTGTGTTCCGCTACAACCAAGCGCACCTCTACAACACACCGAGTCGTTCGATCAGCAGTCGTCGGGTCTCAGTCAGCTACACGGTCTCCGTGCTCCGCCCGCTCGTCTCCGGGAGGGTCCGCCCCACGAGCTACTGGTCGATACTCCAAGTATCACAAAGTCCCTCAAGGAAGAATCTCAAAGGACCACCTCGTCATATGGGTCTCAACGCAACAGACGACGCGTCAATCAGACGCCCGGTCTGTGAGTTATTAGCCTTTTCGTCCCAGGGGCCCGGTTAGTTTCGTGTGCGAACCAATCCGGCCGTAACTCAACTATACCCCGAACACTCATAGGGTATACTCATAGGCACCGTTTCTCAACGTGATCACCAATGCCGATGACGGTTCGTCAAACGGACGTCTGGTCTGAAAGATATCAGCTTTTCCGTTCCAGGGGCCCTGTTGGATTTCAGTGCGATCCAACCCGGCCACTATCCATCTGCATCCAAAACTCGGGCGGAGGATGCCAAAAGTTCCGTCTCATCAAGAGGAACTCAACGCAATAGACGGCGCGTCAATCGGACGCCCGGTCTGAGAGTTATTGGCTTTTTCGTCCCAGGGGCCCGGCTGGTTTTTAAGGCAAAACCAACCCAACCGTACTCCACTTGCATCCAAACCTCGGGCGGAGTGAGCCAAAAGATCTGTCTCACTAAGTGGAAACTAACAAAGCTGACGGCACGTCAATCGGACGTCCGTAGCTCAAGATATAAGCGTTTCCGCTCCGAGGGCCCAGTAGGTTTCGTGTACGAACCAACCCGGCCGAACCCAAAGTATTCCGAAACTTTGAATGCGATAAACCGAAACGACCGACTCGCTCCAAGGATTGCGTTGCCGCTGACGGCGAGTCGTTTGGAGGCTCGTAGCTCATGTTACGGGCGTTTGAACGAAAGTCGTCCGAAGACGGGGGGTCCGGGCCCGGGCCGACCCGGCCCGACCCCCCCTGGTTGGCCCGAACCGGGTCGGGTCCGACCCGGTTGGCCCGGCCCGGCCCGGCCAGGGCCAGTCCGGGTCGGCTCGGCCGAGCGGCCGAGCGGCCGATGCGGGGGAAAGCCGCCGCCACGCGTGACACCCCCGCGGCACCCGTGAGGTGTCGGCGTGACAGCCGGACGCGCCGCGTGACAACCCCGCGGCACCCGCGGGGTGCCGCGAGACAACCCCGCGGCACCCGCGGGGTGTCGCCCTGGACACCCGCGGGGTGCCGCGTGACAACCCCGCGCCACCCGCGGGGTGTCGCGCAGGACACCCGAGGCACCCGCGGGGTGTCGTGCTGGACACCCGCGGGGTGCCGCCGCCTCAGGCCGCCGGCGCCGCCAAACCGGCGACCCGCGCCGCCACCGGCTTCCGCGGGCCGCCGGAGTCACTCCGATGGCCCGTTTTCCTTCCCGTCTGCGCCGTTGTTCCTCCCGGGTTTCTTTCTTTACTGCGGGATCATCAAACATCCAATGCGGCACGTTCCGTCGTCGCCCGCCAAATCCGCACAAAACGAAGAACGACGGAGGGTCGTCGGGCCGTGTTCGTTTGGCCCGCACCCTCCGCGTTAGAGATAATCAACGGTAGAAAATAAAATGTTCAACACATGAACCAACAATTATAATAAACTAATTGTTTCTTTGATTCCGGTTCTTTGATTTTTAAAGAATGTTCACGGGAATATAAGGAGAGGTATTTCCAAAAAAATATAAAATTTCTACCTCGGAGTCGTCGCGCGTGAGCGTTCTTCGTGGAAACTACTCATCGCGGAAGGTGGAGATCGTCGCGTCGTCGCGGAAGGGCGTCCCGTCGTCGAGGAACACGGAGTTGAGTCGGCGAACTCAACGCACCATGAAACAGCAGTTTTAATTTAATTAATTAAATCCGTGTTTTGGTTAAGAACCACGAAGGAGATGAAAAGGAAGGTCCGAGACTCTTACCTCAAGCAGCCGATCGGAGATCCGTCACGGAGGAAGAGATGTCGCAGAAGAACGTTGTCGGCGTCGCGGATCACGACGTCGTGTCGTCGATTTCCGGGTTCGGCGTTTTTCGCATTCTTCGCGAAGGAGGCTGAAGGTTCAAGGATCCTCTCTCAACGAGTAATCCTCCAAAAGAAATTGGTTGGTCTTATTTTATTATTATGCCAACACACGAAAAAGGGTAAGAAACGACCCATCAATTCGTTGAATTAATTCAATGAAAGAAACAGCTCATTTAATTTACGAAATAAACCACCCAATTAAATGGCCTGTTAAGAATTTAAGAAAACACGTCGGTTGACTTTCATAATGACGGGTTTTCGCGGGTGCGTTACTTAGCGGAAAGAAACGGCGTGGCTCGTGCGGGCCCCACCTCACAAATATCCTACCGAGGGGGTAGGATATTTTCTAGATAGCATCCTATCCGGATCAACTCAGTTCAAGCCTCCTTTATGTGGCTTCAAGTGGCTTCCAAGTGGCTGAAGTGAAATAAAATAAAGTTGTCGAAAAATTATTTTATTTCTTAACTTTAAGCCCGAAAATTAAAAACCACACCCGAGCAAACACAACTCCGGAAGAGGCGTTTCTAAGCAAATACCGGTGCTGCAATTTCATCAGTGCCCTCAGAATTCGATTCCGGGCACCGGTTCAAAAGTTAGAAAAACCCGCTCGTCCGTTCACTGAACGTACCCGAGCCAAAACTTCGGAAAATGATTCCGGGCACACCGGGCCTCGGAATAAGGTGCCGTCAGAAACTGCGTTCTTGTAAAATTCCAAAGAAAATTAAGAAAAAAAATTTCCTTGAAATTTACGGGTCTTTACAATATACTTTCCAACGATAATATCATCAATGGTATAGCGTAATAACATCTTTATAAAGTGATTCATTTAAAAAATATATTTGTATTTAATTACAAAATTACATCCAATTTCCTGATAATTTATTAAAATTGCCTTCATTTTGGAATCAAAGATTTTATTTTCCTTTGATTGAGGCATAGGACTCTAATCGAAAGGGTAACTAGCTCCACCACCAAGAGGCATAGAATCATGAAAAATAATCTTATGACATCATTTGGGGGGACCCTATAATAGTCAAATGGGACTACTATATTAAATATTTTTAGATTACAAACATCTGAACATTTTATATTTGTCTCCATAGTAACATGGTTTGTATATTTTAATAAATATAATTTACAGTATAAATAACTTCAATAACATTATTCCCATTAAACATTCTACATATATCTATTACAATCTAATATAATTTCAAGGAAATAGTAGTGATGACATATTTCCTCACTAATAAACCTACTAAATGGCGAGGTAATGTCCATCATGTTGATGGGATGGAGAAGAAGTGTGTTTTAGACACTGATGGAATAGAGGAGGGTGTGATAGATGATGACGGGGGGAAGATAGGGGTGTCTTGGATACTGTAGGGAGGGAGACAGATGGATCGTCATCTGTTTGTGTGGTTGAGAGAACATCAACTACAAGTCAACTAGGATTGGTCAAACACTTCTTCCATATAATTCAAGACAATTAATCATAAAAAATTAACTTCAGAAGATATATTTCAAAAAAATATAGTAGTAAAAAATAAGAAATGATAATATATTAATGATATTTAATGAAAAAATGAACATAGTTATGACCATGAATTATTTCATATATAATATAAGTGGTTTATAAATTAATGAATGATTTCATGTATAATCATTTTTTTTCATCAATCATGTCATTTTCCTACTCCATTATTTTATCTACTTCATCCACCATTAAAATACTTATATATTCAATATCTTGATGGAAAAATAAGTTCATTTAATTTTATTTAGGGGATTCAATGTAAGAGGTCAAATAATCTACTTCATCACCCATATTATACAAGTCTCTTTGTTTTATTTGATCAACTACACACCACCCTTCATCCATGACATCTTCTACATAATTGAACATATTTTTTGATGAGAATGTATATTGATCATGTAATTCACTATCAACAACATCCATCATGTGAGAGAATATCATTTATGTAAATTACAAGGAATCAATTTTAGTACCAATAGTAATATCGACCAACTTTCATTTGAATAAACTACTGAATAAATGCCCGTGGTAGCTTAATTTGATAATATTAGTCTACTTTACATAGTATCCCACATAAGAAACTGTAAATATTATCATATTTCATGTCTTCAAGCATCAAATTTTCTAGCCATTTTTATAGGACCTTGATCCAAAAACATCAAATATTCTGACATCTCATCATGCGTATCATTATTCCTAATCTATAAAAATTAATATATATTATTTTATTAAACAATTACGTGTCAACCTAATATCCACATTGATTGACATATTTTTGAACATTTATGATGTAAAAAACCATTATACAAGACCTTTATTAACAATATTTTTATATATTTATCATTTTATATTCATATTCTCATTCATATCTCTGTTTATATCATGAACACTAGAATGAATAGATCTAAAATTTCACTATTCAATTGAATATATTCATATACCTATAATTCATCCATTTCTGTTATTGTAGTAATTGAGATCCTCCCAAATGATCGACCTATAGTATGAAATATTTTTTATTTCCAATGTAATTTAGATTTAGTCAATTTATTTTTAACATTCCCCACTCAATTGAATCTTATCTCAATAACATCCAAGTATCTAGAAAAAAAGGAATGATACTCTAATGCTAAATATCCATTCAAAATATAACCTTCTGGTTAAACCTTTTATCATATATTATTTCAAATAAACAAGATATCTATGAAATAAATTAAATTAAACATATTTATGTATTTAATTAAGTTCAATGAAATATTTACTTAAGATGAAAAATCTATAAATAAATTACCTATAATTTAGATACATTCATCGATATTTTATGAGGCCTCCTAATTTAGTTTCCATGACCAAACGCACAATTAAAAGCATCATGAAAGTAAAAAATTATAGTGGAAAGATCATATACATTTCAAAATGATTCAATACATATCACTCTTTCAGTTTTTCATGGTTAGTTGGTTGTATATTTTTCTTAGATAGATGTCTAAATACTGTGAAAAAATTGTAGCGCAACTACATTTACTATTTTAATAATGTATTTAATTCCTAAGTTAATTACTACTCTAATAAAATGTGTCAATCATTACTTTTCAATACAAGTAACCTATAATGATTCAGGTCGACACACCTTGATATGTTACTTGAATACAAAACATATTCCTTCACATGTATTAAAAATCAATGTAATGTATCATTATCTATCCCT
Organism: Viscum album; assembly: GCA_963277665.1. Classification (NCBI taxonomy): domain Eukaryota; kingdom Viridiplantae; phylum Streptophyta; class Magnoliopsida; order Santalales; family Viscaceae; genus Viscum; species Viscum album. The sequence goes on along the minus strand of OY728140.1, from coordinate 1,036,885,439 downwards.
TTCATTGTAATAATTTTTGGATGATAAATTCTATTCTCATCAGGTCACAGATCACACTTTATGTCCATTTTTTGAATATCCTTATGTGAATTGAGATTGACATTTTATTTTCCATTCTCATTAAATAATGTAAAGCTCAAATTTTCTCAAAAATTCTTCCCAATATTCATAACATCAAGATTATATCGGAATAAAATAAATTCTGAATACATAAGTTTTAAGAATATTTTTTTAATTCTATTGGTTCATTCCAATTTCACTTTATGATTCACATTGAAAAATTTTCCCACTATCATTAAAATTACATACCTTCCAAAATCCGGATTCAAAATTTCTATCTTGTTCCAATATTTCAAAACATGTCCTAAAAATTAGCAGTTTTTTATGACAAAAAAACCATTGCTTTTTCACATATTCAACTAAATTAAATGAGAGACATCTATAAATCCTTGATGACATAAGAAGGAATTTGTTTTATGTAATTTAGTCTTTCAGGATAAAAAACAATGTTACAAATAGGAAAATAAAAACCTATGTAAGTGATAAAACTAGATAAGTTCCCAATTCTATGGAATTCAATAATAGTCCACATTAGAGAATCATTTTTTTAACATTGTTCTAGAATATTAATCATGTTTATCAAAAACATTTCTCTATAACTCCAATAATTATTCAATTATAGGATGAAAGTATAGAGCAATTTCATTTCCAGACATTTTTTTAAGAGTAATCATCAAAATGATATATAACGTTTGTTTAAAACACAACTATGGTGTTAGATTATAAGGGATCAAAACAACTGGGAAAATTATATAACTGGTGTTAAATTTCCAAAATTAGTTGAATCCATTGGTTGTCAATCCCAATCTCAAATTCCTAGGATCAAAGGACAAATAAATATTCAAAGAATCAATTTTCATCCATGATTTTGAATCTCTTGGATGTATCATTTACCCATCATTGTTATTATCTATATAATTCTACGTCATGTGCATAGTGGTTTTTTATGATATGAATTATATTATCAATCATGGTTCAAAATGGATGTAACACAAAACCATTGAAGGTACATTGTTTTTCTTCTTCTTAATTATAGTTTAATGATTAAATCATCCAACATCACCCATTTATTACGGTCTAGATGAATATTCTTTGAAATCCTATATTCTTGAATCCTCTCACCAATAAACTATAAAATCATTGGGAAAATAATATATTTTTAAATAATTCATACCCATCTTGTTAACACATATTTTCATATCATAAAAATTCATAAAGTTATTAGATTCAGGAAATGCATCTGGGAACAATTCCAATATCATGTACATCACTGTTTTCTAAATTCCTTTTAAAAATTTGATATGGTACAACTTCAACATAAAATAATTTTTTGAATGTTTCGAACATCCACCATACATCCCTTGATTTTAATAATCAACTAAATCCATATACATATTTTTCTTCGTAGTTATGTTCTCTCTTACATTTGTTCAATGAAATCAATAGGGGGTCCAATGATATGTTATAATCTTGATTTATTTTTCATATAGTCATAAAATATTCACTTGTGATGTTTATATGTGTAACACCCTAAACAAATTGTTCTTATATGTTTTTATAATGATTTCATTATATTTTTATTCCTAAAAAAACTTTTATAAGGTTTTTTATTTTATTTTACATTATCAACGTTTATGGGATATCATTTTGTTGATTGAAGTTAGTGCTCAAAATTTCTATATAGTTCAATTATCCAAATCCCTCGCAAATATTGATTAGTGAATTTATTCAATATCATGTGTTCATAAACATCATTTCTCTTCTACCATCATCTTAATTTACTTAAAAAACATGGACATGTTATTGTCCCATCAATGGACTGATTCGAAATTGTAAAATATAAAATCTCCTAAAAACCCTTAGCATAGTGAGGTTTGTTCATTGGTAATGTGTTCCAATGTTTATCCATATATATCACAATGTTCCAATAATTTTTTAAAAAATGGCAAAACACATAAGTATTACTAAGTAGAAAAGTATATAAATGGAAGTGAAAAATTAACAACTCACATAGTTATAAAAAGATTCATATTAGTACAAAATTGGTAAAAGTAAAAAGATTCAATCATGGGTAGTATTATGTGAAATTTAAAAAACATAAATACTGTGCATTTATTAATTTAAAATCGTTATCATTGGAGAAACACCCCAGTGTCACTATTACTAGGTGCACTTATTAATTCTATGTGATCCTTGTTATGGATTTAGTATTCTAACATATCACTATTTAGAGGGGGTGTCACTAAATACTTCACTAGAATTGATAGTGGTGGAGGACCACTTCCTGTCTAGGTTAGTGTACCCATTAACCCTAGTTTTCTCATAAGGTTTTGTAAACAAGAAGAATCGATAAACGAAAAATATTTTATGAAGCATTAAATGAAAAAGTCCCATTCTAATACATATAAACATTTAGAAAACCATATAAAGAACATAGTTTATAGTTAAAAGTCACTATCTTTATTATTATACCCATTTAAATTTAAACGTTTATTTATGTACATATATCCCATTGGATGAATTCACATTTTCTCATGTGAATTTTTACACACAGATACATCTATGTATACTAATGTATATATGTAGAACTAATATATATATATATATATATATATCAAAATACATATTAAAGACATATATCATTAATAAGAAAAAATTTAATATAGATAACACTCATTTTAAAACCAAAACATCTATTAAAACATTATCCATATTAACTAATGGTTGTTAGGGTGTTTACAAAACATTCATTATGGAGAAAAAATTAATGTATGATTTTAAAAAACATTAAATTATAAAAAACCCTTATTACTAAAGTGGAAATCATGTGATACTTGATTTCTTCATAATATAAATTTTCAACATAATTGTTATTGTAATTTGATATCCAAATTATGGATTAAAAACACAACTAAAAAACATTAAAAAATTTAAAGACCCAAAAGAAAGTAGAACATAACTAAAACTACATGTCTTTGAAAATGGTGGAACTACCCCACCTCAAAGGGGTCCAAGACACCCTAGAGAACAATGTGTGACTTAAAAATAAAGAAAAAATTAATTAAAATTGATCAAAAATGGTAGAAAAATCAAAACTCTCATTCAAATCAAAGGAAATTCCTCACCATCAATTTTCGTATCATGGATTGGCCCCAATCAGGGCTCAAAAAGCATAGATACAAAGAATAAATTAATGGAACCCCAAAAATCAGGTTAGGCATTGGATGTGTTGTCTATGTGCTAAATCCTATAGAACTCATCGTATTCCCTAAAAAAAGAAGAAAAAAATTTAACAAAGCATTCAGAAAACACTAAAAAACTCTTTCCCCAAAACATCATTCATGACTTATGTTGTAAAATTCAATACATTTAATAATATAAAGACTATATTAAGTTGAATCATCAAAAGTGCTTTAGAAACAATTCAAATATTTAATATGATTCAACCCACAACCATACAAAAAATGCAGCAGATCCACAAAAAAAAGACAACCTACCTAAAACAAACAGTAAAATTATACTTGTTTATAAATAACAAATTATAAATTAATAAAGACAAATAAATATTAATTTATTAATGGAATCACATTATGAAAAATAACTAAAAACACAAATATTATCTGTGTATTATGGTAGTGTGTGGATATTTAAATAATGAGAGAAAATTTGATTAACTTCAGTGATAAGTGTAAAATTAAACATTACAGGATTTGATAAACATAAAAACGTGAGTGGTGATCAATTAATAGATATAAGATGTAGGTGATGTTACTTCTCACTAAGAGTATGGGGAGTTCCCACTTCACATGGAGATTGAAATTGGTGGCTTAATGCTCATAGTGAGATGAGGGTTCATAGATCTTGGTCTTCTTAGGGATTTTTTGTGAGAGTAGGAAAATTAGATGTAGCTTCTAAAATAAAGATCAGATATGATTAAAAGGAATACATGTTTATATATAACCATGAGACGAGGATCCACATATTAGGGGGAAGGTAAAAAGGTGAAGGGGATGGGGTAGCAACACGGGGGAGCCACAAAGGGCCACAGATGAGGGGGATTAGTGGTGGTGAGGGTTTGGGGGAGAGAGGGGTCAGTAGATCGAGCTCAGGCTTGGGCGATTGAGGGGGATGAGAGCAGTGATGAGGCCTGTGATTCAGGGGATAATGTCGAGAAGGGGGATATCAGTGATGGCTATGGGGAGAATTCCAGAGGCTCATGTTCAATCTTGTGGGGCTTAAGGGGAGTGGGGGTGGGGGAGTGGTAGGGTGGGGATTGCAAGGGGGTCAGAGAAAAAGTGTTTTCTTTAAAAACAAGAAATACTGTGTGGTTTTTATTCAACAACCCCTTCTAAATTTTGATGAGTTTTTAGAAGCGTTTTAAGAAACTGCCATTAAAACCCGATTTTAAACTGATGATTTTTGTATAGTTCATGTTTTTGTGTCCATTTATGTTTCATTATTTAAAATTTTTATTTTTTCTTTAGTTTATATTTTCATTAATTTTTAACTCAATATATCAAATATTAATTTATTCATTTTTCCTTATTTTATTCAAATGATTTAATCCTTCCTCCTATTTATTCATTTTTCCTTATTTTATTCAAATTATTTAATCCTTCCTCCTATTTATTCATTTTCTTCTTTCAAAATTTTTAATATTTCCATTATTTTATTTTTATTTTATCTTCTTATTTTATGTTTATTTATTTTATGTCTCTTACTCTATCCCTATTATCCTTATATTTTTATTTATTTACATAATGTGTTTATGTTTTCTTTCTCTCATACTCATTATCTTTTCTATTTCTTTTGTTTCATTCTCTTGTTATCTTTTCTTTTATTTTAACTTTGACCTATTACCCTTGAAAATGAGGGTTTGTCCCGAGGATTATCCTATGGAAGGTTAGGTGTTATTGAATTCATTAATAAATTTTACTTTGTTTTTGTGAATGAAATGAGTGGCATGAACATGTGTGGATATTTTCCCCCACGACATGAAACTGATATTTATTTCTATTATTTTATTTAATTTTCTTTCCCTCTCTAACATTGATTAGAACAGAAAATGATAAAACATAGAAGATTAGTGGATGAAACAACATATTATTGAGGTGGTTCCTAGGTATAACAAACCATAGATTAAAAATGGTATTTTTCTATTGAAGTAAATTAATGTTATAATATATTATATAGTATTAGACACATAAAGAAACCCAAAAAAATATATTTCATTATTAAAAACTATTATATTAATCATTAATGAAATCAATTAAAATTACAAACATTACAATTGAAAAAAAAATATAAAATATAAAATATAAAATGTGAAAATATGGATCACCCAAATCCACTAGAATCATCTCCCCCACAACCATCACTATTAATAAGAAACTAAATGATAGTAAACCAGTTAAAATTATAGAAAATGTACATATAAATCATTGAGAGGGATTGAGTAGAATATTGAATTAAATATTGAATGAAATAATCGAGTGGTACATATAGGAGGTAATGTGACTGTTGGATTAGTAATGTTTTTGTTGAATAGTAAAATGAACATTTGAAATAGTAACCTAACCATTAGGAATAGTAAGCTAACTATTGGAATAATAATAATACCCAAATAATAATAAATTATTATATAAATAATATTTACCATATTTATTTTATTTCAATACAACGTTTACAATTCTAAAAAAATAAATTTCATTATTAAAAAACATAATGAAAAATATAAGCATACTTTTAATAAACTATATTTTAATATATTTTGTAATAAAACATTAATAATATATTAAAATTAAAAATTCCATATTTTATAAAAAAAATTATAAATTATAATATCATTTTTGAAATAATCATGTCAAAATTGTTCATGTGTTATTTTTTCCAATATTCTGAAATACTTCAATTTTTTTATAAGTAGTAAAAATATAGTTTTCACATAATTGGTGTATCTAAAATTACATCATTTATGGTGTAATAATGAATTAATATTTTATAGAACATTATGTTCAGCCATTATATATTTTAGTTCATAATAGGGTCATTAAAATTCAATAAACATGATATACAAACTTAAAGTCAATTTCCCAATCCTAAAGTCAAAATTCATTCCACAAAATAAAAATTTCCCCTTTTCCCAGGTTCCATTTTAATAAACTAGTTAATTCAAATTATAATGGATATTTAATATATTAAAACCATTATATTATATTTATATATCATTTATATTATAAAAAATTTACAATTGCAAGTTTTACCATAGATATAATATTTTATTCATTATTTTAATCTAAAAATAACACTCTCATAAAGTATAAATAATACCTCTCCTACCCTTGAAAATCTACTCATTCCTCAAATTCCAAAGCCTAACCCCTTACAAAATAATTCCTAAAAATCCCCATTGAATATATATGTATGTTATGAAAAAATCATTCTAAAAAATTCAAGATATATTTAATGTCATATAAGAGAAGTTAAATCGAGATGAGAGTAAGTCTTTATTAACACTTACTTGTTTTATTCTTATCATTCTTATTTTTACCAATTCCGTTCAAAACCATGTACTATAAAATTATGTTTTCAGTAATTTAACACAATATTAATTATTTTAACCAACTTTAATTATCATATTTTTGACAAATATAAATTTCTTACTTCTCTTTCTTGATCTTTCAACAATGTCTCATTAAAAATCTGTTAACCACCTAAAACGATATTTCTAATAAGATCATAAAACCCACTATCAAGGATATTAAATGTTAATTATATTGAATATATTGATAATTAATTATAGGTATTATATGATTCTATATTTAATCATACTTTTCTATAAATGACTTGGATCAAAAATAAAGAAATCAAAGAGAAACAAGATGTTTTAAAAAAAACTGATATCAAAACCCTTCAATTTCATCAATAGAAATTAATGAATATAATATAATTATTATAGTTGATAATTAGTTTGTATAAACTACTTTAATTAACTTAGGGATTTATATTTTATTAAGTCCTTTTTTATTATTCCTTTGGGTCAAATGAAATGAAATAAAGTGGGAATTAAGGAATGAGGATTCTTTAACCCAACATTCATTCTTTTTGTTATCTATATCTCATAACATACTTGTTATGATTATTAATATAGTGTTCCATAAATATTATTTACCTATTATTCCCTTTTATTTTTTGTGATATACAAGTTTATAACATTATTTTATGACAAATATAATGATTTTCCAAAAAAAACTCTTCAATCCAAAACACATCTTGACTCCTCTTTAGTTGATTCTTCTTCACTCATGAATGATGATTATTATACCAAATATGTTTTCCCAATTTTACATTTGGGAAAACAAAGTTTATTCATTTAATAGTGATTGAAGAACTCCTTATAAAACACATTTTTTACATGGGTTAATTAATTATTATGATTGTAAAACATTCTATGTGGGATGAATGATTATGATAATATTGTGATGTGACAAGTGAGACCAAAATTATATATCCCTCAAATTCATTAGGTAATGTTATTTATCTCATGAGATAATGAGTATTATTTATGAAAATTATGCTAGTATTGTTCACAATAAAATTTTTATGATTATTCACATATGTTATAAATGAACATGATGCTATATTTTTTCACAACTATGTGTATTATTTGACTACTATGACATGATGATTAATTTTTATGCATTTCCAAATTCCATTAAATTATCACATGATTCACTCATGACATTAATAACGATCCTATTCTTATGATATGATGAGGATGACTATTCTCAATGATGTTATATTAATTCATGCCCCTTATTCATCATCTTATAGGTATTTTATTCAAACACTTTTTTGATGTATATCCACTGTTGATTACATGTAATAATATACATGTGAGATTATAAGGATAAATATAAAGGTTTTAAATAATTATTTATGATTTATTATGTTCATGTTATGTATGAGACTAATTTTTCCAATACACTAAATTGTTGGATCCTTGAATTATAACAATATTATTTTGTTTATCATTAAAATTATGTAATAGGCTTGTAATAAATATTTGGGTCGCCATAGTTGGTATCACAACATAGTTTAGTTAATTTTTTAATAAGTACAATAAAACCTTAGTTAAAAGCCATTGTATAAGACTAAATATATGTAAACATCTAATTAATAATGGTTTAGAAAAAGGTTATACATATGGATCCCATAAGATATACCTTTGATGGTTATTACACAAAAGAATAAATTATTTATTCATTCTTTGTGAAATTATGAGTTTTCACCCCTTTTCTATTTTATAAAATTGTGTGAACTTGGAGTAACCATGACAACATACCATTTTAGAGACAATGCAATTATTACCCAAATGACAACCCAAATGTGATGATAGTTTGAGTTCAAAACTTCATGGAAATAACAACCCAATTGTATCAGGCTATGAATAATAACCTAAACCGTGTATAAAATCATCCATCACCAAAGAAATATCAAATATACATTGATTCCTTGAAATAGAAACAACCACTAACATTTAGTGGTTCATTTAATTTACTTATAGTGGAACAATGTGTTAGCTTAATAGAGAATATATTTTTAGTTCTCCATTGTTGTAAGAATGGTAGGGTGGCTCTGGCCATCTATAGTTTAGATATATAGGTAGATAAATTTTGGGCATTGATTATGAGTAATGAGATAAAGGATGAAATAGAATATAAGTAGTGGTAATACTTTTTTAAAATATTTATTAACATGTATTTCTTTAAAACTACTCAAATATATATAAAGAGTGAATTTATATAGATTTAGAAAAAGTAATGTGAATCTATCATGAATTACTAGGAAAATTTCACAAGTATTGTAATACATTCCTTGAGTTTTTTATCAACCATGATTAAAAAATAGATAGATTCTTTACTAGGTTAAAATCACACCATCGAAAATATTTTTCTATTCGTGACTTTGGGAATTATGAAGAATTTGTTCGGTGTAATCTAATTATAGAGATGTATCTCAAAAAATGGTCTCAGGGTTATGAAGATATGAAGAGAAGAATAGAGTTTCATTCCAGTTGGTAAAATGACAATGTAGGAAATAGGATTCAATAACCCACAAGTAAATTTTTTTGGAAGAATAATCATGGGAATTGTCTAAAAGGGATGGGGAAAAGATTTATTTTTGGGAGATTACACCACAAATCTCCTGAATGTCTAAGAGACCTGAAGAACCAGGAAAATATTATGGAGGAAACAAAGTCACCTCCCAATGAACCAACCTGGGATTAATGCATTAACTATATATTGAAATTTTTCTATGCAAGATAGTTCACTAAACCATGGTTCTTTAAGGGTAATCAGCATTAGTAACCAAAAAATGAGCCGGAGAAAGATTTTTCCATCACTACTACTAAAGCGGAACATGAAAATAAATTCATATAATTTAAACATATTATTTCTTTAGGAATATAAAATTTTTAATTTCATTTTAGTTACATGAATTTCTTTATGTCCTAAAATTTTTAGAGACCTACTGAGTGGAAGCCCATTTTCCTAAAAGTAGATATATTTGAAAAAGAATCTACTATTATAACCATGAAAAAAAGTGTTGAACTCCTCTCTTATAAATGTATGTGGGAATATTCTTCCATAAAATATTTTAATACTACCCCTAGTGGACTTCGATGATATACTGGGAATGGATTATATCTCATTTTATATAGCACACATCAACTATCAGGAAAGGGATATATCCTTTAATATATCAAATAATCAAATTCTAATTTACATATTCAAGGAATATTATGAATATCATTTATAAAGTCTGTCAATTGTATGGGTATTGTTACCCGTTGACGAAACATTCTGTTTCTAAATGTTTGATTCAATGGAAGGTATCAACCTGGAGGAAATTCTCATTGATAGTGAATAAACATATGTATTTCTTAAAGAGTTACCCAAAAATCCCCCAAATGATGAGGTAGATTTATCAATAGAGCTCATAACTAGTGATAGTACTATCTCAAAATTACCCTATGATATTTCCTCGAATAAATTAGAAGAGATAAAAGAAGTAACTGGAAGATCATTTTGAAAACGTTTTCATATTCTTTAGTGCATCTTTTAGAGTGATCCTGTGATCTTTTTCATGAATAAGGATGGATAAATGTGCTTGTGTGTCGATTAATTAGAGCATAAAAAGATAACCCTAAAGAAAAATAATCCTCTTCCAATAATTTATGACATGTTTGATCAACTACAAGGATCTCAATACTTCTCCAAGGTAGATATTCATTCTGGATATCATCAATTGAAGGAGAAGAATGATGATACTCAAAAAATATTTCCATACAATGTGTGGGAAATGTGAGTACATATTTATTCCTTTTAAAGTTATTAATCCCCCATTAATCTTCATGGATATGATGAATAGAGTCTTCATATAATAACTCAAAATATGTTTTTAGTCTTTATCGACGATTAACTCAATTACTATAAGAGTTAGAAGGAATATAAGGATCATATTAGGATTGAGTTGGTTATATATGAAATGATAAAATGTATTCTATGTTTAGTAAGTGTAACATTATGATGTAGCAAGTCGCATTCTTGGGGAACATGATCACAAGTGATAACATTTCCTTGCACCCTTCAAAAACAATGGAAATTGAGGAATGTTTTAGACCAACTTGTGTCATGAAAATCCAAATTTTGCTTATTTTTCATGGGTACTATTTATATTTTGTGTAACATTTATCATGATTTTAACGCTTTTTAACTATGTTAAAATTTGAAGGAGTAAAGTATGTTTGGATAGAAAAATATGATGAAATCATCATTGAGATCAATAAGAGTTTAATCTATGCACCTTTATTCACACGAACAACAAGTGGAGAAGGTTTTCTGATATACAATATTTATTTAATGAAAGGATAAGGATGTGTACTCATGTATAATGTTAATTTGATATAGTATGCCTCATGAAAATTGAATATCCATGAGAAGAACTACCTAAAGAATGTTCTATAGTTATTAGTTGTCATATTTTCTCTGAGGATTTGGCGGCACTACCTTTATGTTTAAAAATGTGAAATATATAATGATTAAAAGGGTATAAATTATATAATCACATAGAAGCAGATCAATGTGCATTAATGAATATGGTTAGATATAATAAGTTAATAAAATTTCTCTTTTCACATCCATCAAGGAATGGAAAATAAGGTAGCTAATTCTCTTAACAGAAAAGCAATTGTTACTCTATCAGGGATGAAAAGTTTGAAATACCCTATCTTTATGGACATCTAATGGATGGATCTATAAATCATTATGTTATGGAATAAATCCTATATTTCCCAAATTATTTCAAAAACATCTATCCAATAAAATAATAATGATGTATAAAGGGATGATCTATAGATACTATAAAAGGTAAAAATTATAAACAATGGAAACTAAATGAGTTCTACATTAATGATGATGACATGATTGGGTTTTGTATGGGTATTTTTGAGCCTAAATAATTATATATAAAGAAGTATATAATGGATAATGTATAAATCATATATTTTTCTATCCATCGAGGAAGTACCAAAATGTATTATAGTCTCTGAGATCACTTCTGGTGTGACTACATAAATATGGAGATTTCAATGTATTTTTCATAGTGTTTGGTATGTTAGATAGTTAATGAAAAGTGATAGGAGTATAAGGGAATGATGAAACCATTTTCTATACCCACAATGAAATGTGATGATTTCACAATGGAATTTTTTACAGGTCTCCCAAAGACATAAAAAGGAAATAATGCGATATGGGTTGCGGGGTTTCAATGAAGAAAGACTAACCACTTTATCACTATTTTGGGAAAATTTATAACTTGAAACTATTCCAATGAATATGTTAAAGATGTGGTGAGGCTATATGGGGTACCATTTTCGATATTCATTGTTTATGATCCAAGGTTTACATCTAAATTCTGGATAAGTCTTCCACATGCTTTCAGTACTAAAATAAATATCATTATAGACTATCAGCCCCAAATTGATGGCCAAATTTAATGGTATATTCAAACTCTCCAAGATATGTTAAGATCCTTCAAAATGGAATTAAATAGTGGGTGGGATAAATATATCCCATTGGTTTAGTTCTTATATAACAATAATACCCACTCGAGTTTTAAAATGGCCCCATATGATGCTCTGTATGGGAAGTGATGTATAAATCCCCCATGATGCAATGATGTTGGAGAAAGAATGATAATTGGACATGATATTGTTCAAAAAATGATATATATTGTTCAATCCATCCAACAATATATAATAGAAACTAATATTCACCTGATGAGTTATGCTAAAAACTGTTTAAGGTAAACAAGGTTTGATGTGGGATATTTTTTTCATACGAATATCACTGTGGAAGAGAGTAATGGGATTTGGGAATAAATGGAATATTAATCCAAAGGTACATTTTCCACTTTAAGATCCTTTATCACATAAGACAAGTGGCCTATCATCTTGTACTTCCACCAAGTATGGATCAATATCAGGATGTGTTCTATGTATCACTCTAGAGAAAGTAAATATCTGATCCCTCACATGTATTAAATCATGTGGTGTTACAATTGAAGAATGCCTCTTATATGAATAATATCCTATAAATATTTTGGTCCATAGAGACAATGTTATAATAAACAAGACAAATATTCTTATCAATGTGTTATAGAGGAAGTATAAGTATAAAGATAAAACAAGGTAACTCGAGGAACCAATGAATCAAAAGATCCCTCACAAATTCTCAACTAAGAATACGAGTTAAAATTTTTGGGGATGAAATTACTAAAGGGGTGAAGAATGTAACAAACTGGGGTTTTTAAATTGTATGTGTCTCTTAAAATAAATGACATTCATAATATTATATATAGTATTATACATATAAAGAAACAGAAAATAATATATTTGATTAATAAGAATTGATACATTAATGAAATATGAATCTTATTAAAATTACGAACATTTAATCGAAAAAAATATAAAATAGAAAAGCTATCATGGAAAAATATTGATCTCTCTAAACCACAAGATCCATCTCCCATACAACCAATACTATATAAAAGAAATAAAATTCCATAAACTAATAAAAATAATAGAAAAAAGAGATATACAACATTGAGTTGAATTTATTTCAATATTTAATAAATGAATAGAGTGGCATATATATGTGATAATGTTACTATTATAATAGTAATGTAACTATTGGAATAATAACATGAATATTGGGAATAGTAACCTGGTAGTTGGAATAGTAATTTTACCCCAAAAATAATAAATTATTATATAAATAATAATTATCATGAGAAATTTTTGTAATATAAATTTTATAATTCAATGAAATAGATATCATTAATAATAAATATAAATAAAATATAATAACATTTAAATAAAATATATTTTAAATTATTTTTAAAAAACAAATAATTTTTTTATTAAAATTATAATAAAAAATTTTTGAAACTTACTTTTCTAATATTAATATTATTTATTAAATTAAAACTTCAAAATCATCCATGGACTTTAATTTTTAATTTTCTGAAATACATCAATTTTTAGGTCAATTGTAAAGGTACAGTTTTTCACATTACTATTGTATAGTAAATTACATAATTTTTTATGTAATAATTAAATAATATTTTCTTGAACATGGTTTAAGTCTATTATATATTTTATTTCATAAAAGATTCATTGAAATGAAATAAACTTAATTATAAAACTGAAAAATCACTTTCGAAAAGTGAATGTCAAACGAGATTATATTAAATAACAATGTTTCTTTTTTCCACTTTCTATTTTAATAAACTAATGAATTCAAATTACAAAGTGTATTTAAAGTCTTATACCCATTATATTTTATTCACAATTATTTTTATAATGTAATAATCAATATTAAATGTTTAACCATTGATATAATACTTTGTTCATTATTTTATTCTAAAAATACCCCTCTCCTCAAGTATAAATAACCCCAATCCTTCCCCTAGGAAAAAACCCATTACCCACATTACAAAGCCTAAACCTAGAAAACTTCGTTCCTATAAAACCCCATTTTATCCTTACTGATTTAATGTAGTAATCCAATTTCAAACATTTAGTTATTTTTTATGTCTTATAAGAGAATTTATAGCACACAGGTATAGAGTAAGTCTCCATTAATTATTTCCTATTTTCTTCTTTTGTTTCTATATTTTAAGAATTGCATTCAAAACTGTAAACTATAAAATTAATTATAAATAATGTTATAATTATGTTAATTATTGTATCCTAATGTAATTATCATATTTATGACCAATATAAATGTTATACTTCTATTTCTTGCACATTGGGTAACGTCCCTTTAATGGGCATTTGATCACCTTCATAGACATTACTAAAAATATTTAATAAATTTCATGGATGGATTTAGTGATTATATATAATATATAAATTAGTAATTATAGGTATTATATTCCTCTTCAATTAATTGGACTTTTCAATAAATTATTTTGAATTAAAATAGAGAAATCAAAGAGAAACGGGAAATTTTTCACAAAAACTTGATACCAAAACGCTTTACATTAACTAATGGAAATTAAGAATTATAATCTAGTCATTATAATTGAAAAATAATTATATAAATGTATATACTTCAATTCAAGGTGTATTTTTTAATAAATCTATGTTTATTATCCAGGAAGCATAAAAAGAAATGAAATAAAGTTGGAATTAAGGTAATGATATTCTTGAACCCCTACTCACTTTTTGAAGTTATCATTCATTCAAGAATTTTAGGCTATGAATATTCTAGAAATGTTACATAAATATCATTTAATTATTTTTTCCTATTCTTTTCGTGTATTTACATATTTCTAACATGATTTTATGAAAAAAATATTTTCCAAAAGAACTCTTATTTCCAAAACGCATGTTTACTTCTCTTTAGTTGTTTCTTCTTCTCTCAAGAAGGATTATTATTATACAAAATATTTATTTAGGATTTTTCATTTGGGAACCCCACTTTTATTTATGAAATAATTATTGATTATTTTTTTGAAACTCGTTCATTTCCATGTGTTAATTCAAGACTATGATTTTAATATATTTTATACGGAATACATGATTTTTTAAATATCATAATGTGATGGGTGAGCCCAAAATATGGTAGCCCTACAATTCATTGGATAATGTGATGTATCTCATTAGATAATGTGTATTACCTGAGAGCATGATTCTTGATTTATTCACAATGATGATGTTATGATTACTCACATATTTTATCCATGAACATGATTATATATTTGTTCAAAACTATGTGTGGTATTTTACCTCTATGATGTGATGATTAATTTTTATGAATTTCTATATTATATGTTCTTATCACATGATTCCCTCCTAATATTAATGATTATACTATTCTTATGATATTATGGTGATGATTATGATCACCCTTGTAATATTTATTCTAGTCCCATATTAATACTCTTATTAGGATTCTATCTCACCCCTTTCATTGATTAATATCATCATGTAATTATATGTAGTAAAAAGAACTTGATATTTTAAGGATAAATATGAAGGTGTTAAATAAATATTAAAGTTTTATTATTTTCATGTTATTTATGAGATTAATTTTCACAAGACACTAAATCATTGGATCCTTGATTTGTATCAATATTATGTTTTTTATCATTAAAATGATATAATAGTCATGTAAGAAAAATTAGGGTCTCTATACTAGAATTTGAAACCCACTTGACTGAGGTGTTTCATAAAAAATAATTACAGGAGATGGTGGAATTTATATTAATTTAGGCATTTGATAATTTACAACATTAAATAAAATGACAGTGATTCATCATGTGATTTCATGATTGGATGTCAAACTAAATTTAGAAATAAAGTAATGGGGAAAATGATTGAAATTGAAACTAAATTCAAGACCTAGATCTTTCTTTGTAATAATATATAATTATCATTTCATGTTAGTTTATTTTTAAATTTTCATTCTACTTGTATTTTCATTTTATTGAAAATTAAAAAAAACCCAAGTTGATCATTCATTTCCTTTATAAATAATTGAAAACAACAAAATAATAAGATTTAGGGGAATTATAATATGTATGTAAATGAATTGAGAATATCCTCATGTGATATGTCCACGATCATCCTCTATGATCTATTAGGAAAAAAACTTTCTTTTCCACACCCAATGAAATGTTTGTGTCAAAACTGGTACCATTTCTGGGGAAGCCATCATTAGTTTGATTATATTTTAAATTTTATCATAATAGATAGCTTCCATTGCTTTTAAAACCCCCAATAAAAAATATTTTTCAATGATATATACAAATGATTGTTATTCTTCATGGACTAGAAAAAAAAGTTCAAGCAATCGAAAGTAAATCAACCTAGTCGAATGAACATGATGATACTCCTTTTGGCTATAGATATTTGGGTATCTCAAAGACAGATCATCATAGATACGTAATTTTAGGACATTATGATGGATATAAAGGAATCCGCAGAGAAATCAGTAGTTGAAGGATTTGATAGAGAGTTAACTAAACTCTAGGATTACTTCCCATTATAATATCAACTAAGAGTTATGAAATAAGTAGAATGGTCATTATTTCCTCCAAAATGTTTTGAAGAAATTCCCCAGGTGTAAGAAAAAATTGTTTAGTCACCATTTTATACAGAGTTTGTTTCATCTATTATTTAAATACAGGTGATATTATAATGGAAATAAAATAATAGGGAGAATGAATTCAAAGAATTAACAGTTATCCTTTGGTACGACCTAGAAGAATGCATTTTAAAAGTAATGGCATATGATCTAACTGAGTTCTCCAATTACATTCCTTAATTTCATCATGTGCTTAATGAATAAAAAGATTCCACCTTTGTATTACTTGATCTTTCTAATGATTTCCTTGATGTTGATTCCAATCCTGATGAATATCGAATACCACAAAATTGAAAATCAGGTTAAATATAAAAATGATGATCTTGAGTGGATTCATAATGAACAATAATGGTTATCTGAGCTATATTTTGTAGATCAATGAGAATTTTATGAATTCTAGAATGAGTGTGATGTACTAATTGATATCTCCTTTCCATAAAATTATAATACCAAGAACCATTTCATATTTATCTTTCCATGGAATAATACACCACTCATGTGATATAATTTGAAATAAATGTGGATGAGCTTGACTACTAGCTTCCATCCACTAAAAAATATTTCAAGAAGCATTACATATAATGAAGATATTGATGCGGAACAAATTAGTATACCTGATCTTATCTCAAAATGTATTAAATTTGAATTTATACAATGTTAAATGATCACTAATTTCTGATTACTTGAATTTTTAAATTCATATAATCTATTCTATTTTTTATAAGAAAATTAAGAAATAACACATTAACATGTTGAGGAATACATGGAGCTCCCTAATCTTGATGAACATTCATTTGAGGAATATGATGATGAATTCCATGTTTCTAAACCTTAGTAAATCAAGATATTGGATGATAATATTGAATGGCAGAAATTTATTATTAATAAATAAAATTGAAATTTTATTCATGTAAACATACATTCTTACATTCCCTTTGATCATTCAATTCATGCAGCCCATGTTGACCCAGAACTGGACAAGACAGAGGAGATTTCACAAGTAGAAACTACTGAAGTGGATGATTCATATTTCATCATAACCCATATATTTAAGATAAAATTAAATTTAAAGTGGATGGATCAAGTATACTATATCCATGGATTTTTTCTTACCATCCAAGAAGAAGCTAAAGCTGGGAAAAGCCACAGGTGGTGGTTCAAACCAATAATGATCCACCCACCATCTGATTGTGGATAACATTTGGTAGTACATTCTAGAGGTATTAAATACCTTGGTCCTATTAGGGGTATCATACCAAGAAATTTACATTTAATTTATTTCTAGTAATTTCAATTTCATATGCAACCTGCTCCTTCAATTATTTTTTATCTAAAATTACATGATCGTTTTGTTTTAATGAAAGTATTACTTTAGTAGGAGAATTATTGAACAAGGGATCCCCAAGAACAATCTTATGTAAGGATAATTAACCTACATGATAATTGAGAGTTCATTCATACAATCTTCATATTCAAAAGACATGAATTTTTATAAAATATATTTTGATCTTGAAGTATAATTACATGCCAATGATTGAATTTATGTTTTAAATGAATTATATAGGAGACATGTGTTTCTTAGGAATCCTAATATTCCATGTTATAGGATTCAATGATAATGAAATTAAATGATTAAAATAGGGAATTGAATTAGTAATGTGATGTATGGATATTAGAATATGGACTAATGATTTGAGTGAATTAGTTGAAACATCAAAATAAAATTTAAAAATCCTTTTTTTCATTATTTGAATTAATAAAATTCATTTGAATTAATTTGTTATATTTAATAATTCCACGATTGATTTTCCCAATTCAAATGTTCAATTAACAAGTGGATTTATAAACCAATTATATCAAATTCTTTCATGAGTTTTTTTTCTTGAGTGGTCCTTGAACATTCCACCAACTAGAACATGCATTGAAAATTGTCAATGATATAAATATACAACACCAAATTTGAATTAATTTCGTCATATTTTGAGTATAAATTATCATATAAACATAATTTATATCAATAAATATTTATCCAACATAATCTATGAATGGAATTGGTAGGAATTCCCCATTTTTCAGCCATTTTATGTATTTCTACCCTCCTTTTAGGAGTTTTCATGATATTTTAACATTGAAGTGGGGGTGAGAGGTAATAGTAAAGGGGATTTATTAAAATGAAAGAGTTTGTTGAGTTTTACCTTTGGGTATTTAAATGTTTATAGATTCATTCATGATAAAATATTATTTTACCTTATTGAAAAAAAGAAATAAATAAAAATGGGTATTATTTAGAAGAATAAAAAATCACCATTACCAGAATGATGAATTTTCTCCTGTGTGGTTAGGTGATTGATGTGAGTTTTATCTAAAAGCATAAATTTTTACAAAGTAATAAAAACTGAAAAAATATATTTTGAAAAATAAAAACAAAGATATAAATGTAGAGAAAAAATCATGAAGGTGGACATCAATAATTATGATTGTATTTAATCATGACCTTACTTTGAGTTTTGGAGGAAGTGGGAGTTTCTACTATTAAGGGTATATTGTCATTATAATTTTATGTTCAGTATCATGAATTGTACATTAAGCGATAAGTCTCCTCTTTGAACATTATTTTTTCAAAAAAATCCTACTAAACATAATACTCAAAGACATTTGATACTTAACTAAAAATGATATTGATTTTATGTGCCATTTTTCTTTAAAAAGCGGTGAATAGAGATCATTTACAATCCTATGGATAGAAATCATGTTCTCATGATATGAGCATAAATAAACTAGAATTTTATCATGAGTGATGAGTGAAAAGATTCAACAGAGAGGTAAATCATGATTTGGAATGTTTAATAATAATTAATTAAGGAAAAATATTATTGAAAGGATACGTTCCACTAATTTAAAATTTGAGAAATTAAAATACTTGAGAATATGTTTTCTATTAAAAATATGAAAATAATTTCATATTTTATGTAGGTTTTTAAATTTTTGATATGACATTGATTTCATTTTTTAGATATGAATAATTTTAACATTGGTTCCCTCTAATTTCATTGTTGATATTTTATAAATTAGGAACCAAATTATTTATGTGTTGGGGTATTTTAAACAATCATATTTCATGAAAAATTTTAATCATAATTCAATTATAATTGAATTATTTATAATTTTTAATTCCATATATTTTAATTATTTATTCATATATTGGAATTTATATTTAAATAAATTAAATTGGAGATAAAATAATAAAAGAATTTTTTTTCATTTTAATTTAATTTATTACTATTATTATTTAATAATTTAGTTTGAATTTTTTTTAATATTCATTTTCAAGTGTTTTAAAGAAAATTATCTGCAAAGGAAGCCCTCAATTCAAGCCTAGCATGCCACATAGTCATCTCATAGAGAGAAGGTCGACCATGTACAACTATAGAGGAAGGTCACCCAACCGTAAGAAGGTGAATCTCATGGGGGATGAGTCAAATGAAGGTGTGGCCCTTGGGGAGTGAAGCCTTTGGGGATTGAGGTTAGGCCAAATTCCACATGGGCCAAGTGGTGCAGATCGACCTAATATCTGTGTGTCTGTGCGGATTATGCATCACCACCCATGTGCATAAGTTTTGACTGATTCTACCATGCATTAGCATATAAACAAGAACCTCTACGTTACTCCAAATTTATGGGAGATTGTAGTTCTATGTTATTATTCATATTTCAAATGAAATGGGATTTTCCACCTAACTTTATACTTCTTCCTACGTAGAATACATATCAAATATCTCGGTCACTAGTCCTCCACCATTATTATTTCCCAACCAAGAAATTTCATAGCTAATAACCAAGGAGCTCAGCTCATTCTTGGTAACCATAGATAACCAATTCTGGCACCCTGGATCATCTACAACAACCTCAAATGACCCCATAGAATCCTATTTGATCTTCATCTATATAAGACCCCATCCTTAAACATTACATAATCTTGAATAAAGATAATAATTCACATTTAGGATCTTTTTAGGTTTATAGATTAAGTGAATTAGGTTATACACTATATATAATAAAATGAATATTACAGGTAGAAACTTCTACTTAGTATCCATTTGTTTATAAAATAAAAACTTTTAAAAAAGAAACATGTATAGTTCCATGTTTATGATAGCATTTCTTTTCCTTGATCCCATCCTTAACCATATTCATCTTTCAGTATTATGGAAAATATTTATAAAATATGGGTTGAGTATAAAAAACTCAGTAAGGGATATAAAACAAGGAAAGAAACATTTCTCCTTGAATACATAAAAAAAATCATACATTTCAATATTCAAACATAATCTCTTTAACATACCTCACAAAATCATAATATTTATTAATATCATATAGAAATAATTAATCATGAAGATAAATTGTGGCATCCATAACAGATTTACATTATATCTTTCACAGTTATATAAGGAGTTACATTTGGAATACCCATCACAATATATTCCCTAAATCTCTTAGTAGAAACATTAATATTTACCTCTATCATGTTACCCAATGCATTGAAGAGCTATCATGTGAACACCCGACCTAGGATTATCATGATACCACCTGTATACATAAGCAATAACCAATAACCATAAAATATTAATAACATATAACATTATCATAAAATAAAGATAAGATTTCCACATTGAAATCATCACATCCTAGTTCAATATGTTGACATAATCAATCCATTCTCAAAACAAATTAAAATATTTAATAAACATATTTTTGAATCATAGTGTCCCATACCACATTGAATATTTTAAAAAAGTTATATTTTTTAAAACATTAATTTCCATATAAAGAAATCCTTCAAGCAATTTTTAAACATGGACATTAATGTGAATGATATTTCATTAAATTATTTAAAATGATGATTTAGTGGAAGAGCCTTTTACCACATGAGATAATAATTGAATAAAAATAATAAAATAATAAAATTAAACAAAATAATAATATCATGGGAATAAGGATATTAATGATATAATTTGACATACGGTAGTATATACACCTTATAGGATATTAAAGGTGCACAATATCATGATATGCATCAATGAAATGAGGTTAATATGTATTCCCTTATGAAAATTCGGCAGCCTAATGGCATAACATTAAAATTCAGAAAATTAGTTTATGTTAGAGAAAAGGTTATATAATCAGCTGTACATATAATTTATAGAAATATGGATATAGAATAACATATCTCAACAAAAAAGAATATAAATTAAAAGATATTACAAAGAAGAAGTCGTCGTCTAAAAGAGGTGGGTAAAAGTTTCCCTTACAAGGATCATATCATTACATTAAAAATAAACCAATGAAATAATTATGTGTCAAAAATATCTATACACCCAATAAAAATATATAGTATGTATAGAAAAATCATATGTCATTGCTATGTATTTGTATCATGAATTAACCAATAAGTGGAAGATTAACTCAAATAATTGAAATGTGGTTGACAAGTTCCATTACCTCTTATCTGACATGACTCGTTCATTCTTTAATTTCCATAATAATGAAATTTAGTTATCTTATATAAGATTTATAACCTTTTTCATGTTTATTATTTCTTTTATAAGACTTATTAACATGAAATAAAAATTAGTTAATTATTTGAGTTCATATCGGACATTATGTCGATGTTCGAAATTTGAGTAAAAAATGAACTTGTTATAATTACAATTTGTCCATTTGGTCAATAATAAATTATCTCCAGAATTATATTCATGATATAGAGATAATATATATCATATATATCAATTATATATATGTATTTATAACAGTACATAACATTTGGAGATAAGAAATGAAATACACCATTCTTGGAGACGGTAAGCCGTATGTACAAATGAATGCTACATTCATTTCTATTTCATATTCAATGGAATGAAAACATAATTACACTTAGGTATATTATGATCCCAGTATAATATCATATATAATTTCATTAACACCATTATTTATACATTCCATGTATGACATGAACGATTCATATCACTTTGAGGGGGTGATAGTCTTCCCTTCCTCAAATGAAATTATCTTATTTAATCATTATGGAAACCATAAATGTATGATATAAATAAGAAAAAGAAGCATAGATACAATATAAATATGATATATATCATATTTAAATTCATTCTCATCATAATTGCCACCATGAGAGGTGGTAGGAGATAATTGAATAATCCTCGTTTAGTGAGGCATTAGTTCGACGTTCACAGAAACTGTATGTTTGTATCCATTATATGGAGGTGTGGGGAAGTGTGGTTCGAATCCATAACATAAAAACAAAATTTTATATTTAGTATAATGGTGTTTTTATGTAAAAAAATAATAAGAATATCATATGGAGTGGATAAAGAAAATAATAGAAAAAAACATGAGAGATGGTGTTACCTATAAAATTGGTAACACTCTTTGGATTTAACCAAAAGAATTTATTGACTTGCATTATTCCTATATTAAGTCCTATAAGTGGAATAGAATTAATTATAGATCTTATTGAATAATATTTTTTATGATCTAAGGGGAATTAGATGTGTGTGTAACGAGTTATAATTGGTGTTCGTTTATAAGAGGGAGGAAGGGCTCATTAAGAATATTTGAAACTACTATTTTATTATAAAATAATTTTCAGTTTCAAATGTTTATAATCTCATTAAATTTTAATATAATATGAATATAATCTAAAAAAACATCCAATCAAAATCGGCTTGGTTTTTGATATTTTTTAATCCTTATCTTTTATATTTAATCCTTTGTTAACTTATATAACTTTTTTCCATGTCTTCTTGTATATTCATGATGTATGGTTAATATAGTTGTCATAACATCCCAATAGAACCACAAGTGGTTCATTAATGAAATTATAAACCTTAAATAAGTAATTTAGAAAAAATTAGATTTTCTGTATTATTATATCAATTAATAATATAATATTTGTTTTTTAAACTCATTTATGTCAATTTATATAAATTCATATCATGACTGTTTTAAAAATAAAAAATAAATTTATTATTTAATAAAAACTTCATTAATTAATATATAACAAGTCATAAGTATATATAAAATTCGTCTATGGCCTAAAAAGTTTTAAAATAAATTTATTTTATATTTATATTTTCATTTATTTAAAGTATTCATGAAAAAGGTAATCACTACACCATTGTTGTGTAATAAATAATTTTTTTATATGATGTCTAAAAATTATAAATAAAATACAATGGTGTATGAAATATTTTTAATTATTTAAAGAATGTTTATAGTCTAAAATATCACTTATTTAACCCCAAATAATAAATGATTTACTAAAAGATATATTGGTATGTTACATTTTACTTAACTTTAAATTAAATTTTTTAAAGATAACATTCACTTACAAGTTGCTCCATGGGGTCCCAAAATCGACCCAAGAGATCCCATGTTTAGGAAATAATCATCAAATTGTGGTAGGACACGTTTTGGGGTAATTTAATAATATTTTTTAACCATATCTACCATATTTACCTTTTAACCATGGTAAATAAAATATTCAGTCAATTTATTATTCATAATGTA
Organism: Viscum album; assembly: GCA_963277665.1. Taxonomy (NCBI): domain Eukaryota; kingdom Viridiplantae; phylum Streptophyta; class Magnoliopsida; order Santalales; family Viscaceae; genus Viscum; species Viscum album. Next base: position 1,036,861,077 of record OY728140.1, on the reverse strand, counting down.
TAAAAATAAATGTTACCTATTTATACAATTTAGACATTATGATTCCAAATATGTAATCTATTTTTTCCATATTCAACACACAGAATTTGTAGAAATTAATTTAAGATTAATTCCTGGTGTCAAAACCAAAAAGTGTGTTTTTACGAAATAATAACTATCAAATGATTGACACGTGTTTATGTTCTATTTCAATTTGAAATTCATTTAAATGACCAAAATTTGATTAAATGGTAAACATATAATTAAATTATACTTTAAAACCAATAAAAAAATAATATAACTATATAAATAAAATATATTAAAATTCATTTTTGAATTAAAATGCAGTATTTTTCACTACTCATAAAAAATGAACTTTATGAGAAAATTACAAAAAATTTAGCCAAAGTAAATTTCGGTATACCGATTATAAAGAAAAAGTTTTTTTTTTCTAAAATGGAATATATGAATTTGTGAGAAAATATATTTAAAAAAATTTCACCGTCAAAAGGTGGAAAATAAACCTTTTAAAGAATATTAGAGTATTTAATGCTTAAATTGAATACATTAATATTTTGAGCCTCTAAAAATTATTGTATAAATTTTAATTCATTTATAATCATATTTCAGTTAGTTTAATTCATTTCCACCAATAAAAACCCTAGGAATTAACTACCATTTAAAAAATATAATATTATTATTTTTCAGTTTGTCTCAACCTTGAATGCAATATGTGATTTAAAGGAAACCCATTGTTGTGTGTTGGGTAAGCCATATAACATAGCATCCCCTTTAAAGTAAAATTAATATTCAATTCACAAATATTAATATATAGGAAAATTTCATATTTTATTTACTTGGGATTTACATCCTTCAACCCTTTTTGGTAATTGCGTCCTCACAATTTAAAAATTGGGCATGTGAACATAATTAAAACTCCCACATCGGAAAGAGAGTAAATAAATATATCACTTTAAAATAATGAAAGATAAGTACAAAGGTCATAGGATATAACTCATATAAGAATTTCATGTAGTAAAATATGGATATGGTGGAGAAACTATATGTCATGTTATGATGGAGAGTGATAGAATACATGACATGAGATTGTTAACCACTAGTAAACCAAAAACATGTGATAGGTTAAATTCTCATTGGTTTCCCAGTAAGAAAAGTAAATGGACAATATTTTTTGGTTTTAATTTTTATTTCTTAAAGTTGGAGAATTTATTTATGAGATTGAATTAAGACATAAGGGAATATAATTACTTATCAATTAAGGTCTCTTTTTCAAAATGTTTTTACGAAAAAATCGTCTTTTCTCCAAATGATGAGTATTCAATATGACTTGGTCACAGCTGAATTGCTATAATAAACTTCTATAGAGTCACATAAAATACAAAAATGACCTATATATTTCTTCTATCTTTAGTCATTAACCCAAATAACAAATGGTCCGTACAAGATCAGATAATCCCGAAAAGGGATAACCCTTTAAATAAAATACTAATCATATACTCCAAAATTAAACAAACAATCCCCAAATTTCAACAAATACCATTCAATATGGAATATTCCATAAATTATTTTTAAATAATCCATCTAATATTGGAACCCAATATATAGAAGTATTTCATCACATAGTCTTCCAAAAAAATCATAACAGTTATCTTCAAATACCATCGAAAATTCTTAAAGTCTCATACTGAAAATAAATTAACCAAATCACATATTCTCCAAAATAATTTAATAATTTAATATAATTACACGAGTCACTAAATATCCACAATAAAAACATTTATTCTTCAAAAATAAATTTATACCATCACTAATCAAATAAAATTATAATGTATTCTATTTTCCTTAGACATATAGTGTTCTCAAAAGAACAAACGTCGTCAAAAATAACATTTATCACATAATAACCATATCATTTTTTATACTAAGGATATCGATTTTTTATAATATAAAATCCCAAATAAACATATTCTTGATAAAATAAATCATTTAACTAATTAAAATAAGTCATAATAACCATCTACTTCACGTAGGCCAGTGTTAGGCGATCTGACTTTATCACCCTTCGATTCTGTGTTCGATTCCCATGTCCTTGCTGCGTACAACGAGTTGTCACCCATCTTTCATGTTGTACGTTTTAATAAAACTAAAAAATATCCCTAACATGATATAACCTCAATAGTTTTCTTAGAACTCTTATTTTTATCCCAACTCATAATGACCTCAATATCATAATTCTTGAAGTTATATATATATTGACTCATTTTACCTCCATAAAACATCAATATTCCCAAAGAAATAACATTGTTCCTTGATCATGGTGAATACATAGTTTCATCATCTTCTTGTTCACATAGATAGATTTTCCATGCATTGCAATGATTATTTAGATATCCTTCAAAATCATCTGCATATATTATCCAAATTCACCTCATATAACTTGGATCATATTGGTGTTCACAAGAAAAATAGTTTCATAAAATAATCATGTAAGACATATAATTTGAAAACATATGATAAAACATTCTTTCTATAAAATATTCGGACCGATTATGAGTTGAAATATTCAATAACTGATTCTTTTTAAATTCCATAATTATTTTATAAAATACTATATTTTAAAAGATAATATAAAGATCTTGCACAAGGGTCTCCATATTCAGCACCTTTTTCAAAATCATAATATGCTTCAAAATCTTGTGATAATGTATAATATTTGAAAATGCCTTAATAATATTTACCTTTCATTAAAATATTTAAATATTGAGGAAACTGCATTTTATTAAATATAACCCATGATCCAAAATGGTATCGAGGTATAGAGAAGGTGTTTGATATCTAAAACAATTGCTTTCCAGTGAGTTATATGTTAGAAAATGTTTCATAATTGTCTGGACATTACATTATAATAATTATTGCTAGAAAGTCAGTAGGAAGACATAGGAATGTTGTTTGAGATCCTCCTCCTTCCATTTGTAACTGACATTCCTTGATATGAAAAAGTAGAAAAATAAGGATTTAACTTAAATATTATACAAAGAGACTAACCATGTGTTTAAAAAAACTCATAGTACATATAGTTTTCTAAACCAACATTTGATACCAAATATAAGGCAACCGCCTTAAACATTACATAATCTTGAATTATGTTAATAATTATCATTGAGGACCATTTTAGGTTTAGAGATTTACAGAATTAGATTATAACTTATACATAACAACATGAATATTACATATAGACACTTCTACTCAGTATCAATTTTTTTCAAAAAATAAAAACTCTTAAAAAAGAAGCATGTATAGTTCCATGTTTTAGACAACATAACTTTTCCATGATCCCATATTTGACCCTATTAATCTTTAAGACATATGGAAAACATTTAAAAAACAATGGATGACCATAAAAAGACCAGAAATGGATATAAAATAATGAACAAAACCACATTGTATGAATACATACAAATCAAAGAAATCATACTTTTTAATCGTTAAACATAATCTCTTTAAGATACCTCACAAAGTAATAAGATTTATGAATATCACATAGAAATCATGAATCATAATGGTAACTTGTGGAATCTATAATAGACATTCAATGTAGCTTTCATAACTATATATGATGTTACATTTGGAATACCCATAACAGTATATACCATAAATATCATAAGATACACATTAATGTTTACCTCCATCACATTACCCAATGCATTAGAGTGCTATCTCCGGCTCACCTGCCCAAGATTTATCACGGAACCACACGTATACGTAATCGATTCCCAATAACCATTACATAATAAAAACATATAACATAAGCATAAAAGAAAATAACATTTCTACACTTCAATCATAATATATCATTTCAATATGTTGACATAATCAATCCATTCTCAAAACCATTAAAATCATTTAATAATGATATTTTTTAATCAAAGTTTCCCATACCACATTGAATCAGATGAAATAAATTATAATTTTTAAAACATTATTGTCCATATAAATAAATCCTTAAACCCATTTGAAAACATGGACATTAATGAGAAAGATAAATATTTAAAACAATTAAAATGATTTTTTATTTGAGGAGTCCTTTACCACATGAGATAAAAATTTAATAAAAATAATTAACGAATTACATTAAAAAAATTAAATATCATGTGAATAAAGAAATTCATTATATAATATGTCAAAGGGAGTATATACAGCTTATAAGATAATAAAGGTGAACAATATCAATATATTCCTCAATGAAAAGAGATTAAGACGTATTCCCTTATCAAAATTCAGCAACCTAACTGCGTAACATTAAAATTTAGAAAATCAGTTGATGAGTGAAAAAAGGGTCTATCATCCCATATAAATAAAATTTAAAAAAATAAGAATATTGAAGAACGTATCCCTACATATGGAAATGGAAATAAAATGGAATAACAAAGAAGAAGTCTTTGACTAAAAGGGGAGGGTGGAAGGTTACTTTACAAAGATACTATCATTACATTAAGGATAAACCAATGAAATATTTATGTGTAAAAATTATATATATTTCTAATATACGTATATATTAATTGTAAAATAATTAGAGTTTGTTGAAACATATTCATAGCACGACATAATCAATATGTAGAAGATTAACCCAATGAATAGAAATTGGGTTAAGAAGTTCATTTACCTCATGTCCGACATGACTCGTTCATTCATTAATATTCTGAAAAATAAACTTATGATAAATTATACTTGATTAAGAACCATTTTTCAAGTTTATTATTTCTTTTATATCACTTATTACCTTGTAATAACAATTATTCAATTATTGGAGTTGATATCGAACATTTTCTCGATATTCAGAATTTGAGTCAAAAATGAACTTGTTATAATTACTATTTGTTCATGTGGTAAAAATTACATTATATCTAGAATGAAATTAATTATTTAGATATCATATATATCATATATATCCTGTATATATTTGTATTTATTACAGTACATAACATTTGGAGATAAGAAATGAAATGCACAGTTCATGGAGACGGTAAGTTGTACGTACGCTTAAACGCTATGTTTATTTCTATTTAGTATTTAATGGAATGGAAACATAATGATTAATAGTTATATTATAATTCCATTATAATATCATATAGAATTTAATTAACTCTATCCTTCATAAATTCCACATACTGAATTAAAGAGCTATATCACTTTGAGGGGAGGTAGTCCGCACTATCTCAAATTAAATTATAATATTTACATATTATAGAAACATTAAAGGTATGATATAAATTAAGAATACATATCAGCATATATATAATAAAAATATAATATTTATCACATATAAATATAGTTCCATCATAATGGACACCATGAGAGGCGGTAGGAGATAATTGAATTATCATCATTTTGTGAGGCATTAGTTCGTCGTCCATAGAAACATCATGTTTGTATCCATTAGATGTAGGTGTGTGGAATTTTAGTTAGAATAATTATCATAAAAAAACTAGTATATTATGTATACTGGTCTTATTATGTAAACAATGAATAAGAAGATCATAGGTAGTGTATAATGAAAATAAAATATAAGAACTTGAGAGAATACATTTATTTTAAATTGGGAAACTCATTTTGTTTTAGACCAAAAGGCTTTATTGAATTGACTTCTGCACAATGTAAGGCCTCTAGGTGGAAGGGAATACTGTAGGAATATTATTAATTATTAGTACGGATGATCCAATGGTCTTGAGAGGAGTGAGTAATGGGTTAGATTTGGTGGGATTTTATAAGAGGGAGGACTGGCTCTTTTGGAAAGTTTAAATGTATCATTTTTTATAATATGATTTTCGTTTTAAAAGGTAGAAAACTAATAATATTAGAATATAATATGAATATAAGTCTATTTAAAATCAACCAATATTAATTTTAATAGTTTTGTATATTTTTTGATCCATATATTTTATATTTAACCATTTGTTTACTTATTTTACATTTACCGTGTCTTCTTGTATATTCATATTATATGGTTAATATAGATACCATAACATACCAATAGAACCACATGTGGATAATTATTGAAATTATGAACCTTATATAAGTAATTTGGCCGAATATTATATTTTTTGTATTATTATATCTACTAATTAATTAATATTTATTTTAAAAACTCATTTATATCAATTTATATACTATTAATATCATTAATTTTGTAAAAATTCGAAACAACATTATTTTTTAAAAAACATTAATTAATTAAAAGATAACAAGTCATAATTATCTCTAGAATTCCTTGATCGCATTAAATGTTTCAAAAAAAATTATTTTAATATTTATAATCTCATTTATTTAAAAAATAATTAAAAAGGAAATCACTACATCATCATTGTGTCATGAATAAATTTATTTATATGATGTCTAAAAATTATAACTAAAATATCATGTTGTCGTAAATCTTCATATATTTCTAATTAATATATAATGTAGAAAATATCACTTATGTAACTCCATATAAATTTTTTTTACTAAAAGGTATATGATTATGTTACATTTTACTTACCTTTAAATTAATTTTTATAAAGTTTTATTTTCACTTAAAAGTGGTTCTATGGAGTCCCAAAATCACCCCAAGGATGGAAATGGTCATACATGTATCATCAAATGGGGTTATAACAAGTGTTAGGGTAATTTAATATTATTATAATATTATTTTGTTCCCTTATTTACCATATTTACCCTTTAACCATGCTAAATAAAATATTTACTTGTGTTACTATTCATAATGTCTAAAAATAAAAGTTGCCCAGTTACAGAAGTTTGACCATCCGATTAAAAATATGGAATCTATTTCTCCAAATTCAAAACTCATAATTTTCAGATGTTAATTTAAAATTAATTTCTGTTGTCAAAACAAAAAAATGTTTTTAAGAAATAATAACTATCAAAAGATTTCCACTTGTGTATTTTTAATTTCAAGTTGAAATTACATTAAATGAATAAAATTGGATTAATTTTTATATTTATAATTTAATTAAAAATTAAATCCAATAAAAAGAACAAAATAACAATATGAATAAATTAGATTAAAATGCAGTTTTGAATTAAAATGCAGTATTTTTCACTATTCATAAAAATGCATTTTATCAGAAAAATACAAAAAATTTACCCAAAGTAAATATTGAAATCCCTATTATAAATAAGATGTTTATTTTGTTAAATTAAATATATAAAATTAACAAAAAACTATATTTAAAATTTTTTTCCATCAAAAGGTCGTAAATCAACCTTTTAAAGAATATTAGAGTATTTTATGGTTAAAATTGGAGACATTATTATTTTTTTTCCTCTAATATTTATTAGATAAATTGAAACACATTTAACAAACATGTATAATCATATTTTAGTTAGTTCTATTCATTCCCACCAATACAATGGCTATGTGTTAACTAACATATAAAACAATATTTTATTATTATTTTACAGTATGACTCATCCTTGTGTGCAACATGAAATTTTAGAGAATCCCATTATTGTGTATCGAGAATTCCATCGAAAATATAATCTCCTTTACTATGAAATTAATATTTAATACAAAAATATTAATAAATATTAAAATTTTATATTCTTTATTTACCTAGGATGTTACACTCTATCCACTATAAGGGGTATAGGGGTTGTGGAATAAATTGAGAGACACTCTTTCTTTTTCCACTAGAACCAGCACATGGTACCACCATAATGCCATGCACCGTACACATGTTGTGAACAAGAGAGGCCAAGTGATGGCCCATAAGTACTTCTTGTTTGTTAAAATAAGGAAACATATGTAATATATAAGGGGTTTCTAAAAATTAAATCTCGCTGATATGGGATAATTTTTTTGAAGTCGTTAATTGAGGAACTACCTACCTCTCTAAAAGGGGTACATGCGGTGCTGTAAGCAAGATTTGGGCACCCATGTATGGACACATTAAGGGAGGATAACACGAGGTTTTATTGATTTTAATTTTTTTATTTTTATATTCATTTTTTTATAATTTATATTTTCATGTAATTTTAAATTAGTATATCAATGATTTACTGATTCACTTTTAATTATCTTATTCAATGTTTTTCATACACCATTATATTTCATCATCATCATAATCATTATAATCATTTTTCAAATCTTCTTCTTAGTTTAATTTTTATAATATTTCTAATATTTTATTTTTATTTTATTTTTTTCGTTATTTTTTATTTATTTTGTTATTATTTCTTTCTCCCTATATTTTTTTTATTTTTATTTAATTATTTCATGTATTTAAATTATCATTCTCTCATAAACATCTTATATTCTTTTTATTTTATTTTTTTCTCTTATTATCATTCTCTTATTTTTATACATTATGATCTCTTACCCTCAACAATGAGGGGCTAACCTGAGGCTTTCCTAGAGAGAGTTTACTATTTCTTGAATTATTTCTTAATGTTTTTTTATGTTTTTGGTATAAATGAGTGGCATTCAAGGGTGTAGAAATTTTCCACCATAAAATAAAAACCAATTCTATTTCTATTCATTTATTTCATTGATTTTATTATCTTCCATTAATTATTTGTTCACATGATGATATTGAACAGGTCAATGGGTGGAATGACATAAGATAGAGTTGGATCGTAAAATAGTTTACACTGTAAATATAGGTGTTCCATGAACCTTAATTATAGGAGAAGGTAGAATTTAGAATTATATAGGAATTTTTTATTTCAAAACACTAAATTATAGGATAGTAATTCATCAATATATTTCATGATTACATTACCAATCTTTATTTAAAAAAATAAATGGGACTAATAATTTAACCCAAAACCAAAATCATGACCAATTCCATTCTTTCTAAAGACATTATTTTTTCATTTCATGTCAGTTTAAATTCAAATTTTCAATTAGCATGACTCTTAATTATTAAAAAAAATTCATATTTAATTTCATTTACAAATAAAATAAAACAAAAATTAATTATTTAGGTCAATTAGAAAAAATAAATAAACAAACTGAGAAGATCCTCAAGGGAGACTAACCTGCTAAGCTTCTATGTTGTATTAAGAAAATAATTTTATTTTTTAGCACCCTACAGTAGGTTTGACAATCTTATAATTTTTATTTTTCATTAATACTCCATTGTTGTCCATTTTGACTTCTTAAAATAATGAGTAATCATTTTTATCAAAAATTAAAAGTGCACCACTCAAATAAATTATAAAGTCCACACACTCTCCTATCTTCTCCACAACTTCAAACCTTTCTTAATAAGCCTATATCAACCCACATAACTTACCAATTTCTATCACCTCATCATAGATTCATTAGTTTTCTATGAAATCCATTCTAGTAATTGCTTTAGTTTAATCATAATGATGTTGTATGTGAAAAGGTAAAATAACTCATTATGAGTTTTGGTTTTATTTATTAATCAAACTCATTTAAAACTTATTAACTTGTGATTATAAAATAACACCATTATCTCCCTTATACTATTATTATATTCTATTAAAGTAATGAACTATAGTCATATCATTTTTCCTCAAATGGGAAATTATAACCTCACTCATTTGTATGGAGGACTACTACCCTGTGAACTGATGTGACTTGTTTTCCATTAACACATCCCATGGTTGGGTATGATGATGGACATAAATAATATATATATATATATATAATATTTATAACAAATTTATAACTATTTAATAATTATATAATATATACATTTTCACTTTCCATTCCATAGGGGATATAGTAACGTCACTAGTGTGTATGATAGACTACCACATCAAGAAGTGATGTGATTCATATTTCACAAACTCTTTACATGGAAGGTCATAAGGATGGTGTTAATGAATATATATTATATAAATGACTTAATTATGATATTCATGATATATTTATCATTCTTAGAATATATTATGTTATTTTATTTCTCCACTTTTCACTCACTGAATGATTATAATGTCATTCATGTATGTATGGATTATCAACATCATAATGTGGTCAAACTCTATTTTCAGCACCACCCCAAATTAATTATACATATAAGAATATTTAATGAAATAATTTTTTATTTATGATATTTTGATAATTCTATAAATATAAAATATTACTTACCTCCATTTCAAAATGATTGTAGAAAAATGGAAACATTGCTCATTCATGTGTATGACTTACCATCTCCATGATCGTAACATAGTTAATTTCAAAAATCCATCATTAAATATTGGTCCCAAAATTATATTTACGTATTTATATTATAAATATTTCCTGAATATTAATTTTTATATGTTTAAATAATGACCTCTTAGACCAATAGTCTTCCATCCAAATTCATTTTGGACAAATAATTCATATATCATTGAAACACCAGATGTAAAATAAATTGATAAAGTAATTTTATATAAAATTTTAATTAGTGAAATAAATGGATTAATAAAAATTAAATGGTTATTAATAATGTAAAGAATTGACATAATTTTATCACTTCATAAGATAATGAAAAAAATGATGAGTCTGACTCCATGAAAGGGGATTTATTTCAATTTTCCATCACAAAGGAATATTTTATTATTGTGAACATAATTTTATTTATATGGTGTAAATATTTTATATTTCACAATTAATATCTTGAGTACATAATATTTCATGGTATATTATGTTTTAATTTGAATAATATAATCCATTTAGATTTTACTTAAAATATACCAAGTGGTAAATAATTTCCTAACCCAATTTATTTTCATTAGCTTATACTGATTATTCATCATCATTGATATTCTAAAAATATGTTGGTAATGATTTTTTTATACAATATTTTATTTCTAATTTTAAGTGGATATATAGTATATTCACATAATTTATTAATTTAATAATTCTCACTTCAATGTCATGATCATTATAAGGGTTTATTTCACAATTTCATTATAATTGATATTATTTATTCTTGAATTTCAATTAAAAGAAATAATATGGATATTTTTTAATAAACCCATTTAATTTTATTATCCTATAGTTATTAAACATATTTTAAATAAATAATACCATTTTCCTCTCTTTGGTACTTAATATTATTGATAAAATGATATTAGTAAAATAAGAAATAATTTCTCTCTCAGTAGAGAATCCATTTTCTTTTGAAAGAATGTTTTCTAAAAAATTTTTTAAAAAATTATTTTAGTATTCATAAAAAATGAATTATTAATGTAATTTTACACCATTCTTGACATTGGAAAATCATTTTTAAAGGAAAATTTATATTTATTTCGAAACAATTCCCATTTGGATTTTTAAAATGAAGCATAGTTTTAACATGTATGGAATGTAAATAATTTTCTCCCATCTTGAAATCTCATTGTTTTAAATATTCCATTATAATCTAAAAAGGTTATTTTACAAAAAAAATATCAAAATTTTTCGTGAACTTATAGTTTTATAATGAATTGCAATGTAATCATTTTTGTTCTCCTAAAAACATATTTAATGTCATTTTTATGGTTTTTATATTAATATACTTTGTAAACCCTTAATTTAACTTATGATTCGCTAGGGATATGTTTTATTTCTATCATAATTATTCTTTCTTTGAAATTTTTATGATCATTTAGACCTAATAGAGTCTTTACATTCACTTTACTGATTATTATTTTATATTCATTAACATTTTATTTAGTATCATCATAATATTTCTATTTAAGGAATAGTTGTATTAAAAGAATACATGAGAAAACAAGGCCTAGGGAATCATAAAATAATGGAGACCAAGGGATTCAACTATGATCAAATTAACCCCCTCAGTTTTTATTTAATTATTATTAGGGGAGCATGTGACGTTGGAGTCATGATTTGAAAGTGAGGTAATGTGGTTTCACAACCTTTTTACTATCTCACTATAGGCAAGACACATCTATATTGTTGTTGAGGAGAGCTCTAAATGTTATGATGAAATATGATTTTGACCATGGGGTGGATCCTTTTCCATGTAAATAGTCTTGAATGAACATATAGTCAATTTCAACGTGAGTAACGTCGATAATCTTCTAGATGCATGGGTTATACCCAGTGTGGATTTCTTTGGACTTCGCATGTAGAAATCGAAATATCGATAATGTAATGTAAATTCTGTAATTAAGCTCCCCTAGGATTCATGAACGAACCCTCCTCCTCACATGACACCCAACGTGAAGGGAAGATCATTAAAATATCATTAAAATACTCATATTCATATGATAATTGGGCATTATAATTCCCTTAAATATCTCACAAATTTTAGTATTTCATAAACCGTATGTCATTAATACATGTCGTTTCCAAAATGTAATGTTATTTTTTTATCTTGGGAAATATTGATAAGGCCATATTCATTACTCAATACATATATATGATGATATACAGAAAATTTCACTAATTAAATTGATTATTCGATATATGAATAATTCATTGGATATGGAGTAATAGGTGTAGATTTGAATTATAAACCCCCTCGATTAATGGGTATTATTATGAGGATAATTAGTAAGATATCATTATTTGGGTTTCTACATGCGTTTTTGGAATTATCTATGAAAGTGATTGATAGTAAAGGTATCATGTTTCTAAGAACATGGCATCAAATAATTGATAATTTCCTTCATTATGAATTGTGTTATTATTATCCAAGAGACTTTACCAATCATATTATCTACGGATGCATTTCATTTCTAGTTTATTGGTTAAATTGAATGTGTTTTTAGTTACATTCACATATTAATTTTCTGTTGTTATATTACCCATGATATTTTCATAATTATATTGTATATGGATTCATTTCATTACCAATTTATTGATTAAATAGAATGTATTTTCAGTTACCTATCCCTGTTAATTATTCCATATTTTATTATCCCTGATATTTTTCTAATGATATAATCTCTGGATGTAGTTCATTACCAATTTAATGATTAAATTGAATGTGTTTTTAGTTACATTTCCATATTAATTATTCCTTATCTAATCATGATATTAAACTTATTTAAATAGCATGTGTGTTCATTTATTTAACATTCCATGTTTATTATGCTTATTGATTAATGATAACTAGAATTGTACTTAACCATTACCAAGTATTTAACCTCACCCTTATTTTTATCATTTCCCATGAATCCATGAAGTGGAATATGATTGATATGAAAGGATATGTTTTTTGAATAATGTTATTATATAAAAAAATATTTGTTATTTGTGTTTTCAAATGTAATATGGGAAACATGTATTTATATAGTTTAACTTTACTAACAAAATATTCCGTTATTTGGGATATGATTCCTTGTATCTTATTCTAATATAAAAAAGTAAGACACCAGATCTAGGTTACCTGGGTCAGGTTTGTTACATGAATTCATTTTGAAAATTTAAATAAATAAGAATGTAATTGATTTATTGTTATTCTAATTAATTAGAACATATTTTTTCAATAATTAATTGGTATGTTTGATTATTAAGGTAAATAAAATTACATGTTGATATCAAATAGAGTGAAGATATTATTGTATGATAACGAATATATTATATCATATATAGTGATAGAATGATATCATGCCAATTGATATCCATGAGTGGAAGTATCATAATGTAGTTAAAGGTTATAAGAGGATACCACATGTTGTAATTCACATTTTCCATTATAAAAAACAATACTTTTATCTGATACATTGAAACCCATTGGAAAAAAACATGTCACATACTACAAAAAGTGAGAATCAAAATATTTGATCATATAATTTATGTGATATTGTACTATCAAACCATATCCCTGACAGACTATTTTAGTATAAAATACCATGTAATAAATTGAATTCTATGATAAATCCATATTGTTTATAGGGACATTATCCATAGACATAACATATTATACAATAATTCATTTATGTTATAATGGTTCACATGTTTATAGGTTAAAGGAGTTATTTTTATCCCCCCAAGTCAAACATATCTCATTATTCAAAATTCAATCATAGGAGGAGACAAAAGTATATTAAAATTACTGATACAATGGAATTGATGAATTCATATACAATATCATCTTATCAAGAAAAGAATATTGGACAATATAATTCAACCAATACATATCATTATTAAGATATAATTATATCCTAAACTATCACTAATTAAATTGAATATCCTTAAGCCAATCATAGATATATTAAACTGAAGCCTACAATTGAATTCACAATTATTGAAGAAGTTAGAGGTATGCTATATAAAGGTTATGTTATTGGATAACTCTTTATATTAGAGAAAAGTCAGAATATTTTTTTCATCTAAATATTATCTTTAATTTTTTTACGCTTGATATCTGACCAAACTAATAAATGAGAGATAAACCAAAACAATGGTAAGAATATGATCTTATAAGACATATTTACATAAATGATAATTTACATGAATTATTATGAATTAATTGATATATATGTGTGTTTTTAAATATTTCATACCATATAAATGAATCTTTTAATTTATCAAATGATTTATTTAGTGACCCAAAAAGACATAGAGGAGAACTTATACCCAATTTGGAATGGTGGAATGATATTTTAAGTAAAAGGAATAGAAAAGTGAAAAATAATTGATATGTAAATTTTCATACTATATTATGTATGGTGTATATGGAAAATGAATATAAATAGATATTTATAATAAAATGTACATACAATGTTTAAAATAATAATAGTTTCCATTAGTGGAATTTATAATAGAAAATATAATGTTTTTGAAAACCCCATCTATAACCCCTTCACAACCCATTCATGTCATCATCACCAACCATAATAGTTATTAGTTCCCATAAAAGTTATTTGACACCCTTATATCCCCATGGGATGCATATGTATAATATAATAAAAGATCTATAATGAAATTGATAATCTATAACATTAGGGTATAATTTTGATTAATAAAATGCAATTTTATATGACATAAATAAAAAAGGATGATTTGATTAACGAAGGTATGATTTTTCCTATCATATAAATTCATGATATATTAATAATGTTCACTTATGTAAATCCAAATAAATAATTGAAAATCCAAATGGTGTAATTTATGTCTGTCAATCTGTATGCAAATAACCCAATTTCTTCCATATGGGTGATCATTTGTATCATTATATATGTTTGATGAAACCCATGTTTCAACTAATTCGATCAAAATATTTGGACACATTAATAATATTAAATTTCCAGGGTTCCCCTTTAATAAATAAATCGTAATTGATGCAGAAACGTTATGAGAAAATTATCCAGGGGGATATTAATGGTGGTGGATATGGGACTCCAAAAGGCATAACAACTGAGTGATTCATGATGAATTGGTTTCACCTATAAACAACTAATGATATGGGGTGATGTTTTTTGAAATGTAGGTTAGTTATCTAAGTATATTTAAATAGATGACGTATAATATGAGATAATGACATTATAATTTTTTATGAAATTCAAATAATTTTTATGAAAATTTTTGCCCTAAAATTTTAATTTTTTTAATTAACCCTTCTTAAAACTATTATTAACTAGAATATCTCTTTAATATTTTAATTTAATTTACTGATCAATTCAAATATACTAAATTTTTTTTAAGACACCTATATAATTTTGACATTGTATTATAATTTTCAAATCACAATTTATACCAAATTTGGCCTTAATTCCTATACTTAGCATATAACCACTATAGAAATCATGATTTACAATAGTTATAATACATTAATATCATTTTGATTATTTTATATTAAAATGATATTATTATCACCATTTGAATAGAGTTATGACCATTGGATTATTTTATGGGGAATAAAACAAAGATATATTTTTTTAATATATTTTCTTATTTATTTTTTTATTTTCATTATGATACGTAATGGTATATATTTGAATTTGTTCAATATGTTGACAATACCACATATACAATATTTTATTATTCTTATTTCATGGGAATATTTGATCATGTATTCTCATTGATATATCACTCTTCATATGTTATTATGGAATGATGTACTAGAATTTAATTTCATGGTAATGGGCCACACACAGAGCGACTCTCTTATTAGATTTAATAGTTGATAGGATATTTCATGAATTCATTTAACAAATTTAGATAAATATTATATAAATTCATGTATAATGAAAAGAAAACTTTCATACTCATGTTTTGAAAATTGTACGTGATCAAAAAGGAGAATCAGGGACAAGTGTTTAGATATTATGTTAATACATGTCATCGAGTGAAATTAATATAATAGAATAAATTTTATTAAGAAAATAATAGAACATGCTTGCTGAAAATTATAATGGTTAATATATTTATTATTATTTTTATTAAATTGTATTTTGGGTATTCATTATTCCAACCCCAACAATTTTTATGTTTATAATATATTAAAAATAAAATATAAAAAACTGATAATGAAATTTATTAATTGACTATAATAATAAAAATATTGTTTAAGATATGACCTAGTACACATTAACAGTGAATTTATTATCAAATTAAAATATTATTTTTATGAAACTATATGATACTTATATCATCAGGGTCCATTCCAAAACCTATATCATAAAATTTTATCTATTCCTCATATTCCAGTGGAATTCGAAAGATAAAATATTGACTAATAATCCAATTTAACTTATTTTTGGATATACTGCCTCTGATTCACTTGTGATCTAAACGACTAGATCAATAATGAGGACCTAGAGATTTGATTTATAAAACCATTTAATAAAAATTATTATTAAAAATTAATATTAGAACATTTCTTCTATATAATGCAGTATGGAATCCAAAAATCAATGGTTGTGACACTTTTTTAAATATTTTCCATCTAAATGACATTGAAAGACACCAGAATCTAAAAATATGATAATAAAATATAATTTGTTGTAAATTATCAAATTAAACAATTACTAAAATAGTTTGTTTCATATTCTATTCATTTTCATCATTAACCCCTCATATTCGATCTTCAATCATCTTGGTATTTATTTTCTTCAAAAACCCAAAAAACAACACTTATAATAATATCCCAAAGTTCTCTAAAATTATTGGGTCATTTTTCTTTAGATCGTGAGTGCTGATGTAATAAAATAATGAATATTACATTTCTAATACTTAATTAAAATGTAATATTTATCGAAATTATATCTCTATAAATTGATATAATGGGGAGAACCGATCAAATTTTCTCTATAATTTTTTTGAATATAATTAGAGAACTAAAATTCCACAACAGAGTTCGTGGTATATTATTCTTCTTATATTTTGGTTTCTGTTAAAATAATATAACATATCTAAATTTAATTAACTAATATAAACAAAATAACCACTCTAAATTATTAAAAAATATTTATTTATTTATTTATTTTATGACATAGGAATAAAATACTACTTCTTAAAATAACTAAATAATTATTTTAAAAGGTATTAAAATATGTCCCTTGGACACTATACTATAGTTGATCTCTCTCTATAAATATATCACACCTTAACCCATAAAATAATAATTTTCATTATATAATATGAATTTTATTCACTTATCCAGTCTTGGATGACTTGTTAAGACTATAAGTGTTGAAATCCAAGTCACTAATTCCAATCATGAAAAAAATTTAATTATATTATGATCAAAATAACTCAAATAGAAAATGGACACAAACTATGAATGATTATCTTCTAACACATAGATTCCAATAAATCAATTGAGATTCTGAATCCATATAGAATGAAACTCTATATGATCCTTTATTAGGGAATGCATATTCAACCCAAATACTAAGACTGGTATCAAGCAATACATCATGACCCCATAGAGAAAAAGGTATGTTTCAGAAAAAATAATGAAAACCTACTAAAAAATGCTTCTATATAATATAATCCATTATAAAATCTATATACTATAAAAAAGAATTCATAAATGTTACATCTCCTTTAACACTTTATCTACATTTAGTTTACATGACTTTATTAAATTTCATAAGTTCACTATGGACATAAAATCTATTCAGGGTCATTTTTTCCAATCAAAATCTCATAGCTATTTTTTCAACACCTAGAAAGGGAATATTCTATCTTGATCATTCAGTTAATATGATTCTACTCATGACATACCAAAAAAAATCTAGTTTAACAAGACCATATATATAAAGTATTTCATAATTTATCCTGGAAATCATATCAATATATATATATATATATTAATAAATATCTCATGTAGAGGGATTTATAATTAAACATGAAACAAGAATTATCAAATAATGTAAAAAATACATGGAGTTATTGTTGATAGATTATTACTCATGTTTCCATATCATGATGATCACAATGTGTGGTCTATATGAAAAGAATGAAAAATGTGTTATAATGCACAAACACATGATAGTTAGTCATAATGTGTTTCCTCATACAATTACCTTTTTACATGATAGAATATAGTTAAAAAAACATTACACTAACATATTTAGTTTCTCATTATATAGTGTACTTTTATAACCAACTAATGTTTTGAATACTATAAGTGAATTTTCATAAATTTCATGTAGAATAAAATATAGTATAATATAATAATGGAATATGATTTTACCAAACTATATATATGATATGGTATCCCAAAGTGCATAACAATGCAAATTCTGGGGATGAAACTATAAAATGAATAAAATAAAGTATGAATTCTTGAATTAATTGAAAGAGATATTGTAATTGATGATATATAAAAAGATTATATATATTTTAAATATTTAAATATGATATTTATTTAATTATATCAAATAAAATATATTAATTGAAGTATTTTATACTAAATTATATATGAATTAAAACTAAAATTCTTAAAGGTGATCAATAAAAAATCAATGAAATAGTTGAAGATGATATTTTGGAGGAAAATATTTTCATTCAAATTATTAAATAATTATAGAAATATTAATATTAATTGATTAAGATATATAGTATTTAAATATATAAAACATATTTTAGTGTTTGATGTTTTTTTTGAATACTCTATAATAAGGATGAATGAGTGACAATTCGATTGGATTTATACATAAACTTAATTAGATTATGCATCCATATGACATACAGTAGAGAGAAATGAGTATTATTATGGATATATATATCTATTACTATGGTTAGTGAATAAATATAAGAGTGATGATGATTTATCTATATATAAAAATGGTTGAATAAATCAATAGATTTAGTCATTATCATTTATTTAACATGATCATTATATATTTATGTTTTATTATTAGTTGAAACAAGTGAGATGCTTGTTTGTGAATTGATAAGATATAATTATAATGATACAAGGATGAAATATTTCCATATTTAATCATAATTAACTTTATTATATTTTTGGGTGAATATATTTATTGGATAATACCAGTTTGACTAAAGATATAGCCACATGAATTAGAGTGATCCTTTTAATTCTTTTGTGTTATTGTATATTCATTACTTTCAAAAAATGCATAAAACGTATGATAATTAATTTTCAAATAGAGATCATTATTACTCTAATTATTAATTACAAGTTAATGGAAAGAATTGAAAATAAATAACAATATTGTTTGATCCCCACTTGGTGTTGTATAGACGCATAATCCTATAATACTCAACATTAAGTCTTATGAACTCCATAGTCCCAATGAAAATTATACAAGCGATCAAATTAAGTGAAAAAGTGGAAAATACTAATATGTATCATAAATGAGATCAATGTAATGTGAATTTGAGTAAGAAACATGATCTTTTGATTTATAATTCAACATGCTTCATGTTGAGTGACTTCACTTATTATTTTGTTTAGATGATATATGGAAATCACTATGAATAGTTTCCATTATTTTTATTTTATTTTTTGAGATGATTTACACATGTAATAAAGTGATTTATTTTTTATTAATATATATATATATATTTATTAGGTGCGTTTATTATTTTTATTAATGATGTTGTTTTATTTTGAAGCACATAAAGTTATTTTAAATTGGAAGTCAAATCTGCGATATTTTCATACCAAATATTTGTATATATTTATTATAAATAAATATAAAAAATTATTTGTTGAAGATAAAATTATTTTTGCAATTAATAATACATGATGACATGTAAATCTGATCTAAAGTTTTGGTAAATCATGTTTTGTTTTGACCAATGGTATAATATTATTTTAAAATATCCATTTGTATAGAAAAACTATATTAAAAACATAAAAATATTTACTGGTAGATTTCAACAATCGGAATAATAATCCTTATGTAGTTGTGGGGAATGAAAAATACAATTTCCATGAAATTTATAGATTGGGAAAGAGTCATATATAGGGAGAAATTATCTGGTGAATTTCTTTATTTTTATATAAATTCCAATATTAATGTATATAATAATAATGAATAAATCATATATATACATTTATTGAAAAGATAATTAGAGAGAAGTTAATTAATAATTATTAACATAATAATTGATAATTTAAATATTTGTTCAATGATGGGATAAAACATCCTTCTAAAATAAAAAATTACATTCTATCTTACTATCTTGGAAACCTAATTATGACACATTCACTGGTAAATATTATGGTGTAAATTCTTAATTTAATTAAATTATTTAAATGGGAATTTTTGAATCAATTCATGTACTATGTGAGCCATTAAAATACTATATGGTATTGAAAAATAACTATAGTAAGTATTTGAATGTATATTTTCACTCAATGTTCAATGTTTTATTTTGGTGATTGATTGATAAAATTATTAAATTAAGAGAATTATTTCATGATTTTTACATCATGAATTTCTGTATTGATAATAATGATTATGTAAATTAGGAATATATTATTTATTATTGAATCTAAATGTGGAATATAGATGATATTCTAGATAAACATGTGCATACTCAAAATTATTAATTGAATCATTAATAAGATACCATTGAATAATGTCTAGGACATCGATAATTAATGAAATGATATATATCTTGACAAAGAGTCATGAAATATTACGTAAATCATATATTATTTTCAATAGACCAATTGTATGTTATAAGTACCCTATATTAAAAGTAACAATTGTAAAAGATCATGATATCTCTCATTAATGAATTTTATTCCTATGTTTTATTTTATTATTTCTTCAATACGAATTACAATAATATTTACTCAATGGATTTTGGAAATATATGTGGGATATAAAATATTATTAACCCCAAGCTAGTGTTTTTAATAAGATTTTTTTATTTTTAGTTCAATAAAAAAGTTTTACCAAATTTTGTAGGAGAATTGAAATGAAGTAAGGATATTACCAATTATGTATATTTATTGTAATATCTTATATAATTACCTTATAATTTTTTTAGAGGTCTAAAATATTCATAATTTATAGAACTGGGAAATCACTTTGATGATATATTCACTTATATAAATTGTGTGACGAAAGAAACACAAAAAAGTAAATTTACTAGATAAAATTAATGTCTCTAAGTCTAAATTAAATAATAACATTTCATATATATATGAAAATATTCCTGAATTTTGGTATACTTATTTTCACCAAGGATAAAAATTCTCAAAAAATAAAGAGAGTGTACATAATAGGTAGTTAAAATATGGACGCATGAGTTCTAAAAGAATCTAGTATTTTTAGTGTCGATGAAGAGACACATGGATAATTCCATAAATATAATTCAAATTATTTTAAAAAACCCAAAGGAATTAAAAATAAATGAACTCTTAAAATTTTCTCATATTTATTAATTATATATAAAAATTAAACGGAATATATTGATGATTTATTTTCTTATTTCATGGCTTCTGATATAAGGAAAAAAGATCATAAACCATGTTCAATTTTTGAATGATCAAAATGATCCAATTTATATAAATAAAAAAATATTAAAAGTGAAATAAGATTGATTAATAAGTGAAAAATATTTCAAATCAATCTTTGTCAACCATATTTTGTGAATTTTATTAGACATAAATGGGGATTCATATGAAACAATGTGGTAATTGAGATTGTTAGATTTAAATATTTTTTCATCATATACATATATTTTGAAATTGCTATAATTAATTGGGAGGATTCCAAATCTAATATTATATATGAAATTACATTTTTGTACTTAATAAGTCTAATAATTCCTAAAAATACATAATTTTTCTTAAATATGTTTTTCAACTTAAAAATCAGACTCTCTTGATATTAGAATATATTTTAAAACCCCTTAAGAACATAAAATATTTTAATTATAAAAATAAATTTTCATTAGTAGCATTAAATAAATTTATAAAAAAACATTTTTTGGAATAATGTAATCGTGTCTTATGTGTTATATAATTTTATATACGAATTTATTAGATATAAGTTATATAAATGTTCCTATATAATTATTTTTTATTAACAAATCAATATCCCAATTTATTATCATTATTATGAATTTTAATGATCTAAATTTTTTTAGGACCCTTTAATATTTAAAATGAAATTTTCTAAATGAATTCATTAAAAAACAATGACTTTAAATATTTTTAAAAGTAATTATATATCAAGTAGCATGTTAAATAATATTTATAAAACCCTAATATATTTTAATATGTAAAAAGTGAATCCTTTATGGACCCCAATGGCTGTGAGACACAAAATATAAAGAAGATCCATCTATACATTGTGAATGAAATGATATTTTATTTGTTCCAAATATACAATACATCACAATAATAAAATTTCTTATATATAATTCTTATTATTATTAGCTGGAAATATTATTTTCTATTAATATAATAGAAATATCTATTTTTCCTTATTTATAAGGGTGTAAGAATAAACATAAACATATTTCTTTGTAATAATTTTGGAACAATTTATTATATATTTGTAGAACCCCATTATTTAATAGTAAGTTAGTTATTCAAAGTAATTCAGTAACATAAACTACACGCAACATTGAGTTCAAGCAGTCCATGACTTACCGAACTAGCCGTTCAAAAGAGGTTATCAATAGTATAAACATAAATTTGAACATTATATAACCCTTATAATTTTAGATTCCATATTATGAGTTCTTTAGACCTAATGTAAGGACAAATTCATTTTTTTCAGACAAAAGGGGAATTAAAAAAAATCCCGATTTTTAATGGAGATACCTATTTAAATCCATTATTTGAAACTTTAATATATTTAATTTTAAAATATAAACTACTTCCTTGGGATCAGGACATAAGAATTTAGATTTGATAATTTTTTGGTGTTTTTTTGAAAACTATCATATTTGGGTGAATGGTGAAAAATAATATATTTTAACTGAAAACATCCTTTTTATTCAAAAAAATTTATAGTGTTAAACTATAAATATGAATGGTTTGGAGGTATAATTATATTATATTTAAACCATTTCACCCAATTTTGGTTATTGAATGTAATTTTACTTTGAAATTGGACATAAATAGATTTCAATCTTTTGGTAGTTATTATTTAAAAAAATACGCTTTTTGATTTTGACTATGGGAAATAATTTTAAACTAATAAATACAATTTCTATGTTGTGAATTTGGTAAAATATAATTCATTTTTGAATTCATAATATCAAAATTATCTTAGGGTGAACTTTTTGTATATTTCTGAAAACGTTTAATTTTTGATGAATAGTGAAAAACACTCAGTTATAGTTTAAAACCAAATTTTTAGTTAAATAATTAATTTTTTATTTAAATTTATTTTATGTCAAAATATAAACATAATACCCATATAAGATAAATTGAACTAATTGGAATCAATTTGTTATAATATTAGATATATCAAATTTTATTTAACTTTTCACATTCTTTTACCCACCTCCTAGGAAAATTTATAAATTCCCATAAAACATAATTCTACCACTTCTATGAGTTGAATTTTGAAAATCAGAGAGAAACGGTTAATATCAAGGAGTAAAATGTGGTTCAATATGATAAAAATATTTTATGGTGAGTATTAACTATTTACTTTTATTTACCACGGTTAAAAGTAAATATCGTAATTAAGGGTAAATATGATATTATTATTACCCTAACACATGTCCTAATTTTGTGGGATATGTATACTTCGACCAAAAACAACCTTAGAAATAAAATATGAACCACTTTGGTCCACTTGAATTAGATTAGGATAGTTATTATTATTTAATTCAGTGAATAGTTAAAAGAGTTAAAATCAATGTTTAGTAACTAAAACATTTTTAATATAGTGTTACACATAAGATAAATTGAACATTGAAATATTCATTATAACGATAAAACTATTTCCTTCATAATGGTATTTTATTTATATTTTTTGGACATTATATAATTTATTTTATTAATGACACAATGATAATGCAGTAATTACCTAATTAATGAAATATTTAAATAAATGTATTTTGAAACTTTTTATGAATTACACTAATTTTCTAGGTTAATATGAAAAATTAGGGTTGGTTAGATGAATTTTTTTTGATGTAAAAATGCTGTTATGAATTTTCCAAAACAAAATACCAAATAATGTCGAAATTGACATAAAACTATTTTTAAATCAACTATTATATAATTAATTGATATTCAATTCCAAAAAATAAATGGTTCGACCAAAGGAATTATTTATGGATAGGTGTATAATTAATGATACACTTTTGGTTCTATTGGAAGTATATATTATATTTCTCAACCATATAATATAAAAATACAATGAGACATGAAAAATGTGAAACTATTAAACTAAGAGTTAAATCTAAATTTTATGGTTAATATAGTGACCCAAACCAATCTAAAACATATTGGTTGAGTAGTTCTCGACCCATACCCCCATTAGCCTTTAATTTATCCACATTGGAGCCATTATAAACCGAAAATTATTTTATTATAAAATAATATTTTATGTTTTCTCTAAGGTGCCTTTCACCCCTCTTATAAAAAAAATACCCCTTCACTTTAATTCACACCTTGAATGCATTTTGGATCTACCAAAAACTACCCAAATATACTCTCAACTTCCCTCAATTCATCAATGTGGCCCTCCTTTGGTCAAAAAGTCAACATAAAGAGCCCTTTTGATCAAATTAAAAAGAAGAATTTGGAGAAGAGGTAATAATTTCACCACCCTCTTTCAAGTTCTTTTCTCTTTCCACTTCTTCTTTCTAGTTATTTCCATTCTAAAATAATAACTACATCATATTCTATATACTGTGATGTTATTATATATATGGTAAATACATATTCATTATTCTATCCATCATTTGAATGACATGTCACCATATGTGCGTACGTACGGATTACCGTCTCCACGTCGTGGTGTAATTGTTATTCAGTAGATTATTATTTGGATGGGTATAATAATTATGTTTAATTAGTGTAAATAATTAAATATAACATGATAATGATTCTGTATATATTATATACCATCCAATTATATATAATTTTAATATCAAAAGAATTATAGTGTCGCTCGTGCGTACGTACAAATTACGGTCTCCACGAACTCGATGAGATTCATTCCCCTTCATATCCATTCAAGACTAAATTTCATTTTATGATTAAAAATTATGTTTAGATACATGATATCATTCTGGATATTAATAATATACATCCCATATATAAAAATATTACTGACATAATAATGAATATAAAAGAAAATGAATTCATTAACACCAGAAACAACGATAATACTAAGATATTATTAACAAAGCAATGTTAAAAAATCATATATGATATTATATTAATGTATATGATTCATGTATAATTTAATAAAAATTATTTCACCATTATATAGTAGTTTAACCTTCCCTCAACCAAGGAAAAATTACAAAGGGGATTCTTATCTCACATTTAATACCGTGAGATTTCCATTGTTCACCACTTATTTATTGCATGTGGTGTGTGTACTGCCCATGATTTTATTCATTCTGTAATATAATTTAATTTATGGATATTTACATCATCATAGTATGATCCTTCTTTAATTGGTGTATGTTTCGTAAGTTACCAAATAGATAAGGGAATTTGAAATTTCAATTTCCACTTATTCGGCTTTACACATTCTTCATTGATTGTTTTACTCCATGATTTTGTGTGGACTTGCTATTCATTTTCTTATGTCATAATTTCCAATCCCTGTTTTCTGGATATTCATTTGATACACATAATCACTCCATTTAAAAATTCTCAAGTCATCAATATGAATATAATAATAGTAATTTTAACTCAATCTCCATTTTTTGAGTTAAATATCCAATTCATTGGTATTTTTTACAAGAATATTTGTGAATGTCCACTGATTGATTTTCGCTAAATAAACAATCAAATTGAGTGAATTTATATTTTACACACATAATTATGTCATTGAAAAATCTTTAACCTAAGGATACATTATTTATAAGAGAATTCATCTCAATTTACATTCCATTGAGATTTTTTTGTTTTTATACACCAAATCACTTTTATATTGTTTATATAATGTACTTTTACATAGTATATCATGAATCCCTTTATTCACATGATATTATAATGTTTTATTACCTCAATTATTTGTATTCAAGTGTCTCTCTTTTGGTTATAAACTCTAACTATAATATCATCTTAAATGTTTTAATGATTTATTATTCTAAATCGTTCTCATAAATAATTTTTTAAGGATTTATTTATATGGAAATTAAAGTTTTAAAATTATAATTCCTTTGAAATGTTTAAAAGTGGTATGGGACACCATGATTCAAAAATCTATTTTTAAATGGCTTCTTTAAAAATAGTTTGACTTTTAAATGATTTCAAGAAAAAGGGGGATATTTCCCTTTAATTGTTTTGATTATTATTTTCATCTATGTTAATAGCCTTCATTGTTCTCGATTGAGGTTCATCTGATACATTACAATCATATATATTGTAACAAATAAGTTATGTTTGACTATGGATGTCCAATTTTGGTACCATTCATGGTATGTGGATAAAGTATTGACATTTCATATGTTAGTTTTAATACTAATGTTTATGTTATGTTTCAAACTTTTCATATGAGAAATTAATTGGACTTAGTAAGTGATGGGTAGAGCCCAATATAGCTCCTCGATGCATCGGTAGGTCTTTTGAAAAAAACTAGTGTCTTGGCACAAGGCCTTGACAAAATCTTATTTGTAGTCTTGGCACAAGGCCTTGACTATGTGGTTATGATTTTCAGGAATTATGCATTCCATCATTAGGAAAGTGGTTATTGATATTGCATGTGATTATTCGACTAGTAGAATATCCATGTTAATAAGTAAATGGAATTATTTCATTTCCTTTTTTCTATATTATGTAGAAGTTCAATATTAAATGGATTTTGTTTAAGTTATGCATTGCCTTAAATGTTTATGTTTATTTATGAAAGTTTCTATTATATTTTTATCTTTACTGATCATTTGAGATCACCCCTTTCTATGTTTTATTTTTCGTAGGATGTGAAGAAGTTAGTTGTGAATGACTTGCAGGCATAATCTAGGAGGCATGAATATATCCAATGGAAAAATTTAGTGTTGTTTTTCTTTTAAGGTGGTAAACTTGACGTTATGAATGTATCTTGTATTTATAGGACTACAAACTAATTGGTCTTTCAGGACTTGATTTCCTTGTATGATGCCAATGTTATGTAATAATGCACCGACTCTGGGTAACTGGGGTCGGGGCGTTACAGTTGGTATTATAGGAAGTTTAGTACAAACCATGGAAACTTGAATTAGTTAATATTTGATTAGAGCACATAGCTCTAAGATAGACTTTGAGGATTAGTAGAGAAGAACATCCCAAAATTTTGGTATTGTAAATATTTTTTGAATTTTCCAAGAAATACATCCCTATCTAAATACGACCAGGTAGAGGTGGTTCTGGCATGGATGTACCTAGGGGAAAAACCTGAAAAAACTATTTTGAGCTATACTCGAGTTGGCACTAGTTCACGACAACGGGCCTTACTGCACTTTTGGTTACGACACTACCGGGGGATATGCTTAGGATAATTTACATTTTCTTTACAAAACGATTTGATGTATTTTAATATAATATAAAAATAAATGACCATGGTTAATACTAAGTTGATTCAAATTGTAAATATGGTGTCATGATATTCTCTAAATGATTTTATGACTACTGTTACACACACCAAGATTTTTTGTTTTAGTCAATGGATGGATTCCAATGAATTCATAGTAACATTTAGAATGATGTAGAATGTGATAATGGTGGTGGAAATGAGCAACAAAATGGAATTTTTATAGGCGTAAAAGATATCATGTTCATTAAAAATCAGTTTTCAAAAAATATGATCAACAACATATATATTAACCAACTCCCGGACTAAAAAAAAAATGTAAATTTGATGAATGATAAGATCTCAATCATTGGATTCCATGGAGAAAAGAATCATCAATTTCCATAATGTAGGAAATGTGGAAGGATACACCCAGGAAAGTGTCTAAATGGAACAAAGAAATGCTTTATGTGTGGGAAAGAAGGACATAAAGTGAAGAATTTCCAAGGAAAAATGAAGACTACTATGGATGAAAATAATAATGGTCCCAAGAATACATTTATAGTCATTTTACATAAAATTAGGGGATCTGTAAATTACACGAGTGAGTTCTATATTATATAGGATATTTTCATGGTCAATGATGAAGCTTTGTAGAAATAAATGGATCGAGAAATTTTTAAAAGTATTAGTGCTCCTTGTTGATGGGATTACTTTGGAATAATTTTCTCTTGTATTTGTAACCCTGCAGTTTGTCATGTGAATATGATATTTGATGAAGGCTTTTCTTTTCTCTTGTGGATATATATATAAATAACGATTTGGTTATATATGATCAATCAGTTTAAGGCAATTACAAGTTATTATATTTTTGGATGAAAATGAAAGGTATGAGATAACATTTTTTGTTAAATGATGTTATGGTTATATTGAGGAATTTATCTCATTTTGGTAATGTTATAAAATATAGTTTTTGAAATAGCACAACATGAAGATCATGTGACAACCCTTCGTGTTGGACAAAGCTGTGGGAATCGAACCCAACCCAGAGTTTGATTGTGATTTATCGCCAACCATAGGACTACGTGATGTCCCTGGTTAGTGTGACTAATTATTTTTAGTTAAATGATTTTATTGATCAATAATAAGTTGACTTGGGATCTTATGTCTTATCAAATGAATACCCTTATTATAGTAAAATGATTTGGTGATTAAGTGATAAATGTTATTTTGGAAGATGTTCGCTTTGTAGGAAACACTATATTCCTAAGGAAAATAGAATACTATGTGATTTCATTTTAGAAGTAATAGTGGATTTTTATCTGAGATTTTATTGTGGATTTATGGTGATTTGGGTTATTTATGGAAATTAATAATCGATAATAGAAATATGTGATTAGGTTAATTACTTTTCTATATGTGACGTTAAGTGTAGTTGATGTCATTTGGAGATACAATTTAACGTGGAAGAATACATAACAAAATTCTTATAAGTTTTGGGTTTCAATATTAGTTTAGATTATATTGAACTATTTTAAGTACAATTGTTTATTGAATGGTATTTATTTTACATTGGGGTACTGTTGGATTAATTTTAGAAAGCAAGATTAGCGTTTCTTTATCTAAAGGAATATCCTTTTGAGGGTACATCAGTTCTTGTACTAGTTGTTTTTTATTAATCTCTAAATACATATTAAATATATAGTTTATCCTTTGTGGATCATGTGATTCTATAAGAGATTATTCTCTCTCTTCCAGTGTGACCAAGTCTTCTTGAATACGCATCATTTAAAGAAAAATTGAGTTAGTGGTAAAAATTTATTAAAGAATGAAACTATACTTAAAAAGTATTTATATCACTTTATGTTCTTATTCAATCTCATAAATTAATTCCACATCTTTATGAAATGTAACTTAAAACAAAAAAATTGTTGTCCTCTTACTTTTCCTATTGGGAAACTAATAACTGTTTGTCCCATAACATGTTTATGGTTTTCTTGTAGTTAAATTTCTCTGGATCAATTTTTATATCCCTCCCCATCATAACATGACAATTATTTTATCTTCCATATCCGTGTTTTCATACATGGAATCCTAGTATGGGTTATCTTGGGTGTCCTTGGTACTCCACTTTCATTCTTTTAATGTGATGGTTTTATTGAATTTTTTCTAATGTGGTACCTTCCATTATATTCCCAAGACCAATTTTAAAAATTACAAGGATGAAATTTATTGATAGAGGGAAGAATGTAACAGCCCCATTATTTTATAGTACATAAGTTATTCATTGTAATTCAATAGCATACACTATACGCAACATCGAGTTCAAGCGCACCACGACATAAAAAACTAGCCGTTAAAAAGAGGTTATGAATAGTATTAATAGAAATTTGACCTTTATATAACCCTTATAATTTTTCAGTTCATATTATGATTTATTTAGACATAATGTAAGGACAAATTAATTTTTTTCAGATAAAGGAAATTTTTTTAAAAAAATGTAATTTTACCGCCTTTTAATGGTGCACCCTTTATAAATCCAATATTTGACACCATTATATATTAAATATGAGAAAATAAACTCATTCTTTTGGATGAGGACATAACAATTTAGATTCAAATTTTTTTTGTGTTTTTCTAACAACTTCTATATTTGGGTGAATAGTAAAAATAATATATTTTAACCGAAAACATCTTTTTTTATAAAAATAATTTTTAGTGTTCAACTATATATATTAATGTTTTGGATGTATAATTAGATAATATTTTACAATTTAATTCAATGTTGGTCATTAGATGTAATTTCACTTTGAAATTGGACATAAACAAATGTCAATCTTTTGGTAGTAATTATTTCATAAAAATACGCTTTTGGATTTTGACAATGGGAATTTATTTTAAACTAATAAATGGAATTTCTATGTTTTTAATTTGTTAAAATATACTTAATTTTTGAATTCAGAATATCAATATTATCTTAGAGTGAATTTTTGTATGTTTCTGAAAACTTGTAATTTTTGATGAATAGTGAAAACACTGAGTTATAATTTAAAAAAGAATTTTAATTTAAATAATTATTTATTTTATTTAAATTTAGTTTATTTCAATGTAGATACATAATACCCATATAAGGTCATTGTAACTCATTTGAGTCATTTTGTAATAATATTAGATATATAAAATTTTATTGAACTTTTCACCGTCTTTTACCAACCTCCTAGGAAAATTTGTAAATTCACATAAAACATAATTTTACTGATTTTGTGAATTTAATTTCGAAAATCTGGGAAATAAAGTTAATATAAAGAAGTAAAATTTGGTTCAATAAGATAAAAAGATTTTTTTGGTGAATAGTAACTTTATACTATTATTACCACGACAAAAAGTAAATAGGGTAATTGATGGGTAAAAATGATATTATTATTACCATAGAAAATGTCTTAATTCTATTGGATAAATATAATTCAACCAATAAATAATCATAGGAATAAAATATTTCCCTAATTGGTCCACATGGATTAGATTAGGGCATTTATTATAATTTAATTCAGAGAAGAGTTAAAAGAGTCAAAATCAAATTTTAATAACTAAAATTTTATTAATATAGGGTTATACAAAACATAAATTCAAATATAAATATTCATTAGAAATTTAAAAATATTTCTTAACTAATTGTATTTTATTTATATTTTTCAGAAATTATATAATTTGGTTTTTTAATGACACAATGATGATGCCGTAATTAGCTAATAAATAAATTATTAAAATAATTGATATTATAAAAATAAAAATAAATGTATTTTGAGACTTTTTATGTATTACACTAATTTTATATGTTCGTATAAAATATTAGGGTTGGTTATATGAATTTTTTTCGAAGTAATAATGCTGTTATAAAATTAGGAAAAACAAAATACCAAATAATTTCAAAATTGTCAAAAAAAAGTTTTTAAATCAAATGTTATATTATTAATTGATATTCTATTACTAAAAATCAGAGGTTCTGCCAAAGAACATATATAATGATAGGTTTATCATTAATGAACAACTTGTGTATTTATTGGAAGTATATAGTAAATTTATTAACCATTCAATATATAAATACAAAGAGTCATGGTAAATGTCAAACTATTTAACTAAGAGTTAAATCTAACAGTTAAGGTTAATATAGTTACACAAACCTATCTAAAACATATCTTTTTGAGTTTTTTTAAACCTATACCCATCCTAGCCTTTGAATTATCTACATTGGAGCCATTATTAACCGAAAATGATTTTATTATAAAATAATATTTTTAGTTTTTCCTAAGGTGCCCCTCACCCCTCTTATAAAAGAGAAATCCCCCTCCACACCTATTCACACCTTCAAAGTCTATTGGTTTGGTCATACCCTAACCAAATATACTCTAAAAATCCCTCACTTCATCTTAAAGTCCCTCCTTTGGTCTCAAATTCCACCTAAGGAGCTCTTTTTGTCAAATCAAAATGAAGAACCTGGAGAAGGGGTAATAAATATCACCACCATCTTTCATGTTCTTTTCTTATTCCACTTCTTCTTTCTTGTTATTTACATTATGAAATAATAACTCTAGTATCATATATATAATGTGATGTTATTATAAATATGTTACATCCATATTCATTATTCCATCCATCCTTTGAGTGACATGTCACCATACATGCGTACGTACGGATTACCGTCTCCACATCGTGGTGTAATTGTTATTCAATACATTATTATTTGGATGGGAATAATAATGATGTATAATTAATCTAAATAATAAAATATAACATGATAATTATTATGTATATATGATATAACATCCAATTATATATAATTTTAATATCAAAATAAAGATATTATCGCTCGTGCGTACGTACGGATTATCGTCTCCACAAACACGAAGAGATTCATTCCCCATTGTATCAATTTAAGACTCAATTTTATTTGATGATTAAAAATAATGTTTATAGACATGATATCATTGTGGACATGAATAAGATAAATCCCATCAATAAAAAATATGACTCACAAAACAAATAATATAAAGGACCATGAATCTTATAACATCCAAAACGACGATAATATTAAGATATTATTAACGGAGAAATATTAAAAGATCATATATGATATCATATTAATGTGTATGATTAATTTATAATTTAATAAAAACTGTTTTACCATTATATAGGAGGTTAACCTACCATCGACCAAGGAAAAAGTACAAAGTAAGGGGTTTTTTATCTCAGTTTTAATTCCATGAGATTTCCAGTGTTCACCACTTATTTATTGTATGTGGTGTGTGTACTGACCATGATTGTATTCATTGTGTAATATAATTTAATTTATCGATATTTACGTCATCATTTTATGATCCATCTTTCATGGGTTTATGTTTCCTATGTTACCAAATCTATAATGGAATTTGAAATTTCAATTTCCACTCATTCGGCTTTACTCATACTTCATTGATTATTTTACACCAAGATTATGTGTGGAATCACTATTCATTTTCTTATGTCACAATTTCCACTCCCCCTTATGTGGATATACGTTTGATACACATAATAATTTCATTGATAAATTCTGAAGTCATCAATATGAACTTGATAAGAGTAATTTTAACTCAATCATTTATTGGTGAGTTAAATATCCAATTCATTGGTGTTGTTTTTACAAGAATATGTTTGAATTTCCTCCGATTGGTTTACAATGAATATCCGATCAAATTGACTGTATTTATATTTGTCACACATAATTATGTCGTCGAATTATTCTTAACCTAAGGATACAATCTTTATAATAGATTTTATTTCAATTTAGATTCTATAGAGACATTTTTGTTGTTATACACCAAATCACTTTTATTTGGTGTATATAATGTAATTTGACATAGTATATCATGAAAACATTTATTCTCTCTTTATTACAAATTTTTTATTTCCTTAATTATTTTCATTCAAGTTTCTCTCTTTTGGTTTGAAACTCTAACTGAAATATCATTTTAAATGTTTTAATCATTTATTATTCTAAATAATTCTCATTAATAAAAATAGTTTCAAATGTTTATTTATATGGACATTAATGTTTTAAAATTCAAATTTATTTTAAAATTTTCAATGTGGAATGAGACACTTTGATTCAAAAATCTATTTTTAAATGGATTCTTGAAAAATACTGTGACTTTTAAATGATTTCAAGAAAAAGGGCGATATTTATCTCTAGTAGTTTTGATGATTATTTTAATATATGTAAATATCCTTCATTGTTATCGATTGAGGTTAATCTGATATAATATAATCATCCATATTGTATCAAATGAGTAATGTTTGACTGTGGATGTGCTATTTTTATACAATTCATGGTTTTTGGATAAAGTATTGACATTTTGTATGTTAGTTTTAATACGAGTGTTTATGTTATGTTTCAAACTTTTCATATTAGAAATGCATTAGACATAGTAAGTGATGGGTGGAGCCCGCTAGTACTCCTCAATGCATCGGTAGATCTATTGAGACAAACTACTGTCTTGGCCCATGGCCTTGACAAAATTTTATTTTTAGTCTTGGTACAAGGCCACGACTATGTGTGTATGATAGTTTGAAATTATGTATTCCATAATTATGAAAGTGGTTATTGATGTTACGTGTGATTATTCGACTAGTATAATATCCATGTGAATAAGTAAATGACATTATTTCATTTTCTTTTTTCCATATTATGCTGAATTTCAAGCATAAAAGTCTTTTTTTTAGTTATGCATTACCTTAAATGTTTATGCTTATTTATAATAGTTTTCGCTATATTGTTATCTTTACTAATCAATTTTTATCACCCCTTTCTTAGTTTTATTTTTCCCAGGATATGAAGAAGTTAGTTATGAGTGACTTGCTGGAATAATCTAGGAAGCATGGATATTTCCAATGGAATTATTTATTTTTGTTTTTCCTTTAACGTTTTAATGTTGACCTTATAAATGTATCTAGTATTTACATGGCTACTAAAATAATTGGTCGTTAAGGACATGATTTCCTTGTATCATTCCAATGTTATGTAATAACTTGTACATCGCCCGTGCATACACACAGCGTCATAAATGAAATATGAACTACAAAATTAATTAGAAATATGAGAAGTGATCTATGGAAAATAATAAATAATGTATTGAATTTATAAATGTATTCATAGAAATGTATGAAAATATAATTTCTACATACTTGTAATTGGTAAAAAGTGAAACAGAATTATGTTAAGAGAATATGAAATTGGAAACAGAGATTAGATATCATTTTCATGTCACCTTTGAAATAGAACTATGGAATATTATTTAACCATGATAAGAGAACATAAATACAAATTGTATTAGATACATGTTTGACAACAATTACAGGAACCATGTTTTTCAACAACAGTGAAATAGTAAGTGGATAGTTATGATAAAAAATAGAACATGTGGAAATTATATTACAGGAAAATGATTATATCTTAGGAACTCTCTAAAATGGATCTCCCATGGAAACAAATGAAATGTTGGTTACTACAAATAAGTAAGAAAGAGTACCATATCCTCCACTATAATGGACACAACTACAACCACCAATGTAATATAAAACATCATAATAATAGTAGGGATAAATATTCAGGGCTCTGATCAGTGTATGTATTACCTCATTATCAAGGTCTCTAATCAGTGAAAGATTTATCTCAATCAGGGCTTTGATAATTACAGTTTTATGGAAATCATTCAGTAGTTCCATCATTCTCCATCAACCACATTAATGATTTGAGATCAATAAAACTAAAAATCAATAATCATATAACATTATGTATTTGAAATCAATCCTGACAGAGTCATCATTCCATAAAATAACAGTTAAAACATAGCTAAATTGTGTGAAAAAAATTACAAAATGAACAGTGAAATATGAGATGAAGGAAATATCCCATGTAAGGGCCATGCAATCATTCATGGTAAAAAAAAGAATTTTATTAGATAAACCCGAATAAAAAAATCTAATTCATTTCATTATAATCCTAATACATGGAAGAGCATAAAAAAATAGTGCTTTGATCATTGTATGGAAAACATGTTAAAAAGTCAAGGAGGTAGTCAACATTTTATTCATAAAACACCCATGCCAATTTTGACAGTGATATGAAGTTTTATCTAGTAGTCCCATCTTGGGATCTCAGGGGATTTCTTCCTTTGGAGAGACCCCATGCGAGTGATATTATCATAATCCTGAAGAACATGGTCCACCAGGACAGGGAACAGAAGCCGAAAAACCCTCATAAATTGTAGAACCCTCCTTTTCTTCAAACCTTCACCCCATATGTATTGAGCCACGAAGCATCGGTTCAGCTCCCAAACTGCACAATTATACATGGGGATCACTGACCTCAAAGAGATGTAGTTCTTATTGGGTTCAACTTTCACACACTGAAAATGAAAATAATATTTTTCAATTAGTTTCGGACATACATGGGGATCTCTTCTGGAGGCCCAGGGCTTTCATGAAGCCGGTGTGTTCTTTCATGACATCGGGGAGCTCGTACCGGGAAATGTCAACATCAATGGACCATTCTTCGGCGCTGAATGGCTACGTGCCCTTGAAGGAAATGACGATCATTTTGGGGTCGGTGGAGGGGTAGCATAGGAGGAATGATTTTGTACTATATTTCCCTTGAAAGTCTGCCATTAATGAAGTTAGAGGATTGTTCAACTCTCAAGCCTCCCTATTTGTTATTGGAAATTAATTAACACAATACAATATAAAACAGGTTCTCACCATTCCAAAATTTATATGATCCCAAGAAGTATTTATGGAAACCGCAATAGTATTTATCAGTAGGTAGATAACCAAAGTCAGGATTTTTATGATAATGGAAGATACCTCCCAGTGGTCAGTAACCACAGATATGATGAAAGCATCATTCTAATATGATAACTTGGAGGCCATCAAGGTGTGTAAATCATTGTACCACTTGTCTTCTGGCAGAATATGACTCTAAATCCACTCTCCTTCAATATTTCCAACGACAGACACAAAACTCACTGATTCATTGTCCAGAATCTCCACCTTCCCTGAAATTGTTCTTGTTAGATGACTTCAGACCTTATTCTAAAATCATCATTGAATCACCCAACCTTTTAGTATGTTCTTCAAAACCACCCGTTTAGATCAATTAAGAAGAAGTAATATAAACAGTGAAACATTCCAACTAAAACAACAATTGTTTCAGAGTTAATTTTCAATGGAACACATGGAAACAAAAACAGATTTTTTGGACACATTCTTTATTTAGGAAAGAGTTGGGTGAAAAATATTACAGTAATATAATATTATAATAATATATGGTGTACCGTTTCCATGAAACTAAATTCAATAAATTGTTGTAGTAAAAACCTTCCAAAATTTGGTTCCTCTGGCGTTGCAGTAGAAAAGTATTGGTGGTTGCTGGTTGGTAGTAATCTGGAACATGCACATGTTTGTAAAAATAGGTTACAAATTAGAAATAATTTTTAGATATCATACATACACAATAGCACCACTTTCTGCCTCTACTATTCATGAAAAATAACAAGACCATGCAAACAGAGATTAGGAAAATGATCTTGAAAATTAAACTAACCAAACCATTCAGCAATTTGAATCTTACTATAATTTCAATTAGCCTCATTCTGAACACAACCTAAAAAATCTAAAAGCTATCTAAAGTAGTTCTAATTATAGGAGCAGTAAAACACCATGAAAAAAGATGTAATACACAACTCTAGCAATGAGAAAAAATGAAGGCAATCAAAAACCAGCTTAACCAAAAGTACCCATCCATCCATTGGATCTCTTCAGTTTCAATATAGTGGAATCCTGCAATAGACCCACATACAATAGGAGGGTGACTGTAAAATACCAAGCATGTTTTTCTAAATTCTAAAAAAACAACTATTAATAAATAATCGAACAGAAAATGAAAACGCAATCAAAAGTTGGGTAGAAAATTGAAAATAAATAATATTTTCAATGTATAATATGAAATATACAGTGGGCAGTAATTATGAACATGAAATTAATGGTAGATTAATCTAGATGCATTATCGGTATGAAAATGAGTGTTGGTCTGTCTTCTCTGTATTTATTTTCCTTGAAATGGAAGAATATTCCTAGCCACATACCCCACCAGCCCCCTCCCCCTGGCCAGTTCTTCCCCTCTCATCCCCTCCCCCCTGCCCACCCCCTTCCCCCTCTAGCCCCTCCCCCCAGCCCATCATCACGCCCCAACCCAGCCCCATCCCCCACCAGCCCCTTCCCTACTGCCCAATTCTTCCCCTTGCAACCACTCCCCCCTGCCCAGCCCCTCCCCGCCCAGCCCCCTCCCCCAGCCCAGTTCATCCAAATAAAAAAATGATGCATGGTAGTAAGCAGTAACAGTAATCACTCTAACAGTAATCACTCATTCTGATGGATGTATTAATAATTAGATATATAAACACATTCCCACCAATAATAGGTTCAACTATTTCATAGACACAATATCCTGTAACATTAAATTCAATACCATCTAAATAACACATCTATTCAAATCATGATGACATGAGATAGAAATATCAAACATACTAATTATGAGGTGTGCACCAATGATCCCAAAATACCTGAAAAACTATAAACAATACGTTATAAAATGAAAATTGTAATATAATTCCAGGATTATGAAATTTGATTAATGATATTACCTTCAAAAACATCATGCTTTACATCTCTTAATGTCATTAAACATCTCACCATGGGATATGCCATTGGTGTTTTGATGCACATCTCCTTCCCCCACTAACTCCCCCTGCCCAGCCCCATCCCCCCCTCCCCCCTCCCCCCTACCCAATTCGTCCCCTCTCATACCCTCCCCCCTGCCCATCCCCTCCCATCCCCACCCCTCCCCCTGCCCAATCCCTTCCCCCACCAGCCCCCTCCCCTCTTCTTGTTTCTTCCAATATCATCCCCTCCCCCTGCACATCCACTTCCCCCACCAGCCCCATCCCCCGGCCCAGCCCCATCCCCCACTAACACCCTCTCCACTGCCGAGTTCTTCCCCTCTCATCCCCTCCCCACTGCCCTAACCCATCCCCCACCATCACCATCCCCCCTGCCCAGTTCCTCCCCGAGTGCCCCCTCCCCCCTGCCCAACCCCTCCCCTCCCCTCCCCCCTAATCAGCTTCAACCATAATCAATTCTACCAGGCTATAGAGTACCCTAAAACCAAACATAAATAGTTAAAGAGTTATGTCATTATTTTTTGTTACAATTATTAAAAAAAATATGATCATCCATATATAAAATATAAATTTAAACCTTATATGGATTTCTATGAACTGTAGTCTTCAATAAACTAAAACTGGTTCAAAAATGTACTGATTACCTGATACAAGTGATTTTAAAAATCACAATAAACAGCAGATTTCATGACAGAAGTGTTAAACATGTTTGCAAAAAAAAATTACATATTTTGTGCGGCAATGATAAAAAAAATTGTCAGAAAATGATAAAAATGGTAACAATGTATAGCTTATAGATCGCAGAAATAGTTGTCTTGCCTTTGAAAAATGAGCAGTATCAACTGTAATACGATGTGCCAAAAGAGTTGAATGTGTACATAATCTTCCTTCAACTGTCATCTCATTACATCCACCTTCTTGAACATCCATGTGATCTCCTTCCATAAGAGTTGAATCTATACATAAAGATTAATAAATAATTTACAGAACATGAAGAAAATTAATTAAATGACCAAAAAAAATTTATTTTGTTACCTTATGTGATTCATAGTCTTTATGACTAAAGAAAACTAATCTATAGATATTATTTCAATGAAAACTAGTTTATATTTACTTGGAAAAAATATACCTGAAAATTTCAAAAAACCACTCATTATTTAGTTAATATAGATGCACTTCATGAAGAATAGTGACCAGTTTACATTAGGTTTTTTTTTCATTCTATATAATATATCAATAAACATATTAAATTGAAAATTCAAAACATATCAAATTCTGATAAATAGTTTCTTCAGTTGGTTAACAAAGATCACGACCATGTTTATTTATTTATTAGAAAACATTCAACAGAAAAATAGAGAGTTCATAATAAGGAAAAAATATGAACAAATGAAGCAAGAAAATAATATTGTATCATTATAAATAATTGCAAAATATTAAATAGTTTCCATTATGAATGGATGAGTCCATTTTGAAGTGTCAACCATGGAATATGAATAATACGAATCCCTATAATACTGAAATATGAAATCCTAAAGGTAATTGCTGTCACAATTAAAAGGAATAGATTAGTATTTATCATTAAATTTCTTATTTATATTAGTCGAAATGAAGAAACCCTAAATCATTATAATTTTCAATTCATGTTAATAAATATACAAATGAAACTGAACATTCAGCATGCATGAAAACATGAACTGAGCCTTCGAAGCAGCTCAATAGTGTTGTGTTGTTGGTTTTAAAGCTCTCCTGAATAGAGACATGTAATGGGGAAGTAGATGGTCTATCGGATTTGTTCTGAATAATTGTAGACATTCACTCATGCCATGAACCTTCAACATAGAGTGTTCAACCACTTTAGAAGACCTGAGAACAAGAAATTGAATTAAAAAATATATTTGAAGACTATTGTTGTAGCATGATAATCAACATCACCATTAAATTCAACTTTGAAGCCATATAGATAATAAGTACATGTAGAATATGAAAAGATACATTAGACCATGCATGTATAAATAATTGTATAATTATGCTAATATAACCTCTATTGGAGGGCCTAGTACCAAAACCTGCATAAGTACCAACTTTGTATAGACTCACATGCTTTAGCAGTTCAATTACAAAAAATTGGGAATTGAAAAAACACCACATCAGTCAAAAATATTTTCCCATGGTGAATCAGTTGTCTATCGTACTATAGCCAAAAAATATACATTGTCGAAGAAAACAATGGAGGCATCATAGATGGTGACGATAATAAGGATTCCCTAGATCTCTTCATCTGGAGGGTGAGTCACCTACAACATATAAATAAAAATAATCAATATTCATCTTAAAAGATGAACTGCATAATTAAAACATTATGAGATGAATATCACATAACGGAGACAAAACTCATTGAATCACAACATAATCATACTAAAATAATACCTTGTTAATATACATTGAAGTCGATAGTGAAAACAAAATTGTATTAAAGCATTATAATAATCTGATTCATATGTCTTTCATTCACAAAAATCAATATAGAGTGGAGTGAATAGTGAAAATAGATTACCTGCATTCATATGTTAGATGAAAGAGAGGTCAACTCCCTGATTTTACATCCAATAACCTGAATTCACATAGTGTGTATCTCCAAATAAAAAATGATGCATGGTAGTAAAGTGTAATAGTAATTATTCTAATAGTAATCACTCATTCTAAGGGATGTATTGATAATTAGATATATAAACACATACCCACCAATAATAGGTTCAACTAATGCATGGACACAATATTCTGCAACATAAAATTCAATTCCATGTAAATAACACTTCCAATCAAATCATGATGACGTGAGATAGAAATATCAAACATACTAATTATGAGTCGTGCACCAATGATCCAAAAATACCTGATAAAACAATATAAAATACATTATAAAATGAAAATTGAAATATAATGCCAGGATTAAGTAACCTGATTAATGATATTACCTTCAAAAACAAAATGCTTTACATGTCTTAATGGCATTAAACATCTCCATCATGGGATATGCCATGGGTGTTTTGAAGCCATAGAGAACATAATCATGTCTAGAAATACTTTCATAATTTTGTAACAATCAAATAGATTGGAATATAAGTAAAACATATG
This sequence comes from Viscum album, assembly GCA_963277665.1. NCBI lineage: Eukaryota > Viridiplantae > Streptophyta > Magnoliopsida > Santalales > Viscaceae > Viscum > Viscum album. Next base: position 1,036,819,132 of record OY728140.1, on the reverse strand, counting down.
CTATAAATTTAATCAATGTTACCATGATTTTAAAATAATTTATATAGATTTATATTCCAATGAAAATACCTGAATTAGTAGAATAATTTAATATGTTGTATAGTTGTAAGTAATAATAGTAAAGGTACATTTTCATAGTAATCCAATGTCTAAAAAGTGAAATGATCCAGATATAGTGTTCGTATAGATATTATGAATTTTGAAATCTTCAAAACCAAACAACTACACATGTTTTCAGCATTATCATGTATTTAGGAATAATCCATTCAGGCAATGTTGGGCAATAAAACTGAACCATCTCATGGGTCAATAATGAATCATAAGGGGAAAATGATTTTTGGAAACTATATATACAAGTTACGACAGTGTAAAAGAAAAGTTACCTTAGATACAGGTGACACAAATCACTATCTGAAGTTGTGTCAAAGGAATGGCTTGAAATTGTTTGAATTGGATGGATGCTGAAGGTAATCATTCAGAGTAGAAAGTCTGAGCTCGACCACCATTGTGTCATATACAACTGTGTAGGCCATAGTAATCTTTTCTCCCTAATAATAGAGAAACCTACAACCAGTGCTGTCATATACAAAATAATAATAAAATTTTGGAATCAATAAAACATAGATTCAGTACAGAACCAGATTTACACAAGAGGAACAAACACAATACATAGAAATCAAATCAATGAACATGGGGGGAGAAGATTAGAAACAAGAATAGAAAAATTGTGTATAAGGATTTGAAAAATCCTGTCTTGAAACAGTCCTATTATAGATCACTAGATATTTATGCTCAATAAATATAGAATGTTCTATATAATTGTTGACTGAATGAAATAAGTATATCCTTAATTCCTGAAACATGAAATAATGTGGAACTGAAACAGAATATGAGATGTTTTATTGAATAAAGTGAAAATAAAATGTGAATACTGGAGAAAAGTTTGACGGCGAAGATAGAGAGATGAAATTACTGTATGAGTGATGTGTCTCATAATGAGATGAATCTTTACAATGAGTAAATCTTAACCCATCGTCGATATCTTCAAATGAACACAAATTTGTACATTCAATATAGGGTTTGTTTGTGGGTGTTGATGCTTACATCGGTTTGGGTAGGCAATGAAGATTAAATGAAGACTTTGTTTTAGAGAAACAGATAGTGGTATCCAGTGGTGAGGAAGTTTTTGCAACTCATTGTGGGAACAGGAGTCATCCATAGTCATAGGCGAGGAAGATAATTCGATTGTATGTCAGTGACGATTTCAGGTTGATTTTGTGGAGGGTAGGATACACCTTCATCTGGAGGCCAGGCAACAACGAGTTATTCTATTGGTAGAGAATGAGGCATGGAAACCCTAATAGGTACGGATGAGTGGTGGCAGCCGAAGGCGTAGGAGATAGGGCATGTGGAGGTGGTAGTGGGACTAGAGAGGATGGTCTGGAACAGTAATGGGATAGGGAAGTCAGGTAATGGAGGGAAATGGGAACCCTAGAAGATCTGGAAGGAATTCCCGATCAGGGGGGGGGGGAAACCGTGAATTTTTTGGTTTTGGAGGTGGAATTTGATGGTTTTATGTGACATGGAGAATTGAGAGGGTGACATGATAGCTGGAAATATGATATGCTTAGTATAGAAAATTGATGCACCGACCGTGGGTAACAAGGGTCAGGGAGTTACAATTGGTGTCAGAGAGTGTTTAGTACAAACCTTAGAATCTAGATTTAGACAAACTCTGATTAGAGTACATAGCCCTAAGATAGACTTTGATGATTAGTATAGAAGAACTTCCCAAAATTTTGGTATTGTAGTGATTTTGTGAGTTTTCCAAGCAATACATCCCATTCTGGATGTGAGCAGGTAGAGGCAGCTCTGGCACAGATGTATCTAGTGTTAAATCCCAAAATCACCTCTTTGAGCAATACACGAGCGGGAACAGGTGCACGACAATGGGCCTTAATGCAATCTTGGTTATGACACTCCCAGGGGATATTCTTAGGATTATTTACATTTTCATTATAAACCAATTTAAAGTATTTTAGCATTATATGAGAATAAATGACCTTGGTTAATCCTAATGTGTTTCAAATCGGAAATATGGTGTCATGATATTCTCTAAATGATTTTATGACTACTGTTACTCAATCAATGATTTATGGTTTTAATTAATGGATGGATTCCAAGGAAGTCATAGTAACATTGAGAATGTTGTACAAGGTGGGTTGGATGGTGGAAATGACCAAAAAAATGAATGTTGATAGGCGTAAAAGATATCATGTTCATGATAAATCAATTTTTCGAAAATATGATCAAAAACATAAATATTATCTAGCTCTCAGACTCAAAAAATAAAAGAATGGTGATGAATGATAAGATCTCTAGAAGTGGAGACCATATATAAAAGAATCCTAAATTTCCATCATGCAGGAAATTTGGAAGGATACAACCAACAAAGTGTCTCAATGGAACAAAGAAATGATTTACATTTGGGAATTAAGGACATAAAGTGGGGAATTGCTGAGGAAAAAGGAAATGTACTATGGAAGAAAATTATAATGGTCCTAAGAATCCATTTATAGTCATTTGTAGAAAATTTAATGGACCTGGCCATTACACGAGTGAGTACCCAATTCTATAGGATATTTACTTGTTCAATGAAAAATCTATGTGGAAATAAATGGTTAGAGAAATGTTTAAAAGTATTTGTGCTCCTTTTTCATGGGATTACTTTGTAATAATTTTCTCATTTATTTGTAACCCTACAGTTTTTCATGTGAAAATGATATTTGAGGAAGACTTATCTATTTAATTTTGGATATAGTTATAAATAATCATTTGGTTTTATATGATCATTGGATTTGAGGAAATTACTTGTTATTATATTTTGGGATAAAAAATCATGGTATGTGATATCATTTGTGGTTAATTTATGTTATGGTTATTTTGAATAATTTATCTCATTTTGGTAATGTTATAAAATATAGTTTTTGAAAAAGGAAATCATGAAAACCATGTGATAACCCATTGCTTCGGAAAAAGCAGTGGGAATCGAACCAAAAACCAGAGTGCGGTTGTGATTTGTCGCCAACCACTGGACTATGTGAAGTCCATGGTTAGTGTGACTAATTATATATAGTTAAATGATTTTATTGATCAATAATTATTTGATTTGTGATCTTATGTCTTTTCAAATTAATACCCTTAGTATAGTAAAATGATTTGGTGATTAAGTGATAAATGTTATTTTGGAAGATGTTCGCTTTGTTGGGAACACTATATGCCCAAGGAAAACTGAATACTATGGGATTTCATTTGAGGAGTAATGGTGGATTTTTATCTTTTTTTTATTGTTTATTTCTAGTGACTTGGGTTATTTATGGAAATGAATAATATATATTAGTGAATATGTGATTAGGTTAATTAAATTTAAGTATGTGACTTTATGAGTATTTGAGGTCATTTGGAGATACAATTTAATGTGGATGAATATATAAAAAATTATTATAATTTTTTGGATTCAATATTAGTTTGGATTATATTGAAGTATTTTTAGGACAATTTGTTATTGAAATGTATTTATTTTACCATGGGGTATTAGTGGTTTAATTTTAGAAATTAATTTTAGTGTTTTCTCCTCCAAAGAAATATCATTTTGTGTTGTCATCAATTCTTGAACTAACCTTTTTGGTTTTGATTAATCTCTACAGACAAAATAAATATATTGTTTATCATCTGTGGATCATGTGATTCTATAGAAGTTTATTCTAGCTCGTCCGGTGTGACCAAGTCTTCTTGAATACTCTTCATTTAAAGAAAAATGAGTTAGTGGTAAAAATTTATTAAAGAATGAAACTCTACTTAAAAAGTAAATATATATATATTTATGTTCTTATTCAATCTCATAAATTAATTCCTCATCTTTATTAAATTTTTCTGAAAACAAAAAAAAATTCTCTGATTACTTTTCCTACTGGGAAACTAATAACCGTTTTCCCGTCACATGTTTGTGGTTTTCTTGTTGTTAACAATCTCCTGATCATTTTATTCTATCCCTCTCCATCAGAACATGACACTTATATTATCTTCCAAATCCAAGTACACCTACATGGAATCCTAGTATGGGTTATCATGGGTGACCTTTGCACTTCTCTTTCATTCTTTTAAAGTGATAGTTTTATTGACTCTTTTTCTGATGTGGGACATTCAATTATATTCCCAATCCCAATTTTAAAAATTTCAAGGATGCAATTTATTGAATGAGGGAAGAATTTAACACCCCGTTATATCATAGTACGTTAGTTATTCAATGTAATTCAATAACATACACTACAAGAAATATCGAGTTCAAGCGCACCACGACATACCAAACTAGCTATTCAAAAGTGGTTATGAATAGTATTAAGAAAAACATTGATCTTTATATAATACTTATAATTTTCTAGTCTATATTATGAGTTCTTTAGACATAATTTAAGGACAAATTATTTTTTTCAGATAAAAGAATAATTTTTTAAAAAATGAAATTTTACCGCCTTTTAATGGAGAACCTATTTTAAATATGGTATTTGAAACTTTTATATATTAAATTTGGAAAAATAAACTTCATCTTTGATATTGTGACATAATAATTTAGTTTTAATAAATATTTGGTCTTTTTCTGATAACTTTCATATTTGGGTGAATAGTAAAAAATAATATATTTTAATTGAAAACAACATTTTTAATCAAAATAATTTATTGTGTTCACCTCTAAATAGTAATTGTTTAGATGTATAATTAGATTATATTTTAACCATTTAATCCAATGTTGGTCATTGAAGTAATTTCACTTTGAAATTGGACATAAACCAATGTCAATCTTTTGGTAGTTATTATTTCATAAAAATACGCTTTTTGATTTTGACAATGAGAATTAATTTTAAACTAATAAATGAAATTTATATGTTTTTAATTTTTTAAAATAGACTTTATTTTTGAATTCATAATAACAAAATTATCTTAGGGTAAATTTTTGGTATGTTTCGAAAAACATTTAATTTTTGATGAATAGGGAAAACACAGAGTTATAGTTTAAAACCGAGTTTTTATTTAAATAATTATTTAATTTATTTAAATTTATTTTAGTTCAAGATAGAAACATAATACCAATATAATTTCAATGTAATTAATTGGAGTTATTTTGTAATAATATTAGATATATAAAATTTTATTGAACTTTTCACCGTCTTTTACCCACCTCCTAAGAGAATTTTTAAATTGACATTAAACTTAATTTTACCACTTTTGTGAGTTGAATTTTGAAAATCCTAGAAAAATGGTTAATATAAAAAGAGTAAAATTTGGTTCAATAAGATAAATTTTTTTTGGTGAATAGTAACATTTTACTTTTATTTACCACAATTAAAAGTAAAAATGGTAATTGAGTGTAAAAATGCTATTATTATTACCCTAACACATTTCCTAATTCCATTTTCTAAGTATAATTCGGACAAAAACAACAATATTAATAAAATAAGAATCAATTTGGTCCACTTAGCATAGATTATGACATTTATTATTATTTAATTCAATGAAGGGTTAAAAAAGATAAAATCAAAGTTTAATAACTAAAACATTTTTAATATAGGGTTACACATAAGATAAATTCAACTAAAAATATTCATTATAAATATAAAAATATTTCCTACCTAATCGGAATTTATTTATATTTTTTAGATGATAAATAATTTAATTTATTAATGACACAATGATGATGCAGTAATTACCTAATTAATGATATACTAAATTAATTGATATTATAAATATCCAAATAAAAGTTTTTTGAGACTTTTTGTAATTAAAATAATTTTCTAGGTTCATATGACATATTAAGGTTGGTTAGATGTATTTTTTTTGATTTAATAATGCTGTTATGAGTTTAATAAAAACAAAATACCAAATAATGTCAAAATTGACATAAAAGTGTTTTTAAATCAAATATTATATTGTTAATTGAAATTATATTCCTAAAAAGCTATGGATTGGAAAAATTACTTATATAATGATAGGTTTATCATTAAAGAACCATTTGTGGTTCTCTTGAATGTATATAGTATGTTTATTAACCATATAATATAAAAATACAAAGTTACATGGTAAATGTCAAAATATTTATCTAAGAGTTAAATCTAAACGTTAAGGTTAATATATTGACCCAAACCTATCTAAAACCTATTGGTTGAGTGGTTTTAGACCCATCCACACCCTATAAATTAAATAATATTTTTTGGAGCCCTTAAAAACAGAAAATAAATTTATTATAAAATAATAGTTTATGTTTTTCCTATGGTGCTCCTCACCCCTCTTATAAAATGGAACTCCCCCTTCACTCTAATTCACTCCTTCAAAGCCTTTGTATCTGCCAAACCCTGCCCAAATATCCTCTCAACATCTCTCACATCATCATAGAGGCCCTCGTTTTTCCATAAATCCAACTTAAAGAGCCCTTTTGATCAAATCAAAAAGAAGAACCTGAAGAAGAGGTAATAATTTCACCACCCACTTTCAAGTTCTTTTCTTCATCCACTTCTTCTTGCTTTTTATTTCCATTCTAAAATAATAATTCCTATATCTTCTATATAATTTGATGTAATTATAATTATGGTACCTCCATATTCATTATTATATCTATCCTTTTAATGACATTTCACCATACGTGTGTACGAACGGATTACCGTCTCCACGTCGTGGTGTAACTGTTATACAATACATTATTATTTGGATGGGTATAATAATGATGTGTAATTGATTTAAATAATAAAATATAATAATATAATGATTCTTTATATATCATATACCATCCAATTATATATTATTTTAATATCAAAAGAATGTTATTGTTGCTCGTGCGTACGTACTGATTACAGTGTCCACGAACGCGATGAGATTCATTCCCAATCATATCCATTCCAGAATAAATTTCAATTGATGATTAAAAATAATTTTTAGAGACATGATATCATTCTGGATATAAATAAGATACATTCCATCCATAACAAATACGACTCACATAATAATGAATATAAAGAAAACCGAATCTTAAAAACACCTGAAACGATGATAAAACTAAGATATTATTAACAAAGCAACGTTAAAATATCATATATGATATAATATTAATGTATATGATTCGTTTATAATTTAATAACAATTATTTAACCATTATACAGGTGGATAACCTACCCTCGACCATGGAAAAAGTACAAAGTATGGGGCTTCTTATCTCACATTTAATTCTGTGAGATTTCCATTGTTTGCAACTTATTTATTTCATGTGGTTTGTGTAATTCCCATAATTATATTAATTGTGTAATATACGTTAATTTATGGATATTTAAATCATCATTGTATTATCCTTATTTCATTGATGTATGTTTCATAAGATACCAAATTGATAAGGGAACATGAAATTTGAATTTCCACTCATTTGGCTTTACACACACTTCATTGATTATTTTACTCCACGAATATGTATGGAATAACTATTCATTTTCTTATCTCATTATTTCCTCTCCAATTTCTATGGGTATACTTTTTATACACATAATCACTCCATTGAAAAATTCTCACGTCATCAATATGAACTTGATAAGAGTAATTTTAACTCGATCTCCATTTATTGAGTTAAATGTCCAATTCATTGTTGTTGTTTTTACAAGAGTATGTGTGAATGACTTCTCATTGATTAACACTAAATATCCAATAAAATTGAGTGTATTTTTATTTTTCACACACAATTATATCGTTGATTTATCCTTAACCTAAGGATACAGTCCTTATATGAGATTTTATCTCAATTTACATAACATTGAGACATCTTTGTTGTTATACACCATATCAATTTTATATGGTGTATATTATGTATTTGATATAGAAGAGCATTAATCCCTTTATTCTCATGATATTACAAATTTTTTATTACCTAAATTATTTGTATTCAAGTGTCTCTCTTTTGGTTAGGAACTCTAACTAAAATATCATCTTAAATGTTTTAAAGATTTATTATTCTAAATATTTCTCATTAATAAAATTGGTATTAAGGATTTATTTATATTGAAATTAATGTTTTAAAAGTAATATTATTTTTAAAAGTTTAAAAGTGGTATGGGAAACTTTGATTCAAAAATATATTTTTTAATGGCTTCTTGAATAATAGTGTGACTTTTAAATGATTTCAAGAAAAAGGGGGATATTTCTCTATAATAGTTTTAAATATTATTTTCATCTATGTAAATATACTTCATTGTTCTCGATTAAGGTTAATATGATACAATAAAACCATTCATATTGTATTAAATGTGTTATGTTTGACTGTGGATGTGTTATTTTTAAAGCATTCAACGTTTGTAGATAAAGTATTGACATTTCGTATGTTAGTTTTAATATGAATGTTTATGTTATGTTTCAAACTTTTCAAATGAGGAATGCATTGGACTTAGGAAGTGACGGGTGGATCGCTCTATTGCTCATTGATGCATCGGTAGGTCTCATAAGAAAAAAACCTATCTTGGCACAAGGCCTTGACAAAATCTTATTTGTTTTCTTGGCACAAGGCCTTGACTATGTGGCCTTGATAGTCTGGAATTATGTATTCCATCATTATTAAAGTGTTTATTGATATTTCAAGTGATTAATCAGGTAGTAGAATATCCATATGAATATGTAAATGAAATTATTTCATTTTATTTTTTTCCATATTATGCTGAAGTTCAAGTTTAAAAGGATTTTGATTTAGTTTTGCAATGCCTAAAATGTCTATGATTATGTATAAATGTTTTCGCTATATTTTTATCCTTACTGAGCATTTTAGCTCACCCATTTCTATGTTTTATTTTTCCCAGGATGTGAAGAAGACAGTTATTAGTGACTTCTATGCATAATAAAGAAATCTCAGATATTTCCAATGGAATAGTTTAGTGTTGTTTTTCTTTTAAACTTGGAATGTTGACCTTATGAATGTATCTATTATTTCCAAGACTAGTAAATTGATCGGTAATTTGGGAAATGATTTACATGTATCATGCCAATGTTATGTAATAATGCACCAACTCTATGTAACTGGGGTCGGGGCATTAAAATTTTATTCTAATATAAAAAAAAAAGTAAAAGATGGATTATTTTCTAATATTGGTTATTAATCAAGTCTGTATAAATTTATATCATAGATTAGATATGTGTTCACATTCATAGGTATTACAATATCTTTGTAATTGTAGAAGAATTTTCATTATACAATATATTATCATATTATATAGTTCATAACATTACAAAAGGTATGACTAGATTCTGTATATATTTTATTTCAAACTCATTATATTAATTGGAAATGTTCATTGAAAAATAAAATATTTATAAAATATTTATTTAATGGTAACTCTATATTTAATACTAAGATGAAGGAGTGATCAGATGTATTAGACCTCAATTTTTTTATCTTAATCATATAAGTTCTTATTTTGAATATATATTGATATAAAATAAGTTTTCTCATGTAAGATCCCAAAAATTTCTAGAGATGTCTAGATATTTTTAATAGGTACTACTTTATTTATGTATATCATATTTGGTTTTACCTTGGGGATTTTTGGGTGAAATTATAGAATTTTGGAAGTAAAAGGGGCAGTGCAGGTTTGGAACCCAGTTTTCTCAAATTGTGCACCCAGTCCAACAAACTGTGTGAACCCAAAAAAAGGGAATTACATGGTAGGTTCATGGTTTGAAAAACTGTGCACCATTTTAGTATTGATTATGTAACCCTAAGAGGAGGTGCACGGTTTGGTGTGTGGTTAGGGATAACTTTTCACCCTATATAGGAAACCATGTGTCCCAAATTAATTCCCCCAGAAAACGGTTTTAAAATTCTCAAACACCCTGAATAAACCCTAATTAAATCCAACATCACCATAAATCATTTATCTCATATCCGGAGCCCTCATACAGATTCCAAGGCTTCCAAAATCCATTCTTGGGGAATCAAAAATTATATTGAAATTTCTACTCCTCTCCTTGAATGAGATTCTCTTCCAGATTGGTTTCCTTTATATCGTAGGTCTTTGTCTAATACTCTGAAGAGTTGTTTTCATAAATTAGTGATAGATTTAGATATTGGTTCTCATGGATATAATTCATTAAATCTTGGATCATGGTTTTGGATCTAGGTATTTTTCTTCATTGGGAAATTTAACTTCCTGCTTCAATTTGGGGATTTTCGTTGGTGAGTATCTGTCAATGATCTTGGGGTGGGTGATAAAAATTAGAAATACGATAGACTTGATTTAATTAAGTTATGTTATTGTGAATTGTGATATCCATGATTGGGAAATTGTATCACAGGTTAAATTTATTGAATAAGATTTCCATTTGATAATTAAATTGGTTAAATTTAGGGAAATTGTAATTGTGTGAATTAGATTAAGTAATTGGTTAATTATTTAATATATTTATGTGATTATCGATTGATTTGATAATTTGATTATGGAATTGGTCATTTAAATGGAATTTTGTAATTAATTATTTATTGATATATGAAATTGATGTATTAATTATAATTAACGGATGTTTGACATAACATTTAAGGTCCAATGAATTAATTGTTTAAATATTGAAAATGGGTTTAATGAAACAAATATCTTATTATTTCTTATGATAGTGTTAAAGAATGGATATCTTTTTGATATTATTATATATGTGATATATGTGACGTTGAGGTGTGGGACAAGGAAAGAATCTCCAAATACCCATATATGATAAAAAGTGTTAGACAAGGAGTGAGGCTCCAAATACAAATATGTGATTATTATTATATAATATAGGTACTAATGCACTAAATTCCCTATGAGATGTGGGATATGATATGATGCTTTAAATATCTATAGGGTGCAAGAAACAACATTTTATTCCCTTGATATTAGCAATGTACTATGATTCCAAGTGTTCATGATCTAAAATAAAATGAAATGGATAATGAAAATACATATGTCATAATGAATTGTGTTTACCTATGTGATATGGATCAGACTATATCATGGCCTTTTATAGGTATTGATGGTTCATATGTCCTCAGGAACATGGGGTTTTTGTTGTTAAATAACGAATAATTGAATATGTAAACTATTTGACCTATCACTTATAATTAATTCTTTATAAAACTGATACACTATTAGTGACTGGATTCTAATTTAGATGTCATTGGTGGTGGCCTACTGAGTTTTACTCATTCCCTACTTGGGTATCCTGATCAGTACCAAAAAATACATCATGTTTTCTAGAAAATATAAGGGAAGGCTCCCAATGATATATAGATGAGTTGGGATTGAGCAAGGCTGAGGGAATTAGAAATGGTGTCAGGTCCTTCTTGGGAGTGTCAATGTGTCTTTTTTTTTTGTAATTGGACACATGACAATTGTTATGGCATGATATATCAACTATTTTGGGTTGGATATTGTATTCATATTTTGTTCAGAATGTGATATTGGTTAGTTTTAGTAATAGAATTCAATTAGGATAATTGTTATATCATTTTTTGGTAATTTACATCCATCATTTTTCTACATTAATAAATAAGGTATATTATCCCAATAATCGATATTAGACCGTTGCTACTAGTTTTAATCCTCTAGCATATGGGGAGGCATACCTGAGGTCATGTGACCATCTGACTCCGGGCCCTTATGTGTGGCACCAAGATCTGGACATTACAAAGTGGTATCCAACAGTATTAATTTTAATTTATTTGTTTCCTTACAATTTTTTAAAGGTATAAAAGATAATATGATGAGTTAGTCCATGGATAATAAATTTTACATCGGAGTAGCTAACCCATATGTAGGGGTAAAATCTATGTTTCAATGGTTGGATTTTTGTAATTATTGTGTGTTATTGCAGTTGGACTTTATTTCACCCTGAGTGATACATTTTTTGAGTTACGAGTTTATTGTTTCTCATGTTTTCTGATATTTGACTCATGGATCTATAGGGAACTAGAGTTGGGTATTCTTGCGTCTTTATAAGCACTGATGAATTATTATGACTTGCATTATTTTTGGAAATCAAAAGAAGATATGCTATTGAATTAGTTTTTTATATGAATGTTATTTTGTTCATGTGTAAATTTGAATGAAAGTGGAACCTAATGTAAACATAAAAATTTTAAGATGATGTGAAATATGCCAAATGAGTGTCTACTGAGAAACTTGAATATGATAATGTGTTTACCTATTGTTAACCATGACCTTGATGTATTATGAATAAGGTCCATGATTGTGCCTTGGTTTTGACATAGTGATGTGTTTTCGAGGGTGACTTGTTGTGGATTTATGTTAATCTCCCTAAAATTATGATAATGTTTTTTTATTTTACCAGATATGTGTTTTTGGAATTGTAGATGTATTTCTCTATGATGAGGCTAGTTCATAGTAGGAAGGAAGGAGATGGATCGAAATGACCCTCCAGTAGTGGATCCTAAGGCACTGATGGTTCCATGTAAAGGGTTTGGAGAGAAGATCTTTTTGAACATTGCTCGATCCATGTAGTTTATAGAGAGTGACCCAGAGTAGGTTGTGAAGAGTATTTCTGACCTTCATTAAGAGTTTTAGTTACAGAACCCTTTTACTTTCACTATAGAGGTTGGACATGAGGTAGCAATGTTTTGGATTTATCCCATCCAGACTCTACATTACCATTTAGAGACACTTGTTTATAAGTGGTCCTTGTTAGATCATTATATGTTACATTGATCAGAGAAGAATTAGTGGGATGTTTATTCATGTATTTGGAGTGAATAAGGTAAGGTATGGAAGGAATTTTTAGAGGTTTTATTGGAGATCATAAATCTAGAGACATTGATATAGGAGAGGGAAGAAACAATTATGAGGATATCCAAGGGTAGCATGTCCTTGATAGAGTATGATAATCCCATTACTTACTTGTAGTGATTTTCTCTAATGTCGGTAGAAGATGAGACATCTATTGAAAAGAATTTCTAGGATGGATATAAATGTAATATTTAGTCCAAGGTTAATAACTTTTAGTTAAATAAGATTTTCTAGTTGATGGAATATTCTATAATATATAGGGGGAACCTAAATGAGGATTCTATTGGAGGATAGGTGGATTATACTAGATTATCAGTAGGTACATATTGCAATAGCATAAAGAATCAATATGATAATGTTGACCACAACAGTGGAATTAATAGTGGCCATGGGGAAGGATCAGTTACATAGAAAATTACTTAAGTGCTATGCCACTATTATGGTAGGCTAGTTAACATTTTTATGAATTTTACATGACCATAGGTAGAGTGAAATTCTTGTGGCATGATGGGACATCTACATAGGTTCTATAGGAAACCTTGATTGATGCGTAGTGTTAAAGCTATTATAAATAATTATAGTGTGGGAAGGGGCTATTATACCCCATATCATAATATATGTTTTAGTTCAGTGATTAATGGTGGTTGAGTCATTAAATGTTGTACTTCTGGGATGGATCACCTATTTCAATAGATTGGATCATCTAAAGGTACTCATACTACATCACAAGAAATAGGGGTAGTATTGTTTCATGAAGTTATACATATAATAGTGGATAGTGAGGTTGGACCCTTGAGTGTTAGAGGTACATTTTTTGTAGATTATTCTCTTTCTAGAGCCTTATTTGATACAGGTGCCTCTTATTCTTTTATATCTGCACAAACAGGACTCAGTTTGAGTCCGTTATTGGAGTATTTGAGTAGTGTTATAAAGATCGATGCACCATTGGGAGTATAGTTGAGTGACATCAGTTTATGCAGGGTGTGTTATCTCATGTTTGGGGAGTATTGTTTTATAAAAGATATTTACATTATTTACATGTCAATAATTAACCTAATTATGGGCATTAACTGGATAGTGGCATACCGACGCCAAATAAATTTTTACCATATGAGAGTTATGTTCATGTGTCTTGAGGGTCACAATTATATTTTCCAAAGAGAGTGAGATATCCATGCAAGGTGTGTAGGGATAATTCATCAAAAAGTGAGGGAGCACACCACCCAGGATGAAAGTATTTTATTGGATAAAAGGGGTGAAAACCATAATGACATTCCATCCATAGTTTATAGGTTCCACGTCAAGTTTTTAAAAGAAATATTAGGGATTAAACCTATGAGTGATGGAGAATTTACAATTGGGATCATGTCGGGGGATGGGCCAGTTTCAATTCAACCCTATATAATGGAAAAAAAGTATATTAAAAATATTTAGACTCAACTAGAAGATCTTATTGAGAAGAGGTTTATTAAAAGGAGTGTGTCACCTTGGGTTTCTCCAATCATGATTTCAAAGAAGGATGATGGTACCATATACTTGTGTGTCGATTCTCGGAATATGATTTGTATTAATGGGATGAAATGTCATCCCCTATCTGCATATGGAAGACCTATTTAACTAGTTGATAGGATCATCTATTTTCGCCTTGAACACCTTGAGATCAAGGTATCATTAATGGAGAGTTTGTCCTTATGATATAACTTGGACTGGTTTTGGAAGCAGGTATGACCTTTATGAGTTCGTATTGATTATTTTGGGTTGAAGAATTATTCTATAGTTATTATGGAATTGATGAAAAGTATCTTCTGTCCATATTGAGATTAGTTTGACGTATTTATTGTGATGGTGTACTTCAATACTAATGATGATCATGCCCAATATCACAATGTCATTCATAGTACACTGAGGGATAATCATCAATAATACAATCTATATAAGTGTCAGTTTTGTATGATTAGGTACATTTATTGGGTCACATCACCTTAGAGGATGGTCTCTATGTTGTCCCAGAGAAGGTGAATATAGTTTCATCATAGATTAAGTGCAATAATTGTCACGACCCGCCCTCGGGGTCCGTGCCGTGACTACCCCAAGCCCGCCTTCCATAGGCCAGGGGCTGGCGACTAGCACCAAGGCGTAAATCCCGGTAAAAAGGGAAGGCATTGCCTTTGTAAAGTAAACAAACACCACAGAGTAAGCAAGAGGAAAGTAAACAGTAAACAAAAGCAGAGTACAACTGAAAGTGAGGAAAAGTAAATGGGCCAGTATACAAACCCAAACTGAAAGTAAAGTACATATCGAAAGGGAAAACAACAACTGAAAAGTAAAAGCCGCTACACCGAGCTGTCCACTGGAAATCCCACCTGAAGGGTGGGTACAGATAGCTCCACTGCTCCACGGGTCCCGCCGTCCGCTCCGAGCACGTCCCGCCCAGTGGTCCACCTCCAGGTACCGTCCTGCTCTGCAAGCCTCAGCTAAGATCAACGCTGTCTGTCGTCTGCAACCAACACAACGAACTGAGGGCAAAGCCCGTGCATGGGTGAGTATAAGCTACTCAGTAGGGACCCCGAGACCCCTGAAGACCTCTCAAATCCACAAAGGATAAACCATGAAGAAAGGTACAATCACGAAGTAACAACCGACACTGCTTAGGTATATGCCCATACATATACCTAAGTCATCAATTTCAAATACGCTCCAACCTCTGAGCCCAAGTACAACTCAGTCCACACAAGAAAGTAAACATATTCCACACAGGAAAACAAAACGAAATCCACACAGGATAGCACAACACAATCCACACAGGAAAGCAACAAGATTCAGCTCAAACAGGTATACTTTTTCGAAAGACGATAAAGATGATCTCTGATCCATCTAAGTCGTCGGACCCACGAAGGATCGATAGGTAACTAACCCCTGCAAAAGACCCACACAGGATCGGGCCCACATAGGACCTGTAGGCGCTGGTTCACACAGGACCGCTGAACGCAAAGACCCACACAGGATCGGACCCACACAGGATTGGGCCCACACAGGACCTGTAGCACTGATCCACGTAGGATCGCTGAGTGTTGTAGTCGTCATCATCGAATCCACACATGATCTCTGTATTGTCGTCGTCGCAGTCACAGTAACAGTAGCAGTAGCAGTAGCAGTAGTAGTCACAGTCGCAACCAGCACTAGGGTTCCCGCACACAGCAAGCTCGCACAGGAGGATCCGCTCCACGAACCGAGAGGCTGATACATCAACTGTCATGAATTCTAGATTTGATGTATCCAAAACTTCCGTATCGTCAACAGGAACTCAACGCAACAGACGGTGCGTCGATCGGACGCCCGGTCTGAGAGTTATTGGCATTTTCGTCCCAGGGGCCCGGTTGGTTTTTAAGGCAAAACCAACCCGACCGTACTCCACCTGCGTCCAGACCTCGGGCGGAGTATGCCAAAAGATCCATCTCACTAAGAGGAACACAACAAAGCTGACGGCACGTCAATCGGACGTTCGTAGCTCAAGATATGAGCGTTTCCGCTCCGAAGGCCCGGTTGGGTTCGTGAACGAACCAACCCGGCCGAACTCAAAGTATTTCGAAACATTGAGTGCGATATACCGAAACGACCGTCTCGATCGAAGGATCGCATTGCTGTAGACGGTTAGTCAATTGGAGGTACTTGGCTGAAGTTATGGCCAAAAGACCGAATCCGTCTCGAAAACGGGGGGTCCGGGTCTGGGCCCACCCGGCCCGAACCGGGTCGACCCGACCCGGCGCGGCGGCGCGGACCGGCGCGGCGGCGCGGTCTGGCGCGGCGGCGGGGCCCGGCCGGCGGCGGCGCGGCCTAGCGCCGCTGGGGTCACGCACGGAGGGCTAAGCCCCCGCTTCCAGCATGGCGCCGCGGCTTTTAGCCGCGCCATTTGGAACCCCCCCCCCCCCCCTCGTGGGGGGGCCTGCTTTGAAAAGAACCGGGGGGGCCGCCTGCCCCCCTCAAAGGAAACGTCCCCCCTCATAAATGGGGGGGGGGTTAAAGAGTTGACCGGGGGAATTTATTCCCCCAGTCATTGACCTTCCGGCAGGCCACCTGGCCGGCCGGTTTTTCTCCAACGGGACCGGCAAGCCGGTCCCCTTCCGGTTTTCGACATCGGCGGCCCAGTGTGCCGCCAGTCTTCCCGTCTCGCCGCGGCCCGGAACCGGCCGCGGTGTTCGTCGTCCGGCGCGGTGCGACGACACCGCGCCCCTCCACCGCGCCTTCGATTCCCTTTGACGCGGTGCGACAGCGTCGCGTTCTTGATGATCCTTCCACGGCGCGGTGCGACGGCGCCGCGCAATATAAACGTGCGATTATCCGCATGGTGCGACGACACCACGCCATCTTGTTTCATCCGCAAGATAAATCAACAAGAACAAAGGAGGGGGTTCGGCCGTGTTCATGCGGTCCGACCCCCTCACGTTAAATGATAACCATATTTAAATATCCTCACGTAAGTCGTGCTAGAACCACGAACAAGAATAAATAAATAAATAAATAATCAACAACAACCCCTACCTTGGGTTCAAGTTCGAAGATTGTCCACGACCCGCGGAAGACAACATCACGGAGGTCGGGCGTCGCGGTAATCGTTCGTCAAATCCGATGACGAAGAGGTACGTCCGAAGAGGTACGTCATTGGCGAATCTTCGTATGCCGACGAAGGAAGTCCGAGGAGGAAGCGGTGTTCCATTTCGTTGAAACGGAAGACGAAGAGGAGAGGAGCGGCGTTCTTCGTCAAAGCTTGAGCGTTCTTCGTCAAAGTTTGAAGAAGAAACAAAAGCTCTCAAATCCTATCAAGATGGCTAAACAATTCTAACCAAATAAAATAAGCTAAGAGCTTATTTTATTAACTCAACCAAACCTTTTTGAATTTCAAAGGTTTGAAAAAGTTTAAACAACTCAACCTATTTAATAAGCTAATTTGTCAAAACATTTAAAGGGGGGGTTTAAGGAGTTTTGAGAGGAGATGAAAAGTTTAGGGTTCGTGTGGGCCCCACCACACTTAATCCTCTCAAGGGAGGTTAAGTGGGTGTGGGTCCCACCCCTAACTTCCTTTGAGAGAAGTTAACCAACATGTTTAAATAAAAATTTGTAATCCACAATTTTTATTTAACTTATTCTAAACTCCCAAAAACTAACTCTCAACCCGAAATAAACGCAACCTCGGAAAAGGTCTCCTTAAGCGAATATCGGCGCTGTGAGTTCATCGGTGTCCTCAGATTTCAATTCCGAGCACCGGATCAAAAGTTAGAAATTCCCGCTCGTTCGTTCACTGAACGTACCCGAGCCAAACTTCGGAAATTGATTCCGGGCACACCGGGCCTCGGAATCAGGTGCCGTCAGAAACCGCGCTCTTTTAAAATTCCAAAGAAAATTAAGAAAAAATTTCCCTTGAATTTTTACGGGTCTTTACATTACTCCCACCTCAGGGCTTTACGTCCCCGTAAAGATACATCAAAACTAGGGGAACAAATGAGGGTACTGAGCACGCATCTGAGCCTCCCGCTCCCATGTGCTCTCCTGAATATTCCCATTCTTCAATCTGATGCGCACAAGAGGAATCGATCGCCCACGCAGGACCCGCTCCTATCGATCCTCTATCTCCACCGGGACCTCCGTAAAAGTCGCCCCATCGTCAACGTCAAGCTCCCCATGGTCAATGATGTGCGTCGGGTCGTGCACGTATCTCCTCAGCTGGGATACGTGGAAGACGTCGTGCACCCGGTGCAACTGAGGTGGTAGAGCCAGGCGATAAGCCACCTCACCAATCCTGCTGAGGACCTGGAAGGGTCCGATGAAGCGCGGAGATAACTTGTCGCCTCGGCCAAATCTCTGAATACCACGTCGAGGTGAGACCCGCAAGAAGACGTGGTCGCCATCCTCGAACTCTAGTGGCCTCCGCCTCCTATCAGCGTATGACTTCTGCCGGCTCTGAGCAGTCCTCATCCGCTCCTGGATGACCTGGACCTTCTTTGTCGTGGCAAGGACCATCTCTGGTCCCACAAGTGCTGACTCCCCTGGGTCTGTCCAGCACAAAGGAGATCTACATGGTCGGCCGTACAACGCCTCGTACGGTGGCACCCCGATGGTGGAGTGGTAGCTGTTTTTGTACGCAAACTCCACCAAAGGTAGATGGTCCTCCCAGCTACGACCAAAGTCGAGGACACTTGCGCGGAGCATGTCCTCGAGAGTCTGAATGGTCCTCTCCGTCTGACCATCCATATGAGGGTGAAAGGCTATGCTCAGACGTAGCTGCGTCCCGAACGCCTCAGGTAACCCCTTCCAAAGATGGGAAGTAAAGCGAGCATCTCGATCGGAGACGATAGATGATGGCACGCCGTGGAGCTGCACAATCTCCTGAACATAGAGACGTCCCAAGCTTTCCACTGAGCCCTGCTCTCTGATGGGTAAGAAGTGTGCCGACTTGGTGAGTCGGTCTACAATCACCCAGATGGAGTCGTGACCTCTGGAAGTACGTGGAAGTCCAGTCACGAAGTCCATAGATATGTCGTCCCACTTCCACTCCAGAACCTCCAAGGGCTGTACCAAGCCCACTGGTACCTGATGCTTTGCCTTCACCTGCTGGCAGGTGAGGCATCGTGAAACGAACTCTGCTACTTCCTTCTTCATGCCCGGCCACCAGTGCTGTCGTCTGATTTCTCCTTTGCCGAAAAGTGAAATCTGGTCTCATCCCCTGGATGAACCACATTCCTTTCCTAAAACAGTCAATCCCGTAATGATTAGTTAATTCATGGCATGGATGACCTCGTAAGGCCTCGACGCTGCTACCAAGAGATCCAACCGTTACTCTTGCCTCCAAGGGTTCAGTCACACTGTCGGCATCAGTGTGTGGTCACTGGGTTACCTCCAGTAAGAATCTCGCAAGTGAGGGTCAAGTCAACAGTTTTTAACCGGCACCTCTTAGTAAAAACAAACAAAAGACAAGAAAACAAAAGTCACCAAGACAAGTGTCTTTTATTACTTCAACTTAAAGAACAAGGTCACAAAGCAACACAAAATACGAAGCTAGAGGCATTATGGGAAAAGGCCTCTATGCCTGGAGCTAGTCTTGAACTAGTCCACCCGCTTCCGGAGCCCCATGATCGTAAGCTTTAGCTGCCTGAAGCTGTGCTCTTCCCTGAGGTCGGGGTGGACCTACTGGTGGTGGTGGTGGTAGAGCCTCAAATTGTCGTCCACCACCTGTTGCTCGGCCAGCTCCTCTGCCTTGTCTGCCTCCTCCCTGCGGACCGTCACGGTCGAACCTCTGCCTCTGCCTAGTTGGTTCCTCAACCATATGCTGCTCCTCTGCATGGAGGGTCGGGCAGTCACGAGCCATGTGGCCCTGCCCGCCGCACGAGTAGCACTGTCTACCTCTCGGAAGACTGGCTCCGCGTTGTGTGCCCCGCACTGCTGAGCCAGTGTCCTGAGGTCGTCTGCCTGAAGGTCTGGTCTGCCTGGACCCCTGAGTCATCCATCGACTGCCTGCCGCAGATGACTCTGCCATGTGCCGCCCTGTGGTGGGTCGGTGCACTAGTGTAGACTCAGCAAGGAAACTCTCGATCAAAAGGGCCCGCTCCAGTACTCCTGTCTGAGTCGGTATGCTGAGGGAGATCAGTGATGCCCTGATCTCGTGTCTCAAACCCTGCTCGAAGGTCCGGGCCCGGAAGAATGGGTCCCGTACCATGTCGGTCGAGTAGCGCGAGAGATCAGTAAATCTCGCCGAGTACTGAGCGATCGTCATGCTGCCCTGCCGCAGCTGAAGAAGCTCCTGGATACGCACCGCACGAAGGGTGGCTTGGATGAACTCCGAGCGGAAGAGGCTCTCAAAGTCCGTCCAAAGAAGAGATGCCTCATCGTGCACCTGGAGCATCAAGCTCCGTCATCGTCCTGCTTCTGCGTGTAGTAGGCTCGCAGCGAGGATCACCATGAGGTCTGCTGGTGTCCTCACTAGGCTAAACACACGTACCACTGCCTCCAGCCAGTCCTCTGCTGCCTGGGGATCCGTCTCCCCGCGAAACCTAGGTGGTCACTGGCGCTGAAACTCATGCAGTGCACTGAGGCGACGTGCATCGTCAGAAGCTGGTGCTGGAAGTATCGGTGGCTCGACGGGTAGTGCTACCGACAGTGCCACTGCTGACAAAGGGCCCTGCACCGAGGCCTCGTCGCTCGGTGGGTTGTCGTCACACTCGACTCTCGGAACCCTAGATGGCTGTCGTCGTGGGGCCATCCTGAAAAGGAATCACGTGTTCCACGGTCAAACAGTATACCTGGTGAGGTGATATAAGTAATCACAATGAAAACGTTGAAACACACCCGCAATCAATGTTTTCGTGCATTAAGGCGGAAATCAGAAGTCAGGGTCCTGGTGTATGGATACGTCAGCCGCCGCACAAACACTGGACTCCTTGGACTGATAACCACACTCAATACGCTAAACATTATTGCTTCACATAGAAAAGATCAGAGTTCGCGGTAGAACCGAACTCCACTGATACCAATTTGTCACGACCCGCCCTCTAGGTCCATCCCGTGACTACCCCAAGCCCGCCTTCCATAGGACAGGGGCTGGCGACTAGCACCAAGGCGTAAATCCCGGTAAAAAGGGAAGGCATTACCTTTGTAAAGTAAACAAACACCACAGAGAAAGCAAGCAGAAAGTAAACACTAAGCAAAAGCAGAGTACAACTGAAAGTGCGGAAAAGTAAATGGGCTAGTATACAACCCCAAACTGAAAGTAAAGTACAACTCGAAAGGGAAAATAGCAACTGAAAAGTAAAAGCCGCTACACCGAGCTGTCCACTGAAATCCCACCTGAAGGGTGGGTACAGATAGCTCCACTCTTCCACGGGTCCCGCCGTCCGCTCCGAGCACGTCCCGCCCAGTGGTCCACCTCTAGGTACCGTCCTGCTCTGTAAGCCTCAGCTATGATCAATGATGTCCGTCGTCTGCAACCAACACAACGAAGTGCGGACAAAGCCCGTGCAGGGGTGAGTATAAGCTACTCAGTTGGGACCCCGAGACCCCTGAAGGTCTCTCAAATCCACAAAGGATAAACCACGAAGAAAGGTACAATCACGAAGTAAAAACCGACAATGCATAGGTATATGCCCATACATATACCTAAGTCATCAATTTCAAATACGCTCCAACCTCCGAGCCCATGTACAACTCAGTCCACACAGGAAAGTAAACGTATTCCACACAGGAAAACAAAACGAAATCCACACAGGATAGCACAACACAATCCACACAGGAAAGAAACAGGATTCAGCTCACAAAGGTATACATCTTCGAAAGACGATAAAGATGATCTCTGATCCATCTAAGTCGTCGGACCCACGAAGGATCGATAGGTAACTAACCCCCGCAAAAGACCCACACAGGATCGGGCCCACATAGGACCTGTAGGCGCTGGTTCACACAGGACTGCTGAGCGCAAAGACCCACACAGGATCAGACCCACACAGGATCGGGCCCACACATGACCTGTAGCACTGATCCATGTAGGATCGCTGAGTTCTGTAGTCGTCGTCGTCGAATCCACACAGGATCTCTGTACTGTCGTCGTCGCAGTCACAGTAACAGTATCAGTAGCAGTAGCAGTAGCAGTCACAGTCGCAGTCAGCACTAGGGTTCCCGCACACAGCAAGCTCGTACAGGAGGATCTGCTCCACGAACCGAGAGGCTGATACATCAACTGTCACAAAGTCCAGAGTTGATGTATCCAAAAGTTCCGTATCGTCAACAGGAACTCAACGCAACAGACGACGTGTCGATCGGACGCCCGGTCTGAGAGTTATTGGCATTTTTGTCCCCGGGGCCCGGTTGGTTTTTAAGGCAAAACCAACCCGACCATACTCCACCTGCGTCCAAACCTCGGGCGGAGTATTCCAAATGATCCGTCTCACTAAGAGGAACACAACAAAGCTGACGGCACGTCAATCGGACGTCCGTAGCTCAAGATATGAGTGTTTCCGCTCCGAAGGCCCGATTGGTTTCGTGAACGAACCAACCCGGCCGAACTCAAAGTATTCCAAAAATTTGAGTGCGATATACCGAAACGACCGTCTCGATCCAAGGATCGCGTTGTCGCAGACGGTTCGTCAATCGGAGTTCCGTGGCTCAAGTTATGGCCAAAAGACCGAATCCATCTCGAAAACGGGGGGTCCGGGTCCGGGCCGATCCGGCCCGGCCGGCGGCGGACCGGCGCGGCGGCGCGGCCTGGTGCCGCTGGGGTCACGCGCGGGGGGCTACGCCCCCGCTTCCAGCATGGCGGCGCGGCTTTTAGCCGCACCATTTGGAAACCCCCCCCCCCCTCGTGGGGGGGCCTGCTTTGAAAAGAACCGGGGGGGCCGCCTGCCCCCCTTAAAGGAACCGCCCCCCTCATAAATGGGGGGGGGGGGGGGTTTCGAGAGTTGACTGGGGGAATTTATTCCCCCGGTCTTTGACCTTCCGGCCGGCCACCTGGCTGGCCGGTTTTTCTCCAACGGGACCGGCAAGCCGGTCCCCTTCCGGTTTCCGACGCCGGCGGCCCGGCGTGCCGCCGGTCTTCCCGTCTCGCCGCGGCCCGGAACCGGCCGCGGTGTTCGTCGTCCTGCGCGGTGCGACGGCACCGCGCCCCTCCGCCATGCCTTCGATTCCATTTGATGCGTCGCGACGGCGTCGCGTTCTTGATGATCCTTCCACGGCGCGGCGCGACGGCACCACGCAATATAAACGTGCGATTATCCGCGTGGTGCGACGGCACCACGCCATCTTGTTTCATCCGCAAGATAAATCAACAAGAACAGAGGAGGGGGTTCGTCCGTGTTCATGCGGTCCGACCACCTCACGTTAAATGATAACCATATTTAAATATCCTCACGTTAGTCATGCTAGAACCACGAACAAGAATAAATAAATAAATAAATAATCAACAACAACCCCTACCTTGGGTTCAAGTTCGAAGATTGTCAACGACCCGCGGAAGACAACATCGCGGAGGTCGGGCGTCGCGGTAATCGTTCGTCAAATCCGATGACGAAGAGGTACGTCCGAAGAGGTACGTCGTTGGTGAATCTTCGTATGCCGACGAAGGAAGTCCGAGGAGGAAGCGGCGTTCCCTTTCGTTGACACGGAAGATGAAGAAGAGAGGAGCGGCGTTCTTCGTCAAAGCTTGAGCGTTCTTCATCAAAGTTTGAAGAAGAAAGAAAAGCACTCAAATCCTCTCAAGATGGCTAAGCAATTCTAACCAAATAAAATAACCTAAGAGCTTATTTTATTAACTCAACCAAACATCTTTGAATTTCAAAGGTTTGAAAAAGTTTAAACAACTCAACCTAATTAATAAGCTAAGCTGTCAAAACATTTAAAGGGGGGTTTAAGGAGTTTTGAGTGGAGATGAAAAGTTTAGGGTTCGTGTGGGCCCACCACACATAATCCTCTCAAGGGAGGTTAATTGGGTGTGGGTCCCACCCCTAACTTCCTTTGAGAGAAGTTAACCAACATGTTTAAATAAAAATTTGTAATCCACAATTTTTATTTAACTTATTCTAAACTCCCAAAAACTAACTCTCAACCCGAAATAAACGCAACCTCGGAAAAGGTCTCCTTAAATGAATATCGGCGCTGCGAGTTCATCGGTGTCCTCAGATTTCAATTCCGAGCACCGGATCAATAGTTAGAAATTCCCTCTCGTTCGTTCACTGAACGTACCCGAGCCAAACTTCGGAAATTGATTCTGGGCACACCGGGCCTCGTAATCAGGTGCCGTCAGAAACCGCGCTCTTGTAAAATTCCAAAGAAAATTAAGAAAAAATTTCCCTTGAATTTTTACGGGTATTTACAATAATATTTTTTATATTCACTTTCATTGGGGATTTTCTGGTTATTATCATAGGTTCATCTGGGAATTTTCCCTTATTCAGCAACATGTTTAGGATTGACCAAAAAGGGATAAATTTTGAATTTTTAATATCATGTATGGATTGTTCAAGTTGTTCAAGAAGTGTTTTCCTACTACAACGATCATGATACTACACATACCAGGTGATGCGTATACACTGTATTGTGATGCATATGGTATTGGTGTTGAAGAAGTGTTCATGCAGGTAAATCATGTTTTAGCATATGGGTCTCGAAAATTGAGGCCACATGAATGGAACTACCATTCAAATGGTGGGTTAGATATAGTGGTTTATGCTTTGTTGTGTTAGTGACATTATATGATGGAAAAAATTACATTGTATACTGATCAAAATTGTGTAAAGAATGACTTTTCCCAATAAAATTTGAATCTCCTACAACATAGATAGGTTGAGTATATAATATCATTTTATTATAAGCAGGCATATATTCCTGTGATGGGAAATAATGTTGCTGAAACTTTGAGAAGGAAAAATCATACTCAGGCAATTCATGAGTCTATATCTTATTGGGATAGGATGAACAGACTGGTTGAGATTCATGTTGTGGTTTAGGAGATCCAAGAGAATATGAGTATTGTAACTCTATCAGAGGAGTATACAATTTTGAGATGGGTAAAAGAAAGACAGTTTGAGGATCCAGAATGTTGGGCATTGTGGGAAGGACATGAAGGTGAGGAGTCACCTCCGGATTGGATTATAGATGTGGATGAGATTATTTATGTCAGGAATCATTTTTTGATCCTAATAGTATATGAGAGGATATGATTAGTAAATATCATGCCTTAATGTGATTAATATATCCATGTGTGACCATAATATACTGTAACCTTTAAAGCCAGTTTTGGTGTCTTAACATAGAAAATGAGATAATAGGGTTCTTAACATGATGCTACACCTATCAATAGCTTAAGGACATTCATCAATGACATGGTGGTTTACTACAGTTTCTTCCCATTCATAAATTAATGTTTTAGGACTTTACCATTGATTTTGGGTTTCTATCTGACGATTCCTCAAAATAATGACTATATTTGGGTGAATATAGACCATTTGACAAAGGTATAAAATTTATTACTTATACGAGATACTTTCTCAATGTATTAGTTTTGAGACATGTATGATTGGGAAAAATTCTCTCTAATACAGTTCCACGATGTATTGTTTCAGACCATGACTCATGCTTTAATTCTCACTTCTAGTTGGTCTTTCAGAAGGCACTTGGTACATAGGTTTTACTCTGTACGACTTTCCACCCAAAGACATATGAGAATTGGGATCATACTATATAGGTGTTAGAGGATATTCTACGAGCATTTGTTCTTTAATTTGGTGGGTCTTGGTAGAATCACATAGCCCTCATTGAGTTTTCCTATAAAAACGTTATTAGGTGACTATTCAGATGGCACCATATGAGGCTCTATGTTCTAGACTATATATATTAACTCTGTGTTGGATGGAGGGAGGAGATTTAGAACTTCTGGGACTGAGTCTCGTGCAGGATTGATTATAGCATGTTTAGTTAATTTTCAAACATATGGATAAAACTCAAAGTAGATAGAATTCATACACTGATAGAGATCCATGATCCCTAGTTTTTATATATGGTGATCATGTGTTCCTTTTGGTGTCACATAGATTGGGTGACCAAAGGATTCGAAGAAATTTAATGTTAGTCCCTAGATTTATTGATCCATTTAAGGTTGTGGAGAGAATTGGGATATTGGAATACTGATTAGCTCTTCCATAGAGATATAGTGTTTTGAATGATGTTTTTAATGTGTCATAGATTCAGTTGTATCACCCCGACCATACTCACGTGATTAATGTCAATGATATTGAGAATGAGACCAACTCTTCATTTGAGGGGAATTTGATGTGTGTTATAGATCATAGTGATAATGTGTTAAGTCAAAATGTAGTATTTCAAGATTAATTATTTTGGAAACATGTTCATGTTTAAGAGGATTCATCAGATAGGGTTGTTAATATACAGGCTCAGTGGCCTGACCATTATACATTAGTGTCTTAGAGATGCTTAGGAGTACAACTTGTGGACAAGCTATTAAAGTGTGGGGAGATTTTAAGATCTTGGCCTTTTGAGGGATGTATTTAGCTCATTTATAGGTAATCATTTTCCTTGTTTTTAGTATATCATGTTTGGGTTTTACCTTGGGGTGTTTTTGGGTGAAATTAGAAATTTTTGGAAGGAGATAGGACAGTTCACAGTAGGCAAGCGGTTTTCCCAAATGGTGCGTACAGGCCAGAAAACCATGTGATCCAAAATAGAGTGGATTAAAAATCATGGCATGTGATTTTTCAAACCATATGGACTCATAGTAATATTCAGGAAACCCATGAGAGAATGTGATTGGTTAGGCACACAGTTTGGGAATACATTGTGCCTCTTACTAGAATCAGAGCATGGAGAATTAATTACCTAGTATTTTTAAAAAAAATTATCAAACCCGTAGTCCTTCACCATAATTTGACCTAGCTTGAACCTAACTCATTCCTTACATTTTTTGAGGCTCCGATACATATTCCAAGGGATTCCAAACTACATTTTTGGGAAATTGAAGATGGGATTGAAGGATTTTCGCCTCTCTGGGTCAGAGATTCTTTTCCTGATTGGGTTCCTCCCTCTTCCATGTCTTTCATTCATCATTTAAAGAGATTTTGCTCCATTAGAAATTCATTTAGATCTATGTTTTCATTGATCAGTCCATTTACACTTTGTTCTATTTTTCGATCTCTGTTGTGAAATTTATCTTTGTACCTCAAATTTGGGATTTCCATTAGTAAGAATCTATCAGATATCTTGATCTAGGTTGTTTCAATTGAAAATCACATAGTATTTATTTAATTTTGTGTGTGTGATATTGAAATTTATATTTCCATTATTTGGAAATTTTTTCATAGGTCAAATTGATTTAATTAAATTTCCATGTGATAATTTTATTTGTTGAATAAGGGGAAATTGTAAATGGGTGAATTGGATTAATTAATTAATGGACTGAAGTGATTATGATATTGATTGAATATTAGGGTTTTAGAATTTATCAATTAAATGGGATATAGTAATATGTTAATTTTTGAGATATGAAAATGATTGATTAGTGGGAATTAAGGGATTTTTTGAATAACAATGAAAGGATAATGAATTATTTTATTAAAATTTAAAAAATGGATTAATGAAGAATTTTTAAAATTATTCCTTGTGTTTGATATAATGAATTTTAATTTGTGTGATATTGGGATATTTGTGATAAATGTGACATTAAGGTGTGGAAAAACTACTGAGGCTTTAAATACACATATGTGATAGAAAATGAAACAGATTGACTGAGGATCCAAAAACTCATATGCAATTATTATTATATGAGAATCGAATTTATGCTCTAAATACCCATGAGGTAGGGGATAGGGAATGATGATCTCAATACCCATAGGCTTCTAGATGCGACATTCTACTCCCATTATATTAGCATTACTCTATGGTTCTGAGTGGTCTTGCTATGAATTATAATGAAATGGATAATGAAAACCCATGTTTTATTATGAATTGTGTTTACCAATGTGATTTGGTTCAGACTCCAACAGGGGATTAAGAAGGTATTGATGGTTTAGGTGTCCTTGGGAACCCGTGTATTCATGTGGTTAAATAAAGAATATTTGAATATGAATGTTTTTTACCTTATCACTTGTTCATTAAAATTATAAAACAACATAAAATGATATAGACTAGATATTTTTTTAGACATCATTGGTGGTGACCTACTGGGTTATAATCACAGCATACCTGATCTTCTTGATCGGTACCCGAATAGGCATCATGTTTGAAATACAATAAAAGGGAGAGATCCCAATGATTTATGACTGAGATGGGATGTAGCATAGATGAGGGAATTGGAAATAGTGTGGACCCGCTTAAGAGTGTCTGTGTGTCTTTATTTTTGGTTATCATTATTCAAATAACAATTATTATATAATGACTTATCTAATATATTTTTGGATATTGTATTTACATTTTGTTTAGCCTGTGATATTGGTCGGCTTTAATTATGGAATTCATTTTGGTAGTTAGTTATATAATTTCGATATTGTTTATATACTTATATTATTGTAATACGTTGACAAAGATTGTATAGTCTATCCATGATCGATATTAGACCATTTATTCTAGTTATAAGACTCTAGCATATGAGGAGGT
This sequence comes from Viscum album, assembly GCA_963277665.1. NCBI lineage: Eukaryota > Viridiplantae > Streptophyta > Magnoliopsida > Santalales > Viscaceae > Viscum > Viscum album. Next base: position 1,036,790,141 of record OY728140.1, on the reverse strand, counting down.
GCACTTGAGATCATGTGACTAACCAGCTTTGGGAACCAGTGTGTGGTGCCCAAGTCGAGATGCCACATATGAAGTGAAAATGTGATATATTTATGGATAAAGGTACTATCAAATAAAACCTTAAGAATAATAATATGATATATAGGTACGTAAAAATAATAAAATATATAATTTTTCTATATTGTATTTTCAAATGAATTTTAACATTATTGTATACATCTTCTTATTTTAGTTTTCTATCCATTGGGGCGTTACAGAAAATGTTTTTAATGCTAAATCATATACACATGTATAAATTAATATTTGATAATTAATTGTGTAAAATAATTACTATGTGTAAAAGTGACTTCTAGTTATTGGGATCCAATATGTATTCATTCCATCTTACATTTTAATAGAATGTAGATAGACAGTGCAATTAATTTCCATAATCCACAATCATTCTTTCTTAAAAAAATTAGTCAACCACTTCATTGAAAAATGGAAATCTAAAAATTTTATTAGAATATATTAATGCTTTAGGAGTTTCCATTCAAGTCAATTTAACTTTCTTTAAATTATATTTTATTTTGTCACTTCTATAAAATATTAAAAATAGAAATATCTGCAAATTTTAATTTCCTAAAAAATATATGATTTTAATTTTGTTCTTTAAATCTTATTAGAGATTGATATGAAATTTTTAAGAGGAAAAATTCATTTATAATTTTTTATATTATATCTCACAATTTAAATATGTTAAATTGTGTTGAAATCAATCTCTTAAAGTTAGAATATTATTTTTAAAAAATAATTATTATTTGTTTTCAAATAAAAAAGAAGGAAGAATTTATATCTATTGAAGAGATAAAATAGATAATAATATTTAATTTCATTTAAGAGTAATGGGTGATAAATTAATCATAAAAATAATTTAATTTTTAAAATCATTCTTCTAATTTTTGGTGGTATGGGAATGCCTCAAATTTTATCGATGATTTTGGGTGTGACTGTTAGACATCAATCTGATTATATTTCTTTATTTCATATAAAACTATATGGAATCATTATTTGGTGGTTCCCACAATCATAGCCTCACTTTAATATTCCCCATTGATATTCTCTATCCATTATAGTAGTTCGATTAACATATGTATATATATTAGCTTGTTAAAAACCATTTCTATAAAATAAAATTATATAAAAAAATTCAATAAAATGAATGCTTCGACATTATAAACCCCTAAAAAATTAAATTAAATAAAAAATAAAAAATTAGTTATTCTACAAATCCTTGGGTCATGTACACATATTCTAAATAATATAGTAAATATAGGATTTATGAATAAATCATAAATAATTATTCTTAATCAAATTAATTTTACATCAACGTATAAATATTTTAAATCGAGAGTGAAAGAGAAGAATTTTGTGTTATATATTACATTTGATTTTATTTTATAATACCTTTCATTATATGATTGGACCATGTAAAAGTATCATCAAATAAAAATGATATATTGCCCTTTATAATCAATACATTTATAGTTGGGAGGTATTTTTTATAGATTGTAACTATGAAAATTCTCTTCAATCATTGTGTAATGGTATAGACTATGTGTTGTTATATAATTTTATAAACAAATCTACTCTTTATTATAATAATTGAATCCCTAACCCCAACTAAAAAGTAATTTTTGATTACCTTATCATGTATACATTTAGTTATGCCTGATGTACACATAATACAATAGTGTATATATTTATACATCCACAATTTAATAGGTAATGTCAATATATTATTTTCTGAATCGAAATATTATAGTATTTCTCATCCTTTTTGAGAATGTAGAGTTGTCAGGAAATTAATCATAAATATATGTACTATGGTCTAGAGGCATCATACATACAGAACACAAATGATGTTTTATTATCTTGTGTTGGGGGATCAAAATCATTGTGACTTATTGCGAAGATCAAACTTTTTGATCTCCAGTAGGTGAGATCATGACGACTAACCCACCAATATGAACACATTCAGGTGTCCTCAATTGTTCCTATCTACCGACATGTGTATAATTCTCTTAACAAGGGATCATTATCAATGTGTACCATTTGGTCATGGATATTAATGAAATGAATTAACAATGACATTGAATTTGTCCAAATGTATATTTTGTTGGGTGAGTCTTTGGTGATATGAAATTGGATAATGGTCATGATTGAATGTGTTTCTTTTGAGTTGAAGAAGTGATATGTTAATACTAATTAATTAGGATGGTAGAACCTTAATTGAACCCATTCCCATGGTAGAAGAAGATATGTTTTTGTAGTGAGACTAATGAATAATACAACAACAATGGATGATGACACATATTTTGAATCTGTCTTTATGAGACATCTTGAGACAAATAAATTATATTACATGCATGTGTTCAAAATAAAGTCTTATTTACATTGAATAATTCTTATCTAATTCGGTGTATTTATTTCTTTCTAGGATCAACTCCATGTATTTGAATATTATTTATCATTACAATGAAAATGGACTATAGGGCCACACAATAATTCTATTTAAAAGTCTGAAAAATTCTGAGGAATATGAGTCCAGGACATGATGGTTACCAACATGGTGTCTAAGAAATGTCCACGAATATACGATTACCAATGAAGAAATATAATTATATTATTCATGTTTAGAATAATTTAAATAGAATTTATTTTGTAGATATATTTATAATAATTAATGTAAATACTTGGTAAATAATTTAAAAATAAATATGATTTCGATATTCAATATTCGTTTAATATTTACGGGAAAACAGAGTCATGTTAAGGACTCGTTTATATCACCATATATATATATATATATAATTATTAAAATTAATTGATAAAAAAATATAAATGATATTTATAAATCTATAAAGCATTTATAAAATATAATTTATAGATTATTTAGTGGGTAAAAATTATCCAGGGGTCAGGGAGCCTTTATTAATTACTTTATAACCTCAATATAAAAAGAGGAGTGGGATCTCACATGTTAGCCTATTCACTGCATGTCCATTGAGAGAATTTTTTCCCTCCTTCCCACTTCCTAGGTAGAAGATCTTCCATTCTATGTTCTCAATCATGATTTTATTTGTGGATAAATTGAATGATGTTATGGTGATCATCGAGATATTGAAGGAATCATTGGATTTTCATGCTACCATCAGAAATTCAACTATCAATGCTCTCGAAGACTTTTGATGCATGTGTGGATAGTTTAGAAGGAATCATATTCAGTTTCATTGAGAAACATTCCCTAATGATAAGTAGATATCATGTGTGACATCAAATCAAACTAGGTACTTTACTATTGATATTTGTGTTCTTGTAATTCATTATGTGGGATACTCGGTTCTTCTCTTGGGTTGTGCTTCATCTGTGATGACATGGATACATTGATCTCTAGTGAAACTTTTTAAATCCTTATCACAAAATATTCTTTGACATGCTTTCTCAACCTTCAATTAGTATCAGATATATTATGTGATGTTTTAAGACAACTAAACAATTATATTTTCATTACATTTTGAATAGGGTCTCATTATGGTCTCAATGCTACACACAATGTTTCAAACTGACATCATACATTGTTGTTTCACCCATTCGATGGATTTTAATACAAATAAAAAATGTTTTCAATAAAAAATGATGAACATATTTATATATGTTATTAAAATCCTGATGATCGAATTAAAACCAAGAGTTTATGTGGTGGCCATTTATGATGATCAGAAGTGTTCCAATCGAAACGCATAGTTTTTCCAGATGGGAATAATTCTATAGGTTCAGGGATGTTTAGGAAAATAAATAAATTATCCCTATGATTAAGGATTTTTGATCTATTCAAATAATAAAAATTCATTTAATATTACAATAGGTCACTAATGGGTCAATATAAAACATGTTTTTTAAATAACAACATTGGGATATAGGTAGGCCCGTCAGACTAAAGATAAAAATTTAAATTAATTTAAAAATATTAAAATAACTTTGTGTCTCCCCTGGTGTGACCATTTGGTGCTATCCACTGACCCACTGCCAATTTTGGTTTTCTGGACCTGAAACGAGTCAGGATGGGATCTGCCTAATTTGAAATGGGTCAATGCTTGTTCGTCCCTACCCACTAACCCCAATCGATTCCTACAATAATTTAATACATTTTAAATTTAAATTATATTTTTTTATTAAAAATAATAATAACAATAACTTTAAATAAATTAAAATAATTTTGGCATATAAATTAAATTAAATAATTTCACCGAGAAACATTTTTTTTTAATTTTGATATATGAAGGAATTATTTTATTTCATTAAAATAACACTTAAATTAAATTATTAAATTTTTATTTTCCTTATGAATTTAATTAATTTACGTGAGTTAATGTGTATCGACTAATCACAATTCATAGAGTAAGAAATGCAAGTCTTCAATTTGCTTATTTATTTAATTAATTTTATTAATGCAAGTTTTTTAAAATTTATTTCAATAAATGATGATCAATGTATTGTATTATACATCATTATATGTATAATTCCTTACATGATATGATACAAATTTTTATCTATTTTATACATTCTCAGGACCCCCTCATCTATGTGTAAGAATTTTTATATAATGATAGGACTGATAAGCAATGTTGTTCATGTCATGATTTTGTGACATGCCATACATTATTTTGATGAATGGATGGGTGTGTGTTTCAACTCACGTAACATAAGTAGCAACTCAACAAGTTACTTATATGGTATAGGTTTATCAATTATTCAATGGGTGATTCACAAGTGTCAACTCATGATAACTACCTTTAATTGAACTTATCCATTCTATATTATTTTAAGTAATATTTAGTTTTTATGTACGTTTAAAAAAATAAGTACGCATTAACATATAAAATTTATATGTCATGAGATGAATGTTTTTTATTTATTTCATGGAATTTTGTGAGTGTGATCTCATCATGTGTTCATATTGGATAGAAAATACTTCCATTCACTATCACAAATGCAGGCAATGGAACCACTCATGTTTTATCAACACTTCCTGATTAGCGATGATAAGATGGAGATATTTTTCAGTGGTAGAAAAAATAAACTAATAAATCTATGATTTATCAATTCTAATAATATCATTGATAACAAAATTAAATGGAAATGATTATTAACTTATATATAAATTTTTTAATTATATTCAAAAATAATGATTAATTGAATACATTAAATTAGAAATGCATGTTTATTATGTTTATTATGTTTATGATTTATTTTTGTTTATTATGTTTATTAGTTTTAGTTATATATTTATTATACTATATGTTTATAATAGTATATATAAATACATTTAAATATAAATATATATATATATACCAATACTTATTAAATATATATTTTTAAATAAATTAATGTATCCAGATGAATGTATCAATTGATGCATACGTTTATATTCTCATGAATATATGTTCATTATCGTTTACCCTATAATGTTGGACATATATAATATAATACTATATATACTTTCTTTATTCATTCATTTCTTATATATAATAAACATTATCATCTCATAAATACTTAAAATCATGATAAATGTATATAAATAAACAAACAATATATTTATTATATTTAAAAATTTAAATATTTAGTTATATATAATAACATACTTTTAAATATATTATATATAATTATAATTATATATAACTAATTAAATATAAATATGTTTAAATAATTATAAAATTATAAAATATTTTTTTAATGATAAATATATATTTATGAATACATTTTGAATATATTTATTTATAAATATATGTCTTTAATGAATACACACACACACACACACATAGACACAAACACACACACATATAAATATTTAAATACTTTTGACATTAAGATTAAAAATTATATATATATATATATATATTTATAATTTAAATTATAAAATTAAATATATATTTAATTATAATATATACACATTCAGAAATATATATATATATATATAATTATAATTAAAATCATTAAATAAATATAAATATATTAACTATATATATTTATAAAATTATAAACATAATAAATATATTGGTTATAATTTTATAATTAGGAATAAATATAAGGATTTTTCAGTGCTAATTAAAAAGCACTAATGAAAAATAAATTAATCAATGCTTTTTAGCGCAGAAAAATATCAGCCTTTATCAGCGCAAACAAGTACTGATAACAACATGTTTTATCAGTGTTTTCAATAGTATTAATGATAAAACGTACTATAATCCGTGCTTTTTTAGCATTGATAAACAAAATTTTAACAACGCTTTTTTATTTGGCTTTGATAAAAGATTTATCATGTTTTATAAATAAACCCTAACTTTATCTTCTTTCCTCGCACACCTCAAACTCTTATGGAAGTCGATCCCTACCACCATCATCGCCTCCTCCTCCCCTCCCTCCTTTCCTCCCTTCTCTCATGCCTCCTCCTCCTCCTCGACCTCCGATTCCTCCGCCACTGACTCCTCCTCCACCGCGAACTAAGCATTATCATTTGAATCTCCTCCGACTAACCTTTCTTCCACTTCCGCCACACCTATCTTTCACCACGACTCTCACAAGGTAGAGGATTTATCAAAGACTATTTTTTCCCTTGATGATAATCATTTTCTTTGGAATGATTTTGAATGTGTAGTATGAATCATGTTGAATCTATGAATCTATTGGTCCCTTAAATGTGGAGTAGGAAGCATGATGGGATGATGTTTTGGATTCATGATTGTGGTGCCAAATAATTAAAAGGGTGATATTTTCAATATTTAATTAAGAATTGGTGTTGGTATTGAATATATTGCAAAATGTGTTGATATTGGATTTATTGGATATAAGTTATTATTGGATTTATTGGTAACATTTTCCTGATGGATTTATTGGAAAAAATATAATAAAACTATATTTGATAACCACAATTAGTGATAAATTTGTTTTTAACATATGTTGATTTTTGGATTTGGATTTACTATCAACACATGATTTGTTGTTAGATGTTGTTTTGGAAGTAGATTTCGGGAATGATATGTGGTTGTTCTGAAAGTCATTAGAACAGAATTATTTTATATTTTTTGGAAGTTAATATATAAGAGGGGATGAAGATGTTCAAAATAATAATTATAGAATTTAGATAATGTAGTTGAATCAGATGATGTTCATTTGATAAATATCAGAAGTTGCAGAAAATACCATGGAATGAGTATTAGTGTCACACCATGGGAAGACTTCCTAGAAAAAAGAAAAATGAATAATAATCAATTTATATATAAAATTAGGCATGCCACATTTTAAATTAAATGGAAATGTATGGATAACCATATAGTGATACTTGAAGGTCACCTATACCAATGTGTAAGGTTCTTACAAAAGAGAATACGATGTCATAGAGAAGGCTGCTGGAGTTTTGGATGGATTTGGGAAGAAATAATAGAAATTAGATATATTGGATATAAGTAACTTCATATCACCAAAATTCAATATGATAAATCTATATCATTTTATGGTTGGCTTCATGAGTACCAATTCATAACATGTATATTTACCCATGAGAATTAAGATCCAAGATGCTTTAAAGGTGACTATTTGATCACATTATGGGAGATGAAATATCAGTATTCATGAACTTTTTAATGAGAATATAGATAATTAAATTTATATATAAGAGTTTATCATGTAATTGTAATAATGTCCACACTATGAGGCGAATGTGTTAGATTTATTAATTTAATGGGGATTTTATACATTTCATGAAGTGGATTTGTAACACCCTGACCCATGTTACCCAGAGTCGGTGCATTTTTTTAATACATTGGCATTATTACAAGGAATCATGTCCTAAAGGACCGATTAGTTTAGCAGTCTTGGAAAATAGATTACATACATAAATTTTACATTACACTTCATAACATACAAAACACCATAAATAATCCTTTATGAGTGCCATTATTCCCTTGTCTTAACCCTGCATATCAATCACAATATACTTCTTATAATCCTAGGAAAAATATATCATAGAAAGGGGTGAGCTCAAACTCTCTGTAAGGGTAATCAATACAGAGAAAACTTTCATAAATAAGCATAAAAATTTAAGGCAATGTATAACTAAAAAAAAGCCTTTTAAACTTAAACATCAACATAGTATGGAAGAAATAAAATGAAATAATTCCATTTAATTATTCACATGGATATTCTATTAATCGAATAATCACATGCAATATCAATAACCACTTTCATAATGATGGAATGCATAATTCCAGACTATCATAACCACATAGCCAAGGCCTCGTTCCAAGACTACAAATAAGATTTTGTCAAGGCCTTGTGCCAAGACACTAGTTTGTCTCATGAGACCTACCGATGCATCGAGGAGATATAGCGGGCTCCACCCATCAGTTACTAAGTCCAATGCCTTCCCATATAAAAAGGTTTAAACATAACATAAACATTCGTATTAAAACTTGCATATGAAATGTCAATACTTTATCCATAAACCATGAATGGAATAAAAATAACACATCCATAGTAAATCATATCCCAAAATCTTCAATACAATACAAAAGTTTTGTATCATAATATATCAACTTCAAATAAACATAAAATCCATCAATGGATGTTGACATAGTTGAAATAAAACTATTTGAGAAAACATCTCTTTTCTCGAAATCACTGAAAAGTAAAAAATTTATAAAGAAAGTAATTTAAAAGAGATTTTTTAATCAATGTGTCCCATACCTCATTGAAACTTTTGAAAAGAAATATAATTTCAAAAAAATTATGTCCATATAAATAAATCCTTAAAATTATTTAGAAAACATGGACAATAATTAAAATGATTTAGAAATAAAAATCTTTAAAACATTAAAAATTATGATCTTGATAAAGAGTACCTTTCAAAAATTCTTAAAATATTAATCTTGAAATCATTTAAAAGTCACATAATTATAAAATAAAACAGTTACTTTGAAAATATTCTTATAATCTTTTATGGTAAGCTTCATCGATTTTATAACGGTGAAAAATAACTGCACCCGTCGTATAAGTTTAAAAAGACATTCCTACATTAAATTTGTCGAAATGGTTAAAAAGTTCCTTGTTTGGAAAATGACGGAATGTTTCCTTTAAAAACACATAAGTGTATAAATTAATTTAACCCATTATCTAGTAAATAGTAAAAATGTTTTTAAATACATTTCTAAGGAACAAGGATGTGGATGATAAAGAGATCCTAGTAGATAATTACGTATAAACAACCTCAGATAATGAAGAGACTGTGAAAAAAACCCTTACCTTGTACATTTACTTGGTTGGGGGTAGGTTAACCTCCTTTATAATGGTGAAATAATAATTATTAAATTATAAAAGAATCATATACATTAATATGATATCATATATGATCTTCTAACATTGCTTTGTTAATAATATCTTAGTATTATCGTCGTTTCGGATGTTAACTTACTCATTTTCTTTTATATGTTTTGTTATTTAATCCATGGTTGTCAGGGATTGGTTGTATATTATTAATATCCATAATGATATAAAGTCCTTAAAAATAATTTTTAAATCATCAAATGATAATTATACATGAATGGATACGATGGAGAATGAATCTAATCACGTTCGTGGTGACGGTAGTCCGTACGTATGCACGACTAACAATATCAATATTTTGATATTAAAGTAATATATAATTGGATGGTATATCATATATACAGAATAATTATCATGTTAAATTTTTTATTTAAATGAATTAGATATCATTATTATACCCATCTAAATAATAATTTTTTGAATAACAATTACACCACGACATGGAGATGGTAAGCTATACTTACGCACATATGATGATATGTCATTAAAAGGATAGATAGAATACTAAAATATGGTTTTCCATGTTTATAATAACATCAAAGTATATATAATATACTGGAGTTATTATTTTATAATGTTAATAACAATGAAAGAAGAAGTGGAAGAAGAAAGGAACTTGAAAAATGGTGGTGAAATCATTACCTCTTCTTCTGGTTCTTCCTTATGATTTGATCAAAAGGGCTCCATAGGTTGGATTTATAACTAAAGTAAGTCCTCTAGGATGAATTTAGGGATGTTGAGAGAGTATTTTGGAAGGGGTTATCTGAACCAAAAAGCTTTGAATGTGTGAATTTCTAGGAAGTGGGATTACCCTTTTATAAGAGGGGTGAGGGGCAGCTTTGGAAAAGCTAGAAATATTATTTTATAATAAATTCATATTCGGTTTATAATGTCTTAAAAGTGAATTATTTAATGGTTAAGGTTGGTATGGGTCGAAAACCACTCAAAAAATATAATTTAGACCGGTTTGGGTCACTATATTTACCTTATCTTCAAGTATTAACTCTTAGTTAATTTGTTTCACTTTTACAATGTCTCTTTGTATTTTTATATTATATGGTTCATAAACATACTATATACATACAAGAGACCCCCCAGTGGTCCATTAATTATAAAACTATCATTATATAAGTCTTTTGACGGAACATTATATTTTTAAGAATTTAATATCAATTGATAATATATTATTTGATTTAAAAACGCTTTTATGTCAATTTTGACACTATTCAATAATTGATTTTTTTTAATACTCCTAACAGAATGATTACTTCGAAAAAAGTTAATTAAAGAAATTCTAACAATCTATATTAACCTATAATATTATGGGTATTTATAAAAAGTCTAAAATTAAATTTATTAGGGTATTTATAATATCAATTATTCTAATTTTTCACTATTATGGTAATTACTACATCAACATTGTGTCATAAACAAAATAAAGTATTTAATATCTAAAAATTATAAATAAAATAAAATTAATAAGAAATATTTTTAGCTTTCTAATTAATATTTATAGTTGAAAATCCAACATATATAACCTTATGTAACAATTTTTGTGCTAAAATATATATGCTTGTGTCATTTTTGTATTCATTTTAACTTAATTAAAATAATGTGTCCCTATCACTTACAAGTGGCTTCATGGGGTCCCAAAATCGACCCAATGATGACAATGGTCAGACATGTATCAACAACTATGTTTATGACACGTTTTAGGGTAATTTTTTATTATTATAATATTATCTTTAACCCTTATTTACAGGATTTACCCTTTAACCATGGAAAATAAAATATTTACCGAAATAATTATTCAAAATGTATTAAAATAAAAGTTACCTATTTACACAATTTGAACATCCTGATTCCAAATATGGAATCCATTTTTTTAAATTCAAAACACAGAAGTGGCAAATGAAATTTAAAATTAATTTTCATTATTAAAACAAAAAGCGTGTTTTTAAGAGATAATAACTATCAAAAGATTGACATTTGTTTATGTCCGGTTTAATTGTGAAATTTTTTCCAATGACCAACAATGTATTAAATGGTAAAAATATATTATAAATAAACTTTAAAACCACTCAAATTCATAATTTATCACTACCAATTATTTTTATTAAAGAAGTTGTTTTTAATTAAAATTTATAAAATTTTCATTATTCATCAAAATATAAAAGTTATCCGAAAAGTACCAAAATATCACCCTAGAATAAATTAGATATTCCGAATCCAAAAATGAAGTCCATTTTGAGAGTTAAAATTTATAAAATTTTTAAAAGTAGTTATTACTATTCATTACGGCTAGTTTGATTGGTTGTAGTGTGTGTTAGAACTAGAAGTTGCGTACAACACACACTACTGTATTATTCAAAGAGAAGCATACCATGGAAGCTTGGGGAATTACATTGTAAATTTTATTTATATCCCCATTCTAAAGAATATATTTATTTAGTCAAATTGTATATATAAAAGTTTAAAATATTGGATTTAGAAAAGATTCACTATTAAAGTTGGTAAAAGTTCATATTTGAAAAATTCTTCTTTTATCTGAAAAAAAGGAATTTGTTCTTACGTTATGTCTAATAAACTCAGAATATGGATTCTAAAATTATATGGATTATATAAGGTTCAAAATATAGTGAATAATATTCATAACATCTTTTGAACGACTTGTTTGGTATGTCATGGTGCGCTTGAACTCGATGTTACGTGTAGTTCAAGTTATTGACTTGTTTTGAAGAAGTACATACTATGAAATCATGGGGCGTTGCATTCTTCCCTCCTTAAATAAATTGCATCCTCGCAATTTGATATTCTTCTTCGATAATAAAGGTTAAAAATAGAAAATATATTTGTGGGAAAACCCACATCAGAAATTTGGTTAATAAAATTTATTCGTAATAAGAGGAAAAGAGAAATGAAAGGTTCACCACCAAATGATGATCTCGATTAGGAGAACATTGGTGGAAATTAGAGACATATAATTGTAGGAAAAACATAAATATTTATATTTGGTGATTGAGGTCATTAAAAAAGTTTAAAATTGAGGTCCTTAAATTCAGTAATCTGTGAGGATTTAAAATGTCATCAGTTCAACAAAACATAAGGTATTAGGATAACACATTTTGGTTTTAAGATCCCTTCAATAAAGTATAAGAATTAATTTCGTCATAGAATAAGAGGAGAAGAAAAATATATACTTGAAAAGTAGAGTTCCATCTTTTAACAAATTTTTACCACAAACTCATATTTCACTCTAAAAGATAATAGAACATAAAAATATATTCTATTTATCCTATTCGTTTGGGGTTAAAAAAATGAATTTATAATTCATCTACTAGACCTTCTTAAAATAATATACATTATTTAATCCACAACATCTCGTGGGCTAGAGGTAGGTGATACACCCTTGTCGGCCTTCAGTTGCAGGTTTAATTCTTGCGGCCTTGCCGGTCGCGATAGGTTTCCGCCCGACCTCCGGGTTGTTTTTTTATGGCAAACCAAAATTAATCTCAAACTAGAATTATCCAAAATAATTCTGTCCAAACTCACCGTTCGACATTTATAAGGAAGGTAAACATAATGTGGACCCTTTTTACTGCGTAATAGCATATGAATACATTCATCATGTATTCTTTTAAAACACTGAAACATCCTAAATTACCATAACCATTTTTGATTACATTCATGCTCCCTTATTATATATAGAATGCTGGATATACTTCATCCATCCAAAAATGTTGTAAACTCCAACAATTATGGAATATTCAAATCTTTAATCAGTTTCAAGGCAGTCAAGAATATCCAATATAATTTACCCAAATCAACCATATCTTATTCCAAAATAAGTACATCAATATTAGGACCCTATTAAGGTTTATCTTTCCATCAACCATGTAATTTCCCAAAAGATTAACTTGCTGTAGAGTCACTATTCTTAGTACCATTAAATCTCAAATCCTCAATGAAATAGTACTGCAATACAATCCTTATATACTCCATAATTATTATAACAAGTATATTGTTGATACAACACTCAAATGACATAATCAACATAAGAACCCTAATCAGTCTTCTTCATCTGTGGTAGTATCATAAAATTATTGTTATCCAATATCATCATTTGTGGCATAGTCTGATGATAGGTTCGCGTAGTGTCCAAACTTCTTGAAAATGAAGCATTGTACATTTTAAACCATTTTCTTACCCTTGCAGTCATGTACTTGGGGCCATTTTTCCTACACACTTATAACAAACTCTCATTCCTTTCAGGCAAGTTCCAGGGTGTTTCTTCCCACAGTTATCACATATGGGGAAATTATTCTTTTCCCTCTTCCCTTTAACCATCTTTCTCTCTTCCATCCTTTTCTTCTTTTTCTTCCCTTCAAAGCCATAGGACTTAGTAAACTCTTTAGTTATCTTATCCACACATGATACTATTTCTTCATATGATGGAAATACATGGGAGACTATTTCCCTTCTAAATGATGGATTAATACCATGAAATATAAAATCTTTCTTACTCTTTGGATCATACATATTACTGCAGTTCACATTCCTTCTACTGGGCACCATTTCTATACAATAGCAAAAACTAGGTCAGTTTATGAATTGCAATGAATAATTCCTAACTTGTAAAATACCTAACGAAAATTGAACAGTTTATGGATATAATCCATATTCATAAAAATGTTTTCTTTGAGTAAGTATATACTCATAATCCCTTCATAATGGTTTGTAATGAAAATGAGAATTATCCTAAGCATATCCCCCAGGAGTGTCGTAACCAAGAGTGCAGCAAGGCCCGTTGTCGTGCACCAGTTCCCGTTCGAGTCTAGCTCAAAGTGGTGTTTTTGGGTTTTACAACTAGTTACGTCTGTGTCGGATCCACCTCTACCTGCTCATATCCAGACAGGGATGTATTGTTCAAAAAACTCAAAAAATCTCTATATTACCAAAATTCAAGGAAGTTATTCTATACTAATCCTCAAAGTCTATATTAGGGATATGTGCTCTAATGAGAGTTTTTCGAAATCTAGTTTCCAAGGATATTGCTAAACTTACTCTGATACCAACTGTAACACCCCGACCCCATTTACCCAGAGTCGGTGCATTATTTTAATACATTGGCATGATTACAAGGAATCCAGTCCCAATATACCGATTAGTTTATGTGTCTTGGAAAATAGATTACATACATGAATGTAACATTACACTTCATAACATACAGAACAACATAAATAATCCTTTATGAATGACATTATTCCCTTGTCTTAACCCTACATATCAATCAGAATATACTTCTTGGAATCCTGGGAAAAATAAAACATAGAAAGGGGTGAGATAAAACTCTCCGTAAGGGTAAGAAATACAACAGAAACGTTCATAAATAAGAATAAACATTTAAGGAAATGTATAACTAAAACAAAAGCCTTTTAATCTTAAACTTCAACATAGTATAGAAAAAATAAAATGAAATAATGCCATTTATTTATTCAAATGGATATTCTACTAAACGAATAATCACATGAAATATCAATAACCACTTTCATAATGATGGAATGCATAATTCCAGACTATCATAACCACATAGCCAAGGCCTTGTGCCATGACTACAAATAAGATTTTGTCAAGGCCTTGTGCCAAGACACTAGTTTTTCTCAGGAGACCTATCAATGTATAAAGGAGCTATACCATGCTCCACCCGTCACTTACTATGTCCAATGAATTCCCATATGAAAAGGTTTAAACATAACATAAGCATTAGTATTAGAACTAGCATACAAAATGTCAATACTTTTTCCATAAACAATGAATGGAATAAAAATAACACATCCACAATAAAACATATCACAAAACCATTAATACAATACAAAAGTTTTGTATCATAATAAATCAAATTCAAATAAACTTAAAATCCATCAAAGGATGTTGAAATAGATGAAATGAAAACAATTTGAGAGAAATATCTATTTTCTCAAAATCATTGATAAATCACACATTTATAAAGGAAGTAATTCAAAAGAGATTTTTGAATCAAAGTGTCCCATACCACTTAGAAACTTATGAAAAGAAATATCTTTTCAAAACATTCATGTCCATAAAAATAAATCCTTAATTTTTTTAAAATATGGGAATTAATTAAAAAGATTTCAATAAAATCATTAAAACATTTAAAATTTGGTCTTGATAAAGAGTTCCTTTCACAAATTCTTAAAATATTCATTTTGAAATCATTTAAAATTCACATAATTATAAAATAAAACCTTTAATTTGAAAATATTCCTATAATCCTGTAAAGGAAGCTTCAATGATTTTATAATGGCGGAAAATAACCGCACCCACTTTATAAGTTTAAAAATACATTCCTACCTTAAATTAGTCAAAAAGGTTAAAAAGTACCTTGTTTGGAAAACGACGGAAAGATTCCTTTGAAAACACATAAGGGTATAAATTACTTTAACCCATTATCTAGTAAACTGTAAAATTGTTTTTAAATACATTTTAATGGAACATTGATGTGGATGATAAAGTGATCCCAGTAGATAATTATGTATAAACAACCTCAGATAATGAATAGATTGTGAAATAAACCCTTAACTTGTAATTTTCCTTGGATGGGTGTAGGTTAACCTCATGTATAATGGTTAAATAATTTTTATTAAATTATACAAGAATCATATACATTAATATGATATCATATATAATCTTTTAACATTTTGTTGTTAATAATATCGTAGTATTATCGTCGTTTCGGATGTTAACTTACTCATTTTATTTTATATGTTTTTGTTATGTAAGCCTTGGTTTTCAAGGGTAGGTTGTATATTATTCATATCCAGAATTATATCAAGTCCTTAAACATTATTTTTAAATCATCAAATGATAATTATACTTGAATGGATACGATGGAGAAGGAATCTCATCACGTTCGTGGAGACGGTAGTCCGTACGTACGCACGAGCGACAATATCATTCTTTTGATATTAAAATAATATATAATTGGATGTTATATCATATATACAGAATAATTATCATGTTATATTTATTATTTAAATTAATTACACATCATTATTATACCCATCCAAATAATAATGTTTTGAATAACAATTACACCACGACGTGGAGACGGTAAGCTGTACGTACGCACGTATGGTGATATGTCATTCAAATGATGGATAGAATACATAAATATGGTTTTAACATGTTTATAATAACATCCAATTAGATATAATATAATGGAGTTATTATTTTAGAATGGTAATTACAAAGAAAGAAGAAGTGGAAAAAGAAAGGAACTTGAAAAAGGGTGGTGAAATCATTACTTCTTCTTCGGGTTCTTCCTTTTATTTGATCAAAAGGGCTCCATAGGTTGACTTTCGGACTAAAGTACGGCCTCTAGGATGAATTGAGGGATGTTAAGAGAGTATTTAGTTAGGGGTTGTCTAAACCCAAAGGCTTTGAATGTGTGAATTAGTGGGATGTTGGAGTACCGTTTTATAAGATGGGTGAGGGGCACCTTGGGAAAAGCTAGAAATATTATTTTATAATAAATTCATTTTCGGTTTCTATTTGCTCCAAAGTGTATTATTTAAAGGTTAAGGTTGAAATGGGTTTAAAACCACTTAACAAATAGAATTTAGGCAGGTTTGGGTCACTATATTAACCTTATCTTTAAGTATTAACTCTTAGTTAATTAGTTTCACTTTTACAATGTCTCTTTGTATTTTTATATTATATGGTTAATAAACGTACTATATACAAGCAAGAGACCCCCAAGTGGTCCATTAATGATACAAATATCATGATATAAGTCTTTTGGCCAAACAATAGATTTTTAGGAATTTAATATCAATTGATAATATAATATTTGTTTTAAAAACTCTTTTATGTCAATGTTGACACTATTCAATAATTGTTTTTTTAAAACTCATAACAGAATGATTACTTCGAAAAGAGTTAATTAAAGAAATACTAACATTCCATATTAACCATGAAAAATTATTGGTATTTATAAAAAGTCTCAAATTAAATTTATTAGGGTATTTATAATATCTATTATTCTTATTTTTCACTATTATGGTAATTGCAGCATCACCGTTGTGTCATAAACAAATTAAATTATTTAATGTCTAAAAATTATAAATAAAGAACCATTATGTAGGAAATCATTTTATATTTCTAATTAATATTTATATTCTAATGTACAACATATATAACCCTATGTAAAAACTATTTTTCTAAACGATATATGTTTGTGTCATTTTTTATTCATTTTAACTTAATTAAAATAATGTGTCCCTATCACTTACAAGTCGATCCATGGGGTCCCAAAATCGTCCCAAAGATGTCCATGGTTGGAAATGTATCAATAAATATGGTTTGGACATGTTTTAGGGTAATTTGTTAATATTATAATATTATTTTAACCATTATTTACAGGATTTACCCTTTAACCATGGTAAATAAAATATTTACCGAAATAATTATTCAAAATGTATAAAAATAAAAGTTACCTATTTACAAAATTTAAACATCCTGATTCCAAATATGGAATCCATTTTTCCAAATTCAAAACACAGAAGTGGCAGAAATTAATTTAAAATTAATTTCCTTTGTTAAAACAAAAAGCGTGTTTTTAAAAGATAATAACTATCAAAAGATTGACACTTGTTTATTTCCGGTTTAGTTGTGAAATTTTGTCCAATGGCCAAAATTTTATTAAATGGTAAAAATATATTCTAAATTTACTTGAAAACAACTCAAATTCATAATTTATCACTACCAATTATTTTGATTAAAAAAGTTGTTTTTAATTAAAATTTAGTAATTTTCACTATTCATCAAAATATTAAAGTTATACAAAAAGTACCAAAATTTCACCCTAGGATAAATTTGATATTCCTAATCAAAAAATGAAGTCCATTTTGATTTTTAAAATTTATAAAATTTTAAAACGTAGGTATTTCTATTCATTACGGCTAGTTTGATTAGTTGTAGTGTGTGTTAGAACTCGAAGTGGCGTACAACACACGCTACTGTATTATTCAAAGAGTAGCGTACCAAAGAAGCTTGGGGTGTTAAATTGTAATTTTTTTATGTCCCCATTCTAATTAATATATTTATTTAGTCAAATTTAATATATATAAATTTTTGAAATATTGGATTTAAAAAGGCTTCATTATTAAAGTTGGTAAAAGTGCATTTTTGAAAAATACTTCTTTTATCTGAAAAAAAGGAATTTGTTGTTACATTATGTCTAAGAAACTCATAATATGGATTCTAAAATTATAAGGATTATATAAGGTTCAAAATTTATTTAATACTATTCATAACCTTTTTGAATGGCTTGTTTGGTAAGTCATGGTGCGCTTGAACGCGGTGTTGCCTGTAGTGAATGTTATTGAATTGTTTTGATGAAGTACATACTATGAAATTTTGGGGTGTTACATTCTTCACTCATTAAATAAATTGTGTCCTCACAATTTTATATTCTTCTTCTAAAATTAAGGTTAAAAATAGAAAATATCTTTGTGGGAAAACTCACATCAGAAATTTGGTTAATAAAATTTAGTCTTAATAGGAGGAAAAGAGAAATGAAAGGGTCACCACCAAATGATGATCTCGATTAGGATAACATTGCAGGAAATTAGAGGCATATAATTTTGGAAAAAACATAAATATTTATAGGCGGTGATTGAGGTCATTAAACAATTTTTAAATTAATGTCCTTAAATTCAGTAATCTATGAGGATTTAAAATTCCACCGGTTCAACAAAACATAAGGTATTAGGATAACACATTTTTTATTTTATGATCCCTTCAACAAAGTATAATAATTAGTTTCTTCATAAAATAAGAGGGGAAGAAAAATATATACTTCAAAAGTAGAGTTCCATCTTTTAACTAATTTCTACCACAAAGTCATATTTCACTCTACAAGATAATAGAACATAAAAAATATATTCTATTTATCCTATTCGTTTGGGGTTAAAAAAATGAATTTTTAATTCATCTACTAGAACTTGTTAATATAAACTACATTATTTAATCCAAGACATCGTGTGGGCCAGTGGTAGGTGATACACCCTTGTCTCCCTTCGGTTGCAGGTTCAAGTCTTGCGTCCTTGCCTGTCGCGATGGGTTACCTCCCGACCTCCGGGTTTTCCTTTTATGGAAATCCAAAATTAATCTCAAACTAGAATTATCCAAAATAATTCTGTCCAAAATCACAGTACAACATTTATAAAAAAGGAAAACATAATGTGGATCCTTTTTACCCCGTAAAAGCATATGAATACATTCATCATGTATTCTTTTAAAACACTGAAACATCCTAAATTACCCTAATCCTTTTTGATTACATTCATGCTTACTTATTCTATATAGAATTCTGGATATACTTCATCCATCAAAAAATGTAGTAAACTCCAACAATTATGGAATATACAAATCTTTAATCAGTTTCAAGGCAGTGAAGAATATCAAATATAATTTACCCAAATCAACCATATCTTATTCCAAAAAAAGTACCTCAATAGTTGGACCCTATTAAGGTTTATCATTCCATCAACCAAGTAATTTCCAAAAAGTCTAACTTTTTGTAGAGTCACTTTTCTTAGTACCATAAAATCTCAAATCCTCAATGAAATAGTACTGCAGGACAATCCTTATATACTCCATAATTATTATAACAAGTATATTGCTGATACAACACTCAAATGAAATAATCAACATAAGAACCCTAATCATTCCTCTTCATCTACGGTAGTATCATAACTTGATTGTTATCCAATAGCATCATTTGAGGCATAGTCTGATGATAGGTTCACGTAGTGTCCAAAATCCTTACAAATGAAGCATTGTACATTTGAAACCATTTTCTTACCCTTGCAGTCACGTACTCGGTTCCCTTTTTCCTACACACTTATAAAAAACTCCCATTCCTTTCAGGCAAGTTCCAAGGTGTTTCTTCCCACAGTTGTCACATATGTGGAAATTCTTCTTTTCCCTCTCACCTTTATCCATCTTTATCTCTTCCATCCTTTTCTTCTTTTGCTTCCCTTCAAATCCATAGGACTCAGTAAACTCTTTAGTTATCTTATCCACACATGATACTATTTCTTCATATGATGATAATACGTGGGAGACTATTTCCATTCTAAATTATGGCTTAGTAACACGAAAGATACAATCATTCTTACTCTTTGGATCATACGTATTACTGGAGTTCACATTCCTTCTACTGGGCGCCATTTCTATACAATAGCATAAACTAGGTCAGTTTATGAATTGCAATGAATAATTCCTAACTTGTAAAATACCTAATGAAAATTGAACAGTTTATGGATATAATCCATAATCATAAAAATATTTTTGTTGAGTAAGTATATAATCATGAGCCCTTCATAATGGTTTGTAAAGAAAATGAGAATTATCCTAAACATATCCCTTGGGAGTGTCGTAACCAAGAGTGCAGGAAGGCATGTTGTCGTGCACCAGTTCCCGTTCTTGTCTACCTCAAAGCGGTGTTTTTGAGTTTTACCCCTAGGTAGATCTGTTCCAGAACCACCTCTACCTACTCGTATCCAGACAGGGATGTATTTCTCGGAAAACTCAAAAAATCTCTACAATACCAAAATTCTAGGAAGTTCTTCTCTACTAATCCTCATAGTCTATCTTAGGGATATGTGCTCTAATTAGAGTTTTTCTAAATCTAGTTTCCAAGGATATTGCTAAACTTCGATGATACCAGTTGTAACACCCTGACCACAGTTACCCAGAGTCGTCCATTATTTTAATACATTGGCATGATTACCAGGAATCATGTCCCAAAAGATCGATTAGTTTAGCAGTCTTGGAAAATAGATTACATACATGAATGTTACATTACACTTCATAACAAACAAAACAATATAAATAATCCTTTATGAATGTCATTATTCCATTGTCTTAACCCTGCATATCAATCACAATATACTTCTTGGAATCCTGGGAATAATAAAACATAGAAAGGGGTGAGATCAAATGCTCTTTAAGGGTAAGCAATAATGTGGAAACGTTCATAAATAATCATAAACATTTAAGGAAATGTATAACTTAAACAAAAGACTTTTAAACTTAAACTTCAACATAGAATGGAAGAAATAAAATGAAATAATCTCATTTACTTATTCACATGGATAATCTACTAATCGAATAATCACATGAAATGTAAGTAACCAATTTCATAATGATGGAATGCATAATGTCAGACTATCATAACCACATAGCCAAGGCCTTGTCCTAAGACTACAAGTAAGATTTTGTCAAGGCCTTGTGCCAAGACACTAGTTTGTCTCATGAGACCTACAGATGCATCAAGGAGCTATTGCAGGATCCACCCGTCAGTTACTAAGTTCAATGCATTCCCATATGAAAAGGTTTGAAGATAACATAAACATTCGTATTAAAACTATCATACGAAATGTCAATAATTTTTCCATAAACCATGAATGGAATAAAAATAACACATCCACTGAAAAACATATCACAATACCTTTAATACAATACAAATGTTTTGTATCATAATAAATCAACTTCAAATAAACATAAAATCCATCAATTGATGTTTACATAGATGAAATCAAAACTATTTGAGAGAAATTTCTCTTTTCTCGAAATCATTTAAAAGTCACATATTTATAAACGAAGTAATTTAAAAGAGATTTGTGAATCAAAGTGTCCCATACCACTTTGAAACTTTTGAAAAGAAATATCATTTCAAAACATTCATGTCCATATAAATAAATCCTTAAAATTATTTTTAAAACATGGAAATTAATTAAAAAGATTTCAAAAAAAATTATTAAAATATTTAAAATTATGGTCTTGATAAAGAGTACCTTTCAAAAATTATTAAAATATATATTTTGAAATCATTTAATAGTCACATAATTATAAAATAAAATATTTACTTTGAAAATATTATTATAATCTTGTAAAGGAAGTTTCGATGATTTTATAATGGCGTAAAATAACCACACCCACCGTATAAGTTTAAAAAGACATTCCTACCTTAAATTTGTCTAAAAGGTTAAAAAGTACCTTGTTTGGAAAATGACAGAAAGATTCCTTTGAAAACACATAAGGGTATAAATGACTTTAACCCATTATCTAGTAAATTGTCAAAATGTTTTTAAATACATTTTTAAGGAAGATGGATGTGGATGATAAAGATATCCTAGTAGATAATTACGTATAAACAACCTCAGATAATGAAGAGATTGAGAAATATACCATTACCTTGTACTTTTAGTTGTATGGGGGTAGGTTAACCTCCTGTATAATGGTTAAATAATTTTTATTAAATTATACATGAATCATATACATTAATATGATATCATATATGACCTTTTATCATTGCTTTGTTAATAATATCGTAGTATTATCGTCGTTTTGGATGTTAAATTACTTGTTTTCTTTTATATGTTTTTGTTACGTAAGCCTTGGTTGTCATGGGTAGGTTGTATATTGTTCATATTCAGAATGATATTAAGTCCTTAAACATTATTTTTAAATCATAAAATGATAATTATACTTGAATTGATACGATGGAGAATGAATCTCATCGCGTTCGTGGAGACGGTAGTCCGTACGTAAGCACAAGAGACAATATAAATCTTTTGATAATAAAATAATATATAAATTGATGGTATATCATATATAATGAATAATTATCATGTTATATTTATTATTTAAATGAATTAAACGTCATTATTATACCCATCCAAATAATAATGTTTTGAATAACAATTACACCACGACGTGGAGACGATAAGCTGTACGTACGCACGTATGGTGATATGTCATTAAAAAGATGGATAGAAAACTGAAATATGGTTGTACCATGTTTATAAAAACATAAATTTATATATAATATACTGGAGTTTTTATTTTAGATTGTTAATTACAAAGAAAGAAGAAGTGGAAAAAGAAAGGAACTTGAAAAAGGGTGGTGAAATCATTACCTCTCCTTCAGGTTCTTCATTTTGATTTGATCAAAAGAGCTCCATAGGTTGACATTATGACTAATGTAAGGCCTCTAGGATGAATTGGGGGATGTTGATAGAGTATTTGGGCAGGTTTTGTACGAAACAAAAGTATTTGAATGTATGAATTAGTGGGAAGTGGGAGTACCCTTTTATAAGAGGGGTGAGGGCCACCTTTGGAAAAGCTAGAAATATTATTTTATAATAAATTTATATTAGGTTTATATTGGCTAAAAAGTGTATTATTTAATGTTTAATATTTGTATTGGTCTAAAACCACTCAACAAGAAGAATTTAGACAGGTTTGGGTCACTATATTAACCTTATCTTTATGTATTAACTCTTAGGTAATTAGATTCACTTTTACAATGTCTCTATGTATTTTTATATTATATAGTTAATAAACATACTATATACATCCAAAAGACCCCCCAAGTGGTCTATTAAGGAAACAACTATCATGATATAAGTCTTTTGGACGATCAATAGATTTTTAGGAATTTAATATCAATTTATAATATAATATCTGTTTTAAAAACTCTTTTATGTCAATTTTGACACTATTCAATAATTGATTTTTTTAAAAATCATAACATAATGATTACTTGGAAAATATTTAATTAAAGAAATCATAACACTACATATAAACCTAGAAAATTATTTTATTTTATAAAAAGTATCAAATTAAATTTATTAGGGTATTTATAATATCAATTATTCTAACTTTTCACTATTATGGTAATTACTGCATCACCATTGTGTCAAAAATAAATTAAAATATTTAATGTCTAAAAATTATAAATAAAATACCATTATGTAGGAAATAGTTTTAGCTTTCTATATAATATTTATAGCTGAAAATACAACATACATAACCCTATGTAAAAATTGATTTTCTAAAAGATATATGCTTGTGTCATTTTTGTATTCATTTTAACTTAATTAAAATAAAGTGTCCCTGTAACTTAAAAGTGGCTCCATGGGGTCCCAAAATCGACCAAAAGATGCCCATGGTCGGACATGTATCAACCAATAATGTTAGGACACGTTTTAGGGTAATTTTTTATTATTATAATATTATTTTTAACACATACGTACAGGATTTACCATGTAACAATGGTAAATAAAATATTTACCGAATTAATTATTCACAATGTCTAAAAATAAAAGATACCTATTTAAACAATTTAAACAACCTGATTCCAAATATGGAATCCAATTTTCCAAATTCAAAACACAGAAGTGGCATAAATTAATTTAAAATTTACTTCTGTTGTTAAAACAAAATCGTGTTTTTAAGAGATAATAACTATCAAAAGATTGACACTTGTTTACGTCCGGTTTAATTGTGAAATTTTTTCCAATGACAAACATTATATTAAATGGGGAAAATATATTCTAAATATAATTTAAAACCACTCAAATTCATAATTGATCACTACCAATTATTTTGATTTAAAAAGCTTTTTTAATTTAAATTTAGTAATTTTCACTATTCATCAAAATATAAAAGTTATCCGAAAAGTACCAAAATTTCACCCTAGGATAAATTTGATATTCCTAATCCAAAAAATGAAGTCCATTTTGATTGTTAAAATTTATAAAATTATAAAATGTAGGTATTACTATTCATTACGGCTAGTTTGATTGGTTGTAGTGTGTGTTAGAACTCGAAGTGGCGTACAACACACGCTACTGTATTATTCAAAGAGTAGCGTACCATGGAAGCTTGGGGTGTTACATTGTAATTTTTTTATGTCCCCATTCTAAATAATATATTTATTTAGTCAAACGTAATATATAAATGTCTAAAATATTGTATTTAAAAAGGCTTCACTATTAATGTTGGTAAAAGTTCATTTTTGAAAAATACTTCTTTTATCTGAAAAAAAGGAATTTTTGTTAAATTATGTCTAAGAAACTCATAATATGGATCCTAAAATTATAAGGATTATATAAGGTTCAAAATTTATTTAATACTATTCATAATCTCTTTTGAACGGCTTGTTTGGTAAGTCATGGTGCGCTTGAACTCGGTGTTACCTGTAGTTAAAGTTATTGAATTTTTTTGAAGAAGTACATACTATGAAATATTGGGGTGTTACATTATTCACTCCTTAAATAAATTTTGTCCTCACAATTTGATATTCTTCTTCTAAAACAGAGGTTAAAAATAGTAAATACATTTTTGGGAAAACTCACATCAGAAGTTTGGTTAATAAAATTTATTCTTAATAAGAGGAAAAGAGAAAAGAAAGGGTCACCACCAAATGATTATCTCGATTAGGAGAACATTGGAGGAAATTAGAGCCATATAATTTGGGGAAAACATAAATATTTTTAGGTGGTGATTGAGGTCATTAAACAAGTTTAAAATTGATGTCCTTAAATTCATTAATCTATGAGGATTTAAAATTCCATCGGTTCAACAAAACATAAGGTATTAGGATAACACATTTTTTATTTTAAGTTCCCTTCAACAATGTATAAGAATTAATTTCTTTATAAAATAAGAGGAAAATAAAATTATATACATGAAAAGTAGAGTTCTATCTTTTAACTAATTTCTACCAAAAACTCATATTTCACTCTAAAAGATAATAGAACATAAAAAATATATTCTATTTATCCTATTCGTTTGGGGTTAAAAAATGAATTTTTAATTCATCCAATAGAACTTCATAAAAGAAAATACATTATTTAATCCAAGAAATCTCGTGGGCTAGTGGTAGGGGATACACACTTGTCTCCCTTCGGTTGCGGGTTCAAGTCTTGCGGCTTTGCCGGTCGTGATGGGTAACCGCTCGACCTCCGGGTTGTCCTTTTATGGAAATCCAAAATTAATCTCAAACTAGAATTATCCAAAATAATTCTGTCCAAACTCACAGTCCAACATTTATAAAAACGGAAAACATAATGTGGATCCTTTTTACCCCGTAAAAGCATATTAATACATTCATCATGTATTCTTTTAAAACACCGAAACATCCTAAATTACCATAATCCATTTTTATTACATTCATGCTCCCTTATTCTATATAGAATTCTGGATATACTTCATCCATCCAAAAATGTTGTAAACTACAACAATTATGGAATATACAAATCTTTAATCATTTTCAAGTTAGTCAAGAATATCAAATATTATTTACCCAAATCAACCATATCTTATTCCAAAATAAGTACTACAATAGTAGGACCCTATTAAGGTTTATCATTCCATCAACCATGTTATTTCCAAAAAGTTTAACTTGTTATAGAGTCACTTTTCTTAGTACTAGAAAATCTCAAATCCTCAATGAAATAGTACTGGAGTACAATCCTTATATACTCCATAATTATAATAACATGTACATTGCTGATACAACACTAAAATGACATAATCAACATAAGAACCCTAATCATTCCTCTTCATCTGTGGTAGTATCATAACTTTATTGTTATCCAATAGCATCATTTGAGGAATAGTATGATGATAGGTTCACGTAGTGTCCAAACTCCTTGAAAATGAAGCATTGTACATTTGAAACCATTTTCTTACCCTTGCAGTCACGTACTTGGTGCCCTTTTTCCTACACACTTATAACAAACTCCCATTCCTTTCAGGCATGTTCCAAGTTGTTTCTTCCCACAGTTGTCACATATGAGGAATTTTTTCTTTTCCCTCTTCCATTTATCCATCTTTCTCTCTTCTTTCCTTTTCTTCTTTTGCTTCCCTTCAAAGCCATAGGACTCAGTAATCTCTTTAGTTATCTTATCCACACATGATACTATTTATTCATATGATGATAACACGTGGGAGACTATTTCCATTCTAAATTATGGATTAATAACATGAAAGATAAAATCATTCTTACTCTTTGGATCATACGTATTACTGGAGTTCACATTCCTTCTACTGGGTGCCATTTCTATACAATAGCATAAACTAGGTCAGTTTATGAATTGCAATGAATAATTCCTAACTTGTAAAATTCTTAAAAAAAATTGAACAGTTTATGGATATAATCCATAATAATAAAAATCTTTTCATTGAGTAAGTATATACTCACGGGCCCTTCATAATGGATTGTAAAGAAAATGATAATTATCCTAAGCATATCCCCCCGGGAGTGTTGTAACCAAGAGTACACGAAGGCCCATTGTCGTGCACCAGTTCCCGTTCGAGTCTATCTCAAAGCGTTGTTTTTGAGATTTACCCCTAGGTACATCTATGCCAGAGCCACCTCTACCTGCTCGTATCTAGACAGGGATGTATTGCTCGGAAAACTAAAAAAATCTCTACAATACTAAAATTCTAGGAAGTTCTTCTATACTAATCCTCAATGTCTATCTTAGGGCTATGTGCTCTAATGATAGTTTTTCGAAATCTAGTTTCCAAGGATATTTATAAACTTCTCTGATACCAATTATAACACCCTGACCCCAGTTACCCAGAGTCGGTGCATTATATTAATACATTGGCATGATTACAAGGAATCAAGTCCCAAAAGATCGATTAGTTTAGCAGTCTTGGAAAATATATTACATACATGAATGATACATTACACTTTATAACATACAAAACAACATAAATAATCCTTTATGAATGTCATTATTCCCTTGCCTTAACCCTGCATATCAATCACAATATACTTCTTGGAATCCTGGGAAAAATAAAACATAGAAAGGGGTGAGATCAAACGCTCCGAAAGGGTAAGCAATATAGTGGAAACGTTCATAAATAATCATAAACATTTAAGGAAATGTATAACTAAAACAAAAGCCTTTTAAACTTAAACTTCAACATAGAATGGAAAAAAAAAAATGAAATAATGTAATTTACTTATTCACATGGATATTATACTAATCGAATAATGACATTAAATGTCAATAACCACTTTCATAATGATGGAATGCATAATTCCAGACTATCATAACCACATATCCAAGGCCTTGTGCCAAGTCTACAAGTAAGATATTGTCAAGGCCTTGTTCCAAGACACTAGTTTGTCTCATGAGACCTACAAATTCATCAAGGAGCTATAGCGGGATCCACCCGTCTGTTACTAAGTCCAATGAATTCCCATATGAAAAGGTTTAAACATAAAATAAACATTCGTATTAAAACTAGCATATTAAATGTCAATAATTTCTCCATAAACCATGAATGGAATAAAAATAACACATCCATAGTAAAACATATCACAAAAAATTTAATACAATACAATTTTTTTGTATCATAATAAGTCAACTTCAAGTAAACTTAAAATCCATCAATGGATGTTTACATAGATGAAATCAAAACTATTTGAGAGAAATTTCTCTTTTCTCGAAATCATTGAAAAGTCACATATTTATAAAGGATGTTATTTAAAAGAGATTTGGGAATCAAAGTGTCCCATACCACTTTTAAAATTTTGAAAAGAAATATCATTTCAAAACATTCATGTCCATATAAATAAATCCTTAAAATTATTTTGAAAACATGGAAATTAATTAAAAATATAAAAAAAAATTATTAAAACATTTAAAATTATGGTCTTGATAAAGGGTACCTTTCGAAAATTCTTAAAATATTAATTTTTAAGTCATTTAATAGTCACATAATTATATAATGAAATATTTACTTTGAAAATATCCTTATAATATTGTAAAGTAAGCTTCAATGATTTTATAACGGCGGAAAATAACCGCACCCACTGTATAAGTTTAAAAAGACATTCCTACCTTAAATTTGTCGAAAAGGTTAAAAAGTACCTTGTTTGGAAAACAACGTAAAGATTCCTTTGAAAACACAAAAGGGAATAAATGACTTTAACCCATTATCTAGTAAATTGTAAAAATGTTTTTAAATACATTTTTAAGGAAGATGGATGTGGATGATAAAGAGATCCCAGTAGATAATTATATATAAACAACCTCGGATAATGAAGAGATTGGAAAATAAACCCTTACCTTGTACTTTTACATGGATGGGGGTAGGTTAATCTCTTGTATAATTGTTAAATAATTGTTATTAAATTATACAAGAATCATATACATTAATATGATATCATATATTATCTTTTAACATTGCTTTGTTAATAATATCTTAGTATTATTGTCGTTTCGGATGTTAACTTACTTGTTTTATTTTTTATGTTTTTGTTATGTAAGCCTTGTTTTCCATGGGTAGGTTGTATATCATTAATATCCAGAATGATATCAAGTCCTTAATTATTATTTATAAATCATCAAATGATAATTATACTTTAATTCATACTATGGAGAATGAATCTCATCGCGTTCATGGAGACGGTAGTCCGTACGTAGGAACGAGTGACAATATCATTCTTTTGATATTAAAATAATATATAATTTGATGGTATATCATATATATAGTATAATTATCATGTTATACTTATTATTTAAATGAATTAAACATCATTATTATTCCCATCCAAATAATAATGTTTTGAATAACAATTACACCACGACGTGGAGACGGTAAGTCGTACATACGCACATATGGTGATATGTAATTCAAAGGATGGATAAAATACTGAAATACTGTTGTACCATGTTTATAATAACATAACATTATATATAATATACTGGAGTTATTATTTTAGATTTTTAATTAAAAAGATAGAAGAAGTGGAAAAAGAAAGGAACTTGAAAAAGGGTGGTGAAATCATTACCTCTTCTTCGGGTTCTTCCTTTCGATTTGATCAAAAGGGCTCCTTAGGTTAACTTTATGACTAATGTAAGGCCTTTAGGATGAATTTGGGGATGTTTATAGAGTATTTGGGCAGGGGTTTGCCGAACCAAATGGCTTTTAATGTATGAATTAGTGGGAAGTGGGAGTACCCTTTTATAAGAGGGGTGAGAGGCATCTTTGGAAAAGCTAGAAATATTATTTTATAATAAATTGATATTCGGTTTCTAATGGATCTAAAGTGTATTTTTTAAGGTAAATATTTTTATGGGTCGAAAACCACTCAAAAAAATGTATTTAGATAGGTTTGGGTCACTATATTAACCTTATCTTTATGTATTAACTCTTAGGTAATTAGATTCACTTTTACAATGTCTCTATGTATTTTTATATTATATGGTTAATAAACTTACTATATACAGACAAAATACCCCCAAGTGGTCCATTATGGAAACAAATATCATGATATAAGTCTTTTGGATGATCATTATATTTTTAGGAATATAATATCAATTGATTATATAATATTTGTTTTAAAAACACTTTTATGTCAATTTTGACACTATTCAATAATTTATTTTTTTAATACTCATAACATAATGATTACTTCGAAAAAAGTTAATTAAAGAAATATTAACATTCCATATAAACCTATAAAATTATTGATATTTATAAAAAGTCTCAAATTAAATTTATTAGTGTATTTATAATATCAATTATTCTAATTTTTCACTATTATGGTAATTAATGCATCACCATTGTGTCAAAAATAAATTAAATTATTTAATGTCTAAAAATTATTAATAAAATACCATTATGTATAAAATCGTTTTAGCTTTCTATGTAATATTTATAGTCGAAAATCCAACATACATAACCCTATGTAAAAATTGTTTTTCTAAAAGATATATCCTTGTGTCATTTTTGTTTTCATATTAACTTTATTAAAATTAAGTGTCCCTATCACTTAAATGTGGCTCTATGGGGTCCCAAAATTGGCCAAAAGATACCCATGGTCGGACATGTATCAACCAATAATGTTAGGACACGTTTTAGGGTAATTTGTTATTATTATAATATTATTTTTAACCCTTACTTAAAGGATTTACCCTTTAACCATTGTAAATAAAATATTTACCGAATTAATTATTCAAAATGTCTAAAAATAAAAGATACCTATTTACACAATTTGAAAATCTTGATTCCAAATATGGAATCCAATTTTAAAAATTCAAAATATAGAAGTGGCATAAATTAATTTAAAATTTATTTCCGTTGTTAAAACAAAAAGCGTGTTTTTAAGAGATAATAACTATCAAAAGATTAACACATGTTTATGTCCGGTTTAATTGTGATATTTTTTCCAATGACAAACATTATATTAATATGTGAAAATATATTATAAATATACTTTAAAACCACTCAAATTCAAAATGTTTCACTACAAATTATTTTTTTTAAAAAAGTTGTTTTTAATTAAAATTTAGTAATTTTCACTATTCATCAAAATATAAAAGTTATCCGAAAAGTACCAAAATTTCACCCAAGGATAAATTCGATATTATGAATCCAAAAATGATTTCCAAATTGAGATTTAAAATTTATAAAATTTTAAAAAGTAGGTAATACTATTCATTACGGCTGGTTTGATTGGTTGTAGTGTGTGTTAGAACTCGAAGTTGCGTATAACACACTCTAATGTACTATTCAAAGAGAAGTGTACCATGGAAGCTTGGGGTGTTACATTGTAAATTTTTTTATGTCCCCATTCTAATGAATATATCTATTTAATCAAATTGAATATATAAAAGTTTAAAATATTGGATTTAAAAAGGGTTCACAATTAAAGTTAGTAAAAGTGTATTTTTGAAAAATACTTCTTTTATCTCAAAAAAAAAAGAATTTGTTCTTACATTATGTCTATGAAACACATAATATGGATTCTAAAATTATAAGAATTATATAAGGTTCAAAAGTTAGTTAATACTATTCATAACCTCTTTTGAAAGGCGTGTTTGGTACGTCCTGGTGTGCTTGAACTCGGTGTTACGTGTAGTGAAAGTTATTGAATTGTTTTGAAAAAGTACATACTATAAAATATTGGGGTGTTACATTCTTCCCTCCTTAAATAAATTGCGTCCTCACACTTTTATATTTTTCATCGAAAATAATGGTTAAAAATTGAAAATATTTTTGTGGGAAACCCACATCAAAAATTTGGTTAACAAAATTGAGTCTTAATAAGAGGAAAAAAGAAATGAAAGGTTCACCACCAAATGATGATCTCGATTAGAAGAGAATTGGTGGAAATTAAAGACATATAATTGGTGGAAAAATATAATTATTTATTGGTGGTTATTGAGGTCATTAAACATTTTTAAAATTGAGGTCCTTAGATTTAGTAATCTAGGAGGATTTAAAATGCCATCAGTTCAACAAAACATAAGGTATTAGGATAACACGTTTTCGGATTTAAGATCCCTTCAATAAAGTATAAGAATTAATTTCTTCATAGAATAAGTGGAGAAGAAAAATATATACATGAAAAGTAGAGTTCTATCTTTTAACTAATTTCTACCAAAAACTAACATTTCACTCTAAAAGATAATAGAACTTAAAAAAATATTCTATTTATCCTATTCATTTGGGGTTAAAAAAATGAATTTATAATTCATCTACTAGACCTTATTAAAATAATCTACATTATTTAATCCAGGACATCTCGTGGGCTAGTGGTAGGTGACACACCCTTGTCTCCCTTCAGTAGCTGGTTCAAGTCTTGCGGCCATGCCGGTCACGACGAGTTGTCGCCCGACCTCTGGGTTGTCCTTTTATGGCAATCCAAAATTAATCTCAAACTAAAATTATCCATAATACTTCTGTCCAAACTCACAGTCCAACATTTATAAGGTAGGTAAACATAATGTGGAACCTTTTTACCCCGTAATAGCATATGAATACATTCATCATGTATTCTTTTAAAGCACTAAAACATCCTAAATTACCGTAATCCTTTTTGATTACATTCATGCTCCCTTATTCTATATAGAATGGTGGATATACTTCATCCATCCAAAAATGTTGTAAACTCCTTCAATTATGGAATATACAAATCTTTAATCGGTTTCAAGGTAGTCAAGAATATCCAATATAATTTACCCAAATTAACCATATCTTATTCCAAAATAAGTACCTCAATATTAGGACTCTGTTAAGGTTTATCTTTCCATCAACCATGTAATTTACAAAGAGATTAACTTGTTGTAGAGTCACTTTCTTAGTACCATAAAATATAAAATCCTCAATGAAATAGTACTACAATATAATCCTTATGTACTCCATAATTATTATAAAAAGTACATTGCTGATACAACACTCAAATGACATAATCAACATAAGAACCCTAATCATTCCTCTTCATCTGTGGTAGTATCATAAATCAATTGTTATCCAATAGCATCATTTGAGGCATAGTATGATGATAGGTTCACGTAGTGTCCAAACTCCTTGCAAATGAAGCATTGTACATTTGAAACCATTTTCTTACCCTTGTTGTCACGTACTTGGTTCCCTTTTTCCTACACACTTATAACGAACTCCCATTCCATTCAGGCAAGTTTCAAGGTGTTTCTACCCACAGTTGTCACATATGGGGAAATTCTTCTTTTCCCTCTTCCCTTTATCCATCTTTCTCTTTTCCATCCTTTTCTTCTTTTTCTTCCCTTCAAAGCCATAGAACTTAGTAAACCCTTTAGTTATCTTATCCACCAATGATACTATTTCTTCATATGATGATAATATGTGGGAGACTATGTCAATTCTAAATTATGGATTAATACCATGAAAGATACAATCATTCTTACTCTTTGGATCATATGTATTATTGGAGTTCACATTCGTTCTACTGGGTGCCATTTCTATACAATAGCATAAACTAGGTTAGTTTATGAATTGCAATGAATAATTTCTAACTTGTAAAATACCTAATGAAAATTGAACAGTTTATGGATATATTCCATAATCATAAAAATCTTTTTGTTGAGTAAGTATATACTCATGAGCCCTTCATAAAAGTTTGTAAAGAAAATGAGAATTATCCTAAGCATATCCCCCGGGAGTGTCGTAACCAAGAGTGCAGGAAGGCCTGTTGTCGTGGACCAGTTCCCGTTCGAGTCTAGCTCAAAGCGGTGTTTTTGAGTTTACACCTAGGTACATCTGTGCTAGATCCACCTCTACCTACTCGTATCCAGATAGGGATGTATTGCTCGGAAAACTCAAAAAATATCTACAATACCAAAATTCTAGGAAGTTCTTCTATACTAATCATCAAAGTCTATCTTAGGGCTATGTGCTCTAATGAGAGTTTTTCGAAATCTATTTTCCAAGGATATTGATAAACTTCTCTGATACCATTTGTAACACCCCGACCCCAGTTACCCAGAGTCGGTGCATTATTTTAATAAATTGGCATGATTACAAGGAAACAAGTCCCAAATGATCGATTAGTTTAGCAGTCCTGGAAAATAGATTACATACATGAATGTTACATTACACTTCATAACATACAAAACAACATAAATAATCCTTTATGAATGTCATTATTCCCTTATCTTAACCCTGCATATCAATCACAATATACTTCTTGGAATCCTGGGAATAATAAAACATAGAAAGGGGTGAGATCAAACTCTCCTTAAGGGTAAGCAATATAGTGGAAACGTTCATAAATAATCATAAACATTTAAGGCAATGTATAACTAAAACAAAAGCCTTTTAAACATAAACTTCAACATAGAATGTAAAAATTAAAATGAAATAATGTCATTCACTTATTCACATGGATATTATACTAATCGAATAATCACATGAAATTTCAATAACAACTTTCATAATGATGGAATGCATAATGCCATACTATCATAACCACATAGCCAATGCATTTTTCCAAGAGTACAATTAGATTTTGTCAAGGCCTTGTGCCAAGAAACTAGTTTGTCTCATGAGACCTACAGATGCGTCATGGATCTATAGCGGGATCCACCCGTCAGTTACTAAGTCCAATGAATTCCCATATGAAATGATTTTAACATAACATAAACATTCGTATTAAAAATAGCATACGAAATGTCAATAATTTCTACATAAACCATGAATGGAATAAAAATAACACATCCACAGTAAAAAATATCACAAAATCTTTAATACAATACAAATGTTTTTTATCATAATAAATCAACATAAAATAAACTTAAAATCCATCAATGGATGTTTACATAGATGAAATCAAAACTATTTGAGAGAAATTTCTCTTTTCTCGAAATCATTGAAAAGTCACATATTTATAAAAGAAGTAATTTAAAAGAGATTTGTGAATAAAAGTGTCCCATAAAACTTTAAAACTTTTGAAAAGAAATATCATTTCAAAACATTCATGTCCATATAAATAAATACTTAAAATTATTTTGAAAACATGGAAATTAATTTAAAATAATTCAAAAAAAATTATTAAAACATTTAAAATTATGGTCTTGATAAAGAGTATCATTCACAAATTCTTAAAATATTCATTTTGAAGTAATTTAATAGTCTAATAATTATAAAATAAAATATGTACTTTGAAAATATTATTATAATCTTGTAAAGGATGCTTCAATGATTTTATAACGGCGGAAAATAACCGCACCCACTGTATAAGTTTAAAAAGACATTCCTACCTTAAATTTGTCGAAAAGGTTAAATAGTACCTTGTCTGGAAAATGATGGAAAGATTCCTTTGAAAACACATAAGGGTATAAATGACATTATCCCATTATCTAGTAAATTGTAAAAATGTTTTTAAATACATTTTTAAGGAAGGTGGATGTGGATGATAAAGAGATCCCAATAGATAATTACGTATAAACAACCTCAGATAATGAAGAGATTGCGAAATAAACCCATACCGTGTAATTTTCCATGGATGGGGGTAGGTTAACCTCCTTTATAATGGTTAAATAATTGTTATTAAATTATTCCAGAATCATATACATTAATATGATATCATGTATGATCTTTTAACATTGCCTTGTTAATAATATCGTAGTATTATCATCGTTTCGGATGTAACTTACTTATTTTATTTTATATGTTTTTGTTACGTAATCCTTGGT
The DNA here is from genome assembly GCA_963277665.1 of Viscum album. Lineage (NCBI taxonomy): Eukaryota > Viridiplantae > Streptophyta > Magnoliopsida > Santalales > Viscaceae > Viscum > Viscum album. The sequence continues at coordinate 1,036,753,863 of OY728140.1, read as the reverse complement.
TGTCATGGGTATGTTGTATATTATTAATATCCAGAATTATATCAAGTCCTTAAAAATTGTTTTTAAATCATCGAATGATAATTATACTTGAATTTATATGATAGAGAATGGATCTCATCGCGTTCGTGGAGATGGTAGTCCGTACGTAGGCACGAGTAGAAATATCATTCATTTGATATTAAAATAATATATAATTGGATGTTATATCTTATATAAAGAATAATTATCATGTTATATTTATTATTTAAATGAATTAAACATCATTATTATACCCATCCAAATAATAATGTTTTGAATAACAATTACACCACAACGTGGAGATGGTAAGCCGTACGTATGCACGTATGGTGACATGTCATTAAAAGGATGGATATAATACTGAAATATGGTTGTACCATGTTTATAATAACATAAATTTATATATAATATACTGGAGTTATTATTTTATATTGGTAATTACAAAGAAAGAAGAAGTGGAAAAAGAAAGGAACTTGAAAAAAGGTGGTGAAATCATTACCACTTCTTCGGGTTCGTCCTTTTGATTTGATCAAAATGGATCTTTAGGATAACTTTATGACTAATGTAAGGCCTCTAGGATTAATTGGGGGATGTTAATAGAGTATTTTGGCAGGGTTTGGCCGAACCAAAAAGATTTCAATGAATGAATTATTGGGAAGTGGGAGTACCCTTTTATAAGAGGGGTGAGGGGCACCTTTGGAAAAGCTAGAAATATTATTTTATAATAAATTGATATTCGGTTTATATTGGCTCCAAAGTGTATTATTTAAAGGTTAATATTGGGATTTGTCGAAAACCACTCAAAAAAAGAATTTAGACAGGTTTGGGTCACTATATTAACCTTATATTTAAATATTAACTCTTAGGTAATTAGTTTCACTTTTACAATGTCTCTATGTATTTTTATATTATTTGGTTAATAAACTTAATATATACATCCACAAGACCCACAAGTGGTACATTAAGGAAATAATATCATGATATACGACTTTTTGATGATTATTATATTTTTAGGAATTTAATATCAATTGATAATATAATATTTGTTTTAAAAACTCTTTTATGTCAATTTTGACACTATTCAATAATTGATTTTTTTAAAACTCATAACATAATTATTATTTCTAAAAGAGTTAATTAAAGAAATTCTAACATTCCATATAAACCTTTAATATTATTGGTATTTATAAAAAGTCTCAAATTAAATTTATTAGGGTATTTATAATATCAATTATTCTAATTTTTCATTATTATGGTAATTACTGCATCACCATTGTGTCAAAAATTAATTAAATTATTTAATGTCTAAAAAATATAAATAAAATACCATTATGTAGGAAACAGATTTAGATTTCTATGTAATATTTATAGTCTAAAATCGAACATACATAACCCTAGGTAAAAATTGATTTTCTAAAAGATATATGCTTGTGTCATTTTTGTATTCATTTTAACTTAATTAAAATAAAGTGTCCCTATCACATAAAAGTGGCTCAATGGGGTCCCAAAATCGACCAAAAGATGTCCATGATCATACATGTATCAACCAATAATTTTAGGACACGTTTTAGAGTAATTTGTTATTATTATAATATTATTTTTAACCCTTACGTACAGGATTTGCCCTTTAACAATGGTAAATAAAATATTTACCGAATTAATTATTCAAAATGTCTAAAAATAAAAGATAGCTATTTACACAATTTAAACATCCTGATTCCAAATATGGAATCCAATTTTCCAAATTCAAAACACAGAATTGTCATAAATTAATTTAAAATTTATTTTCGTTGTTAAAACAAAAAGGGTGTTTTTAAGAGATAATAACTATCAAAAGATTGAAACTTGTTTATATCCGGTTTAATTGTGAAATATTTTCCAATGACCAACATAATATTAAATGGGGAAAATATATTCCAAATATACTTTAAAACCACTCAAATTCATAATTTATCACTACCAATTATTTTGAATAAAAATAGTTGTTTTTAATTAAAATTTAGTAATTTTCACTATTCATCAAAATATAAAAGTTGTCCGAAAAGTACCAAGATTTCACCCTAGGATAAATTTGATATTCGTAATCCAAAAATGAAGTCCATTTTGATTGTTAAAATTTATATAATTTTAAAATTTATGTATTACTATTCATTACTGCTAGTTTGATTGGTTGTACTGTGTGTTAGAACTCGAAGTGGCGTACAACACATGCTACTGTATTATTCAAAGAGTAGCGTAACATGGAAGCTTGGGGTGTTACATTGTAATTTCTTAATGTCCCCAATCTAAAGATTATATTTATTTAGTCAAATTGAATATTTTATTGTTTAAAATATTGGATTTAAAAAGGCTTCACTATTAAAGTTGGTAAAAGTGCATTTTTGAAAAATACTTCTTTTATCTGAAAAAAGGCATTTGTTGTTACATTATGTCAAAGAAACTCATAATATGGATTATAAAATTATAAGGATTTTTATAAGGTTCAAAATTTATTTAATACTATACATAACCTCTTTTGAACGGCTTGTGTGGTAATTCATGGTGCGCTTGAACTCGGTGCTACCTGTAGTGAAAGTTATTGAAATGTTTTGAAGAAGTACATACTATGAAATCTTGGGGTGTTACATTCTTCACTCCTTAAATAAATTGTGTCCTCACAATTTGATATTCTTCTTCTAAAATTATGGTTAAAAATAGAAAATATCTTTGTGGGAAAACTCACATCAGAAATTTGGTAAATAAAATTTAGTCTTAATAAGAGGAAAAGAGAAATAAAATGGTCACCACCAAATGATGATCTCGATTAGGAGAAAATTGGAGGAAATTAGAGACATATAATTTGGGAAAAAACATAAATATTTATAGGTGGTGATTGAGGTCATTAAACAAGTTTAAAATTGATGTCCTTATATTCAGTAATCTATGAGGATTTAAAATTCCATCGGTTTAACAAAACATAAGGTATTAGGATAACAAATTTTTGATTTTAAGATCTCTTCAACAAATTATAAGAATTAATTTATTCATAAAATAAGAGGTGAAGAAATATATATAATTTAAAAATAGAGTTCCATCTTTTAACTAATTTCTACTTCAAACTCATATTTCACTCTAAAAGATAATAGAACATAAAAAATATATTCTATTTATCCTATTCGTTTGGGGTTAAAAAAATGAATTTTTAATTCATCTACTAGATCGTCTTAAAATAAACTACATTATTTAATCCAAGACATCTCGTGGGCCAGTGGTAGGTGATACACCCTTGTCGCCCTTCGGTTGCCGGTTCAAGTCTTGTGGCCTTTCCGGTCGCGATGGGTTACCGCTCAACCTTCGGGTTGTCCTTTTATGGCAATCCAAAATTAATCTCAAACTAGAATTATCCAAAATAATTCTGTCCAAACTCACAGTCCAACTTTTATAAAAGAGTAAAACATAATGTGGATCCTTTTAACCCCGTAAAAGTATATGAATACATTCATCATGTATTCTTTTAAAACACTTAATCATCCTAAATTACCACAATCCTTTTTGATTACATTCATGATCCCTTATTCTATATATAATTCTGGATATACTTCATCCATCCAAAAATGTTGTAAACTCCAAAAATTATGGAATATACAAATCTTTAATCGGTTGCAAGGCAGTCAAGAAGATCAAATATAATTTACCCAAATCAACCATATCTTATTCCAAAATAAGTACCTCAATATTAGGACCCTATTAAGGTTTATCATTCCATCAACCATGTAATTTCCGAAAAGTTTAACTTGTTGTAGAGTCACTTTTCTTAGTACCATAAAATCTCCAATCCTTAATGAAATAGTACTGCAGTACAATCATTATATACTCCATAATTATTATAACTAGTACATTGCTGATACAACACTCAAATGACATAATCAACATAAGAACCCTAATCATTCATCTTCATCTGTGGTAGTATCATAACCTGATTGTTATCCAATAGCATCATTTGCGGCATAGTCTTATGATAGGTTCACATAGTGTCCAAACTCCATGCAAATGAAGCATTGTACATTTGAAACCATTTTCTTACCCTTGAAGTCACGTACTTGGTTCCCTTTTTCTTACACACTTATAACAAACTCCCATTCCTTTCAGGCAAGTTCCAAGGTGTTTTTTCCCACAGTTGTCACATATGGGGAAATTCTTCTTTTCCCTCTTCCCTTTATCCATCTTTCTCTCTTCCATCCTTTTCTTCTTTTGATTCCCTTCAAAGCCATAGGACTCAGTAAACTCTTTAGTTATCTTATCCACCCATGATACTATTTCTTCATATGATGATAATACGTGGGAGACTATTTCCATTCTAAATTATATCTTAATACCATGAAAGATACAGTCATTCTTACTCTTTGGATCATACGTATTACTGGAGTTCACATTCCTTCTACTGGGCGTAATTTCTATACAATAGCATAAACTATGTCAGTTTATGAATTGCAATGAATAATTCCTAACTTGTAAAATACCTAACGAAAATTGAACAGTTTATGGATATAATCCATAATCATAAAAATATTTTGGTTGAGTAAGTATATACACATCATCCCTTCATAATGGATTATAAAGAAAATGAGAATTATCCTAAGCATATCCCCTGGGAGTGTTGTAACCATGAGTGCAGGAAGGCCCGTTGTCGTGCACCAGTTTCCGTTCGAGTCTAGCTCAAAGCGGTGTTTTCGAGTTTTACCCCTAGGTACATCTGTTCCAAAGCCACCTCTACATGCTGGTATCTAGAGAGGTATGTATTGCTCGGAAAACTCAAAAAATCTCTACAATACCAAAATTCTAGGAAGTTCTTCTCTACTAATCCTCAAAGACTATCTTAGGTCTATGTGCTCTAATGAAAGTTTTTTGAAATCTAGTTTCCAAGGATATTGCTAAACTTCTCTGATACCAGTTGTAACACCCCAACCCCAGTTACCCAGAGTCGGTGCATTATTTTAATACATTGGCATGATTACAAGGAATCAAGTCCCAAAAGATCCATTAGTTTAACAGTCTTGGAAAATAGATTACATACATGAATGTTACATTACACTTTATAACATATAAAACAACATAAATAATCCTTTATGAATGTCATTATTCCCTTGTCTTAACCCTGCATATCAATCACAATATACTTCTTGGAATCCTCGGAAAAATAAAACATAGAAAGGGGTGAGATCAAACGCTCCAAAAGGGTAAACAATATAGTGGAAACGTTCATAAATAATCATAAACATTTAAGGCAATGTATAACTAAAACAAAAGCCTTTTAAACTAAAACTTCAACATAGAATGGAAAAAATAAAATGAAATAATTTCATTTACTTATTCACATGGATATTCTACTAATCGAATAATCACATGAAATGTCAATAACCACTTTCATAATGATGGAATGCATAATGCCAGACTATCATAACCACATAGCCAAGGCCTTGTGCCAAGACTACAAGTAACATTTTGTCAAGGCCCTGTGCCAAGACACTAGTTTGCCTCATGAGACCTACTGATGCATCAAGGAGCTATAGCGGGATCCACCCGTCAGTTACTAAGTCCAATGCATTCCCATATGAAAAGGTTTAAACATAACATAAGCATTCGTATTAAAACTAGCATAAAAAATGACAGTAATTTCTCCACAAACCATGAATGGAATAAAAATAACACATCCACAGTAAAACATATCACAAAAACTTTAATACAATACAAAAGATTTGTATCATAATAAATCAACTTCGAATAAACTTAAAATCCATCAATGGATGTTTACATAGATGAAATCAAAACTATTTGAGAGAAATTTCTCTTTTCTCGAAATCATTGAAAACTCACATATTTATAAAGGAAGTAATTTAAAAGAGATTTGCGAATCAAAGTGTCCCATACCACTTTGAAACTTTTGAAAATAAATATCATTTCAAAACATTCATGTCCATATAAATAAATCCATAACATTATTTTGAAAACATGGAAATTAATTAAAAAGATTTCTAAAAAATGTATTAAAACATTTAAAATTATGGTCTCGATAAAGAGTATCTTTCAAAAATTCTTAAAATATTCATTTTGAAATAATTTAATAGTCACATAATTATAAAATAAAATATTTACTTTGAAAATATTATTATAATCTTGTAAAGGAAGCTTCAATGATTTTATAAGGGCGGAAAATAACCGCACCCACCATATAAGTTTAAAAAGACATTCCTACATTAAATTTGTTGAAAAGGTTAAAAAGTTCCTTGTATGGAAAACGACGGAAAGATTCCTTTGAAAACACATAAGTGTATAAATGACTTTAACCCATTATCTAGTAAATTGTAAAAACGTTTTTAAATACATTTTTAAGGAAGATGGATATGGATGATAAAGAGATCCCAGTAGATAATTACTTATAAACAACCTCAGATAATGAAGAGATTGAGAAATAATCCCTTACCCTGTACATTTCCTTGGATGGGGGTAGCTTAACCTCATGTATAATGGTTAAATAATTGTTATTAAATTATTCAAGAATCATATACATTAATATGATATCATATATGACCTTTTAACTTTTCTTTGTTAATAATATCATTGTATTATCATTGTTTCAGATGTTAACTTACTTTTTTTCTTTTATATTTTTTTGTTATGTAAGCCTTGGTTTTCATGGGTAGGTTATATATTATTCATATCCAGTATGATATCAAGTCCTTAAACATTATTTTTAAATCATAAAATGATAATTATACTTGAATTGATACGATGGAGAACGAATCTCATCGCGTTCGTGGAGACGGTAGTCCGTACGTAGGCACGAGTGACAATATCATTCTTTTATATTAAAATATTATATAATTGGATGGTATATAATATATACAGAATAATTATCATGTTATATTTATTATTTAAATGAATTGAACATCATTATTATACCCAGCCAAATAATAATGTTTTGAATAACAATTACACCACGACGTGGAGACGGTAAGCCGTACGTACGCACGTATGGTGATATGTCATTCAATGGAAGGATAGAATATTGAAATATTGTTGTACCATGTTTATAACATTATAAATTTATATATAATATATTGGAGTTATTATTTTATATTGTTAATTACAAAGAAAGAAGAAGTGGAAAAAGAAAGGAACTTGAAAAAGGGTGGTGAAATCATTACCTCTTCTTCGGGTTCTTCCTTTTAATTTGATCAAAAGTGCTCCTTATATTGACATTATGACTAATTTAAGGCCTCTAAGATGAATTGGAGGATGTTGATATAGTATTTGGGCAGGGGGTGGCCAAACCAAAATGCTTTTAATGTATGAATTATAGGGAAGTGGGAGTACCCTTTTATAAGAGGGGTGAGGGGCACCTTTGGAAAAGCTAGAAATATTATTTTATAATAAATTGATATTCGGTTCCTATTGGCTCCAAAGTGTATAATTTAAAGGTTTATATTGGGATGGGTCGAAAACCACTCAAACAAATGAATTTATACAGGTTTGGGTCACTATATTAACCTTATTTTTAATTATTAACTCTTAGGAAATGAGTTTCACTTTTACAATGTCTCTATGTATTTTTATATTATATGGTTAATAAACTTAATATATACATCCATAAGACCCCCAAGTGGTCCATTAAGGAAACACATATCATGATATAAGCCTTTTGGATGATCATTAGATTTTTAGGAATTTAATATCAATTGATAATATAATATTTTTCTATAAACTCTTTTATGTCAATTTTGAAACTATTCAATAATTGATTTTTTTAAAACTCATAACATAATGATTAATTCGAAAAGAGTTAATTAAAGAAATCCTAACATTCCATATAAACCTAGAAAATTATTGGTATTTATAAAAAGTCTCAAATTAAATTTATTAGGGTATTTATAATATCAATTATTCTAATTTTTCACTATTATGGTAATTACTGCATCACCATTGTGTCGAAAATAAATTAAAGTATTTAATGTCTAAAAATTATAAATAAAATACCATTATTTAGGAAATAGTTTTATATATTTATTTAATATTTATAGTCTAAAATACAACATACATAACCCTATGTAAAAATTTCTTTTCTAAAAGATATATACTTGTGTAATTTTTGTATTCATTTTAACTTTATTAAAGTAAAGTGGCCCTATCACTTAAAAGTGGCTCCATGGGGTCCCAAAATCGACAAAAAGATGTCCATGGTTGGACATGTATCAACCAATAATGTTAGGACACGTTTTAGGACAATTGTTTATTATTATAATATTATTTTTAACCCTTACTTACAGGATTTACCCTTTAACCATTGTAAATAAAATATTTACCGAATTAATTATTCAAAATATCTAAAAATAAAAAATACATATTTACACAATTTGAACATCCTGATTCCAAATACGGAATCCAATTTTCCAAATTCAAAACACAGAAGTGGCATAAATTAATTTAAAATTAATTTCCGTTGTTAAAACAAAAAGCGTGTTTTTAAGAGATAATAACTATCAAAAGATTGACACTTGTTTATGTCCGGTTTAATTGTGAAATTTTTTCCAATTACCAACATTATATTAAATGGGGAAAATATATTCTAAATATAATTTAAAACGACTCAAATTCATAATTTATCAGTACCAATTATTTTGATTAAAAAAGTTGTTTTTAATTAAAATTCAGTAATTTTTACTATTCATTAAAATATTAAAGTTATCCGAAAAGTACCAAAATTTCACCCTAGGATAAATTCGATATTCTGAATCCAAAAATGATGTCCATATTTAGAGTTAAAATTTATTAAATTTTAAAATTATGTATTACTATTCATTACGGCTAGTTTGATTGGTTGTAGTGTGTGTTAGAACTCGAAGTTGCATATAACACACACTAATGTATTATTCAAAGAGAAGCGTACCATGGAAGCTTAGTGTGTTACATTGTAGATTTTTTATGTCCCCATTCTAATGAATATATCAATTTATTCAAATTGAATATATAAAAATTTAAAATATTGGATTTAAAAAGGGTTCATTATTAAAGTTGGTAAAAGTGTATTTTTGAAAAATACTTCTTTTTTATGAAAAAAAGAAATTTGTTCTTACATTATGTCTATGAAACTCATAATATGGATTAAAAAATTATAAGGATTGTATATGGTTCAACATTTAGTTAATACTATTCGAAACCTCTTTTGAACGGCTTGTTTGGTAAGTCATAGTGCACTTGAACTCGGTGTTACGTGTAGTGAAAGTTATTGAATTGTTTTGAAGAAGTATATACTATGAAATATTGGGGTGTTACATTCTTCCCTCCTTAAATAAATTGCGTCCTCACAATTTTATATTCTTCATCGAAAATAATGGTTAAAAATTGAAAATATCTTTGTGCGAAACCCACATCAGAAATTTGGTTTACACAATTTAGCCTTAATAAGAGGAAAAGAGTAACGAAAGGGTCACCACCAAATGATGATCTTGGTAGGAGAACATTGGTCGAAATTAGAGACATATAATTGGAGGAAAAACATAATTATTTATTTATGGTGATTGAGGTCATTAAACAAGTTTAAAATTGAGGTCCTTAAATTCAGTAATCTATGAGGATTTAAAATGCCATCAGTTCAACAAAACATAAGGTATTAGGATAACACATTTTCGATTTTAAGATCCCTTCAATAAAGTATAAGAATTAATTTCTTCATAGAATAAGAGGAGAATAAAAATATATACATGAAAACTAGAGTTCTTTCTTTTAACTAATTTCTACCACAAACTCATATTTCACTCTAAAAGATAATAGAACTTAAAAAAATATTCTATGTATCCTATTCGTTTGGGGTTAAAAAAATGAATTAATAATTCATCTACTAGACCTTCTTAAAATAATCTACATTATTTAATCTGGGACATCTCGTGGGTCAGTGGTAGGTGATACACCATTGTCGCCCTTCGGTAGCTGGTTCAAGTCTTGCGGCCCTACCAGTCGCGACGGGTTGTCGCCCGACCTCTGGGTTGTCCTTTTATGGAAATCCAAAATTAATATCAAACTAGAATTATCCAAAATAATTCTATCCAAACTCACATTCTAACATTTATAAGGAAGGTACACATAATGTGGATCCTTTTTACCCCGTAATAGCATATAAATACATTCATCATGTATTCTTTTAAAACACTAAAACATCCTAAATTACCATAATACTTTTTTATTAAATTCATGCTCCCTTATTCTATATATAATGGTGGATATACTTCATCCATCCAAAAATGTTGTAAACTCCAACAATTATGGAATATACAAATCTTTAATCAGTTTCAAGGTAGTCAAGAATAATCGATATAATTTACCCAAATCAACCATATCTTATTCCAAAATAAGTACCTCAATATTAGGACCCTATTAAGGTTTATCTTTCTATAAACCATGTAATTTCCAAAAATTTTAACTTGCTGTAGAGTCACTTTCTTAGTACCATAAAATCTCAAATCCTCAATGAAATAGTACTGCAGTATAATCCTTATATACTCAATAATTATTATAACGAGTACATTGCTAATACAACACTCAAATGACATAATCAACATAAGAACCCTAATCATTCCTCTTCATCTGTGGTAGTATCATAACCTGATTGTTATCCAATAGCATCATTTGAGGAATAGTCTGATTATAGGTTCACATAGTGTCCAAACTCCTTGCAAATGAAGAATTGTACATTTGAAACCATTTTCTTACCCATGCAGTCACGTACTTGGTGCCCTTTTTCCTAAACACTTATAACAAACTCCCATTCCTTTCAGGAAAGTTCCAAGGTGTTTCTTCCCACAGTTGTCACATATGTGGAAATTATTCTTTTCCCTTTTCCCTTTATCCATCTTTCTCTCTTCCATCCTTTTCATCTTTTTCTTCCCTTCAAAGCCATAAGACTCAGTAAACTCTTTAGTTATCTTATCCACACATGATACTATTTCTTCACATGATGATAATATGTGGGAGACTATATCCATTCTAAATTATGGATTAATACCATGAAAGATACAATCTTTCTTACTCTTTGGATCATACGTATTACCATAGTTCACATTCCTTCTATTGGGCGCAATTTCTATACAATAGCATAAACTAGGTTAGTTTATGAATTGCAATGAATAATTCCTAACTTGTAAACTACCTAACGAAAATTTAACAGTTTATGGACATAATCCATAATCATAGAAATCTTTTCGTTGAGTATTTATATACTCATGAGCCCTTTATAATGGTTTGTAAAGAAAATGATAATTATCCTAAGCATATCCCCTGGGAGTTCCGTAACCAAGAGTGCAGCAAGGCCCGTTGTCGTGCACCAGTTCTCGTTCGAGTCTAGGCCAAAGCGGTGTTTTTGGGTTTTACCCCTCTGTACATCTGTACCAGGGCCACCTCTTCCTGCTCGTATCCAGACATGGATGTATTTCTCAGAAAACTCAAAAAATATCTACAATACCAAAATTATAGGAATTTCTTCTATACTAATCCTCAATGTCTATCTTAGGGCTATGTTCTCTAATGAGAGTTTTTCGAAATCTAGTTTCCATGTATATTGATAATCTTCTCTGATACCAGTTGTAACACCCCGACCCCTGTTACCCAGAGTCGGTGCATTATTTTAATACATTGGCATGATTACAAGGAATAAAGTCCCAAAAGATCATTTAGTTTAGAAGTCCTGGAAAATAGATTATATACATGAATGTTACATTACACTTCATATCATACAAAACAACATAAATAATCCTTTATGAATGCCATTATTCGCTTGTCGTAACCCTGTATATCAATCACAGTATACTTCATGGAATCTTGGGAAAAATAAAACATAGAAAGGGGTGAGATCAAACTCTCCGTAAGGGTAAGCAATACAATGGAAATGTTCATAAATAAGCATAAACATTTAAGGCAATGTATAATTAAAACAAAAGCCTTTTAAACTTAAACTTCAGCATAGAATGTTAAAATAAAATTCAATAATGCCATTTAATTAATCACATGAATATTCTACTAATCGAATAATTACATGAAATATCAATAACTACTTTCATAATGATGGAACGCATAATTCCAGACTATCATAACCACATATCCAAGGCCTTGTTCCAATACTACAAATAAGATTTTGTCAAGGCCTTGTGCCAAGAGACTAGTTTGTCTCATGAGACCTACAGATGCATCGAGGAGCTATAGCAGGATCCACCTGTCAGTTACTATGTCCAATGAATTCCCATATGAAAAGGCATAAACATAACATAAACATTCGTATTAAAACTATCATACGAAATGTCAATACTTTCTCCATAAACCATGAATGGAATAAAAATAACACATCCAAAGTAAAACATATCACAAAACATTTAATACAATACAAATGTTTTGTATCATAATAAATCAACTTCAAATAAACATAAAATCCATCAATGGATGTTTACATAGATGAAACCAAAACTATTTGAGATAAATATCTCTTTTCTCGAAATCATTGAAAAGTCACATATTTAAAAAGGAAGTAATTTAAAAGATATTTTTGAATCAAAGTGTCCCATACCAATTTGAAGCTTTTGAAAAGAAATATCATTTCAAAACATTCATGTCAATATAAATAAATCCATAAAATTATTTTGAAAACATGGAAATTAATTAAAAAGATTTCAAAAAATTCATTAAAACATTTAAAATTATGGTCTTGGTAAAGAGTACCCTTCACAAATTATTAAAATATTAATTTTGAAATCATTTAATAGTCACATAATTATAAAATAAAACATTTACTTTTATAATATTATTCTAATCTTATAATGGATGCTTCAATGATTTTATAACGGCAGAAAATAACCGCACCCACCGTATAAGTTTAAAAAGACATTCCTACATTAAATTTGTTGAAAAGGTTAAAAAGTACCTTGTTTGGAAAATAAAAGAAATATTCCTTTGAAAACACATAAGGGTATAAATGACATTAACCCATTTTCTAGTAAATTGTAAAAATGTTTTTAAATACATTTTTAAGGATGATGGATGTGGATGATAAAGAGATCCCAGTAGATAATTACGTATAAACAACCTTGGATAATAAAGAGATTGCGAAATAAACCCTTACATTTTACTTTTCCTTGGATAATTACTCGTTTTATTTTATATGTTTTTGTTACGTAAGCCTTGGTTCTCATGGGTAGGTTTTATATTATTCATATCCAAAATGATATCAAGTCCTTAAACATTATTTTTAAATCATCAAATGATAATTATACTTGAATGGATACGATGGAGAATGAATCTCATCGCATTTGTGGAGACGGTAGTCCGTATGTAAGCACGAGTGAAAATATCATTCTTTTGATATTAAAAATATATATAATTGGATGGTATATCGTATATACATAATAATTATCATGTTTTATTTATTATTTAATGAATTACACATCATTATTATACCCATCCAAATAATAATGTTTTGAATAACAATTACACCACGACGTGGAGACGGTAAGCCGTACGTATGCACGTTTGTAGATATGTCATTTAAAGGATGGATAGAATACTGAAATATGGTTGTACCATGTTTATAATGACATAAAGTTATATATAATATAACGGAGTTATTATTTTGGAATGGAAATTACAAAGAAAGAAGAAGTGGCAAAAGAAAGGAACTTGGAAAAGGGTGGTGAAATAGTTACCTTTTCTTCAGGTTCTTCCTTTTTATTTGATCAAAAGGGCTCTTTAGGTTGACTTTATGACTAAAGTAAGTCCTCTAGGATGAATTGAGGGACATTTATAGAGTATTTGGGTAGGGGTTTTCCGAACCAAAAGGCTTTGAATGTATGAATTAGTGGGAAGTGGGGATACCCTTTTATAAGAGGGGTGAGGGGAACCTTTGGAAAAGCAGGAAATATTATTTTATAATAAATTGATATTAGGTTTCTATTGGATCCAAAGTGTATTATTTAAAGGTTAATATTGGTATGGGTCGCAAACCACTCAACAAATATTATTTAGACAGATTTGGGTCACTATATTAACCTTATCTTTAAGTATTAACTCTTAGTTAATTAGTTTCACTTTTACAATGTCTCTTTGTATTTTTATATTATATGGTTAATAAACTTACTATATTAATCAAAGAGACCCCCAAGTGGTCCATTAAGGATAAAAATATCATGATATAATTCTTTTGTCCGATCATTAGATTTTTAGGAATTTAATATCAATTGATAATATAATATTTGTTTTAAAAACTCTTTTATGTCAATTTTGACACTATTCAATAATTGATTTTTTTAAAACTCATAACATAATGATTAATTCTAAAAGAGTTCATTAAAGAAATTCTAAAATTCCATATAAAACTAAAAAATTATAGGTATTAATAAAAAGTCTCAAATTAATTTTATTAGGGTATTTATAATATCAATTATTCTAATTTTTCACTATTATGGTAACTACTGCATCACCATTGTGTCAAAAATAAATTAAATTATTTAATGTCTAAAAATTATAAATAAAATAACATTATGTAGGAGATCGTTTTATCTTTCTATGTAATATTTATAGTTGAAAATCCAACATATATAACCCTATGTAAAAATTTCATTTCTAAAAGATATATGCTTGTGTCATTTTTGTATTAATTTTCACTTAATTAAAATAATGTGTCCCTATCACTTAAATGTGGCTCCATGGGGACCCAAAATCTTCCAAAGGATGGCCATGGTTGGACATGTATCAACCATTAATGTTACGACACATATTAGGGTAATTTATTATTATTATATCATTATTTTTAACCATTATTTACATGATTTGCCCTTTAACCATGGTAAATAAAATATTTACCGAATTAATTATTCAAAATGCCTAAAAATAAAAGATACTTATTTACACAATTTGAAAACTATGATTTCAAATATGGAATCCATTTTTCCAAATTCAAAACATATAATTGGCATAAATTAATTTAAAATTAATTTCCGTTGTTAAAACAAAAAGAGTGTTTTTAAGAGATAATAACTATCAAAAGATTGACACTTGTTTATGTCCGGTTTAATTGTGAAATTTTATCCAATGAACAAAATTATATTAAATGGGAAAAATATATTCTAAATATACTTTAAAACCACTCAAATTCATAATTTATCACTAATAATTATTTTGATTAAAAAAGTTGTTTTTAATTAAAATTTAGTAATTTTCACTATTTATCAAAATATAAAAGTTATCCGAAAAGTACCAAAATTTCACCTTGGATAAATTTTATATTCCGAATCCAAAAAAGAAGAACATTTTGAGAGTTAAAATTTATAAAATTTTAAAAAGTAGGTATTACAATTCATTACGGCTAGTTTGATTGGTTGTAGTGTGTGTTAGAACTCGAAGTTGCGTACAACACACGCTACTGTATTATTCAAAGAGAAGCATATCATGGATTCATGGGGTGTAACATTGTAAATTGTTTTATGTCCCCATTATAATTAATATATTTATTTAGTCAAATTGAATATATAAAGGTTTAAAATATTGGATTTAAAAAGAGTTCTCTATTAAAGTTGGTAAAAGTGCATTTTTGAAAAATACTTCTTTTATCTAAAAAAAGGAATTTGTTCCTACATTATGTCTATGAAACTCATAATATGGATTATAAATTTATATGGGTTATATAAGGTTCAAAATTTAGTTAATTCTATTCATAACCTCTTTTGAATGGCTTGTTTGGTAAGTCATGGTGCGCTTGAACTCAGTGTTACGTATAGTGCATGTTATTGAATTGTGTTGAATAAGTAAATACTATGAAATCATGGGGTGTTACATTCTTCCCTCCTTAAATAAATTGCGTCCTCACAATTTTATATTCTTCATCGAAAATAAAGGATAAAAATAGAAAATATCTTTGTGGGAAACCCACATCAAAAATTTGGTTAACAAAATTTAGTCTTAATAAGAGGAAAAGAGAAATGAAAGGGTCACCACCAAATGATGATCTCGATTAGGAGATCATTGGTGGAAATTAGAGACATATAATTGGAGGAAAAATATAATTATTTATTGGTGGTGATTGAGGTCATCAAACATGTTTAAAATTGAGGTCCTTAAATTCAGTAATCTATGAGGATTTAAAATGCCATCGGTTCAACAAAACATAAGGTATTAGGATAACACATTTTCGGTTTTAAGATTCCTTCAATAAAGTATAAGAATTATTTTCTACATAGAATAAGAGGAGAAGAAAAATATATAATTGAAAATCAGAGTTCCATATTTTAACTAATTTCTACCACAAACTCATATTTCACTCTAAAAGACAATAGAACATAAAAAAATATTCTATTTATCCTATTTGTTTGGGGTTAAAAAAATTAATTTATAATTAATCTAATGGACCTTCTTAAAATAATCTACATTATTTAATCTGGGACATCTCATTGGCCAGTGGTAGGTGATACGCCCTTGTCGCCCTTCGGTAGCTGGTTCAAGTCTTGCGGCCTAGCCGGTCGCGACGGGATGCCGCCCGACCTCTGGTTTGTCCTTTTATGGAAATCCAAAATTAATCTCAAACTAAAATTATCAAAAATAATTCTGTCCAAACTCACAGTCCAACATTTATAAGGAAGTTAAACATAATTTGGATCCTTTTTACCCTGTAATAGCATATGAATACATTCATCATGTATTCTTTTAAAACACTAAAACATCCTAAATTACCATAATAATTTTTGATTCCATTCATGCTCCCTTATTAAATATAGAATTGGGGATATACTTCATCCATCCAAAAATGTTGTAAACTCCAACAGTTATGGAATATACAAATCTTTAATCGGTTTCATGGCAGTCAAGAATATCCAATATAATTTACCAAAATCAACCATATCTTATACCAAAATAAGTACCTCAATATTAGGACCCTATTAAGGTTTACCTTTCCATCAAACATGTAATTTACAAAAAGTTTAACTTGTTGTAGAGTCACTTTTCATAGTACAATAAAATCTCAAATACTCAATGAAATTGTACTACAGTACAATCCTTATATACTCCATAACTATTATAACAAGTACATTGCAGATACAACACTCAAATGACATAATCAACATAAGAACCATAATCATTACTCTTCATCTGTGGTAGTATCATAACTTTATTGTTATCCAATAGCATCATTTGTGGCATAGTCTGATGATAAGTTCACGTAGTGTCTAAACTCCTTGCAAATGAAGCATTGTACATTTGAAACCATTTTCTTACCCTTGCAGTCACGTACTTGGTGCCCTTTTTCTAACAGACTTATAACAAACTATCATTCCTTTCTGGCATGTTCCAGTGTTTTTATTCCCACAGTTAGCACATATATGGAAATTCTTCTTTTCCCTCTTCCCTTTATCCATCATTCGTATTAAAACTAGCATACAAAATGTCAATACTTTTTCCATAAACCATGAATGGAATAAAAATAACACATCCACAGTAAAACATATCTCAAAACCATTAATACAATAAAAAAGTTTTGTATAATAATAAATCAACTTCAAATAAACTTAAAATCCATCAATGGATGTTGACATAGATGAAATAACAACTATTTGAGAGAAATATCTCTTTTCTCGAAATCTTTGAAAAGTCACACATTTATAAAGGATGTAATTTAAAAGAGATTTTTGATTCAATGTGTCCCATACAACATTAAAACATTTGAAAAGAAATATCACTTCGAAACATTCATTTATATATTAATAAATCCTTAAAATTATTTTGAAAACATGTACATTAATTACAATGATTTCAAAAAAAACTTTAAAACATTTAAAATTATGGTCTTGATAAATAGTACATTTGACAAATTCTTAAAATATTAATTTGGAAATCATTTAAAAGTCACATAATTATAAAATAAAACATTTACTTTGAAAATATTCTTAAAAGCTTGTAAAGGAAGCTTCAATGATTTTATAATGGAGGAAAATAACTGCACCCACCGTATAAGTTTAAAAAGACATTCCTACCTTAAATTTGTCGAAAAGGTTAAAAAGAACCTTATATAGAAAATGATGGAATGATTACTTTAAAAACACATAAGTTTATAAATGACTTTTACCCATTATCTAGTAAATAGTACAAATTTGTTTAAATAAATTTTTAAGAAACATGGATGTGGATGTAAAGAGATCTCAGTAGATAATTACATATATACAACCTTGGATAATAAAGAGATTGCGAAATAAACCCTTACCTTGTAATTTTCATTTGTTGGGGGTAGTTAACCTCCTGTATAATGGTGAAATAATTTTTATTAAATTATAAAAGAATCATATATGATCTTTTTACAATTCTTTGTCAATAATATCGTAGTATTATCGTCGTTTCTGATGTTAACTTACTCGTTTTGTTTTATATGTTTTGTTACGTAAGCCGTGGTTGTCATGGTAAGGTTGTATATTATTCATATCCCAAATGATATCATGTCCTTAAACATTAATTTAACATCATCAAAAGATAATTATACTTGAATGGATACGATGGAGAATGAATCTCATCGCATTCGTGGAGACGGTAGTCTGTACGTACGCATGAGCGACAATATCATTCTTTTGATATTAAAATAATATATAATTGGATGTTATATCATATATAAAGAATAATTATCATGTTATATTTATTATTTTATTGAATTACACATCATTATAGTACCTATCCAAATAATAATGTTTTGAATAACAATTACACCACGACGTGGAGACGGTAAGCTGTACGTACGCACGTATGGTGATATGTCATTAAAATGATGGATAGAATACTGAGATATGGTTGTAACTTGTTTATAATAACATAAAATTATATATAATATACTGGAGGTATTATTTTAGATTGGTAATTACAAATAAAGAATATGTGGAAGAAGAATGGAACTTGAAAAAGGGTGGTGAAATCATGACCTCTTCTTCAGGTTCTTCCTTTTTATTTGTTCAAAAGGGATCCTTCGGTTGGCTTTATGACTAAATTAAGGCCTCTATGATGAATTTAGGGATATTTAGAGAGTATTTGGGCAGGGTTTGGCCGAACCAAAAGGCTTTGAATGTGTGAATTATTGGGAAGTGGGAGTACCCTTTTATAAGAGGGGTGAGGGGCACCTTTGGAAAAGCTAGAAATATTATTTTATAATAAATTCGTATTCGGTTTCTAATGGCTAAAAATTGGATTCTTTAAAGTTTACGGTTGGTATGGGTCGAAAAACAATCAACAAATAGAATTTAGAAAGGTTTGAGTCACTATATTAACCTTATCATTATGTATTAACTCTTAGTTAATTAGTTTCAATTTTACAATGTCTCTATGTATTTTTATATTATATGGTTAATAAACATACTATATACATCCAAGAGTCCCTAAAGTGGTCCATTAATGAATCACCTATCATGATATAAGTATTTTTACCAAACATTAGATTTTTAGGAATTTAATATAAATTGATAATATAATATATTTTTTAAAAACTCATTTATGTCAATTTTTACACTATTCAATAATTAATTTTTTTAAAACTCATAATAGAATTATTACTTCGAAAAGAGTTTATTAAGGAAATCCTAATATTCCATATTAACCTATAAAATTATTTCTATTTATAAAAAGTCTCATATTAAATTTATTAGCGTATTTCCAATATCAATTATTCTAATTTTTCACTATTATGGTAATTACTTCATTACCATTGTGTCATAAATAAATTAACTTATTTAATGTCTAAAAATTATAAATAAAATACCATTATATACTAAATCGATTTATCTTTATAATGAATACTTATAGTTGAAAATAAAACATATATGACCCAATGTAAATATTGTTTTTCTATAAGATATATGCTTGTGTAATTTTTGTATTCATTTTAACCTAATTAAAATAAAGTGTCCCTATCACTTACAAGTGGCTCCATGGGATGCCAAAATCGACTCAAAGATGTCCATGGTCGGACATGTATCAACCAAAAATTTCAGGACACGTTTTTGGGTAATTTTTTATAATTATAATATTATTTATAACCCTTATTTACATGATTTACTATTTAACCATCGTAAATAAAATATTTACCGAAGTAATTATTCAAAATGTCTAAAAATAAAAGATATCTATTTACACAATTTGAACATCCTGATTACAAATATGGAATCCATTTTTTTAAATTCAAAACACAAAAGTGGAAGAAATTAATTTAAAATTAATTTCCATTGTTAAAACAAAAAGTGTGTTTTTAAGAGATAATAACTATCAA
Organism: Viscum album; assembly: GCA_963277665.1. Lineage (NCBI taxonomy): Eukaryota > Viridiplantae > Streptophyta > Magnoliopsida > Santalales > Viscaceae > Viscum > Viscum album. The sequence goes on along the minus strand of OY728140.1, from coordinate 1,036,733,543 downwards.
AAGATTGACACTTGTTTATGTCCGGTTTAATTGTGAAATTTTTTACAATGACCAAAATTGTATTAAATGGTAAAAATATATTCTAAATATACTTTCAAACCACTCAAATTAACAAGTTATCACTACCAATTATTTTTATTAATAAAGTTGTTTTTAATTAAAATTTAGTAATTTTCACTATTCATCAAAATATAAAAGTTATCCGAAAAGTACCAAAATTTCACCCTAGGCTAAATTAGATATTCCGAATCTAAAAATGAAGTCCATTTTGAGAGTTAAAATTAATAAAATTTTAAAAAGTAGGTATTACTATTCATTATGGCTGGTTTGATTGGTTGTAGTGTGTGTTAGAACTCGAAGTTGCGTACAACACACGCTACTGTATTATTCAAAGAAAAGTGTATCATGGATGCTTGGGGTGTTACATTGTAAATTTTTTTATGTCCCCATTCTAAATAATATATTTATTTAGTCAAATTGAATATATAAAAGTTTAAAATATTGGATTTAAAAAGGGTTCACTATTAAAGTTGGTAAAAGTGCATTTTTGAAAAATAATTCTTTTATCTGAAAAAAGGAATTTGTTCATACATTATGTCTATGAAACTCATAATATGGATTCTAAAATTATAAGGATTATATAAGGTTCAAAATACAGTTAAAACTATTCATAACCTCTTTTTAACGGCTTGTTTGGAAAGTCATGGTGAACTTGAACTCGATGTTACGTATAGTGCAAGTTATTGAATTGTTTTGAAGAATTATATACTATAAAATCTTGGGGTGTTACATTCTTCCCTCTTTAAATAAATTGCAACTTCGCAATTTGATATTCTTCTTTGAAAATAAAGTTTAATAATAGAAAATATCTTTGTGGGAAAACCCACATGAGAAATTTGGTTAATAATATTTATTCTTAATAACAAGAAAAGAGAAATGAAATGGTCACCACCAAATGATGATCTCGATTAGGAGAAAATTGGTGGAAATTAGAGACATATTATTGGAGGGAAAACATAAATATTTATAGGTGGTGATTGAGGTCATTAAACAATTTTAAAATTTAGGTCCTTAAATTCAGTAATCTATGAGGATTTAAAATGCCATCGGTTCAACAAAACATAAGGTATTAGGATAACACATTTTTGGATTTATGATCCCTTCAATAAAGTATAAGAATTAATTTCTTCACAAAATAAGAGGAGAAGAAAAATATATACTTGAAATGTAGAGTTCCATCTTTTAACTAATTTCTACCACAAACTCATATTTCACTCTAAAATATAATAGAACGTAAAAAATTATACTATTTATCCGATTCATTTGGGGTTAAAAAAATGAATTTATAATTCATCTACTAGACCTTCTTAAAATAAACTACATTATTTAATCTAGGACATCTCGTGGGCCATTGGTAGGTGATACACCCTTGTTGCCCTTCAGTTGCAGGTTCAAGTCTCGCGGCCTTGCCGGTCGCGACGGGTTGTCGCCCGACCTCCGGGTTGTCCTTTTATGTAAATCCAAAATTAATCTCAAACTATAATTATCGAAAATAATTCTATAAAAACTCACAGTCCAACATTTATAAGGAAGGTAAACATAATGTGGATCCTTTTTACCCCGTAATAGCATATGAATACATTCATCATGTATTCTTTTAAAACACTGAAACATCATAAATTACCATAATCTTTTTAGATTACATTCATTCTCCCTTATTCTATATAGAATGATGGATATACTTCATCCATCCAAAAATGTTGTAAACTCCAGCAATTATGGAATATACAAATCATTAATCGGTTTCATGGCAGTCAAGAATATCCAATATAATTTACCCAAATCAACCATATATTATTCCAAAATAAGTACCTCAATATTAGGACCCTATTAAGGTTTATCTTTCCATCAACCAAGTAATTTCCAAAAAGTTTAACTTGCTATAGAGTCAATTTTCTTAGTACCATAAAATCTCAAATCCTCAATGAAATAGTACTATAGTACAATCCTTATATACTCCATAATTATTATAACAAGTACATTGCTGATACAACACTCAAATGACATAATCAACATAAGAACCCTAATCATTCCTCTTCATCTGTGGTAGTATCATAACATCATTGTTATCCAATAGCATCATTTGCGGCATAGTCTGATGATAGGTTTGCATATATTCCAAAATCCTTGAAAATGAAGCATTGCACATTTGAAACCATTTTCTTACCATTGCAGTCACGTACTTGGTGTCATTTTTCCTACACACTTATAACAAACTCCCATTCCTTTCAGGCATGTTCCAGGGTGTTTCTTCCCACAGTTATCACATATAGGGAAATTCTTCTTTTCCCTCTTCCCTTTATCCATCTTTCTCTCTTCCATCCCTTTCTTGTTTTGCTTCCGTTCAAAGCCATAGGACTCAGTAAACTCTTTAGATATCTTATCCACACATGATACTATTTCTTCATATAATGATAATAAGTTGGAGATTATTTCACTTCTAAATGATGGCTTAATACGATGAAAGATACAATCTTTCTTACTCTTTGGATCATACGTATTACTGGAGTTCACATTCCTTCTATTGGGTGCCATTTCTATAAAATAGCATAAACTAGGTCAGTTTATGAATTACAATGAATAATTCCAAACTTTTAAAATACCTACCAAAAATTGAACAGTTTATGGATATAATCCATAATCATAAAAATGTTTTCTTTGAGTAAGTATATACTCATGATCCCTTCATAATGGTTTGTAAAGAAATTGAGAATTGTCCTAAGAATATCCCCTGGGAGTATCGTAACCAAGAGTGCAGCAAGGCCCGTTGTCGTGCACCAGTTCTCGTTCGAGTCTAACTCAAAGCGGTGTTTTCAGGTTTTACCCCTAGGTACATCTGTGCCAGATCTGCCACTACCTGCTCGTATCCAGACATGGATGTATTGCTCAGAAAACTCACAAAATATCTACAATACCAAAATTCTAGGAAGTTCTTCTATACTAATCCTCAAAGTCTATCTTAGGGCTATGTGATCTAATGAGAGTTTATCGAAATCTAGTTTCCAAGGATATTGCTAAACTTTCTATGATACCAATTATAACACCCCGACTCCAGTTACCCAGAGTCGGTGCATTATTTTAATACATTGACATGATTACAAGGAATCAAGTCCCAAAAGACCGATTAGTTTAGCAGTCTTGGAAAACAGATTACACAATGAATGTTACATTACACTTCATAACATACAAAACAATATAAATAATCCTTTATGAATTCTATTATTCCCTTGTATTATCCCTACATATCAATCCCAATATACTTCTTGGAATACTGGGAAAAATAAAACATAGAAAGGGGTAATCTCAAATTCTCCGTAAGGGTAGGAAATACAGCGAAAACTTTCATAAATAAGCATAAAAATTTTAGGCTATGTATAGCTAAAACAAAACCCTTTTAGACTTAAACATCAACATAGTATTGAAAAAATAAAATGAAACAATTCCATTTACTTATTCACATGGATATTATACTAATCGAATAATCACATGAAATATCAATAACCACTTTCATAATGATGGAATGCATAATTCCAAACTATCATAACCACATAGCCAAGGCCTCGTGCTAAGACTACGAATAAGATTTTGTCAAGGCCTTTTTCCAAGACACTAGTTTGTCTCATGAGACCTACCGATGCATCTAGGAGCTATAGTGGGGCTCCACCCGTCACTTACTAAGTACAATTCATTCCCATATGAAAAGGATTAAACATAACATAAACATTCATATTAAAAATAGCATACGAAATGTCAACATTTTCTCCAAAAACAATGAATGGAATAAAAATAACAAATCCACAATAAAAAATATCACAAAACTTTTAATACAATACAAAAGTTTTTCATCATAATAAATCAACATCACATAAACATAAAATCCATCAATGGATTTTAACATAGATGAAATCAAAACTATTTGAGAGAAATATCTCTTTTCTTGAAATCATTGAAAAGTGACACATTTATAAATGAAGTAATTTAAAAGAGATTTTTGAATCAAAGTGTCCCATACCACATTAAAACATTTTAAAAGAAATATCATTTCAAAACATTAATTTCAATTTAAATAAATCCTTAAAATTATTTTGAAAACATGGACATTAATTAAAAAGATTTAAAAAAATCATTGAAACATTTAAAATTATGGTCTTGATAAAGAGTACCTTTCACAAATTATTAAAATAATCATTTTGAAATCATTTAAAAGTCACATAATTATAAAATAAAACATTTACATTGAAAATATTCTTATAAGATTGTAAATTAAGCTTCAATGATTTTATAACGGTGGAAAATAACCACACCCACCATATAAGTTTAAAGACATTCCTACCTTAAATTTGTCGAAAAGGTTAAAAAGTACCTTGTTTGGAAAAAAATGAAAGATTTACTTCAAAACACATATGGGTGTAAATGACTTTAACCCATTATCTATTAAATAGTAAAAAGGTTTTTAAATACATTTTTATGGAACATGGATATGGATGATAAAGAGATCCAAGTAGATAATTACGTATAAACAACCTCAGATAATGAAGAGATTGCAAAATAAACTCTTACCTTGTAATTTTCCATTGTTAGGGGTAGGTTAAAATCCTATATAATGGTGAAATAATTTTTATTATATTATACAAGAATAATATACATTAATATGATATCATATATGATTATTTAACATTTCTTTGTTAATAATATTGTTGTATTATCGTTGTTACGGATGTTAACTTACCCGTTTTATTTTATATGTTTTGTTACATAATTCGTGGTTGTCATGGGTAGGTTGTATATTATTCATATACAGAATGATATCAATTCCTTAAACATTACTTTTAAATCATTCTATGATAATTATACTTGAATGGATACGATGTAGAATGAATCTCATCGTGTTTGTGGAGACGGTAGTCCGTATGTAAGAACGAGAGACAATATCATTATTTAGATATTAAAATAATATATAATTGGATGGTATATCATATATAAATAATGGTTATCATGTTATATTTATTATTTAAATTAATTACACATCATTATTATACCCATCCAAATAAAAAAAATTTGAATAACAATTACACCACGACATGGAGACGGTAAGCCGTACGTACACACGTATGGTGATATGTCATTCAAAGGATGGATAGAATACTGAAATATGGTTGTGCCATGTTTATAATAACATAAATGTATATATAATATACTGGAGTTATTATTTTAGAAACGTAATTACAATGAAATAAGAAGTGGAAGAAGAAAGGAACTTGAAAAAGGGCGGTCAAATCATTACATCTTCATCGGGTTCTTCCATTTGATTTGATCAAAAGGGCTCCTTAGGATGGATTTATGACAAACTTAAGGCCTCTAGGATGATATTAGGGATGTTGATAGAGTATTTGGGCAGTGGTTGGCTGAACCAAAAGGCTATGAATGTGTAAATTAGTGGGAAGTGGGAGTACCCGTTTAAAAGAGGGGTGAGGCGCACCTTTGGAAAAACTAGAAATATTATTTTATAATAAATTCATATTCGGTTTCTAATGGCTCCAAAGTGTATTATTTAAAGTTTAATGTTGGGATGGGTCTAACAACACTAAAAAAATAGAATTTAGACAGGTTTGGGTCACTATATTAACCTTATCTTTAAGTATTAACTCTTAGTTAATTAGTTTCACTTTTACAATGTCTCTTTAGATTTTTAAATTATATGGTTAATAAACATACTATATACATCCAAGACACCCAAAAGTGGTCCATTAATCATACACCTATAATGATATTAGTCTTTTGGCCGAACATTGAATTTTTAGGAATTTAATATCAATTGATAATATAATATATTTTTTAAAAACTCTTTTGTGTCAATTTTGACAATATTCAATAATTGATTTTTTTAAAACTCATAAGAGAATTATTACTTAGAAAAAATTTAATTAAATCGATACTAACATTCCTTATTAACATATAAATTTATTGGTTTTTATAAAAAGTCTCATATTAAATTTATTTGGGTATTTATAATATCAATTATTCTAATTTTTCACTATTATGGTAATTACTGCAACATCATTGTGTCATAAATAAATCAAATTATTTAGTGTCTAAAAATTATAAATAAAATACCATTATGTAGAAAATCGTTTTAGATTTATAATTAATATTTATAATATTAATTCCAACATATATAACCCTATGTAAATTTTTTTTTCTAAAATATATATAATTGTGTCATTTTTGTATTCATTTTAACTTAATTAAAACTAAAGTGTCCCTATCACTTACAAGTGGCTCCATGAGGTCCCCAAATCGACCCAAAGATTCCCATGGTGGAACATGTATCGCCCAATAAGGTTAGGACACGTTTTATGGTAATTTGACATTATTATATTATTATTTATTAACCCTTATTTACCGGATTTACCCTTTAACCATGTTAAATAAAATATTTACCGAAGTAATTATTCAAAATGTCTAAAAATAAAATTTACCTACTTACACAATTTGAACATCCTGATTCAAAATATGGAATCCATTTTTCCAAATTCAAAACACAGAAGTGGCAGATATTAATTTCAAATTAATTACCGTTGTTAAAACAAAAAGTGTGTTTTTAAGAGATAATAACTATCAAAAGATTGACACTTGTTTATGTCCGGTTTAATTGTTAAATTTTGTACAATGACCAAAATTGTATTAAATGGTAAAACTATATTCTCAATATACTTTAAAACCACTAAAATTCATAATTTATCACTACCAATTATTTTGATTGAAAAAGTTTTTTTAATTAAAATTTAGTAATTTTCACTATTCATCAAAATATAAAAGTTATCCGAAAAGTACCAAAATTTTACCCTTGGATAAATTTGATATTCCGAATACAAAAATGATGTCAATTTTGAGAGATAAAATTTATAAAATTTTAAAAATTTGGTATTACTATTCATTACAGCTAGTTTGATTGGTTGTAGTGTGTGTTAGAACTTGAAGTTGCGTACAACACACACTACTGTATTATTCCAAGAGAAGCATATCGTGGAAGCTTGGGGTGTTACATTGTAAATTTTTTTGTACCCATTATAAAGAATAAGTTTATTTTGTCAAATTGAATATATAAAAGTTTAACATATTATATTTAAAAAGGGTACACTATTAATGATGGTAAAAGTGCATTTTTGAAAAATACTTCTTTTATATGAAAAAAATGAATTTGTTCTTACATTATGTCTAAGAAACTCATAATATGGATTCTAAAATTATAAGGATTATATAAAGTTCAAAATTTAGTTAATACTATTCATAACCTCTTTTGAACGTCTTGTTTGGTAAGTCATAGTGCGCTTGAACTCGGTGTTACATGTTGTGCATGTTATTGAATTATTTTGGAGAAGTGCATACTATGAAATCTTGTTGTGTTACAGGCTTAGGAAGACCATGGTGGTTCTAAATTATTTGTGATTTCCATGCCATATTTGACATCATGGTATGAATTATTAAGTATACTTAGAGTTCATGTGAACACAAAATTATGGATAAATTCATGATATCATGTTCTATTAAAAATATAATAATAATATAATCCACATTACAGGTTTTTTCTATGTGAGCTATTAAATTTTTAGGTTTACAATTAAAATATATAATAAAGAGTATCACACTATGTTGTAGATTAAGATTGAGAATCTGGTTTCAAAATACAACAAGATTCAGATGGTGATGAAAATGAACATTCCTAGAATAATTCAAGTGAATATATGTAAAAAACTAACAATGGACGACATGAAATGTCACCCACGATGGCTCGGTACAAGCCGGAATTCCATTCCAAATCAACATGGATTTGTGATAACCAAATGGGTATAGACATACATAATTATGGTAATGATTTCACCCTGAAAGATAATAACTAAATTTACATAAAAAAAGGCTGAAAATAAGGAATAACACACCTAGAAATCCAAGTCCATAACAATATCCCACTATAAGGACATGTCATCCCCGAGAATTGTCTATAGAGGTATTACTCGGCCATTTGGGGCCACTGAGCATGAGCATCAAACTCCTGATTACAATATTCTTCTTGAACATGCCCACGATTCAAAAACTCAAATGTTAGGCTCCATATTCCTTCTAAATACATTTTCAATCCAATCAATAATTCATAGTATATGTTTCTCAATCAATGTATAAATAATACAATGTTTTCTTACATTCCAAATTGTAGATGTCTAAATAATACTTCACTAAGATTTGTCACATGATTCAACCCATGAACTAAGTGAAAACCCTTACTTGCTCCGATCACCAAGTTCCCCTAACAACCAAGCCCCACTCTATAGTTTGACATAATTGATTCAATTTAACAACCCAAGCTTCCATAGTACGTTTCCCTTTGAATAATGCAATGGCGTGCATTGTACGCAACTTTGAGATTCAAACACACCATAACCAATCAAACTAGCCATTATGAATAGTAATAATCACTTTTTGAAATTTTATAAATTTTATCTTTCGAAATGGAGTTCATTTTGGGATTTTTAATATCAAAATTAGCTTAGGATAAAATTTTGGTACTTTTCGGATAACTTTCATATTTTGATGAATAGTGAAAATTACTAAATTTTAATTAAAAACAATTTTTTAATTGAAATAATTAATAGTGATAAATTATTAATTTGAGTGGTTTTAAATTATATTTAGAATATATTTTTACCATATAATACAATGTTGGTCATTGGATGTAATTTCGCATTTAAATCAGACATAAACAAGTGTCAGTCTTTTGATAGTTATTATCTCTTAAAAACACGCTATTTGTTTTGACAACAGAAATTAATTTTTAAATTAATTAATGCATCTGATAAGTTTTTAATTTGGTAAAATTGACATAATTTTTTAATTCATAATATCAAATATATCTTAGGCCTAATTTTTGTAATTTTTCTGGAAACTTTCATTATTTGGTGAATAGTGAAACCACTCAGTTGTAGTTTCAAATAATGAATTTTTCTTAAAAGATAATTTTACCGCTTATATGAGTGAAATTTCAAAAATACGAGAGACACGGTTAATATGAAGTAGTAAAATGTGGTTCAATGAGATGAAAGTAATTTTTGGTGAATAGTATCTTTTTACTTTTATTTACCACGGTTAAAAGTAAATAGGGTAATTAAGGGTAAAAATGATATTAATATTACCTTAACACTTGTCCCAATTCTATTGGACAAGTATATCTCAACCAAAAATATCCTTAGGTGTAAAATATTATCATTTATGTCCACCTGTATTAGATTAGGACATTTATTATTATTTAATTCAAAGAAGAGTTGAAAGAGATAAAATCAAAGATTATTTATTAAAACATTTTTAATATAGGGTTATACATAAGATTATATTGTAAATATTAATTAGAAATTAAAAATGCTTTCCTACCAAATGGTATTTTATTTATAATTTTTAGACAGTATATAATTTAATTTTATTATGACACATTGGTGATGCAGTAATTACCTAATTAATGAAATATTAAAATAATTGATATTATAAATATTCAAATAAATGTAATTTGAGACTTTCTATGAATTCCACTAATTTTATAGGTTAATATGACAGATTAGGATTTATTATATAAATTCTTTTCAAAGTAATAATTATGTTATTTATTTATCAAAAACAAAATACCCAATAGTGTCAAAATTGACATAAACGAGTTTTCAAAACAAATATTATATTATTAATTTATATTAAATTCCTAAAAATATAAGGATCGTCCAGGAGACATATATCATGATAGGTGTATCATTAATGGACAAATTGGGGGTCTCATGGATGTATATAGTATGTTTATTAACCATATAATATAAAAATACAAGAAGACATTGTAAAAGTGAAACTAATTAACTAAGAGTTAATACTTAAAGATAAGGTTAATATAATGACCCAAACCTGTCTAAATTCTATTAGTTAAGTGTTTTTCAACCCATCCCCACCTTAAATTTTATGTAATCCACTTTGGATCCATTAGATACCGAATATGAATTTATTATAAAATAATATTTTTAGCTTTTCCAAAGGTGCCCTCACCCCTCTTATAAAAGGGCACTCACCCTTCTCACTAATTCACACATTCAAATCCTTTTGGCATGGGTAATCCATGCCCAAATACTCTCTAAACATCCCTCACTACAACCTATTGTCCTTTTTTTGATCATAAAGCCAACCTATGGATCACTTTTGATCAAATCAAAAGGAAGAACCCGAATAAGAGGTAATGTTTTCACTACCCTCGTTCAAGATCCATTCTTCTTAAACTTCTTTTTTATTTGTTATTTCTATTTAAAAATAAATACTCCAGTATATTATATATAATGTGATGTTATTATAAATATGTTACAACCATATTCAGTATTCTATCCATCCTTTGAATGGCATGTCACCATACGTGTGTACGTACGGCTTACCGTCTCCACATTGTGGTGTAATTGTCATTCAATAAATTATTATTTGGATGGGTATAACAATGATGTTTAATTCATGTAAATAATAAATATAACATGATAATTATTCTGTATATATGATATACCATCCAATTATATATTATTTTAACATCAAAATAATGATATATTCTCTCGTGTATACGTACGAACTACCGTCTCCACGAACGCGATATGATTCATTCTCCATCGTATCCATTCAAGTATAACTCTCATTTGATGATTAAAAATAATTTTTAAGGAACTGATATAATTATGGATATGAATAAGATACAACCTTTCCATAATAAACACGGCTTACGTAACAAAAAAAATAATGGAAAACAAGTATGTTAACACCCGAAATGACGATAATACTAAGATATTATTAACAAATCAATGTTAAATGATCATATATGATATCATATTAATGTAAATTATTCTTGTATAATTAAATAACAAATATTTAACCATTATACATGAGGTTAACCTATCGTCGACCAAGGAAAAAGTACAAAGTAAGGGGTTTCTTATCTCACTTTTAAATCCGTGAGATTTCCATTATTCACCGCTTATTTATTGCATGTGGTGTGTGTATTGCCTATGTTTGTATTCATTGTGTAATATACTTAATTCATGTATATTTACATCATCACTGTATGATCCTTCTTTCAAGGGTGTATGTTTCCTATGTTACCAAATTCTTAAGGGAATTGAAATTTTCAATTTCCACTCATTCAGCTTTACGCATACTTCATTGATTATTTTACTCCACGATTATGTGTGGAATAATTATACATTTGATTATGTCATAGTTTACACTCCCCTTTATGTGGATATAATTTTGATACACATAATCACTCCATTGGGAAATTCTCACGTCATCGGTAGGAACCTGAAAAGAGTAATTTTTACTCAATCTCCATTTGGTGAGTTAAACATCCAATTCATTAGGGTTGTTTTTACAAGAATATTTGTGAATATCCATTTATTGTTTTACACTGAATATGAAATTTTATTAAGTGTATTTATATTTTCCACACATAATTATGTCGTTTAATTATCCTTAACCTAAGGATACAGACTTTATGAGATATTTCATCTTAATTTACATTCCATTGAGACTCTTTTGTTTTTATACACCAAGTCACCTTTATATGGTGTATATAATGTACTTTGACGTAGTATATCAGGAATCCCTTTATTCTCATGATATTACAATGTTTTTATTACCTTAATAATTTGTATTCAAGTGTCTATATTTTGGTTAGGAACTCTAACTAAAATATCATTTTAAAATGTTTTAATGATTTATTATTCTAAATATTTATCATTAATGTCCATGATTTAAAAATAGTTTTAATGATTTATTTATATAGAAATTAATGTTTTCAAATCAAAATCCATTTTAAATTTTTAAAAGTGGTATGATACACTTTCATTCAAAAATCTATTTTAAATGGCTTCTTGAAAAATATTTTGACTTTTAAATGTTTTCAAGAAAATGGGGCATATTTCTCTCAATAGTTTGATGATTATTTTAATCTATATCCTTCATAATTGTCGATTGAGGTTAATATGATACAATAAAATATTCTATATTGTATCTAATGAGTTATGTTTGACTATGGATGTGCCATTTTTATACCATTCATGGTTTGTGGTTAAAGTATTCACATTTCGTATGCTAGTTTTAATATTAATGTTTATGTTATGTTTAAACATGTTCATATAAGGAATGCATTGGACATAGTAAGTGACGGGTGGAGCTTGGAATAGCTCCATGATGCATCGTTAGGTCTCATGAGACAAACTAGAGTCGTGGCATGAGGCATTGACAAAATCATAATTGTAGTCTTGGCATGAGGTCGTCACTACGTGGTTATGATAGTCTGGAATTATGCAATCTGTCATTATGAAATTGGTTATTAATATTTTCATGTGATTAATCAACTAGTAGAGTATCCATGTGTATAAGTAAATGGAATTATTTCATTTTATCCTTGCCATATTATGCTGAAGTTAAAGTTTAAAAGGCTTTTGTTTTAGTTATACATTGCCTTATATTTTTTTTGTTTATTTATGAATGTTTTCGCTATATTATTGTCTATACTGAGCATCTGAGCTCAACCCTTTCAATGTTTAATTTTTTCCCAGTATGTGAAGAATTATTTTATGAGTGACCTACAGGGATAGTATGAGGGGATATGAAGACAATATGTTGTTTTGGTTTTTCACTTATTGATGTAATGTAATCTTAATGAATATATCTAGGGTTTCCAAGGCTACTAAACTAATCGGTCTTTTGAGACTTGATATTTCTTGTGATCATGCCAATGTTATGTAATAATGCACCGACTCTGGGTATCAAGGGTCTGGGCATTACAGTTGGTATCCGAGGAAGTTTAGTACAAACCTTGGAAGATAGATTTAGATAAACTCCGATTAGAGCACGTAGACCTAAGATGAACATTGAGGATTAGTATAGTTGAACATCCTAGAATTTTTGTATCGTAGAGATTTTGTGAGTTTTTTGAGCAATACATCCCTGTATGGATATGAGAAGGTAGAGGTGGCTCTGGCACAAATGTAACTAGGGGTAAAACCCGAAAACACCGCTTTGAGCTAGACTAGAACGAGAACTGGTGCACGGCAACAGGCCTTGCTGCACTCTTGGTTACGACACTCCTAGGGGATATTCTTTATATAATTTACATTTTATATACAAACCGATTCGATGTATTATATATATAATATGAGAGTAAATGACCTTGGTTAATCCTAATGTGTTTCAAATTGAGAATATGGTGACATGTTAATCTCTAAATGATTTTATGACTACTGTTACTCACACAATGATTTCTGGTTTTAGTCAACGGCTAGATTCCAAGGAAGTCATAGTGACTTTGAGAATGATGTACAAGGTGGGAACAGTGGTGGCAATGAGCAAAAAAATAGAATGTTGATAGGTGTAAAAGATATCATCTTTATGCCAAATCAATTTTCCAAAAATATGATCAACAATATATATATTAACCAGTTCCCAGACTCAACAAATAAGAGAATGGTGATGAATGATAAGAGCTCCAGCAGTGGAGACCATGGACAAAGGAATCATCAATTTCCATCATGCAGTAAATGTGGAAGGAGACACCCAGGAAAGTGTCTCAATGGGACAAATAAATGCTTTATGTGCGGGAAGGACAGACATAAAGTGAATAATTGCTGATGAAAAATGACGAGTACTATGGAAGAAGATAAAAATGGTCCCAAGAATCCATTTACAGTCATTTTCCGTAAATGTATGGTACATGGCCATTACCCGAGTGAATTCCCTATTCTATAGGATATTTTCATGGTCAATGAAGAAGCTATGTTGAAATATTGGGTTGCATAAATGTTTAAAATTTATTAGTGATCCTTGTTGATGGTTTTAATTTGGAATGAGATTCTCTTGTATTTTTAACCCTGTAGTATTCCATGTGAGAATGGTATTTGAGGAAGAATTATATATTCTCTTGTGGATATTGTTATAAATAACCATTTGTTTTTATATGATCGTTGGGTTTGAGGCAATTATAAGTTATTATAATTTGGGATGAAAATTCAAGGTATGAGATAAGATTTGTGGTTAAATTATGTTATGGTTATTTTGAGGAATTTATCTCATTTTGGTAATGTTATAAAATATAGTGTTTGAAAAAGGACAACATGGAGACCGTGTGACAACCCATCGTGTTGGACAAAGATGAGGGAATCGAACCCACAACCAAAGTGCGATTAGGAGTTATCGCCTACCACTGGACTACGTGAAGTCTCTGGTTAGTGTGACTATTATTTTTAGTTAAATAATTTTATTGATCTATAATAATTTTATTTGGGATCTTATATCTTATCAAATGAATACCCTTAGTGTAGGAAAATGTTTTGGTGATTAAGTGATAAATGTTATTTTGGAAGTTGTTCTCTTTGTTGGGAACACTATATACCCAATAAAAATAGAATAGTATGGGATTTCATTTGAGGAGTAATGGTGGATTTTTATCTATGTTTTTATTGTGGATTTATAGTGATTTGGGTTATTTATGGAAATGATTTGGTTAATTACATTTAAGTATGTGACTTTAAGAGTAATTAATGTCATTTGGAGATACAATTTAACGTGGAAGACTACATTCTTATAAGTTTTTGGTTTCAATATTAGTTTGGATTATATTGAAGGATTTTAAGGACAATTGATTATTGAATTGTATTTATTTCACTTTGGGGTATTGATGGATTAATTTTAGAAATTAAGATTAGTGTTTTTTTCCATAATGGAATATCCATTTGGGGGATCATCAGATATTATACTAACCATTTCGGTTTTGATTAATCTCTAAATACAATGTAAATATATTGTTTATCCTACGTGGATCGTGTATTTATATAGTAGTTTATTCTATCTATTCCATTTTGACTAAGTCTTCTTGAATACTCATTGTTAAAAAAATGATTTAGTGGTAAAATTTTATTAAAAAAAGAAACTCTACTTAAAAAGTAAGTATATATCATTATGTTCTTAGTCAATATCATAAATTAATTCCTCGTCCTTATGTAATTTAAATAAAAACAAAAAATCTTGTCCGTTTACTTTTCCTACTGGGAGACTAATGACCGTTTGTCCCAACACAGTTTGTGATTTTCTTATTGTTAACTTTCTCTTGATCATGTTTTATATCCCTCTCCATTAGAACATAAAACGTAGATTGTCATCCATATCCATATCTTCCTACATGGAATCCTAGTATGGGTTATCTTGGGTGACCTTTATATGTCACACCCTAACCTCAGATGCCCTTATTTTACTCTTTTCTTGGTCTCGGTCTGAAATTTTCAATGTTTATTTCTGTTGAAGGGTTTCGCGCCAGTGCGCTGTCATCGCATCATTAGCGGTGACCGTGCGTTTGGACCTTGGTGACTATGTGTTCGCCCGATGTTCAAATATCAGGATTTTATGTTTTCTTTTTTTTTTATTTATATTGTTATTGTTTTTATTATAATGTTTTATTATTAATAATATTATAATGTTTTATTATTATTATTATAAATTTTATTATTATTATTATTATTATTATTAGAGTGATTAAAGTATTATTATTATTTTTATAAGGTTTTAATATTTTTATAAAGTTTTATTATTATTGAGATTTGTTTTTATTATTTTATTTAGTCTTTTATTATTATTATTATTATTATTAGAAAGTTTCATATATATATATATATATATATATATATATTAAACCCTAACCCTAAACCGGTATCCCCCCCTCTACTGTGCAGCGCCCCATACCCCCCCCCCTCTCTCCTCTCTCTCCTTTTCCCCTACCTCCAGCCTGAGCCGCCCCACCTCCCTCTGTCCGCATCACCACTGTCGGCTTCCCTCGCAACGTCGACCCTGCTCCCGCACCCCGGTTTCCGCCTCCAACCCATCGGCCCGCACCCCTACCCTACTCCTTGCCGGCGGCCCCCTCTGGTACCGCTCCCTCGTGCAGCACCCCGATGGACCCCTATCCAGCGACTCCCCTATTCCCCCTCGCCCAGGCGGCACTGCCCGCGTGACCCCCCCCCCCCCCCCCCCCCCCCCGTACTCCGTTGATCCTCCGCCCGTGCGGCCTCCGGCGTCTGCAACCGGGCCCTCCGGCGTCCTCCTACACCCCCTCCCCGTCCGGCTTCCGTTCCGGCAGCCGCACCACCTCTCATGATCATGACCTCTATCCTACTTTCACCTACCAGCCCACCGCCGTGCGAATCGCCGCCTGCGCCGGCCTCCTCTGACAGTGCACCCAGTCGCCGCGCATCCTCCTGCTAGCTGCGCCGGCCTCGACGCGCCTCGCCCACCTTGCAGCAGCCTCCGGTCGCCGTCCAGCCTCATGACAGTGTCTCCCTTGCAGGCGCCGCCCCTGCTGGCGCCGCCCTTTCCAGCACCGCCCCTACCGGCGCTGTTCCAATTTTCCCCGCAACCTTCCGGTGTTGTCCTTGTGAGTGTGAACCCTAATGGTGTTGTTTCGGATATCGCACGGCCTGACGGTGTCATTCTGGCCAGCCCGCACCCTGCTGACGTTGTTCTGACCTTATCGCACCCCTCACTGATGTCTTTGCTGCCTGTTCCTCCATTTGCATAACTCATCCGTTGAGCGCTCCTTCGCACCAAGGTGAGGGTTGTTCTCTTTGTTTGTTTTGTTTATTTTACTAGTTTACTTATTTATTTATTTTTATCTATGTTTATTTATTTTGGGTCCTCTCATTTCGCCCGCACCAATGTCATGGTGGTTCGTATCGCGTCGGACTGCCTTTCGTTATTCGCGGGATGCGCTTGGTCTGGCTCGCCATCGCCATTGAATCTGTGAGGTTTATTATCATGTGCTTTTTTAGTTTTTCAATTGTGTTTGGGTTTCCCTGATAGTGTTTTGAGCATTTTTTGTTCTCGCCACAATTGTTTCAGTGTCCTCCACTGAAGGTGGGTCTTTTGGGGTTGTTCTGGTCTTCTTGCCACTGTGTCGAGATATTTGGTCACAAGCGTGAATCGGGTCATGTCGTCATGCTTGGACTGCAAGTTGAGATAGGTCTCCCACTGCACTCGCCATTAAATTTAAGAATTTATTTATTCCTTGTCTTTTCATTGTTTTCCAGTAAATTTAATGTAGTATTAGATAATTATTACTAGAATGGCAACTTGCTGAAATTGGAAACTGTTTATTCCTGCATCGCATTGAAAATATCTTTCTTGGATTTAATTATGTGGTTTTCTTTTGTTGTTTCTGAATAAGTACTTTATGAAATGTGCAAGTCATACTAAACATTGTTTTGAAATGATTTTGGTGTGTGTGAAATAGCGGTTGTATCGTTTATAAAAGTGGTGATCTATTGAAAACATGGATAGATGAAAATCCGTTTGTCCATTAAACTTGATTTTGGAATTTTTCAGTGGTGGTTTGGTTTTCCCTAAACAAGTTTCTAAGTATGTTTTTCTGGTTTTCAATGTGATGGCGTGTGTCATATCTTTTGGAAACTCTTTGATATTAAATGGTTTAAATTTAAATGATGTGGCGGCCCGGTTGGCACTTTATTGATTGTGAACTAACTACATATAAATATACGTACTTATGGGGCATCTCTATAGAGGGACTTCCCTTCGAGGGTTCTCGTGTAGCAATGTCCATGTAAGGGGTTGGCAAGTGTGGTGAGATGAGTCACGCGTGCGAGGGCCTCCCACTTACACAGTATTATTAAAACTACCGTTGGTTTCTGGGTGTCTTTTAGAGAATCGAGTGACGGTTGCTGGCTAACCCAGATTAGACGGGTTAGTCCCCCCTTGGTTGGTAGGCCTTGTAGGGCATTCCACTGGTTGGCTGCTAGGGCGGACAGTTTGTTATTGACTATGCAGTACCATGCCGGCAGGTAGTTTGAACTCGAGTACATCCAGGGATTTTCTAGGGATGTTTAGGACCACCCATGGTTACATGATTTTCCCTGCTTGTTTACTTTCAGTAGTTCTTTACATCTTATACTGGTTACTTTGTGAAAATGGATTTAAAATGAAAATGTGTTTTCTCTTTGTGTAAAATTTGAAAATGTAACACTTCTTTCTCTTTTAAAATTAATTTGGCACCAATGAAAGAAATTTAGTTTTTTGAAAACGAATAATGGTAATGTCTCGTGTTTTGATTTTCAAGTGAAACATTACGAAAGCTTAATTTTATACACTGTAGTTCAAACCTGGAATTTGTAGATTCTTTATTTACTGGCAGTGCTTTGGGATTTGTTGTTGGGCTCACCTACTGAGTAATTTTGTACTCACGCCTATCTTTCATCTTTTTAGTTGAAGGTTCCTTTGTGTACATGGTTTTCCTAGTTTAGTAGCTCAGTGTTGGAGCGAGGTTGGATTTCAGTTGGGTGGTGACCCATGAGGTCACGTGGAGGTATGTTGTCATATGGTTTTTGTTTATTTGTTTCTAGTGTTGTTTTTTTATTAGTTTTCTTATTCTTTTGATTCTGGTACTGTTTGGGCTGAAATCGTTCCCAATGATTAAATTTCTCTATGCCTGGCACTAGTTACCATCCCGGGGGGATCAGGAACGCCCCTCGGGACTTGCCGTGGACCGGCTCGGGTGACTGGTTCAGGGTCGACCCGGGCTGGTTCATGAAAAAATTGTATCAGAGGCGGTTTTTTTATTCGGGTTGTCTGGTAGAAGGAGAATAGGACTGTTAGAACTCGAGTGGTAGGTGCGGGAAGAGCGTCGCGAACTCCTGCTCGCGCTGATCCTCGAGTTAATAGGGGTAGTCTTGAAATTGTGTCTTTTGACCTTGTTTTGAATTGAGGAATGAAAAAGGAGGTGAGCCAGCGTTATGTCGCGATTTCACACGGAGTAGTCACCCATGTGGAATATGATTACATGGTTTAAGTTATTCCTAGTTGTTGATGCTAACTCAGGGCATGGCTCACTACCATGTCATTGGGTTATGCGTAACTGCTAGTTCCTCATTCTGGTGATTTTTTTTATGTTGTACTATGTTTTGCTCTGGTTGGTGTGTTTTTTTTAAAATTAAAGTTGAATTTTGAAATGGAAATGTTTTATTCAAAATGGTTTTAAACTGGTAAAGGGTTTTTTTTAAAAATTTAAAGTGTTCTGGTTTCAAAAATGGGTGTTTGATTGGAATTGGTAGGGATGTGGTTTGAGTGAGACCCTTGGTTTTCCCTATGAATGATCGTATGTGTACGGGTTTGTGCGAAAAGTGCATGAGAGGCACTTTTTTGTGGATGACGTGAGTGGAATGGATGGACACGCATGCGACGATTCATGAGATCCCAGGGGTGTTTATTTGAAACCAATGGTTTGACCTTGTCTTTCTAAAATGATTTTTGAAAGAGGAAAATGATTTTTGAAATTGGATTTTGTTTTGGAATGTGGATTTTTGGGCGTGCGAGCCAGTTGTTGGTATGCAATTTTCCTTTTCATTAATATTTGATTGTATACTGCTTTTTGGCTTTGTGTTTTTGTGTTGTTCAGAGAATGTTTCCCAGAAAGATCCCTAAAGTTTCTAATGAGTCATCCCAAGTTTCTGGTCCTTCTCAGACGTTGCCTATTCTTCGTGGTGATCGAGGCCCATTAGAAGCAGTAGAGTGGCTTGAAGAAGTGGAGAGTATCTTTAGAACGATGGGAACTCCCGAGACTATTAAGGTTCATGCAATTATGGAGTTGTTTGAGGGTCCATCTCTAGACCGGTGGAAGATGGTTACCCCATCTTCAATGCAAGTTGGGATGACGTGGGATGTCTTTAAAATCATTTTCATCCAATGGTTTGTACCCAAGGAATTGAAGCTGGAGAAAAAAGAGAGTGCTTGTGCATCTTCAACAAGGCCAACCGACGGTGAATGTATATCTTGACCATTTCAAGGAACTGATTTTCTTTTCTCTGGAGGCAGCGTCACATGAGCTCATGAAGGCCTCTCTTTTCACTGGGGGTCTTTGTTCAGAGATCAAGGAGCGAGTCCTCTCTTATAAAGACCATCATTTTGAGAGGCTGGTGGAAGAAGCATTTTTGGCTGAGTTGGTTTCTGAAACACAGTTGGTTTGTACTCCAGCATCCCCGGTTGTTCATAAGAATCTCCCCTCTGGTGTGGAAAATATGCCAGAGATACCTATTCCTAAGGAATTATCCCCTTTGGTCCCAACTTCTAGTTCATCAGATCGTTCAATCGTATGCTATCAGTGTGGTCATTTCGGGCATTTAAAGTTGTCTTGTCGCAACCCTCCAAAGACTTGTCATCGTTGCGGCTGTCTGGGTCATCGGGAGAAGTTTTTCAAGAAGTGTCTCTTGAAGGGGACGCTATGATTGGAGAGTGTCATTACCTGACTGTGAGGTAGGAGATGCTTCATCCATCAGATCCCCAGCCACAGGTCTCGCGGTGAAGCTCGCGCACAGTCAGGAGTTCCCAAGGATGTGAAGCATTGGTATAGGTTTTGTTCTGTGTTGGCAGTGGAACAATTAGAAAAAGTTTCATATTTGTTTTCCTGCCATTAAAGTTTCAACAGCGTTGTAAATGCGTTGTTTTTCAATAAAGATATGGTGGACTTGTTCTATGATAATCCAAGCAGACTTGTCGTGTGGATGTGATATTATGAATCGTGTGTCTTTATTAAAAGTGTGGATAACCCTTGTGTGGGTTGACCTTAGTTTAGTATGCTTGTCGGATGTGGTTATGTTTCATGGATTTCAATGGGTCATGTTTCCAACTCGATGGATGGTTAAGTATTTCTTGTGGGTTTCCCCTAGAGTCGAAGGTTGTTGACTCTAGTCGAGGGGTCAACGTTTCGACGGAGGTGTTAGTCTGATCGTGTTATAGTAGTTGGGTTGGATCAGTTATGAGTTCCCGCACTGAACCCGCCTCATTGTAGTAGTATGTTTTGAGTGTTAAATTTTCTAACTAGTTAAGTTCTTGAGGTGGGTAGAACCCCTTCGTGTTCTCCCCTCAACTTCGGACCTTAGTTTTCTTTTGAATCGGTCAGGTGTGACCTATGAAAAGTAAGGTCATTCTGAGATTCTCAGTTCTCTTTGGTTCCTTTTGTTCCATTGGGGCATGGACTTGAATCTTGACTGACTTTTGGCTTGGTGACTTCCTGGGGGCAGAAAGTGTCTGTGGTGGGGAGAATTGTCACACCCCGACCGAAAATGCCCTTATTTTACTGTTTTCTTGGTCTCGGCCTGAAATCGTCAATGTTTATTTGTGTTGAAGGGTTTCGCGCTACTGCGCGGTCATCGCATCGTTAGCAGTGACCATGCGTTTGGCCAGGGGTGACTATGTGTTCCCTCGACGTTCAAATTTTAGAATTTTATGTTGTCTTTTTGTTATTTATATTGTTATTATTATTATTATAAAGTTTTATTATTATTATTATTATAATGTTTTATTATTTTTATTATATTTTTTATTTTTATTATTTTTATTATTAGGGTCATTAATGTATTATTAATATTATTATTATTATAAGGTTTTAATATTTTTATAAAGTTTTATTATTATTAAGATTTGTTTTTATTCTTTTTTTTAGTATTTTATTAATATTATTATTAATATTATTATTATAAAGTTTCATATATATATATATATATATTAAACCCTAACCCTAAATCGGTATTCTCCCCCACCCCCTCTACTCTGTGGCACCCATTTCACCCCCTCTCTCCTCTCTCTCCTTCTCCCCTACCTCCAGCTCGAGCCGCCCCTCCTCCCTCTGTCCGCCTCGCCACTGCCAGCTGCCCTCCCCACGCCGACCCCGCCCTCGTACCCCGGTTTCTGCCTCCAACGCATCGACCTGCACCCCTTCCCTCCTTCCTTGTCGGCCGCCCCCTCCGGCGCTGCTCCCTCGTGAAGCACCCTGGCGGACCCCTATCCAGCGACTCCCCTATTCCCCCTCGCCCAGGCGTCGCTGCCCGCACGACCCCCCCGACCTCTGGTGCTCCTCCGCCCGTGCGGCCTCCGACATCCGCAACCGGCCCCTCCGGCATCCTTCTACACCCCCTCCCCATCCGGCTTCCATTCCAGTCGCCACACCACCTCTTCTACTCATGACCTCTGTCCTGCTTTCCCCCACCAGCCTGCCGTTGTGCGAACCGCCGCCTGCTCCGGCCTCCTCTGACAGTGCGCCCAGCCGCCGTGCGTCCTCCTGCTAGCCGCACTGGACTCGACGCACCTTGCCCGCCTTGCAGCAGCCTCCGATCGTCATCCAGCCTCCTGCCAGTGTCGCCCTTGCCGGTGTCGCCCCTGCTGGTGCCACCCTTTCCTGCGCCCCCATGCCGGCGCTGTTCCAGTTTTCCCCGCACCCTGCCGGTGTTGTCCTGATGAGCGCGCAACCTATCGGTGTTGTTTCGGCTGTCGTGCGGCCTTCCGGTGTCGTTCCGGCCAGCCCGCACCTTGCTGACGTTGTTCCGGCCTTATCGTACCACTCGCCGTCGTCTTTGCTGGCCGTTCCTCCTTTCTCATAACTCATCCAATGAGCGCTCCTTCGCACCGAGGTGAGGGTTGTTCTGTTTGTTTGTTTTGGTTATTTTACTTGTTTGCTTATTTATTTATTTTTATCTATGTTTATTTATTTTGGGTCCTCTTGTTTCGTCCGCACCGATGTCGAGGTGGTTCGGATCGCGTCAGACTGCCTGTCGTTATTCGGGCGATGCGCTTGGTCTGGCTCGCCATCGCCATTGAATCTGTGAGGTTTATTATCATGTTTTTTTTAGTTTTTCAATTGTGTTTGGGTTTCCCTAATAGTGTTTTGTGCGGTGTTGGTTCTCGCCACAATTCTTCCAGTGTCCGCCGCTGAAGGTGGGTCGTTTGGGGTTGTTCTGGTCTACTTGCCGCTGTGTCGAGATATTTGTGCACAAGCGCGAAGCAGGTCATGTAGTCATGCTTGGACTGCACGTTGAAGTAGGTCTCCCACTGCACTCGCCTTTAAATTTAAGTATTTATTTATTCCTTGTCTTTTCAATGTTTTTCAGTAAATTTAATGCAGTATTAGATAATTATTACTAGAATGGAGACTTGCTGAAATTGGAAACTGTTTATTCCTACATCGCACTGAAAATATATTTCTTCGATTTAATTGTGTGTTTTTCTTGTGTTGTTGTTGAATGAGTACTTTATGAAATGTGCAAGTCATACTGAACTGTGTTTTGAAATGATTTTGGTGTGTGTGAAATAGTGGGTGTATCATTTATAAAAGTGGAAACCTCTTGAAAACATAGATAGATGAAAAGCCGTTTGTCCTTTAAACTTGATTTTGGAATTTTTCAGTGGTGGTTTGGTTTTCCTTAAACGAGTTTCTAAGTATGTTTTTCTGGTTTTCAATGTGATGGAGTGTGTCATATCTTTTGGAAACACTTTGATATTAAATTGTTTAAATTTAAATGATGTGGCGGCCCAGTTGGCACTTTATTGATTGTGAAATGACTACATATTAATATACGTTCATATGGGGCATCTCTACAGAGGGACTTCCCTTCGAGGGTTGTCGTGTAGCGGTGTCCGTGTAAGGGGTTGGAAAGTGCAGTGAGATGAGTCACGAATGCGAGGGCCTCCCACTTACACAGTATTATTAAAACTACTGTGGGTTATTGGGAGTCTTTTAGAGAATTGAGTGACGGTTGCTGGCTAACCCCGATTAGATGGGTTAGTCCCCCCTTGGTAGGTAGGCCTTGTGGGGCGTGCCACTAGTTGGCTGTTAGGGCGGCCAGTTGGTTATTGACTGTGGAGTACCATGCCGGCAGGTAGTCTGAACCCGAGTACGTCTAGGGATTTTCTAGGGATGTTTAGGACCACCCATGGTTACTTTATTTTCCCTGCTTGTTTACTTTCAGCAGTTCTTTACAACTCTTACCGGTTAGTTTGTGAAAATGGCTTTAAAATGAAAATCCGTTTTCTCTTTGGTTAAAATTTGAAAATGTAACACTTCCTTCTCTTTTAAAATGAATTTGGAACCAATGATAGAAATTTAGTTTTTTGAAAAAGAATAAGGGTAATGTCTCGTGTTTTTATTTTCAAGTGAAACATTATAAAAGATTACTTTTATACACTGTAGTTCAAACCTAGAATTTGTAGATTCTTCATTTATTGGAAGTTCTTTGGGATTTGTTTATGGGCACACCTACTGAGTACTTTTGTACTCACGCCTATCTTTCATCATTTCAGTTGCAGGTTCCTTTGTGTACATGTTTTTCCTTGTTTAGTCGCTCAGTGTTGGAGCGAGGTTGGTTTTCAGTTGGATGGTGACCCGTGAGGTCACGTGGAGTTATGTTGTCGTATAGTTTTCGCTTATTTGTTGCTAGTGTTGTGGTTTTGATTAGATTTCTTCTTCTTTTGATCATGGTACTTTTCGGGATGAAATCATTCCCAACAATTAAATTTTTCTATGCCCGACACTAGTTGCCATCCTTGGGGGATCGGGAACGCCCCTCGGGACTTTCCGCGGACCGACTCGGGTGACCGGTTCAGGGTCGACCCGGGCTGGTTCATGACATTATACCTCTCTTCTTTTCTTTTAAAGTGATAGTTGTGTTGACTCTTTTTTTGATGTGGGAATTTCAATAATATTCTCAAGCCCAATTATTAAAAAAATTGTGAGGATGCAATTTATTGAAGGAGGGGATAATGTAACACCCCATGCTTCCACATTATGTTTCCTTTTGAATAATGAAATAGCGTGCATTGTACGCAACTTCGAGATTCTAACACAGTACCACCAATCAAACTACCCATTATGAATAGTAATACCCAATTTTTGAAATTTTATAAATTTTATCTTTCGAAATGGACTTCAGTTTTGGATTCTTTAAATCAAAATTAGCTTAGGGTGATATTTTGGTACTTTTCGGATAACTTTCATATTTTGGTGAATAGTGAAAATTACTAAATATTAATTGAAAACAAATTTTATAATCAAAATAATTAATAGTGATAAATTATTAATTTGAGTGGTTTTAAAGTATATTTAGAATATATTTTTACCATTTAATAAAATATTGGTCATTGGATGTAATTTCACATTTAAACGATACATAAACAAGTGTCAATCTTTTGATAGTTATTATCTCTTAAAAACATGTTATTCATTTTGACAACGGGAATTAATTTTTAAATTAATTAATGAAAATGATATTTTTTGAATTTGGTAACATAGACATCATTTTTGAATTCATAATATCAAATATATCTTAGGTCTAATTTTTGGTATTTTTCTGGAAACATTCATTTTTTGATGAATAGTGAAACCACTAAGTGGTATTTAAAAAAACCAAATTTTTCATAAAACATAATTTTACCACATCCATGAGTGGAATTTATAAACTCGGAGAGTCACAGTTAATATCAAGGAGTAAAATGTGGTTTAATTAGATGAAAATAATTTTTGGTGAATAGTAACTTTTTACTTGTATTTACCACTGTTAAAAGTAAATAGGGTAGTTAAGGGTAAAAATGATATTAATATTACCCCAACACATGTCCTAATTTTATTGAACAAGTGTATCTCGACGAAAAACAATCTTTGGAGTAAAATATTATCATTTAGGACCACTTGTATTAGATTAGGAAATTTATTATTATTTAATTCAAAGAAGAGTTAAAAGAGTTAAAATCAAAGTTTATTTAAAAACAATATTTTTAATATAGGGTTATACATAAGATAAATTGAATTGTATATATTAATTAGAAAGAGAAAAATATTTCCAACATAATGTTATTTTATTTATAATATTTAGACATTAAATAATTTAAGTTATTTATGACACAATGGTGATGCAGTAATTACCTAACTAATGAAATATTAAAATAATTGATGTTACAAATATCAAAATAAATGTAATTAGAGACTTTTTATGAATTCCACTAATTTTATAGGTTAATATGACATATTAGGATTGATAATATAAATTGTTTTATTATTAATAATGGTATTATAAATTTATCAAAAACAAAATACTCAATAGTGTCAAAATTGACATAAAAGAGTTTATAAAACTAATATTATATTATTAATTTATATCCAATTAATAAAAATCTATGGTTTTTTCAAGAGACTTATATCATGATAGGTGTATCATTTATGGACCACTTGGGGGTCTCTTGGATTTATATAGTATGTTATTAACCATATAATCAAAAAATACAAAGAGGAATTGTAAAAGTGAAACTAATTATCTAAGAGTTAATACATAAAGATAAGGTTAATTTAATTACCCAAACCTATCTAAATTATATTTTTCGACTGTTTTTTGACCTATACCCACCTTAACCTTTAAATAATCAACATTGGGGGCATTAGAAACCGAATATGAATTTATTATAAAGTAATATTGTTTGCTTTTCCAAAGGTGCCCCTCACCCCTCTTATAAAAGGGAACTTACACTTCTCACTAATTCACACATTAAAATACTTTTAGATTGGAAAAAACGTGCCCACGTACTCTATCAACATCCCTCACTACAACCTAGAGGCCTTTGTGTGATCATAAAGCCAACCTGTAGGGCCCTTTTGATCCAATCAAAAGGACGAACCCGAAGAAGAGGTAATGTTTTCACTACCCTCTTTCAAGTTCCTTTATTTTTCAACTTCTTATTTCTTTGTTATTTATATTCTAAAATAACAAATCCAGTATCTTATATATACTGTGATGTTATAATAAATATGGTATAACCTTATTCAGTATTCTATCCATCCTTTGAATGGCATGTCACCATAGGTGCGTACGTACGACTTACCGTCTCTACGCCATGGTGTAATTGTCATTCAATAAATTATTATTTGGATGGGTATAATAATGATGTGTAATTAATGTAAATAATAAATATGACATTATAATTATTCTGTCTATATGATATACCATCCAATTATATATTATTTAAACATCAAAATAATGATATTGTCGCTCGTGCGTACGTACGGACTACCGTCTCCACAAACGCGATGAGATTCAGTCTCCATCGTATCCATTCAAGTATAATTCTCATTTGATGATTAAAAATAATTTTTAAGGACTTTATATAATTCTGGATATGAATAAGATAAAACCTATCCAAAACAAACATGTCTTACATAATAATGAATATAAAGGAAAACGAGTAAGTTAACACCTGAAATGACGATAATACTACGATATTATTAAAAAATCAATGTTAAAATCCCAAATATGATATCATATTAATCTAAATTATTCTTGAATAATTCAATAACAATTATTTCACCATTATACAGGAGGTAATCCTACCGTCAACCAAGGAAAAAGTACAAAGTAAGGGGTTTCTTATCACACTTTTAAATCCGTGAGATTTCCATTATTCACCGCTTATTTATTGCATGTGGTGTGTGTATTGCCCATGTTTGTATTCATTGTGAAATATACTTTAATTCATGTATATTTACATCATCATTGTATGATCCTTCTTTCATGGTTGTATGTTTCTTATGTTACCAAATTCATATGGGAATTATAAATTTCAATTTCCACTCATTCAGCTTTACACATACTTCATTGATTATTTTACTTCAAGATTATGTGTGGAATAATTATTCATTTGATTATGTCATAATTTCCACTCCACTTTATGTGGATATACTTTTGATACACATAATAACTCCATTTATAAATTCTCACGTCATCGGTATGAACATGATAAGAGTAATTTTTTACTCAATCTCCATTTGTTGAGTTAGACATCCAATTCATTGGGGTTGTTTTTACAAGAATATGTGTGAATGTCATTTGATTGTTTTACACTGAATATCCTATCATACAACGTTTATTTATATTTTTCACGCATAATTATGTCATTGAATTATCCTTAACCTAAGGATACAACCTTTATGATATATTTCATCTCAATTTACATTCCATTAAGACTCCATTGTTTTTATAAACCAAATCACTTTTATATGGTGTATATAATGTAATTTGACGTAGTATATCATGAATCCCTTTATTCTCATGATATTACAAAGTTTTTATTATCACAATTATTTTTATTCAAGTGTCTCTCTTTTTGTTAGGAACACTGACTAAAATTTCATTTTAAAATGTTTTAAAGATTTATTATTCTAAATCCTTCTCATTAATGTCCATGTTTTAAAAATGGATTTAAGGATTTATTTATATGGAATTTAATGTTTTCAAATAAAAATACCTTTTAAATGTTTACAAGTGGTATGAGACACTTTGATTCAAAAATATATTTTAAATGGCTTCTTGAAAAATAGTGTGACTTTTAAATGTTTTCACGAAAATGGGGGATATTTCTCTCAATAGTTTGAGGATTATTTTAATCTATATCCTTCATTATTGTCGATTGAGGATAATCTGATACAATAAAATCTTCCATATTATATCGAATGGGTTATGTTTGACTATGGATGTTCTATTTTTATACCATTCATGAATTGTGGTTAAAGTATTCACATTGCATATTCTAGTTTTAATACGAATGTTTATGTTATGTTTAAACCTATTCATATGAGGAATGAATTGGACTTAGGAAGTGACGGGTGGAGCCCGCTATAGCTCCTCGATGCATCGTTAGGTCTCATTAGAGAATCTAGAGTCTTGGCATGAGGACTTCACAAAATCTTAATTTTAGTCTTGGCACGAGGCCTTGGCTACATGGTTATGATAGTCTGAAATTATGCATTCCGTCATTATGGAAGTGGTTATTAATATTTTCACGTGATTATTCGACTAGTAGAATATCCATGTGTATAAGTAAATGGAATTATTTTATTTTATCCTTTCCATATTATGCTGAAGATCAAGTTTAAAATGCTTTTGTTTTAGTTATACATTGCCATAAATTTTTAAGTTTATTTATTAAAGTTTTCGCTATATTATTATCCTTACTGAGCATCTAAGCTCAACCCTTTCAATGTTTTATTTTTTTTCCCAGGATGTAAAGATGTATTTTATGAATGACCTGCAGGGATAGTATGAGGGGATATGAAAACAATATGTTGTTATAGTTTTTCACTAATTGATGTAATGTAAACTTTATGAATATATCTAGTGTTTCCAAGGCTAATAAACTAATCGGTCTTTTGAGACATGATCTTTCTTATGATCATGCCAATGTTATGTAATAATGGACCGACTCTTGGTATCTAGGGTTGGTGCATTACATTAATTCTTGATCTCCTCTAATTGATACCCTTACATGAGTATCTATCATCTACCAGTGAAACTCACCCACTTATGAGAACATAGAAAACCAACCACCTCTAGATATTGGATAGGTTACCCTAAAAACCACTCCAAATGTGCACTTTGAAATTACATCACTGCCAAAACATAAGGATGAACATATCTCATTGTCAGTTGAATATTCACACTAACAATCATTTCCAAAAACTCCCATACATTCTCATATCACTGAACCCAATGGAATAACTCAATTACACATCCACTTACCCAAACATGACACTTACATGTTGACTCTCCATATCCTCACATGTGATTTGTAGTGACCAAAACATTTATAATATATTCACAAACTACAACTAATCATTACTTTGATTACAAACAATCATGATGATCTAACACCCACAAATAATTTCTAAGAAACTCTACCCATGAATGTTAATAGATAATTCCAAAAAATAACTGATTATCTCACACAACTACAACACCATGACTTATTATTCTCTTATTTTCCACATTACATAGGCATTTCCCTCGGAATACATAATGTATTTTTCAAGTTTGAATTATTAATGATT
Organism: Viscum album; assembly: GCA_963277665.1. Classification (NCBI taxonomy): domain Eukaryota; kingdom Viridiplantae; phylum Streptophyta; class Magnoliopsida; order Santalales; family Viscaceae; genus Viscum; species Viscum album. Next base: position 1,036,703,731 of record OY728140.1, on the reverse strand, counting down.
ATATTAAAAGTAAACATTCTAATGTAATTTAACATATCATTTTTAAAACCATTTGACCATTTAAAAATATTTTATTTTGATCAATTTATAATATTTTTTCAATAGTAATCTATTTACCTTTAAAAAATTTTAATATAATTTTCACCTCATTATTTTAAAAACATGTTCTGAAAATGATTGTTGTTTAACTTATATTTTTCATCCTAGTAATTTTTTCCATGTATTGATATTTTAGTCACAATTTATATATTATAATGATATGATTTATTTTATAAAATTAGAATTATAATATTCTATTATTTCTTAAGATTGTGTTATGTGTCATTTTTGAATTATTTAAAAAAAACAATTAATTTTCCATTTCAACCATTCTTCCCACTCTTTCTCCTTTATCTCCCCCATCCCTATTCTCTTCTCTATTTACCATATGTTTTTCCTTCTTCTAGGAACTAAAATGCATTTTTCCTAAGTATTTAGCACTTTTGGTTTTTTTAGTGTTTTCCATGGAAGGTGACATGTTGTGTATTAGTTATCATTCAGTTCAAAAGTAGGTGTTTATTTTCACTCCCTTTTTTTATAATTCATTGAATGTGTATACTTTATAAATTTATTTTCAAATAATGTATAGTCTTGTTTGGGTTATTATGTGAAATTATAAATTTATTTCTTTAATTCTAGGCATCACATAAGGGTTTTTCATAATAATTTCATGCACTATTTTTAAATTAGATTTATTTTAATGAAAAGATTTTTTTAATGATTTGTAGGGTCATTTAAATATTTTTATAGTTAATTTAGTTCTTATACCTTTTTTGGATTTTCAAAGTAATTTTACATGGTCCTGAAGATTGTTCTGGAAATAAAAGGGGATTTTTTCAAGTGCTTCCAAAATCACTGGAATGATGAAACATTAAATAAGGAGAGTGAGACTCTACATACAAATTTTTGTTTCATTTGGAGACCCATTTTTCACTTTAAAAAGTAAATAGTTGATTTATCATGTGACACTATATGATTTTCCCTATACTTGTTTCACCAGTTATGGGTTATTGATTATTTATATGATGGATGTATGACTTGAAAATATGATTTTATATGAGATGGTGTTGGGGGTGAGTTATGAGACATTTTTTTGTAGTTATCTTGATTTCATTCTCAACAACATGGATGTTTGTTTATGGTATCTTTGGTGTCAAGTTTGGGGGACTTGATTCATGTTACCTTAGTTTGTACGCAAACTTCTATGCCCCCTACATGTGTTTAAGACAATTCTAGTGGGAAGGTTCCATTAAGTTGAGTTAAGTATGGTTTAATTGGGTGTATAATGTTATTTTTGGATTAAACATATATTAGAAGTCGGTCCATGTAGATATACTGTCGTTTTTATCATCACACACTAGTACCTAGGGTATATACAATGACATTTTGTTCCTTGATCAGTGGTTCTATATAGAGGATTAAATCAATATATTGATAACACCCCCCTTATACTTGGTTTGTTAGTGTAACTATTAAAATGGGTTTTCCATACTATTTTATTATTCCTTGATCACATGGTTCCCTTATTCATTGTGAAATTATATTCCCCAGTTGATATTGATTCTTTATGATATAATGAATGTTTGATTTTCAAGTGGAGAAAAAAATATGTATTATGAGACAGGTAGTACCTATATTTTCCAAAAATACATTGGGTAAAAGATTATATATAATGATATATAAATGTTATTTGAATAGGTTAGTATGTCAATATGTTCAAAAAGGGTGAATGTGATTGCATTAATATCTAGACATAATAATTCGTGTGAATAAGTTAGCATGTTATAATGATGATTGGTGAGCGTGATGGTGTTAATCTATAATCATAAATTTCAATTTGAATATGTTTTTGAGTATCCTATGGGGGGGTCGTAACATCAGAAACAAAGTTCACCCACCAGTGATAGGTTACCAGTTCATAAGCTTGATGGGAGGAACACTAAAAACTAGTGATTAGAGCTAGATATGATATGTCATGAGACTTATAAGGCGTGAAACCATCAATTATTTTCATTTTCTAGACAAAGGAAAGTGACAATGACATCTAGTGATGATGTTAAGGGTTCAAATAGAAAATAATTCAAGTGTTTTTAAATGTTTCTTAAAATATTATATGTGTTTAACATACCCTTTTTCTGTTTTAATTTTATTTAAAATGTTTTAAAAAAGATTTGGGGTTTTATGAAAGGATGTTTGGAACTAATTGGTTTATTTTAAAAAAGGTTTTTTTTATTTTAAATAATTTTTTTTGAAAATGGATGATTTTTAATGGGATTTCAACTGGGATTATATTAATAGTTTTTAATGTATATTTAATATCTGTATATTTTTTATCCTGGGATAATTTTTATATCTATGATTTGTGTATTTATTTTGATAAATATTAATATTACAAAATAAAATAATATGGATATCAATAATGAATGGATGGATTCCAATCATATGAAAAATGAGTATAAAGATGAAGTGGAAGAGTTGATCTCGAATGAAAAAGATCATGCATATAAAAATTCTCAAATCCCATATCCATGTTTATGTTTAGTTTATTCAAGACAAGATATTCTAGAGGAGTTGGAAGAATATTTGATCTATCACAGAGTATATTCAAGTTAGAAATGTTTGAATAAACACGGGGAAAAAGTGAATTTAGCTAGTGGCATGGATAACACAGTGTTTTATGGATCATTTTATATGATTACAATTGGGGACAATGAAAAAGACCATATCGGGAATGTGATTACAAATGTGCATGATGATGAAGATCGTATTATGGAAATAAAAAGGACAACTGAAGATGAACACCGTGATTGCCCAAAATTTTTTGAGCAGTGAAAGAGTTGTACAAAGATGGTATTATAATATGGTTGCACTATATAGTCAACATTGTCAGCCATATTAAAGTTGTATAATTTTAAAATACAAAACAGATAAAGTGATGCTAGTTTTGCAGTATTACATTCTCTCTTGAATGACAAGCTTCCAAAAGATAAAGAGCTCCAGATCCAATCATACGATTCCAAAAGAATTATACGGTTGATGGGTATGATCTCTAAAGGAATACACACCTAATCGAATTATTGCATACTATTTCACACAGACAAAAAATAACATAGAGAATTCCCAAATTGTAGTGATTCTCGATAACAGAAAGACGAATCCAGTCCTAAGATAGATTAATTGTTCCTTCCAATCATTCCAAGGTTTAGGAACCTATAAGGATGTGTGGAGACTACAAAAAAAATTGACTTTGCATGAAGATATAGAAAACAAATATGTAAAACCACAGCATCCATACAACTCTCCTCAGTAGAAGATAATTTATCATGAGTATCTTGAATTTGGAAGTGAACCGAGAAACCTTCATCTAGCATTATCTACAGATGTAGTGGATCCTTTGGGATTTCAAAGCAACACTCATATTATATGGCATATTATGTTGGTAAATTAAAACATTCCACCATATTTATACATGAAATGAATGAACATCATGTTATCTATGATTATGTCAGGACCAAAACAACCACGTAATGATATTGATGTTTATTTATTTTCATTGATCGAGAATTTTATATTTTTGGGGGATTCAGGTGTTACGAAGTATAATTCTTCTTGATATGATGATTTCAGATTGAAATACATGTTGTACAAGACAATATATGAATTTCGTGATTATAAAAATTTGTTATCATATAGCATTAAAGGAACTCTTGGGTGTCCCGTATATGGACAATGTACAAAATAATTTTTTTATAAACATTCATAAAAAACTATGTTTCTAGAACATCACAGATTTCTACCCTAAAAACATAAATACTGATCTTGGACAACATCATTTGATGGAAAATAAGAAGAAAATACACCACTGTCTCGAATAATAGGTGAACAATTGTTTGAAAATTTTAAAGATGTGGACAATGCTTTTGCTTTAACCATTTTTTAAAAACCTTACAAAAACCGGTTGGGAAAAGAAATTGGTTTTTTTAATTATCATACTGTAATTGTTTTTACATCATAAATTTTCATGATTTTATTCTTGTTGAAAAAATGTATGTTATAGTTTCATCGTCATGTTTCTAAATGCATCCCACAAAAAAAAGATGGAATTAAGGCTAGGTTGTACAAGGTTGACATGGTAATATGAGAATAGATGGAACCAGTGAAGGGTGAAAAATTGAACATTTCTTCCTCCTGCTACTTACACTCTTTCTAGGAAGGAGAGATATCAGTTTTGCAACTTCCTGAATTATGTAAATGTTCCAGTGGGGTATTCATCGAACATCAAGAACATCGTGTCAATGCATGATATAATGTTAAAAGGTATAAAATCACATGACTTCTATGTTTTGATGCAAGATATAGTTCATATAGCTTTACGTTGCTTGTTTTACAAGAATGATCATCATACATTAACGAAGATTTGTTTCTTCTTTAGAGCTATATGTATACAAGTTATAAACATAGTGAAATTTCCAATTATGTAAATAGAAATTGATGTTGTATTATGTGAATTGGAAATATATTCCCCGCCGACATTCTTTGATATGATGGTTCATTTGATAGTTCAATTGGTGAGAGAGATTTAGCTATGTGGTCTCATGCACTATAGATGGATGTACCCTACTGAACGATATATAATGATTTTAAAAGGGTGTGTTGGAAATTGACGTCAGATAGAGGGTTGTATAGAAGAACGATATTTTGTTTAGGAAACCATTTAATTCAATACCAAATACCTATCTGGTGTGAAAATAATTGATCTAACAAAATCTCATCTCACTGGGGAACATGTGGGTGAATGAATTTCTAGATAAGAGGTTGTCAAAATCAATATTGTAGATCAAGAGTAGTCCCACCTTTACATTTTTCATGATTGTATAGACACTAACCCATATGTTGAATCCCATAAAACATTATTAGGCATTTGAATACATCAAGGGATGATAAATGGATATCAAATAAACAGAATCTACAATTAATAGGATGCTTTTGGGACCATATTTTTACGGAGTCAAATGAAAATCCAGGAAAAATTTCAGAACGACTTCAATGGCTTGGCAGAGGACTGAGTGTGTACGTATTATCTTAAAATGCTTATTTAATTAATGGTTATACATTCTATACTAATGAACATGATGAAAAAATTTCCAGACAAGAAAAATATAGTTACACGTGTGGCTAAAGCGATGCATTTTTCTTTTACTAAGGACATAAATCCAATTTATGTTAATATATCATATTTTGAAATCATCAAAAAAATATGGGAGTTAGATTATAGGACATTTTGAGTAAATATTTTTCAATGAATGTTGGTTTATAACCAAATTAATATTAAAATATATGAGTTGGTATTTGTGAAAGTTTATTTATTTAAGGAACGGTAAAAAAATGAATAATTTATAATGGCATCATAGACATTACAAGTATTTTATGTTCCAGGTCTTTCATACCAAAACTGGACAATTGTTCTTTAATCGACCAAAACCACTGAAGAGTTAGTCAAAAATTCAATGGAGGATTACCCTTTCATTGGGAAGTCTCAATAATTTCATAGTGCTCCTAGTGTATATGGAATATTTTATGTCATAGGAGACCTAAATGAAGGGATTTGGATTGTCGATAGAGGTGTTAAATCTCTTCAACCATTAAAAAAAGAGAGATCAGTAATCATGTTATATATTTTTTCATCTAATATACATATTGATACATTATTTTCATATTTTTTCACTTCTAATTTATGATATATAAATTAAATGTTAAACCAATTATGCAGATAATGGCTTATTCATGTGATGGTGCTCCCAATCACAAGGCCTAACATTTTCTCAACCTGCTGCTGCTCGCAGTGCAGACAACCAACATGTTTCTCAACTTGTTGATTTATATTAATATCTATTAATTTCTGATTTTATATTTTATAAATGATGTTGTAAAACACATTTTGTGATAATTACTACTTAATATGATGATTCTCCCAATCCATAAGATCAAGAGGTTTCTCAACCTCCTGTTGCTCGCAGTGTAGATGAACAACAGGTTTCTCAACCTGTTGATGCTCCCAATGAAAAGTTACAACCACCATCTAGACATGTCGATGTTATACCTTTGAAGCCATCTGAACATGTTGATGATGGTGGATTTGAGAAAATAAAGAGTTATGAAACATAGGCTGGGAAACAAATAGGAGTGTCATAGTTTGATAGTATTAACAAAGACCTTTAAGGATAATGAGAAAGGCATCGAACATGATAATGGATTTAATAAGAAGGTCCACCATGTTAACCCCATCAAGGTCATGTTTAGTATTTACATTGTAATCTTCGATTGGAAATGCATGGAAGTTGATGTAACTTCATTGAACCATGTTGTAGATGAGATTAATAAATTGATGTGGGGAGAAATTATGGTATCATTATGATATCATTTTTTGAATTTACAAAAAAATAAATAATGAAACATTGACTCACACTTCACAATCCAGTGCAGAGTACATTTGTAGTATATGACTCGCACAACGACTATGTCTTAAGGTTTTATGGGATGATTCATAGAGGTTTCACACACTTTTAATGTAATATCTTCTTAATGATGTTGATGGGAAAATTAAATCACATCCAACTCCTATTTATGAACACTTGATTACATAATCATCTTGGGATGTGTTTACCGATCCTCGTGTGAAGATGTATATTCTCATACATTGTTTATGTTAATACGTTTTTTGATTGTATGTGTTTTCATGACATTAATTGATAGTTTTTTTATGAAATAGAAACTATGTGATGAAAATAAACAACATGCATCAAAACTAATGTACCCCTACTGTAAAGCAAGGATGGGGTACACGTCACTTGAAAAAAATTTGGTACATATTTAAATCAACCTTAATACATTTATGTGACATAAAACTACACAATAACTATGTTATTTCGATTATATGCAACTTGAAATGTAAAAATCATAGACACTTCCATCCCATAACATGTTCTTTGGAAGGAGGCACATGTAACTAAATATGGAAAACTAATAGATAAAAAAACAGAAGAAGTCTCGGAAACATGTGTAAGTATAACCTAATAACTTTTTATTTTCATTAAATTGCTATTACATATCAATGATTACTTATTTTCTTATATTTTCTATCTGACATAGTCACAGGAATCCACAATACCCACACCGGATGCAGACATAATTTCAGTGGCCTTGAAGCATCCAGAAAAGTATGGATGTGTCAGAGGTGTGGGTTTTGGGGTGACACACCCAACATATTTTTAGAAAAAATGATGATAAAACTAAGGGAATGAATAAAATCATATAAAAATTATATATTTTTCAATAATAATTACAATACTATAGTGATATGATAGAAAGCTTGATGGGGGAGGCAAAGAGAAGAAACAACTCCAGAACAAACCGTGTATGAATATCCCACCCCACCCCACCAGTTTTGAGGTGATATATTCGTTTAAAATCTATTATTAACTGAGGTAGTAAATTTTATAATAATATTTTATATGAAATGTGAATCAGATAGACACTAGACATGTATTCCTTTATGAAATTGATATTCTATAGGGTAAAATTGACTATGATTTATATTTATCAACACCCACCCATCACCTTGCAACGAGTTCTATAATGATAAATATCAAGAATTCCATGCTACACAATAGACCAATTCTGATAGATCATGTCAGAGAGTGAATTAATATTTCCCTAGAGCTAAGTATTGAGATAATTTTTCTAATTGATGATGCATGAATTCTTATGATCGAACAAGATCTAGGAACATTCATCGGATGGCCATCAGATCTTGTAAAAACATGTTGATAATGAGGTATTAAGTTAAAATTTAATTTTCAATATAAACCTTAAAATTTTAATATAAAAATTTCTAAACTGATGCATGTTATTTCAGATGAATCAAGGGATGGGGTGAAATGAAAGTACGGTTCAAAAACAACTCAAGAATCAACCAAACGACAAAAATGATCTACCCAAATACCCTTAACTCCTCATTATAAATCCACATTTATTATCATTGATGGCTCATGTGGATACGTAGTTGAATTATGGTGGTAATCACATAATTGATTTTGAAGCTAACATGTACGGAGGAGAAGATCCAATCTTTGTTGGTGTTGAGAGTGCAACTGAAATCCTCAACCATGAATAGTTAGGTGGATTAGTTGTAAATGATAACATGAGGTATGTTTTCATGATTTTATTTTCCAAAAGACGATATACTATGATAATTTTGACTAAATACATTTCATATTTTTCACAGGTGTATATATGTAAAAAAATTAATGGGATTTCTCCATGAACAAAAATTTGGACTCATTAGTCCTCATGTCACCTCCATTGAACAAGAAGACATAACATCAAATAATGAGGGTGAAATAGTAGTAGGAATGCTCAAATTTTTTAACAAAAAAATATGGATGACAGAATCTTCATAATAACAATTTATATAGGGGTAAAACTATAAAATTTAATCATGTCAAACTTATTTTAATTTGTTTCATTACTTATTATTTTTTTTCTGGAGTATCATTAAATTCTCATTGCAGTCAATTTGGTTACTCCAAGGATTTATTTTTTGGATTCAATGCACCGATATCCAAAAAACCGACCACATATGTTGGTTTTTTTCAATTTCTAATACACTACATACAACATTTTATTACCAAATATATATATATATATATATATATTTATATTATCTTTTAATGAGGATTATATTATGATAGGTTGGTGTGTGAATATCAAGTACGTCATAGAATGAGGCAAGGGGAAAATGATAAGAAACCTGAAGAGTACTTTGACATTATAAAAATTAGGGTATATATAATCTGGTTTCACTATCCATATACATATAAAAAATACTTATTTTTTTAAATGTTTTTGTAGTGCCCTAAATAAACAAACAATTAAGATTGTGGTAATTATTTTTGTAAATTTATGAATGAGATCGTATTCCATGAACAAACCATCATCCCTAAAGAAGTATATTAAAAGATAATTACAACTTAATTTAATATACTTATTAATCCTTTATTTGTTTATATTTTTATAGTACTACCATTACTACGGAAAATAATCATATTTACAAAATGATATAAACATTCTTAGAAATGAATGGGCATCATAACTGGTGGAATAATGTAAAAATATAAAATGAACATGGATAACTTATAAAATAATTTCAACATTAATAATCGTGTCTGCTATATTTTTTCCATTTTTGATGGTAATTTTATGATTTGTATGGGATAAACACCCTGGTGAAAATCATGGCCATTGTTGGTCCTTGTTTTCACACTAAATGAAATGCATGTTGATTCATTTTTAAAAATATATCTGTGGTCCCCATTTACAGGGTATGTGTATGGTAGATAGACTAAAATAGATAAACAGTACCCAGATGGGGTTTCCCCATCCCTTGAGTTTTTGTGATGTCTTTAGACATAACAGGCATCCGATCTTACTCCACACTTCTAATTTTCCACAATGGGAAGGTTTTCTCTCCACAAAAACATCATTTCAATCTTCAATATTGGTAGTTACCATCTATAATAAACATCATGAAGAACCTGTAGCCATATATTCATTCAGTGGTCCAGAATATATGATAGTTGGTTCTTCACTAAGTTTACTAATGATGTTTTGTTGAATGAGGATTTCATTCGGTTTCATCCATAGGGATCAAACTGATGCATGATGTGACCGGTATGAGTGAAATTGAATGTTTTAGATTTGAAATGAAATTTTAGTAAAAAAACACAATTGACATATTGAAAACTAAGGAAATTCATTCTAATTATTTTGATACATTATGGCAATGATCTATTTGTCATTTGAAACTTTTAGGAATCAACCACACCTCAATTTGAGGCACGGTGTCACCGGAATGACTCAAAATGTGTCTTCCTAATTAAAATTGACATAAATTCAAGTAAAGAAACTAAACTGGAACACTGAATACAAAAAAATGTTTTCAAATTGTTTTGATACATTATAGAAATGACCCATGAGACAATTGTGATGTCTATAAATCAACCCCACCTCAATTCGACGAAAGGGTTTGACCGGTAAGACAAAAAGTGTCCACTATCAGTTTAAAATAATAATTTTAGCTGAAAATGTATGACTCACTGAAAACCAATCAAACACACTCTAATTATAATAAAAATTATGGAAAAAAATTCATCAGTCCATTATGACATGTATAAATTAGTCTCATATCAAAACAACGCACGATGCGTCCGATATGATTCCATTTGCATGTTTTCTGTTTGAAATGACATTTTATTAAAAAAACACTACTGAAATACTAAAAACTAAGGATATGAATTCCAATTGATTTGATACATTAGGAAAATAATCTATCAATCATTTTTGATAGGTAAGAATCAACAGAACCTCAATATGATGCATTTTTCACTATTATGACTACAAATGTGTCTTATTATTTAAAATTTCCATTAATTCAAGTAAAAAAACACGATTGACATGCTAAAAACCAAGAAAATCTATACTGGAAATGACCCCTTTTCCAACAGTTTCAAACTGTTGGTAAAGGCTAGATAACCGTTGGTATAATATATTCTAATGGTCTTCCCAACCATAGATATGTAAGCCGTAGGGGAAACATATGCCAACATTTTCTGGAAAAATGTTGTTATATGTTACAAAATCAACATTATAACAACGGTTATGTCAAATAGTTGGTATAACATTTCACGAACAGTTTGAAATTGTTGGTAAACATACAATTCCAATGGTTTCAAACCTTGTGAATATAGTTTTTAAAGCTTTTTACCAACAATTTACCCAAACTGTTGGTATTTCTAAACATTTCACCGATATCCCATTGGTTTGTAAAATGTTGGGAAAGTGTTTTTCCCAGTGGTTCTCTTATAACCCTTTGTATAAAACACATTCGCATCCCTATGCCAACAATTTTAAACTATTGTCAAAGGCTTTTCTATTCAATTCCAGTAGCAACCTACTGCTCTGTGATACTCTATGATTTCCATTAGCAGGCTTCCCTTTCTGTATTTCCATCTTCCCCAACTCCAATTACCTACTATAACAAACTATAACACAATCATATAAACAATTAATTCATATAGATTTAACACATAATTAACCCTGTATCTATACACATACATAATGAAATCATAATTTATATGGTTACTATAAACATACATAATTGATTTAGAATTCAATTCAGAATTGAAATTAAAATTACATGTGCAATCCAAAATTCAATTCATAATTGAATACTGAATTGAATACATACATAATTTAATTATCAATTATGAATACAATACATAAAAAACTGAATACGTTATTATATTTTTTATACGTAATTATGAATACATTCAAAATTATATGTTTTATAACACATACACTATTGAATTCAGAAATTAGAAGCTAATAATCCTAAAACAAGGAAATGGATAAATGACTTCAACCAAACAAAAATATAATGTCCCATGGTTTGGGGCATGTGTGTTTGAACATAGTGATGATTGTAAGGGGTGTGTATCATGGAGCTTATGTTACTTAGGGAATGTATATGTCCATGGTGTATTAAACGTCATGTTTTTTAGAATAAGGGTAGGACATCCTCACATGAGAAGTGGAATGTGTGAGGCTGGACCATGGATCCTTGTGCTAATGAATCAAAAAAATCCAAATACATTTGGTTAGATTTCCATATGCATGTTTTATACATCTAATGATGTACATTTTAAACAAAAGATAGAAACTTCATGTGATACATGCTACACCATGCCATAAATTGGAGTCAGGTTGACTCATACACATCACCTATGACCCATGGATCATTGTCCTAATGTATCAACACAATATTACGGGTTTGGTCAGTGTTCTGTTTGCCAGTTGTTGTTTTCACTTAAAATTTTGTACATTTCAAATAAAAGAGAGACTCTCTGAGTGGTACCGGCCACACCATGGATCAGATTGAGGTGGGGTGGACTCATACACGTCACAAATGATCCATGGATCGTTGTGATAATGTATCAACATGATACGAATACATGTGGTCGGTTTTCCATATACCTATTGTTTTTACTAAAAATTATGTCCATTTTGAAAAAAAGGATACACTTAGTGTGAAATCGGCCACATTGTGCCTCAGATTGAGCCGTGGTTGACTCGTACACGTCAAAAATGACTCTCGGATCATTGTCATGATGTATCAATACAATATGAAATCATTTGGTCATTTTCCCGTATGAAGGTTGTTGTTTTCACATAAAATCCTATCCATTTCCAATAAAATTGAGATTTTATGAGTGGTATCGACCACACTATGCCTCGGATTGAGTCAGGGATGACTCGTATACGTCAAAAATTACCGATAGATCATTTCCCTAATGTATTAATATAATCAAATGCGTTTGGTCGGTTTTCCATATACCTGTTTTTGTTTCACTTAATTTGTTGTCCATTTTGAATAAATGTGAGACAATTTGAGTGGTACTGGAAACATAAATCCTTGGATTGAGGCGGGGTTGACTCGTACACGTTATAAATGACCCATTGATCCTTTTTCTAATGTATCAACACAATCCAAATATGTTTGGTTAGTATTTCGTATGACAATTTTTTTATATAAAAGGGTGTACATTTAAACAAATAGAAAGACACTTTGGGTGATACCAGCCACCTCATTCTTGTGATTTAGGTGGTTTTAACTCATACACATCATATATGTCCCACATATCATTTTAAAGAAGTATCTACACAATCCAAATGTGTTTGGTCGGTTTTCTATATTCCAATTGTTGTTTTCACTTAAAATGTTGTCCATTTCGACTAAAAGTGAGACACATTGAGTCATATCGGCCACTCCATGCATCATACTGGGGTGGGATTGACTTATACCCATAAAAAAGGACCCATGGATCCTTGTTTTAAAGTATCAACACAATCTGAATACTTCTGTTTGTTTTTTTGTATGCTAGTTGTTTTTACTTAAAATGATGTCAATTTTTAAGAAAAGACAGACACATCAAGTGATACCGGCCACTCTGTGCCTTGTATTGAGGCGGGGTTGACTCATACATATAAAAAATGACCCATTGATCCATGTGATGATGTATCAACACAATCCGAATAAGTTAGGTCAATTTTCTGTATGGAAGTTTCTTTTACTTAAAAGAATATCCATTTTAAACAAAAGAAAGACACTTCGAGTGATATTGGCCACACCATGACACAGATAGAAGCATGGTTGACTCTTACATGTCCTAAATGACCCAAGGATCATTTTACTTATGTATCAACAGAATTCGAATGTATTTGGCCAGTTTTCTTTTTGACAGTTGTTGTTTCCACTTATAATGTTGTCCATTTCAAATAAAATTGAGACAGTTTGAGTGGTACTGGACACACCGTGCCTCATATTGAGGTGGGGTTTACTTATACACGTAAAAAAATGAACCATGGATCCTTGTGCTAACGTATCTACACAATATGAATACTTTTGGTCATTTTTTCGTATTCCGGTTGTTTTTACTTAAAATAATGTCCATTTCAATCAAAAGAGAGACACTTTGAGTGATACCAACCACACCGTTCCTTAGATTGGAGCGAGGTTGACTTGTACATGTCACATATGACCCGTGGAATGTTTTTATAAAGTATCAAATCAATTCAAATGCGTATGGTCAATTTTACGTTTTCCAGTTGTTGTTTTCAAATAAAAAGAAGTCCATTTCAAATAAAGGTGAGACACTTTATGTGGTACCAGCCACACCATGCCTCAGATTCAAGAGGGGTTGACTCATACTTGTCCCTAATGACCCATGGGTTGTTGTTCTAAATTATCAACATTATGAGAATTTGTTTGGAAATTTTTCCATGTGTATGTTGTTTTAATTAAAAAAATGTCCATTTTAAACAAAAAATAGACACTTTGAATGATACTGGCCACAGTGTGCCTCTGAATGGGGTCGGGTTGACTCGTACATGTCACAAATAACCCAGGGATCATTGTCTTGATGTATCAATACAATCAGAAAGTGTTTCGTCAGTTTTCTACATGCAAGTTGTTGTTTTCACTTAAAATTATGTCCATTTCAAATAAAAGTGGGCCAGTTTGAGTGGTACCAACCACACCATGCCTCTGATTGTGGCAGAGTTGACTCATACACATCAAATATTACCAATGGATTGATGTACTAAAGTATAAATAGAATCTGAATGCGTTTTTATGGTTTTTCGTATGCTGGTTGTTGTTTTCACTTAGAATTTTGTCCATTTCAATTAAAAGTGAGATAGTTAGAGTGGTACCGACCACACCATTCCTTGTATTGAGGAAGGGATGACTCATAAACATTAAAAATGACCCATGGATCAATGTGAAAAAGTATCTACACAATCCGAATATTCATGGTTAGTTTTCTCAAAGCCAGTTGTTTTACTAAAAATGGTGTCCATTTTAAACAAAAGAAATAAACATAGAGTGATACCAGCCACATTGTCACTCAGATTGAAGCGGGGTTGACTCGTACTCGTCACATATAACCCATGGATCGTTTTCCGAAAGTATCAAAAGAATCCGGATGCGTCTGGTTAGTTTTTTGTATTCCTGTTGTTTTTTTCACTTAAAATGTTTCCCATTTAAAATAAATGTAAGACACTTTGAGTGGTAATGGCCACACCATCTCTCAGATTGAGGTAGTAGTGACTCTTAAACATCAAAAATGACCCATGGATACTTTTTATATCGTATAAAAATAATCTAAATATGTTTGGTCAGTTTTTCATATGCAAGTTGTTTTTACATAAAATGATGTCCATTTTAAATAAAAAGACAGACACTTCAAGGGATACCTGCCACACTATGCCTCAGATTGAAGTGGGGTTGACTCGTACATGTCTTAAATGACTCGTGGATAATTTTTCTAAAGTATCAATATAATCCAAATACATTTAGTCATTTTTCTGTATGATGGTTGTTTTTACTTAAGAGAGCATGTCTTTTAAAAAAAAGAAAGACGCTTCCAGTGATACCATCCACACCGTGCCTCAAATTGATGCGGGGTTGACTTATACACATCACAAACTACCCATGGATCGTGGTCTTGATGTATCAATAGAATCCGAATGCGTTTGGTTAGTTTTCCATATGTCAGTTGTTGTTTTCACTTAAAATGTTATCTATTTTAAATAAAAGTGAGACTCATTGAGTGGTACCGGCTACACCGTGCCTTAGATTGAGGTAGGGATTACTTTTACACATCAAAAAATGATCCATGGATCATTTTTATAAATTATCATCCCAATCTGAACATGTTTGGTTGAATTTCCATTTTCCAGTTGTTTTTACTTAAAATGGTGTCCATTTAAAAAAAGACACTTCGAGTGATACTGACCACACCGTGCCTCATTTTGAGGGAGGGTACACTCTTAAATGTCACATAAGACCAATGTATAGTTTTCCTAATGTATCAACACAATCTGAATGTGTTTGGTTTGTTTTTCGTATGCCAGTTTTTTCTTTCACTTAAATTGTTGTCCATTTCAACTAAAGGTGAGACACTTTGAGTGGTTCCAGCCACACTGTGCCTCAAATTTCAATAGGGATGACTCATACATGTCACAAATTACCCATGGAACATTGTGCTAATGTATTAACAAAATTTTAATAGGTTTGGTTAGTTTTCTGTATTTCTGTTGTTTTTGCTTAAAACAATGTCCATTTTAAAAAAAGTGAGACACTTTGAGTGACCCCTGCCACACCGTGCATCGGATTGAGGCAGGGTTGACTTTTACACATCAAAAAGGTCCAATGGGTCATTATCATAATGTATCAATACCATCAAAATTCATTTGGCTGGTTTTCCAGATGCATGTTTTTGTTGTCACTTAAAATCATATCCATTTCAAAAAAAAGTGAGGTAGTTTGAGTGGTACCGGTCACACCGTGACACGAATTGGGTCAGTGTTGAGTTATAAAGATCACAAATAACCCATGGATCATTTTCAGAATGAATCAATAGAATCTAAATGTGATTGGTCGGTTTTTCATATTCTAATTGTTGTTTTCAATTAAAATGTTGTCCATTTAAATTTAAACTGAGACACTTTGAGTTGTACCGGCCACACAGTGCCTCAGATTGAGGTAGGGTTAACTCATAAACATAGAAAATGACCCATTTATCCTTGTACTAAACTATCAACAAAATCAAAATCCCCAATAGATCTTATGGGTCGATCGCCATCGATCCTTGGGCATTTTGAGTTCTGGCAAGTGCAAAATTATGATCCAGGTGAGTCTAATCCCCTCTTTGGTTCTTCTTTTCAATTAAGGTTTCCAATATCCTCTCATCATCTTATTAAGATCTAAAACAATTTTTATGTTTGGATTTAGCCTGAATCTTGAAGAGAGAATAGATTGGGATCCGACTTGCCGAATTAACAGTGTGATTGTCTCCAGAATCTATGTTGGTGGTCCTTAGCCTTTCTTGAATTATCGCGATGTTTTATATATTCTGAATCGTTGCTTGCCTAATGTTGGGGTATTAGCTTGGGAGGATGTCCTAGGTCCTGGGAGGAGGGTTGGGGGGGTGTCCGGGGGGATGTCTGGGGTCTAGGAAGGAGGGTGGGGTGTTGTCCACGGTCCATGGAGGAGGGGGCTATCCAGGGTCTTGGAAGGTGGGGGGCTATCCAGGGAGTTCACAAACACACAAAAATCAGAGAAAATACTCAAGATACACCTGCAAAAAAATAAAACACATAAAAATATCCTTGTATAAAAATAGAAACATAAAAACATCATAGAAAAAATAATACACTACATAAATGTGTATAAAAAACACACATAAAAAGAGCACAAAAAACAAACACACTGCATAACACAGTCCATAAAACACTATATACACCACACTGCACACACCAGCATACAAAAAAACACAAAAACATATAACAAATATATATAACACCATCAAAAACACCTTCAATAGCACCAAAAAACATATATGTCTAGAGAGTGGGGATGTGGTTGTTTGAGGTCTAGGTAGGAGGGTGGGGGCAGTCCGGGGTCTAGGGAAGAGGGTGGTGGCTGTCCAGGGTCCATGAATGAGGGGGGGATGTCTGGAGCCCAGGGAGGATGGTGGAGGGATGTCTGGGGTCCAGGGAGAATGGGGGGGGGGGCTATTTGGGGGGATGATGAGGTGTTATCCGGGGTCTAGGAAGGAGGGTGGAGAGGCTGTCTATGGGGCTGTCTGGGGGGTTGTTTGGGGACCATGGAGGAGGGTGGGGGACTTTCTAGGGGGGTGTCTGAGGGTCAATATAGGGTCTATGGAGGAGGGTGGGGGGCTATCTGGGGGGGGGGGCAGTTCAGGGGGCTATCCTGGGTTAATTGGATGATATTTACATATTTTCTATGAAAATTATTTCAAGGATACGAAAATAATTTCATTATATAAACTTCTAAATAGGCCATGAATTTTTTAAATTCCACAATAAATTACAATTTCATTTCAATATGGGGATTTCACAACTTCAATGTTTTTTAAAAATAAAATATTCATAATATATAAATAATCATTTAAATCATTTAAAATCTCATTTCCTATAAATAATTAAATTTAAGGATTCATTTATTTAGAAAAATATTATGGAAGAACCCATGTTGTATCAATATTCAAATCAACACCTAATACTAGGAAACCACTGAACAATGGTTGGGGGGGTTATCCAGGGGATGAGAGGGCTATCCACAGGGGTTTCAGGGCTGTCCAAAGGGTACATGTTGTCCAGGGGGTGGGGGTGTTCAGGGTGTGGGGATGTCTATGGGAGGGGTGAATCAGTCACAACAAATCATCAAGTCATGTATTATTATTTACAGAAAAAATTAATGATAATGTGACCATCCTAATCACACATATATTCAAAAACATCAAATCAATAAACATCGAAGGTTAATAATATCAGTCAAAAATGTAATGGATCAATATGTCCCTCATCAACATCACTTTTGTCAACATCATAATCACCCTCACCCTCATCCTCATCATTGTCCCCATCATCATCCCCACCCTCCTCCCAGCCCTTGTCATCAGCCTCGGCCTCCCCATCACCCTCATCCTCCGCCTTGACCTCCTCCTCACCCTCCTCTTCTGCCTCAGCCTCCTCCTCGCCCTCCTCCTGCTCTACATGGTCTCCTTTGTGCGATCGTCTCGTCAAATACATGAACATCAACCAATTGAACCATATATATAACACATTAATGAAATATATTCATCAATAGCATTTCAGTCCTCTAGTGGAAGTGTTCGACGTAAAACATCCATCAGTTTCATAAATGCAGTGTTTTCCCTAGAAGATTGTTCTTCCATATCTGTGGCCCTTTTTTCAGATTATTCTACCTATGCGTTAACCTGCTATAATTTGGTGGCACTACCACCCATACCTTAGGAGGGCCAATACATTGTTGGAACTAAACTCTTCCTAGGTTGGCAGCATACTCAACCACGATGATCATCTCCCAACACCTGATGTAAGTGATCATTAGGAACAAAATTTTCAGATTATTGGGAATAAAGGGCCTCTAAAGCAGCATTTTAAAAATATAAATAGATTATTATGATACAAAATAGAGATTCAAATTATAAATATACAATGTAAAACTACAATATTATGATGAGTCATTTAATTAACTGAACTTCCATATTTCTTCTTTCTAATCGAGAAAAACATTTTTACTCGAGGCACACATCCTTTTATATTCAATTTATGACTCTATAATGACATTGAATGTAGGAAACCATAATTAAAAATAGGATAAAAAAACCGAAATTTCATAAGTAAAATTATATAAAAACTTTAGAATAAATTATGGATGAAGCAATAGAAAGTGAAAGTCATAAATAATGATTATAATCTTTCATACCTGAATTCCCTCATGAAATGGAATCATAGTACATCCAAATGTGTGGATGTATTTAGTAGCATCAATGATTTTCTATTTCTTCCAGGTTCATCCTAAATAAAATTCAATAATTAGTATTAAAAACAAACATGAAATTTTTTATTTAAATACCTCTAATTTGATTAATACCAAAAATTGGCTAGTCAACCAATGTGTAACCATCGGTCAGTACTGTTCTAGAGGAAATTCATCCATGAAAGGGACCGCCTCTAACTCTATACCCATTATAGAATGTCATCCAATGTAAAACTCATTCTTATAATCTCTCCAATTCTCACCTAAATTCTCTAGACATGATGGTCGTGCACCCTCACCATCGGGGAATTTAAATCACAGTTGAAACCAAAATATTAATTCATTAAAATAAAAAATCAATATATTTCATTATACACAATATATTTTCTACCCGTATCTCTACCAAGGCATTATCCTTGACATCATTTCTCATCTGTCTCCATGAGAGCATGCTGAATGGAATGATGTCAGAGTATTTGGAAAGCGTTGCCAAAAAACACCGACATTGCAACCCTAATTTTTCAATCATCTGACTATCTTCATTGTAGTCCAGCATCAACTGTGTGTGGAGGTTCCACACCGCACGCATGTGTGTATTAACACATCCCTGCCTCTTATTAGTAGAAGTATCTGTTATTAAATAAAAAATATTTTATCAATACATGTTATAATAAAAATAAATAATGTTTTAACAATTTTTAGGGGTGTATAATTATACCAATGTTAGTCTAATCAATCGGCACCGCTGGATCCTCCGAATCTGAAGGAACGCCTTATATAGATGGAGTGGGTCACAATGTGTGCTCCGTAGGGACAGAATTTGGAGGAGCAGAATTAGAAGATGATGGAATATAAAATCCTAGAGAGAAGGAATTAAAATTAAAAAAAAGATGACAAGGATGGTGGCCAAATGGTGGATGGGGAGTGGTAGTCATCATCGAATATGGTACAGACTGGTGAGGAGGCTCAGATGTAAAGGGTGGTGAAAACATGGGAGACCTAAATATCTTGTGTGTCCCTAACGACACACCATTATCGGAATGTGGGATGGATGGTATGTCAGTGGGAGGGGATTGGTCTAATCGGGTATGCCAACCAGATTGTCTAGCTCACGTACTCCCCCACCATACGAATACCCTGAGTACTGAGACCACTACGAGGCTTCTCATCAAATAAATGTCACCTAATAGATGTATCCTGAAAAAATGTTTAATAAAATTAATCAAATGACATTATATATTATTTAAATATGTATATTTGAAATAAAATACCCAATGTAGGCACTAGTGGTGGAATTCCCTACTCTGTCATGCAATTATTTTAGTCCATAATCTTTTTTTTGTCGCCTCTCTTAATTTGGTTTCATTTCCTATATTTGAAAAAAAATATTGATGTAAATAGAAAAGGATAATTAATTTGTTACCCAGAAAACAAAATAATTGAGAGGAAATAAGGGGATTCATGTATAATTTCACTACCATTGTTTTAGGTGAGCTTGAAAAAATATATAATGAAGTCAACAAATTGTACAAGATGTAGTAATGAAATTTGATTTTTAGAAGGATTATTTATTTAATAAGTTTCACCAGTCTATTAAAATCATGTAACATTGATTATAATAGATTAATAAGTGGTAAAGAATTTGTAAAAATAAGGGAAAATTTAATTTCTTTATCTTAGGTAGATGATGTAGGTTGTAATAAACGTTTTTCTGGAGAATAAAAACCATCATGTTCATTACATGGTAAAATGTTATGGAGAGGTATTAGAGTCATAACAATTTTATAAAAATCACATTTGAACCATTGAATTATTCACCAAGTTTGAAATGTTGGTTTCATAGGTTTTAATATGGTTTAATTCTAAATTATAAAATGCAATTCAAATAAAAATTCCAACTAATAAACATTGAAAATTCACAAAATGGTAATGTTGGATAAAACATATTTTTAATCAATATTAAATCACTTCGAATAATACCCACCATAACAACCTAAATCGAGGTGAACAAAAATAATTGATTACACGGATTGATGTTTCTATATAGTTTCCACCACAACTACAGGTTCACAATCAAATACAAAAATTGAGCTATTAGAGTCATGAAAAGAACTAAATGGATTGGTTCCAAGGGAAGTAGGGAATGTGTCAATTCCATCATCACCATCATCAAAAATATTTCTTGGAATTACATCAACTATGAAACCAAATTCAAGTCGATGTAGGTCATTGACTTAATATACATGTTTATCCATTGATGTCAATACATATGGTTCTTCTATAGAATGATTTCAAGTAATATTAATTACTCTAAATCCACAATCTTCAATAAATGTTCCATGTCTCTTCATAGAATCAAACCAATGGCATTTCATCATCATGACTCGTCCATGAGAGTAATAATCTCATATTATTATTTTTTCAATGACTCCATAATTACCCACATTTTCAAATTGTGATCAACTATCTGATGCACTGACATAAAAATATGTTCTGGCGGTAACAATAACACCATCTTGTTGTGTTCTCATGTTCATTTCTCATTCAGTGACAATAAAATTTAACCCATTTATAACAATAGATTTACAGTCATGAACCATGGTATTAGGACCAAAATCTAAATTTCTTATTTCCTCAGTGACAGAGTCAGCATGAAAAATCAATACCTAAACTATAAATTAATATTAAACTTAATTAAATATTTTTTTAATTAATTTAAATAGTAATATTTTATGTTTCAATTTTTTCCAAACAAAAAATTCTTTGCTATGAAAAGTATCCCTCTTTATCAAAGATAAAGAACAATTATTTCTATTTATCATTTTTTATGTACCTGATAGATAAATAATATAAATATATTAACAGATATATATGAAAGATATACATATTCAATTTAGTTACCTGATATAGTCATCAAACAAATCATTTTTGAACAAAACTGTGTGATGGACCATCTCCTGCTCTAGAAGGCTTAAACTCTTCAATGTATATGTTCCATGACTTCCTCCTATTTGAGGAAGTGATGGAATACATGGGTCAATTTTCCCATATTGTTCATATTCGTTTCTCATTGGTTTGTTCATTATTGTATTATGATTAGACAAATTTCTTGAGCAGAAATCCATACATTCTTGAGGGAAATATTTATTCACGATAGAACCATCCGGATGATTCATATTTTATACATAATCCCTTAATGTGTACATATTTATTTCTTGTTAGATACATCCAATGAAAAGAAATAGGTCCTCCGAGGAGTATTTTGGTGGTAATATGGATAGTTAGATGTAGCATGCATGTGAAAAATGATGGAGGAAATATTTTCTCCAACTCACACAAAATTAGTGGGGCATCAGTCAACATTTTTTTCAATGAATTATTGGTCAACTTATTAACACAATGACCTCTAATGAAAGGGAACACCGAATAATGGTCACCCATAAATTATTAGACAAAAGATGATTGCATTTCTATTGTAATCAACTCATGCATAAGAACATCATAATCATGAGCCATCAAATATTTTATCTTCAACACTCTTCTATTGACCCATTTAGATTTGTTTCTTGAATATCCATCATGAACATTCATAGTCTTTAATAATTCCAGAATTGTTTTTTTCATAGATGTCATCACATAAGAAGAACATGGAACTTGCCATTTATTTTCACTAATACGCATAGGATGCAATTCTGGTCTGATTCCCCAATCCACCAAGTCAAGCCAAGACTTTAAATAATCTTTCTTCTTTCCCTTAACATTTTGATGTATCGAAAGCAACATTTCACATATATTACTCTCAATGTTCATTACGTCACGGAAATGCTGTAACAAATTGGTTTACCAGTAATAAAAATAAAAAAAGATACTCCTCTTCCTCCAATTACAACAGGTTTCAATGGAAACAGTCTTTGTCTTTCCAGATTTTATATGATCCTTCCCGAGTGAAAAACTAAAATCCTTCAATTCATTAAGAACATCAGTTCCAGACATACACTGAGCTGGATCATCAATATCTATGGTATTTTCAAATCTTTGAAGATTATTTCAATATGGATGGTCCACTCGCAAGAATCATCGTTGTACCATAAAACTGAAACTAAAACAATGTATCAGTCTTCTGGATCGTGTATTCTTCATTCAAACAAGACATGCCAGTTTTCTCTTTGTACACAATACATACATCATTGCAAAATCCAGAAAATCATTTATCATTCGAATAAGCACAACACACATTTGAAATATGTCTTTTTAAAATATATCTAATGTGTGCACACTCACATCCCAATGAGGATTCAACTCTTTAATTAAAGGTTAAAAGTATACGTCAATATCAATGTATGGATCATAAGGTACAGATATGAGTTTACTACTGAATTTGAAAGGCATAGTCATACAAAACCATGGGGGAATATTATAAATGTGTATAAAAACTAGCCATTGGTTATTTGAAGTAAGAATCTTCCCAAACAGATTAAAACCATCACATGAAAGACGCAATCTCACATTATGCATGTGAGCTTCAATATCTGTATATCGAGCATCAAATCTCTACCATGAAAATCCATCAGCAGGGTGAACCAACTCATCATTAGTCTTCTTCCTCTTGGTATCTTTCCATATCATTTTTATTTATATTTCACCAGACATAAAAATATTCTGGAGTCCGGGGATCAATTGAAAGTGCCACATTGAATTCTATGGGATGCAGGATGGTGTTCCATCAGATTTTGACTTCCAGTGGGATGTGGAACATTTCATACAATCATTTCATTCCGTGGTTTCCTCCCAAAATAAACTACATCCTTTCAGGTAAGAATGAGTTTTGTTTCTTGAAAATCCATGTTCCTCAACTAAATTCCATTCCATATAGTGGTTTCATGGAATATTTGCATCATTTGGAAGTAAATAATTCCAGAATGTAATAATTTATTCAATTATTGTATTATAAATCCCATAAATAGTTAGAAAATGAAACAATCAGATTAAATATTCCAGATTTTTCATTTTATCACATTGTTGATATACTAGAGTTTTGGCAGCATCATTCAATTTTTTCACCATGAAAATATAATAATTTAATTAGAAAAATAATCTGTCCTCCTATTGAAGTCTTCTTGAGTCGAAATCATTTCTTTTTCATGATGACGAATAAATGAAAACCATTCATCTAAAAAATTCTCTAGTTCAATACTTTCATTTCAATCATCAGCTATTTGAGATTTCATCTTCACCGCATTTTGATACCATGCATAGTCGTTTTCTTGAAAAAATTATATGGTTATGTGGTAGCTGACATATTCATTGCTCAATCAAGGTCCAACCACACAATCGGAACATGGTCCATGTATACAACCAATATTTAAAGCACTGTGAAATGAAAAATCTAAAAATATCTTCAAATTGATTTAAAAATCGCTTGTGATCCGATCAGTTTCATTCGTCAATCTTTTATCGATTCTATAAAAATTATTTTTATCAGTCATTTCATCATAATTAATTCAATATGATTGAAGTTTAATAGAAAATATATTTAATTAAAAGATAAAGTAAGGAGTTTCTAGTTGATATAGTATACTATTAAAACAATGTAATGATATACTAATTCAGTTATGTGTTCCTAAAATTGAGGTGATATGTGTTTTGTAATTTTTTCATTTTTCACATACAAGAAGACACCATAGACCTAATATAACATTTTTCAAGATATTACAATTTTAAGGCTTTTCATAAATTATGCAGAATGTGTAAAGAGAGTTTTTTATAAAATTTATTGATGGTAAAAAATGGAAATATTTTAAAATATTAGTAAATTTCATAACACCCATACTAAGGTCCACACAATGCACCATATCACCCCATTAAAGAAAGGAAAACCACCTACCCCACTACCCAAATAGTGATAAATCCCTTCACATGGACCATCCTTATATCCAATACCCATTTCAAGAAAATATACAAAACAAACCATTTACCATCTTTGAGTGGGGATACATCTCACCAACACCTCCACTAGTCAATATGATTCACTAACTACATAAAATGAGGGACTAGAAAGACATAAAATCAATTTGATTCTTATAATCAGGACATGTTAATTGTAAAACAAAAATAGAAAAAAAAAATCAAACTACACTTATTGGGCATGTCATACAACAAATGTCACCACATGGTTTAGGTCAAATCAAAATAGAAACAAAGAATAATCGATGCAAAAAAAAAAACTAAGTTAACCCCTACAGATTTGGACTATAGAACTAAAAAATTTATTTACTTATAATAAATTTATAGGGGGGAAAGAGGTCCCAACTTATGTAATGAGAGTGGCCTCATGTTTAGAATCTCTATGGGACTTCCCCAGGGATTTCTAAATCACAATCACTATGAAAACAAGGTATATTTCCCCAAGGTATTATAAACCAAATCATCATGAATCCAAGGGGGTATCCAATGGAATTAAAAGCAATGTGTTTAACATGAATCCTTGGATGTTTTATTTAAGGAATTTCAAATCATTAATCAATGAACAATTACTCAAAAGTTAAAATAAAATTTATTTATACTAATTTTAAAATGGTATCATATAAGAGGCACATGCCTCATTTCCCATTATGTGTTACAGGTATTCAAAATCCTAAAATCATGTCAAAAAATAAATCTTGGCACCCCTATGATCATACCTTTCATTACCCAATTCGTTTCCCAAGTGAAGAGCACCCCATGGGTGGATACTGTTTCAACATCAACATTAATCGGTTGTTCATGGACCGTAAAGAAGTTTAATTTCATATGGTATAGACAAAAACATTTATTTTTAAATTTCATATTACTAATAATGTATGTCAATGATACTATGCATCATAAATAACAAAAAAAAGTAATACTTTTGAGGGGAAATATATAAACCATCTTCTTTATACTCACAGACATCTACCAATAAAGTATTAGTCATTGATTCAATTTAAAAAAATCTAAATCATAAAATTTTCCAAAATTCCTAGAAATTGGGAATAATGTTGTGATCATTCTAGATAGTGAAATTAATAGAGAAAGGATGATAATAGAAGGATATATTTATAACTAAATCATAGTTGGGATGAACAATACTAGAAACAGATAAGATACCTCAAATCACCATGGTAGCTAACAGAGTTTTGTAGACCACACACCAACCATGTCGATTAAATCATTTAGGGTCTCTATGTTTGTATCTGGGAAGAGGTTGAAGGAGTCTAACCTTGATGGGGGAGTAGCAACCAATAGGATGGAAGACCTCAGATTAGGGTTAAACTGTGTGGGGGAATTTGGAAATATGGGGAAATGCAGAGTTATCAGCTTCTGTGTAATCAGGGGCGGTTTTGCTGCATTTGGGGGGTCTTTTTCCAATAGTTTTTAAAAAAGGTTTGGAAAAGAAAGGACTTTACCAATAGTTTATACAATCTATAGTTAAATGGGGAAAATTTTGTAGATTTCCAATCAATTTCTTCAAACCGTTGGAAAATACTTCACTAACTCAACCATTACCAACAATTTATTCAAACTGTTGGTAAAGGACCACTATACCAACATTTTTGTTGAACCGTTGGTATAAAAGCATTGGGAAAACCCAAATTCATAGCAGGGAATGCATTTAGATAATTTACATACTTTATTACAATAGTCCATGAGTCAGTTGTGATGTGTAGGAATCAACCCCACCTCAATCTGACGAATGGTGAGAATGGAATGACAAAAAGTGTCCTCTATTAGTTTAAAATTGACATTTCCGATCAAAACATATCCCTACCATGAAACCATTAAAACACAATATGACTATCTTAAAAATTGAGGATAATGTATTTTCATTCTATTATGACGTGAATGAATTATTCTTTTTTCAAAAAAAATCATGATGCGATCAATATGAATCAAATTGCATGTTTTCGGTTTGAAATGACATTTGAGTAAAAAAACACAAATGAAAAACTAAAAACAATGAAAATAAATTCTTATTGTTTTGATACATTATGAAAATGATATATCAATCATTTGGGAAGTGTAGGAATAAACCACACCTCAATCCAATGCACGGTGTCACCAGTATGACTCCAAACGTGTCTTGTTATTTAATGTGGACATTAATTCAAGTGAAAAAACACAACTGACATACGGAAAACTGATAAAATGCATTCACAATTAATTTTAAAATGACTAAAAGAGTCCAAATATGTTTAAAATTTAAAATGTTTCTCAAAACATGTAACTCACTAAAATACAAGAAAACACACTCGGATTGTCTTTAAAATTATGAAAAAAAATTCACCAGTCGTTTTTGACATGTTTGAAGTAGTCTCACATCAAACTGATACACGATATGGACAATATGATTCAAATTGCATGTTTTTGGTTTTAAATGACCTTTTAGTAAAAGAACACAATTGAAATACAGTGAACTGAGGAAATTAATTCTAATTGTTTTGATACTTTAGTAAAAAGGACTATCAGTCATTTAAGACATTTAAAAATCAACCTCACCTAAATCTGATGGACAATGTCATCAACATGACTCAGAATGTTTCTTGTTATTTAAAATTGACATTAATTCAATTAAATAACACAACTGCTATACTGAAAACTAAAGAAATTTATTTTGATTATTTTAATACTTTAGGAAAATGATCTAGCAATCATTTTTTAGATGTAGGAATCAACCACACCTCAATCTGATGCACGGTGTCACAGGTATGATTCCAAATATGGCATGTTATTTAATATTGTCATTAATTAAAGTAATAAAACACAACTTATATAATGAAAACCAAGAAAAAACATTTGTATTTTTTAGATACATTAGAAAAATAAACCATGATTCAGTTTTGACGTGTAGGAATCGACCCCACCTCAATCTGAAAAATAGTGTGACCTATATGACTAAAAGTGTCTGCTATCTGTTTAAAATTGACATTTTAGTTCAAAATGTGTTACTCAAAAAAAATCAAACACTGTCAAATTTTATTCCAAATTACGTACTACAACTCATATGTCCTTTATGACGTGTATTAAGCAGTCTCACGTAAAACCGACGCACAATGAGACCAATATGACTCAAATTGGATGTTTTCATTTTGAAGTGATACATTAGTAACAAAACCCAAGTAACATATAGAAAACTAATGAAATTCCTTACGATTGTTTTTATACATTATTAAAATAATATATCAGTCACTTGTGACATGTAAGAACCAACCCCACCTCAATACAATGCACAGTTTGATCAGTATAACTCCAAATGTGTCATGTTATCTTAAATTGACATAAATTCAAGTAAAAAAGAACTGACATAATGAAAACCAATAAAACTCTTTCATATTTTTTTATACTTTAGGAAAACAGTCTATGAATAAATTGTGATGTGTAGGAATCTACCACACCTAAATCCGACACACCATGTGATTCGTATGACTAAAAGTGTCTGTAATGAGTTTAAAACTGTTAATTTTGTTCAATTCATTTCTCTCATTGAAAAAATAGATAACATGCTCTGATTATATTCCAAATTATGGATAGAAATTCGTAAGTCCTTTTTGACGTGTATCATGAAGTCTCACAAAAACTGACACATGATGCGACTGGTATGACTGAAATTTAATGTTCTATGTTTGAAATGTCATTTTAGTAAAAAGAAAACTAACATAAAGATATCCAAGTAAATGCATTCAAATTTTTTTGATAAATTATGAAAACAATATATCAGTCATTTTTTGAGGTTTAGGAATCAACCACACCTCAATCTGATGCATTGTGTCACCGATATGACCTTAAATGTGTCTTGTTACTTAAAATTTACATTAGTTGAAGTAAAAAACAAAACTGACATACTAAGAACTGATCAAACACATTCAAATTGTATTTATATTTTAGGAAAATGATCTATGAGATAGTTGTGATGTGTAGTTATCAATCCCACTTTAATATGAAGAACGGTGTGACCTGTATGACTTGAATTGTCTGCGGTTAGTTCAAAATTGATATTTTAACACATAACGTGTCACTCACTAAAAACCAGGAAAACACACTTTGATTTTCATCAAAATTAATAAAAGAAAACCTTATGTCCTTTTTTATGTGTATGAAGTAGTCTCATGTTAAACCTACCCATGATTTAACCCGTATGACTCAAATTTCATGTTTTTAGTTTGGAATGACATTTTAGTAAAAAAAACGGACATACTAAAAATCGATGAAATTCCTACTTATTGTATGGATAATTTAATACAATGATCTATCAGTCATTTGTGATGTGTAAGAATCAACCCAACTGCAATAAGACGCACGATGTGTGATTTATAATATAAAATGTATCATTTATATTAATAAATGACTTTTTTAATGTATTCTTCGTATTAATGTTTAATTTATATCATTACAGTATTAATAATGAAATATTTGTTTTCTTATATAGGTGAAACATTTTTCTCTGGTTGGGATGATTTGTTTGGCGAGAATTACCATCTATGGATATTTTTTAGAGGGGACAACATAAGTCAAAAAAGAAAACATTAATGTTTTTAACTGTTTGTTGGATATTTGAAAATGTAAAATTATAAAACATTGTTCAAAATGTATATAGAAGTGTTTTTTTTTGGTATATAACATGAGTGAATATTTTTTTATTCATGATGTCAATTAAATGTATATAGCATTTTCTGCCAATATTTTTTGTGCATTTCTTGTTTTTTCATCATTTGCATCGTGTATGTGGTTCTTTTGTATATACTATGAGTTGTTATTTTTGAACAGGGTTTTTGTTAGTTTGTGTAGGTTATTTTTTCAGGTTTGGTTATTTTGGTTTTTATTTTGAGTAATTTTTATTTTTTATAGGTTGATGTGTGTGATATTATATAAATAACATGCCTAAATAGGGAAGTCATTGTCAGAGAAAATTGAAGCACTGATAAATTGGGACTTTATCAGCACTTGGAATAGCACTGATAAAGGGGGCCTTTATCAGCTCTTTTATAAGAATTTATAAATTGGTTCCTTTATCAGTACTATAAATATGGCTAATAAAGGTGACCCCCCTTTAATAGAATCTTGATTAAGAATGTTTTTTAACGCTTATAAAGTCCTTTTTTACGCCTGATAAAAGATTATTTTGTGTTAGTGATTCGTTAATTAATAATAAAATTATGTAAAACTAATATTATGTAAAATTTCATTTTTTATTAGAATATGAAAAAAAACCGGGTGTACAGGGTGTTCGTTGACCGTATTTTAGGGTGTCTCATGCTACTGGGGAGTTCTTATGAAGGTGAGGGGTCGACATAAATAAATATAACAAGAATATTGTATAAATAGATATCTTATTTTATATTTATATGAAATAAATAGAGTAAATAATTCATATAATTTTTGAATTTCATACTTCACTCAATAGGTCATTGAGTAGAGGTTCAATATGGTCAGCCAATCAAACACCTTCCTTGAAACTCTCTGAGCAGTGACATTGCCATAGCTTGAACTATGAGGAGATGTTTTATATACCCTTTATACGATTATACTCAATATATATAGTATTCCTAATATAGTAGTAATAGTTACTTGGGTATGATAAAATAGTGTTTGATATTTAATGATAAAAATAATCGATAATGTCTAATCAGTAATAATGGTAAAAATAATAAACTAATAGATGTTTTTTTGTAGAAAAAATGGAAACTAATACTGTATATACAAAATTATAACTATTAGGAAAACAAAATGCCTTAACTATAATGAACATCCATTTTTAGTATATTAATTTTCATATAGTACTTCAATATATGAAATTCAAGGCTCTGGATAGCCCAATGCCCATTGAAGCACCTAATGATGTGAGGGTGTATCAAATTCTTATAAGAGACACATGTATGTTTCATTTAATGTTAACATGATAATTTTGTAATCAATATCTGATTTTATTTGTGGATAAATCATAAAAAATAGGCTATTTCACATGTTATGTCACTACTAGGACATATGCAAGGAGAATGTGAAACACGATATGAATGAGATAATGATTACAATGGACATGTGTAAATTGAAAGATGGATCCCAATAAATCGGTATATCCCTTTATTATATAATTATTTACCAAATTAATCAATATTAATTTAATATTACAAAATGAATAATATGGATAAAACCATTAATTACCTTTTTGGTATAGTTCTTGAACTAAATAATATCCAAATGAATCATTAATTGTTTTTTTTCATATAGTGAAAAAGTCGAAATACAATAAAAATTGTCCAATACAAAGTGTGATGATAATGGAAAAATTGAAATTCCATAATAGGGAAACTATTATTGGAATTATACAAGTGGTTATTTTATACATATTTGATGAGATAAATCTATGGATTTCTAAATTCTACAAAATGAGTTGAAGAAGGAAGTAATATCTTCTTATTTTGGAATATTTATCATTGTAAATAATGATTCAATTCTACTTCATCATTATTAAATAAAATATTCACTTCATATTTATGTTCTGAAATATTGTAGCCCTATATGAATATAAACACTACATGTAATAATGTAAATTATAATAGAGACTGAGAAATGTTGATTCTTATGTCAGTAATGGGAAGTTAAAAACTCATTATCACCATGATTAATGATTCTATTTGATATTTTATTGAGTATAAGAAAATAAATTTATCCCACATTCCAATCAGATATTGGGATATATTAATATTGTCATTGAATAAATGTTGTAATTAAGTCCTAATACACAACTAATGGTTAAGTGATGCTTGAATCATTAGAAATAACTGATGACTATAAAATATAAGACTCATTGATAACTTGTTGTTGAAAGATAAATCATTTTGATATAGAAATAAAAGTAATTTTCAAGGATATAAATAAAATTGTATTTAAACAATTTAATGTTAATAACATTAGGTACTATCTGCAAATTTACATTTGTATTGAAAAATAATACTTTCGAAATAAATGTAAGATATTAAGATTTTTAGAATTTGTTCTTGGGAAAAAATCATTCCAAGGATAACTTATAGTTTAATATACTTAAAAAATATTTCCTAAACTGTTTTAATGAATGTAAAGTGACATATAGAATATGCATTCTAATAAGATATGAGTTTCTTATAGCCCATGTCATGAAGAAAATATAAAAATAGAAGTCACCAATCATTAAAATTTACAATGGAGTAATTCAAAAATTCTAATTTCTTAATACACATTAATGATATTATATTAGTAAGGATGATTGATAATGAGCCTTACATGAAAAAATTTACCAATAAAATATATCATGGATTAATTCATAAACAAAAATTTCTTATACACATTTGATTCATGATTTAATTAATGGGTTTTAATGTCAGGACTCATTTTCATCATACGAACATCAATTACATTCAATAAATTCTTCACAAATTCCAGCATTATCCCATAAACATATAGCAATTGTAATATAAAAATGGGTATAGAATGACTTATAGTATGATATAATTCCATTATTTCATAAGGGCATGTGTTTATATTTGGGGATTTTGTTACGATATAAAAATACCTGAATAAAAAAACAATATGCATCTAATGTAATTATCTAAATGATTTTAAAATAAATTACATAAATCCTTATGATTGAAATGTTATAGTCATGTGATACTTTTTATTTTTTAAAAATGGTGAACGTCTCTACTTGATACCATGAGAGATTGATTGAATTGGGTTTAGTCAATGAAAAACATGCATATAAATTGCCATAGGAACAAGTTCGACAAGATCTTGTGGAAAAGGAATGTTCCAATAGAACATACATAATAGGAATGATACAACCATGGGAATGGTTTTATATAAACCATAACTTCTGAAACATTTTTCATTAATAATAATGAATCCTATAATTAATCATTAAATGGAAACAAGATACGATTACATTGATCAATTAAAATTCAATAATGGATTCCTTGTATAATTGTTCAAGGGATTTAATATTTTTAATCCTTCATTGTTTATTAATGTGAGACTATTCATGGGTAGTACAATAGTGGTACAAATAATTCTTATTTGGTAATACAAGTCCTTTAAGACTGAATCTATTTGAATTTCAACTTTCATACCTACATTCTATTATAATTTAATTCAACATTGGATTTCCAGTTCACTAATATGAGAAGGAATATATACAATGAAACTAGAAAATTTTGGCCTTGATATAGTTTCCCAGTATGTGGTGAAAGTAACTAAAATCCTGTTTTTTATTGATGTAAGAAACATGATAATTGAATATTCATATGGATTGAATTTCTTCCATATATCATCAAGAGGTTAGTTGGAGTGGTACCATATTCTAGGAAAAATATGTTCAACAACATATGTGAAATATGTTTGGGTCCTATACATTGTTATGACTAGAATAAAAGTATATATCCAAAGATGGGAATAAAGTGCAGACCTCCATGTTTGGGAATGAGATCAACCAATGGGTTATAGTGGGTTTTATAGACCATGTCATTGTATATATACAGACATTAGATTAAAAAATATAATTTTCAATATATCTAGAGAGAATTATAACCAACGTAACATGGAATGAACTACTCTGAGATGATAAGCATTGGAAATAAGGGGAAATTATGTTGTACATATAATTCCATTTTATTTTGTGATGGAAAAATAACATATTCTATACTATGTTCTAGATATGATATTCTCAACATACACATTATGGTAAGAAAATATTAGTATAATTCAGGATAACTGTATGTAAAGTAGAAATAAATATCCAATTGTACATGAATAAGTATAAGGGATATTTACATGGTATGTGGATAAAATGGGACACTAGTTTTTAAGGGGCTAAAAATATTACACCTTAAGATAAATAAGATTTAATATCATATTCAAGACAAAGTATGACTAAAAGAAACTTATTTAAATTAGTTGTATAAATATCTACAAATATCAAATGTGTTTTAGAATTTGAGGTACCTTAAAAAGTATTGTATAATACAAAGAAATTTGTTTTTTATTAGAATAACACATGGTATGGATAATTTTATAATAATAAAAATTATGATACTTCTATTTCTAGTATTTGTGATTAAATAATTTTCTTATAGTGGGAAAAATAATATACTCATGAATTTACTCTCTTGTGGAGTCTTACTCAAGGAGGTGAGTTCTTAAATAGCATAATAGACATGTAGTGGAGACATTGAAGGACCATGAATAATGACATCACTCAGAATAAACATGATATAACCATGTCAGTGCTGACATGGTCTGTTAACATGGTGGCTGAAGTTTATGTTGGTGTTTTTTAGTAGTGGGCACCCTAGACCCATCTAAATAGTACTTTTTGAAATTTATTTCATGTATTTAGCGACTTATTCATAATTTCAACTCTGAATAATTGTTTTTATATTTATGAATCCATATTTAAATGTTAATATACATAGATTATTTATCATATCAAAATTTTATATCAGTTACTAGGCTACAATGTGAACCTAGAAATATAAAGAAAATAATCACAGTTATATGTCTAATAGTCATGTTTCGTCATACTATCTGGACATAGATGATGTTTGACTATTTGGATTTGGGGGATCATAACCATTGTAATATATTTTCATTATCCTCACATGTGGTGATCTCATGTAGATGAGGTCATGTGGACTATACTTCTAACGGGAGAACCACATGTTTTAGGTATCTTTGTTTGTTACTATCTTTGAACATGTGTATTGATAAGAAAACATGAGATTGTTATCAGTGTGTACCATTTTACCATGTACTTTTATGCATAGAAATAACAGGGAAATTAAATTCAAGGGGAGGTGGGTTTTTATGGGTTTTTCATTACTAATATGACATTTCATGAATGATAATGATTTATGTTTTCACATTCGATTTAAGGAAGTGATATCTTAAGACTATTTTATTAGATTTCTAGTACCTTCACCAAATACATTACCATGGTAAAACAATTTAAGTCTGTTAAGTGAGATTAATGAATAATAATTAAACAATGGATAATAACACAAGTTAGAAATCCCTTTTAATGAGATATCCTAAAAAATATAGATTATATTATATAATGTGAATCATTATAAGGTTTTCATTTTAATGATTACCCCTTATCACACGAGGGGAATCGATGGATTTCTAGACTATGTTCCAAGTCTATGAATAGTATACACTATTACAAAGATATGGTCTTAGTGGGTTATAAACTACGAGTATTCAATAGACTGTCCAATTCGGATGAATAGTAGTTTAAGACAATTTGGGCCCCACTATGGGGTATGTGAATTTTCTATGAATATATTATCAATATGGAATTGAATTTTATATTATTTGAGTTTAGATTAATTGATATTGAGTTTATTTATAATATTTATTTTAATTTATTAATGCATATAAATAGGAAATATTAGATGAATAAATATTATTTTAATATTCATGGTTCATTTAATATTTGAAGGAATTCTGATTCGTGTTATTTATTCATTTTTATCACATAATATATATTTATTACATAATTCAGGTGACTGATGAAATATAAATGATATTAATCACTCAATAAATCTTCCATGAAATAT
The DNA here is from genome assembly GCA_963277665.1 of Viscum album. Classification (NCBI taxonomy): domain Eukaryota; kingdom Viridiplantae; phylum Streptophyta; class Magnoliopsida; order Santalales; family Viscaceae; genus Viscum; species Viscum album. The sequence continues at coordinate 1,036,668,103 of OY728140.1, read as the reverse complement.
AATTTATAGTTTATTTAGTTGGTAATAAATATCCATGGGTTAGGGAGAATTTATCGAGTACTTTATAATAAGAGTATAAAAGGTAGTTGAGGCTCTCACATGGGGAACTATTAACAATATGTTTGTCGACATACTCTCTTTCGTCACAGTTATTTCCTATATATATGATCTCTCATTCTATGTGCTCAATTAGAGTTCATATATTGGGATTGATGTAATGACATTATAGTAATCATCTGGAGATCGAAGGCATCATCAAATTTCTTCTCTACCACATGAAATTCAATGTTTGATGCTCCCACAAACATTCAATGTGCATGTGGTAAATCTAGAAGCAATTATATTTTGTTAGATTGAGTAATGATTACAAAAGATGAGATTATTTTGAGAATATCATCCTATCAAACTATGTAATTTTTTGGTGTAATTTTTGTGCTTAAAATCATCTTGTGGAATCCTTAAGATTTTACTAGGGTTACACTTCATCGATAATAACATTCTTATGTTGATCTCCGATTTTAAATTTTAAATTCCCCATCCCATTAGGTCCCACTATGAACCACAATAATTTTACATTTAATATCTATAAAAGATTTAAATTCCATTTAAAATAAACACATATTTAATATGCAATATGTCATTATGAAGATAAAAAAAACCATTATCTATAAAACTAAACAAATTTTCATTTTTTAAAGATAATAATTCCAAAAAATTGTATTAGGATTAAATAGTATGATTATTTACATTTAAATGTTTTTGTATTGGTGGTAAATTAAATCATTCTAATAGAATCATATAAAAAATTATATTCAGCCAAGTATAATTATAAAGTCATAATAAAGATCTTATTTTAATTATGTACGGTACCTCTACAGTAATTAACTATTCTGTTTTTTCACAAATTCCAAAAAATGATCTTTTTTATATTTATTTTTTGGAAAATCATTTATGAACACATGATATATCATTATCCAAATTGAAATGTCCACCAATTAAAAAATATGACACTTGGAATATTTTCATTTTTCAAACATTGATAATATTTTCTTTCACCCAAATACAACTTTTAAAATTAATATTTTATGTAACTAACTACAACAAGGATATCTTTAGGTTTCGTACAGATATTTAGATCACTAATATATCTCAAAACAATTAGATATCTGAATATTGTTAAAAATTAAAACACATAGAAATAAAATATCAATTATATATCCTTTATAAAAAAACTATCTTAAGCGATTATACGTCAAAAACTGAAATTTATTTAATACATATAATTATTTTTCTCTCAATTTACTTGTATATATATTATTCAATGTTTTTTTATATTTATGGTATTTCGAATAATTTTGGTATTTTTATATAAACTCTACTTTTAAGAAACACATATAAGTATGTTATAATAAAATTCATAAGATATATTTCATCATTTCTATCAACAAAAATGTTGATTAAATAATAAAATGTACATAAATCCATAATTGAATAATATATCTCATCATAATTAATTACATTTATTTTTTCATAAACTTTTATGATGAGGTTAAACTTATATCATGAAAGGAAATTCTTCACATTTATTTATAACATTAATTTTTTTATAAACATCAAACATCATTATTTTGTATTCATAAAAAGATTAAAGAATTCATTTTTTAATAAGAGATATTCATTAATGTTTTAATTCATCATTCTATTGATTCCAATCGATTTTTTTACATTATATAACTAAACATAGATATTGTATCTTAATTTTTGGATATCATGTTCCATTGAATGTGAAAATATTTCATTAAAACTTTCTATTCCATTTATATTACATAATACCTATATATTGGAAATGTCTAAATAAAATTCATTATTTTTATATATTTTATGATTTTCCATATAATTTGATTTATATTTTTTGAACTTGTCTTTTCTTTCATCCATAGAAATAAAATTTATATTTTTTATAGAATACAATTATCTAAATTTGGGTTATTACATATTTTCACTTAACATCATTTTCAATGATATTATCCTTCATTCAAAAAGTACCACCTTGATTATTGTTTTTTACATATATGTACCTTCATTATTTTATTTAGTCTTCCTGACCTCACAACTCTATCTGATGATTCCATAACTCGTATGTGAGATCTTTTCAATCCATTTATACAAATAAATATATCTTATAAAATATTTTCTAGTTATTGAAAATTTAAACTTATTTATACCACAATATCATATTGTTATGAAGTATGACCAATAAATTATAATGATTTCATATTCTATTAAATATCATCCTTTTATTTGTATTTTTATACAAATAATAGGAACACAAAATCAATGAAGTTATAGTCAACAGAACATAATAAAAAGACATCACCAATTTGGGGTTTTAGAGAATGCATTAGAGGGGGAATAAAACACTTCTATGTGGGGGTGATAACGGTTGGTTGTAGACAAGTCAATATGGTCTTAGCTGGTATAACATATGATATAAAAGAGGCAGGATTTATTATTGTTTGGGGACTATTAGACACATATGATGGCCTTTATTCCTCTAGGACTTCTTGCCAAGTATTCTGGAGATTTTGGGTAATGTAATAGTTCCAATTCAACAAATTTAAAACATGATTTTATTAAGAAAATGAAATAAAAATTAAATTTTTGTAGGGCAAATATTCCATAAAAATGTAATATTTGATGTATATTATGATATTAGGGAAAATTAATTTTGTATGGATAATACATTGGTCTAAAAATGGATTTATGTTAATTAAATTCAAAAACCAATTAATATTTAATAACCACATATAGAGATAAACATATTTTCCCCATCATTAATAGTTTATGATTAAGGTAATGTTGTTTTATTAATTATTCAATTAAGAATTTTAAATATATATATGTGGTTGAATGAATATTATATTATAAATCCTATTTTTATACAATAATAATATATAATATTAGAAATAAATTCACCAATATTATCATGACATACATTGATGATAAAATAAAAAGGAATTCTTCTTATAGTGTGATTATTTAAGAAGGAAATCATACAAAAACTATATTTATAATTAAATAAGACTTATATTTAACCAAATTACATAGAAATATATCAATACTATAAAATATTTAAATATTAAACCTTGTGGTTGAATTATTCTATAAATATTTACTTTAATTTGTTCAAGAATATTAATCATTTCAGAAATAATCTTAATTCGTGATGGAATGTTTTTTAGTTTTTTAAGAGACCATGTCTAATATAAATTTTTATTAATTGATTGATCTTATGAAAATTTATTATATATCATTTCACATTTTAATTTAATCCTCACATTATTTTGGAATGAATATTTATTAATTTCCCATGCAATAAAGTTATATCCTTTTCCATTTGATACTGCAATACATGTTTCAATTGAATTTATATAACTACCAAAAAATCTAGATGAATATTATGGTATAATTTTCTAATATATTAATATTTACCTATTTATTATTGTTAAGTCATGTGTACTATTTATTTTCCACATTTACAATATGCATATCATGCACATTACTGTATATATCCTAGAAACATAAGAAATTTCTCTTAGAGTTTAGGGTAGAAATGAATTATTTCTAATGATATTAATCATAATCATAATTTTTTTCATATTCCTTTGGGAATACCTAAAGTCACCAACTTAGTATTATCTCTCAATTTTATTGGTTTTATATTATGAAATATTTCCCATTTTATGGATTTTTTGTGACATTTCGTTGTGTATTAAGAAAATATCCACACCATGATTTTAATATTCATAATCCATTTTAGTTTATCAAAATAATACAATAACATTAAAAAACACACAACAACTTAATAAAATATAAAAAATATACAATAAATAATAATATAGTTTTGAATTTCATGATATTTTTTTTTCAGAAATAATAAAACTATAATGAAATATATTATTGGTCATTTAAAAATATCATCAATACAAAACCAAAAAACTCACTCACCTATAGGATTCAATATATTCATTGGATTTTACTTCCTTTTAAATCAAATTATGGGTTGTATTATTGAATTTTTTCGTCATTTTTCATTTCGTTAATTAATGCATAATATAGTTTAGAGAGTTAATATAGAGTTTACCTAATTTGGGACTAATGTACCATTGAACCCAAAACATTATCAAGAATATATAGGATTCTATATATTTCTTGAGCTATTTCTCCTTTTAATTTTATATGAATTTTTATTATTCCCCATGAAAAATTCATGTCATTAGTCACGTGTTCTTCCATATACACAATTATAATCATTTCATTTACTTTAGAAACAATATAATTTATCTTCATGGATGGTAACATTAGTTTCAATAAATACTATAGTTGAACTAGTATGATATGGCTATTTATTTAAATTATAAGAATTTTTTTCATTACTTCCTAGAGTAACGAGGATGTGATGATGGAATAGTTTGAATATTCTTATAAATGAATCTACTTTTTTAATGTTATATGATATGTATTAAAATGAATATATATTTTTTCAAGCATATCAACATTAGTATCTTCATTACCATAATACTTTAATCAATATACAATATGATACATGGTACAATTACATTAATTAATAAATTTATAATCTTATAAGAACAACACACTTCATTAATTATGTTGGCAAGGAATAACCAATTCCTTTGGTTGAAAATTATCATTCATCAAACTGTTTGATATTTTGAATTAAACACCTTCCATGATATTTTTACATTACAAAACCACTTCATGTTTCATTCTAATGATGAATATTTATTTTGATAAGGTTTGGGAGGATTTTAATGTATTTCATTTGATCTATTCTATGAGATACATTGATTCTAAAAAAATTTCAACATTTATGATCCATGTATTTGACATAAATTAAATAATATAGATAGTAGTGAATTTACATTTTGAGGGATTCAATGTGATGATAACTTGAATATAAAAATATAATTCATTTTATTATTTACAGTAATATAAAGTCAAATTAAATTATTAATTCAACTATAATAAGTAAAAGTAAAAAATATATAAATAAACAAATAAAGGAAAATTAAATACATAATTTGGAACACCTCTATAAATATGAGATACATTAAAATCACCATATCCAAATGTATTATTATCCCAAATTAGAAAATAAATTTTCAGATAGATGAATGTAAAATATTATGAGGGATATTGTTAGAGTAGATATAAATAATAATAATATTGAAGTGTATTTACAATAAAAAATTAATAATTTTTAATGTTAAAACCCACTATGAATGTCAACTAAATTAGATTAGGTAAATAATTTTCCGTGTGAATTTTTTGATGATATAAGTAAATTTATATCTATTCAACATTACTAATTTAAAATATTATTATTATTACTGATTTAAATAATAAACAATTTAGTAAGACTGTATTGTCATCTAATATATGTAAAATAATAACTAAACAATAATGTATATTAAATTATATAGAATTATAGCCTTTCAAGTTTAACTACCCCATTATCATAATGTGTTTTGAATTATAAATTAGATAAATTTTAGTTTAGGATGAAATATAGGAAAAAATAATCAAATTTAAAGAAATATAAATAAGTATGAAATGAATCATATATAGGTTCAATTTTTTTTATTTTGAGTTTCAATTTTAAAGGTTATAGGGGATGGGGGATGCCACTCCTTATAGATGAGATATTGGGTAGGTGATAGACATTAATCCAACCAATAAATTTTATTCCAAATCTAATAATGCATTGAATATATCAAGACAGGACCGTTAATATATTTTTACACTAAAATTATTATAATGAATTATTTGTTTCATGAAAATATTATAGTTTCAATTTTTGTTTTCTATAAACGTTATAAAATACATAAAAAGTAAAAAATAATAAGGTAAAAAGTTGGTAATTTTACATGGTTTGGGAAAAATCCATATAAACATAGAGTGGTAGAATTATTTCTATATTTATTGGAGAAAAATTATAGGGAATGAAAATAGTATAGAATCCCTAATATAAAATAAGATCATAAATAAATAAAGTTCTACTATAAACTATATTCTTAAAGTACCCCTATAATTATAGTATTCACTGGTTTTATCGCACCCTATTTGGTGTAAACAATGATATTATATTTCACACTATTTGTGTCACTTGTTATCATTACTAATGTTACAGTAACATTTTCTCAATTTAATTCTATAGAACATTCCATCACTTAATTTTACTGACCAGGGTCATCCTTTCCAACAATCGTCTACATAGATACAGGTCTCATAACTAACATCCTCCAGTGCTCCCTTATTGTTAATTCATATTATTCTATCAATAATAATTTTTAATATAGTATAATAGTTGAATAATTGTTATTAAACCCCTCAATCACCATTGGATTTGTAAACATATCATCCAAAATCCTGGTTTCTCAAATTTTCTGTAATTTTAGTTGAATGCATTATTTTTAGCATATAATTAAGTGGTAGTTTAACTAATTTTGCTTTGTTTTGGCCTAGAATACTGAGTTCTTCCCATGATAAATTTAACTATGGCTATCACAATGTAATACATTTTACTCTTTCATTCTATCCAAATCCCCTAAAAATGTATTTATACAAACCATATCCTTCCCATAATCTATTATAATAATACATTTTTATTCTATACAATCTAATTCACTAAATTTTAGAATGTTAGATATCCAACATTGAAATTTTCATCCAAAATTAATCACTAATATTATTTTACTTTTATTACCATTGACATAACTATAATGGAAAATCCTCATAGTTACATTCAATGAATTTACTTTATCAATGCATTTTAGGAAATATTTAATTCCCATAAAATATATTATTTTCCATTTCAATTTTTCAATTTTTTTTCAATGGATATCCAATATACTTGTCAAAAAACAGAATGTATGAGAAATATATGGTCATGTACAGCCAATGTAAGACATCATGATTTTAAAATATAATTCATAAGAAACTATTGATATATACTTAACTATTTGTTCAATCATTGATGATATAACCATTTACAACATATAATGTTTTTACAATAGAATAAAAACTATATTTTCCTCAAGAATATTACAAAATTTTATAAACATTCCTATACAGTCAAACATTAGTCACATCAAGGATCCATTTGGACTGTCTCTTTGAACCATTATCTAACTAATTATTCTATCATAAAAATGATCGTTAATCGCAAAAATCCTTGGTCGTTTACCCATTTATCACATCAAACAACTTCCTGAATGATCCTTTAATGACCATCTCAACCAAATATTGATGAAATATAAAACATCATTCACAAAAACCCAAAATGAATAAATATAGATATATTCTAGTCTGTTTAAATATATTTTTTACACTAAAATTCATCAAATATATTAATTTACTACCTCATTTCCTTATTCAAACACTTTAATATTTTTAATGAGTTTTTACACCATGCCTTTATTTCATAACTCAAAAAATCCCAATAATGTATCTATATAAATGTATTCCTCATAATCCATATAAGGAAAATTAATCATACCATAAAATTTATAATGATTAAAATATATTGATTAAAAACTGTTAAAACCAACTAGAATAGTTATAAGAATTATTATAAATGGAAAATTTTAATAAAATCTACATAAAAAATAAATTAAGAACCTTTTTCTTCTAACCATTCAGTGTGTCTCCTATTATTATCATGTTATTCCTTGACATTGTAATCCTATTTTTTGTAATGATTTTATCCATATATAGGGGGAGTAATATCTATTATTTTAAAATAAAAAATAACCTCATATATAGAAATATCCCTCATACATGAATTAGTAAAATATATCAATTATTTAAAATATACCAGCCCTCCACAATTTGTTAATAAAAAATAGTAAATAATGATTACTACCTCGAAGAATTTCATCTCATCTTGTTTGATATTAGAAAATATATAAGATAAATAGGATCCAGTGGTTCTATTTATAGATTAGTAAGTAAAACTTCAAGTTCAATTTGATCAAATTACCAGATTTATCAATTATATTTATTTTTAATAATTTGAAAGTCCTTGTAAATTACATGTTCATTAAATATCACATTCTGGACTCTGATGCCCTCTTCTTCTCATCATATTATAGATGATATAAAAAATCATAATCAAAATATCTAATTAATAATCATGATTATGATTTATAATCAATGTTTTTCCTTGAATATATATATATAGACATAAATCAGATAACCAAAGACTCATAAATGAGAATGTATTACCTTCTTTTATGACCGAATTTCCTAAATACTTTGTTCTAAAATTTTAATGGATAAAATCATATTGATATTATACCCTAGAATATTTATAATTTATACCCATAAAACCTTATTTAACATCATACGTAACATCAGGCTCTAATAGAATTTATTAAAGGTAATGTGCATCCACCATACCATAACATTCTTTTCTTGTGTAAATGGAAAACTATTATCTTTATAAATTATATTCCAAGAACATAATTCCATGAATTCATTATTTTTATTTTCTCCACTTCTAAAAGACAACAATTACTCCATTTTTTATCTAGAAACTATCTCAACCAAAATCATCCACATAGAAGAAAGAGTAAATATGTCAAATTTACATTTTTGTAATATAATATGATGTATTATTTATTATTTTAATAGTAAATAAAATATAATATTGAAATCCATACAGATAATGAACTATTGATGGTCCCAAAAAATTAGTCCCTCTAGGTTAATCATTTTAAACCTAAATGTGATACATCAATTTTTAAAAGGAAACTACTTTTTTTCCTTTCATGGAAAAAATTTTTCCATTGACAAACATCCACTAAATTATACTCTTGTATAAGTACGTCCATTTCTAGACTCTCATCCAATTTCTAACTTACACATCATAATATAAAATAACACAATAAAAATTAAAAAAATATAGATTTTTTTTCAAACATGTTCATGGGATTTTCATTTATATTATATAGGGTTGTATTTTCCCCACCAAAGTTATAACCATATCTCAAAGTTAATTTTCCAATAACATCCATTCAATGTGGTATTATATCACAATTTATCATATTTTTCAATTTTAATATGATTTCTTCTTAATTCATCTATATTCTACGCATTTCATATAATGAGAAAACCCCCACTGTTATCATTGATCCATACATTACCGATTCTAATAATTAGAAAATGTTTTCCATCTGTAAGATAAACGATTTAAAATTTTATAGAATCATAATTAATCAATAAATAATTCAATCATGTTTCTATACAGATTCTACTTTGTCAGAAACCTATGATTCCATGGGACATTCTACACTCCACAAAAAACGTCAACACTAATTTTTATTGATTTTATTATATAATTTTTTTTCAATTGTCTTCCTATTTTCTATATACTCTATAACATTTCCCTTATTTATACAACTCAATCATGTAAAAAATTACCCTTTAAAGTCATATCAACTTTTTACTATTTATTTAGACCATCCTATATGATTAATACATTGAATAAATCTTCCAATTCACATAGATTGCAGAATAAAACCATAGCATTTACATGAATCCATTATCTTGATAACCTTAATCATTATTAGATCCCAGAAACCATTCAAATTCATTTTTTATTCCCCAATGAATATGAAATAACTTACTAAGGCTCTATTATAGATGATAGTTATGTTTATTTTGTTATATAATGACCAATTGTAATGTGTTATGGGATAATGAATATAAATTTTACGGTATAACAAGAATGTATGGACTTTTGTAATAAACATTCAAAAAAACTACACATCTTCAAATCTAAATATATTAAACCATCATCAATGTGAAGATAGAAACAATATCCAACCTGATCAATAATAAAAATTCAATTCCCAAACCAACCATAGTGATCCAACAAGGTAGAAATCCTAATGTGAAGATTATTATAGGAGAAAAATATCCCAAATTAAATATGTACCTATACCAAATGAAAAAAAGATGCATCTTATAGAAATTTTTACGTACATGAACTCGAATAGTTTCTATCACAAGAAAACACCACAATTCTATAACTCCACTAACTCTACACCAACTTATATCACCCCAAAATGGTTTTTAATATCATACACACAACAAAAGTTGATAGGCGATCCCATTAGGTGGTAATTATTTATATATATACTCAATAGTTCGACCTAAAAATTACTAATTTATAAAAAATATTTTTATAAAAATACCCTATATATACTTTAAGGTTTGAGGAAATGAATTATATAGAGAATCCCTAACATCATAGTTTAGTATCACCAAGATCATATCCATTATGTATTAGAAGTTCTAATTCAGTGATAAAACATGAACTAATTTTATCGTCCGTCCTCTTAAGTAAGATATCAGCCTTACTAATTTATAGTTGGAGAATATTACCTCATTAGATTAATCAGATTATTTACTGGATCACAAACCTCATGATTTGAGTGCATTCACATCGATGGGAATAAAAAACATTTTATGGTGTGAAATATTTATGGAAGGAGAACCCATGCCGATCATGGGGTGGGATTACTTATAGCATCAGACATATGGTGGCCATGTGCACTATCATTAAAATAGATATTATATTTGTACCAAAATCCAATTTCTAAAAATGATGATTCATTCATTAATCATTGGGGGAGTGTCAAAGTTCATAATTCATATAGTTTACCCATTTCATTTTTATCATTATGTCAAAATTAAAGTACATAAAACTATGAAAATTATAATTATCTACCTTGAAAAAAATAATCATTGGTCAAGGTGAAATATGTAAAATATCAAAAATACATTTTTGAAGTCCTTTATTGGTTAATAGGCCAAAATATATTTGATCATCATTGTAAAATTCTAAAAGAACTATTTATATGTCCAGTTTTGGAAATGGGGTAAAAACTTGTGAAAAAAACCTAATATTGGGTGTAATAAGACATGTAGAGCCCCTTAGGTGTGTCCCATTACAATGTGCATGGTGAGACTAGTGGTGGATGGGTGGCACACCGTGTCATGGCAGTACAATTTTGTGTGGTGTTGATGTTGGTGTGTGGTTCCCAAGAACACAGTGCAACCACGGTCTTGTCCTATTAGACTATACAAACTTCTACTAACTACCCCATAGATAATTCATGCCACTCTTAGAAGATATCCTATGGTTCAACAATAATTTCCATGAGCCTAGTCCTTAGTACTGGGAATTATCCAATATATGGTGATTGGTTGGAGGATTCAACTCACCCGCTGACCTCGCCAAACTCTCAGGGTTGGGAATATGGTCCATTATGTGGTTATTATGACTATTGGACCATGGAGTGGTTTAAACCGTGATTTCATCATTCTGTATTCCTACCACATGGTTTTATGTGTGGAATATATCAATGGATGACCCAATAAACATGTATCTCAACGAATTCTTATTACAACACCCCCCAAATCCCTAGATTCCAAACCATATCATAGCGACCAAACTCATCACACAAAGCTACCTTCCCCAAAGATAAGGAATCATTTATAATCACAATTACCCCTGACTATTCTCTCCATCATCAATTTTTCCCCTCCACTAACCATTGTGATCGATGGTTCAAAATATTCCTGTTATGATCTATATAATTGAGGATTGGTAGGTTGGAGAGAGAGAGAGAGTGATTGTCTCTGTGTTCGTGAGAGAGATATAGGGGGAGGGTTTCCATTATTGGTTTAGGTGGCCCGGACAACTATTTTTATGTCGACATAGCCTGAGGTATTCAATACCACCCATATACCATTTATATAGAGTGGGAATTAGGGGAGGGGGAGGGGGGTTAGTTTAAATTCAGGGATGATATTGCATCTTGATGTTTTTATAAATTATTATCCACTATTGAATAGTGAATAAGATAAAACATTTCCATAATAACTTTAAAATAAAATTTTATTTCAACTAAATTATATTAGTATAATAATAATAAAAATACATAGAAATAATAACAATGTAGCAATTATAAATTAAATTCCCGTATTATGGGGGCCCATTTTCATTCTAATAATCATTAGGTTACATTACATTAATAATGTATTGGGCTCCCATAACATTGATTATAGATACTATAAAAAAATGTAATGACCATAGGGGGATTTCACATGGGCACCAATTTTTTTTTAAAATCATATAAATTCATTATAAAACAATTTATACATATAATGAATATAATAGTGGATTTTATATATAAATAAATATTAAATATTTATAATTTCTTTTCAAAAAGTACCACACATATATGTTAAAATTTTATATATTAAATTTTAAATATAAATACTTATGTAACCAAGAACAAAAATAACCATGAAACAATAATAATATTTTTAAAATATTAAATAAAATATTCAATGGTCTAAAGAACTATCAAAAAATAAAAAAAATTCAATGAGGGAGGAAAGTATATATATCTATATCCATCCCAAATTTTATGATATTCATATGAAATTGAATAACATTATAAAAATAGGGGTACTAAGCATGTATTTGAGTCCCACGTACCAATGGGATTCCTGAATGTTCTCTTGTAATCAAAATATGCATAGCAATGACATCACCCACCTATAAAGGGTTCCCCCTGTTAGTCTTTGATCACCACCTAGTTTTTTACAAATATGGTATTATCCATGAAATCCTGCTCATTAAAGTTGATAATGTATGATTTTATCCTAAAAAGTCATTCTATGTTGAAATTCCTGGATGAAATTATACACATTATCAATCTATGAGGATAATTATAAGAGATATAAATCTTAAATTTCTATGAATAATTTTGGAAGTTTTTTAACGAACATTAGAGAGAGATTAAATCTCGGATTGAGAATCCTAAACAAATCTTAGATAGACATTCATGAATACATGATCTCTAACTTGAAACACTCTAAACCACCATATCATGACTATATGTCACTTTTAATGGATCTAAGTTATTTTAAATCTCTCTTGAGTCACCTATTAATTCCTCATCATCAGTTTCACCAACTCCTGTGTCATAAGATAAAACTATTAAATACATATCAGTAAAAGGTGTATTTAAGGATTCATTTATAGATAGTCTTAAATGGTTCAATACTGATAGTATGGTTGTATTTTATAAATGTAACAATCCATTAATGGTAGGTGATCAGCCTAAAATATTTTTAAATCTAGAACACAATCATTAATCATGTCTTTGAGGACCCAAATAGTCTTATATGTTTGATGAATTTTATGAGGATATAATGACTTATTCAACTATAATATTAACTAAAAATAACCCAAAAGTTACATCTATAATCATCATGTGAATAAGAATCACATTTAGAAACAATTATTTAGGGTACTACATGGAACCACATTATCTTATTCACATACATAAATCCTAGTATTTCTTTTACAATCTATTCTCAAATAGATAATAAGTGAAATGACTTGGTTAGTAATATGATGATTAACTTGAAAGCATTTTTACTTTTATTTAGTATAAAATAATAATTGAAAACCCCATTGATATTCTATCACATATTAATGTTTGAACCTCAAGATACAGACTCAAACCAAACTATAACATGGAGCACTATCGTTACCCATTAGTTTGTGAATAATCATGAAATTAAATTTGAAATACTCATCTTTATAGTTCATTATTATTATTGACACATGAGAAACCGATATATAATTATTATATCTAGATGTACCATCCTGGGGTAGGGGTAAACCTCCCTTAACACCTATTCATTCACTACATCTATAACTAATTTTATCCTCTTAAAGAAGTATAATTTATACGGATATTTATAGGAAATCTAAGGTTTATTGACTTAATATATATAGTTTTAAAGACCTCAATAATAACATGTTCAATATGTGCCAATATTACTCAATGTAAGAGTTTGAGGGCCACCTCTATTGAATTTAATTATGTAATTTAATAATCATCCATAATAAAAATTATAATAAAGTTACTTACTATATCATATACCACACCTCATATGGCTCCCTTACTATCTATACATAAGGTTTTTTTAAAGGAGTCATATAATATATATTTATTCTATGTATTATAATCATTTTTGAAATCATAGTCGTGTAGTTGGTTATGTTATTTTAATATAAAATTTATAGAAACATAATTAACTAGAATATTTTTTTTAATTTTTTGAATATTATTTAGGAATATGTGGATAATGAAGATAAATAAAATGATTAAATAAAAATGTAACACTTGCATTGAACAAAAGAATCATTTTACAAGGTATAATGTCTAAATGAAGGATTTCATGTCCTTCTTCACTATAATTACCCAAGAATGATATATTATTATAATATTTGTAAAATGGTTTGTATATAGTAGAGTAAATATAAGGGAATCTAAGGTTTTATGTTGGTAGAGAGGGTCCTTTTATTTGTGATATTTCGTGGAATTTCCAAAATTACTCATCATTTAAGGTATATTGAATTTAATTTTAGAAGGAATGTCGACCAAAAAAGAAAAAATGGTGAGGATTGTACTTGAATATCATAACATGAATATATATATGGATATGGTTTAGATATATTTTATTACCTTACTTATTATTGTAACCCTTTCTAACATAATTTACCTTTTATCATGGTAACTTATATTTAACCATGGGAACACGATTTTTTTCACAGAAATGAAGTGGAATTCAATTTAGATATGATGATTAAAAATATGAACTAGATTATATTAAATTATATTAATAAATGTAAAGAAGATAAATCTTATAATACAAATTCATGACACTAATATAATTGTTTTGGAAAAAATACATTTTTAACTATGAAACGATTACATTATTATTCCATTATATTTTAATATTCATTAAATGATAATTATATTATATTAATAACATAATATTATATTTATTAATTTTATTTATTAGTATAAAAATACACATCACAAATAAGAATACTTATTGGAAAATACAACAACGTAACATTAAATGATTTTATTCTTATTTGTATAAAAGTAAAAATTTAAATATAAACCATTTATTTAATTCTACAAATAATAATTTATAAAAATAGTTCTTAATTTTTTTCAATTGAATTAATTAAACTTCATTCAACTATGGTAATTTATTTTATAATAATGAAAATTCAAAAAACAAAAATTATAAAAAAAATCATATTTCTAATGTATTATTTTTTATGTTAACAATTACATATTCAAATCATATTAACTTTTACATAGAAATACATTAAGGCATATGTATATTCATTAAGGATGAGATAAGTAACGGTGGTGGTTGTATGTGGTGATACATCTAGTGTGGATATCATAGTAATACCCATGATCCTGAAATTCTCTAACTGAGTATTTTAGTATAATTATATTTGACAATGTCTAGATTGGATCCTCTCAAAGGAAAACCCTGATGGAAATCCAGTCCTCCCAATATTGGGCATGTGTTCTTCATCAGAATGATTCCTACATCATCATTCCAAATCTTCACCCTTTATTTATAGGTTTCAAATTTTGCGATTATTTCTATTTATACCATCATATGAAAACCAATATTATAATATTCATATTTCAAAATTATTTCTATTGTGTATCAAATATTATTTATGCTAAATATGTAATGATATAATTTTTCCCATTATTCACATATAAATCAAATTATTGAATATTACCAATTGATATATATGACCAATAAACATATTCTACCCTTAACTATACTACCCATTGAAATTACTATATATAGTGTTACATACCTATCTAAAAATCTATAAATTTTTTAATATTTTTTGAATACATGTATCATATTTCTAATGTTTTTCAATCATTATATAGTTATCATCCAAGGTATCATCTTAATTTTGGATTATGATGATAGATATTTCAATCTTATTGTAATTTTTTTTTCCTTGTGACCTTATAAAATTTTTAAATTTACTATTTACGTTTTATTGAGAATTATTATAATGTATTAGATTTTATTTCATTATAATATTATAACTTAATAAAATAAATAATGTTTCATTTTAGGTATGTGTTTTTAGTATGATATGATATTTATGACAAGTTATTTTTTAATATGAATTTCTATAGAAAAATATAATTTGTTTTATTATCCCACCTAAAAAGAATTAACCAATGAAATTTCATTACTTTGTCGAAAATATTTGAGCTTATGTTTTTATTACTAATTTGGATTTCCACATTACTTCCTCAAACATGATATTTCTCTATTAAACATTATCCCGATGAGAGTTATTGTTTCATAGTATAATATCACACTGAGAAAAGATCTTTACCAGTTTTTCCTCATTATATAGATCATGATCTAGTTGTATAGCCTTAGAGTTCGGTAAAAGTGATGTATCTGGTATATAGTTCTTCAAAATTGATATGAAACACATTTTCCACTTTTAAGAGAATAAATTGAAATGATAATCAATATGTTATAGTCACCAAATGATAATCTCAATGTGATTGATATAAATCATGATAAAAATTACATTCTTCCTAATTATTATAATGTTCGGGTGTGCTGATATTTTAATTAATACTTTTCACTAACATTAAACTCTAAATCTCACATATAATTAACAATATATCTTTTCTTCTAGATTTCTATTTAATTAATTCGATTCATAAAATTTTAAACATTATTTATTATTTATGATCATGGTCTATGCCCAAATAATTTACCTCCCTAATTTCATTTTATATGTCATTGTTCAAAAAATCTTCCTATAAAAATCCTTATATGAGGCCACAAGACTGATTGAGTTGAAAATTATCATATAAGAGAAATCTATAAGGGAAAGATGGTGTTCCAAATATTATCTGAAATCAATTGAGAATAATCTCATAATATTATTCTAAATTTTAATTTTATTTTTAGATTAACCATATTTGTGAAAATTATAATCCATGACAATGTTCATATCTATATCAAATTCATATGGAATCATACTCTAGAACATTTTTGTGATCCATGGGTCTTGATAAAATAAAATTGAATGAGGTAAATTATGAATATTTAAAAAATCATTTATGTATATCTTAAAATTTTATCAAGGGAGGAATTAAAATAAATAAAATGAATTATATCAACTTTATAACAAAATACACCATAACCATGATGGTATTGTCTCATTTAATGGTCATAGGTAGACCTAGGATGAAATAAGTTGTGATGTTTTTCTATTCCCATACGCATATGAGTAATTATTTACATATCCCCTTAGACATCATACATTAACATTAACATGTATCTAGATGAATAATCTATATGTATACTCTCCTATAACCCTTTTTACATTTTTATACTAGGGGATATTTCTATGTTCTATATATAACATTATTCATTCTAGTGTCCATAAATTTTTGATATATTGGCATTTATTAAAAGGTATTTTTTATTTTTGGAAGGGATAAGATAGATATATGACTTCCAAAACATATAAATCCATATTTTTAAATGTTTAACAATAAAATAATTCCACATTCTTCTTTAACATTATATCATCCTTCTTTTCCACCTTGATATTTATATAGATAGATGGCTGAGTAATCATTTTAGAATGATATGATTTCATCAATTATATTATTATTTCAATGACCATCCTTTATATATCCTTTATTATTGGGTATATTTAAATACTCATTATGGATAAAGTATCATGATATTTTCTACATAGTGAATCAACCAACATTTCCCAAATCTGAGTAGTGTAATTTATTAGGAAATTATAATCCTTAACTAACACTAACCATCTCCTTTGGCATATGTTCAACTCTTTATATGTGAATAAATATTTTAATATATTTTAATGATAATTATATATATATAAATGTTCTATATATAAAGATTATTCCACAAAAAAAATTATGTATATATTAATATTTCAAAAAATAAATTATTAATTGGAATTTTTTGTCATAAAAGATTAATATACATGAGGTATAAGCTATATTTTAATCATTTTTCGTAAGAAGAAAACCAAATATTTTATTTAAATCACCACTCTATTTCCAAAACCTTATCTATGAAAAGTTAATATGTATATAGTTATAGTAATAAACCTTTTTTGTCACATTATAACTATATCTAAATTATTATATTAATGGTATCTTTACTTCCTTCTATATTAACATCATTAGTTTATTTTTTTAACATAGATAAATTTTACAGAAATTATATATATAATCTAACTAACCAAATAATTCTATAAATTTTTTAGAGATATTAGTATATATAAATCTAAAATAAAACCATTCATTAACAAATCCATGGATATAAACCCTCTTGCAATTACATGGCCTAAGATGAATAAATTTATCTAAAAAAATTTACACCTTTTGAATTTTGAAATTATTTTCTACTTTTATAATTTCTTTTACATAGTCATAAAATTAACTCGATGATCATTAATTCTTTTAGAATATATGATATTTTAATCTATAAATGCAATCAAATGTTCAATAAGGAAATATCTAAATACATTATTTTTTATAAACATGATGATCAAAGTGGAATTTATAAGTCCATAATGAAATTTTATTAATTCATAGTGTCCATATCATGTATAGAATAATGAATTTTGTATCACCCCATTTTTCAATTAATTGATGTCATCAAACTAAAAGACCCACCATTGATAATAATTTATACAATGTAATTTGATCAATTAAACCCTCAATTTTTGGTTGAGGATACATGATCATGATCATGATCTTATTAATGTTATGATATTCAATACCATGATGCATTGAACCATTATTTTCGAAAACATGGCTCTAAATAACCCCATAGGAAATCACATTGTGATAAAAATACCCTATACATTTTCTCTTTGAGATTAATATTTTATTACTATAAT
Organism: Viscum album; assembly: GCA_963277665.1. Lineage (NCBI taxonomy): Eukaryota > Viridiplantae > Streptophyta > Magnoliopsida > Santalales > Viscaceae > Viscum > Viscum album. Next base: position 1,036,649,172 of record OY728140.1, on the reverse strand, counting down.
TCAATGGGGATCATTAAACAAAGACTCTTTCATATATGAATATAACATTGTATGAGTTCAATTGAAAAATCAATCTAATGATATAGGATAAGATGGGGCTACACCTTAGGAAATACATTTATATATATATATATATATATAATTATAATATCATCAATTTAGAGTTACACCCTAACTACTTTATATAAATATCCCATATTAGTGGGTATTTCAAATTATATAATGGAATTTATTTAAGAAGAATTTTTCTAGATATTCATGAATTGATATTTCATCATTCGATGAATTCAAATATAAAATGTGATTTCCATACCCATATAATTGATATGATATCTAAGTACACAGATCCAATTCAAGACAAATATGTTCAATGATACCAATAAATTAATATATATTTTTATAATAAGTATCATCATGTAATCCACAATCAAATAAGAGTTAAATACTGGGGATGAAACCATCACATCATTGAGTGATTAAATTAAACCTAAATATAAAATCATTCAATAGATAGATAAATATAATTAAAAAATGTTAATGATATGAACTAATGATAGAAATATGAATAAAATAACACGTTCATGGTCTATTAATGGTTAAAAAACACCCTTTCTAGTTCATCAATTTTTAGATTTTAGTTTTAATGATTAATTAAAAACCAAATTTTTAATATGTGTAATAAAATATAATCACTCAATAAATTAAATTAAAAAATTCAGATAACAATATAAAATTTTAAAAAATCATATATGGTTATATAGGATCAGGCATTGAAGAAGTGTTTTGGAGTATATTTTCAGTGCCACTGAGTCAATGAAAATAGTAAAAAGGACTTTAAGAATTTAGAAAATGAAATCTAATACTTTAAAAATACAAGGTTTCCCTACTAAACCTGTTTCTAAATTTGATTATTAGATAAATAAAACATGGATGGAAATAAACCCCAATTTGATACCAAGTGGAGCACAAGAAAACTGACACATAATTATCCAATGATACTCATATGTACATTATAAATAATCACTGAAACCAATATATATCTGAATATAACTCACCCATTATTTTAAAATATTATAAATTACATATCATAAATAAAATTCAGTCCCAAAACCTAAAGGTTTACAATCATTAGGGATTATCATTAATAAGAACATATTTCAAAATAATTTATATATTTTTTATACACCCATTCTTCAAACAAGACTTACCTTATAGGCTCATCATACATAATAATCCTTTTAACTACTTTAAGAAAATGGTGACATGAAATACTGAATATGGGGAAAAAACCTATCAAATGGTCTGGGATAACATATTGTACATATGATAATAATATCAATATGGGGAAGTGGTCGTATTAGTGGATTAGGATTTTTGAAATATATGAAGTAATTATAATTGTGAAACATAGTCATATATCATATATTAAGAATTTATACATATAAAATGATCATGATAAAATCATAATATATACCGTAGAATAAGAATTTGGAATTAAAAGCCAATAAATATGAGTCAATGAATCATAAAATGATTCTCTGTAACAAGAATGAGCATAGAGAATCATAACCAATGTATTGTACCTCTTCTAGGACCATCAGAATATTATGGATAAATATAACCACATCATGTACATTCATAAAATTGTGGATTGAGAGAGCCTTCCATGACTTGTAACATAGAGGATTCAGATAAACTCCAATACATTATAACAAAAAATAACGTTCAGATATAAATAATTACCTACATAATTAGACGAATGTGTAATTTTTGGCCAAGTAATACAGTAATTATTAACCAAATATATGAATTAATCATGATAGAAATATTAAATCATAACCTTATTTAGTCCATGAGTATAAAATGGGTTACAATCCATTTTCAGGATTAATTTCATGAAGAGAAATCAGGATGGGGATTAGATGATGAAATAACTTCAATACAAAAAAATACACATATCTCAAGAGAAATAAATGTTTGATATATGAGTAATGTTTAGTATTTCCCAATTCTGGATCATATATATAAAGTTATTAAAATGAAATAGAAATAATGTTATGTGTTTTATTAACAATTCGGTAACATTATCATAAAAATGAAGATATGTGTTTCTTTCAATATAATTTTCAAAAGGTAACCAAATAACTTTAAATATAATATTTTTATAATAAATATCATAATAATGGAACCCATAATAATGGATGTAAATATTAATTCACATAGATTAGTAGATACAAAATTGATGGAATTTGAAAAATATACAATTTTAAGAATTTTATTATTGGTTTGAAATTAATGAAATCAGTAAGAGGATAAAAATTTCACTATTAATATAGTTCAACAAAAATATTTAAATTAACTGAGAATATATATATATATATATAATATATCGTCATTTTTTTAGAATTAATTGGGATATGGGAGAGGAATAAAAAATCAACAGATTTGATGTTTTATATTATAATGACATTTTATATGATGTAAGATTTTATAAAAAAGAATATTTTGGTAATGAAATTTAGTTTCCATTAAAAAAATATTAAGGAAAATATGATTTATTTATATAGTCTTAGAATATATTAATCATATAATAACATATCCAAAGAAGAAATATTATGACTAAATCATGATGGTTCTCTTATGAATCACCCATAACATAGATTCATGATTGTTCATATTCCCTCTAACATCTTATATAATCAATTTAGTTTTATTATTAGTAATTATAATAACAATATATACATTTATTTATGATCTATTTTTAAATCTTTCATATATTAATTTAACCATTGGGAGTTAATATTAACATTAAATCCACAATTGTTTTGGTATATATGTTTTGGTTCTTGACCATTTATCATGATTTAATGAGATATAAATATGTTATGTAGATTATATAAATTTATTTTATTGAGTTTCAAGGTCCAATGATTATTTCTTTGTTGATACAGTAAGGATTATAATCATTTATTTGGAATCATTCCTTTTATAAATAATTGATCAATGAAAATAATTCATTGTATCAATTAATATATTTATATATATTACCATTACATAATTTAAATCATAAAAAGAAACTAATTATTATTACCAACCATTTCTATTTATTAATTTTTAATAATCATTCACGATTGAAATTTTCTAGAATCAATATTCTAGGTTGTAAAATTTCCATAAACAAGAATGGATTATAATAAATAAAGAATTTTAAACATGTTGTTATTTAATTTTAATATCAATTATATATAGAAATAAAAATTTAATTGTTTTATTTTTTAAAATAATATTATATAATAAGTTGATGACATGAATGAATAAAATAATTATAGAAAATTTAACACAAAAGTTAAAATAATAATTCCTTCATGAATGATCTCTCTTGAAATGAAGGATTTAGGGCTCCTTCTTTTGACCAAAAGTTTCCAAAGTGGATAAAATATTATATTATATCTAAATTGGGAATATATTAGAGGAATAAAAAACTGAAGTGTAGTTTTATTTTGGTATAATATGAGTCTTTTTATAGGTTAATTTGAGTGTAATTTCATCAAATACTCATTAATTAATGTATAATGAATGAAAATTTATATAAAAAGTGTAAAAAATGAGTATTGAATGGGGATATGATTTAAAACTCCAAATAAATACATTTATAGATAATTTTTTGGTATCTTTTATGACTTTTCCTGTTTTTATAACCATTTTACCTCCTTTCACATTTTACAACGATAAGTCACTTTTTTACCTCGGTAATTTGTTTTTGGAAAAAAAATACATAATATTTTTTCTTATTTTTTAATTTATGATTAAAAATATTGAACCAATTTTATTAAATATAAAATCTAATAATTTTAAAAAATAATTATAAAATAAAACACATAAAAATTTATAAAATATTTTTTAACCTTTAAATTATTTCATTATTATTTATTATAAATTTAATAAACTCCACGTTAGTATTGTATTAAATAAATATCATCTAATAATACAGATATATTTATATTATTAATATAAAAATAATCAACTAATATGAATTGTTTTTATTAAATTTTTTTTTTCAAAAAATATATATATTTGTTTTAAATTATTTATTTATTTAAAAGGCATTAAATAAATTATAAAAATACATTTTTATTTATAATAATATATGTAATTTTTTTATTTCTATAATTATAATAATGTAAAATTTTTAATAAGAATTAATAATATCTAAAAATACACTAACTAATAAAAATGTATATGTTAAAATTGTTGTTTAATACATTACTATTTACATTTTCATATCGTCCAAACAAAAAAATCTTACATTACGTCCTATATATAATCCCTGATGGTGTGATAAGAAATGGTTTTATCCTTGAGATGTGATTCAAAAGTCAAAGAACTCATAATGGATTCCATGAGCATAGACACCTCTCATATATTATTTCACTAATGTCATATTTATTGATGTTCAACATGGTATTGGTCATTGAATGTCATTGGGCATAAAATTCCTTTCAAATGTAAAACATGTGACCATCATATGGAAAACTCTTATCACTTCATACCATGTATTCTCCCATTATAGATATATTTCAAATTGTTATTACTTCTAAAGTTTCGCTTCATATCAATAAATATATTGTAATGGTCACATATCAAAATAAATTATATTTCCACAAATCATATAATTATTTAATTTATCGTATTAATTAATATTATATTCAATGAATTCATGTTCCTAATGTCCATATTTTTAGTGAACATATATTTTCATTGTCCATATAGTAATCATATTACCCTTTTATATTCATATATAGCACCTTAAATGCTTATCAATAATCATTTTACCGTTCAAATTTTTCCCAATTTGTAATCTAAAATATAATATCATTAATTAAATATATTAGTATAATTATTAATATGATCTAAGTTGGAGATCATAATAATGAAAACTTTAACCTTACAGTATTTTTATTTACCTATAGTTTTATTTCATAGGGCATTTTCAAAATTATGTTTCATTTTTCTAGCTTTTAGTTAATATTATTTATTTCATTATAATTTTAAACATTAATTTAAATCATGGGATACCTATACATTTGAAAACATTTATTCATGGTTCCAATGGAATTAGAAAACAACACATACTCCACTCTAATTTCTGATATTTATATATCTGGAAATTTTGCCATGCTTTACTTATTTTCCTTAAATTTATTCTGAAATTGATCTGACAGTAAGAGAGGCATCACCTTTTGGGTAAGGGGTGTTTTATAAGATATGATCTAGGAGAAATATATTAATAAAATTAGTTAATAAACTACTAATCAAGAATAAGTTTTATTCCTCAAAAGAATATTATGTTTCTCTTACGAGATCATAACCTTGATATATTTGATGTAAACTACTAACCTTACCTTATAGATAATGTGTACTAGAAAGTGAACATCCAAAATAGAAAATTTTTACTTCAAGAGTTTTTCATATAGGTAATTCTCCAAAATAATGTCATGGATGATCCCTATATATTTGGCATGCTCAACATTTATCCTATAATTGATGATATTTTAAGGATGAATACCAAAATGAATCAGTTAAATAATTGTAAAAATAATTAGTTTTGGAGTCCCATGAAAATGGTAGTGTTGTTGGTCATGTTGAATATAGTAACTATAAACTAGTAATACTCAAAGGGACATTTATCTGTTGTCATTAGAATATATTGATCATATTACCAAATATTATGGTATTTAAACATAATATCAATCTTTATGAACTACTTCACTTCCTACAACTATTTAGAGTGATCATAAATAATCATTAGAGATTATATTTTCTATATTATCATTTAATTTATGTTGTCATATTATAAAAAAATATATTATCTCTTGTATGACTTCTTAGAAGAAATTGGTTTTACCTAAAGGAATCACATTTCTTAATAACAAAATTCTCAAAAAGTTCTTTAAAATTCACCTACATCTTCCAATGCTCTACCAAATTTATATGATAGGCTTTCAAAGATATCAATGTGCTCCTAGGATGTAACATGAAAAAATGATAATCCATTTATATTGGTCAAACCCAAAAAATCACAATGATAAAAGATCGGTGATCCCCGATGCAACTATAATGTGATAGTACTGAATATAATTTAGAAAAAATAAATCCAATAACAATAAATAAAGGTGATCAACTTAAATTTATTATAGGTATTCCATACTCATACCACTTGATGATCTAACATGCATAGGAATATTAACCTCAATCCATCATCTCAAATTTAATCCACTATCTAATGACCTAAATTCAATCAACATCTAATAGAAGATAACCATTGCATTCTAAAAATGACCTCATAAGGCCTTAATTCATTTATAAAGAGATCATTTGAAAACCTATATCAAATTATAACATGATCACACAACAAAATATGGGTCAGTGTGTGGCCTTAACCAGTTGATTTTTCCAATTTAATAGTCTAGGATATAACATCTACCAGATTATTTATCTATATAAATATAAATAATAAAATAAATGATTAATATATATGTTTTTAATAAGTATATCTATTAGTGAGTAAATGACAAAAAATTTACCTTGATCTATATTTTGAACGACCTACAAAAATATCTTTTATAAATTAATATTTTCCTAGGATGGAACTCAAGCACCTAGCATGTAGTCATGAAAAACTCAAGATGGTGGTTGTGGGAGTGGCTCCAAGAAACATCCATCTTGTTTTACATATGTTTATAGTGTATCCTCTTCTAAAACAAAAATTAATAGGGATTTATTAACAACTATGATGACCCCCTTGTATCATCATTAACTATGATATTGAGGTTGTTCTACACTATCTCTCAACCATCCTTCATCTAATAATATGATTCAAATGTTACAAGAAATGAGTCCTAAAACCTTACCAGTATTGTAATTTTTTTATTATTAATCAAAACCTCTAAAAGTTTCCCCTTTATCTAATAATTAATACTTGCATAAATGTGGTTTATTACATCCTAGATAGGATATTGAAATTTTTTATTGACTACCTAATGCTGATAAATCGACCCTAGGGTATCCCAAACATCCTATTGTTTAAGGTTTTGTATCTTTTAAGAGGCTCTTGACAAATAATTAAATATAAATTACCTATGAATAGGTTTTTATTCATATATATGTTTTTATTACCATCATAAAAGGCCATAAATTTCTTCACTCAAAACATTCATTATGATTTTGGATTGTACTAATCCTTAATGAGGTTGAATAATTCAGATCATGATAAGGTAGGTTCATCACGTGTCTATATATTTAAATCCATTAAATGGAATGGAACACCAAGAATTTATATTGATGCTTGTATCATTTCTTGATTTTTGGGAATATAAACAAAGAAAAACTCTTGATTTAGAACCATTATAATTTTATCTATAGCATCTGTATTAGGATTTCATCAAAATATTAGTTGCCTCAAATGATATAACTCATGGAGAATGTTTATCCCAAGGTTATTGTTATCATACATAACTAAAATAATCATGTACTTGGTAAAAAAGTGATTTCCTTATATGTAATAAGAATAAGATCTTGTTAGGATCTCTTTGTATAGGAACCACTCTATTAATCCTTGAAAACGATGCCTCTTAACTCATATAATCAATGGTGGTGGGATGTAGTATAAAAAATATCTTATCATGATCCAAACTATGAATCATATTCTATTATATCTCTGTGGAATGTAGAGATCTATTTATACACCCTCATCCCATTTATATGTCTGGGTAAGATGATATTATTAAGATATAAAAATACAGGAAATGACCACAACATGATTCATGTTCCATTGAGATTATACCCGTTAATTGATGTCTCAAGGTTTTAAATTAAGAAATAGATAATATATTTTATCGTGAAAGAGATTATTCACCATCAATTTTATTAACTGAGTTCCTTGGTCCCAAAAATTAACATGAATACCATCAAACCATTAAATTAAATTAACAATACCAACCCTCTGATATACTATAACACTGATCGTATAATCATGGATGAAAACCCTCAGTATGATACACCATTGACATGTTACAACTAATAACTTCCCCACCGAGGATGGTATTTAGGCCTTGTGATCCCCCTATTACCAACTCCATTGTGTTGGGAAATAGTTACAAGCACCTTTAATCCATAACATTAATGAGATTACTTATTCTAAAAGATATGAAATAAAAACATACATATCCAAACAAATCCTACCGTAATCAACGTAATAATATATCATCATCATCATTTATTTATTTAAAAATATGAATAAAGTTCAAATACAACTAGAAAAAAGAAATAAATAAATTGAAATCATCAATTTAATAATATACCATCATACCATTTATTTATTAAAGAATTAGAACAGAGTACAAATCTAACCGGAAACATGAAATAAGAAATTGAAAAAAGAGCTCAACCATTAAGGGGGTATATACTAATGAATCCCAAGGGAATGAAATATTACATGATTCACAACCTTAAGTGTTAGAATACTATCAATGGGGTAATAGGTTATATAAGTCAATTGTCTCTCTATGTAAGTAATATAGTCAACTACCTTGTTACCTTACCGCCATGTATGAATAATCTCAATATAAATGTAAAAAGAGAATTTCTCTATATAAAAAATTAGAAAATAGTCTATTTTTAATCACATGAGTTCTTAAAATAATTATAAAACATTAAATAATCTATGCCGACCATTACAATATTCACAATACACTATTTTTATGAAATTCATCCAGTTTTCAAATCCATGGATTTATCTTGATGGGAGTGTGTGCACCCGTAAAATGCAGAATACAAAAAAAATGAAAAGTTCCTAGGAATTACAAACCACACACCCTCCCCACATTGTTCACAAGCTACATATTCCATCACTTCAGAAATTGGGACCCAAACAATGAGGTCTCTAAGAAACCCAGTGTCCCTGAATAGTGGCCCAAACTAGAGGGAGAAGTATTACCAATGAATATTAGTCTAAGGATGGAAGGATCGTCTAGTTTTTTCCTAGCCTTAATACATCCAAACAAATATTTGTTTTACTGATTACTAGGTCCTTCCCAAGCAAGCACCCCCATCATTCAGAGTGTTACTCCTTGAATTACATAGATACAATCCCCTAGCGATCAACACATCTTCTCAAGCCTTCCTATTTGAACCGATTTGTGCGACACCATTAAACCATACATCATGGAATATTATACCCAAAATAACCTGTGAAGGAATACCTATAAAAACTACTAATAAGGCTTATAACATATGATCCCAATCACCCAAAAAAATATGGTCGGAACATTACTATGGACTCTTTTTACATCATATAAATTTGAACACCATATTGATACAAGTATGCTTAATATTGTCATCATTGGGGAAGGATCAATTTATTATCCTCTATAACAAGATGTTTTACATTAAAGGGGGTTCCTCACACTATAGAAGATCCGACCATTGGTCACTTTGATCTGATAATCTCATCACCCAGTGAAAATCATTCGCAGAGAATTTCCGTGAAGAAGATCCAGTGAAAATGTATTTATTTGTTTCACTATTTAAATAAATGTTGCAAAAATTTTCATATATATTTTTGAACAAAATAGTGTAAATTAACCATGGGTGGTTACTAGCCTACCTGAAAGATATATCCTATGACCAAAATGATGGGAAACCAATCATAGTAACATCCAAATTTTGATGTCGGAAATAAATATCACCTCTTTCGACTATCTATTGAGAATTATTATATAGGGCCATGTAATGTAGAAAAAAATGTCCATAAATAATTTCTTACAATTGAGTCCCTCTCCCCATATCCTATCTCTCCTATAGCTATTTCCCATATATGTATTCCCTCCATAACCTCCCAAAAAAGCCTCACATGAATTCAATGTAAAGTATTTGAAATATTTTTCACATTAATTCCTCTGTCATCTATAGGTTTTTCCAACCTCATTTAGGAGGCTCAATGGTTTTTCTCTTCTAATTTTTCATCCCAGATGAATAATTCCAAGATACTATAAATGTTCATAAGTACTCTTTTTAAGAATATAATGGAAGATAGTTATTGGATCAGTATTGTAGCATGAACACCATTAACCAGTGTTATCATTCCACCAAAGGATAGAAATGTGTTTTTCTAATTCACAATGCGCCCTGTAATATTTCTAAAAATCTGATAAAATGTTTCAATACATAGCCTTATTTATGAGCACCACTAAAGTTTATTTCTACCAACTCTATTCCAATCAAGATCATTCCCAAACTGTATGTTTTCATTACTACCACAAAAAGGTTTGGAAGGTTTTCCTAGGAAATGGTGATTATATAAATACCATATAAGACAACCTAAAAACATAAAAAAAATATAACAAATATACTTGAAATAAAATAATCCATGATATATTTATGGTGTGGGATAATAATCATTAAAGAGGATTCCAAACCTCAAATCCCAAATTGAAAATATTTTTATCTATTAATAATATAAGTATTTATCATGTTATAATCCATTATTTAACTATAATATTTATCACCATAATATCCAAATAACCCTTTCTAATTCATATTAGATAGAACTATACTTCACCAAGATAAGAATTATAGTCGAGGGAGTACCAAAACTGTGAAATGTATGTTATCACCTTGAAAAGAATAAATATGTTTGTCCAAATAGTATGAACTCAAAGGATCGAGTACCCACCCTGATTGGAATGAAATAGTTCCATAACCCATTATTCTCATGGGGGCCTACATCTTTTCATGAGTGTGATGATCAAGGTAGTACAAGGACCTGATATCTAAATTGTAGAACCCAGACCTAGATCTTCCAGGTAGTTCTAAACACTCTAATTTATTTTTTTGGAACCTATCCTTTATCTTTAGAGTTTCAAAAAGGTAGTAAATAATTTCCAGTATAAATATAAATAATGAAAATAACCATCAACATTGGTGGTAAAAAATGAATAAATTTAAAAATATTTATTTCAAATGGCTTCTCATTGTGAATAACACCCATATATTTCAACTGTTATAGAAAATTATCCAAAATAACAATTCATTTTTATTCTATCATCAATGATTTTTTTGAATAAAAATGGAGATGGGTTGTATTGTAAATTTTTAAGCCGCTGATTACACCATCTAGTGTATATTGAGGGGAAACGGAAGCCCCATGTGATGTGGGTATCCAAATTACATAAATGGATGGAGTGGTTAAAAGGTACCAACATATAAGATTTTTTGGCTAACAAAATTTGTGGGTGGCATAGGAGGGAGGTTCCCGCAAATTATTCCTCTTTTTAAGTGATGTATGTGTGGATATAAATCATCCATAATACCCACATGACCAATCAAATGGGTAACAAAAATAGGTGGGACCTCATATTCATGGCCCAAGTGAATTGTTATGGGCCACCACTATAAAACTCTTATATTCATGTATATAACCTTTTATTTAATAATTTGTTATATAAAGTATTTTTGTGAAATTTGGGTGAGTTTAGAAAACATTTTTAATGTTTTTGTGGATTTTTTAGAGGTGTATGGTTTTATCATGGTCACTAAAAATTGTGAAAATCTTACAGGAAACCGTACAAGATGAAAAATTCTATTTTTGGCAACCACATGTTTTTTGAAACCATGTGGCCATAAGGAAAGAAATTTAAAACGTAAAGCTGATGGAAAAACAATGTTTTCCCATGTTTTTTCTGTCCAAGTGGTCTAACCATGCAATGTTCTTCTTGACGTAGAGGCTGGTGTATAATTATCACACGATTTTCAGAACCGTGAGACTGACCATAGATAATTTAAAAACTAGATCCTATAAAATTATATATAGATAATGATTATCTATAATCATATTTTTTTCACAATTTTTACCGATAATACATTTATGATTCCACCTAATGGATATGGAGTCTCACCCCTTTGAAACAAAATCATTTCGAAGGAAAATATTGGTACATCGAATCATATTTCCCTTACTATGTATTTGTTATTGCTAGTTTCATTATATCTTCTAATCTACCCTATCCATATTTCTATGATCAAGTCCACTTTGGATAAATATATGGTTTTTGATGGGAATCATTATTATATTTGGATTCAATGATTCTAGGGTAAGTGACTGAATGTGGGTTTTGAAGATTCAACTTGGTTTTGTTGATGTTTTCATGCTGTTATTCATTTTCAACGTAATTCCCATGGAAGTTGGATTCACTGTCAAATTATGTTTTTAAAACATTAATGCATAGTTTAATGTTTTATGAATTTCTTGAAATTAGTTATTAAATTGGTTGTAAAATCATGGTAGAAACCCTATTTAATTATAGTATTTTTATGTTATATAATTTATATGGAATATTTACCATTTAATGATTTTATAATGATGAATTTAAAAAGGTTTTTTCCTGGAAAAGTTTTTTTGGAATTTTTTTCAATAATATTTTGGTCAGTTAAATGTTTAGGTATAATTTATTGGGCATGGTTTAGTTATAATAGGTTTGTGTGTGTTCATTTTCATTGATCTGACTCTATGGAAGGGGAATGTGCTATTGGGGAACTGGTATATGATTACCTTGTAACGAATTGGTTGATCGATAAGAGACCAGTCATATGTATGGTGTTGTATCTTATGCATGAATGTGTGGATATGTGGATACATGGAATGAAGTGGGATATGACAGGAATATATGTTAAATGGTTTAAAGAATTGTTGTTTACATTCCATGAGAAACTATTTTGGTGGGGAAACATTTTAGGTTGTAAAACTATTTTTTGTTGAACTATTTAATTTGATATAAATTTTTTTCAATTATTTTATATAAATTTTTTTATATAAATTTTTTTAACATGATCTATCATAGTGCCATGGGTAGGGAAGTCATTTGGGGAAAATCTATCGAGTTTCATTACTCATCCCCTTCTTGGGTGCTTTGGTGCATTTGTAGATATCATTTTTAGAGACATAGGTAAAGGTAAGATATAATATTTCTTTAGTGTTTCATGATTATACTTTAGGATATTCTTTGGAGATTGATATTAGAGAATATATGGATGCAAGGAGTTTATCTTATTGGGGTCTAATCATGGTGGATTTTCTTTTACTTTGTGCATTGATTTTAGTAGTTTTCTGCTATGTTACTCTATCTTATTTTGGTTTTTATATCAATGTTATTGTTTTGAGTGGGTTCACACTATTATCCTCCATCATATATTGTTTTTTCTTATGGAGTGTTTGGTCATGTTTACTTTTATTTTCAATGGGGAAATAATTTCCCAAACTGTATTGAATCCATTGAAATTTATTTCTAGCCTTTGGAATCTTATAGATGTATTTTGAGGAAAAGTAATTTCCTTTTGCCCTATCTAGACAATGAAGAGGAAATAGATGTAAAATGTGGTATCATCTTGTTCGGCCACTAGCACAAAATTGGCATATGTATTGGTCATTCTATATATCATTTGGAGAAAAGTTTTATAGTTGTTCAGTCTTGGAGTTTAAAATCATTGTATTTATACCATGATTTGGGATGGTATAAAGGAGTATGATTGTTGTCATATGAAATTTTAGGATAAATATATTTATATAAACTTTTTGTTTTGAACATTATGTTATGATGGTATTTGGTACATAGGTGTTTTTGAGAAACTTATAAGTGTTTTAATCTCATTATCTTGGGGTTAACCAATAAGATATTAATGAAATTAATTATTGAAATTACATATCATAAGGACTTTAGGTTTAATTTTGAGTAATGATTTTTTATTTGGTGAAAACATACTAATATTTTTAATTTTTTGAAATTGTTTTCAGATGTGAGATTATTAAAAATGGAATGATAGTTATACTTTTAAATTGGTGTTATATTCCAAAGAATTGTGAAATTTTTAAAAATGGTTGAACATGGTAAATTTGGGTTTGTGGGAATGTAATGTTTTTATAGTTATAAAGTGGAAGAATTTGAAATTACTATGACATAAATTCCTAGAGAGTGAGGCTTATGGATATTATTGTGTTTATGGAAAATTGAACCCAATAGACATCATATAAACTAACCGGAATATGCTATAAATAATTGAGTTTCACCAGTGCCATAGGTGAGCCAATATCTAGTTTAGAGTTTAGTCCATGAATTTAATGATTTGGATTAATGGAATAGAATGGATGATCTATGTTAATTGGACCTTTTTATTTATTTTGAGAATTAGAATCCACCCATCTTTTGTGGTGATTTGGATCTAAATAAATAAGAGGTGTAGATGAATTGGATGAATCAGATATTCAATTTCCTAGGATCACAAGAATAGATAAGTGTCAATTAGGTGATGTATATGCTAAAAGATCTTACATTTCATTGGTTGGATTTAGCAGTTCAGGCTTAGTTTGTACAGGTCCACACATAAGAGGATTTTAAAGAATAGTTCAATAAACAATTCCACCCTAACATCATCAAAATTACAAGAACAATGAGATGTTTCATCTTGAAGAAGGAGAATATTTTTATGATAGAGTATGCAAATTAATTTAAGTATCTAGTCCACTTTTCAACCATAGTTACTGCAAGTTCATAATTGAATGCATGAATTTTTGAATCAGGGTTAATGTGGGATATTTTCTCAAAGATTTCCATACTTATTACAATGGATTATATAAGGATGGTCATTTTATCTATGGATGAAGAATAAGAAATATTAGGAGTGGTGGGTGGAGGAAGCATGATAATAGCTACTAGAAATTGTGTTAACACTAATATATGGAACAATTCACAGACCAAATTTTATTTCCAAGGTAGTGTGATGAATCAAAATAAAATTGTTGGATCAATCAATATTCCTCCAACACCCAAGAGTAAATATGGATGGATTCCATGTGTTTATTCGACTACATGAAGTGAGAGTGTATAAAACCACATAGAATATAACAGAATTGTAACCAAATGAGGAATCATTTACACTATAGTTATAGTGCTCCAAGGTATGGTTTTAGGGACAATTCAAAAGTCTTTTAGACCTCGTATTCTTTGGTAGGGCAAGGGAAATAGAATACCTCATGTCAGTACAACAATGCTAGCCATGGTAAATTAATTAATACAATGACTCCTCAATAAGGTAAATATCAATATGGAAATAAATAACAATGTGTTGAAAGTAAGAAATTATATGGAGTAAGATAGTTCCTATGGATGACAAAATTCCACCATCGATTGTGATTGGTATGATTATATTGAATTCTAACCTTATGAATTTTTTATATGGGATCATCACATAAATTTATTAAATCACGTTTTTTTGATTTTATAGTGGTAAATGTTGCGATGATTAATTTTTTTTAGAAATTTAATGTCCTATAGGATAAAGGGAATGTCAGGCCATTATATGTAATGCATGTTCGTGGAGCTGAGAAGATATGGTATTTCTCTATGCTAGAGATATATGTCTATGATATAATCCTTGGTATGTATTAGTTGAAATTTTTTAAGGATCACATAGATTGTTATACAGGAAAGGAAAATTTTATGACTGATGATGGTGTTGAGAATCTCTTTAAAGGTGATATAAATGTAAGGTTAAGTGAAATGGGATTTTTGGCACAAATATTTGGAATGATATCATTAATTTAGGATTATTTCAAATTTTTATCTATGGATGAGAACATGAATATTATTTTTATAGAGTTTTTAGATCATTTTCCTAATTTGTTTCATTAATATTTCTCAATGTTTTCACCATATTAGATATGGACTTTATAATAGATCTTTTTTTGGGGACCAGTCCAATATCACTTCTATATTATCAAATAGAACCAATATAATTCGGGGAATTGAATGTGTAGTAGGAATATATGGAAACAAAAGGTTTCATTTGTCCAATAATTCCTCCATAAGGTTTTTAAAAAAGGCTGAAATAACTATTTAGTTTTGTATTGATTATCATATACTTAACCAATCCATGATAAAGAATTGATATACAATTGCACACATTGAGGATTTGTTTGATCAATTTAGGGGTGATCATTGGTTCTAAAAAATTGAATTGTGATCTGGATATCATCAACTGTGAGTTTGAAATAGGGATATTCCAATGATAGATTTCAGGAGTAGTTATATTCTTTATGAGTATGTGGTCATGAATTTTCATCTTATAAATTCACTAGTAGTATTTATTTAATTTATTAGTTTTATATTTCATAGATATGTGGATTCTTTTATGGTGGAGTTTTTTGATTATATATCAATTTTTTCAATGTAAAGGGTTGAGTATGAGAAAAACTTGGAAAAATGTTGGGAATATTAGGTCATCATCATTTGTATTGAAAATTATCAAAGTGATTTTTTGATACAAAAAGTAAGTTTACTTGGCCATAGATTATTTTAAAGATGATTTTCTATGGATCTAAAAAATATAGATGGTGTTATCTTTGGAAACCTCCCAATAATTTCTTTGAGATATGTAGTTTCCTTGGTATTACATGTAATACTAGAATATTTTTTCATGAATTTTAAGTACCTGATTCACTAATTGCATATTTTAAAAAAGAGAATTTCCCATTTCAATGGAACAAGGAAGGTTAGAAGTCCTTTTAAGATATGAAAAATCACCTTACATCAGCATCTATCTTGATATTTATAGAATGAAGAAAAGGGTATTTTGTGTATGTTGATGCTTTAGGAATTGGTTTTGGATGTGTTATCATGCAGGGAGATCATGTTGTTGGTTATAGATCAAAAAAGTTACAGTTTCCTAAGAAAAACCACCCCACACACGATTTAGAGTTACCTTCTATCGTCCATGTATTAAAGACTTGGTGTCATTTCATATTTCTTTAGAAATTAATATTGTATATATGTCATAAAATATTGAAACATTTTTCTCATAGAGGGATTTGAATGTGAGACAAAGAACGTGGATGGAGTATCTCTAAATTTTAGACTCTGACTTGATGTATACACCCAGTAAAAGAAAATTTTATGATAGGATCATTAAGTAAAAAGTCATATTCTCTATTGGAAAACAAAGCCTTAGATAGGTGGTAGTTAATGTTGGTTATAGTTGACATGAATTTGGATTGTGAATACAAAGATTATATTGTGGTTTTCTTTCCTATTTCTGTGGTTCCCAATCTGATTGTTTTGGATAAGGATTTATAAACTTCAAATTCTGAATGTGTTTCTATGAGGTCAAAATATAATGGTTGGGAACCATTGAGGGATGAAATATTGATGAGAATTTATTTTTTTGGATTCAAAATTGGATGCTCATACCTACGAATTTGAAAGAAAAACATATTCATGCTTACCACAATTTGTGGTTTGATATTCATCCTGGAATAAATAAGATGTATAAAGTGTTGAAATAAATCTATTGGTGGGACAATATGAAAAGAAAGGGGGATGAGTTATTTTTGAGATTCTTAACACATCAGCATGGTTAAGGAATAGGATAAATGACAACGAGGTATGTTGTAGTTATTAATTATTACTATTTGGAAATGGGAGTAGATAGCTATGTATTTTGTAACATGTATCCCATGAATGGTTCAGAATAACGATTTCTTATGGGTGATAGTGGATTAGCTCAAAATTTCTACACATTATATCCTTATTCATGAATCCCATACTGTGGAATTTTCTAAAATCTCTATCCAGGAAGTGGTTGAGAGTAATAGAGAAATAGTATTGATAGTTTTAGATAGTTATCAAAGGTTTAAATCACATTTATGAATCATTATTCCATGAACATTGGACTCCATTGACTATGAGTACAATGTATCCTACTCAGATAGATGGTCAATCCTAAAGGATGATATAAATGTTGTATGACTTGCTACGAGGTTATGTTATATATTTTTCTGGATCATGGGAAGATAATTCACCATTAGTTGAGTTCGTATATAATAATAATAATTATTACTTGATAAATATGGCATAATTTAATGCTTTTTATGGAATCCTTTTCATTTAACACTTTGTTGGGGGGAAACATGTGAGACTTCAATTGTTTGTCCAAGCCTTGTCCAAGTGACAATATAGAAGATTCAGTTGATCAGGAAGAGAATGCATATGGATCAATGTTTTCCAAAATCATATGCAGATCATCACCGATAGCCATTTTCATTCTTGGTAAGAGATCATGTGTTATTGAGAATCCCTCCAAGGCTTTAAAATCATATTTTCGTAATGCAGGGAATGTTATCTCCTAAATACATTGGCCATTTTTAGATTCATTAATGAATTAGAGATGGGGCATATCAGTATGAATTTATACCATGATTCAATGTAATTCATAATGTGTTTTATGTATCTTAAATGAAAATGTATTATTCATATCATGACCATGTGATTATGTGTGATCACATTGAACATAAGCCATACACTTCATTGGTACATATGTTAATGTATATTGTAGAAAATCAAGAGAATGTATTTCATGGGAAAAACATCAATCTGGTGTGGGTTTTATGGGAACATGGTCAAATTAAAGAAGATAATTGGGAATGGGAAATAGAAATGGTCTAGAAATGTAACAAACTATTTTCAGGATGGTGGTGTTTTTATAGATTCTGGGGAAGGAGAATCCAATGGTGGGGAGAATATAGGACCAATTGTTTCAATTAAATAACCCTCAATTTATTTATTATAATTATGTAAAGTGTCTGTATGATGTTTTGGAGAGTTTAGGAATTTTGTTTTGACATTTTTGGGTGTTTTATGGAGGTGAACAGTTTGTGAATGTATAGTGAACCCCATGGAAAAGATATAGGAAACCATGATAGAAGTAACATGAGCATTGGGGTAGGCACACAATTTAAATGCATTGTTTCCCAAACAATAAGGCCACCAGGGGAAAATGTACAAAGTGAAACAGAGTAAAAAACATAGTTGGAAGAAGGGTTATCTAACTATTCTAGCCAGCTGTAAATAGTACTTCTTGAGCCAGAGTCGTATGTGATGTCACAGACCTAGATATCACTTAGGATGTTCCGCAAGACTTGGCAGACATAGTGACTCAATCACATATCCCTAAACTCTAAACGATGCTGACTAGAAGTGAGGGCCTACGGTGTGTCTGTGGGGAGATTATTCTATCATTACCAAAGTGTATCTTATTGGATAATTATAAATAGAGGTAAATTGTAGAATAAATAAGTACACAAAATGTACATTTGAAAGAGATAAGGATAATAATATCTGGAATAATTGTAAAAACTTACAGTAGATGATTATATATTTCATTTTAATAGAAATATGGAAAACATGGACACAAAATTGTATTCATAAATGTAAAAATATATTTAAATAAGGAAATATAGATATACTCTAATGCTTCCCAAGATACAAATCAGTCATCTACTTCCAAATCCATCCAATAATAACTAGAAATCATGTGGCTGAAAAATTATTAATCCCTTTACCAACACATGCATACATGTAATCTACCCTGGGTACAAAATGGTGCCTATAGAGGGAGTGAGATAAATCTCAGTGGGCTTCCACCAATGGTGTATATAACATATATCCCATTTAATGGAGATTTAATAGTGTGAAATCAAATACATATAAGATAAAGTAATATAGTGAATCAAAATACCCACAAACCTACTTCAGCCCCCGATAAGTGTCTGAACATGTAACAAGTACATTAATCAATTGACTAACTATTTATATAAATAAGTAACATTTGGAAAAAACATAACAAACATCGACTTATGATAGTAAAATTAGTGAAGGTTACATGATGTATTAGGAAAACATTAATTGATAAATAAATTGGAATTGGATCCATGGTTATCACAAAGGAATCTTAGACCTCAGGGGCCACAAACATAGGAGTAAATGAGTCTAAATAATGGTGGAAGAGTATAATCCAAGGAGGATCATCCAAGGAATTCACAAAATAATATTTCTAATTGATTCCTAGAAATACAACATAGGTGAAATGGGAGAAAAGAAATGGTCTGGCCTAAGGATGTAACCAAGGAATCTGAAGTCATATTGGATCCAAGGAGTGTATCTGAGGCATCATATAATAATAATGAAGGAATCCTATTGTGTCATACTAGGAATAAAATGGTAGACAAGGATTGGGTTTCCAGGTAGGAATCACCCACAGAAACCAGAATCCTTGAATTGGAATGACGTCTTCAATTACCCAAGGCATTACCTCAGTAGTCTAGGAGCTAAAACGAGTCAAACACTCCTATAAATATGTCAAGGTTCATGTTCATATTGAGTCACCTTGTATTTAACAAACTACAATTAATTTTGTTATACGATAACTATGAAATTAACAAAATCACATGGTTCATGATCCTCCTTTCAATAGATTGAAATGGCTAAGTAGCATGGAACAGTAAATTAAAATCATGTAAGTCATGATCAACTAATAAGGTTTACTTCACTAACTTATGTGAAAATGGTAAGGTGAGATATGAACATGAAACCAAACAGTCATTTACATTTAATATGTTCAAGTCATATATGTTAGAATGTTTTCCATAGTATCATTTGAATGAATTAGATACATTTAGGAACATACCTTATGTGATTCAAGTGGAAGTGGAATGGTACAAACCATTAAAAATTTCATGATTCAATATGCAATTAATGCGGGGAGGCTTACCATTAGTGTGGTCAAGCTCGAACACACCCAAACGGTGACTCAGAATTTTCTAAATCTAATAACCTAATTATAAAATACAACCCTATTTGGGGTGTTGTGTGTAGTTAATATAAGAAACAATAATTAATAACAATTTTTGAAAGAGAATAACCAAATTGTTCTAATGAATATAATCATGGAATATAAATTCAATAAATTCACCGGATGAAATTGGAGTTCCCCACACATCAAAACCAAAATCAATGAACTTCTTAGATGAGTTATAGAGAAACCATATTATGCTTGTATGAATATCTTCCCCCAGTATCAGACTCTGATTTGTCTTGGATCAGATTAGATCTTTGAAAAGAGTAAAAATTCTTTCACCAAGACAAATAGGATGAGAGAAAGAGACACAAAAAATGTCTCAAACAGACTTTATTACTTACCATTGTTCATCCAAGGTGACGAATATAATCTCAAAAAGATCCTAGATGAATTATATATGTTGTTTCATAGATTTATGTGAGAAAATGGAGGTTCGTCTTGGTGGAAATCATATTTTTGAAGGTGGGGGATTATTATATCATTAATTGTAGAATAATAAAATATCCCAAAAATTATTCTATGAATAGTTTGTCCATTTAGTTTTGAAAAATATGTGAAAAGACTCTAGGGTACTTAGTGAAAAGGATGCACATGTATAGCTGGGCCACATTTTTTTGAGAAATTGGGTGCCAACCATGTGATATGACACTTCCCAAAAATTAGAAAATAAACATGGATTAGAATAACTATGCATCCTCCCCACACAGATTACCCTAGTCATAAGAGAAAGTCATTTTCTGCCAAAATGTTAGGTTCTCAGCTCTAAACGATCCCCATACACCCCTGAGACCTTTGTAATCTCAATAGGCCTCTGAAAAAGGACCATATGTAAGAGTTAGAATGAAATTTAAAGTATCCATTCCTGATTCAATAACCAGGTACTTACAATACTCCCCCTTAAATAAACGAATCACTATGTTCACTATCCAAGGGTTGTGAATCACAATTTGAGAATAACATGGGCCACTAAGCATGTACATCGACCTTCTGCTCCCAAGACTCATCATGTAAACAGATGTTCTTCTATAGAACCAGTACTAGAGGAAAATCCCTTCGATGGAGATACTTCATGCTCCTATCCATGATATGTATAGGATAATCATGCAAAGAAGTATTATAATAAAGACCAAACACATTAGGATCACAAGTATGAGATAGGGAAACTAGATAACAGTGAAGCTGTGAACAGTGGAATATGTCAGGCATAACATGTTACCTATGAGGTAATAATGACCAATATGCAACTAGATGGATTATTTAAAAGCTCTAAAATGCCCCTACATAACATGGTGACAACTTACCTTGCTTTCCTAACTGTCTATTCCCTAGTCTGGTTGATACCTTTAAGAAAAAATGATCCCTGACCTCAAACTATAAAGGCCATCGATACTCATCGGCGTATGATTTCTATATAGACTGACCAGTATTCATATTATTCATGATCAGCTAAAAATTCTCTAATGTATCTTATATGAGACATGAACCTAGTAGGGCTTCTGAACATGCCTTTAGCCAGTGTAAGGGTAAATGAAATGGGCTAACATATAAGGCATCGAATGAATCCATCTGAATTCTCTCCTAAAATCTATTATTATAGGAGAAATCGATGAGAGGGATATTCTTCTACTATGAACTACATAAATCAATGTAACATACCTAAAGAATGTCCTATAGAACATCTATCATCCATTCTGATATTGCATTGGTATGAGGGTGAAATGTTGTTCTTAAAAGAACCTTTATACCCTTAGATTTCTGTAACCCCTTCCAGAACCTTGATGTGAAATCCAGAATCCATATATGAAATGAAAGTATGGAAGATGACATTTAGTCATATTATGTCATGAAAATATAGTATTCTCAGTTCCTCAACTATGGAGGTCTCATCAATTGGAATGAAGTTGTCTGCTTTCATTAGTCAATCAATAACTACCAATACAACATCAGTACCCTCAACGACCGAGGTAAGCTGACTATGAAATACATTAAAATATATTCCCAATTCCATTATGATACTAGTATTGGATATAAAAATACTATAGGTATTTGGTTCCCCACCATCACCTACAGGTAGGTGGAAAACCTATTGATAATGCATGATATCTAACTATTCATTTCTGACCATCAATAATGGTGTCACATATCTCAATACATTTTGGAGATTCCTAGAACAACAGTCCACTGCGAAACATGGGAATCTTCCATCAACCCTTTTATCATATATATATAAGAACCCAGACACACCATTGAATACAAGGGATGTCATCCCTATCCAAAAACCAATATAGAGGTGGTTCACCTCCTAAGATAGCCTCTCAAAGAATGGAACCTTCAATAAACAAAAATTTTCATATCATCACATTCTTAAGGATGGATGAGGTAACTATCAAGGGTGATAGGTAAGACTATGCATGATTATGATAAAACTCTAGATTTATCTTAGAAAATAGGTCCACTGACATACATTAATCACTGGCTTTCTTTACGGTTTCTGTCCGAGTTTTCTAACTCAGCACATCAGTGACTACGTTTCCCTTTCTTGGCATATAGGAAAGATAAAAATAGAATTATTGTAGATATTTGATCCATCTTAACTATATAAGATTAATTTCATGTTCATAGAAGATTTATTTTAGACTATTATGGACTTTTTCCCCACAATGTTCTATCTAGAAATATAGTGTCCTTATCTACTTATGGAATGAAAAACTACTACTAGCTCAGGGTCATGTGTCAGGTAATATCTATCATGAGGACTCAACTTCCGAGAATCATATGCAAAAAATTTAACCTCCTACATTAGAATTGATCCTATGATTATTCATATTTCATCATAGAAGATTATATAACCTATTATAGGCTCTATAAGTATTAGAATAGGTGTCGAGACAAGCCTCCCTTTATCTCCGAAATGTTTTCTCACATGCTTTTGACCACTAGAACATAACACTATTCATTGTCAGGCCCAAAAGAGGTGAAGCAAGGAATGAAAATTCCTTTATTAAAATTCATTTTCATCCATCCCCAAGAATTTTATTATTTGAAACACATTCATGGTTTTTTTCCAGGAAACCACCAAACTTACCATATCTAGGTCAATAGAGACTACCGATTCAAGGAAAATATTACCCAATAAGTGATCTTTGTCAATACAGAAGTGGTACTTTTCAAAAATAGCATAAACATAATACTCTCTTTGATTACATAGAATGATCTCAAGGTTATTTTAATGGCCTTTAAGAGTGCGATAAAACACCCTGATTATATCAGTAATGATTATGACAAAGGAATCCAAATAGGGGTAGAACACCATATTTATCAGATCTATGTAAATGATGGGACAATTTATAATAAAAAAAGAATAAACAGGTACTAATACATACCATACTAACTATATAATTCATTAATAGATATGTATGATTCCCTAACTCACAAATGACGATAGATCAATCTCATGCAGAGCTTATAAAAGACCCTAGATCTTCATTGTATGTCAAAGAGATCATATATTGAAGGTGGTGGATACCAGTTCTTGACTATAAGTTGTTTCAACATTATATAATAAATGTAAAGAATATTTTTCATATATAACTTTTTTTTGAATCAATTAGGCTGATACAAAGAGGAAGTTCAATTTCATATAAAACCTTTGGCATCCATGTCCTCTATCTGTCACCTGATATCATAGAGCTCGTTAGGTTCCATCCTATATAGGTGAATGGACACTGGCGCTGCTCCTAGAACAATCTCAATCATAAAATATACCTCCCTCTTAGTATGTAAGAATTAAAATTCATTATGAAAAACAAATATGAAACTATCTACTACTAGAGGGATTTTATCATGGCCTAAACCTTGATCAACTATGAAGAGATTGAAAATCTGGGTAGTTACCCAACCTGGCCCATGATGTTATGGTCCTTATCTACTAACCTAGATAGTCCACTCATCCTTATGTAGATAACATATTCCATATGGTGGTGTAAAAAATATCCTTCGACAATATAAGTATACAATGGTGTGATAAATAACCAACCAATCTATCCCAGAATTGGCATCAAAGTCTGCCATCCCACGAATAAAGTGGTCCTAATGGAAAGGGTAACTATCTACCTTAATGGTAATGTTCTTACAAAATCATATTCCCACTAATATTACCCATAATAGTTTACCTAGGGTCATTAAACCCTAGTAAAAATGTATTTATAGTACATGAATTTCCACATTAGGTAAATAGATGAAATATATTGAAGCACTTGTATTAAATAAAGGTGATACTATAGTAAAGGAAAATAGTATAACACATAATAATATATATTGTCTAAAAACCTTGTGAACTTTTTGAACCCATATGTAATCCAAAAGTGGTCGATAAATATTACCTAGAATGAAATTTAATGTATCCATGTTCGAGGAAAAAACCAAACTCTTACAACTGCCACATGGTTAGCACACATTTTTCATACCCATGTGACTAATCATGCATGGTTTAAAACATTGACACTTAAAAGTATATCTATCTGTAGATTAGATCTAATCCTATTTTTATATTATTTTTACCCTTATACATTTTTCTCCTCTTAAAGGTTGTGGAGTCTCTCCACCTCAAACAGAATGTAATTTAAATGAAAAATCATGGTGCGTTGAAGGCCAACTCCTTTAATAAATCATTATTTCTTGGTACTTTTCCTCAGATATAATCATCTTACCTCTATTATTTTTGTGGAAATAGTTCGATATTGATAGATATATGGTTTTTTATATGAATAGTTTTTATATTTGTCTTTATGGATTTTTGGCGAGAGGTATATGGTAGGTTTTTGGATATTCAACATGGTTTGATTGTTGTTCTCATGCCATTCTTAATTTCTTCTATAATTCTTAAGGTAGGTTGCATTAATATTGACTCCTATATTTTGAACAAGAAGGAGTTTTATTAAATTATTTAAATAGATCGATACTAGTTGTGAATTTTATGTTCAAAGCATGGTAGAAACCATATTTAGTGATAGTTTGTGGATTTTGTGGAGTTATTGTGATATGTGACTTGATGAATGATTTTAAAATCGATGATTATTTAATTAATGGAAAAATGTATTGTGGAATTTTTTTCAATAATTTTTTTTATTTAAAATTTTTGGAATATATTTTAACATGGTTTTGAAATAATGGGTTTCCATGTGGTCATTTTCATTAGTGTGACCCAATGGAAGGTGCGTGTGCCTTTGGGAATAATTATATGGTTACCTTGTGATGAAATGGTAGATAGAAGAAATATGGATCATGTGTATGGGAATTTCACCAGGTCATGAATGTGTGGAAATGTG
Source organism: Viscum album (assembly GCA_963277665.1). Taxonomy (NCBI): domain Eukaryota; kingdom Viridiplantae; phylum Streptophyta; class Magnoliopsida; order Santalales; family Viscaceae; genus Viscum; species Viscum album. Next base: position 1,036,623,106 of record OY728140.1, on the reverse strand, counting down.
GATACATTGAATGGAATACGTTATGCCAAAAATGAATGTGAAATGGTTTAAATGACTTTTTTTTACCTTCCTTGGAAAACATTTTTGGTTGGAAACCTATTTTGGTGTGGAACAATTTTGACTGATTTAAATTAATTTCAATTGGTTTATTTAAATTGTTTTTTATAAATCTACTATTAGGTTCTATCTCTATGACGTGATTAGGGAATTCATTTGGGGAAAACCTACTGAGTTACATTACTCACCACTTGAATGGGAAATTTCATGCTTTTGTAGATATCGTATATCAATACACAGTTAAATGTAAGGTGTAATATTTATTTAGTTGTTCAAAATGATACTTTAGTATTTTTTTTCAGGTTTTATATTTAATTATATCTATATATTCATAGTTTTTTTCATTGGGGTCATTAAGCTTTATGGTTTGTCCCCCTCTTTATGCTTTGATGTTATTAGACTTCAGTTGTGGTACTCTATTGTAGTTTGGTTTTGATAGAAATGGTATTACATTGTTTTGGATTACATTGTTACCATGCATCATATAGTGCTTCTGGATATTGAATATGTAGTGGTGGTTGCCTTTATTTTAAAGGGTAAATCATCCCCCAACTATGTTGAAGGACTTGGCATTTATTTCTAGCCTTTGGTATCTTGGGGATGTCACCTAAGGATAAGTAATGTCCTTTTTCCATATTAAGACAATCAGAATGGGTAGGATGTGGAAGCCAACCCATGAAAGGGTTGGTTTGGAGGACTTTACCCACTCAGTGACAATTTCTATCTATAATAGTCATGATTTTGGCATGTTAAAATAGCCAACTCACATCATTTTTCCAAGTGAAATTTCATATTCAGGATATTCTACCCCGTAGTGGGAACACCCTATTTTTAATTTATATATCTATTATATAAAAATAAATTTATTTTGAAAATATTTGTTTCCACATGGTATTTATATCCACATTCAAGATTTATAACCACTTTTTAAAAATGTTCACGGGAATGAGTTGTAATTAAAAAATTAAAATTTAACTATTGAGGCACCAATGAACCAGAATAATATTCCCAATACCCCATAACATTATTAAAATAATAATAGTTATTTTACAAAACAAATAAAATCTAATAGTGAATTATAAAAGGAGATACAAAAATATTTATTTTTATACAGATGAACGACACTTAAATTTTATAGTAGCATCTCAGCTATAAAATAATAAAGATTGGAAAACCAATTCATGTGATTAATTATCTAGCATAATTCACACTAATTTAAATTGAACTATGATGGTGTTGAATATAAATATATGCCCAACAATGGTATTCCCTTCATAAAAATTCTTATTGAATAATCATAATTAATAATCCAAAATTATTCATATTAATTTCCATGTATTTAATTGATATTGGTTCAAATTGTTTTTCAATGATGTTGTTTTTAATGTATTATAGAAAGGCTGAAATATAGATATATCTTTTTGACATATTTGGAGATATATTACAAGATGATCACAAAATTAAAATATAAAATAGGAAACCATAACATGATTTTCTCATGAGATGTTAAAATTAGAGAATCTAGAATAGTCCTATTTCAAATCATATATTTCTTATTGCAATTCACCCATATTTGAGTAACTATTAGTAAAGTAAAATGATCAATCATTGTTTTTTATCTATATGAACTATTTTTTTCATATGAGTAAAAATATAGATAAATCCAATATAGTGATATTTATTATATGAAGGAGGAGTTTGACACCATAAAATTGAGGTGGGAGAAAAATATTGTTATAAATTGCATTCTATAACTGATACCATGTCCATAGAGAAACGAGATCAAGAGATATATTTGATGACTAAATCATGATATAATCATTAGAGGTTTCACTATGGATAATAAAGATTCAATATTGAATAGTTTATGATATTAGAATCATATTTCAACCACTATTAATGAATCATTCCATGTGATTCTTTAGAAAAGAAATAATGTAAGTTCATTTATAAAAACAAAGGGGATATATTTATGAAGCATTTATCATGTGATGATCACTAGTGATACCTGATAAAATTGTTTAGTTTGAAAAATATTCAATTTAGGTGGGTGGGACACAATATAAGAGGCATATCATTCAAGGGGATTTGGTGTAGGTTAATGGAATATGATATAATAGTTTATGTGGGGTTAGGAGATGTTGTACATGATGGATTTCCATGGAATTGTGACCTAGTGGGATTTTCGAGTATTTTTCTTTATATATTATGCGTTTTTAGGCTTGTATTTAACGAATTTGTACCTCTATGATTTCAAGCCATGTAGGGGTTTCATATCAAATAAATTAAGAGATGAAGCATTCTTCATTTAAATGGATTGAACCCCATTTTCTTGATAAATATTTATTCTTTCTAGTTATTACGAAAAATAAACCCACTTTTTATTAATTTGGCCATTCCATAAATTTTTAGTACGAGGCTAAAATTTTTATAGATGGCTTATTTTTTCTTTTTGAATACTATATATTTTATAGAAATTATCATTCTTGAATTATTTTCAAAAAGCCCTTATTTTCATTTATTACATATATAATGATGAAATATTCACCTATGATTGAATCATAATAATTATAGATATATTATTATCCTAAGGAATAATTAATTAATACTAGGAGGATATAAATTTACATTAACTAAATGATTTTTATTTTTGGTAGTTTTTCTTGATTGAGTATCTCATTAAGTTAAAAACATATTTTATTATATTTCCATTCATCAAAAGATTTATTGGGTAATGGATGAATCCTAATGTGATATTGGAGAATATTTATTAAAATATAATTATTTATTATTAATTTACTTAATATATTTGACCATAATCCTTTTTAATTTTCACATTTTTCTTGTATATAATGAATTAGAAGAGGTTATATGACATTAAATTTCATTAAACTGGTTAAAATATATTTCTATTAGTAATCTTATAATTATTAAATTCATTATTGGATATGAGAGAATAGAATCATAGTTTTTAGGAAACACAAAATTTTAAATTAATTCATTATATACACCATTAGATAAAATAATAATCATTACAATAGTTTTATTTTTTTAATATTTATTAATTAATTGATTTTACTTGCTTATTAAATTTTAAAATTTGTGAATCAATAATTAATTATATCTATTTTTTGGGTTTGGGATGTACATTGTTTTCTATGGTCCAAACACAGATAATCCACTATTATTCCATGTCTTACATGTTTTTTTAAAGGAGTTGGAAAATAAATCCTATAATTGACTTCCATCATAAGGGGGACAATTCCTAGAGGTTTTGAGATGTTTTGAAATGTCATTTCGGAATACATTTTATATAATATAATTATATAAAATGTCTAATATTTTCTGATTAATGTTAGTCATATATCTTATATTTATATTTTTATACTCTTTTTTCACTTGTAGTTAATGTTGTTTATTTATCATCGTAGTTATTATTTGTATCGGTTGTATCCCTATTACTCAATCGAAGTTCTTTTATAATGATGAAAAATTATATTTCATCCATATGATTTATTGATAAATATTTAAATAATTAATGTCACAGATAATATATTTATTGAACCATAGTGGGAAATATAAACTCGAACAAATCATCAATAATGTCCCAATAATACAATGAGATATGTCTATAATAGAATGTTTTCACACATTAGTCAATGGAGATTCTCCTAGTATCATGGGGATGAGAATTTAGTCCACAATTTTTTAGTTGAATTTGATCATATTAAAATATTACTCAAAGTTATTATCCTCATTTACACATATCCAATTTTCACTAAATTTTTGAGAAATTAAAAAATAATAGTGTATCAAATGTGTAATAATATTAAAATTTATGACATAAAATTTGAAAGTCTATACTAATAATAGGGTAAAATTAATTCTCTCTAGTTTGATCACTACAACTGATGATCAATAGAATAAATTTATGAAATATACCACACATCAAATATAATATTTTATATATGAAATTATATTCAAAACATTGAAAATAATAATTATGAAATCACTTATGAATCATTGAATATTTTAATGTAATTTTTCTGAAATCTACTACAACATAGAGTGATGTTGTGGATTTAGCTATAAAACTTTTTATAGTACCATATCTCAATGAAAATATGATAGATTACATACATGATGAGGCTTTTATAATGTTTAAGAGATTACTAATTTAAATTCCAATATGGAGAACATGTCTAAATAAATAAATGTTATTCTATCCATATAAATTGATAAATCAAAACTAGATACACAATAAATTATATAATGATAATTTTTTTGTGGCGCATAATTGATATAGGATTTCCATTTGGGAATTATAAAAAATAAAATTTTTAATTTGAGACTTATGGGATTCAACTAGCCATTTCACATTTTTAAAAATGAATGTGAAAAAATCATTGGTTGATAAGCTAAACCCTATGTCGTAAAAAACAAGGAATTATGTAAAATAAGAATCATGTTAAGGAAACCTTTGTGTTTTCATATGTAATGCTATCTCAAAATTATTTTAGGCGATAATTCAAAACAATGAATGAAAAATATGATATTGAATCCCTAACCATGATAATTATGACCAATATATTAAAAGGCCATACCCTCGATAAAAAATTGACAATGAAAAACATAAATAAAACTTATAAATGTATCACATAAACTATGACCATATTTAAAAATCCTGAAACATAATGCAAATTTCTCTAATATTAGTTTCAGATATTGGGAACCACATAGGGTAGAAAACACAATAACTGTTTAAAAAAACACTCTAATTTATTTTTAATGACAGTAGTTATATAGAAGGAAAAAAGGATATGATGTTTAAGATTTTAGGTGAGATGAAGTTGATGGATAACTATAAGGAATAATAAAATTAAATGGAAAATAAAAATGTGGGGATAGAATTGAAATGAAAACCCCAATGAAGCATTCAACAACGTTAAAAAGGATGAAAAAATGATTGAAAAGGACCTATTAAATCCCCTCAATGTGAAATATTTTTGGTTAACTATTCCATTTTTTATGAGGATCATCCATGTTATTTTTAAAACATGGAACTACTAACTTATATATATTAATGCATCTTCATATAAATATTACATCCGACAAAGAGATTTATAAAACATAATCATAAAATATTTTCCTCAATTCAAATTTATCATGTAATAAAAATTGAATGGAATTAGAGTGATCACATAAACTGAAACGTTCCCTAATGTGGTTTAATAAATTAATTCACCCCAAAATAATGATTCAGGAATATTTTATATTTAATAAACAATTTTTTCATTCTCTTCCAATGAATCCCTTTGGGATTTAGTGTAATTTTTTGAATCTAATACCAATGAATATTAATATAATCTTGGGTAATTTAATCAATGGAATTAAAAATTTTAGCTTCAACTAGAGGAATACTTATTTACATATGCATAGAAAATGATTTCATGGAAAATGTGGTGAAACGTATCATTCTTATTGATTTTATCATTCTAGATATTGAGGAATAATGAGAGATAAAACTCATTAAAGACTAAACATTCCATTCCATGGGATAATAACACATTTATGTTAATCAAGGATGTTTGATTCTCTATGATGGATAGGAGATAATGGAATTTAATCTAATAAAATTTTGGAACTGGGGACCTAAACCTATTGATTTTCATGACTTCATCTCTTTTGGATTGAATTATGTTAGGTTATAGATTAAAATATAGTTGGAGAGTGTGGTCATATACTTGATCAATGGGGATGTGGAGTATAGTGGCCATGTCTTTTGAGATCACCAAAATGAGTAGGGGTGAATCACCAATCCATTTTTATTTTTATGAATGTTATATATTAATTAAAACTATAAAGCTGGTTAAAGCATAAATCCACTCCTAATGTTTCACCTCATCGTTATTTTAATATACAAAATATAAAATGCACAAAACACAATGATTTAGAATGATTGGCCATGAAATCCTACTCTTTTCTATGTTTGCGTTTTGTTACATGACCTATTTTCTATAATATGAATCACCATGATTATATTTTCAATATATATACGAAAGATATTGAATTATAATATTTTAAAATACTAATTAGACAATTTATAGAATTATATTGTCTTTATATGACAACTATTGATTCCTATTGATTTGTTCATTATATTAACTACCTCTAATAGAAGAGATATCATTATATTATTGTAACTACCTACCTATCGGTTACTTATGCTACCTCTAAAAAAATTCTTTAACGGTCATTCCAAACGCCTCATCTAAATGGGGCATTGACTTCTTCTATGATGGTATCCAATTGGCCTTTTTCATTCTCATGTCTGTACATCCTCACATCTTGATGATAGCTTCATTTTACTTATAATTTACCCTAAATATGTAATATCATATGTATTAGGATAATATTCATAATTTAAAATATTTCCATTGATTCAACATTTCAGTACCAGCATTGGGTTCCTTCAACTTATTTTTTGAAATATAATAGATCGTAAATGTTTTTTGTTAATGTACATATATTTCATTGAGAGAACTCTCTTTCTCACCCTTTTTGACAAACTCAATTTAGTTCCCTGACATATTCAACTAAATATGTGTATGTTTTTAGGATATATAACAGTATATATCACAGTCGCCTCGTGAAATTAATTTTTATTCACTACACATACTTTATTTTTGGGTAAACATTTATTTCCAAAAATAGAAGTTACTGAGTTGATGCATGAAATTATAATAGTCACCTCACTTGAAGTAGTTTATTTTTTATGATATGTTTAAACATCACATGATAAATATGGTATTATGTATCTAATTTATCAACTACCTCATGAGGGTTTTCCCCACTTTATTCCATTTTTTATTTTACAAACTCATCTAGAGTCTCATTTCATTTAAATATAATGGTGTTTGATCAAATAAGAAAAAACCATGAGAACAAATAGATAATAATAACCTTTTTTGAATATTTATTTTTAACATGACATGTATTCCTCACTAAAATTCAACCTTACGCTGTTTATTTAGCTTGTAAATATTTTTTAAATTTAGAAAATTGTGTTATTCTTACATAGACGATGTATATGAAAATAATGGTTACATAACCTAGAATATTGCTTACATAGTATGATTTATACTTATATGATGGTAAATAATTACTTCAAGTGATTCTTATGAATCTAATGCATCTATATAGGATTTATACACTAGTAAAGAATGATGGTTACACATGAATACTTCATGTGTACATAATGAACAATTATGGTTAAGTAGTAACAAGATTTTGATTACACAATAGTAGGATGATATATATGTAGTTATAGAATGATTGACACAAAGATCCCAAAATTATACCTGCATATCATATTGTCTTACATATTTTCAAAACGTACTCTACTCGGGTCAATGAAACATTAAAACTACTCAATCCTTCTCTAAACATTATCTAAAGGAGGTTAACACTAAATAAATCATCAAAAATTCTATGTACTCAATGAATGCCTCATTAAGATTCTATGATAAAATAAATTTCATATTTGAACATGTTTTAGACTTATTCCATTCATATTTATAGAAGCAATATAGTTGGATTCAGTTCATCCAACATATTTCTACAATAACTCCTTTATTATTAGTGTGTTTTAGATTAGTCATTGCATAATTTCATTCAATTTTTCATACCAATGAAAAATAACTCGGTAATAACAACATTTAAAGGGTTTTTATATTTAATCCATATATCCATTTTCACCATGAATCAGTCTAATTTTCTTTTCAATTTATGTTTGAAGAAACTCACAATATTTTCAACACTTCACCAACATATATTTACTAAATGTTATCATCACATAATCCTAGATAGAAAATGTAACTAAAATGTGGAGTCCTTAATATCTCATATTTAATTTATTGTAAAAAATCAAAATATCAAATTTCAATATTTGTTTTGGATATCCTTTATCCTCACCATTTTCAATGAATGAATAAGAAGTATCATATCAAAAATAAAATCACTATTTACTTATTATCTTTGTTAAAATGGTTAATTTGCCAAAAATTCTTCCCCCACATTAATATAAAATATGATAGAACTAACTTGTGAGAGATAGGGGTAAACAAACACAGATTTATAAAGGGACTTTAGTAAATATTCTCAAATATTTTAATTCCCCAACACATAAACTACTGAATTATTGCATTGGGATGATGCGCTATATGGCCTCAAGCCAGCCTTCCCAAACTCAAATGGTTGCTAACTAGTAGTGAGAGTCTATATGAACATTGTGGGGGAATATTCCCTATTGTTACAATTAATATAGAATTAAAAATATTGGAATAAAAAAATAAAAATAAATATCACATATAATACAATAAATAAAAAAGTAAATAAATAATTCCTCGTAATTCTATAACAAATGAGTATTACATATATTTCATAACGTATACCCCATGGGTGGACTATATCCAGAGAAAGTTAAAAGAAAAAATAAACCTAAACTAATGATCATCCCCTATTAGTCCTATGAATTTATTAACCCCATCATCCATAAACATAATATCATGTCAAATAATCTATCAATGACATTGTGTATATAGAAATAAATATCCCTATGATCAATAATATTGGTATCCTAGGTATGAATGTTTCATCGAGACATGACAAGGAAGTGAATATATCATAGTTTTTCAAAACCAATGGTGTCCATAAATAACTATTATATTATAAATGTTTATGTGAGGTTCTCTAAAATATAAATTTTATAAATTTAATCATTCTAGTTAATCTATATTAATGTAGTAAATACCCATGAATGGTTGGGCTCCTAGATGAAACTTAATATCAATCTACATTGTTTTCAATCTTTAGGTTTATAACCATGATTGATAATAACATCCATTTCCATTATAGAGGTGTATCACAACAAGTCACATTGATTGTTCCATCCATAAGTAAAGACATGGAATCCATGATTTCCTCTTAAAATTCTCCAAAATAATGATTGGTCATATGGAATCTGAGTGCCCATATAAGAAATCCCCTAAAATTTAATCTCTAATCCTATCATTTCCCATATATAAGTCATTACATGGAATCTGTGATATCATCCTATAATTCTCATGGGATCCATTTCTTCATCTCATCATTCCACATCATCTATCATCACTTGGAATCTATACACTCATCCATTATTTCCTATGGAATATGAGTTCTCATCCCAGGAATACTAATCATTTAGAATCATAAGGGCCCTTATACCCCATTCTGGCCTCTAAATGTAATTATTAATTTCATGGAATTTTGGTTCCTATCCCAACATTCTCAGTAATTGAGTAAAATATTGAATCCATGCACTCATCATGGCATTCCCATGTGGAATATTTCATATGTAATCTATGAAATCATCACTATATTATTCTCAATTATTATTCCTATTAACTACTTTTAAAATTTTCCATTATGTATTTTCAATCATCAATTCACTTTACAAGAAACAAAATTTAAAAAAACATCACTATTCATATGTTCATAATTACCAAATCCATCATGATCCTTAATCATAGTATGAAATTATAATACACACTTTAAATTTGAACATCATAATTTATTAATTTCAATACTAAGAAATATAAAATAGAAATTCTATCAGTCATAAATTTCATTATTTTAATTTTATTAGAAACTAAATCATGATTTTTGTTCATTATCAAGATCATCAAAAAATTTATATTCCAATTTAGAAACATTTATTTAAAACATAGTTTCCATTTTTAACAAATAAACATAATTTTAAAAAATAATAATTTCAATTCAAGGGATCTATTGTTCCCAAATTTATCACCTAACTTGTTATATAATTACATAATCCCAATTGATTGCAAATTTATATATCTGGAAGTCCCCCTGGAATCACGTTTCATTTATGAAAATAAGTATATTAAATTTTGAAATTTAAATAATTAATTCAATAATTTAAAATATTTAATTAATTTTTTTCTCAATTATTTAAAATCAGGAAATTCCATTGACATATGCACATTAGAATTAGTGTGATACTATAGGTTTTGTTTTGTGACATCCTGCTATATTCTTATAAAACCCTAAATATTGATTATCAGCCACTATTTCAACCTAAATCGAAATAAATAAATTAAATTACAAAAATTCCATTAAAATTGGCTGCACTAGAGTAAAATGGAAGATCACTACATGACAGTGAAATGAAACTAAAATAGAGGGTAGAGGAGTGGTAGACTCACCTTAAGCTTACAATTTTTATTAGTAAAAGATAATTTAGACAACGGTTGAATGGAAATCCATTCGTGGAATAAAAAGTAGATGAAGAGAGTGTGGGGGAAGATATGAGTTTGAATGTGGTTAAAAATAACATGTGGAAATCATAATGGAAATGTATGGGAATGATATTTTTACTCTTTAAATAAATCATTCCATGAGAACACCACTAACTGTTAGGATCCCATCATCTAGCTCGTGGTTCCAGGATAATTATCTTATACTACCCACTAATATTAGCAGGTTGATGAACTTCATCCTTTTAGATATTTTACACTAGCCAACACAAACACTTCTATTCTCAACTTACCTCTCTAGGAAACCTCAAAATCCCCATTTCATCTTTAATTACAAATATTTAAAGCATCCCAACTATCAAAATCTCAATCCAAATATTAATTCTCTGTCTTGTCTCCCTTCAGTATGAAAATTCTAATTCACTCTATAATTTTCATGGCCCTCCAATCATTGGGTATAAAAATATCCCCACAATGAAAATCATCATCCCCCTAAATCATTGGTAGTTATATTAAAATTTAATCCAACCTATATTTGTTATTAAAAATCTTCCAAACATATATTATCAAATTTAAAATTCCCATCACATTTCCAAAGAACCTCTCACAAAACCATGTTCTCTATTTATTAAAACACAACCGACTCCTATCACTCTATACATAAATACCGAGATAACACTTTTTCAAGAATTCAAATCCCAAAAAACCCACATGTTTCCATAAAATTGATCAGAAATTATAGATATTTAAAAAATAATTCATAGACCATGAAGGCCAATTCCTATCCATGATGCTCCCCACCATAGGATTTTCATCCCAAAACACAATTCTTAGGTGTAATGATGAACCTAATGTGGTTTCTAGTGAACCAATTTCGACCAAACTAGTGAATACTAATTGCAATCCGTTAAAATATTCATTTCCATTTTCAAAAATAAAATAGTTGTTCTTATACTAACCAGCCACTACCCAAAGTGGCGAATATTCCGAAAACAATTCCCAACAAACTCTATAAATTCACTCATCCCATTCAATATGGCATACCTGATGTGGTATTCAATTCACCGTATCCAATTAAAAATAATAAAAACAATCAAAACAATTTCTAAAGTCCAATATAAATTATTTTGAGCTTCTACAGTCAGTTTTTTGTGAAACAAGAATAACACAATTATTAGATCCCTGAAGTAATCTCACGATCACTCAGACACACGTTGATGTCTAACCTCAACCATTGATGTGATTACACTATTTCATCACTAACTACTCATAAAATTCACCATAATCTCACCATCCACCATGATTCTACCACACTAAACCACGATTAGATTACAAAATTTCATCTTGGTCCCAAACCGGCCAACATGATACCAACCAATAATGTAATTATATATCAACAAAAAGAACACTAATATCTACTATTGATATGAAATTCTAGTGACTGATCACATGAACTAACTACTTTTTCAATCATGGGGGGGATGTTATTACACCCATTATTAACATCATACTGTCTCCCATAGGAGTTCCATTTTTAACAATCCACTAGATCATTTTTGGATACAATAGATCATTTCATATTTGTCACGATGATTAATAACTCAATGTATCCATCCTGATAAAATCAAAAAACTTAGTAAGAAATATTTAATGTTTCCCAAATCATATTAATTAAATACAATATTCAACATTAATTTTAATTAATAATATCATAAGGTTCATACCGTCACTCTGAAATGGGTTCTCTCCCCACTATATTTCATTACCATATAATTCTCCTAGTGCACAACCATGATTGGTTCCATTACAATGAAATGTGTGGTTTTACATATGGTCAATGTTTAAACATTCAATATCTAAATAATCTATTAAATTTCAAGTTAGGATGGATTATTCCATGAAATCTTGATCCATTCATGTAAATACTCCCTTAAAACATGTACATAACAATTCTCACTAAAAGATCATTATCAGAAACCCTCAAGCATTTAATAAGTCCTAATCACATATCCCAATGATATACCTAAAAATAAAAAAATTCTAGGGCTCTTAAACCCTCTTCCAATAATTTTTTAAAAAGTCCAATCATTATTAAATTTTCATCGCATAATTCAGTTTTATTTAATAATAATTAGTTCTCGACATTGCAACACCCAAATTTATTACAAACATTCATTTTCATGCCTCTTTAAGAACAATTAAAATGACATAACTCCTCATTCAATGATTTTATAATCACTATTTATATTATCACACACCCAAAAAAGATATAAACCCCCCTATATGTGGATTTTCTTGGTTTGTTAATAATAAAAAGTGGGTCATATTTTATTTTAAAAATTTAAATCAGACATAAAATGTTAATTTGAATTATTGAAATACTAAAATTATAAATTGGTTAATGTGATGAAATAAATTAAGAGGAAAATGACACAAAAAATAATAATTATAAAGGTTAATATCATTTATAATTACACTATTGAGCATAATGAAAAATAATGTAATCTAATTAATGAAATTATGTAAATCAATTTAGAAAGATGCAATGCATAAAAAAATAAGAAAACAAAAAATTGGTAAGGACTTGGGAAATATATTGGGGTCTTAAACAACATCTCAAAACCTCAACGTGAGAGTTAAATGTTCTCAATAACTTGGTTTTGGTAGTGATCATTAAACCTATCAGTCACAATAATGGTTTGTGTGAACCCTTTTGAGATTCAATTATGTCAATTTTCATTGTGTTTAGTGAAAGATTAATGGAACTGTTTTTTTGAGATATAAATCACACTAGTTTTGTCACTCTTAATTGGGATATGGTCATATGTATGCCTTAAATCCAATTGATTATGTTTCATCTCTATTACATAGGTTTCAATTCATTATTGTACATTTCTTATTTAGTTGGAATTTATAAAAATAAGTATTGATAAAAAACATTAATTCAAAATAAGTTACTATTAGTTCTCTAAAAACATTTTTAGTTAATATTAAATAACTATATATCAATTTAATTGATATGAAATGAGATTTATTTAGATTTGATTGAAAATGATCCCAAATATTAACAAATAACATTATATCCTCAATGGTTGAAATAAAATAATGTAGGTTACCAAACACACATCTATAAAGTTAATTTTTTACGATTTTACTTGATTAATATAACATTAGAATAAAATTTGTGGTAATAGGATATATAATTTCCATAGAATTATCCACTCCAAATCATTTGAAATGTTCATTCTTATATATCAATTCGTTTATAAAAATTCCATATTTTCATTGAGAAATTTGAAAACCCAGAAATAATTTGATTTTACCAATAATGTTAAACAATATTTCATTTTTAATTAAATAAAAAAGATCAATAGAATGAGATCCTTTTTTCAATCGAGAAATACAATTTTCAACTTCATATAAATGGATAAAAACAATTATAAGTTTTCTTCAATACAATATGTTCTATATTATACAATATTAACACATTTTTATATCATATAGTTAGATAAAAATTCATACCATTCTTGAGGGGATTTTAAAACTATAAAGGTATCAAGTTAACTGAAAAATATAATTTAAAAAATATGGAATATTAAAAATGAATTTGTCATTACACATAAAAATTTACATTGATAAAATCATTAAAAAATGTTCTTTTGAAATCCATTTTAATTATTTTAAAATTTAAATGAGAGGATAATGAAAAAAATATTCTAATGGATTATAACCAATAAATTGGTGAAATAGCTTCACTATGGTTGATTCAATAATCATGGAGACAACATTGTACTATTAGAAGAGTATTATCTATAATGTTTTTTACAAAATCATATATCATATTCCTAAAAACCCTTTTAGATTCTATGATAAAATGATCATTCAATTATTCCATGAGAATTCATATATATATTTTAGTGAATTTTTATAATTTAAATTATATAAAAAAATAACTAATTATAATTTTTATGGTAATCATTATAATTTTATTTTTCTTGTCTAGTGAAAAATTAAATTATCATCGTCATTAAGGCCATTCCTATAACAATCTTTTTTAATTGTGAACCACTAATGTCATTCTAAAGGGTGTAGTCTTTAGTTATTTTAACTTTAGGTTATGAATTTTAAGGAGAATCTTATTCTTAATCAACATCATTAGTACATAGAGGTTAATTAAAAACATCTTTCCAAAAATCATTTTGATAAATATATTTTTAAAAATTTTCATAATAAATAAGATAAACTGATTACTCAATTATTTTAGTCATTTTTAAGGACTCATTATTCCTTTCTTGATTTTGAGTAAACAAAAAAATATTCCTTAAAAATATTATGAATAAAATTTTCTATGATTGTCATTTGTATTTAAAAAAATTCATTTTCAACCAAAATAGTACAAGAGATGAATTATTTATTTTTATTTTTGTTAAGTTCATAAGTGGTATTTTGGAGAAATGGTCTAATTATAACATGATTTATGATAAAGAATATAGTTTTCTTGGCCTTAGAAATTTTTTTGGGGGTAAATGAAATTCATTTAAAAAATTTTGAGTGACATGTTTGGTATATTGATTTCTATGGTAGTTTGATTTCATCACTATAATACCATATTTTTTTGAGGAGATCGAGGTAAAGAAAAATACTGATTACACCCTTAATAATAACATAAACCATAAAATTTATTATTGTCAAATTATCTACCATGATAACATTAAATTTAAATAGTCTCGATTTTTTTATTTTAATATTTTTTATAAAAATTGTTGATTTCATTATATGATTCACTATTATGAGATAATAAATAAACAGATGTAAATATTATAAATACAAAAAAAATATACAATATAGGATTTTGATGATAAAAATTCAATTTTAGATGTTTTGAATAAATAAAAATAAATTAATTCAAGATCTTTTGAAATTATTTTCTTTTTATAGGTTTAAAATAAAATTTATTTTCTTACCATTTTGGAATTATAGACATAAGATTTAATTTTTTAAATGCATTTATTATAGATCTCATAGTAGTTAATAATGTTTTATTTTAGAATGTAATTGAGTGATACAATTACCACCAAATCTATCCAAAATCCATAAACCACTCACTTCTTTACTCAATAATTTTACATTTTGGAATGTTAGGAATTTTAAATTACATTGAAAAATAATTTAAAATCAAGAAGTGTTAAATTATGGACATATAATTGAGAAAAAAATTTCAAAAATAATATTTTTAAGAGATTTTAAACCTATAATCATAAAAATCAGAAAAATTTTAAAAAATATTCTTTTAATACTTTGATATATAAATCATTTTAGTTAGGGATGAGTTAGAAAAACCAACATTACCTTTATAGATTATCTTAACCATAGAGTAATCTAATAAGGTTATGTGACTAACTTCTAGTTTATCAATTTTGTAAAATTATGAAAGTCCATTATACCTTTTTATGAAAAAATATAATGGTACAATAGTGAATATCATTATTTTATCAGATGAATTTTTTTCAAAAACAAAACATAACTTCTTTTTTTTGTACTCTAATGAATATCAATCCACTAATTTTTTCTAAAAATTATTTTTGAATCCAGATATGTTTCACATGAAGTATTATTTATCAATAATTTGTTGAAGTATGAATTTATATTCATCTCACATATTATTCATTCTTTTAATGAAATTCATAAATCAAATGTCAATTTTTTTTGGTAATTTAATTTTTTTTATTCTGATCATGCATAAATAAAAGTGGGTTTTGTGGATTTTTTATAGTTCACTCTTGATATACAACAATAACAAAAAAATAATTATTTTCCATGTCTTCATGATCAAATTTTTTTAGAATATATTTACCATGTTGTATTTTATAAATAATTTTTTTGACTTTACTAGTTGATTTAGGTTTATTAATATTTGGTTGTTTCATAAATTTCATTGACAAATCTTCTATTTACATAAGGTGAAGTTCCTTTTCTTTTTGAATATGTTAATTTTTATTAATAATTTCTTCAATTTCATATAAAATTTATTATATAATCATGTATGTTGATGAAATAAATTTTCATGTTGATAAAGAATATATATTAGGTATATATAAATAATGTGACTTGTAGATAAAGAAAAAGAAAAACATTGGTAATAATTAAGAGAAGAAAATGATGATTTGGAATGAAAATGAGTGGTAAAAACCTCAATTTCTTCATCAACATGTTCTATAAGAAACATAATACCTGAGGCACTTGAAAATATTTAGGATGTAGAGTCCATGGAGTCATATATTTCTCTCAAAATTGTTACTTTAAAAGAATTATTAATTTTATTCCTTTAATTAATATTATTTTTGCTGTAATGGAACTCTATCTTTATAACTCTATTTTTACTTAAAATAATATAATTCTACTTATGAATCTACCATTTTATTAACCTTCCTGGTTCAAATCGTAAATAAATATTCATGAAAACATTGATATTTTTATATGAATTTTGTGAAATGTCTTGAACTCCCAAGATGAAGTGTTATTTTTTTCTTTGGATGTGATTGGTTTCTTTACATATGTGAATTAATTTTCCCCATTTTGACTTAACAGTTCATTGATAACTCATATGCTATTATGGATCCAATGAGTAATTTGACTTCCATTTAATTCACATCCTTTTCTTCATAGATGACTATGAAGTTGGTATCTAAATTTATCTGTTGGACCCAAAGTATCTATATTCTTAAATATTCTATATTAAAATTCCCATTGAGTGACATTACATCCTTATAAAATGTAAAAAAATAAATAAAAATTATTGTAACATATTTATTTAGATATAGTGAGAGACATTAAATATATTTCCCTAATATATATATTCTTCTGTTAGTTTCCTTATTTGTTCCTTCATGGGTAGCTTCTAATAGATTCTATATTTCATAAACGATTTTAAAATGTTAAACTTGTTTAAATTCATTACGATTATGTCTATAATGTAATATATTAAGGCCTTTTTAAATAAGATCAGTATTTTTAATATCAATAGGATACCACATATCATCTCACTATTTGGTAAGAATATATTCATTCATAAACATTTTATAAAATGGGATAAATAGTGATATATAGAATGTATGAAATATGGTATTTCTAATAAGAATATTTCATGTGGTAAAAAATAGGAGCAAGATAATAAGAATAATATTCCAATGAAAATAGATCATACTTTTAAAATTTTTAATATTTAAAAATAGTATATTAAAAAAAATTAAAAAACGAAATGAAATCCTATTATATCTATTTTCTGGTCATATAATAATGGAAATAGTCGTGTGAATTTAAATTAAAAATTTAAATCATATAGAAAACATAAACTCAAATTTAAATAATTCTGATATGAACAAGTATAAAATGATATGAAATCAATTATGTGATAAATGTTAAATGTAATATTATTTATAATATATAATATTAATGTAAATTAATTTTTTGATAATAGTGAAAAATGATATAATCATAATTATTAAATTATTCTAATATCTATAAAATGATGCAATGTGTTATGTAAATATGAGTGTGAACCCAGATTGTTAATGAATTCCAAAATTTCTGAATGCGAGCCCCTAAATCTTTACCAGTCTACATGATAATTCAATGTTATTAATAAGTTGATCATAGAAGTGATCATGAAATCTATAACTTGTAATTATTATTTTTGAGATCCCTCTTCTTCTTCATCACTATCCTAAGAAAATGTCCCTTAATTTTATAACATTATGGAACCATGGGAGTGGGTGATGATAAGAAGAAGGTTATCATGGTGAAAACCCATTAAAATGTCACAACCCAATCTATTAGAAAAATTATATCAATTTAGTATAATATATTAATATAAATGGTGAGAGTATATGATATAATTAGAAATAAAAAATTTATCTTTTTTTGGATTTTGAGAATTCAAGTGATTCCCTGACTATTTGATCAGAGAGACTTTTTGGTAATTTGTAATTTCTTCCAAGATTCCATGATTAGCATTTTATAGGATCTAATTTGTGCGAGAATCATATATAATTAAATTAAGGAATTAAATTTGAATAATACCACCATAATGGACATTTTTACCATATTTATTTCTCCTTAAAACTAGTAGACTCAAAAACATCAAATACCTGATAACCTCTATCGATTAAAAACTAGACTACCTAGGGGAATCTATTATAGGAAATCGCTAACTATCTAGATATTTATCCTCATATGTGTGTCTAGTGGGATTCTACTAGAACTAACCTCTACTAACATATCCACTAGCTATTTGGTAATTCATATACTCAACCAGGGACCCACCATTATAGAACATGGTAGTTAGTGCCATGCACCAGGAAGCCAATGTACTACTACCCAATGTCAAATAATTAATCATCTAATTTTTTTAAATACCTATAAGGATACAAATAAAATTATTTAAATGTTATTTATCATGAGTATATGGTGTTTTAATCCATGAATATGAACGACATTCCATATTTCACGTGATTCTAGACACTCCATTAAGCCCAAAAATGTCATCACATTATGATCATGATATAATTTAAAAACACTCAATGAAATTGTTATAATCATAAATTAGGGTTTCTTATAATAAAAACATCATGAGAAATAGAGTTACAATAAATTTAACTAACCTATGGTATCCTATATACTCCCTAATAAAAAATGACCTGAAATATACACGTAGAAAGGCTAGGCACAGAAGGACTCATTATCCAGAGATTTATTTCCATAACTGAAAGATCTTACATATAATGTCAACGAATTCTAAAAAAATCATTAAATAATATAAATTGGCATATGAAAAGTTATTCAATTCTAAAGTCTCCTATAATCAAATCACTAAAACTTCGAGTTCTCACCTAAAAATACACCATCATTTGATTGTACTGAATATGGACCAAAAACACAAGTCAAAGAATCTACCCTTGACTTATATACATAAACGAATTAACAATAATGGAAAACCCAATCATGAGATATCCTATGATCTATTTAGGTATAGAATCACTAAATATCCATATCCACATCAAATGAGTCACTGAATCATCCCACCAAGTCTATCGATCAAGGTCTCATTAAGCTAAAACCCACTAGATGTAACTCAATCTTGTAACAAGGTAACATGAAATCTAGTGCATACAAAATCCAATATTAATGACTCATATAGTAATGAAAACCAAATCTACCCTACCTCCTATTAGGCACACCATAATCCATAAGAGTCACCAATCATCCAATGTCTAAAAAGGAGTAGAAATTACTATGTATTACACTACTCATTTATAGGATTTTCGCAAATCTAGCTCTCTCTCTACTAACAACCAACAATACAAAGGTTAACACTAGGTATATAGAAAATCCAATGCCCTAATATTATCACAACTAATTAAATTAATATCATATCTGGTGAAATCTCGTTAGATCCAACTAATAACACACAAGGTCATGCATTATTCATAAGGGTTCAAATTCACTATGATCAAAAAAAATTCCTTCATTCCAGAGGTATTTATCAATATTCATTAATATATATGGATATAATTCTATGTAGGATTTAAAATATCTTAATTTTTGGTTTCCTTATAATTTTCATGTAGTGAATCATTTGGTTATACACAAATTCATTCACCATCTATGAGGTAAAACACCTTATTGGTTTCTTACATGAGATTTATTTAACCAAAAACCCTATTTTAACCAATCATTTATAACTTCTTATAAATCATGTAATCATGGAATGGAATTTTAAATTTATATTCCATCATATCTATATATGTGAATACACCATATATGATTCTTCTAACGCATTATATAACCAAAACCCTTTTTTATAAAAATTATAAAATAATATGTATATAAAAATGAGATACTTATAATTATAGGATAATATTAATCCATGGAAACAGTCATATCTATATAATAAATAATCTAAATTATATACAAATATTATGTTCCCATAATGATGAATGAACTCACACGCACTCTCCTACCTTGACAGGAGAAGATAATTAACCCAGTAGATCACAACATTATTAATCTATGGAATCAGTCATTGTGAAATCAAGATACCTTAACAAGAACATTCCATGAACAAGAATTCCCATAAATTGAATCATGGGTTTCCCCTAATGCATGGATTGATAAATCATCATAATAAACTCATTACCAACCCCCAACATAACTAATCCTTCTATCTAAAATTTCTAAATGATATTATTTTTTTTGAAAAACATCTGATACAATTTTACAAACCCCTAACTAGGAAGCCACTGAATTGGTGCTCTAGTCCTTTTTATAGGATTCCTTCAATGCACCTCCCATTATGATATATTATAGATAATAACAGCAAGGTTCTATATGAATACCATGGAGGAAAACCACTTTTTCAACATAATTTTAATATAAGAAATAATGGAACAACATAAACAAATCCAAATAAGAATCCTAGAAATGGAAAGGGATGTTCTAAGAGTGGAATCATTCCACATAATTCCATTAAAAATACACATTCCAAATATGTCAAAAATAAATCCTCCATGGGATAATTTTCTACCAAAAAAATGAATTAAATAAATGAAATTGAACAAAAATCCATTCCAAATTGGTCCTAATAGAGGCATATTTCAGTCTTCCATACCCATACAAACATGCCAAGCCAACATTCATTGCCATTAATCCTTACCATATACATGTCCCTATAATTAGTAGTGGTTTATTCTAAGGAAACCATGTTAGATGATGTCTACATTTGGGTTTGAGTATATCTTATTAGGCCACCTCCAATGTCATTCATAAATTACTATTATGATAGAGAATTTCATGTTTGGATAATTAAAAATGAAATTTAAATATTTCAAGAGTTTTAAATAGTGTAATTTAATTTATTAAATAACCACATATGTTTGGCCTCTTAAATGACACCTGATATTGGTCAATATTATCTTTAGTTTTTTAGTTTCATGAATCCGATCTATAAATCATTCATCAATGTTTCATGTGTTTTCTATAGGTATGTCACATGGACAGTTCTAACAATATGAAACAATAAAATATCTATTATTACTTCTTAGACTTCCCGAGTATGATGAAATATTGTATCGAATAAATGTTTTAATCTTGTAATTTCAATTTAATAAGAGCTCTCGTCCCTATATTCTACTGTTATTAGATATCAAAAAAACAATTAGGCACTCATCCGAGAATCCTAATCGTTACGGAGCTCTCATCCTATCATTCCCCATCATAATTCATTACACAGTATCAATGGCCTCGTACTAGCATACCCTTGGAACTTATTTTCTAAAAAAATAATTCCTAATCATTAATAATTTTTAGAAGTATATAAACTTCTATAATACATCCCAATATGTTATAAATTACATTGAATCTGGGTTCTCATCTTGACATTACCACACATTGTGTAACATGTTAAATCACAATGCATATCCCATAATTCCCAAGTAGCATATATCATATGAGATATGGAAACTCAAACTACCATTACCCATATAAAATATTTATATAAACCAATTTACCTTTTCCATTATATAATTTTAATCATAAATTAATTTTATGAGGAATCACATTAAATCATAAGTAACTATTATTTAGTTCATATTTACCAAATCTATTATGATCCATAATTATTACCTCACATTTTAATTCCCAATTCCAATTTAAATTATATAACTAACAATTTTCAATAGCAATATGTTTAAAAAACATGTATTTAAATCATAATTTCAATTAATTTAATTTTATTATAAGATCTATCAGGATTTAGTTTCAATATCAATATCATTAATGATTATCAAATGAACTTTCATGAATATTTATTTAAAACATTGTTTCCATTTTAAAAAAATTAAATATAATTTACCAATTAATAATATCATGTTATGGAATCCCTTATTCCCACATTTACCAAATATATTTCTATATAATTGTATAATCCAAATCGATTTCAATTAAAAATATAAGGAAATACATTCAGAATCCCATTTCTTTGGAAAATATGACATATTTAACAAGGTTATTTAACTATGGAAAACAATAATTTAAAATATTTAATTAATACCATGTTCATCGCTTGAAAAAAATGAGAGACCTCTAAGAGATGCACAAATAAAATAATTTGACACTAAGGTTTATGTTTGGGGACCACATTCCTTAATATTAGAAATGTAATCACATTAATTATCAGCCATTGGTTTTTCCAGAATGAGATGATGACATAAATCAAAACAAACACCCTAAAATTATAGAGCATCTGACTAAATAGATGGAACACCTCTTTATTTTAGAATTAATCTAAAATAAGTGTATGTGTAGTAGTAAACTCTCCCTATGTGCTCAAACCCATCCAGTATATACTGATTGAAAAAATGGATAATGTGATATCAACCCACAAAAGAATAATCTAAGGAAAAGTTTTTGTGGGATAATATTAGTTATAATGGGGGTAAACATCAAATATGGGAGATATTAGTTGAAAAGGGAATAAATTAAATTTTTTATCATTTTTAAAAATAGTTGAGGTGGTCATCATAAAAATTGTGGCCTCTAATTAGCTAGCTGGGGTTGCATATGCTCTCTGACCCTAGGCCATCAGCAGACTACTGGATTCAAGATAAAGGCTTAAAACTACCCACATTCACTAGCGAAT
The DNA here is from genome assembly GCA_963277665.1 of Viscum album. NCBI lineage: Eukaryota > Viridiplantae > Streptophyta > Magnoliopsida > Santalales > Viscaceae > Viscum > Viscum album. The sequence continues at coordinate 1,036,600,039 of OY728140.1, read as the reverse complement.
AAGTAGTACTTCTGTCTTGTGACTACATTCCATTAGCCCATTTAGACACATTTATGCTCACAATAGGCTTTGCGTCTACCTATTGTGTACCAATTCATGTATAATTACCCTTGATTGAGGAGTACCTACCTTTAAAATATCACTTTTCTTTCCAATTCAGAATCAAACCACTTATAATGCTGAAAAATAGAATTCCATCTTAAATTATCATCTAAATATTTAAAAAAAAGTATTTAGATGTATAAATTGGTTAAAAATATTTAAAAACATGTGAGAAATCCATGCGACATAATTTTTTCCTATATATTACCATGATTGAGATACGGTTATTAATTTCTTATTATTTATGATTTTTTCAATCATAGTTTTAAATAAATGTAAATCCTAAACAAATATAAATATATCAATAAAAAATTTATTAACCATGTGATGAAATTATCCTGTTCATATAACATTCATATAAACCAACACTCACTCATTATAATGATGTTTTATACATTCAAAACATGGGTTAAAATCAAATTACTTACTATGAGTAATTCTGAATTGATTTTTTCTATTTCATGGGTGGTTGACATTTCTCAACTCCTATTTACTTCACTATATAATATGATAACTTATTGAATTACTTTTTTATTCCAAAATCATATAAGTAATTCTTTAGAATCTATATTGACCAGTGAAACAGAATCAGTTTCACATGAAAAATTTTTGGCATTATTTTCCATTTTCATAGTGATGATATTATCAATAATATTGGATTATTTAGAGTAAATATCTATATATTTATCTTAATAATTTCTTATATTTTTCATAGTATTTTTACCATCAAGTCATATAGATTTTTCCTCTTATAACTATTCTAAATTTATACATACATTTTCCAAGATATTGTTTGGAATTCATTCTTATTCTATAATTTTCACTATGAAAATTTTGTTCTCATTTATGAGATTAATCTACATAAATTATTAATTAATTTTCAATTTTTTACAACATCTTCACTATATTATTGTTTTTATTGTTTTAATCAAGTAAATATTCCAATTTATATCTCAAAAAGTTCATCGTGTATATTTCCTATTATTCACTGATTTATGCATCTTCATTCTTTATAACCAAAACAATAATAGTTATATAATGATTTATTTAATCATCTAACTTACACAAGAGTAATGATTAATCATAAATTTTGATTTTTCTTTTCAAATTAATCATATAGTGTCTTGTTTTCTTTTTATTTACCCTAAAATAACCCATTCTGATTTTTTATGAAAAACCTTTAGAAAATTATTCTATTCATAATCACTTTAAATTTCATCATACTTTTAATTTAAAAGTCAATTGAAAAATGATTAATGACTCCATAATTAAAATATTTTTAGAAATCTTGGTTTTCCATTATCATTTCCCTCTCCTAATGTTCTTTTATTTAATGTAAATGAATTTCTTATGATCCTCACTACTTCAATAATCACTTTAAAAACCTAAATCATATTCAAATATCTTATTCTTTTTATATTTTATCATCATGGATTTTAATTAGAAATCACTCTTCAATTTATTTATTAAAAAATTTATTTCTTCATTTCATAGTCATAGTGTTAGTTGTATAGTTCATCAAGGGATGTGTTACTTTTCTCTTCAAAATATGACATATTTGTTTTAAATATATTTAGGAAATTTTTAAATAGATTATTTATATTTTTTCAATATATTAAATTTTCATAAACCCTCTAAAATTATTGGAAATTTTATTAACCTTTTTATTTCATTCATAACATCTTCACCAATCATTTGAATATTATCAAAATTCACTTCATAAATCATAATCATTGATTCTATAATCATCACAGTGCTTTAATTTATATTTTTTTATCTTTTACCACATCACTGATGTAGTTTCATTTATAATTTTCTCGGAGTAAACATAATTTTATACATATGATATAATTTAATTTTTAGCATTCCCATTCTCATCAATATTCCTTTTGTTAGAAAATTAATTGGAAGAGTCTATTCCATGAGGATGAAATAAAATAGTTATAGCTTCACAATATTCAAATCCATACAATTGAAGATATGTAAACATTAATGACCTTAAAACATGTATATTATTTCCCTAAAAAATAGGTATATCCCATATATTAGTAGATTTTGGAACCACCATACTTCTCCACAGATCATATAGAGGCTTCCTTGACATTAATTGATACCTTATGTAGTGCCCATGTCATTAGGGATCACTATCATAGGGATAGGTCTACAAGTGATCCCTTTCAATGTTTATAAATTTTCATTCTTATTTCAAACTATATATCCAATTAAATATTATATATACTTCTATTTTATTCTATCTTCCTTACTCAAATATTATTAATGTTAAAGGAATAACAGATAAGAATTTACAAGGGACATGCCTTAAATCCTACTTAATGCAAGGGTTTGGTTGAGTTCGAAGACCTAGTTTCTCCACTATAAATCTTCTTGAGTATAGATACTTGATAACTACCAAAAATATTAATTTAAATTAAAATTTAATACCATGAATACAATCATTAAAAAATTATTCCTTTCTTATGATCTTATATGCCAACACATAATGACTTCGTTATACTAGATCCCTCAAGTTGAAGATATCTCCAAAAAATTAACTATACATGTTTTCTAGGGTATCATTATAGTACCTCTTAATGGCTAGTAAAGTCTCCTACATTTATAATTTTATAAAAATTCCATCAAATTCATATATAACATTATAAATTTTAAGTTTTTATTATTTATTTTTAATTGCCCTCTCTTTATAGGGATTTCTTTATGATGTTCAATATTTCTTTTAAGAAATAATATTATAGGTATACATAAGATATTAATAATTCTCACTTCCAAATTTAACTAAAAATTATTAGTTCATTGTTTGGTTACTCATTATTCTTCATTGATGAGGAAGACAACTTGAATGTAGTTATTTCATCTACTTCTCATACTTCCTTTTATCTTGCTTTCACTATGTAAATACATTGATTATAGTTACAAGACATATTCTTATAGGGTGGTGTATTTTTAGCACTTCTCATAATTTTTTTCTAATAAACCTCACCCACATATTTCTCATTTATTTCATATACTTAATTTTTTGTTCACGTGATATTTTGATAAACAGAAATAACTTAAAAGATTCATGAAGGTTCAAAAATTTCCTCACACAAAATAGTTATTTTTTTGTGAACATCATTATCTAACCATGATATCCTATATTGTTTAGATATATTATTGAACTTTCTCATGGGTTTTTTCAACAAATCCACCATATATTTACATTATTAAAATAGAACAAATATTTCTTAATTTAATTAATGTGATTTCTAATTAATGACAAATGACACATCATAATCACTTGTTTTTTTACAATAGATTTAGAATATTTATTATAGATGTTATTTATATTTTTTAAAAAAATTACTTAATGAATCATTTTTCATCACACATAAAATATAGAAATGTGATCGATGATTATATATATAACATGTATGATGAACATTGTTATGCATACTATAATCATACAATCATATCTGGATTCTTATATAGATAATGGTGACACAATACATGAAATTATGTTTATGATAATTATGAATTCATAGATGATGTATATTATTGTAATCAATATTAGTAAAATAGTAATACATCATCGGTATATAGTAGTGGATGGTGGTTATATAATAGTAAGATGATGGAAATTAAATATAGGATGATTATATTGTAGTTACTAGATGATTTATATGAAATGGGCTAAATTATGCTTTTAAAGCCCCTAGTCATCATTCTTTTCAAGAATTTATCAAATCTAGGTTGTACCATTTAAAATGAACTATATCCTTGTACAAAAATCATCAAATACTGTTAAAATATAAAAATATATATAAAAATTATTTTTAATCCAAGGATGGTGCATATAAATTCTAGCCAATATTCTCTATGATATTTTTAACTTTTTAACCCTTTTTTCACATCTGTAGAAGTTATAGAGTAGGGTTCAATTCATGTATCATATTCAAAATTAATTAATTTATTTACAAATGTTTCTTATTGTTCATTTATAATTTATTATTACTTTTTATATATATAAAAATCATCCCAACAATCATAAAATGTAATGATTTTTTACATTAAGGATATCCAACCATATTCTCTAACAAACAAAAAATTTCCATTTCCATTTATTATGGAAAATACATACACTCTTATCAACACTTTCCTAATTCATATTTTAATATTTATATCATCATTGTATTGTATAAAACAAATAAAATAAACAAGTGGTCTCTACGTTGTTAGAGACACTGAGGATTGAATTGGGGAAATGTACTACATGAAGGGTTAACTATAGAGGAACACCATTTGAGGAACTTCTGTTTTGAATTGGTCCCCATGATTATGAAGGTGACCATTTTCTATATGATAAAGGTTCTATGAAAAATAATTTAATAATATATAGTATTTTTATATTATTTAATAGTAATAGTGAGTTTTGATATTTTAATGGAATAAGACAATTGGTTATATGATGTTTGGAGTAAAAGAATGAATGAAAAATCAGAAATTATTTCCTAAATTAAATCTATATTCCATTTCTATTTCACTCATAATGTGATAATTTTAGAATGGGATAATCCAATAAAGAAGACACAATTGATTCTAACTGCTCTAATTTTGGTATTTTTAATGAAGTATTTTGTGAAACCCATAGAAACCCAAATAAATTACCAAAATTGTAATAGTGAATGTGATAAACTATTAATTCCAATTCTTATTAAAATATTGATGGATGTTGTGAAGGATACATGATTTATAAAAACAATATTATGTTGGATGAGGAATAATGAAAAAAAATAGAATCCCTTATAAATTTGTTACCTATTGATGTATATCAATCAGTCTGTGTATAATTCACCTTCGGGATCTCTATGGTTCAAGAAATATATTTTTAATTTGATAGGGGAGCAGTTTCTTTAAATTTTCATTGATGATTAATCCTTATATGTATAATTATCAAAAGACTGTATAAAAAATAATAAATAATATTTTCAATAATATAAAAAGATAATATTAGTGCTAAACTGGGAGAAGGGGAATTTCATATTGAAATATGAAATTTTAATGGTCCACTAGATGTATAGGGATTCTATAGAGGTAAATCTTCCAAATGCATAGATAACAAATGAATTACAAAAACCCACAATAATGTGTTTATTGAAATATTTCTGTAGAAATTTAGTTTTTATCATTTGTTTCCAAAATATTTCAATTAAATATATTAACCACTCACCCATTTGTTAGTAAATAAAGTAAATATATCATTTATCATAGAAATTTGAGTGGAATTCATGTATTTGAAGATAGGGTTTTTAATATCCCAGTAATGGTAGATCCAAATTTGGAGGTTCAATTTTTAATCATGAGCAACATATGTGATTACATTGAATTGGAATTTCAAGGGTAATTTATGGACATGTTTTATTATTTGATATACTCTAAAATATGAATGCTTACTAAAATAATGTTTAGTAATATAATTAATGTGAAATAAATGATAACATTGGTGTTTATATTTAATATGTTTAAACCCTATCATGATATATAATAGTGACATTTTAATCATTTTGTATTGTAGAAATTGTGCAAAAAAAAATGAAAATCCTTTTTTGATATTGTTTATTTTGTTAGTTTAGGAGTCGCAGATTGATAAAATGAAAAGAATTGATCAACAAACATTTCCACATAAAATATATAGAGTGTAATGTTTCCAATCCTTAATAGTGTTTTTGGAGCAAGTAGTAAAGATAAATTTACAAATAAAAAACTATTTATAGGATAACTCATTAAAAAACGTTGTTTTTTATATCATATATTATTTTATTACATGTGTGATCTATCTATAATTCACAGATAAAAAGTGAAATGTTTTTCAATTTCAGGATAAAATATAATTTTGGGATAATTGTATGCTTTAGAGTACTATGTGGAAGAGATGAATCATTTGTATTTGTGTAGTGATGAAGTAGAAATTGTGTTTTGATTTCATCACTCTTCGATTATTGGAGGAATCCATGTTTGAGAAACAATAGTTTCTAATATCCTAAAAAGTAAAATGTTTTAGCTAATTATTTATAATTTTTGAAAAGCATTATAAAATCATGTGATCAATACCAAATTACCATAAACACCATAAAATGTATGACATATCAAACTAACATATCATAGTGGTCAAACATTTGTTGTTTAGGGAATAAAATTCATTGGATAATTTCCTTAATTCTTTTAGAAACACATAAATTCTTGTATGTGTGGAGTAAAATTAAAAATAGGTTAAATTGGAATCCACCTCAACTAACTAAAAATGTTTTTCACCAATTTGAAGAAGTATATACTTTGAATGTTTCCAATTCATAATCTGATAATCAATGAATGTGAAACACAGTTTGATAATCGTTTTTAAGGGTGTGTTGGAGAATTATAGAGTTCATTATAACATTAGTAAATCATACCATTCTCAAATGAGTTGACTAGTAAAAATATAAAACCGAAAATTGAAGTATATTATTGAGAAAATGATCATTTAATTTGAATAGTATCATCGCATAAGATTCTTGATAAATTTTTGGAATATTTAATAGTCTATAATAAATAAATTAGAATGTTCCAATTTGTTTTTTTTTAAATTGAAAACCATGAGAATATTTTGTGGATAATTCCTAAAAGTGCTATTTGAGGGTTAAATTAAAAAAATTGTAGAGAAATTATGCATGGATAAAAAGGATATTGGGTTTGAATGATATAAAATATGTTAAGATATATTATTACGAACAGAAACAATCATATGAAGATGAAATAAAAATTTTAAAGTCCTACACATCTGAATGTTGTAGATACACCCATGAGATAAGGTAATTTTGACAATATATTGGTTAGTATTACTTATTATGATCAAATAAAGATGGTGTGCAACAGTTCTTATAATAAATAGGTATAAGAATATTTGAGAAGTCACTTATCCTAGCCTAATACTAGGCGTGTACGGAATTATTATGCCCCATTGGAAAGAAACTAATTGCATGAAATCCAAGATAAAGTATTTTGAGATGTTTCTCCCTTTTGAAATAATAATACCACATATCTGAAACTAAATGAGAATATACCATAGTGTGTTCATATATCAGTCTTTCAATAAAATAAAATAAAAATATTTATAAATTATAAAATAAGAGAATCATTCATAACATAATAAATATCCCAATGATACAAACCCAAAACTGTCTATTCTTATTGCAGAAAAATCATAATTTATGAAACTGAACATCACTGATAAAATATTGTATAATAAATATATCACATAAACAAAAATATAAATAAAAAAATTGTACAACCGGATGACTTCACTAATACTCAAGCATGAAAAAATAAAACAAATGCTCGAGTAGATTTTATACTACTCTCATCTGATCCACAGTCTCCAACATATTCCATAACATCAATTATATACCAAAATAGACCTAAAACAAATGGAATACCAACTTGGGGATCTAACAGAAATCATAACATCTACATATACACATTGGGGTGTATGTAGGGGTGATATAGACATTACGATTAGGATTCCACAAAAGAATTTATGAAATTATGTTTTTTAAACATTTGATAAATAAATTTTGAAATTCAATTTGAAGGTATATTTTACACATATATGAGTTTGATGAAATGTGAATATAAATTAATCTCATTATAAAAAATATATTTTTATGTAAACAATGTTTAAACAACTGCTTTTAATGAGTTACATTTTAAAAAATAAAATAATACTTTTAATGTTCATGGAATATAAACTAAATCATTATCCTTTTCATCAAAACCATTTTTAACCACATTTATAAAAAAACAACACATTATTCCTTTAAAAATAATTATTCAAAATTATCATGTACATAAAGTCAAAAGTAAACAGAAATCATAGGAGGAATTTAAAAACAAGACAATTACATAGATGTCAAAGGAATGTAATGAAAACAAATGATCAAGAAATAGTATCACATAATCACCTAATGTACAGAGGATATAATAATATTATGAAATGGGATCCCCAAAATATTCTTCAACAGAATATATGCATCTTGGGAAACACAATGAGACTCAAGAAATACCATTGTAGACCTAGAATCTCATAACACCAAGCCATCCTGAAAGAACCTGTATATAATTATAGATGTCCAATTGGACAAGCTGAGACACACATTATATCTTGAGATCTGTCTAACTCCATGGGACACTATCCCATATCCATTGACAAATCTAAATTAGGGTACTATCATGTCCACATATTGAATTGCTATGACACTAATATATTGTGACCACTATTTTTTAGGATTCTCATGGAATAAATCAAATTAATATGATGTAAAAAAATCTGGAACATCACACAAATACAATTTTAAAATAGTATTAAATTACATCTCACCTCCAACACCCACTTATTAAATAACCCTATCAATATAAATAATCTAATTATCAAATAATATATTGAGGGGGAAAATTCCCAACCAGATATAAAGTAAACATGTGTCTAACAACTGAGGGAAATCATAACTTCAATTAATTTCATTCAAGAAAATAAATATCAAACCATTAAAACCTACATGGGAGACCAAGATATACAAACAATTCAAAGACAACTATCATTCTTTGAGATTCGACATTGAAGAAAAACATTATTTATTGCATAATGAATCAAGAAACACCATAGATACATGAAGTCGTTAAAATCATTAAACATGGTCAAAAAACACCACTTATAAATACCATTGTTTTTAAAAAATAAATTGGTTTCAAATATCACTTTAAAACCACCAAATTATTTTGAAATAACTTCTCAAGTATTTAAAATCACACTTTCCATACATAAAAATGTACAATAAAAATTAAAATATGATTAAGATGAAAATAAAATTTATTATAAAATTTAAAATCAATGAAAAAAATATATAAAGAAATCTTACATATCATATATAGTTTAAAATTATATGTACACGAATTTGTAAAATACCAAGAATTTCATGACATGTATAACAAAGTAATCAAAACAAAAACCCACCAAAAACCCAACTAAAAATGGACCTATGATGGAAACAACAACTTTGATTTAATATACATCCTCTACAAAACCTGTACATCAAAACACCAAATTAACCACAATCCACACCATTATTTCATTCAATATGACCACTAGGGCTTCAAAAAAATGGAAAACGAGAGGGAAATAATGTTGAAAGACAAGTAAGAGATAAAAGAGGTACATTAATTTAATTTTTAATAGAAACCAATGTTTCACATTATGGATGTATGAGAAAATAATGTAGAAGAAACATTGATCTATCACATGATTTAGTTTAATGATAAAGGGTAAAATAAAGACATGAATGGATATAAATTGAAAATAGAAATAAGACAAAATCATAAAAAACCAAATCCTTGTAAGACTAGGCCACATGTGATCATCCTTATCATGTGGAAACACTACACTAACACAAATCACAACCCAATGGATGGGTTTCATCTTGGAGGGACCTCCAATTATCATGGTGTGAATCCCATCCCTCAAAAACATGCCTCACATCCTTGGTAGTGTTGTGTCAAGACATTATTTCTTCCTGGCATGAATAACTATTTTGAACTAAAACCTCAATGTATGGAAAATATTTTGGTGTGTCTCCCCATTTATGGTGCAATATATATTTATCCCCAAATTCACAATGGAAAAATATTATGTTCGTGGGGAGAATTCCCTTGGTCACAACCTGATCTTCTATATGATAAAACTAAAATTCACTCAAATATCTTATAACAACTAGAAAACAAATAAGAAAAAAAATTAAGTAATCCTAAAATTATATTATATAATATTCAAAAGTGACATAAGGGTTTTAAAATTCCATTCACCATATGTAACACACCATGTTTTTTAAATAATTTTAAATACATGAAACACCGAATGCCCTTTTTATAGGAGATATTTTCAAACTAACTATTAAATTTATTATTGTCACTTATATGATTTGAATTTTGAAAAAACGAACATACACGGTTGAGATCAGTATGTTTTTTGTAGTGTTATAGGAAAAACATTACTTTTGGGGAATAGTAACCTACCCTTATCAATAGTAATGTTTCCATTATGAATAGAAATATGTCCTAATGAATAGTAGTCTCATTAAATAATGTTTTTAATAATTTATGAGACCTTGATTAATATTTCAAGGTGTTATAAAATAATTTCTTGTTTTAAAAGTGTTATTTTAGGAATAAATTATGATTTTATTCATTTTTAGAAAATTATTTTGATAAAATGGTGTTTATTTTTGGATTCTACATGTCGAAATATAGTAAGGATGAATATTTGGGATATTTTTGAATTACTCGAATTTTTTATGAATTGTGAAATACAGTAAATTACCATATATATACATTATATGGTAAATACACTATTACTAGGATCATGGATGATGTGAGCACCCTTTTTTCGAGATCATATGACTATGTTACTATTTTGGGTCACATGAATCTAGAATATTCACAGTCTTGAGAGAAAATATTAAACTCATGATTAAAATAATGAAAAACCCCTCCTCTCCTCCACTAGGAAAACCACCCTCGCCCCCTCTTCCTCTCACACCTCTCAAGATTTTATAATTATATAAATTTTAACCAATATCAATCCCAAGTATATTACTCATGTACAAAACCTACTGGTCTCACAAAAAGGCCAAAACTAAAGTTCTTAAGGAGAATCTCAAGGAGGAGATATCAAGGCGTAAAAAATCCTCATTCATTTTCATTTGATTTATTTTCAATTATTTTCTTCTCTTATAGTCTCTTAACCTCCCTTATCAGAGAGGAATAGAAAATATATTATTATATCTATTATGTATTTTTATCATGTTTAATGAAAAATTCATCACCATTCTTCTTATCCTCATCCTCTAATTCTAAAAACACACTTTCTGTTATGTGTTGATTTACCGACATCATGGACGATGTGTCTTATATTTCCATTACATACATAAAATATGTTTGTAAAGCCATTTTAATGGTAGAAAAAATTTTAATTTTCATTATATGTCGTATATTATTTCTGAAGATAAATTATATTAATATTATTAAAGCTTTATTATGAATCATGTTCGTGATTATCAAATAACCACCAAAATGATCTAAAAAAAGAAAAATAATGATTTATATAGTGATTTATCCTCATACAATAAAAAAATGATTTATTGAATCATTTAATATTATGAAATCATATGAACACAATTTTTTTTCACTTATATAGCTTCCCTTCCATTTTTCAAGAAAATCATTTACGATCCGACCATGTAAATCATGTAAATCACGTACCCAAAATAGTGGAAATAACAAAATATAATTAATAAATGGGTCAAATGATGATATATTATGATAAAATAATTGTCTATAAACATGATTATCCTTATTAAAAATATAAATATCACCCTTTATATTATTATATGATGTGTTTTAAACAAGTTATATGTAATATGAACCCAAGGGAAGGAAATTATTATCCTAATTTCCAATATTTGGGTTAAATTTCTGCTTCATTAATTCCGTGGAACTATGATTATTTGTGTAATGAATTTCTATAAAGACCCGGAAAATTCAAGGAGATTTTTTTCTTAATTTATTTTTGATGGGAATAAAATTAATATCAATAGATATTATTTAGTGTTGGAAAATTTGTTGTGTGGAGAGGTATTTGTGATGTTCCAAAGTTTTTCGGAGAGCATTGGTGTGAAGAAGAAAGAACTTACCTCTGACGAAGAATGACGCTTCTTCAACGAAGAACGCTGCTTTTGCAAATATCAACATCGCGCTTAATTTTCTTCCTCCATACCCAGGGAGGAAATTCAACTACGGGGAACTCACCAATGATGACAGTAATTTCTCGGCATTGACGGAGTGGAAACGCTTTCCCCGCGAATAACAAACACCCAACAAGTTTATCAAGGTAGAGGGAATTATATTTGATTTTCTCATTATCTTTGAAGAAAAGAACGATGAGCGCAGACCAACCCCTACCCAGTTGATCCGCGGGTCACTCATTCATGTCGGTCGGATGCGAGGTTATTTTTTGGGATTGGTTTTGAGTTTGATCATGATTGGAAACCTCTAACACAGATGACACGGGCTAACAAACAATCCCATACCCTTCGCAAAAATACTTATTGAGTGTGTATTGACGACGATGACGAAACGGGTCCTCAACGGAATTTGGAAGCTTTTGAAGTGATTGTTGGTCGGAGTGGTTTACTCAAGAGGGGGGTGAATTGAGTACCAATTAAAATTTCTATATTTAAAAGCAGTGTCTTAAAGACCCCCAAATAAAATAATAAATTAAACTGTAGTGAATTTATATTAATGTAGAGATTCTGTTAGGTTCTCAAGGGATTGATTAATTCCCAGTTAACCAACACAGGAGTGTGTGATTATCTTTTGAAACTAACTTACTAATCTACACTTAACATAAACACTTGCTAATTTAATTATCAAAGTAACTTTAAAAACAGTATTGGTTTTAAAGTGACTAGCAGCGGAATAAAACTTTGAAATAGATGGCACAACAATGTAACCAAGAGGTTCAGTCTCAAGCCGAGACTTAGTCCTCTCAAAAGTTTATATGAAAATGATCCACACCCTGGATCGGGGTTCAACAGTTTACAACTGTCCAGGTCCAAGACCTCTACCACTGTTCTTCGTGGGAAACAGTACAACAGCAACCAGCTGTCCAGGTCACACACGACCTCTACCACAGTTCTTCGTGGGAAAGAAAGAATGAAAGAGTTTTGTAAGGATTTACAGATCCTTCAGTTTGAGTACAGGAGACAGTTTATGTGTTAGATATAGCAGATAACACACACTGCTCGAAATGAATGGTAATAAATCACAGAACAAGAGATGTAGAGTTTAGAGATGGTTCTGGTGATTTCAGTATAGCTCTGGACTCTTTTGGATTCGATTAGAAGTGAGTCTGAGTCCTCTTCTTGTTTCTGTTGAGAAAGAGAGTGTCGTATGCTCCAGGTTCACAGGTGGTGAGAATGTAGTCGATGAAGTTCTTCTTGTAAGCACAGAACACTCCTCGAGTATGCTTGATTGTCTATGAGCTTCTCTGTGTTCCTCTTGTGCTTGTGTCGCTTTTGGTATCAAGGATGCACCGCACTTTTCTGGTTCGCTTCTTCTTTTCTTCACACGTTCGCATGCCTTTCTGGTATGTAGTCTTCTCGTATTTATCTCCCATCAGGGGACAGAAAAGATTTCTTTTCAGCAGGTACGAGGTACGGGTTCCTGACATCCGACAACCTTTATCAGGTATTTGACAAATCATTAAAATGTACATGATATGACCGTTAGATAGATTAAATATAGGAAATAAAGAAATTCAAACAGTGAGTTGAGTGATCGGTAGGTAATCAGCATCTGTAGCTTGAACATCGGTGGCTTGAACATCGGTAGCTTAATGTCATTAGTTGCTTTGACTCTATCGGTGGCTCTATGCGTCGGTTGGTACATGCATCGGTAGCTCCATGCGTCGGTAGGTACATGCATCGGTAGCTCCATGCGTCGGTAGGTACATGCATCGGTAGCTCCATGCGTCGGTAGGTACATGCATCGGTAGCTCCATGCGTCGGTGGGTACATGCATCGGTAGCTCCATGCGTCGGTGGCTGCGAGTCTATCGGTAGCTTCGTCCATCGGTGACTTATTCCATCAGTAGCTATTTATACTTACACCGGTAGCTCTACGTTTGTATCGGTAGCTATCTTTATAAGTACATCGGTAACTCTGTGTTAAGTCTATCGGTAGCTGTCTGTCGGTAGACTGTCTATCGGTAGACTGGTTACCGGTAGCTCTTTATCAGTAGCTATAGACAGATTACTTATCTGTTTTATGCAGAACACATCTGATTGTGTTAGAATCAATTTATAACTTGGATGAACATGGATAAATGATGATTAACATATTCCAAAGACTTATTTTAAAAAGGTGTTATTGGTTTGAACATAGATTTAACAGAGTTAAAGTATAGATCAACAATACTTAACAATATCATAGAGAATGAAGACATAATTGGGATTTTCAACACAAATAAATACATGATTGAGATTATCAAAACAGGTGAGGTCAACAATCTCCCCCTTTTTGATAATCACAATTTATGATATTGGCATTTAACATAGTGAAAATATAATAGTAAAGAGTATAATATTGAATTCAATTTTCTCAGAGAAAACATCATCATAGATAATAGAAATAGTATGATATAGACATAAGTTATCAGAGGTAAAAAAAAAATTAAAAATAAGAAGGTACTATATAGACATAAGGTATCAGAGATAAAAATGGAAACAAAACAAAGGATAATGTGTTTCCCCTTATGCCTTATTTTTCTCCATTGAAAATATTTCTCATTTTGTTCTCCTCCTTATTCTCGCATAAAAAGTTTCTCCCCCTCTCTTATTGTTCTCCCCCTTTGTGATAATCAAAAAGTGGGAAAGCATATATATAGATATATATATAGGAGAGAAATAAAACAAAGAGAAGTAAAAAGTGGTCTGTATTATAGTTAGTCAAAAAGTACAACAAAAACAGATTACAAAGGAATTCCTATCAAAAAGCTTGGCCACTGGTTCACTCCGCATCTGCAATGTGAGATTTTCCTTTAGGATCAGAAGGATGCTCGGGTGGTGAGGATTCAGGTGAAGGTTTGGGAATGCCAGAAAAGATCAAAGGAGGCTGGGCCACTGACACAGAGTCAGGCTTGTAAGTTGAAGATTTTTGGGTAATCATTGGTTTGAGGCTTTGAATGGCTTGAGCAGGAGTCAGCTGGACTGAGGGAGCAGCTGAGGCAGAAGCAGGCAAAGCAGGAGGGATGATGACTGGTCTAGCATCAAAATGCAAGAAGGGCAGCAGTAGATTTCTAAAATCCATAATAATTCCTCCTCCTCTTTCCATAGCAGAGAGGAAATCATCTTTGTTCTCCATGAATTTCTCTAAGGCAGGAGTCAGTTCTCTCAGCTTGCTCACTTGTTCTTTGAAAGCTTGGGTGACTGGAGGGAGCTTCATGTGCTCCAAAATTAGCTTGAAGTGGTGTTCGAGTTGATGCTTGGTGAAAATCTTGGAGAAGTAGTAGTCCACTTTGCTTTTTATGGCTTCTTGAGAGGCAGAGGCTTCTCTCATAAAATCTTGAACTATCTTCATGATTTCTCTGGCAGAATCCCTTGTAGAAAGTACCACTCGGCTTAACTCTGATGAGTCCCCAGAGCCACTGGTAGGAATAGAACCAATCTCCTCCTTCAATATTGCTCGAACTGAGTTCATATCAACTGATGGTTTGGATGTGAGAGGGCCAAGAGAGAAGGAAACAGTTTCTTTAAAACTCTCTGACAAACCACTGATTAGGCTTTGAACTTGAGAGTCTTGTAATTGAACATGATCCTTCACTGAGGTTTTGAAACTTTCAAACACTGAGACAAACTGGCTGACTACACTCTTCACATAGGCTAGATCCTTGTCAGCTTGAGACTTGGAGCTCATATAGGAATCCAAAGCAACCACTTATGTCTTGAGAGCTTCCAGATCAGCTTCGATTCTTGAAGACTGAGTCTGGCATTCTTTCACTTCTTCCATAAGCTCAGACATAAAAGAAGATAAATTACAAGCCAGAGATAGCTCGAAGGATCTCTCTAGCACTTTCATTTCTTCATAAAAGCTTTCCTTCATCTCAGCAACTGAAGCACTGAATGATTGTTTTATCTCATCCTTCATGGATTCAAGATCTGATTTGGAGACAGAATCACTTGAGACAACTGCAGCAGATCCCCTTGCTGAGGCCAAATTAACTACAGAAGTAGTCATTATTGAATTAATTGAGGATGCAAGAGAGGTTTCCATTAGCTTCACTTCTTCAACAAAACTGGATTTGAGGTCCTCTTTCAGCTTAGTCAAATCATGAAATCTGACCACATCGTCTGGCAACAATTCAGCAGCAAGATCATAATTGGTCTTTGGTCTATCCACAGACATCTCATTGTCAGAATCTGGATAATCTAATCCACAGACTATAAACCCTGGGTCTTCTACCCAGTCTCCAATCTCAACAGCTACTGTAACATTCCCAAGCACAGACCAATGCTCCCCCTCAATGGGTGTATTCTCATGTATCACAACAGCCTTTTCTGCTGGCCGTTCTTCATCAGAATCTTCTACCACAGGTTCTACAGGTGTAGCATTTAGAAGATCTTCTGATACAGGTACATCTTCTTCTCTATCTCTTTCTTCTTCAGCAGCAGGTATAGCTGAGTTTCCAATTAAGGGACTCATACTTAACCTACCAGAAGCAGGCGATTCAACTGCATTCTCCTTTTCCTCTTCTTCTTGGTGAGGTACAGACTGGTCTTCCTCATAAGTAGGCAAAACTTCCTCTACTTTTCCTTTCCTAGAATAAACCAGTTCTGCAACAGGACTTGGGGGCAAGTCTGGATCTCCTCCAACATCCATAGGAGTCTCTTCTTCTTCTTCTTCTTCTGTCTCATCACTATAAGCAGGTTCCTCTTCAACAGGTCTTAGACTCGGATCTCTCATATCCTTTGGTCTTGAGGGATAATCCACAGGATTAAACCTATCATAGATTTTCTGATCATCACTGACCCATTCTCCCTTCCATGGGTTCCAGTTAATTTTCATATACTTGCAAACAGTCGAGGTGATGCAGAAATTGTTCTTGACTACAACTGTCTCATCCTAAGACTCAGCTATTTCTTTCACTTTTATCATCACTGAAATCAGCTTGGCAAAGAACAAAGCATTGGTCTTTGACTTTGGTCTAATCATGTCTTCCATTTGAAGCATCAACAATCTTCACAGATTGACTTTTACACCATGTCTTAGCAAATGAAGAAGATAGATATCTTGATATCTCAGATTTGCAAAATCTCCTCTCCTCGGTATCAACACATGCTGAACAAATTTGAAAAGCAGTCGATTCTCTCCATCCATTTCAGCAGCTACCACTTGCCTTTGATTTCCATTCCCAGTCAGCTCTTGTAAGGCGGTCTCATAATCAAAAATGTCACTACTAGGTGTCATTGCTCTTGATACATACCCAGAGACACCTTCATGTGGTACTTTTAAACTCTCATCCCACTCTACTGAAGAAAAAGACATCTCTTTTCCATTTACAAAAGAGCTTACCCGATTCTCATTCTCAGACTTCTCAAAGGTTACAAACTCATAGAACTGCTTTACCAATTTCGGGTAGTATGGGCCATTATTATTCGAGAAACAATCCACCCATTTCTGGTCTTCCAGAATCTCGAGCACTAAGGATTTGCTAGGCAGTAGCCATTCCACGCACAGTTCCTTCTCGATTACTATATCTCTATTCTGCAAGTGAGGATTCACTGGTCGCCTTCCCGATCTAGTTTTGACTTCACTAACACTGGCTTTATGCTGTGTCTTCTGCTTCTTAGCATTTGGTTCTGCACATTCATCTCTGACGATAGGAAGAATGGTTTTTGCCATCGTGGGTTTAGGGTTCTTGGTCGATTTGGATGCTAAGGTTCGAAGGTGAGAGATTTTGAGCTCGGTGAGGTAAGAAGTGGCTTAGACTTAGTTTTATCATTTAGGAATTCCAAATAAACGATTAAAATAGAGTAATAAAATAAAATAAAATGATTCTTATTCTTGGCGACAGACAGAAGTTTTAAACTTTTCATCGGTGTGAGTTAATCATCGGTGAGAAAAACAAATCGGTGAGCGTTGTACATCGGTGAGAATTTCTACGTCGGTGAGAAACTTATATCGGTGGGAATTTTCACATCAGTGAGAATTTCA
The DNA here is from genome assembly GCA_963277665.1 of Viscum album. Classification (NCBI taxonomy): domain Eukaryota; kingdom Viridiplantae; phylum Streptophyta; class Magnoliopsida; order Santalales; family Viscaceae; genus Viscum; species Viscum album. The sequence continues at coordinate 1,036,582,088 of OY728140.1, read as the reverse complement.
CATCAGTGAGGATTTCACATCAGTGAGAATTTCACATCGGTGAGAATTTTCACATCGGTGAGAATTTTCACATCGGTGAGAATTTCACATCAGTGAGAATTTTCACATCAGTGAGAATTTTCACACCGGTTGTGATTAAACATTCCCAGTTCATGTCTTATGAAACTCAGCCTATCCGAACTTAAAGGTTTAGTGAAAATATCAGCCAATTGATGTTCAGTGCCAATAAATTCAAGAGAAATATCACCTTTTTGATAGTGATCTCTTAGGAAATGGTGTCTTACATCTATGTGTTTGGTTCTAGAGTGAGATACAGGATTCTTAGAGATGTTTATTGCACTGGTGTTATCACAGGTGATTGAAACATGTTTAAAAACATATCCATAGTCCAAAAGAGTGTGTTTCATCCACAGAATTTGTGCACAGCAACTACCTGCAGCTATATATTCTGCTTCAGCAGTAGATAATGCAACCGAGTTCTGTTTCTTACTACACCAGGAAACTAAGGATTTTCCAAGCAAATGACATGTTCCTGATGTGCTTTTTCTATCTAGCTTACAACCAGCAAAGTCAGCATCTGAATAACTCATTAACTCAAAGGATTGTCCTTTTGGGTAAAACAAACCTAAGTTAACTGTGTGTTTGAGATATTTAAAAATTCTTTTAACAGCAAGCAAATGAGATTCTTTTGGGTTAGCTTGAAATCTAGCACACAAACACACACTAAACATAATATCAGGTCGACTAGCAGTAAGATAAAGTAAACTACCAATCATACCTCTGTAATTTGTTTGATCAACTGGTTTCCCAGTTTCATCTGTGTCCAATTTACAGGTAGTACTCATAGGAGTTTCACATTCCTTGATACTATCCAGACCAAAACGTTTTAAAAGATCCTTTGTATATTTACTTTGATTCAAAATAATACCATTTTCATTTTGAAATACTTGAAATCCAAGAAATTACTTAAGCTCTCCCATTAAGCTCATTTCAAATTCATTTTGCATACTTTTTGAAAAATCAGTACATAAAGAGTGTTTAGAAGATCCAAAAATAATATCATCAACATATATTTGTACAACTAAAACATCTTTAGAAATTCTTTTAATGAAAAGAGTTGGATGAGCAATCCCTTTAGTAAAACCTTTTGAAATAAGGAAATTGCTAAGTCTATCATACCAAGCTCTTGGTGCTTGTTTTAAACCATACAAAGCTTTAGAAAGTTTAAAAACTTGATTTGGAAAATGGGGGTTAGCAAATCCAGGTGGTTGTTCCACAAAAACATCTTCAATTATAAAACCATTTAGAAATGCACGTTTTACATCCATTTGATATAACTTGAAATCCAGATGTGCATCATATGCAAGTAAGATCCTAATGGCTTCTAGTCTAGCTACAGGTGCAAAAGTTTCCTCATAGTCTATGCCTTCTTCTTGACTATATCCTTGTGCAACTAGTCTAGCTTTATTTCTAACTATATTTCCAGATTCATCTACTTTATTTCTAAAAACCCATTTTGTGCCTATTGTCAAAGTGTCCTTGGGTCTGTCAACTAATTCCCAGACTTTGTTTCTTTCAAACTGATTTAATTCTTCCTGCATAGCTATTACCCAGAATTCATCATTGATAGCATCATTGATATTTTTGGGTTCCAGCTGTGAAAGAAAGGCTTGATGTTCAACCTGATTTCTTAGAGAAGCTCTAGTTTGTGTTCCTCTATCCAGATTACCAACAACAGCTTCTAAAGGATGATTCTTTAGAATCCTCGTTGATCTAGTAAAGGTTGGACTAGAAATTTCAGGTTCATCTATAGGTTCGGGTTCAACAGAAGCAGATTCTGGAGAAAGTCCAGAACTGGATACTTTTATAACAGGTTCTTTAGATTTATCATTAAGGTCCAGAATAGATAAGTCTTCTTCAAGATTTTCAAGAGAGGTTTTAGGCTCATGTGGATCAGTTTCATCAAACTTGATGTGAATAGATTCTTCCACACATTTGGTTTTCTTATTGAATACTCTATAGGCTTTAATTGAAATAGAGTAACCCAGAAAAATTCCTTCATCACTTTTGGAAGCAAACTTATCCAGATTATCTTTAGTATTCATAATAAATACTTTGCAACCAAAAACTTTAAAGTAATTAACCTTAGGCTTTCTATTGTTCCAAGATTCATAAGGGGTTTTCTTAAGAACAGGTCTAATCAAGACTCTATTAATAACATAACAAGCTGTATTTACAGCTTCAGCCCAAAAATAAATAGGCAGGTCATATTCATTGAGCATGGTTCTAGCAATTTCTTGAAGAGTTCGGTTTCTTCTTTCTACTACACCATTCTGTTGGGGTGTTCTAGGGGCAGAGAAGTTATGAGTATAGCCATTGTGTGAGCAATAAGATTCAAAATCTTGATTTTCAAACTCACGACCATGATCACTTCTCAGGGTCTTAATCTTGAGTCCACTAAGATTTTCTACAGACTTGGAGTATTTAACAAAGTAAGAACAAGCTTCACTTTTGTGAGCTAGAAAATATACCCAAGTATATCTAGAAAAGTCATCTACAAGAACATAAAAATAGTGCTTCCCATTTAAACTAGAAACTCTTGATGGTCCAAACAAATCCATGTGAACCGGTTCAAGTGGTTGAGAAGTTGAAACTTCTTTCTTTGATTTAAAAGAAACTTTGTGTTGTTTTCCCTTTTGACAGGGGTTACACACTCTATCATTTGGGAATTCTAACTTAGGTAGGTCTCTAACTAGGTTTTTCCTACAAAGTTTTCTAAGTGAGTGAATGTTGCAATGTCCTAATCTTCTATTCCATAGCCAAGATTCTTTATGAAAAGCATTCAAACAATTAATATTCTGCTTAGCTAAAGAATTCAGATTAACAGCATAAACATTTTCATTTCTTAAGGCAGAAAATACCAAAACATTCTTAGAATCAAAAACTTTGCAAGAATCATTTTCAAATTTAACATGAAAACCATCATCACATAACTGAGAAATACTTAATAAATTGTATTTAGGGCCATCAACAAATAAAACTTTAGAAATCAAAATTGAATCAGTGTTACCAATCTGGCCTAGGCCGATGATTTTCCCTTTTGAGTTATCACCAAAGGTGACAAAGCCTCCATCAACTTTTATTAAACTCTTGAAACAAGAGAAGTCTCCTGACATATGTCTTGAACATCCACTGTCCAAGTACCATGTCTCTTTACAGGAGCTCTTTAAGCAAGTTCCCTACAAAACAGATTTAGATGGGAGATGTTTTTTGTACCCAGATTTTCTTGGGTCCAGACAGGTTAGCCAATAACACTTTAGGTACCCATATTTGTCTAATGGATCTCATATAATTTGTAGAATTGACATGCTTTGAAAGATAAACTTTATTAGATCCATAGCTATGTATATAACTGGTTGAAGCATATGAAGTTCCAGAATTACCTTCATTCTGTCCAGATTTAGAAATGAATCTAGTTTTAGCAATTTTCCTTTGTCCAGGTTGGTATCCTATACCAGTAGTGTATTTAGGTGCTACTTGCTTTCCTAGCATCTGTGTTAGAGTATTCTTGCCATTGGTGAACTTCTCTAAGTCTTTTCTAAGTTGCTCATTTGACAGTTTCAGTTCGGTATTTTCTTTAATCAGTTGAGCATTTTTCTCTCTTTCAATAGTAAGTTCGGTTTTAACTGTAGTGGTGAGAGCATGCTGTTTCTTTAATGACTTGTATTTATCCTTAAGTTCATTACATGTCTCTTCCAGCATATCACAGTATTCAAACAGTTCAGATTTAGAAATGTTATCACCTTCAGAATCATCTCCAGAATAATATGACTTTGAAGCAGGAGTTTCAGCAGTTACCTCAGAAGTGTTTGCCATAAAGCACATGTTGGCTCGATTCCTTTCAGAGTCTGAAGATTCAGCTTCACTTGTGCTGTCTTCTGAAGCACTCCAAGTAGCCTTCATAGCTTTCTTAAACTTATTGTCCTTATATTCATATTTCTTTTTATATTTCAGCTTTGGACAGTCGGCTTTAATGTGTCCTTTTCTCTTGCACTCATAGCAGACAACATCATCTGACTTGTCATTCTTCTTCCAGTCCTTTTTCCATTTGCCTTGTTGATCATACTTACCCTTATAATTTGTTTTTCTGAAGAACTTCTTTTTCCTATAAAATTTCTTAAATCTTCTAGTAATGTGAGCCATCTCAGCATCACTGTCAGAATCACTTCCACTGTTTTCACAGCTTGAACTTTCAACTACAGCTTGAAGCTTTTCCTTGTCCTTATTCTTTGAGGTTGAGGATTTGAAAGCAACAGACTTTCTTGCAGGTTCATTGTCTTCCTCTTTGTTCACTTTAAGCTCTTCTTCATACATCATCAGCTTGCCAATTAGTTCCTTGATAGGTAGAGCAGCTATGTCACATGATTCTCTGATTGAGACAGACGTGCCTCTCCATCTATCAGGTAGACATCTCAAAATTCTCATAATTTGTTCCTTCGATGAAAAATCCTTTCCCAGCGAGATCATTGTATTGAAAATTTCGTTGAACCTGAGATACATGTCAGAAATGGGTTCGTCAGGCTTCATTTTAAAATTATCATACTTGATAGTATAAGTGTTCAATCTCATTTCTTTAACATTAGTTGTTCCTTCATGAGAAACAGCTAGGGTATCCCAAATTTCATATGCAGTTTTACATGCAGAAATTCTATTAAACTCTTCATCTCCTAGAGCACAGTACAAGGCATTCATAGCTTTACAGTTGTTATTGTAGGCAGTCTTTGTAGGTTCATCCCAAGTAGATCTAGCAGTAGTAGGAATTTTGTATTCTGATTCAATAGCAGTCCAAATATCAAAACCTATGCTTTCTAGATGGATTTTCATTTTCAGCTTCCACTAAGCATAATTAGTTCCATTGAAGAAAGGTGGCCGGTTTGTAGCAGCACCCTCAAGTCTATTGTCCATGATGAGAAAATTTTAAAGAGATAAAAATTTAGAAATAACAGAAATTTTAAGAACTTTAAAATACAACTAAAATCACAGTTCAAAAGCAGAGTACTTTTAGAAAGTATTTTCAACCTCTGATACCAAGTGTTGGTCGGAGTGGTTTACTCAAGAGGGGGGTGAATTGAGTACCAATTAAAATTTCTATATTTAAAAGCAGTGTCTTAAAGACCCCCAAATAAAATAATAAATTAAACTGTAGTGAATTTATATTAATGTAGAGATTCTGTTAGGTTCTCAAGGGATTGATTAATTCCCAGTTAACCAACACAGGAGTGTGTGATTATCTTTTGAAACTAACTTACTAATCTACACTTAACATAAACACTTGCTAATTTAATTATCAAAGTAACTTTAAAAACAATATTGGTTTTAAAGTGACTAGCAGCGGAATAAAACTTTGAAATAGATGGCACAACAATGTAACCAAGAGGTTCAGTCTCAAGCCGAGACTTAGTCCTCTCAAAAGTTTATATAAAAATGATCCACACCCTGGATCGGGGTTCAAAAGTTTACAACTATCCAGGTCCAAGACCTCTACCACTGTTCTTCGTGGGAAACAGTACAACAGCAACCAGCTGTCCAGGTCACACACAACCTCTACCACAGTTCTTCGTGGGAAAGAAAGAATGAAAGACTTTTGTAAGGATTTACAGATCCTTCTGTTTGAGTACAGGAGACAGTGTATGTGTTAGATATAGCAGATAACACACACTGCTCGAAATGAATGGTAATAAATCACAGAACAAGAGATGTAGAGTTTAGAGATGGTTCTGGTGATTTCAGTATAGCTCTGGACTCCTTTGGATTCGATTAGAAGTGAGTCTGAGTCCTCTTCTTGTTTCTGTTGAGAAACAGAGTGTCGTATGCTCCAGGTTCACAGGTGGTGAGAATGTAGTCGATGAAGTTCTTCTTGTAAGCACAGAACACTCCTCGAGTATGCTTGATTGTCTATGAGCTTCTCTGTGTTCCTCTTGTGCTTGTGTCGCTTTTGGTATCAAGGATGCACCGCACTTTTCTGGTTCGCTTCTTCTTTTCTTCACACGTTCGCATGCCTTTCTGGTATGTAGTCTTCTCGTATTTATCTCCCATCAGGGGACAGAAAAGATTTCTTTTCAGCAGGTACGAGGTACGGGTTCCTGACATCCGACAACCTTTATCAGGTATTTGACAAATCATTAAAATGTACATGATATGACCGTTAGATAGATTAAATATAGGAAATAATGAAATTCAAACAGTGAGTTGAGTGATCGGTAGGTAATCAGCATCGGTAGCTTGAACATCGGTGGCTTGAACATCGGTAGCTTAATGTCATTAGTTGCTTTGACTCTATCGGTGGCTCTATGCGTCGGTTGGTACATGCATCGGTAGCTCCATGCGTCGGTAGGTACATGCATCGGTAGCTCCATGCGTCGGTAGGTACATGCATCGGTAGCTCCATGCGTCGGTAGGTACATGCATCGGTAGCTCCATGCGTCGCTGGGTACATGCATCGGTAGCTCCATGCGTCGGTGGCTGCGAGTCTATCGGTAGCTTCGTCCATCGGTGACTTATTCCATCGGTAGCTATTTATACTTACACCGGTAGCTCTACGTTTGTATCAGTAGCTGTATTTATAAGTACATCGGTAACTCTGTGTTAAGTCTATCAGTAGCTGTCTGTCGGTAGATTGTCTATCGGTAGACTGGTTACCGGTAGCTCTTTATCAGTAGCTATAGACAGATTACTTATCTGTTTTATGCAGAACACATCTGATTGTGTTAGAATCAATTTATAACTTGGATGAACATGGATAAATGATGATTAACATATTCCAAAGACTTATTTTAAAAAGGTTTTATTGGTTTGATCATAGATTTAACAGAGTTAAAGTATAGATCAACAATACTTAACAATATCATAGAGAATGAAGACATAATTGGGATTTTCAACACAAATAAATACATGATTGAGATTATCAAAACAGGTGAGGTCAACAGTGATAAATGGGTCCTGGGAGAGCTTCTGGCACATATGGTGGTCAAAACGGACCACTGGAGCGTGTCCGGTGGTCCGCGGAAGGTGGCGGTGGCGTGCCCCGCCGGCGTGACGACGCCGGTGACCGGAGGCGGCAGGCGGAGCTGTCTGGCTTCCTAGAGGAAGCGGTGCCCTAGCGCACCGCCGGAAAAGACCTGTCGTGCCTATGTCGTGCCATCAAGGTGGAAGATCCCCCGCAGCCGTGGGATGTAGGATGTCGGGGTGGCCAAAAGCACCACTGGTCTAAATCAGCGGTAAGGGGCAGCACCCCCCGATCCCCAGCTTCCGCTCGGCCATGCTGGCTGAGCCACGACGAGCCACACCATCCGGTCCCCGCCGGGCCCAACTGAGCCGGTCCTGGACCCAGGTCAGGTCGACCCAGTTCAGGCCGACCCAGGGGGTATTGGGCCGGGTCGGACCGGGCCCAAACCCCCTATTTTCAGACCGTTTTATGTTAAACGGCCATAACATTATTTTTGGAACTTCTATCGACGTACCGTCAGTTTCGTAGGATTCCTTGGATCGAGACGGTAGTTTTGGTATATTACACTCATGGTTTGGCTGAATTTTGGGTATGGCTGGGTCGTTTCGAACTTGAAACCAATGGGGCCCTCGGAGTGGAAAAGCTTATAATGTGAGGACTTGACGTCTGATTGACATGTCTTCAACTAAATTGGATTCCTCTTGATGTGACGGTTCTTTTGGCATACTATACACTGGATTTGGTTGTGGATTGAGCATGGCCAGGTTTTATTGTACCCGAAATCGAACTGGGTCCATGGAACAGAAATGCTAATAACTCACAGACCGGTTTTCCGATTGATGCTCTGTCTATTTTTTTGAGACCCCTATGATGAGGCGGTACTTTGAGAAACATTCATGTGAGAATAAATGATACATAGGAGTATTGACCAGTATCTCATGGAGCGTTCCCATTTTGAGATGAACGTACAGAGTGCTGAGACCTGGTAGCTAGCTGAGACATGACGACTGTGGATTGATCCGGTTGGAGTGATTCGGATGGGCCAGTGGGGTGCGCTTGGATGTAGCAGCAGAACCACAACAGAGGAACCCTTGGTTGTGGCGGTATACCTGTGGTACTCGATAGAAGAAGTATCTATGTAGGCTATGAGGGGGTGCGCTTGGTTGTAGTGGCAGACCCATGGTGGGAAGCGCTTAGTTTTGAAATCAAGCCCAAAATACTCGACAGGTGAAGTATTTAAGTAGTCCAAGGTTAGTGGGAAGTTCTTGGTTGTATCGGCATGCAAACTATACTCGACATAGGAGGAGTTCTCCAGCATCCATGGTTTCGACATCACGAATAAAATCCTGGTTGAGCTGAGTCAATGACCTTTGTGTTTACCTCATGATTGAGATGGTTCAATTGATAACTAAGATATATGTATGGTAATATACCTAAGTAGTGTTTATCTGTTTATTTCATAACCTTTGTGTTACCTCAAATTGATATGGGTAACTCGATAAAATAGGTATAAGTATGGGCTTATACCTTTATAAGGGTTATCTGTTGAGATCCTTATTTTTGGTTACCCTTGTTATATTTAGTGAAACATGAGGGTCTTGGGGTACCTACTGTGTATCAATATACTCACCCCTGCACGACATATGCCCGCACCTCGTTGGGTTGGATTCAGACGATGAACAACGCTGACAGAGACCGAGTGTACGAGGATTGGACGGTACCCGAATGTGGACCTCACGACGAGACACTACATGGAGGTGGACCTCAAGATGAGATGGTACCCGGTGGTGGACTTCACGACGTGACGGTACTCATAGGAGGTTTGCAGTCGAGAGCATGGAGGAGGCTATCTGTACCTACCCTTCAGGTAGGATTCGAGGTGGATGACCCAGGTGCTGCTTCTATCCTCCAGCTCTTTGGCTTTTCTGTTATAATTTTGTTCAAATGTAGGTGTACTTTTCGGTTGGGTTTGTATTATGGCCCATATACCTTTCAGCACATTCTTTTGTACATAGTGTATTACTTCCTCGTGTACTCTGGTTGGATGTGTTTATGTTTTATAAAGGCAATGCCTTCCCAGTTATTGATATTCACACCTTTGGTGCTAGTCGCCAGCCCCTGGCCTATGGAATGCGGGTTTGGGGTAGTCAAGGCATGGCCCCTGAGGACGGGTCGTGAAAAATTGGTATTAGAGGAGTCGGTTCTATTGCAGAACATAGGACTATGATATTTTCTTTCTGTGAAGCAATATTGTTAAGGGTACTAAGTGTAGTTTTCAGTTTAGGGAGTCCAGTGTTGGTGCGGGTGGCCGACGTATTCCATACACTAGGACCCGGAGTTCTGATTTCTGACTCATTGCACAAAAACACTAATTGCGGGTGTTTTTTCAAAAGTTTAATTTAAATCAGCTCAAACCAGGTCAGCTCACCAGGTAGAGTCTTTGATCGTGTCGCATCTATTTCATTCCCGATGCCTCCCCATGGATGACCATCTAGAGCCCCGATAGTTATACTTATTGACAAGACACTGAGCGACCATGCCTCCGTACAGAGCCCTCATCCAGTTGAGCCACCAGTGGAGGCACCAGCAGTACTACCACCCATTGGGCCACCGATGCCACCAGCCCTAGAAGCAGGCGATGCACGCCACATGAGGGAATTATACATGTTCCAGCACCAGAGGCCACCTAGGTTCGGGGGAGATATGGACCCATAGGCAGCTGAGGATTGGGTGGAGGTTGTGGTGAGATTCTTCAGGCCAGTAGGGGCGCCATCATAATTTATGGAGATCCTTGCTGCCAGCCTCCGTTAGGCCACAGCAGGAAGATAGTTGAGTCTGATGCTCCAGATGCACAACGAGGCGACACTTCTATAGGTAGTCTTCTGGGGCCTGTTATAGTCGGAGTTTTTATCGGCCACCCTTCAAGCGGTGCATATTCAGGAGCTATATCATCTACAACAGCATAGAATTATAGTGGCACAGTACTCATCGAGGTTCATAAACCTCTTGCGCTACTCCACAGACATGGTACGAGACACATTCTTTAGGGCCCGAACCTTCGAGTAGGGGATCAGGCGAGAGATTAGAGCTTCAGTTGTCTCCCACAGTATCACGACATAGTCAGGGGTGTTGGAGCGAGCCCTATTAGTGGAGAGTTTCATTGTTGAGCAGTCTCCAGCAGCTGGACCCACCACTAGCCGGCATGCAGCTGAGTCTTCTATAGCTAGCAATAGGAAGATGACGCAGAGGTCCAAGATGACCAGACCCACAGGTGGTCAACCGCAAGATTCAGGATCGTGTGTGCGAGGCACCCGGGGTGGAGAATGACTTACCATGAGTTTATAGTGTTACTCCTGTGGAAGGATTGTTCTTATGGAACGTGATGTCCGACCCACCATACACATGTTTTGCAGATAGACGAAGGACCTACTAGGTAGAAACATAGGTTTGATCGAGGCAGAACGCAAGGAGTAGGAAACCGTGGCGGAGGAGCTGGCAGTGCAGCTGGAGTTGGATGACGCTTTGTGGTGATTCCACCACCACCACCAGGAGGTCCACCTCGACCGTAGGGAACGATTGGAAATGGTAGATCTCAGCTTCGGGTAGCTAATGCATACATCAATGGAGCTTCGGAAGTAGGTGGACAGGAGTGAGGCTAGTTCCAGGAATGGAGGCCTTTGTTCTTGGTGCTTCTAGCTTCCTTTATGTTGTTGTTTTGGTTGTATGTGTCTTTGTACTTTGAGGTTCAGTAATAAAAGAAACATTCATTGGGACAATTACTTTCCTATCCTTTTTGTATTGTTGATACTAAGAGGTTCTGGTTTAAAACTGCTGACTTGATCCTCACTTTCGAGATACCAACTGGAGGAGACCCACTAACCACACACTATTGCCGACAGTGTGACTCGACCCTTGGTGGTGAGAGTAATGGTTGGATCTCTTGGAACTAGAGTCTAGGACTTACAGCATTGTCCATGGCATGAAATAGTACCATTCAAGTCAAGATTGACTATATTAGGTAAAGATCGTGGTTTATCTAGGGAATGAGACCCGATTTCTCTTTGTGGTAGAGAATAAATTACATGAGCTCTTTGGTGGAATGTAGATGAAGAAGGGTGGAGTTTATTTCTTACAATTGGATTGTCTCACCCATTATTCATTGAGCGAATGGTTTACGGTTCTCTCCATCTCAATAATCTCAGGTGTATTTTCCCTCAGAAGGACATGAACCTGGGACAACAATGATGGCGTAAATTCCACCAGGACTATGAATTCATGATAGTTTATACTCCTGGAGAGGGGGATGTTCTAGAAGATTCTTTTAGTAGGAGATCAGTCATTCAACTGTTAGGAGTGGTGAGATAGTAGCTGGTTGGGTTTCAGATATCCTTTGTGGATAGTGATTGAGTCAGCAAGTGTAAAACCAGAAATGATCAGGCTATGACAGAGAAGGTGTAGAACATCCAGGAGTAGATGAAGACTGCACAGAGTAGACAGATGTCCTATGATGATAGGATAGGAGACAACTGGAGTTCGAGGGTGACTATCATGTCTTTATATGGGTCTCACCTCGATGAAGTCTATGGAGATGTGGCAAGTTATCTCTGAGGTTCATCTGGCGTTTCCACCTCAATTGCACCTAGTGCACAACATCATTCACATATGTCAGCTGAGGAGATGTGTGCATGACCTATCTATCATCATCATCAATGGAGAGATGGACATTGATGACAGGGCGACATTCACTGGGTTCCAGTAGAGGTTGAGGATCAACATGAGCGAGTTCTACAGGGACTGTCGATTTCTCTTGTGTGCTTTCATTGGCAGCATGAGAACCTCCAAGAGAGCACATGGGAGTAGGGGAATCATATGCATGATTAATATCTCCATTATATTTCCTAGTTGTGTTTAGCTTTATGTGGATGTAAATCCCAGAGGTGGGAGTAATGTAAAGACCCGAAAATTTCAAGGATAGTTTTTTTCCTTAATATCATTATGATGGGAATAAAAATAATATCAAGAGATATTATTTAGTGTTGATGATTTGGGTGTGTGGAGAAATATTAGTGATGTTCTATAGTCATTGGGAGATCATTGGTGTGAATATGAATGAACTTACATCTGATGAAGAACAACGCTTCTTCAACAAAGAACACCTCTTCCATTAAGATTGATGGTGTACTTATTTTTCTTCCTCCGCATCAATGTAGGAAATACAACTGAGGGGAACTCGACAATGACGACATTTCTTTCTCATAGTTTACGGAGTGGAAACTATTTCCTCATTATGAAAAAACTCCCGAGATGTTTATCAATGTAGGGGAATTATATTTAGTTTTCTATTTACCATTTGAGAAAAGAACGATGAGCGTGGAGCAACCCCTACCTGGTTGATCCACAGATCACTCGTTCATGTGGTTTGGATGCAGGGTTAATTATTTGGATTGGTTTTGAGTTTCATCTTGATTAAGAACCTCTAACACAGAGGGAACGGGATAACAAACAAGCCCGGACCCTCGGCAAAAATATCGTTGTGTGATGATTGACGACGATGATGAAACGGGTCCGCAAAGGCATTTAGAAGCTGTCACAGTGAAGAACGGGTTCTGGGTGAGCTGCTGGTGCAGACTGTGGGAAAAACGGACAACTAGAGTGCGTCTGGTGGTCCGCAGAAGGTGGCACTAGCGTGGCGGTGCCCCAGTGCGACACTAGAGAATACCCGCCATGACTGTGCCGTGACGGTGAGGTGGAATATCCCATGCGGCCACGAGATCTGGGACGGCGGTGCGGCACAAAGCGCCACTGGTGTCAATCGCGGTGAGGTGCAGTGCCCCCTGCTCCTCAGCTTATGCTCGGCCACGCTGCCGGGCTGCACCGGCCGGGTGAGACCTGGACCCGGGTCGGGTCGAACCAGTTCGGGCCGACCCCAGGGGGTATTGTGTTGGGTCAAAACGGGCAAAAACCCCCTATTTTTGGACCGTTTTTGGTTAAATGACCGTAACATGAGTTGTGGACTTCCGATCAATGCGCCATCAGTTGCGTAGGATTTCTTGGATTGATTCAATCATTTTGGTATATTACAATCAATTTTTTAGAGAAGTTTGGGTACGTAAGGGTTGGTTTGAACTTGAAACAAACCAGGCCCTCGGAGCGGAAACACTTATAACTTGAGAACCGAACATCTGACTGATGTGCCGTCAACTACGTTGGATTACAATTGATGAGAAGGTTCTTTTGGAATACTATAAACTATATTTTGTTGTGATTTGATCATGGTGGGGTTGGATTGTACCCAAAATCCAACCAGGCCCCTAGAGTGGAAATGCTAATAACTCACCGACCGGGCGTCCAATTGACACATTGTCTGTTGCGTTGAGACCCATATGATGAGGTGGTCATTTGAGACACTTCCACATGAGATTAAATGACCATTGGTAGTATCTACCACCAGATCGAGGAGCGGACCCTCCTGGAGATGAGCGTACAGAGTGCTGAGACCTAGTAGCTGGATGAGACTTGACGACTGCTGATCGATCGAATCAGAGTGATTCAGATGGCCCAGTGGGGAGCGCATGGTTGTAGTAGTAGACCCACAACAGAGGAGCAGTTGGTTGTAGCGGTAGACCCGTGGTAATCGACAGAAGGAGTACCTCTGTAGGCTGTGAGGGGGTGCACTTGGTTATAACGGCAGACCCATGGTGGGAAGCACTTGGTTGTAGCGGCATGCCCACAGTACTTGAAAGGTGGAGTACTTCGGAAGTCCAAGGTTAGTGGGAATCACTTGGTTGTAGTGGTATGCCCACTGTACTCGACAAATGTGGAGTTCCCCAGCATTCGTGGTTTCGACATCACGAATAAAATCTGGGTTGAGCTGAGTCAATGACCTTTGTGTTAACTCATGATTGAGATGGGTAACTTGATAACTTAAGTATATGTATGGGAATATACCTACGTAGTGGTTATCTGTTGATTTCATAACCTTTTTGTTACCTCAGGATTGATATGGGTTACTTGATAACATAGGTATAAGTATGGGATTATACCTAAGTATGGGATATCTGTTGAGATCCTTCTTTGTGGTTATCCTTGTTGGATTTAGTGAGACAAGAGGGTATCGGGGTCCCTACTGAGTATCATTATACACAACCCTGCATGGGTTATGCCTAAACCTCAATGTGTTGGATGAAGACGACGAAGATCACTGACAGAGACTGAGTGTACGAGGACTAGACGGTACCCGGAGGTGGACCTCACTATGAGACAGTACCCTGAGGTGGACTTCAGGACGAAACGGTACCCGGAGATGGACTTCACGACGAGACGGTACTCGAAGTAGGTTGATAGGTGAGAGCGTTGATGAAGCAATCTGTACCTATCCTTCATGTAGGATCTGAGGTGGTCGTCCTAGGAGCTACTTCTATCTTATAGCTGTTTGTCCTTTCTGTTGTACTTTCGTTCAGTTGTAGTTGTACTTTTCAGTTGGGATTGTATTCTAGCGCATTTACTTTTCAGTAATTTCATTTTTAAATATCGTATTACTTCCACTTGTGCTCTGGTTGGATGTGCTTATTTTTTATAAAGGAAATGCATTCCTAGTTATCAGGATTCATGCCTTTGGTGCTAGTCGCCAGCCCCTAGCCTGTGGAAGGCGGGAATGGGGTTGTCACGACACGAGCCCCAAGGACAGATCGTGACAATTTCATTTATGTTATGATGTAATATTTTGATGTACTGTGTATAAACCCAATAATTTCATTATATTAATTCTTCATTAAATTATATGATATTTTTGGGACTTTCTATTAAAAATCCTTTTATAAAATTTCATTTTACAAAATTCCAAAGAAATGTTTTTATGAAATTATTAAAGTTTCTTATTCTGTTCTAGTTCATGTTAATTTTTTTATGATTAAGGGTGGTACCTATATATCCATCAAATTCACTGGGTATGTTTAAGTTGGAGGTCGGCTGTATGGTTACTCCAAGTGTAACTACAATGGTTACACCATAAGGTAGCTATTAGGGATACATTGTACGGTATCCATGAGGGTAAGATAAAATAAAGTAGCCATGAGGGTTAAATTATAAGTAAGTAATTACCTAGGATACCTTTATCAGTTTATATATATTTTAAATGTTTTACGGAAATATCATTTTTCCCAAAGAATGTATATATGAGTGAGAAGTATTTCATTGTGAAAATTATTTCATATATTTATAAGTAGTTATGGACTAATACTTTAATTCCTTCTTCTTATATCCATTACTAATATTTTTATTCTCATACACTATTTTTTAATGTTTTTCAATGGTTATAACGATGTTTAATAGAAATTAGTAATTTAAGTTAAATGTTTTGATTATCTATCAATGAAATCATGTTTTTTATTTGTGTTAAATTTTTTATGTTTTGGACGAAATGGATACTATTTTAATCGTAACCTCCATGTATTCCTCTAGATTGATATGTTTGAGATATGTTTTAAATTTTTAAAAATCTAAAATAAAAACATATTTGGGAATGATATGAAGTATAGTCATGTTTAAATAGCTATACTAAGTAATTTTTAAGGATAATTTCTTATAGTTGGTATCAGAGCACAATTTAGATAACATTTGGATATAGTATGATGTTAATCGAATTCTATAATTTATTTTGATTAAATTTTAATGTGGAAATGGTATTGAATTTAAATATTAACATGTTTCTACATATAAGATATGACTCTAAAAAATGATCTCTATAGATGAAACAATAATGTTGATGTTGGAAGGAACCGATAGGCTAATATATTTCTGAATCTAAAAAAGGGAATGGTGGGAATTGGAACAGAGATGTTTGTGATAGTAATGGATTAGCATACATAGTGAATAATTTGCGGTGGAATCTATGAAAGAGAACAACCAATGATATCTCAAACAGACATGATGATAGTGTAACATTTTATGAGGCAACACCAACATTATTTCAGTGGATCTTCTGACCCAAAAGTGGCTGAAGGAAAAATTAAAGACCTTCAAAAAATATTCAATATTATTGGATGTTTTAATAATAAAAAGGATAGTATTTTAATTTATTATTTTAATGATGAACTAGATCAATGGTGGTCAATAATCAATAATATCTTAGATGGAGGGGAGATTTAAGGCATAGAGTGGGATGAATTTAAAAGTATTATCCATGAAAAATATTTTCATGAAGGGGTTTGACATAGGATGGAGAATAGATTACTTGAATTGAAAAAAAGGAGGAAGATTCGGTGGCCATGTAGGAAGAAAAAATAACACTAATGTAATGGTATGCTCCAAATATTAATCATGATATTAATAATAAAATCAATCTCATTTACTTAGGATCTGAACCGAGATACTGAAGGGAATTCGATTCCACAAAATTCAAAAGATGTGAGAAACTTGTTAGACATGAAAAGAGTGTAGAAATGGAGTTTGTTGATGATCACATATAATTTGAAAACAGAATGTAGATGTTTTTCAGATGTAATGTGATGGGTAAGAATCTATCAAATAAATATGATGGTATGAAATTCTAGTTTCTAGTTTGTGAAAAGTGTGATAAAAAACACCCTAGGGAATTTATTACCAAAAACAGGAAGTGTTTTTGATGTTGTATGTTTAAACATATTTATCATGATATTAATGAAAATGATCATTAGATTATTTTTTATAAGAAAAAATTAAAGCGTTTCAAATGTGGTGAGATGGGGCATTTTGAAAATTCATACCCAATGAAAGATTAGTGTGATGGAAATCAGATAGAATAAACATAGAAAGGTGTAGTGAGATCCTTTTTTACTACTTCAGTAGATGTCGGGCTATCAAATGATGTGGTATCAGGTACATTTTATATTTACTCAGATTTTTCCAAACTATTGTATGATACGAGGTTAACAAATTACTTTATTTAGGAGAAATTAGTTGGTAAATTGGAAATAAAACCTAAAAAATGAGACCAAAACATACTATTAAAACACTTGAAGAAAATGCTACAGAAACAAAAAAGAAATTTTAATAATATTTATATTTTTATCTATGGAAATACATTACTTGAAATATATAGTATTTTTCCCTCAGTTGAGTATTTTATCATTTTATATAAGGATTTTATTTCTGTTTATCATTCTAATATTGATTATTTAGATAAAGAAGTTTTTTTTTCAGAACGATTTTAAGATATTATACAATATTGAACCCACACAATTGATATCATATCAGGAATCTGAGAAACTATAAAAAATGGAAATGAATGTTATCTTGCTCATATTTATGAAAATATGGGGACAATGTAGATAAATAATGTACCTGTGGCAAATAAACACCTTGATGTTTTTTTGATGAGTTACTATGTGTTATAGCTGATTAGGAATTTGAATTCACAATTACATTTCTTCTTAATTACAAGCTACTGTCAAATCCTTTTTTGAATTGATCAAATGGAACCTATTGAATTGAATAATATGTTTCACGAGTTACTTGATAAAGTTTTCATTCATCCTAGAACATCACCATGGGGTGATGTTGTTTTTTTATTAAAAAAATATGTTTCCATGAGATTAGGCAATGATTTTAGAGATTATAATAACATTACTATTAAGAATAATTTTTTTTTCTTCACATCTTTTACTTGTTTGATCATCTCTAGGGAGGTCAATATTTTTCCATTATTTAATTGATATCCAAGTACCATAATTTAATGGTGAAATAGGATAAAATTCCAAAAATTGATTTTTTTCTAGATATGTTCATTATTAATTTTTTTATTTCATTTGGGTTAATTAAATCACCCACTGTATTCATGAATCTTATGAATAAAATATTTCATGAGTTCATGGATATGTTTTTGGTTAATTCTTGTTGATGACATTCTTGTATATTATAAATGAAAATATAATAATGATAAATATGTAGGGTTTTTCTAAAAAACATTAATGAAAAGAAACTGTATGACAAATTTTAAAACTATGAATTTTGATTTTAACAAATTTCGTTCCTTGGTCTCATTGTTTCTAATGAATGCATAACTATTGATAATGATAATGAGAATGTTTTTTGAGAATGGATAAACCAACCAATATAAACAATAATAATTATTTTATTAGTTTGGAAGGTTAATAACACATGTTTATTAAAAACTTTGCACTATTATCTAGTCCATTGACTATGTTAGCCCAAAAATAAGTTAAATTCACCTGTTAAAAATAATGTCATGTTTTTTAGGAATATAAATAAAGACTAGTGAATACTCCAGTTCTAACCCTAACTTCCATAAATGTAGAGTTTGATATCTATTGTGATGATTCAATATGAGGACTTGGTTGTGTATAATGATGAATGATCAGGTAATTACTTATTCATCAAGACAACTAAAGTATCGTGAGTTAAATTATCCCACACATGATTTGGAATTATTATATGAGATTTTCACTCTAAAGGTTTTGAGGAATCATTTATACAGATCCAAAAGTGAAATATATAATGACCAAAAATGTCTAAAGTGTATATTTTATCAAAAGGAACTATCCATGAGGTAGAGAAGATATATTTAATTGATATAAGATTATCATTTCACGATCAATTTCCATCCTTGAAAATCACGAAAGGTTATAGATGCCTTGAGTCGAAAACATCACACATCATTAAATATGATATGTCTAGAACAAGACCCGTTGATTAATGATTTAATGAATTTTGGTTTGGAAGTTTTCGGTGTTGGAAATTATTCTATTTGGTTTTAGGTTTCATTGCAGACTTCATTGACAAATATAATTATGCAACTGCGGAAGGAAGACAAGGACTAACAGAAATAGGCAGAATTGGTTAAAATGGGAAAGTTTCTAGAATTTATCATTGATAATGATTTGGTAATATGATTTGGAAGAAGATTATGTATTCCTTTTAATTCTATGCTGTCGTAGTAATTTTTGTGCGAAGCTCATTGTTCTCTCCTTTTTGATCATCTGGAAATCACAAAGATGTATAGAGACCTTCGAGGTTATTACTGGTGGGATGGAATGAAAAGATACATAGCATAATTTCCATCGAAATTTTTGACATGTCATGATGTTAAGGAAGAGGGAATGTTACCGAAGGGGATACTTCATCATTAAATAGTTCCAGGGTGGAGATGGGAAAATATAACCATGGACTTCATTGTGTGACTACCAAAGTCTTCTCAATGGAATAATGAAATCTGGGTTATTGTTAATCATCTAACAAAATCTTCTCATTTCCTTCATATTCAAGATACTATATATTTGGTTCATCATTCATTACTATACAACAAAGATATGATCAGGTTACATTGGGTTAATCATTCCATTGAATTTCACCGTGATCCCAGGTTATATTCTAACTTTTTAAATGGCCTTTAGAGGTTTTGGGAATATAATTAAATTTTAGTACATATTTTCATCCTCAATATTATAGGTAGTCATAACAGATGATTAAAACATTGGTGGATATGATTCATATTTTTTAAATGGATTACCAAGGAATTTGGGATCAAAAAATTTATTTAGTTATGTTTTCTTATAATAACAGTTTACAATCCAGTATATAGATTTCATCTTTTGAGTCACTTTATGGGAAGTAGTGTTGATGTCCAACTTTTTGGAAAGATGTTTGAGAAAGGAGGTTGATGGGATCAGAATTAGTATAGGAGGTGGCTATGAAAGTGATGATGAACCAACAACACAGGAGGATAGCTCAGAGTAGGCATAAAAGTGATGCAAAATAATGTAGGAAATAATTCTATATTAAGATAGGTGATATTTCTTTTCTTATAATCTCACCATAGAAAAGTGTTATGCATTTTGATATGAAAGGATATAAATGTCCCCAGTTTATTTGACATAATGAAATCTAGGAGAATGTTAGACTAGTTGACTATAGAGTTGGATTTTCTTCGATATTATTTTTGGTACACAATGTTTTAGAGTTTTTATGTTGATAAAGTATGTTCTAGATTAATCTCATGTTTTTAGACCATAATCATTTCAACTGGAAGTGAACCTTTCATATAAAGAGAAACCTGTTTTGATTTTTGATCGTATAGAATAAGTATTTTGGAATATTTTAATCCACAAGGTAAAAGATTTTTGGAGAAACCACATAGTTGATGAACCAATATGGGAATATGAGAATGTTATGAGGGAAACGTACCCACACATGTTTAATAAATAAATAAACTTTTGAGGACAGAAATTTTTCAAGGTGAAGAGATTGTAACTCCCCATGGTTTTAAAATTAATATTAAATGCATGAAACATTGAATGAAACCTTTTTAAAAGATATATTTTTAAACAAGATGTTAAATATAAATTTTGTGATCTATGATTTGGATTTCCAAATAAAGACATACACGATTGATATTAGTATGTTTTTTGGAGTTTGATAGGACTAGTTTTTTTGGTGACTATTAAACAACCCTTATTAATAGTAATCTTACCCTTTTGAATAATAATTTGACCAAATTAATATTATTCTCCCCAATGAATTTATTTGAAAAAATTTATGCGACATTGATTAATTTTTCAGGGTATTATTCAAACAGATATAGTTTTAAAATAGTTATTTTTGGAATAAATTATGAATTTATTTAAAAATTAATTTTGACATGTTTAGAAAATTATTTTAATAAAATTTAGTTTATTTTTGGATTCTAAATTTCAAAAAATTGTTAGGGAGATATTTTTCTATTTTTCTAAAATACTCAATTTTTTTATGAATAACGAAATACTGTAATTTACTGTATATGTACAATATATGTTAAATATAATATTTATAGAATCATTGATGATTTAAGAACACATGGTTAAAAATCACTTGATATTTTTACTATTTTAGGTTACATGAATCAAGAATATTCAAATTCTTGAGAAAAAATATTAAACTAATGATAAAAATAATAAAAACCCATCCTCTCCTCAACTATAAATACCACCCTCACCGCTTTCCTATCACACCACTCAAGCATTGATAATTTTTTATATTATGATAAATACTCTTCCCAAATAGCCTCCCTACATCAAATATCTTATGGTCTCACAAAAAGGTCATAAGGAGGATCTCTAAGAGGAGATCAATAGGTAAAAATCCTCCTTAACTTTCCACTATTATCTATTCAATTTATTTCTGTTTTTATAATATCATAACCTCATCATATCCATGAGGCTCAAAACATTTTTTTATATATATATTCAATATTATTATCATTTTTAATGAAAAAATCAACTTCATTATTCCGCTTCTATTCCTCTTATTCTAAAAGTAAAAACATTGTCTGTAATGAGACGATTTACCGACATTATAGATGATGTGTCTTCAATTTCCATTACATCATTAAAATATGTCTATAAAACCAATTTAAGGGTTTAAAAATATTTAAATATTTATTATATAAGATCTCTTATGTTCTGGAAATGACATATAAGAATAATATTAATGGTATATGATGAAACAAGTTTGTGATGATCAAATAGCCACCAAAATGATCTAAATGAATATCACTAATGATTTATCTAATGATTCATCTCCATTCAATATAACCAAAATTATTTATGGTATAATTAAATATTATAGAAACATATTAACACTATTTCATTCAACTTATAGATTTTTGATTCCATTCAAAATGAAAATCTTTTACGTCCTGACGATGGAAATCATGTAAAACACGCACCGAAAACAATGGAAATAATAAAATGTTATTAATAAATAGCGTGAATGATGTTAGAAAATTAAAATATACTATATTATAAATATTTTTATGCTTATATAAAATATTAATAACATCCTTCTAACAATTATACAGGAAATTTAATGAATAATTATGTCATACGAACCTAAGGTAAGGGAATTCAAAACCCAATTTCCATTCTTTGGGTTATACTTATACTTCATTATTTATGTGATAATGAGATTATTTGTCTGATGAATATGGTTTATATTATGATGTATTATTTTAATTGAAATTTTATACACATAATACTTTAAAAATATAAATTCTATCTTCAATTATATGATTTTTGTAAGGATATTTCATTTAAAAAACCTATTTTAAAATTATATTTTAAGAAGTTCAAAAGAAATGTTTTAACACAATTATTAATGATTTAGGATTATGTTCTGGTTCATGGGATTTTTTTTATGATGAAGGTTGTGACCTATATTTACCACAAATGCATTGGGAATGTGTTTGTTGGAGGTCAGATGTATGGTTACACTAAGTGTAACTACGATGGTTACACCATAAGGTAGCCATGAGGGTTACAAATCCCAACGTATCCATGAGGGTTACAGTATAAGTAGACAATTATCTAAGACACCCTTATGATTTTGTATATTTTTTTTAATGTTTTAATGAAATTTTATGTCTTACAATGTATGAATATATGGGTGATAAGTATATATTTTTATAAATAATTTAATATGTTTATTAGTATTCATTGATTAATGGTTTCTTTTCATCATTTTATATTCCTTACTGAGATTTTTATGCTCCTTCCATGTTGTTAATTGTTTTTCATATGTTACAAAGATGTTTAATATAAATAATAAAGTCAAGTTATATGTTATTAATATTGGTCAAGGAAATCATGTTTTTTTTTGAAAAGTTCTACGTTTTGGAAGAAATGGATACTGTTTTAATGGAACCCACATTGAATTCATAGTTCTTGATATGTTTGAGTTATGTAATAAATTTATAAAGTTCCAAATAGAAAATATCTCTGGGAATATAAATAAATTAAATAATGTTGAAATAGATAAATACTGTAATTTTTAATGTTGGGTCCTTATACTATATCACTTTCAACTATTAAAAGTTATATGATAAATATATAAATAATTACATGTCAATACCTCTACAACAAAACATAATTGGTGAGTGGGATAATAAAATCTAATGAATATTCTTTAGTAAATGAATCGTTATACATAATATAATTTATAAATATGGTGGAATTAAATCATCATGCACCTTTTTAAAACCCCAGGAAGAACCAAATTTTTAAATATTCAACATGGATTTATGTTAAAATAGAGACCTATCATGAGTCTACCAAACATTTATAATTACTATAAAATAAAGATAAAGAGGATAAAGGTACCCAAATGAAATAATATATTGAAAAAGATAATGGTTCCCTAAAAACATCTACGACAATGCAAATTCCACACTAATAATAATTTTCGTCCCAGAAAAACATCTCAATGAAAGAAAAATGAAAAACAACCCAAATATCCAAAAAGGGTATCATGAATTTTCACACAATCTATCTAATCCCATAATAATAGAAGAAAAAAACAAATAAAAAATATATAGATTCTCATAACATCATTAATCCAACATCAGAAATGTTTTTGAAATAAAAGGTAACCCTGGACTCTTCAAACGAGAAACTTACTCATGGTCAACCCGCTAAAAGATCAACTAAGAAACAAATAGTGCATAAACTATAATGATGTAATAATCATCCTAATAGCCCAAGCATGTCACCAAGGGTTCCCATGCATCATCAATCAATATCAAGCTGCAAAAAGAGTTTATAATAAAATATAAACATAATGGAATACATAAGATCCTCAAGACACTAACATAACCATGTTCTAATAAAAGGGACTAGTAAATGATGTAACCTAAGTATTACACCAACAAAAAATTATCTTATAATTTTTATACATTCAGAACATGAGTAAACATACTCCCAAAAAATCCAACACCAGGATCTTGATTAGAATAAAAATTTTCATCTTCTAACAAGGGACAATGAGGATATAAGAATATATACCATCGACAAGCAATATGAGTTTTGAAATAAGCCATCCATAAATGAAATGATATTTCAAAATTTCATCAATAATTAAATAAGTAGAGAGGATTCATACTCTACCACTATTTTCAGAATTTGGGTACGTCCAATAAAAAAACAATTAGACCTAAACAATAATAGGAATCACCATATTGTTCATATTTATAGATATGATTTTTATATTTAATCAAGGCCTTTCTAGGAGCCATAATATAAAAATCAAAAAATATAAAAACAATCAATTCATTCATTAAAATGAAATCGTATACTCCTAATAAATGGAAGAAATATATTCAAAAATAACTAATGTAAACCACATCGAATTTTCTTTACCATAAGCTACTTTTAAAATTACCAAAAATCATATTTATGAATCAAGAATGCCTTCAAAACCGACCAACATTTTTAAAAATCCACTTTCATTTATAATACCAAATTATTTCTATTTCATCATTTCTGATATTTTTTACCCTAAATTTCAATTCAAAAAATTGTCTATAAAAACCTACATTATTTAAAATAGCTTTTATTATATTTTCATATAAATTCAACCAATTCTATAAAAAACATTATTGAAAAAATCCATGATCCATTTACAATCATGCATAATGACTAGTTTTATATCCACAGTAATTCAAAAAATACAAATTTTCATGGATGAAAAATTTTATAAAAACACCATAGAAAAAAATATTCCACAAACCTAAAGAAAATCCCACACCAAAAATATCATCAAACTATAAAATCCCCATGAACAACCTTAATGTTATTATAATGATAAATATACAGAAAATGATATTGAGTAGTTATTGAAAAACTAATTTAAATGGGATTCAAAACTACAGATGAATCATAAGATTGGTTTTAGAAATTGTTCACTATTTTTACAATAACCCTTTAAACCATTATTACCATGTGAATAGTCTCTTCTTTGTTTTTATTTCCCTATTAGATACCCATTCACCTCTAAATATAATTAATTTTTTAAATTAATAACTCAATTAATAAACAAACATTATCTAGTATAACCGTATGGGGATCAAACACAAAATATTTGAAAAATAATACATCAAAAATAATGTAATTATCAACTTCATGATTTAAATATTGACTGCCCCTAGTAACATATGGTATAGGGAGATAAATATCCAGGTAGAATATCTCCATAACTGCCTATAATGTCATGAAATTATTATATATATACTTACATCAATTCAAAATAGAAATTATATATCTATAAAAGTCTAGGATGTTTAAAAAATGAAGGCTTTGATACCAATTTTGCAATGAATAGGCCGGGATTACTAGACATGTCACATCACCTAACCTGAAAATAGGAATAAAGGACATTCCTAATCACCAAAGAATAAAAACTATGTATTTTTAATCTTAGAAAAATGAATGGTAATTATTTAAACTTCAAATAATAAACAAACAATATTATATATGCTATCCAATAATCTAGCATAGTGAATTAATACATTGGAATATGATGAAAAATTATACCAGTGGTTCCAAATTATAAAACCAAAAAAACAAATCCTAAATAGGTCACTCATCCAAAATATATATTTCCAAGAAAATTACCATTAAAATTTAGAATCATAATTATTTTATGCAACTAATCATCGAATATAATACATAACAGAAACAAATACATCATAGAAACTACATTTGAATCCCCACATAATATTACAACATGTTGTTAGAGTTGAATCAAACAAATCCCAAAATAATTTAAAATATGTAAAGATTCTATACCAACCAATGAGTCCCACAATAACCACACATCACAATACTCCCACCACATACCAAAATAGACATCAATCAAATGATATCAAAACCTATGAACCTGAGAAAAAATGTAATATCTACAAACACATCGATGTGCATGTAGGTTTTATTCCAATAGAACACTACATGATACCAATATAATGTATATTAATTTAATTATATTTATCATATTACAAATGATATTTTCATATAAATTTGAATGTTAAATTTCTATATTAAACTATTTGATGAAAATAGACACATATGTTACTCTAAAAAACATCACACCCATTTTATACAAATAAAGGTAGAACCATAACAATCAAAAACATTTTAAGAATGAGAATGTATGACTTTTATGGTTCATGGTAAAAAAACTAAACATTGTTATTATTCATTAAAATCATTTCTAACCCTTATTTAGGAAAAAAATATCACTAATTCAATTAAAACCACACATTCCAAAAAAAATTGTAAATCATTCTGATATTAAACTAAAATCCAAAACTAAAGTAAAAAAACTAAAAAGTCAAAAAAATTTCAATGAAACGTAAAAACATAAATATTCAAGTTATAGTTCAATATAATAAAATAAATAACTTTAGGTTAAAAAAAATTTTTAAAATATTATCCTTTAAATAATCCTCAAAATAATCATGTCATCATTGGTAACACACTATGAATCCAGTAATATAACATTAGACCTTGAATATTAAAACCTATGGTTGGACTAAAATATCATTTATAACCTCCTAATAGTCAAATTATACAATTTGGGAAACATAATAAAACCCATGATACTTCAGATATAAGGCCTCGACCTTAAACATCTCTTAATATTGAATTAAATGAATAATTCACATTGAGGATCTTTTCAGGTTTAGAGATTTATAGAATTACGAGATAACTATTACATCTCAAAAGATTACAAAGTAGACACTTCTACTATGTTTCCATAAAATAAAAACTCTTTAAAAGAAACAAGTCTAGTTCCATGTTTTATATAGCATGACTTTCCCTTGATCCCATCCATGACCCTATTCCACATTAGGTCCTGTGAAAAACATTTCAAAAAAACTTGGGGTGAGCATAAAGAGCTCAGTAAGGGATACACAAAGAATGAAAACTGTTAGTTTATCAAAACAACAAGTAAACCATGTATACATTATCAAAGTAATAATTTTCACCTTTATGAAGTAGTAAAAAATCTTTACTGAATAAATGATCATTACTTACCCTTTTGTAACCAAAAGATTACCATAAAACCCATATAATGATCACATAACATATATTAGTAACTTGGGAAATTAACATACTTAAGTGGAATAACCATATAGTCGACTTCCACACATATCACTTAATGGAATAGAAATATGGTCAACTTCCATACATACTTAATGGAATAGCCATACGGCCGACTTCCATACCCAATGCATTGGAGGTTATAACGTAACCACCCGTCCTGGTATTCACGGCACCAACCTTCATATGGTTTATCACGTAACCACCCGTCAAATGTCCAAGTACCAATATAAAATCATAAAACATAAAACAAATATAAAAGAATGATAACATTTCCACATTTCAATCACAATATATCATTTAAATGTATTTAAATAATAGAATCTTTTATCAAAACCATTTTTAATACCAAAATACATAAAAGAGTATATGGTATTTATTTTATTTTAAAAACATTACGCCTTGTTGAGGAAGCCAAAGACCAAATAATACTCGCGGCTGCGGAAAAGGTCGTTGTCACCATGTACGTTAAAAGAAACATTCCTTTTTATCTTTTAGTAAAACGCTTCATAGAAAATGATTAATTTTGTATAAAAGTAAAAGTCAAAGGGGTTTATACACCATATAAATTATAGTTGTGTATAAAACGAAATATGCCTCAATGAAAGGAGATTGAGACGAAGTCCCTTACCTCGGGTCCGACTTGACTCGATCGTTCTTTAACGTCCTGAATAATAAACTTGAGTAAATTTATATTTGATTATGAACCTTTTTCAATTTCATTATTCATTTTATATCCCTTATTTCCATGTTATAAAAATTATGTAACCATTTAAGTTAATAATTTTTGTTTTGTCGATATTTGTTTCTTAAGTCGAAAGTGGACTTCTTAGAGTTACATGTTGTTCGTGTGGTCAAAGGTTCTTTATATCCAGAATGACATTCATGATTTGGATATCATATATATCATATATATATATATATCATATACATGTATTTATAATATCACATAATCATTTAGAGGTAAATAATGAAATGCATCGTTCATGGAGACGGTAAGTCGTACGTACGCATGAACGCTACTTTCATTTCTATGTCATATTAATGAAATTAAAACTAAATTAGAGGTACGTATATTTTAATTCCAGAATTATATAAATCATTTAGATGTAACATACATCATATATATCCATTATATATATGTACTTATAATAGTACATTACATTTGGGGATAAAAAATGAAATGCACCGTTCATGGAGACGGTAAGCCGTACGTACACATGAACGCTACTTTCATTTATATCTCATACATTAATGGAATGAAATAATAATTATATAGAGGTATATTATAATTTTAGTGTAATATCATATATAATATCATAACTCCATCCTTTATACGTCTCACATATGGTATTAACGAATCAAATCACTTTGAGGGGGCGGTATTCCACACTTCCTTAAATAAAGATATCGCGTTTACCCATAATGGAAACCATAAAGGTATGCCCAAAATGAAAAATACAGAAGCTTCAGGAAAACATAAACATATTATATATCATATATAAATATAGAGTCATCTTAATGGCCACCTTTGAAGGTGCTAAAAGAATGTTGAACAATCATCGTTTTGGGAGGCAGAAATTCACCATCCACGGAAACAGTATGTTCATTAAACATTAGATGTAGGTGTGTGTAAGTGTAGCTCGAATAATTCTTATAACAAAATCCTATTATATTGTAGATACTGTAGTTTTTACAAAAAAAATTAATAAAAATAGTTTAGGAGGTTGGAGAAGAAAAATAAAACAAAAGAACACAAGTGAACACATTACCTCAAAATCGGGTAACTCTCTTACATTTGAGCTCAAAGGCCTACTTGGGAAGACTTCTGCCCAATGGGAGGCTTCAAGGAGTAAGGGAGGGATGTGGAGAGACAAAATGGATAGGTTGTGGCCGAGATAAAGGCTTTAGAAGTGTAGGTAAAGAGGTAGAGGTGGGGGCCTTTTATAAGAGGTGAGGAGGGTCACTCTTGGAAAGTAAAGAAATATTACTTTATTTTAAAATGAGTTTTGGATTTTAATGGTCCCACATTGATTTGTTTCAAGGAT
This sequence comes from Viscum album, assembly GCA_963277665.1. NCBI lineage: Eukaryota > Viridiplantae > Streptophyta > Magnoliopsida > Santalales > Viscaceae > Viscum > Viscum album. Next base: position 1,036,553,130 of record OY728140.1, on the reverse strand, counting down.
AAGGTGATAAGGTTATAAATCCACCCATCCAATAGGTTTTTGACATGTGTAGGTCTTATATGTTACATTATCATTCCATTTTATTTAAATCGTTAAATAATGAGGTAATCGCTGCATCATCATGGTGTCATAAATAATTTAATATATTTAATGTCTAAAAATTATAAAAAATATATCATGATGTAGTAAATATTTTTATATTTCCAATGACTATTTATATTAAAAAATATGACTTGAATAACCCCATGTAATTTTTTTTAGTAAAACATCTCATGTTTGTGTTATTTTTACTTTAACATTTAATAAAAAGTTATTTATGTCATTTCCCAACCAAAGTGGCTCCATGGGGTCCCCAAGTTGACCCATGGATTTTTTTGGTCGGCCATGACACATTCAATGAGGTTAGGACATGTTTCAAGCTCATATCATTTTATTAAAACATAATTTTTACCTTAAACTACACTAATTACCTCTAATCGTGATTAAGAAAATAAAAGTTACTATTCACCAAAAAAATTATTTTAATCTCATTGAACCATATTTCACATCTTAATGACAACCATGTATGTCTGATATTTGAAAATAAAATCACAGAAGTGAAAAAGTTTCATTTAAACAAAAAATCAGTTTCTTTAACTACCACATAGTGGTTTCACTATTCATCAAAAATTGATGTTTTTCAGAAAAATACCAAAACATCACCCTAAGATATATTTGATATTCTGAATTAAAAAATGATGTCTATTTTATAAAATTCAAATCATATAAGTCACATTAATTAATTTAATAAATAATTTCTGCTGTCATGACAAATAGCGTGTTTTTATGAAACAATAAGTATCAAAAGATTGACACTAGTTTAAGTCAAATTTCAAAGTGAAATTGATTCCAATGCCCACCATTGGATTAAATGGCGAGAAAATATTATTATTTCACATTACAACCAATTCAAAATATAATCTAATCATATAAAAAATTTATATTAAAAAGGGGGTTTGAATTAAATTAGAACATTTATTCACTATTCATTAAAAAAATGAACTTTATCGGAAAAATACAAAATATTTACACAAAGTAAATTGTGAGGTCTCGATTCTAAAGAAGAGTTTTATTTGGTCCAATAGAATGTATTAGAGTGAACATAACTATATTTAATGATGGTTCGCCATCAAAAGGTGTTAAGTGATCCTTTAGTGAAAACTATGGCATATACGCCTAAAATTGAATTCATTCCGTATTTTAAGACTTTATCATTTATTAGGTAAAAGTAAAAACATTTAAAAAACATATATAATTATAATTTAGTTATTTCTATCCATTCCCGCCAATAAAACGTCTATGTGTTAACTACTATTTAAAATAATATTATTTTATTACTAGTGTGCAATGAAAGATTTCAATGAATGTCTTTGTTGTGTATCGGGTATGCTATCGAACATAGCAACCCATTTAAAGTAAAATTAATATTTAATTCGTAAATATTAATAAATATGATATTGTTTTATTCATTATTTACCTGGGGTGTTACATCCTTCCCCCCTTTTGAGAATTGCGTCCTCGCAATTTTATTCACTTATCAAAATAAGTGGGGGTATTTATCCCTCATAGCATTTTCAGATTCCCATGTTGCCTCTTCAACAATATGGTTTTTCCACAACACCTTTACCTGGTAAATTAACTTATTTCGCAACACTTGCTCTCTTCAGTCAAGAATCCGGACTGGTTTTTCTTCATAAGATAGGTTCTCCTCCAGCTGAACTACCTCTGGACTTAAAGCATGAGATGGATCTGGAATATACTTCCTCAACATCGAATCATGAAAAAAATTGTGTACCTGAGATAAACTCGGAGGTAAAGCCACTCGGTAAGCAACTGATCCAACTCTCTCCAGAATTTCATATGGTCCAATTAACTTTGGACTCATCTTTCCTTACTTACCAAATCGCATCACACTTTTCCATGGTGATACTTTGAGAAACAAATGATCACCTACCTCAAAAGAGAGATCCTTCCTCCTGTTGTCCGCATAACTCTTATGTCTACTCTGATCTGTTCTCATGTGTTTCTGTATCAGCTAAACTTTTTCTACCAACTCTTCTACCAATTCTGGTCCCATCAGCTTCCTTTCACCCACATCATCCCAAAATGCTGTTGTTTGACACCGCTTCCCATATAATTCCTCAAATGATGCCATCTGTATACTGGAATGAAAACAGTTATTATAAGAGAACTCAACCAAAGAATGATGTTGGTCCCAACTTCCCTGATAATCCATCGAACAAGCTCATAACATATCCTCCAAGGTCTGAATTGTTCGTTCTGACTTCCCATCTGATTGAGGATGAATATCTATACTAAAATTTAATTCAGTACCCAATGACTTCTGAAGGCCTTTCCAAATGTTAGAAGTAAACCTGGGATCACGATTAGATAAAATAAAGAGAGTTACTCCATATAACCTGACTATCTCTTAAAGATTCAAACGAGAAACTTGATCTAGAGAGAAAGTATCTTGTGTAGAAAGGAAATGAGTAGATTTTGTCAAGCGATCAAAAATAACCCAGATTGCATTATTACCTCGACATGTCCTTAGTAATCCCACAACAAAGTCCATGGATATGGTTTCCCATTTCCACTCTGGAACTGGTAAAGGCTGAAGAATCCCGTTCGGTAACTGCCACTCTGCTTTAACCTGCTGACAAGTCAAACACTTCACAGTTAAATCAGCAATATCTCTTTTCATTCCATCCCACCAGTAATACTCTCGCAGATCCATGTAAATCTTAGTACTGCCAGGATGAACTGAAAATGGGGAACTATGAGCCTCACATAACAACTCATTCTTCAACTGTGAATCACTAGGGACACATATTCTCTTCCCAAACCTCAAAACACAATCATTATCAATGTTGAATTTAGGCAACTTACCCTTCTGATCCAACTTTTCCATTTTGTGGAACTTACTGCCTTGCTTCTGTGCTTGCTTGATTCTGTTTGATAGGGATGATCTCACTGATACCAAAAAAAAACAGAATAACTTCCTGCACCAACAACTTCTACGCCAAAGTTCATAAAATCAAAAACCAAAGGATCTCATTCCCAACGTTGCATGCTTAATGAAGCATTACTTTTTCGACTCAAAGCATCGGCCACTTTATTTGCTTTTCCAGGATGGTAATGAATTATACAATCATAATCTTTGATTAATTCTAGCCATCTCCTTTGTCTCATGTTCAATTCTTTCTGAGTTTATATATACTTTAAACTTTTATGATCAGTATATATTTCACACTTTACTCCATACAAATGATGCCTCTAAATTTTTAAACCAAAAACAACACCAGCTAATTCCAAATCATGTGAAGGGTAATTTACCTCATGAGTTTTCAACAAACGTGAAGCACAAGAAATTACCTGATCATTCTGCATAAGGACACATCCAAGTCCCTTCAATGAAGCATCACTATAGATAACATACTCACCATTCCTGGAAGGTAGTGCCAAAACTGGAGCATTCACCAATATTCTTTTCAACTCCTGAAAACAATCATCACATTCATTTGTGTAGATAAACTTAACACCATTCCGAGTTAACATAGTCATTGGAATAGATAACCGTGAAAAATTTCTAACAAATCTTCGGTAATAGCCTGCCAAACCAAGGAAGCTACGAATCTCAGTTACATTTGTGGGTCTTGGCCAGTCTTCCACAACTTTTGTTTTATCAGGATCAACAATTATACCATCTTTTGAAACAATGTGACCCAGTAATGAATTTTGTTGTGACCAAAACTCACACTGGCTGAATTTTACATATAGTTTCATTTCATTTAAGGTTTGCAAGATAACCCTTAAATGACTTTCATGATCCACTTTAGTTTTAGAAAACACCAAAATCTCATCGATAAAAACAACCAACATTTTTCCCCTGATTCAACTGAGCCATCAATACTGTAAACTGCTCAATTCTGATCCTGACCTAATCAGTTTGCTGATTTGGAAGGTCATTTCCCTCAGTATGCCTTCCTAAAAAAACTTCACTATTTCCTCTATGAAAAACCATTCATAACACTGAAATACCTTAGGTGAAACAACATGGTAATCTGTAAATGCTATATCATTTCAATCATACCATAAATTTATTTATAATTTAACAATTTTCTAACTCCTAAAGTTGTCTAAACCGACCTCTGATACCAACTATAAGGCCCTGGCCTTAATCACCTCTTAATATTGAATTAAATGAATAATTCACATTGAGGATCTTTTCAGGTTTAGAGTTTTAGAGAATTAGGACATAACTATTACATCTCAAAAGATTACAAAGTAGACACTTATACTATGTTTCCATAAAATAAAATCTCTTAAAAAGAAACGTGTCTAGTTCCGTGTTTTATATAGCATGACTTTCCCTTGATCCCATCCTTGACCCTATTCCACATTATGTCCTGTGAAAAACATTTCAAAAAAACTTGGGGTGAGCATAAAGAGCTCGGTAAGGGATACACAAAGAATGAAAACTGCTAGTTTATCAAAACAACAAGTAAACCATGTATACATTATCAAAATAATACTTTTCCCCTTTATGAAGTAATAAAAACTCTTCACTGAATAAAAGATCATTACATACCCTTTTGTAACCAAAAGATTACCATAAAACCCATATAAAGAACACATAACATATAAAGGTAACTTGGGACATAAACATACTTAAGTGGAATAACCATACGGTCGACTTCCACACATATCACTTAATGGAATAGCCATACGACCAACTTCCATACATACATAATGGAATAGCCATACGACCGACTTCCATACCCAATGCATTGGAGGTTATAACGTAACCACCCATCCTGGTATTCACGGCACCACCCGTCATATGGATTATCACGTAACCACCCATCAAATGTCGAAGTACCAATATAAAATCATAAAACATAAAACCAATATAAATGAATGATAACATTTCCACATTTCAATCACAATATATCACTTAAATATATTGACATAATAGAATCCTTTATCAAAACCACTTTCAATACCAAAATACATAAAGAGTATATGGTATTTATTTTATTTTATAAACATTACGGCTTGTTGAGGATGCCAAAGACCAAATAATACTCACGGCGCTGGAAAAGGTCGTTGTCACCCCATACATTAAAAGAAACATTCCTTTTTTGTCTTTTAGTAAAACTCTTTATAGAAAAAGATTCCTTTTGTATAAAAGTAAAATTCAATGGGGTTTACACACCGTATAAAGGATAGTTGTGTATAAAACGAAATATGCCTCAATGAAAGGAGATTGAGACGAAGCCCCTTACCTCGGGTCCGATATGACTCGATCGTTCATTAACGTCCAGAATAATAAACATGAGTTAATTTATATTTTCTTAAGAACCTTTTTCATGTTCATTATTCATTTTATATCACTTATTGACATGTTATAAACATTATGTAACCATTTATGTTAATAATGTTTTTTTGTCGATATTTGGTTCTTAAGTCGAAAGTGGACTTCTTACAAATACATATTGTTCGTGTGGTCAAAGGTTCATTATATACAGAATGACATTCCTGAATTGGATATCATATATATCATATATATCTTGAATATACATGTATTTATAATATCACATAATCATTTAGAGGTAAGAAATGAAATGCACTGTTTTAGGAGACGGTAAGACGTACGTACGCATGAACGCTACTTTCATTTCTATGTCATATTAATGGAATTAAAACTAATTGAGAGGTATGTATATTTTAATTCCAGAATTATATTAATCATTTAGATGTAACATACATCATATATATCCATATATATATATGTACTTATAATAGTACATTACATTTGGGGATAAGAAATTAAATGCACCGTTCAAGGAGACGGTAAGCCGTACGTACGCATGAACGCTACTTTCATTTCTATCTCATACATTAATGGAAAGAAATATTAATTATATAGAGGTATATTATAATTCCAGTTTAATATCATATATTATATCATAACTCCATCCTTTATACGTCCCACATATGGTATTAACAAATCAAATCACTTTGAGGGGGCGGTAGTCCGCACTTCCATAAATAAAGATATCGCGTTTACCCATAATGGAAACCATAAAGGTATGCCCAAAATGAAAAAATACAGAAGATTAAGGAAAAAATAAACATATTATATATCATATATAAATATAGTGTCATCTTAATGGCCACCATTGAAGTTGTTAAAAGAATGTTGTACAATCATCGGTTCGGGAGGCAGAAATTTTCCATCCATGGAAAAGCATGTTCTTTAACCATTAGATGTAGGTGTGTGTAAGTGTAGCTCGAATCCTTCTTATAAAAAAATCCTATTATATTGAAGATACTGGAGTTGTTACAAAATAAATTAATAAAAAGAGTTTAGGGGGTTGGAGAAGAAAAATAAAACAAAATAACACAAGTGAACACATTACCTCAAAATCGGGTAACTCTCTTATATTTGATCTCAAAGGCTTCCTTGGGAAGACTTCGGCCCCATGTGAGGCTTCAAGGAGTAAGGGAGGGATTTGGAGTGAAAAAATAGGTAGGCGATGGCCGAGCAAAAGGCTTTGAAAGTGTGGGTAAAGAGGTAGAGGTGGGGGCCTTTTATAAGAGGAGAGGAGGGGCACTCTTGGAAAGTAAAGAAATGTTACTTTATTTTAAAATGAGTTTCGTATTTTAATGGTCCCACATTGATGTGTTTCAAGGATAAGGTGATAAGGGTTCTAAATCCACCCATACAATAGGTTTTTGACATGTTTAGTTCTTATATGTTACATTATCTTTCCATTTTATTTAAATCGTTGAATAATGAGGTAATCGCTGCATCATCATGGTGTCATAAATAATTTAATATATTTAATGTCTAAAATTATAAATAAAAAATCATGATGTATTAAATATTTTTATATTTTCAATTACTATTTATATTAAAAAATCATACTTGTATAACCCCATTTAAAAATTGTTTTAGTAAAACATCTCATGTTTGTGTCATTTTTTACTTTAACATTTAATAAAAAGTTATTTATGTCATTTCCCAACCAATGTGGCTCCATGGGGTCCCCAAGGTGACCCATGGATTTTATTGGTCGGCCATGACACATCTAATGAGGGTATGGCATGTTTCAAGATCATCTCATTTTATTAAAACATTATTTTTACCTTAAACTACAATAATTACCTCTAATCGCGATTAAGAACATAAAAGTTACTATTCACCAAAAAATTATTTTAATCTCATTGAACCACATTTTACTTCTTAATGACAACCATGTATGTAGGATTTTTGAAAATCATATCATATAAGTGACAAACTTTCATTTAAACGAAAAAAATCAGTTTCTTTAACTACCACTTAGTGGTTTCACTATTCATCAAAAATTGATGTTTTTCAGAAAAATACCAAAACTTCACCATAAGTTATATTTGATATTATGATTTCAAAAATGATTTATATTTTACAAAATTTAAATCATATAAGTCACATTAATTAATTTAATAATTAATTCTCGCTGTCATGAAAAATAGCGCATTTTAATGAAACAATAAGTATCAAAAGATTGACACTAGTTTAAGTCCAATTTTAAAGTGAAATTGATTCCAATGACCACCATTGGATTAAATGGTAAAAATATATTCTAATTTAATTTTAAAACCAATTCAAAATATAATCTAATAATATAAATAAAATATATTAAAAAGAGGTTTTCAATTAAAATACAACATTTCTTCACAATTCATTAAAAAATGAACTTTATCGGAAAAATACTAAATATTTACACAAAGTAAATTTTGATGTCCAGATTCTAAAGAAGAGTTTTATTTGGTCCAATAGAATTTATAAAAGTGAACATAACTATATTTAATGACGGTTCTCCATCAAAAGGTGATAAGTGAACCTTTAGTGAAAACTAGGGCATATACGCCTAAAATTGAATTCTTTCCATATTTTAAGCATTTATCTTTTATTAGATAAAAGTAAAAACATTTAAAAAACATATATAATTATATTTTAGTTATTTATATCCATTCCCGCCAATACAATTCCTATGTGTTAACTACCATTTAAAATAGTATTATTTTATTACTAGTGTGTAACGAAATCTTTCAATGAAACTCTTTGTTGTGTATCGGGTACGCTATCGAACATAGCAACCCTTTTAAAATAAAATTAATATTTAATTCGTAAATATTAATAAATATGAAATTTTTTATTCATTATTTACCTGATATGATAAATTAGATTCCACAGGACATAATCCCCTATCAAAGGAATGAATCTAAAATGGGGCAATAACTAGTCCAAAAACAAAACCTGTGTACAACTAATCCAGTGTTCACATAGATTCTTAAGGTTCTCATTAACTAAATATGATGGGGATGAATAAAAAATAAATCCCAATATCATAATATTAATAAACATCAAAAAAATTAAAAAAATTCATCTCTCCTTCAACACCCTTTTAAGAAACAATTTATTTCACATCAGTACTATTATTTCATTGAAATACACTATTGTGTAAAAGTACAAAAGAGATATAACAAAAATAAAGGGATTTATAATTGATGTTAATCATTATATAATTTCATTTTTAATATATATGTAATATATCCATTAAATCTAGAATGAATGAAAATTTTTTAAGGCCTTACTTGTAAAACAATATATTAATTTTTCAGAAAATATCACAAAACACCAACAATACCTCAAGTTATTAAAACCATTAAAAAAATTCAAAACATATCCTTTTAATACAAGTATAATTTTAAAAAACCAAAATGTGTAAAATATCACTTTAAAGCTTCCATACTCTTCTGATATAGCCGGTAATACATTTATAGAAACACTTGGCCTGCATAAACATGAACTTTAGAAAATAAAATTGGAATATCATAAAAAATGACTTTATTCAAAGAATGAAAATAATAAAAAACAAATTTTACACCAATCATAGATATTAAATATAGGAATAAATTTAAATGAAATAGATCAATAAAATAACAAGCATTTCTCAACATTTGTAATAATCGTGTCCTAAAAAATACATATATCAACCACCTAAAACAAGTTGTCTTTCATGGTGAGAGAAAATACAAGGTCCCATATTTTATCCAAGAGACCTATAAATAAATATATCCCATTAAAAACCCAAAAAATATAATTCATTAAATATTCTAAACATGAGGTGGAAATAAAATCCTAGAGGTATAGAAAGAGGAATGAGGAAGAAAGAGATAAAAGGGTGACCTTCTATAAATCCCACTTGAAATATAATGGTGATAGGCTTGGATACCAGGAAAAAAGAATAGTTGATATCTAGTCAGCACTCCCATGATACAAACAAACAAGAGTGGGAAAAAGAAATATCAAATATGCTTTAAATATATAGGAGAATAAATGTAAAATCATGAAAATTAAAACCTGGGTAGACTAGGATGTGGTGTGACCATCCCTGCCATGATGTGATACAACTACACCAGAACTTCTAGCCAACAACCAATGACATGTCTTAGTATATACAACACTCATTGAATATACTTTTATTCCATTTTCAATAAATATTTTTTTGAAATTGTTATTTCATATGAAACACCAAACTAAAATGAACCCTGAAACATTTTATTAAAATAATGTATTATTTTAAAAGATAAATATTAATTCATTAAGAATTCAATAATAGGAATAACACCGAAAGTATATAAAAATAATATAAACATAAAGTTTTTATCTATTTTTTCATGTTGATAGAAACCTTAATTAAAATCATTTATATAAGTATAAACATTATATTTACATTATACATGTTGAAATAGAAGTAAATGAATAAGATGTATGATTTTTGAAATGTATGAAAGGCTGTATATATGACTAAAATATGGACATGGAATATATGGTCATTAAAAATATGTATGTTCGATATATGGTCATTGGATATATGTTCATTGATTATTCATGTCTAAAATAGGTTTTTTCATGTTTTAAAAATGGTAATAAATAATTAAAAATAATATAATTCTCAAATACTAAACAAATATTATAGAAAGAATTTAATTAAAATATATTTTTATATGTCAGTTACTACTATTATTATTAATGAAATCATGGATGTATATATAAAATTAAAATCTATATTTATTATAAATTATTGATAAAATTTAATGGTAAGAATATAATTAATTTATATCAATTAGATATTTTCAATCCATGAAAATGTTATAAAAGATATATTTTTTAGTGAATTATTTTCATTACTCTCTAATATATTTATCTTTATAAATAAAATTTATGACTTTCAAGTAATGTAAATAATTTAGTATTATAATTTATAAATAGATACCAAGAAACATTTAATTAATAATTTATATAAAATAATATTAAGTACACTTATTTTTTAAAAAATAATTCTTTTATACAATATTTTGTAATATATATTTTATGAATTCATTTGATGAAAAATTTCTCATATTTATGAATTTAATTTGATTAAATGTAGTGTAAAATTTTAATTAATATAATAAAATAATGTAATTAATTAAATTTAATTTTTTTGGCTTAAAAAGATTTTAAAAATGTAAAAATTTACATTCAACATTAAAGATAAAATTGGTTAGATGGTTTAACTATGTGGTAATTACTATATATATATATATATGATTTTCTATAAATTATTTTTATGACTGTGTTCCTTGCCCATATTCATTAGTTTATAATTTCAATTTACATTCTATTATACAATTAAAACCTTATAATAAATGTGATGAGTATTTCTAGAAATTAAACAATACAATTACCTATAATATGAATCCTCATCAACCTTATCTAATCTACTATTTTCCATAGAAAATTACATTAATACTATCCCATTTTTCATCTCCTTAATACTTCGTAGACATTTGGTAGACTATTATATGAAACCCCATAGATATGCCCATTTTAATAATGTGACATTAATAAAAATAATACATTTTAATACATTACCACATTATTATAGGTTTAGAGTTTTGAAGAACTATGAAAAAATATTTATTAAAAAATATTATTTTTTACCTCTAATGAAACATTTTTTCAACAAAATATATATTTTATAATCCATAAATAGTCATTAATATATCACACCAATTCTCCAAACAAGATACTCTTTACAAAAATTATTATATTTATTATTTTCAATATATTGGGAAATATAAATATAATAATTTGGTGATATGAAATGATTATTAAGGGTAAATATAAGAAAACGTCCCTCAACCCTCACAAGTGAATATAATATGAGGATTTGGGTATTATCAAAATACCTAAGAATATGAGACCCAACCAAACTGAGGTCATAATACATGATTCATTATATATAGAAATACATATCATATTAAATGAATCCAATGATTTTGGAAACATTTGTTGATGAATATGTGTCAAACGAGAAAAACAAAGTCATGAGAATAAGTATATAAATATTTTTTAAACATATCCATGGGAACTCATTGTTAACCACACCATGTATTTCCGATATATATATTGTGAAAAAATTCATGTGTTTCTGGACTTTTAGTTTTCATATAACTGACAGTTTTAGTTATTTGACCCTTTATTTTTTTATTTTAATTATATTAAATGTTTTTGTTGTGTTTTGGGAGGTTTTGAGTAGATTGTAAATATTTATTGTGATTTTATAGAGGTATATAGTTTGATAACAATTAGAAACAATTTGGAAAAACCTCTCAAGATACTATGTAACTGAAACAGTGGAAACCAGGTATTTCCATAGTTAGGAACACAGTATAGCCAAACTATATGGTTTCCTAGGATAAATAATATAAGAATGGACAGAGGAAAAAATAATAATTGGTGCACATTTTTTCAAACTATGTGAGCCAGCAATGTGTGGTGGGTTCAGAGGTAGTGGCTAGTGCAGAGATAAAGTACCATTTTCCTAACATTTACTAATTAAAGTTTATATATGAAAATAATGTATCCTTTTTTATTTACACCCTAAGACACTATTTCTCCCCTAAATAGTTCATTATACAAGTTGATCTCACTCACAAGCCTATGGAGACAATTCCACTATATGTGGGAGTGATTCCTAGGAGAATATACATGTGTTAGAGGGTGAATTTATTTGTATGGGATCATTATTCATCATTTTCCTTAGTTTTATTCTTATAAACTCTATTGGAATCATGTATTTAGTCTATTAGGGTCAAATATATAATTTTGTAATTCAATAATTATGAGATGTGGTTTTTTATTCTAGGGAACAATATTTATGGATAAATTTTTGGAGTATCAATTAGGGTTTTTTAATTATTACGTTTTTTTTCAATTTAACCATTGTTTGACATGTATGTGGATTCCCTAATGACCCTACATGATTATAATGTGATGGAGTGATTTAAAATTAATTGAATTTATTTAATTTAATTATGAAATTTATGAGGGATTAATTATGGAATACCTATTTAGTGACCGTTTTGTGAAATTGTGAAAATGGTGGAATTTGGGGAAATTTTTTTTGTTAATGATTTTATATTGATAACATTAATATTATGGTTGGTTTTTAATAAATAAAAAAACGTTTATATAAATATTTTTAATAAAATAAAAGTTTTACTACAATTTATTGGAATTGGTTATGGTATACATGGTGGGTGTGTGATCATTGTAATTTATGATGAATAAGATATTGAAGCTTCCCACATACAATGAGATGGATAAAGGAATGATTATTTTCCTATAAAAATGGTTCAAAAAGAGATGGCTCAATGAATGGAAGAATCAACACTCATGAGTAAAGGTAGGTCCTTGGTTATCATCCATGCGTGGATGTATAGATCTGTTGAAATGGAATTGGTATTACAAAAGGAAATGCAAAATGTTTTAATGACTTGTTTGGTTGTATTCATTCTATAGAAAAAATATTAGTTTCGAAAAGTGGTAGATTTAGAATATTTATTGGGTTTTGATATAAGCTATAATAAATACTTTTATACTACATTTTTTAAATGTTATAACATGTTTTATTTTAGTGTTGTGAGTTCAAGAGTCATTGGGTAAATCCAAGTAATTGTTATACCCACCCGTACATGGTCACTTTGGTGTCTTTTTAGATGTTGTAAATCGAGACATAGGTAAATTAAAGGTATATCATTTAATTATTAATGAATTATGAAACCGATATTCATGGCTAGTGGTGTTAGAGAATGTAGAATGTTTTGAGGTACTATGTTGATGTCATTTGTGTCTTTTGATTTTTTATGGTTTCTGTATTATACTCTAATATTGTTCTATCTTTTTTGGTTTAATGTGAGTTATATTTTATACCCATTCATCATATAGAGGTTTATGGGTTATTATTATTTTAGTATGGTTATTTTATTTACAAAGGGAAAATCATCCACCAATTTATTGTGAATCCATTGAAATTTATTATTGGGCTTTGGTGTCTCGGGGATGTCAACTAAGGTATTATATAATTCCCATCACTTCTCAAGCTAATGACTAGGGTCTAGATGTAACACTTCTAAAAAATACAACTATTTCTATGAATAATTATCCCTTGAAATATAAATCATTTACAAATTAATTTCATGGATCCATAAGATCCCACTATTCATTATGCATAAATATGAGATCAACTTGAAATCAATTATTCATCATATAAAAAATAACACATGGAAATAAAATTAATTTTTTTATCTTTTTTAAGTGGAATCAAATAAGGAAAAAATTCACATTTCTATTAATAATCCTAACATGTTATATGCATAAAAAATAATTAGTTATTTGATGATATTTATTAACTTTCTACGTAAATTTGATTTAATTATGATAGTAGAGAATATGGAATTTACTCTACGTAGTGAATTGCTACATGTTGAAGTTAAAAATTTTCATAACCAATCAATGTATGGAATCCATGATAACAATCTTCATTCAATGTAATTAAATATACAATATTCACATAGGAAATAGATTAGGTGAAAATCATAAATGTTCAAACCCTATGAACGAAAAAGTAAGTAATGGATATCTATCAATTTAATCCAACAAAAATTGTATAAACAAGTTCATAGTGTAATTTAATAAAGGAACATTTCAAGGATATAAATATATATTTGGATAGAGAGGAAAATAAAATAGGAACTGGTTTTTTTCAAAACGTTTATATTTTTGTTATAAAACAATAAGTTATGGATAACATTCCAAATTCAATTTCATAAATTTGAAGTGATAAAATTGAAAAAAAATAATTCAAAATCAAATAATTTATATGATATAATGGTTATCAAGAGGGAATGTGGGGTGGATGATAAAATATTTGAATTTGAAAAGATGTTTTTTTAAAAGAATTATAAGATACCATTATTTAAAAGCAACATAATTAAAATTATAAAGAAAAATCATTTTTAATATAGGATAAGGGAAAAATTAAGGGCACATAAGATTATATAAAATTGAGATTATAAATATTATTTTGAATACCTATTGGAAGAAAATTATAGAATGAGAGGGGAACTGTCATTAAATAGGATGAGTATTATTACCAACAATAACAGTCATTTTTTAAAAGATATTGTATCATTTAAAAATATTTTAATTTTAATTACTTGAATTACATAGTATTATATAATTTAATGTATAACTACTTATTATTTTTTATGAAACCAATATTGATTGAAATAATTACATGAAGATCCATTGTAACTCAATAAAGCGTGTAGTGTTTATAAATATATTTTCAATTTTGGTATTATTTGAATTGAAATTAATATAAAGCATGAACATTATATGGCTCCTAAAACCCCTATAATAACATAAATATTGAAAAAAATTCATTAGGTATTATTCATTATATACTAATGATATCTTATTTCGTAATAAGAATTGTGTCTTAGGAAACTAATTTTAAGACATAGAACATCATACAAAACTAGAAACATTTAAATCAAAACGCATTGAACCATATATTTTTATTTAATATAGTAAATAATAATGATAATGAACTTGTAATGATATTTTTTTTAATAAATAGATATTAGATACATCATTTTAAATAAAAATAGTTTATCATATGAAATATTTCCGAACAGGTGAAATTTGAGACTAGAATCCCTTGCCTTGTTTTCTCGTTTAGTGGAGGATTGAGCTAAATCCTCCTAAAAAACATTACTATATTAATATTATATTTTATAACATTTTAATTTACATTAAATTATATATAATTCATTTATGATAATTTATGTTGGATATATTAGTCATTTATTGATTAGGTTTACCATATGGTGTTATTAACATTTATTGTTTTGAGAATGATTTATGATGTCGATTTTGGTACACATTTTTCCATAAAAATATCTTAATTAAAGAATTATTTATGTAAATTTAGTAGATAAATTATGTTTATTAATGAATCTCTTATATAATACAATAAATAATGAGTAATGTTCCACAAAAATGAATTCATTATCAATTTATGTTATAATTTTATAGATCAAAAATGGAATTTTAATAATAAGTTCTAATTATAAAATAACATTTCAATAACAATAAAAAATCACTATTTTTCATTTTAAAATTTATTCATATTATAATATATGTTCCCATAGTCATCCATTATTATTTTTTATATCATCATTCATATAGGCGGTTATAAAAACCCAAAAATAAATATACCATAATTAATGTTTTATTATGGTTACGGCAATGGTCCCTTTTGAATAATATTGTTGTTAAAAAATAAAAATGTTATAATTTCAATATTTTCATTATGTTGAATCATATTTTATTTTTTAAAATTAATAATCCATAAATTAGATAAAAATGATAAACATTACTTTTTGGTGGAGGTAGTACACACCACCCACTGTTAACGTTTTCTTCTACCATTGAATGAACGAGAGGATGCTGGCTTATAATTTTAATACTCAAAAAATTGATTATTATATATATCTATAAGTCATTATTAAATTATATCCATATAACTTCTGATGGTATTTATTGGTGAAAAACATAATTATCTAACTTCGTGAAGGTGATAGTCTGCGCAAACCAATGATCATCATCATTATGTGAATTTTAATTAAATAAAAAATGAAACAATATCCTTTGTTGTTTTTTAAAGTTGATGTAAAGGAAGAAATAATTTTTTTTTTAAATTCATATAAAAAAAATTAAGTATACTAATAATTCATTGTTAATTAAAAACTATAGTTAGGATATATTTGGAAAGTAATCATTGAGAAAAAATAGTAATAGTTTAAGTAAAAATCACATTGAGACCTTGTACATTCCCTAAAAAGTATCCATAGAAAGAAAGAGATTGTGATAACATCTAATGATAATAGGATTTAGTATGTGAAAGGTAAAACATGGAGGGTATGAATGGGTTGTGTTTAACAGATGTTTTACAGAGAATATAGAGAATTAGAAGGGTGGAAGTTATCCCCTTTTATAAGTGAATGAAAGGGATCATTTGTGAATATCATTTATTTTAAAATGATATAATTAAACCATTCAAGGGTAAATGATCTAAATATATATAAACAGTAGATTTTTGGGATACAAAAGGATTAGAATCCTCAAAATAGTATTTAATAGTATATTTTTAATGGTTTAATGTCATTTACTTGTATATTGTGTCTTTTGCTAATTTGTTTCCTTAGGTAACTTGTTTTAACCATAGTAATTTATATTTTACAAATAATATGAAATATCCCCTACTATAAATTTTTCCTGTCATGAACAAAAATTTAATACCCATTAAATCTAACTCAATTTTAAAATACTAAAAAATTATATTTTTAATTTTTTAATTACATATATGCATATATATATTCTTGAAAATGATGTTTAACCATTATTTGTTATTTATAATATTATGAATAGATTTACAATTAAATTTTTGTTAATATAATTATATTCATGTTTAGAATCCAAAATAAATATATTATTTAAAATAATTTTATTTTATTTTTTATATAAAAATTACACAATATAAAAAAAGATTACCAAAAATAATAGTTCCACAATTATCACTCTAATAACAATAATATTATTAATTTTATAATTATTAAAAACATTTAAAATTTATGATACTAAATAATATGAAATTTCTACTATAAAATAAGAAATAAAACATTTTATATTCAATTTCTACATGTAATGAAAATTAATTTTTATTATAAGTGAATTTTTTTTAGAAAATATGTATTTTCACTATTCACAAAGAAACTATTATTTTGAGAAATGAATAAAAAATTCAACCAATTATAATATTGGAATGGTTAAAAATGAAATTTATTTTATTTAATCAAATTTAATTATTATATCAATGAATTTAACTTTTGTATTTGAAATATAAATAAAAAAATAAAAATTTCATTTTAATAAATATTCAGAATGTGAAATGTATAAAATACAAGTGATAAGTATAATTTTACATTAATAATTACCTAATAATAAAATCATAGTGTCTTATTATATATATGTTAAATATTTATTCATAATATCTTGTCATAAGTTAAGTATTGGGGGTAGTTCATGGTGGTAATTCTGCTTGAACATATCACATGGATGTTTCAATTATATTGAAGATATCTTGCATATGATTTTGATTATAACATAATTTTTGATTTAAACATGGGTTTTTCTATAGTAAACCATAGATAAGGTAAATCTTCCCTTTAATCAAAAAAATAAGGGACATAAGGGATACTTCTACTACCAATTTCTATTTCTTTATTTTTTACTCTTGGATTTTGTAATATGGTTACTTGATATTATACCTCTTAATTTATCATCTATATTATATTGATATTTTTCATATATCATGGTTTACTCTTTGTTTTGTGTTGTCGGTATAATAATCTATTAACATAATATTTATTTAGAAAAAAATATCTAGTGAAATTTAATGTCATCACATTATCCGCTATTAAATAAATTAGACCCTATACATTTTAATTATTCCTAACTAATTAAATTTTAATAGGTGTTCGTGAGATTAAAATTACTTGAGATTTAATGTCTAATGAGGTTTTAGCCTCACTATAATTTTTATAAATAGTTAAATCAACCTTAACCTCATAATTGTAATATCACTATTATTGTTATTTATATTTAACCATTTCTGATAAATACCACAAAATAATTTGTATTATTTTTCATAGGGATCTTTTAGTTAGACTTATATAAAAATGTGGTAATGGATTAATTCATATATATAATTTTCCTATATTGGATACTATCATGGTCTTTATTCAACATATCCAATCTATCAATTAAATAACATCATTTTTTGCTAATGGAAGGATAATTAGATTTTATAGGAAGCACATTCCTATATATATTTATTACATATGAGTAATATACCCCTGATAAAATAATCATAACACAAGGTGTTTTTGTTAATAATTAAACAACATTAATTAGGGTAGATATATTATGTTTTTATTCTACATTATTTTTATTTAGTAGTATTTTTTTCTTGATTTTAATGCTAAACACACATTTCAGGGTTCCAAATTCTTGATCATTTTTGGAACCCATAGAAATTGTTGAGTTTATATAAATGTTCTCATTTCCAGGAAAATTGGTAGTTTCTATCATCCTTGTTAGTCCTTATTTTAGGTAATTTATATATATAACATTAATATTCTACACATTTATGTCACTGAACTACAATGGTGCCTCTGGATCAGCTTTATTTACTTTCATCGTTACATTGAGCTATTTACTTTACATCAATAATTAGTCCCTATTCCCAAAATTTCTACACAAGACACATATCTCGGTATTATCTAGTATTTTTCCTTGGGTATTATTCCCACATTTTTGACATGTATATAATTTAACATTATTTCATTCATCATATTATTCACCCACACATCGAGGAGAATACGTCCTTATCATCATTTTTTATTTTGGGAATTAAACTACATTCACATTGTTAACTATAATTATTGATGAATGGTTCAATATGATTAGAAAATTTATGAATTTAGTTTTAATCTCATTAGGTTACTCATTGGTTTATTCTACACATTGACCATGTAATACATTAATAACATAGTTCATTTCGTTTGTATCCATTAAAAAAAGTTAATTAAGAGTAATAAAGAGTATAACTAATAATTTTATGATAATTTTCATGAAAAATTATGTCTCAAAATTTAATACTCATTAAAATTATTACATTATCCTCTAGTTCAACTAAAATTAACCTTTTATTAATCAATTTTTCTTTAGGTTATATAGTATCATATTCATGAAAATAATTCATTAACAAAATAAATCATTTATAGTGGGTTGTATAGATAATGTTATTATCCAAAGAATATCCCATTGGAGTGTCTATCTAGCTCTACAGTATAAAGCCCTCTCAGTGTGTACTAGAATGAAGACATATGTGATATGAAACTAGTAATCTTCATGGTCATTACCCCTAAGTGTATTTGGGTTATAGCCACAACAACTTTCTAATTTCCAGAAATGGATACCATTGGCAGTAAGACTACAAAATATCTTCTCTACAATGTTATATAGATGTCATAATATTATAAGAATTTTACCTTAGACTAATACCAAGGGTCTTTGCAAAATTCCAATTATCTACATAATGAAAATAATCAATATTACTCACTTTTCCTAAAGAGTTTTATATAATTTTGAAAATACGATAATTCATAACATATTAAAAATTTTATTATCCAAAACTAACATCCTATCACCTAAAAATATATTAACCCTTTTCTAATACGAACTATGTTAATTATAAGTTGAGAATATATTTGTTTTATTAATATAAATTAAATATTACATTATAATACATTCCCATTTTTATTTAGGTTTATAGTTTTTAAGTGTCATGAAAAACAATTCCCACAAAACACATTTTTTCAACTTACATATGTTTTCCTACCTAAATATGTTTGTTTTAATACATAACATGTATTCAACATATCCCACAAATTATAACAATAATACTTTCTTCTATATATTTTATAACTTTATTATCATCGTAACATGTGAAAATGGAAACAATATAATTGGGTGAGCTCAAATACTTAGTAAGGGTAGAGATTTGAGAAGACATTCAATGATAAAATGTGAACATAAAATGAGAATATGGGTATAGTAAGAGTATATTAAAAATTCATACACAAAAAATATTATATCATAAAAACTATTCTCAGAATATTCCATGGAATAAAATAATATTTATATCAAAATATAATAGAAA
The DNA here is from genome assembly GCA_963277665.1 of Viscum album. NCBI lineage: Eukaryota > Viridiplantae > Streptophyta > Magnoliopsida > Santalales > Viscaceae > Viscum > Viscum album. Next base: position 1,036,532,857 of record OY728140.1, on the reverse strand, counting down.
CATGAGTCAATAAACATGATCTATGAGAGTATAAAATATTCATGAGTATAATCATAAAACTAAGGCACAATAAATATAAAAGGAATTCATATCCAACAAAACCAAGTATATACACCCTTAATGTTGTTAAAAAACCTTGTATCTCTACCATTTTATTTGTGAAAAAATATATGTACATCCAAACATCACTATCTTAGGATATAAATATTCGTAAACAATTAATATGAGGGAGATAAAATACCCCACCTATCAGTATACATACAAATTATTGGCAATATATATCATTCATTAAACACATCATTAATTACCCTTGGAATAAAAATGTTTTTCATATCCCCTTTATATAAAATTATTTACGAAAAATATATATATTTCCCTCAATAATAGTAACATAATATATATCTGGAAATTAAATGGTTATTTAAACATACAGAATAACTTGTAAATACCCATCAATTATGATAACTGAGGATACGGTATTTAAAAAATACAGATATAGGTTATGTAGTTAATTCAATAATTTCCCAAATCAATAGATATATAGATACTTGGTGAACACCCTTTACAAGGGACAAGATATTGAGTTTTCAAAGAGGAAATACAATAAATGAAAAATTATAAACATTCAATAACTTGGAATAAAAAATGTAGTAATTTATTTCCATGACATTAATATAAAAAATTATTATATTTGAATTTATAGAGTAATCCATAAAATGAAATTTCTATCAAAATACTTATTTTGAGATAATTAATAAAATGAATTTGAACCCATTAAATGGTTATAGAAATCATGATTATCATCTAAGTAAAATAAAAAGATACATTTCATATTCAAAAGTTATTTTTCAAAAGGTGGAGTGAAAACATTGAAAATTGAATTAACATTTATAAAAAATATAAAAACAATATCCTTGAAATGGTATAATGGTTTTATAAATATAATGTTTTGTGAAAGATATATCATTTTTCATTTTATAGATTGAATCATTTTTTATTTTCATAGATACCTCTATTAAAATCTCATATCATAGTAGTGATAAAAAAACATTTTTGAACACATGAAGGGAAATATTATGGCCACATGAGATAATATATGATTGGGTTCCCCAATATAATGGATAACAATTATTACATGGAATATACAGACAAATGTGGGAAAAAATATTAATAATAATGATAATTATTCACAATAATGATAAATTTTTTTTGAATTAAATTTTATAATGGAATAATATATTAATTAAATGTAATTTTCCACTAGTATTGATGATAATTTACCCTGATATATGATATTTGGGTCGAATAAACCATTATTAGGAATAATTAGTTAAAAAATAAATGTTTTATCTCAATAATGGTTGTAGTGATAATAAAGTCTGCATAAAACACTTGTATTATTTGAATCAAATTCCATTAGTCTAATAAAACTTTTATGCCTCCTTAAATGCAATAAATTACATGAATATGATTAAAATAAATTAATTAGATATTAATAACCCTATTAATTTTTTTTAAATCATTCAATAATAATTATTTCTCAAGAAATTAAAGGTGAGACAATGGATCCCTTTCTATAAAACTCTGATATTTAAGAAAATATTTCGTTTTAAATATTTTTCTTTCATCTACATATTCTGTTAAAGAAAATAATTAGTATAAATGAACCATAATTTACTATTAAAATTTTTTATTTCTAAAAATTATAATCATTCCATTAAATTTGTTGGTATGTATAGTATTGACTACTTTTTGAAATATATATAAATATAATAATTAATATAAATTTATTTGTTAAATATATAATAAATATTGAATTAATTTTTTGTAAATTAATTTTATTCTAGAAAATGACTTCTTTATAAAAAATTTCTACTTTTTATATTGAGAACATATTCTGATTAATTTCAAGAAAAATTAAAAAAAATATCGTATAAAATAATTTTTTTTAAATTATTATACTCTGATTATCTAAGGATTAATTTTATAAATTTGTTTTGAAAAGATTGATTTACCAGTGAATAGAAAATAATGATGGTTTTATAGAGATTTTTATGTATAAAGTTATATTTTGGTCTGAATTTTTTAAAATTAATTTTTTTTCTTTTATATTTTAAATAATACAATCAAGTGTATTTAAATAAATTTTATACAGTAATATTGTGAATAATAATTTTTAAAGATAAAAATGTATTATTTGGAAAATATATTTGGTTCATACAATGTGATTTTAATATAATAAATTAAATAACAATTATAAAATGAATTTAAATATTTTTATATATTAAATATTCTATTAAATATCATGAAATTAATCTAAAATTTTTAGGCATTAGATAAGAGTAATTTTTTTATTCTTAAAAAATGTATTTTTATAAAAATAAATTTTCATCACATTTTTGAACTTATTTTAAAATTTAGTACTACTAATTATATATGTATTCGTAAAATGGATGACATATTTGGAATTAGGAGTTTCATGTTTAGTAATTCTGGAATTTTTTTTGTTCAATATTAATAGTAATTGTGGTGAATTTTCTCACATCGTCAATGAGTAACTTTGGTTAATAATCATAAAAATAAGCGATAAAAACATATAATTTATTCTTAATTTTTATTAGATGAATGCAATTCAACCATTACAACTATATTTTAAAATTTTTGTTGTTAATTGAAATTTGTTAATGAAAATCACTTGTATATTACTTAAATAAATAAATGATAAAAAATGTCACTCTTGTACTTTTAAATATCATTTATGAGTTCACATAGGGGAAAAACAAGTCGATCAATTTTCATAGTATCTTTTTTCATGATGAATTTATATTCATTATGGTAATTTTTTTATAATATATAGTTATTATATAATTTAAATAAATTCCTACAATACACCAAAATCGTATTTATTCAATTAATGGAAAAAATTATAGTTGTCAAAAATACTAAATGTGGTGTAATTTTTATAATTTATAGATTTAGACAAATTTTATAGTTTTATATAACAAATTAGTGTTTTTTTAAATAATATATTTTAATTAACACTATTTATTTTCAAATTTGACATCAAATTAAATGAATAGTTTAAAATATGACTATAATAACCTATTATCATAATATTATTTTATTAAATTATTTAAATTATTAGAATCTCAAAATAATCCATGGTTAAAATGTTCTTGTAGGATGTAAAACATCATGACAATTTCTGTTCCTTTTTACATATTATTATTAAAATTTACAACCACTTACTATTGAAAAAGTTATTAACATAGTTGAAATTAATATTGATTAACTAAGGGTTATTGATCATGATAAGGTTTTAAATGAAACCACAACATGTGTAAATTCGAATTTTTTATGATAATATGTCCCATTCTAATATTATCTATAAATTCATATTGATTTGTGTAATTTTTCATGAGAATTAATTTATTATAATTTAACCCTTGGGAAACTATGAAGGCACCCCTGAACTTAATTATAAAATGGAATATCATCTATCAGTTCTTTCTAGAAAAATAAGAATTTAAGTACATAAAACCTCTAAAAATTTATCCTATCAATTTGATATCACCACATTATAGAGGTTTTAGTCTTCCCAAAAGAGAAAATCTATAGCCCTCTTTAGAAGATCTAATGGAGACCTTTTAAAGAATAGTTAATCACCTAAAGCAATCACATTAATTTGAAAGTATTTACATCCTATAAATATATAGTATTTATGATTTATATTAAATTATTTATACAAAATATTCTGAAATTTTATTATTATAATTATTATTATAACTCTATTAAAAAATCTCTTTAAAAAAATGGCATGTGAATGTAATGCCCATGCGTATGTATAAACTACTATCTCCACGTAGTGATACATTTAATTTCCCACATCCATTTATTATGTATGGGTATTATTATGGGTTTATGTTTTATATAATATTTATAAAATAATAATTCTTTTAAATTTTAATATCACAGATACATACTTACAATTTAGAATTTTGGAAAATGATAACATCGTTCGAGTGTACGCGTGGACTACCACCTCTATAAAGCGATGTTATTTATTTAATATATATTTTTGATGGATTGTAATGTGAAATAATTTGATTAATATATATGATATATAAATTATAATAATTATCCTTTATTTTTTATTTAATATTTACATTTATTTCAATCTATCTATTGAAATATCTAAATAGCATTCATGAAATTATTCGACACACCATCTCAATTAATATTGTAATTTATTTTTCTAATAATAATTTTACTAATGAATATAAAAAATTATAAAATTAATATTTATAATATTTATATCATTAAAAAAATTATATATCTAATGGATCTATGATAAAAATATAAGGACCAAACTTACCATCCAAAAAAATACATGAGAAAGGAAGATGATTAAACATAAAAAATTGATTTTAATAAAGAAGTCTTTGAAAAAGGGAGATAAAAGTATATAATTTAATAATATATGGACTGAAAAATATTATTATTTTCATATAATATATTTATATTTATTATTATAGATTCCAATTTATAAGAAGGATGTCACACCTAAGGTAAGATAATTTCATCTCACTTTTATTACAATACGACACATGCCATATTCCACAATTTATTATTTGGTGTGGTTAATATACTGAACTTGAATGTATTTTATGATTATTCTTATGTATTTTATGGTTATATAATAATTAATATAACGATACTTATTTTATGTGTATTATGATTAAAATGTTACCAAAGTGCTAATGTTTTTATAATAAAGATTTTTACTTATTATGATGTTTACGATTTTTTTTCTGATTACAAAATCCTATAAATGATTTATCAAAAAACATATGACTACTATTCTACTATTATTATATATATAAGATACAAGTTTCAAATTCATTTTCTCACCTTTTTTACTCAAAAGGATAAAATTATTTTATAGGGAAAATTGGCATCATTCCTCTCGTCGATCAAAAAATCCATTTTCATTAATAACCAAGTCTTATAAAATTGGTTTAATAAAGTATTTAACTTTTTTTTATTAAAGAGATTTTTACCCATGTTTTTTTCATTTAAAAAATGATTTCACAATACTGTTTTTTTGCATTTATCCAAAAAGGTACTTTCTGACTTTTCCAGAAAAGTATGGATGAAATAGTTTGTAAATTAAATGGATTAAATAAAATTTACCCCTATGATAAATAATTTTTTTATTTGAATATTCCTTTAAAAGTAAAAATAATAATTTTCAAAAAAAACAATTCCTTTTATATTCTTATAGTTTACTTAAAAAAGTGAATGTAAAAATTGAATGGATATATACCTCAATAATGTTTTGAATAGTTAATTCTATTTATACTCATACAAGGAAAAAATATACATTTTTTTCTTCTGCTTTACAGTGAATATAATCCAATTATTTGATACTTATTAGTTATTTGGATGGTTTTCTTTTATTATGGAATCAATTTTATGATACTTGTTTCTTTTCCACGGGTTATGATGTGATGAAATATTTATTAAACCCATTACTTTTCATGGGATCTGATATAACGAAACATTTAGGTTATTATTGAATTAATATTTGTTATATTCATTATTTTATGGGTGATGCATATATCTCCATCCACCAAATTGGTTAAATATTGATATCTCATGAGATAGACATGAATGGAATGGGGAGAGATTAGATATTTGTAATGGAATTTTTACACTATGACATTATTTGGAGTGAACCTTTACTACTCTTATGGTTTGGGGAGTGAACCCATTAAACTATGGTAGTCTTGTAGATGATCATTGATTACTAATAAAATGTTTGTATATTATTCTTTTAATTCCATAAAATTATTTCATATGCCAATGATATTCCTTCATGGTTCATGTTCTTAAATTCCATTATGTTTTATGTCTTATGATCTACAATGATCTATTTCATGAGTTAATAATATGATTTATGATATTTTGGGCATGATATTATAATTTTATGATCACGTTATTAGGCACATATGTTCATGTTAATCTCATGTGATCAGTGATATATTCATTGCTTGACCATACCAAGAATTTGAACACACCCTTTTTATGTTTATTTTACATAGGTTATAAAGAAAAGTACTACTTATTATATATATAAGAATGGTTAATGATAGCAATAAAATAGTTGGAGATTATGTATATAATTTTAAACCATATATTAATATGTCTATAATTCAAAAATAAATAGACATATACGAATTTGATGTCGATAAATATGATATGCAATGAATATTCCTCTATTATGATGTCATATTTATCTATAAAAGGTATGTGATGTTATTCTTCCAAAATTATAAAATTTTAATCAATATACTATGAGGGATATGATTTATGAACAACATTAAATATCATTAGTACCGAGGGTATCATGATAAAATGTATGAATGGTGCAACAAACACACTATTCCAAAGAAAACATGGTGTATATTAAGAAATATTTACCAATAGATGAAAATTGAGATAAGAAACAACTAATTTTTTACCTTATTATTCAAATTTGTTATATGCTTATGTTATAAAAACATAAATGTAACACATTTATATTATATAAGTTTTTTTACTTTGAAGTAAACATGATGTATTCAATAACTCACTTTATATGCAACCCTGAGTCCAATGGAATCATGACATAATATATTGTTATAACTTTGACATTAAATTTTTGGTGCGAATATGAATGTCGAAAGTATAATAAAATTTATTCATTTTTAAATAATTATAATTTATTGATTAATTTATTATAAATAATTACTCAATTTTATGTAAATACATTTTATGATTAATACATTATTTTCTTAAAAAAATTTAATATATTGAATTTTGTGTGCAATATTAGAACTTATTTAGTCAAAATTTATAAACAACATTATATAAAAATTATAAAAATTTTGCAATCATCATATAAAAATTATCTTAAAGGGAAATATTTTTATCTTCTAAAAATATTTTTTATTGAATAGTAAAATAATATAAATTTTGTAGAAAAATTAATTTTTCATTCATGTATTTACAAATTTCTATATTTTGAATTGATTTTAAATTTTAATTAATCAAATTTTATAATAAATAATTATATTAATTTTAATTGTATCAATATTATTGTAAATTTTGGTAGAAAACATTATTATAATTAAAATTTGGATTTGATGGAAAAGAGGATGTCATTGCACTTCATGCGCTTCATTTAAAATTACGTTATAACAATTATATTAATTTAATTTGAAAAAAAATAATATCTATATTTTTAATCATAATTCCTAAATTTGATAATGATTCCACTTTCAGTTTTGGTCATAATTAATAGTAAAAAATAGTAAATATTAGTTACAACGATTATAGTTAAAATTGGTATACCATGGGGATAAAATAAGAGATATGGGAACTAATGAATCATAATACTCTCTAATTATTTATTTTAAAAAGTTTTAAAATTTTATATTAACTTAAATTTTAATAGAGAACCATTTGGATTCATTATATTTGATAAAGAGATTAATGATATTTAAATGGTTTGTGTAATTCTTAATGTGTCGTCTACCTAAATTATATAAAGGAACCATCTATACTCCCTTATTAAAAGATATTTATAATTATATTCACACCAACACATTCCCTAATACCTTCATATATCACCCCAATTCATTATATTTCTCTCATTGTTCTCCTATGAACAATCCGTCAAGTATTAATATGTATGCACATGGTTGTCTCTCAATTAAGATGATTTAATATTATCCATTATCCTTCAATTTTATTTCATCGTAATCCTTTAATAAACCTATTATATCCATCAAAAAATTATTAATATAGTAAAATAAAAATACTTATATGTTATTATGGGGATTTAATAAACATTTTTAGCTCTTTTCAGTCATATGGGAAATAAAAGTACCACTTATTTGTACACAAGGACTTCCACCTCCACGTAACGATATGATTAATTTTCCATTATTTCAATTCTTCATTAATTATTGTAATGAATTTAACAAGTATATAGTAAAATAATGACTTATTAATAAAACTATCATTATAAATTTTAATTTTTCATTATTTCATTCATTTCATTAGATAACGAAAATAATGTTCATGTGTGTATATGGACTAACATATCTATGAATAAAGTATTTAATTTATATATATCTAAAAATTTTATATGTATATAAATATGTATATAATTAATATATATTAAATTTATAACATTATTAAAATTAATAATATTATGGAACAATGAAAAATTTACATGGAATAAAACTGATGAAATTAATCATAGATGAAAAATAATACAATTAACACCTAAAAACAATTTTAAAAACAATTTAATGATAATTTATGGTAGAAATGTTACAAGTGGATCATATATGATATTATAATCATGTACATGATTATATTATTTAATTATAATAAAATTTTATTTATTATATTAGAGGGTAGAGTGATCAACAAAAAATCCAAACATGCGATAAGGGTTTTCTATTTCCTTTCCCACAAGATGTAAAGAATGTTTTTAACAATGACTGGACTGAGAAGGGTTCATGTAGTGATTAAACTAGTATGAAATGATCTACATCATTTATTTTCCTATTTATTATATATACTATATTTGAATGACATTAAAACTCTCTGATTCTGGGATGCATAATAATGAAATGTAATTAATGTAAACATAATAAAATATGATACTTATGTTTCAAATTCCTCAGTCACATTAGTTGGTATTAGTGAAAGATTTACTTATTTTTGGTAACTAGGATAAAGAAATATTAGTTACATCCTTTGGATAATCTAATCATAAGAGATCATGATAATTATAGTATTTCATGGATTGTGGTTTTCCAATAAAATGAAACCATGTCTATATACTTGAAAGTGTATTTATCGATGAACAATATTCACATTTGGGTAACCGCGATGAATAGTGCATAATGTGTATTATCTCTATCACTACTAATGAATGACGTGTGGGAATATTATTGCACATCTGGCTAGATATTCCTATGGAATTATTTTATGTTATTTTATTATTCCTTTATGAAGCATTATGAAGGATTCGAATAGATGATACTATGGGTGACTGGGGTTAATCCTAATGTGTATTTTATTAAAAATAATGTGTAATGACTTACACATCCTAAGAATTCTATTTTGTGATTATATTGTTTCTCACTTTGAGAATTTTTTTTCACATAATGGTTTTTGATTTTAGTCAATGGGTTGAACCTAATGGAGCCTTATTAATTCTTTATTTTCAGGAAAAATGAATAGATTTTACTATTTAGAAAATAAATGATATAAGATATGGCATATAAAATATATTAATAATTCAAAGAAAACATTACAATAAAATGAATCATACTGGTCATTCAAATGAGAAATGTTTGGAATATTTCTCTCTTTAGTCTTTCATATAGAAACATTCTTCATCTTTTACTATGTTCAGTTATCCACTAATTATAGAGGAACATATATTTACCTACAATAATTAATCATTCATTTTATATTGCTAAATGTATGAAGAAATAATTTTTAGCTATTTATCGCTTTCATAGAAAATAAGAGCAACAATGGGATACTGTCAATCACATAAGGAACTATTATGATATTAACTCTATAGTGTCAGATGATATTTGAATGTTTTTCATTATAAAGTATGTACCTTTTATTCTTCAATTTAAAATGGAAAAAAATCTTTGAACTAAGGTTGATGTATGATGAATCAAATAGTATCTAGCCGAAATATTTCACAAAACATTCAGGTATGATTATTGTATTATCATAGAACCAGAAATTAATAATTACTGATACATTAATGGTTTAAATGAAATTATCCAAAGCTAATTATCAGTAAAAAACTTTTCTAGATATGAATGAATCATTCAGTGTACTATTAAAATGTAAATATAGACTATATCCACCCATAAATAGCATCATTTTGATAAAAAATGTTATATATAAATGAATGGAAATTTAAATAATATAAATTATAGATGAAATATTATGGGACATCCATTATTCAATATGCATGGAATGAAAAAAGTATAAAATTCTCTTAAAAAGACTAGTAAATTATTTAACGGTAAAATAGATGTTCATCGAACAATCTAATACAACTATGATGGGAAGACGATATCTAATGGATAATAATAGCCTCAAAAGTCACTCCACAAAATCTAATGATTCAAACTCTACGAGTATGGGAATTTTTATAACAAGTTCTTGAATTTGAGTTTTAGTGATGATGATCGATGTCAATAACCTCTTTATACAAGTGAAAAAAATATCATGAGATAACTGTCACTAATGTGTGTTATAAAAATGATCTGGTCAATTGTACACATAATATCCACTCCTGAACAACTAATGTCTTATTTTATTCTGGTTTTACCAACAAATTAATATCTATGGAGTTATATATGGGTATAAAAATAAAAACACAGTGAAAATTGTTTTATTAGTTACGAATACTTTGTATTTTGTTAAAATTACATCATATGTATTTAATTATTCTATGCTCTTTGTTTGTTGGAATATTCTTCCTAAAAATCCTTCTATTCTACCTCTTATTGAATTTGATGTTTATTTTTGCATGGATTGGATTTATTTATATAAATCCCATAACAATTAACAAGGGATGTAAAATATAAAAATATGAACCAGATTATGATAATCTATTTTTGTGTGGATAACTAGGAAATTTTATATAATCATTAAGTTATGTTTTAAATAGATATCATATATGGGGATAGAAATATTCTCAATAATACATATTTAATGTTACTAATTGTGTTGTAGGAATTGATGAAAAGATCAATGGGAATATGGAAATGGATTCATTCATTCAATTATATTATCATGGGGTTTAGTTATTCATTTTGTTAAGGGTAATGGTGGATCAATGTGCATCTGGAATAATTATTCAAAACTAAACAAATTGAAAACAATGAATAAGTATATTGTACACAATATTGATGTTTTTTATTAAATTACATTGTCTTTAATATTTTTTGAAGATTCACATTCATTATAAACACTATCAATTGAGGGTCACAAGTGAACACATACCCAAGAAAAATTTTTTAATGAGGTACGAAAACAATAAATTTCTAGTAATTTCATTTCTGTAATAATTAATCAAAAATATTTATAAATTTATTGAATATATTATTTAGATATTACATCTATCAATTTGTTGTAGTGTTTATTTTTGATATTTATATATACACTTAGTGTATAAATACCACTTGAACATTCTACTAAAGACCCTATAAAAGGATAACATGTATGGAAAAATTTTTTAGTTTTAAATTTTTCTGTATAAATATTTATTTTAGGGTCATATAATCACAATTGAGGGCATATAGGTTGATCCATAAATGATTAATGTTAATGATCATTGTATTAGAAAAACAATTATAGATTTTATATATATAATTTTTTATTAAATTGATATTATTAATGGTTTATAAATAATTTATCATGTATATAAAATATACTGACCTTGTTAAATCATATGGTAGAAACATTTCATTCAATAGATTAATGTTATGAAAATCAAAAGTAACTAATGATTATGATAGTCAATGCACCAATGCTCATAATTCCCTGTGTTAGAGAGGTTATTTCAATTTATAGTGGTACACCGAAGAATGTGATATTATGGGTTCTTATTTAGAATTATATCAAAATGACTTATGCCTTGAGCCAATTTATATTTCATGAGAATAATTACAAATTCATGATTTTGATATTTATAATGTAACTTGATACATTAACGATATGGAGGGATTATCATTACAAATATTGGATTGACATTTAAATTTTCATCAATATTTAATGTATATATTCAACAAGAAATATTTAATACATTCTAGATATTATTTTTTCAGTTGAGTAATGATTATGATTGATTAATATGTTACCGCATTGTGAAAGTGATCTAGATTGTTGATTATCAGAGTCGAAAGGGTCATGTTATCATATTTATGATTAATATCTAAACGATTCAAATAGTTATTTATTTTGAAATTATGGACATTGAAATCTTAACGGAAGAGAAGAAAACTCATCATTATAAAATGAGGATCCAACTATATATCCTTATAATAATTTAAATGGTGTAAAAGATGATTCAAAGAAGAAAAACCTGGTTAAAAATGATTCTATGTTCAACCTTGATTATGTTTTAATGATAATGTTCTTGAATTGTGTATGCATCCCTTAAATACCTTATATATTAAATTAAAGATTTTTTAAGAATCTCATGGTCATACTTTTATATTAATCATGGATTTACAACGATTTATAATGATATATATGACTATTTATAGTGGGACAACATGAGTAAGGATATTACTGAGAATGTATCTTGATGACTTGTATATCATAAAGTTATGTATGACAGATAGATGTCTAATAATATGATACAACCATTAACCATAAAAATCATAAAATGAAAAAACCATGTATTTCTTCATAAAACTCAAAAAAATTATATTATGTTAATCTATTATTTTTATAGTACATTTACTTATAAATCCATCATACTTCATTCATATCAATATTTATATCATTCATGATTAGATTTCTGTGAAATACCTTAAAGAAGCGGTAATGTTTCATGAGTTACCACATTCTACTATACCAAATTTAGATCCAATGATTCTCGTGAATATCAGGCGATGTATTTAACAAATACTAAATACAAAGTTGTATTTTAGTACCTCCCATAATCCTCATATATATGGTTTCATAGATTTGTCCATTCAAACCCTTAATGATATATTGAGATAATTTTCTATGGTTTTTAATGGTGGTTAGGGTAAAAACATTTTATTATTGATTTTTTAAATAATAATGATAGTCAATCAACCATTCAGATGATTCATTAGAAACATGTATATGAAAGGTAGTTTATAACATCAATATACTGGGATGAAGCTGGATAATAGAAGCTATTGGGAAATTATCAAGCTGAGGAAATTGCACTGAAAATTAAATAAAATCATTAACACATATATGATGCTCATAGATGAATGTAAAGTTATGCTGACAATCATTACAGATATATAGTGTATGATGTTGATGAAAATACATTACTATAAATATATCCATTGAGGAAGGTTATGAGATTTGGAAAAATGGAATATTAGACCCAAGATATATAAGCCCTATGGAGATACTTGATCATATTGGGATCATTTTGTATCCCTTGGTTCTTCCACCAAATCACTCTTAAGATCATGATTCATTCCATGTAACTCTCATGAAGAAGTGAATACCTAATCATTCACATGTTCTAAACTCATAATTTCTACCAATGGATCATGATCCTTCTTGTGAGGATAAAATTGTGGTGATTTTTAATTGAATAGATAATGCTTTATGGAAAAAGGTCACTCACCTAGTCAATGTTTTGTGGAAAACCCTTAAATTTTATAATGCCCCATGTAATACCTAATATGTGATGAGGAAATACTATACTCCGTATTTTTTATTAGAATGAATGTTTTTTATGGATAGATTACATTAAGTTAGTTATAATGCGTCACATTAATATTTTATATATATTTTCATGTGAAAAAGAATTAATGTATTTTATAATGTTCATTATATGGTAACTCGAGCCTAATAGTTCTATGATATATTAAAACATTATAACCTAGAAAATAAGTTATATGGTTGAATGAGAATAATATATTATGAAAATTACATATAATATTATTATATAAAGAAAATATGTTGATTAATGTATAATATATAATAACACAATTTTTCTATAAAATCCACTATATGTTTCAAAAATATGTTTTCTTCAAAAGTGGTTTTATTGATTTTTTTGTGCCTATATAATAATTAATTGATGAATATTTTAGAAATTTTATTTTAAATAACGATATCATTTTTTAAACCATCATATCAAATTTAGATTAATGTTAGTATTCAGTTTTTCTCAAAAAAGAATAATTTTAAAGTCAATTTTAAAAAATACTGATTTTATGGAAAGATATACCATCCATCAAAGAATTAGAAATTTACATTTATTTATTTAATTTAATATCAAATTTAATTAGATCCTTTTCATTGAACATAATCATGTTAATGCCATTAAAATATATATTCTAAAAAATATTGGTACAAATACATTTTAATGCTTAAAAATTATTTTTTCTAAAAATATGATTTCATTATGGTAAACACACTTATTATAAAAATGTTTTCATCCAAATATATTAATAAATTTTGATTATTTTTATCCTATATTTTGAATCAATGTGTCTAATTTTTTTAATAACCCCACCTTCATTATAGGTTATAGTTAATAGTAAAAATATTTAATGTTACTTACTGATTGAATATTAATTTTTTTATGATTTTTGAAATGTACTCTTTTATATTGAAGGGTAACCAAAACACCAACTGAGATACAAGATAACATTAAGGTAAATTAAAAATTAATTTTATTAAAAAATATATCATAATGATCACATTACCTGAGGAGATTTCAATCTGTGAGACACCCTCGTCAACTTAAGTCATGTCACCATCCAACATCAGAAACCATTGTCACATTCATCGTCCAATCACCACTGATTACATTTTTGACCTATCACCACACCAGTTTAGTATAGATAACTGTTTTATGTACTCTATCACCACAAAAAAAAATATTCATCGTAATAGATCGCCATAGAAATGATTAACTACCACTATTTCGAGAACTAACCTTCCTTCCACACCACCACCAAACAAGATAATGTGTGTAATTTCTGTCACTTGTAATAGGTAACCTCCTCCCCTATATTAATCATTAATTTTGAAATATCTATATTTTCCAATACCTATCTTAGATCCAAAATATCCTCATTAACTTCATCCTAGAACCATTTATTTTCTCATAATATCAATATTTCATGACCTTTTATGTACACCAAATGAGTCCTCTCAATGAAAAGTTTTAAATATTACCATTATCTTTAAATTTAATTTATTTTTACACCTTCTGTAAACATATTTTATCCATCATAAAATGATTAATCTAGAATCATCAATTTATTGATATTTTATTATAAAAATTGAACAACCATTATTGACTTCATTTCTATCAAATGGTTAAATGAAAGCATCACTCATTCGTATGTGTGCATTGTCACCTCCATGTAGAAATATGATTCATTTTCCACAGTCATCATTAATTTATGTTCATAATGGATAATTATATACTTATGTATTATTTTTTTATGAAATAATAATTCTGTAATGATAAATTATTATTTTTCTTTTATTCTATCTTTTATTTGATTATAAAAACTGTGTTCATGTGTATGTATAGACTACCATCTCCATGAATGATGTAATTAATTTTTAATATATATAATTTATGGGTGGTTAAAATATTAAAATAATTATTATATGTGATATTAATATCATTTTTAAAACTCTTGAAATAATGGAACTATGATAAAAGAAGAAGGATCAAAATTTACTAACTAAAACATACATGAATAACAAAAAATATAACACCTAAAAATAATTATTTTAATAAATTATTATTAATAAATTAATCTTGAAATGTTATAAGTGGATCATATAAGATAATATAATTATCTATATGGTTCTATTTTATAATTATAGTAAATTTCATTTTGTTAAATAGGATGCTCAACTTCTCATGAAGAATGTCGAACATGAGTGATAGATATTATGTTACAATCTACTTTTTATTGGGATTATTTATAATTATATTTTAAATGTTAAAATTATATTATTAGTCTCACAATAATATGATTTATTTTATTTTAAAAATTTATTTTATATATAATACATATTTCCCTTAAAATTTAATCTCTTTATGTACTCTAGATACTAAAAGAATGTTTTTATGAAAAAGTGGCTTTATTTATAAGTACGATCAGAAATAATTTTTCTTCTATATTGATGTTTTTTTAAATTTACTAGTTAATGTTTTTTTACTAATTTGACATGAATTTTTAAATTAATTTTCATCTATGTTTTATTTCTATCAAATATTTTCAAAATAATATTCTTTCCGATTTTTGAACAAGGAACTGTTTATCGAAGGTGTTAACATAATATTTTTTAATGATTATGGATTTAAAATAATTTCCCGCCATCACGGGTTGTCAATTAATTGAATAATTAATAACCATTTTATATTTTTTTTAAATGAAATTGTTTTCATAATAAATTGGAAATTTTTATTTTTAAATATATAATTTCAAAATGAAAAGTTTATTTTTATTAGGAACATTTTACCATTATAAAATAGATGTATTTTCATCTATGAAAACATCCATTTATGATACCTATAATTTAATATGGATATGATCCAATGATACCAAAATTATTCATTCTATGTATGTTTTATTTTTATAATGATAAAATAAAAACAATACTTCTTTCACCTTCCTTTTTTTGTTATAATGAAATGATAAATTTATTCATGATCTTGTTCATACATATGATTAGATTTGGATAATGTGGTGGGTGGGTTAATTATATCCCTTATAATAATTTTGTGAATGTTAGTTTTTTATGATCTCAAAATTTACATTTTCAGTCATCCCATGATTAAAAAAAAGTATATGGGTGGTTACTACAAGATGAAAATGGGGTGCATAATTGGTTTCCCAATCTCAATGTAAGTACATGTGTGGTTATCCGAATACTAAAATATTATTAATGTCATGATGGTTATCATTGTCATATGAGTTCACTAATTATGATTTTAAAAAATGTTTTTCTACTTTTTAATGACATTTTCGGAAGCCATTGTTATTCTCTCATGGATCCTTCTTGATGATTCTATTATGATTATTTTCATAAAAATAGCCATGATTTTTTAAATATACTATTATTATTATATTTGAATTTATTTTTAGGGAGTTAAAATTATAATATTGTGTTCTCATAAAATTATTTTCATTATAACCTTATATTATATTTTAAATATCCCTTGTTTATACATACTAAGCATCTGATCTCACCCTTAATCGTGTTTAATTTTCTATAGGATATAAAAAATAATTTTATTTATTATATTTGTATGATGGGTGACTGATTTGAAAAAACTAGTAGTATATTATTTATATCTTGTATATAAAATTTTTTTATTTTGAATTTTACAATGACTACAATCCATTACAGTTACACCATGGATCATAATGATACATAATGACTATTCATCGAATAATATATAATATTTTTGTGTGAAATTCATATTCCTCTTCAAAAAAATTTCTAATATTATTTTTTAATACCTTATTTATTCACATTACCTTTTGTATAATTAATTTTTCATCATTTATTATTATCATATTTGTTAGTTTTACTTTATTTTTACTACATGGGGTTAGTAAATTTAATATCATAACATAAGATTTGTGATGTTAATTTTGTTGGCCAATATTTGAATTGAATTTCATGATTTCTAGGATGATTAATTTAATTTATTAACAACTTATATTTATTTATAAATTACTTATGTCCTTCTTAAAATCATTTAGTTGTATTATGATAAAAATGAATAAGTGTTGGTTTATGTTGTTGATTTTAGTAATGAAAGAGTGTATTTTAATAATGAATTATATAATTTGAATAATATTTATAGAACCATTCAAACATAATTATTTTCTTATTAACATATGTTATTATTAGTATTGACCTTCCCATAGTCATCTATTATTTAGTTGTATAACAGCATTCATGTTGGTGGTTAAACTGACCCAAACAAGAATATAAAATAATAAACGGATGTGTATGGTTATGAAATTGGTAATTCTATAATAATATAATTTTTAAATTATAATAATGATATAATGTACCTTTTTATTGTTCTGAAACAAATTTAAATATATTTTTATAAAAAAATTAAAATAAATGAAAAATTATATACAATACATCATGGTGGTGGTAATCTACACAATTTAAAATTAACATTTTCATTTCCCATCAAATGAAAGGGGGTGACGGGGGATTATAATTATTTCCTCATAATAATAATTATATTACATATGGAAAATGTATTCTTCATTTTTACCCATATAACCTAAGATGAGATGCGGTCTTTAAAAATAGATAATGCCACTTTGTAGTTCCATTATTCTGTAAAAACACTCGATCAAAGTTATATTTTTTTCCAAGTGGTTTAGTAAGAATATATAATTATTTTTCAATTAAAAGAATAACTTTTAAGCATAGTAAATTTTACGAGTTCATTATATAACTATCATTTGGAAATCATGTATGGGAAATATAAGAATAAATGTTTAAGGATTAAGAAATAAACCTTTTTGGACCTTTAAATTTTTCATGAAATTCACCTTCAAAATAAAGGTATTAGGATCCATTCTAGTGAAATTGGGATTTAAGACCGAAATAGTGGTTGTATAAGATTAAAACTGTTCTTGGGTTTAAATAATCTTAAATGATATAGTGGACCACTGAATTATTTATACATATCCCCTTTTATAAGCACTTAAAATAGAACATTTGAGAATTTACTTAACTTATCAATGATATAATTACACTATTCAAGGATAAATGATTAAAATAGTTTTAAATATTGTATTCTGGGGTGATATTGGGTAGATAAATCCTTTCCCATGAATTTTGACACATGTTTTAAACATGCTTGAAGACATTTATCCTTGTAATTTTATATTCACCTTTTTTCCCTGGGAAAATAGATTTTACTAAAGTAACATATAATATAGTAATAGCATAAAACAACCCTATTACATTATTTAACCTAAATTTATTCTTCATTTAATGTACCACATTTTATATATAATATAAAATTATATTATTGAAATAAAATATTATATATATAATATTATTTATTAATAACATTGTTTTAACCCTTTTGTGTTATTAATCATATTTAACATTGATTACCAATTTAATATTTTTTAAAATAATTATTTATGTCTCTAAAAATATTATAATATAAAATATTTAAAATTTATTGTCATAATTGATTTGAAGAAAATAACAAAACATTAACAATACCAATCTTTGAAAATAACGATTTCATCATTGAAACTCTAATTTAGTGTAATCTCAATAAAATTGTATTTATGTATAGAAACATAACGTGAATCTATTAGGAATATTAACATGGTGATATAAATTTTGAAATTAATTTTTTTGATTTAATTTATATAAGTTAAGAAAAATAATTTTTATTATATGCGAACTTGAATAGTTTTTAGAGTAAAGTGACATTTATCTTTTAAAAATGATAAATATGAATTATATAAATTCAATATTAAATTTTTAAATTACTTATATTATTTTATGAAATATTTATTTTATAGAATAATATTTTCACAAATTTAAAGTCATTCATGTCTTACGATAATGTAAAAAGGTGATTTTGTTTTTCAAAATCGTTATTATCTCTATTCCCCTAAAAATTAATTATTTTAGAAACAAAATTCAATATTTTACCCTAAAATAATATTATCAAGATTAGTTTTGAAATAAATATCATTATATAAAATTTATATTCTAAAATTTAAAAACTATTTTGTATTTAATAATATATAAATTAAAATGTAAGCGTTCTTTTTCAATACAAAATTTAAAATGTGAAAGACATAAATTAAATGTTATTAATAACTTATTACATTAAAAATTACATGATAAAATCAATATAAATTAAATTTATATATATCCTCCTGATCTCTCCATAATATCTAAAATTATGTTAATCTCTATTTGTATTCAGTTCTGGAAATTCCACTAGTATTGATCACATGGAAATTACACTAAGATTGAATTTATCTTATATATGAATTCACCCATAAAATAATTATCAAAGACCAGAATGAGATTATTCATTATAAAACTCTATAAAATCTACTAATTTTACAATTTTTAAAAATTAACTTCATAAAGGACTCATACACTACCCAATACCATTTATTTCCATATTTTTCATTGATTTCACAATATATTTACTTCATTTTATACCATAAAATTTTGCATCTATATTAATATAGTAATACATAATTTTAATATATCATGATCTAATTTTAAAATTTTCTTTCCAGTATAAAACACTCATAAAATAACATTTATTTATATAAAATTCATATTTAATGTTTTATTGACACCATCTTGGTTAAATAAGGAAACATAAAAACATAATTATAAATGAACCATAATCGTGAAGGATATAATTAATCAATGTATGTTCCTATTTCTTCAACACAATTTTCGATTACCTCCTCATATTTTATCATTACAAATTTTAGTATCCCCATTAATTTTGGTGTATTAACATAAAAATTATTCAATGGAAATGAAATTTTTATTATAGAACTATATACTCTTACTCCAGAGTATAACATGTTCTTATTTGGGTTGGCTTAACCACCTATAAGAATAATGTTATACTAAATTTACCATTTATAATATTAATGAGTATTATAACAATGATACTCGTAAAATATATTATTATGGAGTTTTTTATTAATATGATTTTCTAATTAAGAGAAAAAAATGAATACTCAATATAATGTAACCTTTTTATCTAAAAATTTCAAAAATAATAGCCATCATGAATTCTAGTCTCACAAAAAAAACTTATAAATTTATTCAAGTAGAAATTAAAATATGTTAATTAAAAAAACAATTTACAACACTTTTAATAATTTTTAAATCGATATAATTGTATCAATGATCATGGACTGACTTCTTCATTCTGAAACCTATAATTAATAATAAAAAATTATAGTCATATTCTAGAGGGAATAAAAATAACAACGTAATATCTATATAGTTTAATAATATAACATAATATTATAAAATGGTATTATACATGAATAATGTCTAAAAATATGTTATTAATAAGGATATCCTTATTATAGAGGATTTTATTTTGAACTCATGGATGTCGGTAGAAATGGTAAAAGATCCTCATATTAATTTTTAATTTATTGGAAAATGTTTCATATTCAATGCATACATTATATTTTTTTCCAATGTATTTATTTTGTCATAATTTTCATTTAATTATATTAATTTAAATACCTATTAACATTTATCAATTTTAAGGTATTTGGATTCTAAATATACCAAATTTTTAAGGGGCTGTTTAATAATTTTTCATTGAAATCAAGATTGTTTATGAATAAATTTTAATTGGAAGAAATTTTTTGATAATTAACTCTAAAACCCTATTTCTTTACTTTTGGATTGGTTGTCAATTTTTGTAAAATATATTGATACTATATCACATGTCATTGGATCATAATTAATCTAAAACAATGATCATAAGTGTGACTGAATCTATCTATTATATTTGGTAAGGAATCATTCTCTTATATGATCATGTTAATTATATTTCACTATAGATTTTCATATCTCTATTTCTAGTTATTATTATGTTCATTTTAAATTTACATGAATTTATTTTACAATTTAATTACTTTTAATAATTTATGTACAGTCATTTTCTGCAAACTTTTACCATCGTTACAATGGTTTTATATGAATCTCTACTTTAAAGGTTTTCTACATGATCTAATTTCCCTATCATCATTTTTGTTTTTATTTAATAATATTCCTCTAATTGTTTTCATATTTTTCTAATGTATTTTTTATTCCCACAATTTTATATGTTATTTTATAAAAATCAATGTTATCAAAATTAATGCCTTTTCATATTATTTTCCAAATATAATTTATACTAATATAATAATATTATTCTTCACCTATGTCAACACACCTTAATGTTTCCAATGATTAAATTGGGATATTCCCTAATAATACCAGCCACATTCTTCCTTTCTAACACATATAATAAATTATTTTCGATTATTTCATGGAACATGTTTCTTTAACATTGTTCAATTAATCAACAATGGAATTAATAATGTTTTCAAATTTATGTGGCTCACAAAATAATTTTATATCACTATCAATATGGTGGTAATTTTATATCCCAACAAAGAGTAGATTAAATTATATATCTCATTAGATGAAATTAAATGGGGTTAAACCCAAACCCATTAGGGAACCTATCCCCTAAGTTATGGGGTTCTGTTATAGGAAAACAACACATTTGGTTATATCCATACATTATATGAGATGACATGTCATATATTGGGGGAGGAAACCTGTGTAATTATAAGACTCAATTTATTAGGTTATTATGGTCTTTGTATTGATCCATGAAATGATGGATGATATTCTATTATTATATGTATTCTATAATCTATTTTTCCTATGTATGTTTTTCATGGATCATGACTATTGAATCATGTTTCCACTTTCAAGTATTTAATTTTTAAAGTAATTTAAACATTATTATGATATGCCTCATGGTTTATAAAATATGGTTTATTGGGTAAGGTAAATTTATTTTATGACATTGTATATTGATTATGTTCTAAAACTCACAGGCTCATTGTGTGATCAATTATGATATTCAACTAATATCCATTGTTCTTACAAATGTTCAACAATTAAGTCCATTCAAACTTTTTTCCATTACCTAGCTTATGAAGTAGAGTTTCATGTGATTTGTTTCTGAAAGGGCATCATGTGATAAGTTTATATGTGTATGTTGTTGAAAATATTTTAAAATAAGTTGGTTATGAATCCATTCTACATGGAACATAAAAAAAATATGCTTTGATGTGTATGTTATTGATAGTTTTAAATAATAATCATGATAAATGATGTAAAACATATGTATGTTATGGTTGTGTCACCAAAATTTTTATAGTAAATTCTTTTACTGAATAAGATTTAAGAAATGGAATCAGGTGTGTGGGTCTAAGGTGAACCAACATAAACTCCCACTATAGTGGCATTATTCATTTCTCTCAAATATAGGCTTCACTTTATAGGATGTGTAATGGAATGAGACTCTTCCTTCGCGGAGTGAAATACCTCCCCAAAACAATAGCCACTCTACTGGGGTTGCCTCATTTCAAGTCCCCCTTGCCTTAGTGCAACATACATTCAATGGAAAATACAAAAAGGAATAAAATATCAGTTAAAGAATGACCTATATGGATTTTGGAGTGATGTACTATAATCTAGGAAATCATCTCACCCATGTAATGACCTTGACCACAGTAGCACAGATCCAATGCCTTAATTTATTACATTGGAATGTATATAAGCATCGAATCCCAATGGACCGACCTGTTTATCAGTCTTGGAAAACAGATTACATACACAAAACTTACATTAAAATTCAAAACATAATGTATAATATAGATAATTCTTTTAGAATGTAATTTTTATCCCATATTTACCCTTCATATCTATAATAAATCATATCTTGGAATCCTTGGAAAAAACATAAGAAAGGGGTGATCTGAGATGCTAAGTAAGGGTATGCGTACATCAGAATATATTATAAGTAAATAAGAATAAACCTTAATGAAATTTGTATAATTGAATCATAATCCCCTTAAACATAATATATAGCATAATATAGAAGAATAAATAAAATAATTCCATTTAAATGTTCAGATTCATATTCTATTTTCGAATAATCACATGTAATATTAATAAATTATCTCATAATGATAGAATGAATAATACTTTAAATTATATACATACTGTCAAACCATCATCCAAGAGACAATAAATAAATTTGTAGAAACAAAAACTAGTTTGTCTCATAATACCTACCAATGAATCTAGGGGCTATAGTGGGGCCCTCCCATCAATATTTCCACAGTATTCCTCTTATAAAACTGGTAAAACATAACAACATAAATATTCACATTAAATTTAGAATATGAAATGCTTATAAATTGACCATAAAAAAGGAATGATATCAAAATAGATAAATATAGTCTGGCATATCATAAAACCATCTGCACAATATGGTAGACTCTGTCATAAATTTTTTTCTTCAATTAAGTATAAAATCTAACAATGGATGTTGACATAGATGAAAATAATCTAATAAAATCTTTAAAATTATCTTCAAAGAAATACCACTTTTCATTTTGAAATTATATTATAAAGGGCACATAATTTTAAATGAAAAAATTCCCATTGAAAATAATATTATAAAAATATAAAGTACGTTTTTCTCATGCCGTATAAGTTAAAAAAATTTCTTCATATTTTATCAAAATGGTGATAAAGTACATCATTTGGAAAATGGTAAAAAAATTCTATAAAAATTTATATAAAAAGATAAACAAGGGTAAAACTGACTTTAAGCAATTTTAGGTGAATATTAAAAATATATAGAAATATATTTTTGGGAACCATTAACAGGGTTGATAAATATTTCCAAGTAAATGCATACATATAAACAATCCCACCTAATAATGAGATTGTGAAATTAACCATAACCTTATAGATTCCTTTATTTGAGGGTGTGTAAAACTTTTGTATAATGGTTAAATCATGTTAATAAATTATAATTAAACTTTATCCATATTAATGATATCTTCTGTGTTATTATTATATCATTTTGTTAATAATATTTCATTTTAAGCATTATTTCGAGTGCCAACTGCTTCATTTTCATATGAATGTTTTTTCGTGTAAGTCATGATTCATATCTATAGGATATATTTTCTTCATAACCAAATTGAATTTATGTTTATAAATAAGATATTCACACATCATATATATTTTTATAATAAAATTTTTATAGTTAACGTAGAGAATGAATCACATCGCCCTATGGATACTATAAGTCATACTTGCTCAAGAGAGATGAAATCATTCCCTTAATGATAATGTTGTAGGTAATTAGGTCATATATTAATTATATAGGATCAATATAAGGTCATATGTATTATTTATATACATTATATTATTCATTATACACATCCAAATAATGTGGTTAAGAAAGACAAATTAAAACCCAACATGGAGAGGGTTTTTTGCACGTAGGCACACATGTTGATATTGGTTTATTGTTGGATGAATAATAAAAAGTATATGGTTGTAACAAAATCATAATAACCAATCACAATAAATATTATAGTCTATATATTACTTTATTATGAAAAAAATGAATGAAATAGTATCTATAAGAAGAAACAAACTTAAATGAATTGGTAATGCAATTTCCCCTTCTTTAGTGGACTTGCATTGGGTCTCATATTATGGTCACTAGGGAGGGGATTTTTAAAAATTCAGGACCTCAAAAAATTAACTAAAAATTTTTAAATGAAAAACCGGTAGGCGTTGGCCAACCTAGAAGTCTCGATGTGGTGTGAGGAAGTGAGGGAAGAGATTCCTTGTTATAAGAGAGGGGAGTGGAACTCGTAGAGTCCATAAAAATATTAAATTAAATAAAAAATTTTTTTGATAAAAAATAGGTCCAAAGTGATTTATTGATAATATAAGTGGATTTATGATTTAAATAATCTAAAATAATAATTTTTATACTTGTTTGTGTTACAATATTAACCTTATCTTTTGGCTTTAACAATTAGTTCAATCATTTAACTCTTATCATGAAAAACTGACTTATTTCAATTTAAGGTTAATTTATTTACTATATAAATCCAAAATAACCCCAAATGGATTATTGATGACATAATATACATTTATATTTTTATTTGGGATAATTTTAAATTTTTATGAATTTGATATCATTTAATAAAATTTTATTTTATATAAACTATAACTAATGTCAATTTTGAAACTATTCATGTGTTTTCCTTTTAAACATATTGTAGTGGGATTATATCATTAAACCAACACATCTAATATGTCAATAAAATGTTTAAGATATCTATAGTTTTGTTTATATAATTAATTTTGTAAAATTATATTTATGAAAATATTTTTAATATCATTTAGTTGATATTTCCATTAATTGAATAATTACTGCATCATTATTACGCAAGCCTTTAATGAAATAATTTATTATATAAAAATTAAAATATAAATTACATTGATGAAGATAAATTTTTAATATATAAAATTACTATTTATAGTCAAATGTATATATTTTATAGCTAGGTATTAAAAATGTAACACTTATTAAATTCACGAGTATAACATTTTGAACTTATCTTTAAATAAAATATAACAAATGTCATATTCACACCCAAGTGGCGTAAAATAGTAATAATTTCATAAAAAAATTTATTTTGGTCGAAATAAACTTATCCAATGAAATTATTACATGTGTTAATGTAATTTAACAATATTATAATATTATTTTTACATTTAATTAACCAATTTACCCTTAACCGTAGCAATTTAAAATTTACTAATATTACTATTCATTATATAAAAAAATTACATGTATCCCATTAGACTATAAATATTAAAATTATTACAACCATTTTTTTGTATTTTTGCAAAATAAATTCCCAAAAGTTGTAAAATAAAGTGTAACACTAATGTCATAGATGTGGAAAGAAGGCAGGTAAAACGAATTGTTCAAAATTTTGATATGTTTGTTTATCTAATTTTGTTAAACAAATAATTCAAAAAACAAAAATTGGAATAATATATGTATTATATATGTTTTTTAATTTTCAAAAATAATAACATTCATAAAAATAATTAAAATTAAAGTTCCTTTTTTAACTACAATGTAGTATTTTTCACTATTAATCAAAAACTTAAACTTCTAAAAAAAACTAAAATTTGACCCTAAGATAATTTTGATTTTAAAACATTAAAAATGAATTCAATTTTGAAAAATATAAATTATAAAATTTAATAAATGACGTTTTAATATATGTTCACTGTTAAAATGTGGTAAAACTCAACATAAAAAATATAGTTTATATGTGTAAATTAGATTCGTTCTTATATTATTTACTAAGAAACATGTAAGATGAATGTTAAAATTATGTTGAAAAACATATGTTTTATAATGATGTTAATACTATTCATAATCACTATTTAAACAACGAGGTTAATATATTATGCTGTGTGAAAACCCAATGTTGTGTATAATTCAAGATTTTGAAATAATTTAAAAAGAAAACATACTATGAAATATTGGGGTGTTACATTATTCCCTCCATAAAACAATTAAGTCCTCTAAATTTCAAAAACATCACTTCAAAAAATGATTCAGTGGGTTCTTCATCATAATTTCCTTAGTTTCACATGTGGCCTCTTCAATGTTTTGGTTTCTCTAATGAGCCATTACCAATCTAGTCATCTGATTCCATAAAACTTTTTCTCTAGTGTCAAGAATAATGAAAGAATCTTCACAATTAGACAAATTTGATTCCAGTTCTCTTTCTTCAAAATTTACTACATGACTTGGGTATAGCATGTATTTCATAAAAATTGATATGTTAAATACATAATAAACATTAGAGAGGCTTGTTGTCTTTGAAAAATAGTATGTTATTCCCCCAATTCATTCTAGAATTTCAAAAGATTCTTTTGTACATTTGAATTAATTTTTCTTTTCATTCTACAAATTATAACACCCATATATAAAGATACCTTCATGAAAACATTATCCCCCTCTTGAAATTAGAAATCCTTCCTTCGGTTATCATCATTTATCTTTTACATACATTGAGGTACATTGATATGGGTTTGAATATTATTCAACTTTACCATTGTTTCCTCTACATGTTTTCACCTACAGGTTTCTGTTCACTAACATCATCCAAAAATGTTGGTGTACAACTTCTCTTTCCTTATAATGCTTCATATTATTCAATCTGAATATATAAATGGAAACTATTGTTATATGAAAATTATAATATTTGGAATTTACTGATATTATATACCTTGAATGTCAAGTGTGATGGATGTCAAAATGTCTTTTAATGTTTGAATAATCCTTTTTTATTGTCCATATGTTTGGGGGTGGTAGGCATCCCTCATATAAAGGTCGGTATCTTGGGAATTCAGATGACCTTTCTAGAATTTTGGTGTAAAATAGGGATCTTGATCCGAAATAATTGATATAGGGACACCCTGAAATCTTACAAAAATATTAATATATAATCATGATATGTTTTATATAGGTAAATCTTATATAATACAATTAAATGTTCTAATTTGTTATGATGATCAACAATAACCCATATTGTATCATTCCTTTTAGGTGTATTTTTTAGCCCCATGAAAATTTTCATCATAATATCATTCCATTTTTACACAGTAATAGGAAGTAGTTTCATGACTCATATATGATTATTTCTTTCAGTATTTACATTTTGAACAAATAAATATCTTGAAACATAATTATGAATTTCCCACTTCATATTACCCCACAAAAAATTTAATTTATATCTCTACTAAACCAGGTTTTATTATGAAATTTGAGCTATTATAGTCATCCAATAATTCTATTTTTAGCTTGAGTGTACAGGAAATACAAATCCCCTTCCCCAATTTCAAAATTCCATATTTATATACGAAGAATATGAATTTTCTATGATTCATATCATTAATTTGTTTATGAAAATCCTTATCATAAAAATGATATCAGTTTATAATTTCTTGTAAATATGTTTTGGAACCATTTGAGAATATTGTGATGTTTCACCTTCCTCAATATGTACCATATACATCGTTACAAGAGCCATGAACATAATATCCTTTTCAATTCTCATTTTTTTATAACACAATGGTCTCTCACACTCGAAGCACATTTTACCTAATTTTTCATCCTTGGGTGGTAGTATATTGAGAAATAATAATCTTTAAGTAGCTCAAGTAATGTTAATATCATATTGAGTTATTTCAATGACAAAATATATTTCAAAATCTTATGATTTTTAGATATCTCACCTCGTTCACCATAAAGATAACATCTCCATATCTTCAAAGAAAATAGTATCCCTGCTAAATCAATATCAAGAGTACGGCAATTCTGTTCATGGGGTTTTATCTACATTTATAGATATGCAATGACTCTATCATTATATATTAGGGAACAACTATTTTTGTTAATTTATTCATCAATATAAATAATAAATCCAACATTTCACGATAGATATCTAAACATAAGATAATTGACTAATATTCTCTTCAATTCATCAAAACATTATTCACGTTATTTTTCCATATGAATTTTTCCCCTTATGTGTGATCTTAGTTAAATGGATATCCAATCAGAATTTTTTTTGAAAGAATTGCTGACAGTAGCCTATTAAACCAGTAAATGTATATACCTTAGTTATGCTTGTATGTGTAGGTCATTAATGGATTTCCATTTTCTTTATAGGATAAATAGATATTCAAACCATAGAGACAATATTCACATGAAAAGAAATTTATCAAATCCAAAATTCACACTTTCTAAAATTACCATATATATATCCCCTTTTGAGAGTCTCTAGAATGATCTGTAAGTGATATTCATGGTATTCGTAGCCTATTGAGTACACTAAAATATCATTAATTAATACGAAAAAATCATCATTATTTTCTTCAAATACGCCATTCATTATATCCATAAAAATTGTTGTTTCATGTGGTAATCCAAATGTAATTACTATAAATTCATAATGTCCATACATTTTCTGAAAAAAAAGGTTTCAAAATATCTTCCTTTTTACTCACAATTGATGATATCCATAAGGATGTTCAATCTTTACAAAAATTGATATTCATAATGTTGATCAAATAAATCATCTATACGAGTCATATGATAATTATTATTATTTATAATAGCATTGTTTACCTATAATCAATACACAACCTCATGGATCCATCCTTTTTTGACAAATATAATAGGGGATACCCATGAACAAACACTATGTATAATAAATACCTTTTACCCAAATCTTCAATTAGTTTATTAAAATCCAACAATTATACTATATACATTCAATCAAGAGTATATGATATTCTTCATGCATTTGAGAATAAATTAATAAAAAAACAAAACATCATGCTTTGGGGTGTGTTATAGTAATTCTTTAGGAAATAACTCAATGTATTCCAGTATAATGGGAAAATAATTAGTTTGAGGATTATCTTATACTTCCTCCAGATGAATTTCACTCTATAAAGATACTGGGGTTGGATATAGATATGAATAATAAGATAAGGTTTCTTCTTTTAAGATAATGGATTCTTCTTCTTCCTCAAATATCATAATTTCATTCTTGTTGAAATAAATTTTACGATCATGTGATGAAATAAAATCTAAACTGTTGATTAAATTAGTGTAAATCATAGGTATAATTATATGTTCTGAGAATAATGTACATTTATGTGTAATAAATAGGATTTATAGAAATATCATTGTTACAATGACAATTCTCTTATGATTTTTGACATACAATAGCTTTATTAAAAAATGTAAATGTCTATATATTTTTTTGAAAACTTGGAATATATAATAGAATGCCATGATCTTGAATCAAATAAAGCATTATTTAATTTTGTGGACATGATAAAAGTACCTTCAAGCAAATCATTAATATCTTAAACTTCGGTATTATGATCGTATAATCTTGGAAATTATCCCTTGACCTTTTTTTGGGAAAATTTAATTGATTATTAAAACATTAATTTGTATAGTATCCATTATCTGTATAGTTGAAACACTAAAAAATACTAGATTCATTATTTCTATTACAATCATGGCCCTCATGTCCTTTCCCCCATACTTGTAATAATCTCTTATTCCCATCAGAGATGTACCAGGGTGTTTCTTCCAAAAATTATCATTATATTGAAATTAAACTCTTCCCTTTTTCCATTGTCCTTATTTCTCTTTCTAGAGAGTTCATCTTCCACCTTATTCTATTTCTTTCTGTTATTTTTATAAGACATATAAAATTATTTATCTATCTTGATAGCACAAGATACTATATAATCATATGATGAGATATTTTTGGAGACTACTACCCTTTGGAGGAATGGTTTTATCTCATCATATAATGGATCAATATTACTCTTCAGACAAAAAAAATACATATAATACCTTCTTATACTAGTAAAGTTAGATTCCAATTTTATGAGATTCAGATCTTCCTTTATCCTCAGATTCATGAATTTTCTTTCCATATCCTCTCTCTCTATACAAGGGAAATATTTTTCAAATAAAATTCACATAAAATAATTCCAATTATTATTTTAAATTTATTCGTCTTTTTTTATTGTTTGGAATCAGTGACCTCTATTGATCCACCTAATTTGAGAGAAAATTATCAAACATGAAAATCATCTCCTTTTCATTAATTCCCAAATAAAGAAATATCTTTTTTAAGGAACTCATCCATATCTCATCAATAATTTAATATCTAGTCCCTTTGAATAATTAAAGATATTATCTTATGATGTAGTCTAACATTTTTCCTCCATGTTGTGGGTTAGGGTTCTCTGTAGAGGTAATGTTATTATTCATAACCTCTGTTAGGTATCCCAATATAGTTATAATATATTTAACAGTAGTTTTAATTACATCTAAAATATCATTATCTTGAATATGAGGTAAATACATATATAAAAGATATGCATTTATACAATTTCCATTCCATCCACTATGATTTTTAAAGTAATTAAATGCACTATATTATGTATGAATCATAGTGCATAAATTCTAACAAGTAAAATATTTAACATAAATTGATAAATTTATGCATATCAAATCTAATAATAAGAAACATGGATTATTTGGGGACATATTTACATTTATATTGTTATAAAGGATTTTAAATAAAATGTGACTTATCCTAAGAAAATCCCATGAAAGTGTTAAATAAGGTTTGTAGTGAGGTATAATTTCATGTAACAGGTTATTTCAAATAATTCCCGACACACCTTGTCAGAGTTATTACTACTAGTTACATATGTGATATAACCACATCAACATTTATTATCTTGAAAGATATTTATTGATAAGAATACACACATAATATCAACCCTACTAGAATTCTAGTACGTTTTTCTATTCATATCCTCAATGACTATCTTATGGTTATGTTCCCTTATCAATTTTTTCTAAATCTAGCTTCCCTAGTTTCTACAAAACATGATATGATACCAACTATAATTAATTTTACCCCTGTATCCTAGAGTCATTCATTCAATTTATTAAATTTCCAAATTTATAATTGTCGTATCTTAAAGGACCGATCAGTTTAGTTGTATTGGAAAATAAATTACATACATGAACCGTACACTAAAATTCAAAACATAATATATGACATAGATAATAATTTGGAAACATCATTATTATCCTATATTAACAATTCATATTAGACATATTAAACATCTTCAAATCGCAGGAAAATATAACATAAGAATGGGGTGATCTGAGATGCTCAGTAAGGGTAAGAGTATAATATAATCTATTATGAGAATATAAGCATAGGCCTTAAGGCATGGGTTCTAACTAAATCGTAATACACTTAATCCTAATATTGATCATAATATAGAAATAATAAATCAAATAATTCAATATAAACATTCACATTAATATTCTTCTTGTCGAATAATCAAATTTAATATCATTAATTAATATCATAATGGGGGAATGCATAATTTCAGACATCATAAACATACTATCAAGGCCTTTTTCAAGACACCATACATAAACATGTAAAATCTAAATTATTTTTTATCATTAGTCATATTATTTAATCAATGGTCTATAAAATTCCCCTCCAATCACTTACTATGTAAAATTCCTTACCCATATGAAAAGGGAGAAACACATCCATGATAAACATTTGTTTTAAAAATAGAATATTAAATAGTAATACATTAACTGTAAACCATGAATGGTATCAAAATAAAATCTCCACAGTAAAATATATAATAAAACATTTAATACAACATGGTAGATTGTATCATAATAAATCAACCATAATTAATAATAACATTCAAAAAAATATGTTGACATAGATGAAAAGTATCTAAAATAATTATTAAAATTTTATTGAGATGAATAGACCATTTTCTATTTAAATTACTTTAAAAAAGGAATTAAATTTTAAATGAAAAAATATTAAGTGAAAAAATATTTTAATCTCATAAATGATTTTTCTATCATTCCGTATAAGTTAAAAAACAATTCTTTTCGTATTTTGTTCAAAAAGTCATAAAGAACCTTGTTTGGTAAAAAAAGAATCCTTGAAAAAAAGTGTTATAAAAGTCAATAATTGGTAGAAAATGAAATTAAGAAATTGTATGATAATATTAAGAATATTTTGAAACACATTTTAAATAATCAAGGAAATGGATTTTAAAATTTTCCAAGAAAATACATATGTATAATCAATCCTTGATAATAATAAGATTTGGAAATTAACCATTAATGTGTACTTTCATTTAGTTGAGGGTGAGTTAACCTCATATATAATGGAAAAATAATTCCATTAAATTGAACCCAAACTCAATCCATAATTATGATATCATATATGATGCTTTTATTTATTTTTTAATAATATTTCATTATTATAATTGTATCGAGTGTTAACTGCTTCATTTTATTATTTTTATTTTGTTGTGTAAGTCATGCTTCTTATGAATATGATATATTTACATCATATAATTTTTTTATTAATTTAATAAATATTATATTAACTTATCATATACATGTTTACAATTAAAATATAATTGTTTATAAGGAAAATTAATCTTGCACATCATGGAGATAATAGGCCATACATACACACGAACAATTATATCATTCCCTTATGATAAATTGGTGATAAATTGGATGGAATATTAATTATATTGAATTAATATAATTTCATCTTTAGTATTTATATCCATTATATTCATCATTATACCCTTAAAAATTAAGTGGTGATGAAAAATAAATTACACTTTAGCATGGAGAGGGTATGTCGTACGTACACATGAATGGTTATATTATTTTTTATAGGATAGATAAAAGAAAAAAATATGGTTTTATAATATTTATAATAACATCTCAGAATATATAAGATAATATAATTATTACATAATTATTCAAAGGACATAATAATATAAATTATAAGACTAAATGAACTTAAGTGAATTGGTACAACCATTATCTATTTTTCAGTGGACTTCAATTGGATGTCCCCATAAGGACATTATTTTGGGTCTTTTTAGAATACCAGGAACTCTAAAATGTTTATAAGACTTGTTGTAGGAGAAATAGGTAGTGTTTTTTCAATCTAGTAGTCTAAAAATGGAGCGAGGAAGTTAGGGAGGAGCTGCATTTTTATAAGAGCTGGTCGGTCACCTTTGGAATCTATTAAATTATAAATTAATAGATTTTTTTATTTTAAAAAAAGATAAAAATGAGTTATTTCAAATATAAGATGATTATGGGACTAAATACTCTCACCTAATGTTTTTTATACATTTTTTGATCTTTATATTAACCTTATCTTAAAATTTTAAACCTTAGTTAAACTCTTTAACTCTTAACCACAAAAACATAGATTTTTACAAATTATGGTTGATATGTTTAATCTAAAATTCCAAAATAACAAAAAATGAATCATTTATGAAAATATTAATAATATTTGAGTTATTTTTCTGAAATATTAATTTTTAATACTTTTATATTATTTAATAAAATTTCATTTTCATTATTACAAATTAAGATTCTTTTCATTATTGTTTTTTAAATATCATTAAAACATGATATCATAGAATCAGAACTTATAATATAACACTAAAATGTATATTATATCTATATATTTTATATATATATTTAATTATGTCAAATTATATTTATTGTAATATTTATAAAAAAATTTATTTGATATTTCTGTTAATTAAACAAATTACAACATCATTATTTTAAGACTCTTTAATTAACATGTTTATTCTGTAAAATGTAAAATTGAATTATAATGATGAATATAAATATACTATATTTCAAATTACTATTTATATTCAAATGTATATATGGTATAACAATGATTTAGAAATTTAATACTTGTTAAAAACATGAGTATGCCGTTTTTAACTTATCATTAAATAAAATGTAACAAATTATATAATAAAACCAAAGTGGAATAAAAAGGTTATAATTTAAACCAATTTTTGATTTTTTTAAACCCACTTATCCAATTAAATTAGGATTAGTGATAATGTTGTTTTATAATATTATACTCTTATTTTTACCATTAATTACCTGATAGTCCCTTAACCGTGGTAAATAATTATTTACTAATGTTACTAAAAATAATGTACAAAAATTAATATGATTCAGTTAGATACTAAATAAAATAATTATTATAACCATGTATGTCAATTTGTCCAAATTTAATTCACATATGTGGCTAAATTAAGTTTAACGGTAATCCTGCACATGTGGATAGAAGGCGGGTAAAAGGAAATGTTCAAAAGATCAATAAGTATATATAAAATTTCTATCTAAAATTCATTAAAATAAACTATATTATATTAATATATTTATTATTTATCTATATTGACTTTAAAAATCAATTTTATTTTTAGAAATTATTAAAATTAAAATTCAGGTTTTTTAAAAAAATGCACTATTTTTCATTATTTAACAAAAAATTAATCTTCTCAAAAAATAACCCAAATTTATCATGAAATAATTATGACATTATAAATTAAAAAATTAAATTTATTTTAAAAATTATCATTATAAATCATCGAAAATTTATTTTTAAAATATGTGTGCCGTTAAAAGGTGGAAAAATTCCCATAAAAATATAGTTTTTATGCATAAAATTGGATTTGTTCTTATAGTATTGAATATAAACAACATATGATGATTGTTAAAATTATATGAAATGTTCATAAGTTCTATAATTTGGTTAATACTATCTATAACTTCTATTAAAATGGATAGGTAATTAGATCGTGCTGTCCTGGAACCCAATATTGTGTAGAACACAAGCTATTGATATTTTTTAAAAAAACATACTATTAAATAATTGGGTGTAACAACCCAAACATTATGAAACACCTAAAATAAATGTTATGACCTCAAAAAATTCAATTTTGATAAAAATTTAAAAATATAACATTTATTAATGACATGTATGTTTTTAATTTTTTTATAGAATGTTTTCACATTGATCTATATCAAGAAGAATATGTTTTTTATGATGTTTTTATTAAAAAATTATACTCTATTATTAAAACATTAAATAATAATATTTATGATAAGAAATCATTGTATGTCTTCACTAAAAAAGATTCACTATTTAATTCATTGTATGTATTATGTTATGATACTTTAGGTGAGATGTTCCATTTTTGTAATATCTGAAGTGGTTTTCTCTTAATTAGTTTATGTACCTTTATAAATATAGTATGAATAGATATGATAGGATAAAATATATTGAATCTAAATCAGATCAATTAGTTTTTAAAAAAGTGGAATTCTTTCCAAATCTCCATTATATTATATAATCAACTTCTTCTCTAATAAACATTAAATTATAAGATGAAATTTGAAAAGATACAGTAATGGTAAAGAGTGAATATAAAAAATAATTCACTCTAACGATGGAAAACTATTCCATTATAAGATAATTTGATCTTTGTAACATAAAACTTTAGAATTAATATTCTAAAAAGAAAATGATATTGTTGAAATATGAACCATATTCTAAGAAAAAACACTTATCAAATCATTGACTTCTTTAGTATGTGTGAAAATTCCCTTTTGATATTAATTTACATGAGATAAATCGAGAACTCCAAACATCATAACTAATAATCTATATGATTTAGATTTCATATATTGACTATTTTCCCAAAGATAATACTTCTTCTCAAAAAGATCCCTTACTTACTTCAGAATATAAATAATTTACACCATTATTCCTAAAGATAAAATAATTTATCCCAATTTGAAATTTATCACATGCAATGAATCTATCCATGATATAAATCATTATAATTTAATATAAATTCAAATACATAAGAGAAATTTTATAGGAATGTTTTTTATGACTACTAAAATAAATTAAGGGACCATAGAATAATATTTATGATCCAAAAACATTTAATATTAATATATTAATAACACAAATTTTTTTTAGGATAAAAAAATATTTGAGTTTATATGATATGGTGGAATAATATGAGTCTATATAATACTATATAAGTATATGATCATCTCCTCGAGGATTCTAATATTGGACCAGTGATCATGAAAGATTTATTGTTGGATGAATAATTTGTTTTATTGGATTTATCTCACATTAAAACATCATAACCAT
Organism: Viscum album; assembly: GCA_963277665.1. Classification (NCBI taxonomy): domain Eukaryota; kingdom Viridiplantae; phylum Streptophyta; class Magnoliopsida; order Santalales; family Viscaceae; genus Viscum; species Viscum album. The sequence continues at coordinate 1,036,495,706 of OY728140.1, read as the reverse complement.
TTATTTTATATATGTTAATTTAATTCATGGGTTATAATATCTCATTATTATAATTATTTTATGATTTACTACTCTCTCGGTGAATATGATATAGTGTATATTTAAGTGCCTCATGTGTATGCTAATAGTTTCATATAAAAATGATAATTGGGTTATCATTATTCCTAATCAGGATATCTATGATATTTTTGGACAATGAACATGATTATTTATTTAAAATATTAGATCATTTTATATTATTAAAGTGGTTTTTCCCTTCACCTAATTTGAGCACACACATCATCTTAGGTGTGTGTGACTTTTTTCATAGGGTAAGACCACTTATTCTTGATTTTATTATGACATCATTGTATGTATCCAATAATTATTCTTAGGAAATTTAATGAATCTTTGATGTTTATCTTCCTTTGGAAGTGATCAAGTATCCCAATGTTTTTCTAAATTATATTCATTGATTACCACCCATGTGGGGGTATTGTTAAATATTGATCCACTATAAGTGGTAAGCTCTATCTCCTTCCCAACACATAAAATGGAATGTTCCTAGATAACAAATGTTTTATTTTAGCTAAACGATCTCATGATAAGAGATTTATTTTCATTAAAATGACCCATGATAATCACATATTCTCATTATAATATGAAATATGAAGGCTTTTAAATTATAAATGATTATCAAAACCTCAATGTTATGGTAATTAATAATTATTTTATATTTTAATGGTATAATAATTTTTTTGATCATCATAATGAAGTTATGTGGTTTTATAATATTGAACTAATGTTTGGGTACCTTCATCTATAGGTTAGGGATGCGGATTTTCCCAATATAGCCATTAATAACATGTTTCAAAACATTTAATATTTCTTTTTTATGTTTAAATTTAAAAATTTCTATATAGTTTCCATGGTTTTTATGATCATGATATACTACCAATAACTCACCTCCATTGTGTTTTATTACTGGATGATTTATAGATATATTAAAAAATTAAAATTGATTATTATGACTATATAGATATTATATTACGAACAATTATGGATGAACAATTGTTTTATAATAAATCTAAATTCTAGTATTTCATATAAGAAATTATGTTATATAGTTTTTTATATTAATAAATATTAGTTTTTTTCAACATAGAGTAGATCCATGTTGTTATATCCCACAAAAGTCACATAAATTTTTTCTAGATTAGAAACTTTTTGTGACTAGATAGATTTTATAAGAACTTTCTTCAATATTTATCCAAACAACAATATCATTCAAAAACTATAACAATAAAAGGGTGATATTTGTTTCTTATGAGAGATGATATATAACTTCTTGAAGATTTCAATGTGAGGTATAATTTATCTAATAATCTTGGATATAGATATTTTGTGTATTGTGATGCATTAAGTATGAGTAATTTGTTTTTTTGATATAGGGTTATCATGTTGTGGATTATATATCATGTTTGTTAAATAGTCATGAAAATAAATACCCCATCAATGATCGTTAATATGAATTAGTGATGCATGATTTAAAAACATAGAACGACTATCTCCTCGGTGAAATTTTTAGCATATTTATGAAAAAAAATTGGATGTATATATTATCCAAAAAAATCTAAACCTTAGTAAGGGGAATTGTGTTGAGTACCTATCAGATTTCTATTTTGACATGGATTACAATCTTAGTCAAGAGATATTCCTGGTTGATGCCTTATGATGAATGTTGTTTGTCGTAGTCATAAGGAAATATAGAGATGATCGCGGTTTAATAAAATTATTCACATTGAATAATTTTTCACTATAAGAGGTGGATGATCGGGTGTTATCAAACAGTTTTTAAGTCACACTATATTGGATGAGGAGATTCATATTTAGTGGGTAGCCGATGAATATTTTAAGTAGATAATATGAATCATAAATGATGGAAATACTTTCTGTAATTTTATTTAGTCACCCAATGAAACACTTTATTTATTAATTCAGTTATTGGTTCCCTTGGAATTATGGTAGGATGTTATTAATGTGATTAAAATTCAAGTTGGGTAATTCACCCTAGGGTTACATTGATTTTTTATGATTTGATACATAGGTACTAGTGTCATGGAAAAAATCTAATTGGTATATCGAATACTCTTTCAACTCCCTTATAGAAGTAGAATGATATGTATATGTACTTTATTATTTGATATAATTATCTCATATTGGGTTGAATGAGATATAGTTGATTATAGACATATAGGTTATATCAACCCACAAACATAAATCTAATGAATCGATAAAGTTGAATGTGAATGGATTGTTTTATTCCAAAAAGATTGTAAAGATTCAATGCAGGCCTTAGATTAAAATTTTAGATTTATACCCTATATTTAATTCATGGTTCTAGTGGGGACATAAAAATTGAAGTGTTTATAGTTGATTTCGATGGATATATATTTCCACCAAATGGATGAATAGATACATTGAGTTATTCATATTCTTGAGGATCTAATTTCATCTTGAGTTCTTTAACTTTTATCAATAATGGGAGAAGAATTTATAATTATTCAAGATTACTTATTTTAAAATCATCCAATACCTAATTAAAATGGGTCCTTTTTAATCATGTTGGAATAGACATGCGTGTTTCTTCTCTATAAGTAGGAATTCGGTGATATTTTCATATTAGGAATGGCCAATGTCTAGGAAATTATTTGTAAGATTCAGTTGATCTGGGACATATTAAAAACATCTCATAATCTATAGAAATATTTTTCTAATTTTCATTATCATTAATTTTTGTTTTTAATTTGTGAACATGTTAGATTTAGTTTTCAGTAGGGATATCGTTAGTTAAGAAATCAATATATATTGAAGTCATCATATGTCAAAATGTTTGAGACTATGAATAATCTCACGAAATTGCTGCACCTGATAGCATTATCATGTTAGATGAAATATATCAATTACTTACTCAAAATTTCCAAAATGTAGAGTTATTTTAAAAAACCATCAAATATGTTTGATTTTTATGATTTATACTTTGACCCCCATTCCAACATCATTTCATATCCTATTTATATGATGGATCACTAATATATCATGCTACATGGGAATTGTATTTCTATAATATTCATTTTGTGGTAGTGTGGTAGGTAAAACCATGAGACTTTATGGAATTACATTCAAACAAAATGTTATTATGGTATTCAATCATATATTAATTTTTTTATTTTTTATTTTTTAGATGTTCAATATGTTTTTTGAGGATTCCAATGTTTTTCTAGTGTTTTGGGAATCCCACGTTGATTTTTATCATGGGTAGAAATAGAAAAAAACTTTAAATTGAAGTCCATATCGGATCTAATATCCGTATTATATTAAATTATTCTGTTGTGAGGAGGGAATAAAACAGTCTATGGGTTTTGTTGGGGAGGGAAATTATTTTATTTTGAGGGCTTTTACACACCTCCATTGTAAAGTTTGTAACCAATATGTCAAGTGAAGGTGCTACATAGAGGAAGCCAATTGTTTATGCATTCACCTATAACCAATTCGTGTACACTACTATAATTGTATATCACTACACTATGGTGGGTTTCTATTGAGTGTAATTTCACAATGTTAGTAGGTTATTCTCCTTAAATAATCATGCTGAAAATTTTAATTTTTTTATTTTATAATTCTTCCCCTTGTAGAAATTATGGGCTACCCACCTTTCGTCACTTCTCCCACATGTTTCCATACTAATGGAGAGATAATGAAACATTTTCCTCTTTCTACTCCTTATAACTTTCTTTTTATTCTCAATTCTTGTAATTTAGATAAATCCATCAAGGATGGATCCTTCCTCATCCTCATGAACTCCTCAAATCCTGTTTCCCCTCCATTTCTATTCCTCTTTAATATAATAGAAATATTGTGCACCACATTTATTGTTAGGTTTAGTATTTATTTGGGGTTTTGGATGCATAAGAATTGGAGATTCTATCATTATTATTTTTTCAGTATTTGATATCAAATGGGATGTGTTACATCAGCTTTATTTTTGGATCAGGTTATAATTTTTTCTATCATTACATTCAATTTCATCTTATGAAATGCTTATAAATTTAAAATACATTTCTTTCTGATTGTAGTATTGGTGAATACTGTTTAGTACTGTAGTAGGTGGAGTATTATTCCAGTCTATTCATAGAATGGGCCTTGGGCCAAAAATATGTGCATGTGGGCCATGTAATGGGATAAATGACCACTAGGCCTTCAGGTTGTGTAATGGGTCTCCCTCCACCCAATTAAAAGCGTTCTTTTCATTGATTTAAAAAATAAATTATGATTTGGCCCCAACCTACTGAAAAATATATTTCTTTCGTAATTTTTCTTATATTTTTTATAAGTGAAGGATTATTATTTTTTAAAAATAATTCCTCAAAAGGAATGTATTTTTTCATATGCCAATTATGTTTCTAAATTCAAGAGCACCCCTTGTAAGAAAATATAAATATTTAATGAGGTGTTTAACACCAATTTAATATTTAATGGATATGATGGGTATTTTCATGGAATTAATTATAATTAATGGGTGTTAGATATTTTTTTAATTGTTTTATTATCATTTACTGTTCAAGGTGGATTGTGATGTATTTTGAATAGAATTCATGGTTAGGTGTTTGTTTCATGTGGTTTATAAACAATATTTTTCAAGAGACATTTTTGGTATGATGGTATAAAATATCATGGTATTTAAATTTTATTTCAAAAGGACCCTTTGGATCTTATTAAATTTATTTTATTTGATGTTTTGACTCACCTTATTGTTGATCCCATTTTTTATATATATATATTTAGGGGTTCAGTCCATATTAGGTATTTTTTCTTATTTGTATTTATACATAGATCAGAAAAGTGTTTTTTCTTTCAATGTTGTTATTGGTGTGACGAGGATTACTTATTTTTATAAAATATTTCCCAAATTATATTTCATTATCTCATCTATTGATTGATATTATTGGATCCCAAGTAGCTATATTAGAGGTCATGATAAGTGGACCCCCAAGTTTAAATTGTTTGTGGGTTAAGTATTGTGGAATGATTTGACTAATGGATTTAATGGTTTGGATTGTAAATCTGTGATAACTTGTGAGATCCTAGAATAATTGGTTCAATAGGGCCAGTTATTTTACAAATAACCGATTTTGTTACCATTCATGTTAGAACCTAAGTAATATCACATGGTTCTTAGAATCTATTATGGATTTTTTAGGGAATTATATAACATCCTGAGTTTTAATAGAGAAATACTATATTGATTAGCAAACATGATACACTACATCAAGCTTAAACAAACACCTAAATATTAATATTTAAATGATACAGTTATAAACTAGTATTTGGAATGGTGGGAATGAATGATACAAACTAAATTATAAAAATATTATTTAAACTTGTTTAAATAATGATTAATTATTTACCAAATTTATTATAAGTGGAAATAAAATCCAATTTAATAATAAGGATGGGTTTTAATGAAAAATATTTAAAAGAGAATATTTGTGCTTATAAAATCATCTCAATGTTTATGGAGTTTTATATATTATATAATCAATATAATTTTAAATATTCATCTTATATATTTTCTAGATATCATATAATAACAAATCCGTTTTTTTGAATGAAGGATGTAGTTTTTTAAAAAAAATATAGTTTTACATCTTTTTGATGGAGAAAAATTTTTAAATCGCATTTTATTTACTTTTATATGTTCAATTTTACAAAATAAACTACATATTTAGAAGTGGGAAATCAAAAATTACATTTTTGAATTTTAGTATTTTTTTATGATATAATATTTTTAATGAATAGTGAAAAATACTTGATTTTAATTTAAAAAATATCATCTAATTTTTTATATAGTAATATTGTCTTTTTCATTGGTTTTAATGTTTAATTAGATCAATTTTTAATCACCTAATCCAATGTTGTTAATTATATGTAATTTTACACTAATATTAGATATAAATGCATGTTAATATTTTTATGAGCCTCATCCCGGTTGGTGAGGACTCGGAAGGCGCATCAAAGATACACGAGATCAAATCCATGTGGAGACAGATTTACAAAATACTAAAGTATTATTGTAGAAGGGACTGTAGTAGGTATTGTATTAGGTATTTTAGTATGCAATGTTTGGTACTTTAGCACCCAGAACTATTCATCTATCTAGGCTTGTGGGCCACCGGTTTGGTCCTCAGGTCCTATAAGGCTTTCGAGCCACCCAAGGCTTTCAGGCCAGTTTATTCTCAAGGCCTTCAGGCCACCTTATTTCCTTATATCCACCCCAAGGACTTCAGGCCACATGAAATACAGATGTACCAGTTAGAATATAATGGACAAGGCTTTAGAGGATTATTTAAAGCATGCACATACACTAGAGCATAAATAACTAGAATTGGAAGAATGAGAGGTTATGGATTTGTTATCATTATTGGGCCTCTGTTGCTTTGCATAGGACAGCTAGCCAACCATCCCAGCAAATGGGGAGTAGTGAAATCATGACATATGCTTCGGAGGAGTAGTTACAAGTTTTCTTGTTTGGGAGATTCCCTCTAAAACCTACAAATCATGTCATTGTCTCTATGATTTAGGGCATTTTAAGGGTTCCAAATCATCCTTTAAAAGTTGGATTATCAAAATAATAATAATAAAGGCCTTCGGGCCATTCCAAACGACTTAAAAAAAACTATTTTATCATTTTGAAAACAAGAATCAATTTGAAATTAATTACTGAACCTTATTTGTTTTGAATTATTAATAATTAATTCCATATTTTTAATCATAATGTGAAAATTATGTAAATAAGTCCGTTTTATTTTTTGGATATTAAGAATATTAACTATAGAAATTATTTTTATTTACCATGGTAAAAAGGTAAATCTGGTAAATAAGGGTAAAAATGATAATATTAAAATATAAAAATATCCTAAAACATGTACTAATCCTATTGGATGACATATATCATATCATTAGTATCATTGGGTCGATTTTAGGACACCATGTAGCTACTTGGTTGTGATAATGACATGTTATAATAATTAATTTTATGTAACGATACATATAACGTAAACATGTACATCATTACTAAAATTATTTTAAGGTGGTGCTATATAATTGATATCTATAACATTAAAAAGTAATTATAAATCTAAAAATATTTCCTACATCAGGGTATTTTATTTATAATTTGTATACATTAAATAAAAAAATTTACTTATGACACAGTGATGATGTATGATTTCCATATTAATCATTGATTAAATTATATGATATTATAAATATTAAAATAAATGTAATTTGATCATTTTGATGACATCCCTGATTTTTTTGGATTATTGTGACATTTTATATTTGAGTTAATTTGGATTTTTTAAGTAATCAATTTTTTTTGGACTTTAACAAAAATAAATTACTAAATAGTGTCAAAATTGACATAAATGAGTTTTTAAAATAAATATATTTTATTAAATGATACAATAGTCATAAAAATCATATATTTGGATAAATGAATTATTTAATTTTAATAATTTAATTAATGATCCACTTGAGGTTCTCTTAAAATTTTACAAAAACCATATTAACCGTATAGAGAAAAAATACAAGGAGACATGGTAAGAGATAATTTATATAACTAAGGGTAACAACTGATTGATAAAGTTAATTTTTTTTTACCTAAACTTTTCTAAAACCCATTTTTGAGAGTAATTACACCCATAATCATCTTATCTTATAAATATATTTCTTTTTAACTATTATAAATCTAAAATCAATTTAAAAAAAATAATATTTCAAGGATTTCATAAAGTTCCCCACCACACTCTTATAAATGGACAACTCATATACCCCCAAACACACATATCTCAATCCCATTGGATCATCCATATTCTACTAAAATAAGATCCCAAAATAACTTCATTACATTTAAAAGCCTTACCTTCGGTATAAGGAAACTCTAAGAAGCCATTTGGCTCAATTCAAAAAGAGTTACCCAATTTTGAGGTTATGTCTTCAATAAAGACCCTTTCATTTATTTTTCTTCTAAAATCCCCTAAAATTTTTATTAGATTATTTTATAAAAAAATTATCCTCAATATACTTGTATTTATTATACTAAGTTTTCTACCGACACATACACACAACTCCATCTAATGGATATAGAACATACCGTTTCTGTGAACGGTGAACTCCTACCTCATGAAATGAGGATTATTAAATTTTCTAATACCTCCTCTCATTGTGTCCATTATGATGTAACTATATTTATATATTATATATATTATATTTATATTTCCTTATTTCTATTTTAATTTTTATTTACAATATGCCTTAATTTTTTCCATAACGTGAAACTATATTAATTTCATTTGAGGAAGTGTGGACTACTACCCCCTCAACGTGATATGACTCGTTCATTCCATACATAAAACATTTAAAGGATAATGTTAATGATAATATGTATAAAATATTACATTGATATTATTTTTTAATTATAATATAATTATTTACCATTTTTCTTCGATTCCCTTAATGCGAAAAAATGATTTTAGCTTTTATGAGTGTGTACGTCCTACCACCTTCGTGAATAGTGCATTTCATTTTTTATATAAAATTGTTATAGAATACTATAAACACATATATACATGATATATATGAAATTTAAATCACGAATAATATTCTGGATCTGATGGAATTTTTACTACATGGGAAATTTACATCGAAACGGGTTCATTTTCAACTTATGTACCGAATATCGACAAAACGTCCAATATGAACATAAATAATTATGTAATTTTTATAACATGGTAATAAGTGATATAAAAAGAATAGTAAAATTGAAAAAGGATTTCATGAAATTAGAAATTAACCAATGTTTGTTATTCTGGAATATAATGACTCTATGAGGCGAGTCAGACTTCAGGTAAGAGAAGTAATAACACAACCTTAATTAATTGAGTTAAATATCCATCTCATTGATTTTTTCTCTCTATGAATATGTGTTACTGACCAATGATTGTTTTACATAGAATATCCACTTATATTGGGTGTATTTATATTACTCCCACATAATTATTTCATTTTTTATCCTTAATCTAATGATAGAATATTTTTAAAGGACCTCGTCTCAATCTTATTTCATTGAGGCATATTTTGATGTTTGTACAACAGCTATATTTATATAGTTTATAGTAAAAATCTTTTACTTTTAAATTTATTTAAATGGAATATTTTTCTACAAATCATTTTACTAAATGAAAAAAATTATTTTTTAACCTATGTGGTGATAATGAAACCTCTACCAATGTCATCATTGTTGGATATTTGGTTTCATTTATATGCATTAATGTTTTTGAAAGAAAATGAATCCCAGTATTCTATTTTTCATTGTTTTGGTATTGTAAATAGTTTTGATAAAGGATTGATTAAGTCAGTAACTTGAAATGATCACTTGAGATTTAAATGTGGAAATGTTATTTTTCATTTATATTTTTTATGTATTATGATTATAAAATGGTACTTGGATATTTTATGGATAGTTATGTGATAAACAAATGATGGGTTGTTACATGATAAACCACAGGAGAGGGGTTCCATGATAAACTATGAATGGGTGGTTACATTATAACCTCCAATGCATGGGGAATGGAATTCAGCCATATGGCTATTCCATTGGTTGATAAGTGTGGAATTCGACTGTATGCATACTTCATTTAGGTATGTTAATGTCACAAGTAACCTTTATATGTTATATGTTGACTTATATGGGATTTATGGTATACTTTTTGTTATATAATGAGCTTATATTCAATGAATTGACTCCATTTAGGTATTTTAATGTCCCATGTTACCTTTATATGATATATTTTGACTTCTATGGTATTTATGGTAAAATTGTGTTTATGTAATGAGTTAATATTCAATGAATAATTTTTCTACATAATATGGGTGAAAAGTATTACTTTATGCTAATGTATTCATGGATAAAATATTTTCACAAGACTAGAAGTTTTCATTCTTTATATATCCCTTACTATGCTCTTTATACTTATCCAAAATTTTGAAATTTTTTCACATGACTTACAAAAGAATAGTGGTATGGATGGGATCAAGAAAAATTCAACTTTTTTGAACATGAAATGTACTATTTTTATTTTTAAAATGTATATATTTAATAAAAAAATTATATAGTGAGTATAAGTTTCTACTCGTAATATTTAAGTTGTTTTGTATGAGTTATGGAAAAGCTTTCTAACACTCTAAACATGAAAAGAACCTCGATGTGATTAAAAGTCATATAATTGACTTAACAAAAGATTATGTAATGTTTAAGGAAAATAACTTATAAATTACCTTCCTGTTATTTCTCTATACCCTATCCATTATGTGTATGTATGAAAAATTTCAAGGTTGTAATGATTTGTCATTATTGATATCTTTATACTCATTTCTGTGTATATTATTATTCAGACATGTTTTGGATTTATATTCATCCTAACTGATAAGTAGTTTGGCAGGATTTTTATCACTAAATGAAAAATTATGATCGAAGTGAAATGGAATTTGAGGAATATTCTGGGGAAATTGAAATAAATTGAAGGATTTATTAAAAATATAATAGCCCCATTTTCATGGAATAAATTATATTTTTAAGGGAAATTTTTTTTTGTTTTTGTATACTAAGATTTGAGTCCAAATGAGCATTGATTATTTTATATATGGATTTACATTGTTGGTTATGGAATTAAAATGTGGATCAAATTTGATTAATTTTTGTAAATGATTTGTCATATAGAAAACTAATATTTTAATTTATTTTAAAACATGAATTTATAGAATGTATTATAAAATAAACTATATTATATCCTTGGTGAAATAATTATAGGTATGAATGGTGCACATCCTATAAATAGACCAACATGTGTGTGTGTGAATATCTTATCATATCTTTCATGGACCTAGCATTTGATCCTGCTCATCAGGTATGTGGTAGGGTGTGGTGGGATATGGTTAGTTGTCATTTGTCACATAGAGTTTTTTTGGGAGCTATTAGGTTCATATTATTTTTTTGCGATGTTGTATTGGCCTAATATTCATGTTTTTATTATAGATTATGATATTAATTATATATATTTCATCAATATTTTTTTCATTGATTCAGTTGTGTTTATCATATTGATGATTATTTCATTTTTCCATGTTTAGTTGATTCTTTATTTATGTGTGGTAATTTGAAATACATATATATAAAAATTCTGTTTATGTTATGATTGATTCTTGCAGATGTTTTTTCTATTTTATTATGTTCATATAAATTGAAAAAAAAATTTCACTAGTGTATATTGAGACCTTTGGTCCTCTTCATAATCTCATGGTTATTGGAAATGTGGAAAATAAATAATTTTACACATATTTTTACATCATATTTAAAATAAACATCCATTAATAACAACCCAAGGATCATAAGGCCATGTATCATTGGAAGAAAAAGAAAATAAAACATCAAATGAAACTAAAACTTGACATATAAAATTTTTTATACTCCATAATTAGGGGAGTTAAAAATCCTTGTTAAGGAATAAAAATATAATGAAATAAAATGTGTGAGTAAATGTATAAAATTTTATCATAAAAGTTAAGGCTCATGGGTAACCACATAGAACCATAATATAAAGAAAAATGTATGATCAACCAAAATAGTAGAAATTTTATAAAAGATATATAGAATGTAGAAAAAATGGTATACAATAAGAACGAGTCATGTAGGATGGAGAAAATATAATGCCATCACATCAGCCATCACCAAGCCCACACACTCTGTAGGAAAATATCTGAAGATAGAAAACAAACCATTGTTATATGAATGGGTGTTTCAGGAGGAAAGAAACTTAGCCACCTCATTACCTCACCTCCATGTGGGATGAACCTTCACGAGATCATTCAGAAAACATTTGGTTCTCTAAATGAGGTGGCTGATGGACCATGACATGTTGTTAGTATTTTGGCTTGAGTTATGCATAATCGAAGAATCCGTTTTGATGGAATCCATAAATTGGTTACTATTCCGATAGAGAATAATACCATTGATCATTATGTGGGACACTACTCGAAAAAAATCCCTTTGTCCATAGACAGCCGATAATAACATAAGAACTAATCCACTAGGATAACGAATGACCCCAACACCTCTTGTAAGACACTCTGTATAGGACAAATCTGTATTCACTTTTAGACCTTGGGAATGAGAAGTCTATTTCACCCCTAATCCATGTGAGCACACATCCTCCAACTAGAAGGGGGTGAATGCAATAAAAGATCATAGTGAGGGATATTTAACCCATTGATGGGTCAAAGAGCTGAGATCGATAGCTGAATTTGGAAATCTCACCACCACCATTGTCTATGAGTTGAAGGATACTTCATGGTGAGCTATTTTATGATTTTAATAGATGGTCTATCACCATGCCTCCATAAGATCCGACCTATCTTTTTGATCACATTTGTTTCATACAATACCCAAAAACTAGCAGGACAGAAAAGAATCAATGCTACAACCATAGTGAATGAAGTTGATGCTCTCTCATAGCTTCCCCTAGACAGCACCGACCAAATCGTTGTGGAAATATAGTAGCACCATATTTTCAACTGAGGGGTCCCTACAACAAGAGAATTTTGAATCGTGGAGGACTCCCATACCCTTGAATTCATTATATGTTGGGGGAACCTGGTTCTTGATACGAAAAACTATGAAACATTTCTTTAGAGGGAGCTCCCGAAACTAAAGAATGTCTCCCTAATCACATTGGACTGAAGAGCCAAAATAGTTGACCATTAAAGCATGAAAAGATTTGATGGGAAAAGTACTATATGTGGCATTTATGAAAATAAATTTATCGAGATCACTATTGAACTAAGAATTATGGATGGAAATAAATTTATTTCATAATTTGACTCATTTAATAGTCAAAGGAGATTTCATAATGAACACATTCATTAAATGAACTCCTAGAACATATTACCTCATGAAAGGATTGGATGGAATGTAATACGTATTTGGGTTATATATATAAACAGTTTAGAAGAATTCCATTGATTTATAGGGATGGAAAAAACTTGATAGGGAGAGAATATTAATATTTCTAATAAAATGGTGGTTTAGGGGGATCTCGTACAATGAATCTAATGCCTAAGTAAGAATTACGCAATGAAATGATTATGTAAACGAAATTACAATTACAAATTTTAAAATACATCCTAAATAAAAAAATTCCCATTTCTCGCATAATAATGAAATTATATATTCAATGAAGAGGTTATTTTATCAATGAAATAAAATTGAGATATGAAACACTTACAACTTGGTAACATTCATGGAAAATATGCAAGGGTGAAATACATTTAATTGAATCCAAAAACATCATCAAGTATAATGGATTCAAGAATAATATATAAAATAGAAATCATATAAACCATATAATATAAATTAGGTTGTTAATATTGAAATATTTCTCAATAACGGGAAATTGAGATGATGTCCTTTACTATCATGAACTAGCCTGAATACATTGATACCATAATACCTGATCTGACACCGATATCGCCCAATGTTCATTCCTAACACCCATAGTTTCCTTTATTTCACATTAAATCATGCATGATAAATGAGGGAAAAAATTCTCATCAAAATCAGAATTAGATAAAAGATACAATTTAATATGTTAAACAGTGCAAAGGGATAATGTACCAAAAACCGAACGTGTTTAGAAAATCCCCACATAGTACATCATTAATTTACTGAGTAGAATGATAAAAATACCAAGCTGGCACATCACTCCAATAAAAATGGAACAAGAAAACCCACATACTCCAATTAAATATTTCCCTTTTCTCATATCTGGCATAATAAAATCTAAAAATTTATAATTGAAATGGTAGGGTGTGATATAAAAATTCTAGTGTCGTATCACAAAGTGTTCCATAATAGATGCCATAATAATAACCCAATTCGTGATTTTTTATTTTAGTAAATAAATAGTATGTCATAATATATCATATCAACATTTCAAATAAAATTTTATTCTTTTTAAATTATAGAAATTATTTCAAATATAGAATAAATAATCATCTTATAAAACAAAGATTAGATAAATCAAGTGGCATGAAGATAAAAGATCAAAAATAAAAAGAATTTATAGAAAAATAAATATGAACCATTGTCATACTCACTAAATTATTATAGTGTATGTATAAATGATCCTCACACTTCTCATATCATTGATTTTTGATAATATGTGTACACACATCCCTCAGGATTGGGCCGAATATGACTCATCTAAATCCCATTGGTATTAAGATCTGAAGAACTTGTTTTTTAGAGTTTTTATCTTCAATAAATTTTTTGGTAATCATTACCCTAAATGTCAAGACCCAAATAACCCAATAAATACACAGGATCACCTGTTCTTAATAAATAAAACAATAATCAGAAAAAAATTTCATTTCAAATCAATAATCATTCACAATTCAATTTCCCTTTTTTCCTAGTTTCAATATTCCAATTTAGTGTCTAAAAAAAACTAGGATTGATTCATAATTTCATTTTTTTTAAACCCAGTAATAGGTTTTCATTAATTCAATTTAATCCATTTTATCTAATCAAATCTAAAATAATTTCATCAATTATTTCATTTTCAAAATACACCCCAAATTAAAATTCAATAGGAATTGGGGGTTTTCCCTAATATCCATGGCATTTACAATTAAAAATACAAATAACCTAAAACTTGGTTGTCCTAAATATATTTAATATTTTTAAAATCAATTAATAAATTAAATGATTAAATTATATATAAAAATACAAAAGGAATCATTAATCATGAATTAATGATCAAGAATCGTCAACCACATTGAGATTCCCCAATGATGAATGAAGGAGTCAGAGATCATCTAGTAAAACATAGAATCAAGATCCAATAAAATATTATTTAGATCCATGAAACATGTTATGATCAATATAAATCTAGACATGAAGGTAGGATAGATATGGAGAAATCAAAAGAGAGGGGATCCACTTATCGGAGAAGACTAAACATGATCGTTCATGATTCAATTCTCCAAGAAATGGTTTTTTATGTTCTGAAACTACCAATATAAATAATTCATAGATATTTAATTTGAGTTTAGTAAATAAGGGGTTGAGTCGAATTTAATATAGAGGTTAAAAAATTTAAAATAATGTTTCAGAATAAATTCATCCCATGTGCATGGTTTCTTGGAGCGGTCTGTACAGTTGAAAAAAAGTGCACCCTAACAGTGTGCCCCTATATTGCAGTGCATGTTTTCTACTAGCCGAGAAAATAATTTGTCAAACTATTCCACAACTATGTAAAACCTCACTATCTGGTGTTTCATGGGTTTCACTACAGTTCTATATGATTTGGGAAAACCACACGCCAACCGTGTGTATCATGAAAACTAAAACAATTTTCCAAATTTCACCCAAACAAAAAAAGTCCAAACTAGAACATGATCAAAAAGACCGATGAGTAACTATAAACAAGTAAATATATGTTATTAGAACCCCACATTTAATGAATTATATCTCAAATGAATTTTTCATGAAGTATCTATATCAAAGAAATAGGCCACTTCTCTCTCATTACAATGTCACAATATCAAGTCACATGAGAATCTGATCCATGCTTCCATAACACATAGACCAAAGGTATCTACCTCCAATAAAGTATTTTTTCTTCATCATTAACTATCCTACCTAGATTTTCAAACCTTTATAAATCAATCTAATCATAAATATCCAACCAGATAACTATATGAGATGGGTCAAAAAGATACTTCCAAATATGTAATACATGGATCACATTATGTATCAATGTTAACTGTGTGGATGTTTTAAATTCTAAGCCTATTTTCACACCTCCTCCACACCCTAAAAATTTACGACAAATAGGGTTAAATCTTCTGTTTCCTCCATATCAATTAGAGACCCAACCTTGCTAAAACACTGAAGAACAACATATCAAAAGTAAGAAACTCCAACGGATTATGACGACCATCTGCATAAGATTTAAATTGGCTATGTGTCGTTAGAAATCATTAATGAATAAACTAAATATTTTCAAACATCCTTATAATCAAACTTCTTCTAACCATGGAAGTGTCACCAATAACTGACCAATGCATTGTATATTTAAAAGGCTTTACATACAAGTCCCCAATATGATCTATTTTGACCTCAAACTTGAAACTATTTTTATAAGTTAGCTTAATGGGTCCTAAATGGTCATCCCAAGATACAACAATGCAATGAGCATATGAATGAATCAAATCCACTATATCTATATAGAACTCTATGCATGGTCTCCCGTTTGTGGATTGTATGTCATACTAAAATGAAAATAAGGTCAGATAACCTTCTGAATGCCTCTCCAAAATTCATAAGGAAAAGGTAGATCTCAAAATGATACTACAATATATAAAAATTAATATTTTATTTCATATAGATATTTAACAAGTCCTCATCTTTGGTTGTATCGTGAATGGGTATAAAATGAGCTGACTTGGTATGTTGATTAATCACAAACCTTATCAGAATCTTATTCTAAGGTGTACGTCAAAAATCAAAAACATGTCAATAGAGATCTCATCCCACTAACATGTTATCACTATATGTGGATGATGTAAACCCAAAGGGTTATTGTGCATGGTATAGACCTTTTGTAGCGTATGTCAACCTGATATAATGTTAGTGATGTTCCATCTCATATGTTAAACCAGAATCATCATCACATATCACAAAACATCTTTTTGGGTCCATGGTTCATAGACCATTGGAAATTATGGATATCCCCCATCACATGTTCTCTCACTATTAAAGATATAATGTAATGGTTATAGAAAAATTTCACACCTTCTTCTGATAATGGCTAGTCAGCATCAGTCTCCCCACTATAAAGAGAGTTCTTAATGCTAAGGAATTTACCAAAAATATGATGTTTCTAAATAATCATCTTATGAAGATATGATGTGATCTAAACACTAGAAAATAAAACCTCAGCCTCTTCCGATCAAACTACTAAATAAAACTACGAAAAATGATCCATCATATTGAACTCTATGGATGATTATTTCATGGAATGGGTATTGATTTTACTTCTTAAGTAATTAGAAGTGACATTTTTTCGCCTATGGTATAAAAACCATTAAAATAAAATGACTACTTGTACCCAACATAGCTCTTCAACTGGAGAATTAAATCATTTTTAGGGAAGATATACTACCGTATCATGTGGTCATAATATATGATAAACCATTCTATGAAAAATAAACTTCAATCAACTTATAATTGCATGAATCACACTGCAAGTTGAATTTAATGGGTAAAATAATTTATCTTGCATTTCTAACCTAACAAGAACCATAGGATACCACAGGATCACCCTATATAAGAACATATCTAAAACCTAAATATGATTTGTATAAGATGACCACATTGCTCTTCGCAACCTATTGAAGAGTCAACATTAGAATAATAGACAAAAGATGTTTCATCACAATAATATAACGCTATCAATTATCTACATAATTAAAAATATCCACAATTCGAGTGAGATCGATGTAACATGAAAATATATTATTATATATATATTTTTCAGTTTAATCTATTTGATAACTTTTTTAGCATGAAAGAACCAACCTAATGAAACCTTTAAATATTGTTATGTGATTATTAATAATTAACTATTAAATTAGAGGGAATTAATAGTACGAACCACATTTTAAAATTTATATATTATATATTCAATAATTTTTTTAAATTCATCTAATAATATTGATAGGATTAAGATTATAATATATCATATTTTAAGAAAAAATTTATATTTTTGTTAAAAGGAAATTTTGTGGCCTTTTAATAGTGAACTTGATATAAATATGAATGTTGAAACATTTATAAAATCTATTTGAAAAAATAAACATACTTTTTAAATATTAATGTCAAAATTATATTAAATAGATTTTTTATGTTTTTTGATAAGATTAGTTTTTTAATAAATAGTGATAAATGGTGTATTTTAATTGAAAAATAAATTTTCATTTATTAATATATAATGATAGATTAAATTTCAAATTATTTTTATTGTATAATTTGAAAAATTATAACTCATTAGATACAAATTATTTTATTTCAGTCAATTTTACATTTAAATTGGATATAAAAATAGTTTAATCATTTGAACATTTGTTACATTAAAAAACATTGTTTCATCATTTCTGCAAGACTAATTTTAAAATAATTTCAACAACATCAAGAAGTATAAATTTTAATAATGGATTCCATTTTTTTAGTTATAAGACTCATATTTATTAAATAGGCCCCCTTTATTTTTTCCCAATTTGAATAGTATCTGGTAATTTGTTTTACCATAATAATTGGTAAATCAGGTAAAAAATTAGTAAAAAAGAGAAAAACAATTGACAAGGATTATTATAGAACACTAACAATTAAAAAAAATTATTTTATAAGTTTATATCATAAATAATCTTTCATTATTCAAATTTTTGGCCATCATATGGAATTTATATGTGATTATGACATTTATAATATATAATTTAGTGAGAAGAAAAATATGCCACACTCATATTATTGATAATTAAATAATTTTTATTAAAGATTAATCTTGATGATATTTTTGACTATAAATAGCAATTTAATAGATAAAAATTTAATATTTATCATGGTAAATTATTTTTAATTATTAGTGAAGACATAATTAAATTAAATGATTTCACAATAGTGATGTAGTAATTATTTTATTAATTGAAAAATAAAATAAATTTTATAAAAAAATTAAAATAAATATAATTTGATATAATTAATGAGATCAAATAATTTTAATGACTTTTTTACATTTCAGTAGTGTATTAATTTTTTTTCTTTCATATTATTTTGATATTTTTAAAATTAAATTTAAAGAATCACCTCAAAATTGACATTATCGATATTTTAAAATATTTTATATTTTATTAAATGATATAAAATTCTTAAAAATATTAATTCTATAAAAAAATGGTACAAGTTATAAAATTTAATATATGATGCATCTTTTGTTCTTTTTTCAATTAATAGAAAAAATATTAACCCTAAAATACTATGAATCCATGTTGTCGTTGTAAGTGTTAAAGAGATTAACTAATGTTTAAAACCAAAAGAAAAGGGTAACAATGTGACATAAAACTATCTAAAATTTTATTATATTTTTTTGACCCATATTCGTATTATATTTGAAATAACTCATTTTTTTCTATTTTTAAATGAAAATTTATTTGAATTAATTTAATTTTTGAGGGTTTTCAATAGTTCCTGTAACATCAATTATAAAAGGGAACCACTTAATTCACTTTAATACATCTCATTGATCCTTTTAGATCAACAAAAACCTAGACATTTATATTATCAACATTACTATAAAAGAAATAGTGGTGTGGGTGTTCTAAAAAGTCCAAGCAAAGAATTTGTTTATGATATCTAAAAACAGTACATTGAAGAAGAGGTAACGTTCTTCAATGATAACTTTTTTTATTTCTATAACCATTAAATTGTTCTCATAAATTTATTATATAATAACTAAAGTATACTCAATATACTAATATGTTTTTATTTCATGGTTACTACAAAAAAATACACACACATTAATCAAATGGGATTCACATACATTATTCTTGTGTACAGTGGACTACCGCATCACGAACGTATGTCGTACGTTCGTCCATCACCACCACTCAAGGATATGAAAAACGATGTTAATAAAATTTAAATATGACATTTATTATGACTTGAGTCTTATTCAATTTACATTTAATACATAACTTCAGTTTTTATTTTGTGGGAATATGATCACATCATTTTTGGACGTGTAGACTACTGTATCATCAATGTGATGAGATTCATTCACAATTTACATGGAATTTATTCTTGCTCTATTTAAGTAAAATTTGATATAAATATGAAATTAATATGATACTATAATTATAATATAAATATATCTTTTATTTAATTTACTTTCTTTAATACAAAAATAATATATAAATAAAGTTCTTTCTTACGTATGATGTACCGTTTCCATGAACAATGTATTTCATCTCATATCAACAAATTTTATGAATAACTAAAAATAAATATATAATTAATATATATTATATTTAAATCACATTTTACTTTCTTGAAAAGTTGAATCATGATCTATGTAATAGGAACCAAAAAACTAAATTCCAAAACATCCCTGATGAAAACAAGGAAATTAAAAATCGAAATAGTGAAGATAATGGAAGATTATTAAAGAACGGTTAATAAGATACTATAAAAGATCATATATGATATTATTAATATGATTATGGTTCTGGTATATTTTAATAAGATTTTTAAAAACATTATACATAATTCTATAGAGTGTTTAACTAAAAGGAAGTGTCAGGTAAGTGATTTCATCTCAATTTACATTCCTTCGAGATTTATTTGTTTTTATGTTCTAATTAATTTTTTTGTGATTTATATACATCCCCATTTACCTGTAAAATCATGATTAATTTATAATTCCTGTTATTTAATGTTTCAAAATGAATTCTCCCATCCAAATGTATTTTACTTGAAAATTACAAAGTGGTAAATGTTTTACTGTAATCTCAATTCCTATTTTACTTATTATCATTCTCTTTGAAAAAATAAATTTTCAATAATAATATTAATTTGAAATTATATTTATTTTTAATATCAATATTATTATATGATGGATTTTATTATTTATTTATCCTTATATAATTATTATACTTGATTTTTACATTATATTTTTATGATTTATTGTGGAAATATTCATAAATCCATATCCATTGTTAAAAAAATTATTAAATAAGGAACATTGTTTATGATTAAAATTGATTATTCAATTTATGAGGACTATATTAGAAATGAAGTACACTGGGTGGGAATTGGTTAATTCATGCACCATGATGCATCATTTTTCTCATGGAATAAAATCTGCTAGAGAATAACCCTTAAAATTTATTTCCAAGTAGTTTTAAACTATTTGGAGAATTGATCATAGTTGGAGTGTATTTTGAAAGGTTTTGAATCAAAAAAAATGGAATTATACCCATATAATAATATATCATGATGATAGATCTATAAGGCAACCATATTTAGGATAAATCCTGATAGTTTATACAACCATCATTATTCATTGTGTCATTATTGTTATTTCATTAGATTGTATGATTATTTAGAATATACATGTTCAAGTTTAAAGATCATGTGATTATTTGTATGGCATTACTCCATTAAATTTTATTCATTCCATATTTATTATTCTATATCCACATATTTAGAGGCATGTGTTCTCAACTATTTACCTTTGAATAGTGATTATTCTCCTTGATTAATTATTTATTCCATTGTACATAACCATTATTGAGTATTTTATATCACCCTTATTTTGTTTACATTTCCCTGGATTCTATAGAGATTACTATGAATTATGTGTATAGATATTATATATGGAATAAAATTATTCTTAAAAAAATAATTTTGTCATTTTTTTGTATTTATATGTACTTTAAGACTCCTATATTTTATTAGTATAACAAGACTACTAAACTATTATGTCAATTGGGATGTTATTTCTTCTATAGTATGAAAATATAATGGTAGAAACACTGGATATATGATACTAGGGTATAACATGATACTTTTGGTATTGATTATAGTTTATTGTAAACTATGGGAACTAGATTTAGGAAATCATAGATTAGAAAACAAAACCCTATGATAGGCTTTGATGTTAGGTGTACAATAAAATCCAAAAGAAACCATGTTTACGATTATGAGATTAGATACGTAGAAAATTTTCAATTAAGGAAAAGTATTTCACTAGTTTTGGGATTATACATTATGTTTTATAATGATATGTTATAATATAGTATATTATATAATTTAGAAATTTATCTTTGTAGAAGGAACATGAACCTAACTGAGGCATATGATCCAAAGTGCAAGAATGATATTTTCTTTTATGGATTTAATCAAATATTTCAAAGGGAAGTAGTCTCCCAAACATTATCACCATATGATTACATAATGCCTTATCCTAAAAATATAGGGAAATAATTCATAATTTCCTATGGCTTAAAAGGGAAGAAAGATAATATAAGGTAGAGACAACAAAACATTGATAAAGGGAATATGGGAAAGAATGATTTTCCCACATGTGATAATTGGGGAAATAATCTCCTTAATAATTTCTTAAAGGGATTATGATTCTTTTATAAGTGTGGTTATACAGGTCACTAGGAAAAATCATTCAAAGGAAATGATAAAATGATTTTTATTAAATTATACAACTTTAAGAATATTGGACACTATGAAAATGAATACCCCAATCATCAAAAGAATATTCCCCGGAAAAAGCTAAGGGATCACTGTCAAGCATATAATATTGATATAACTAAAGTGGAATTATTTAATTTCTATTTTATTCGGATCCTTGAATAATTTTGTGAAAATTAATATATCTATGATATTATGCTTATTAGTATTATGAAATAAAAAATTTATTTTATTATATTACTTCTTCTTTATGGATTCATATATAGTCATGTTTTCATTATGGTTTTATGGTGTTCAAGTTAATCAAATATTTTATATATGAAAATCAAAGAGACATTATATTATTTAGGGAATGTAATGTTATATCGATTTTTAAAATTTAGTAATTATCCCTCAAAATATTATTAATTTGAATTTCGGTAGATGTATTTTGGATGAGTCTTAAGACTAATGACTTATGGGAGGTATTAATTTTATCTTTGGATATTATTTTTTGTTAATAACATGTGATAACCATTTTGGTTTTAGTATATATTTAAATTATTAAGAAACAATTTATTGCTATTAAGGTTTATTAAAGTGTTTTAGTCATGTAACATTCATCATGAATAACAATATCCTTTCATAATAAGCTAAAATAAATCTATGAACTTCAAATGGATTATATTATGCTTGTGACATAAAATGAAATCATGTAAGTTAATTTTCTCAAGTGATTATATTGAGATTAAAACAATTCCACAACTATAGGAAAAATATTTTGGAAGAAAAATGTCATCTATTTACATTTATTAATGTGAAATCAATAGTATTTCAATTTATCACATATTTACTATTTTTAATGCATTACTTTTTAATGACTATGTTCTCTATCACACTTTACGAGGAGTTGATAGTTAAATTAATATTCCTTTTCTAGGTTTTCCATTCCCACTAATGATATCAATTTATAAAGACTATTTTTTCATGACCATTAGTTTTAACTTTATCTCTTGTTAAGAGGATGTTTTATTAACTCTATTTATGATATGGGTTCCCCACAATTATATTTTCATTTAATGACGTTTTATTTTAGAATATTAATTTCTAATTATGATGGAGTAATTTATTAAAGTAGGGGATAATTTAACACCCCATGATTTTACTGTATATCAACTTTTAAATTCAGTCTCTTTGATAGATTATATTTCATGAAACACCTAGATTTAATGAAAAATTAAATATTATTTTGCGATCATTACAACATAGCCGTTAAATTGGGGAAAATGAATAGTATTAACCAGAGTATTAAATTTATATAATATATACATAATCAATTTTTTAAATTCAGAAAATATTTTCGATAGGCATAAGTTTAGATGATGTCCAAAATTATACATAAAAAAGATATATTTTTGCAAAATGGCAATTTTGTATCATTTTAATGAATCACTTATTTTAAAAATAAATATGGAAAATTTTATAAATTATATTTTAATAAATAAATTTACATTTTAAATATTTAAATTGAAAATTATATTTGGGTAAATGTTTGGAATTTTTCTGATAAGTTTCATTTTTTGATTAATAATTAAAAATAATTCATTTTAATTAAAAATTGAATTTTTGTCAAAATAATTTATAATGATAAATTATATATTGAAATTGGTTTTAAATTATAATTAGTTAAAATATACATCGATAAATCCATTTTTTGTAATAGGAATCAATTTCACATTGAAATTGGACATAAATATATTTCAAACATTTTAACATTTTACCTTTAAAATCCCATTGTTTAGTCTCATATGCATGATTTTCATTAAATTTATTTCTATAAATTCTGATAATTTAATTTTAAAAAATGGATTCCATATTTTTATTCATATAGTAATAATGTATTAAATAGTTAACTATATTTTTTTCCAATATGAAGTGTAACTTTGGTAATTTTTGTTATCATAGAAGAGGGTAAATCTGGTAAAAAAGTTGTAATAGAGGGTAAAAAGAATATTATAAGGTTTTAAAATGGTTATAAATCTATCCCAATTTTTTTTTATGATTCTATTTCTTCTATACAATTTCAAATTTCAAAAATATGGCTTTTGGATTCCATTTATACGTGACTATGACTTTTATAATATTTTATTTAATGAAAAGATAAATATGTCAGAAACATATTCTTAATAATGAAAATATTTTTAATAAGGGTGTATTTAGAAAATATGTTTGAATGTAAATATTAATTTGAAATGTAAACAATTTTTATATTATGGTATTTTATTTTTAACATTTAGTAAATAAATAATTACCTTAAATGCATTGACAATAGTGAAGTAGTAATTATATTCTACTTGTAAATATCAAATGAATGATATTAAAAATATTAAATTATATATAATATGATATAATTAATATGAAAAAAATTTATAAATTTCTTTGAAATTATTTGGGTTTATTAATTTATATTGTTTCTATTTTTTTTAATTTTTTGATATTTTTAAATGTAAATTTAATGAATCACCTCAAAATTGGAATTAAAGATATTTTAAGGGAAAGAATATTTAATTAAATTATATATAATATTAAAAAAACACAATTTCATCCAAAGTATTAGGATATGTTTATCATTTTAATTCAATGTCCATTTTTGATTCCATTAAAATTTTATAGTAACAATATTAAGCCTCAAACAGTAATAAACCTTGTCACTGGGGTTAGATTTAAAAGGACTAAATAAGAGTTAAAACCAAAGTTATATGGAATGAGTATGACCTGAACATGTCTAAAAATTATTTTTCTGATTAGTTTTACTCATAATCATCTTATGTATCAAATACCTCATTTCAGAGCCATTTGTAACTGAAAATTAGTTTATAATAAATTAATATTTTTTCATTTTTCAAACATGACCATCACATCAATTATAAAAGGCCACTCCATCCATTAATTCTTTAATTCACATTGAGCATTCTATTTCAACAAACCCCTTGTTATTTCTATAAAAAAATTAATATATTTGTTTTCTAATTGATTTAATATTTTTGATATTTGGAATTTCAAGAAACACTGAAATTTGATTGTTTTATATTAATGCACCGTGTTTGTCTTACATAATATGAAAATTCAAGTTAATAATGAAATAAATGAAACATAATTTATATCTTTATTTACATGGAACAGTGAATCTAGCTTATGTTTCATAAAAGACTGACATTCCATGATGGATTGGGTAACAAATTAGAATTAGTGTTTACGAATAATAATATATTATTAGATTTATTACTATTTAATATAAAAACATAGAATCTAGCTATTATGTTGATGGTTATGAATATGATTAAATAAAATATAAAATTAATGGTTTAATTCATTAGTTAAAAATAAATTAAATATTGATATAACAACCAATTAAATATAAATGTAATGTTTTTATAGGAAACTATTTTGATGATCATAAATCTATTTTATTCTATTGAATTAAGTTAATTAAAATTAGTGAGTGATATTAATTTTATATATATTATAAATTTATTAAAATATTTTTTTTATAATAATCCATTTTATTTTATAATAATAATATTGGAATTAACCCAATTTCAAATATAAAACCTATATTTTTATTAAGGCCTTTTACCACCTTTCAATGATGAACCTATTTTAAATATATTTATTAGACATTTTATAAATCATATATGTAAAAATTAACTCAATAGTTTAAAACCAAACATATAAATTATCTTAAGATGACATATTGGTATTTTGTGTAATGTTTCATAATTTAATGAATAGTGAAGATGCTGATTTTTTATTCAAAAATTAATATTCATGTAATTTATTTATGTGGTTAAATGATATATTTAATTGATTTCGGTGTTTAATTACATTAAATTGTTATGAAATAATCCAATAATGTTAATTGTAATCAAATTCACAATGAAATTGAATATAAAAACATTGAAAACATTTAAACATTTTTACGTTAAAAACATGCATTGACATCCCATTTGTGGGATTAAATTTAAAATACATTCATCCACTTCTATGATTGGAGTTTGTAAAAATTGATAATATTTTTTAATCAGAATAATTCATAGTTTATGATATGTTCAATATATTTTTTATCCAAAATTATTATTGAATTTAATTTACATTAATTATATCTTTAAGAGAAAAATTAACTTTACAAAGTACGAAACTATAAATATAAGACCCAAGACGACCAATACTCTTGTCCAAAATCCATTTAATAGATATATATCAACCATATAATCCATTTTATCTACATTCAACCATTATTGGATCATCATGACATGGGGATAATGTGGGTGAAATTCATTTTACAATGATTTTTAGGAGTGCTACTCCTCCTCCAATATTAGAAGGCGTCCTCTCCTCCCGCATCAACACACCTCACAATACACATTGTATCAACCATGATCTGCCAAAATATCTCATTAAAATATATACCCTCAACATATAAGTCTCCCTTGGGTAGAAAATCATCCATAGAAGCACTTTGGTTCAAACCAAAATGAGTTACTCGATTAAGATATGGCATATATACATAAACTATTTAGTTTTATTTCATTCACCACCTCGTACACTATTCTAATTACAAGATTATATAAAAAAAGTGTCTAAATGTACCTTTAGTTTTTATGATATGGATTTAATAAACACTAATAAAAAATTCCATCTAATGGTAGGAGATATAGTTTTTATGTGAACGACGAATTACCACCTCAGAAAATGATGATTGTTTGTTATTCCTTCATCACCACTAATGGTGGTAATTATGATGGAAAAAATATTTATATATGATTTGTATGACAATTATTATGTTTTTATATTTCACTAATTATTTTATAACACATACCCTTGTACATTCTATTTTATTAAATAAGATATTTCCATTTTAAATTTTTGGACTATCGCCTCCAAAATGTGATGTGGTTTATTCACATGACACATGTATTGTATAAATGATAGTTTAAATTTATATTATTTTACATACAAAAAAATATAATATTAATTTCATAATTAGATTTATAAATATATGATATATATATATATCATTTTCTTTATTACCCCTTTACACACACAAAATGGATACCATTGTTCCTGGATGTGTGGACAATTGCCTTCTCAACACAATGTGAATCCTTTTACAATAGAAGAATTATATATATTCATATATAGATAATATAAAATCTCATTTATGATAAAATGATAATTTTGTAGTAATGTATTATTACATACATTCTTTACATATAGATCACGGAAAAATTTTAATGTTACTCATGTGTAGGTATGACCTACTTTCAGCATGATTGTAACGTTGGTTCATTTTTCAAAACCATTTTAATGATTGGTATTAAAAGTATAATTTATGTATAAATATAATAATTATTTAGTTATTATTATTATAAATATGTTATACTTTGAACCCTTAGGCTATTGTTGACCAACATGATTTTTTGACTCAACAAAACAATTTGGTCAAAACACATTACCTAAAAATAATTTTTTATATAGTTTAATAGTGCATGTTAATAAGTGAAATAAATGTTATGATAAATATTGAAAAATTTATCAGGAATGTAAATAACTAAAATATGTTTTTTAATCAGGAATATAAATCCACAAGAGATAAATTAGACTCATGGTATGATATTTTCATATCACTTTTTAAATATATGAGTTAAATGTCACATTCAACACTTTCTTCTCTTGTGTAGTGCACCTAATGAACCTTTTGATATACTATAAAATTAATCCGTTTGACATTATGGTATTTAAAATTATTATTTTATGTTTTACATTCATGAAGAATTTGATTCAAATGATCAATGTGGTACGCGACACTTTTGACTGCTTATGGATTATTTTCCTCAAGAGTTATCTAAATAAGATTTCTATGGTACTTTCATCTATGGAAATTATATGAAAATTGATACATAAAAAATTTATTTTTAAAATCCATATGGTTTTTCATGAATTATTTAAAGTATTACTACCATGTTTCTATTATTTTTTAATAAAAATATTTTAGAAATTTTTTTAAGAAATATCGACTTCATTTTTCTCTTTAGTACAAAAAACCAATTTTATTTTAATTTTTTTTTAAAAAATGTATTAAAATTTTTATTTAAAATGATTTGGTAATGGAATTTTTCCTCTTTTTTTCGTTTACCAATGTTTTCAAAATAATATTCTTATCTCATTTCAAATAAAGATTTTATTTATCTTTTTTACTATAAAAAATGAATTTAATATTACCATATACGACATGTATGGGATTACCCACCATAATTTATTTGAATGTTCTTTTTCATGTTTAAAAAGTCAATTGTTTTTATGAATAATGTTTTCAAAAGTGATTTGAAAAGAGAAATATTTTCAAATGGTTTTTGAATACAAAAAGATATTTTTCTCATGCATGTTTTAAAATGTTATTTTTAGAATATTTAAAAGAATCTATATCAACAAGAATTTATTTTACTACACTTGTGATATGTATTCATGATACCATCCTTAATCGTATTTTAGATGTGTTATAACTGATTTCTACAAGGATGAAATTTACATGCACAATGATGGTTCCTTTTAGTCCACATGATATTTTAAATTCTATATGATCAATTGAAATTTAATTTCTCCCTAATTATTCATATCATTTTTCATAAATAGGAATATTTTCTAAAACACATACCATTTTTCATATGGTTTTTAGTTTGAAATTCTTTTTATTATTTGTTAAAATATTAATAAATTTTAATCTTATATTCAATACAGATATTTGAAAAGTCATATTTTTTTATATGAGGAATGCTTTTGATAGGTAAGACACGGTTTGTGGACCGTTTAAGGTAAGATATACTTGTTTGTGACATGTTAATGAAATCCATTGATGCATTAGTAGTCTCATAGGATGACATTAAATTAGAAAAACCCTTTATTTTTGTAACTATAATGGTTTAAACTATCTTGTGATATTTATTGAAATTAATGTTAATAGAGGCAAAAAAATCAGTTTATTCGCAGTATGATTTAAACATCATATGAAAGGACATGATGGTATTGGATACATGTAACTAGGAAATATGGGCTCAAGTAATTAGTAATTTTTCACCTTTAGATTTATTTATTATTTATCCATTACATTTTTTGTTGACATATCTATGGATGCATTTAATTTTTAGTTCATCAATTAAATAGAATGTGTTCTAGATTCTTACCTTAACATATTTATTTTGACTTGTATAGTTAATTCAATGGAATGTGTTTTCATTTACCTTTTTATATATTTTATTCACTTCCTTTTTTACTTTTTGATCACTTAAAAGTTGTTTTCATTTATTTACCATTCCATGTTTATTTATTATAATTTATTCATTTATTCTGATGATATACTTTACCCTTACCAAGAATTTTATCGAAACCTTATTTTTCTTCCATTACCTAAGAATCGAAAAAGAATATTATTAGATATATGTAGTTATATACTAGATATAATAAAATTATCCATTAGGTTATTTATAATGATAATATTTAGTAATTAGTGTAGTAATTTTTAATACAAGACTCATATATGTATCTGGTTTATCAAGACTATTAAACTCACAGTCCTTTGGGATTTGATTCCTTGTAATCATGCCAATGTAATGTTAGTAGACTCTAAATCCAGGATTTCTAAGGTCGGCACTCTATAGAAGGTATGGAAGGATGTTTAGTAGAATACATGGGAAGTAGATTTTGGAAAATATAAATTGGATAACATAACCTTAACAAATAATTTGATGATATGTATATAATAACATCCTAAATTTTCAGTTAGATTGTAATTTTGTAGGTCTTCCTAAAAATACATCCCTCTCTTGATATAAAAAGTAGACATTGTTATGGAATAGAAGTACCTAGAGGTATCAAATCCAACAAGGTGCATCGATCCTGACTTAGTGTAGCCTAGAACATGAAAATATTCTTTATAGAGAGACTTGGTATGACACTCTTGAGGGATACGCTTTGGATAATTGAAAATTTCCTTGAAAACCATTATGATTTTTTTAAAATAAATATCCAAAGTTAAATCTCATGTATCTTATATTGAAAATAATTTCTCATGATTTAGAAATCCTAAAAATGATTATATGTTTTTTTCTAATAGGATATTTTATTCTCACCCAATTGTTTTTAGTAATAGGAACTACCCTACATTTTTGGATAAAACCAAAACCAAGGAATTAACTATCTTGAAATAAATGGGTTAAATATTTATGTATTGGGGTTGTATTGAAAACCATTTTAAAAATTCAATTTATTGATTAACTTGAATTTAACGATGTCCATCATATTTATATTAGAAGTTCTATTAATGTGGTTTTATATATAGACAATATTTAGGTCTGCTGACAACCAATCATGTCTATTAAGGCTACGGGTCTCAAACCCATTATCGAAGGATGATAACAGTTTCATGGAAACCACTAACCTATGTAATTTACTGGTTAATATGAAATTGTTTTTAGTTAAAAAAAATTGATGAATATATATTAACGATAGACCTGTAATTTTTACTTTTAGGTTTATTGAGTAATCTATTAAACATATTAATTTTGAATAATAGTTAGAGACATGTATAATGGCTTGTTTCAAAATCTGATAGAATAAAATTTTAGTCCTTCAAAAAAGTGGGTTCATTGAAGGATATCCATTTCAAAAAGTAAGGTATGAATTAGAATTTGATCAATGAAAAAAAATGTCTAAATTATATTTATAAAAATATATTATGTATGTACATTTTTATTTACACTTAGGTAGTAAAATAATTTCTCGTCATTACGAAATGATATTAGAAAAATGTTATCCTAATGGCTACATTTTTATTGAATCGATGGTCTTCTAAATCAATACAGATTTATTTATTTGAGGCCCTCAACTTTATATTGATCATTCATATGATAGTTATTGATTAACCCAATCACTCAATAAAAAATATTGAAACTTTAATTCAAATTCTATATTTTCACAATCCACCATTGTTCCCCTATTTGGAAACCATGATTTCTACTACTCTAGAAAACAATTATGTTACAAAGTTCACCTTTTTAAAGAATTTTTTACGATATATTTATTATGGCACGGGCTTATCATAAATTCATAATCAAGTATTAAAACGTTTATAACCATGAATAATATCAAGGGAGAAATTAATTTTATGGCGGATTGAATATATTACCATTATATTTTGTGAAATATTTTTTTGAAAAAATATTAATATTTTTTATATTTTGAAAGACACACAACATGAAAAATAATTGAAATCCTGTTAAAGAACCTTGTTTGGATTATATTATATGTAATTAAAATTTAATTATTCTCTACACATAACATAACTTTTATCTTGATTTAAATGGAACAATTATTTTATCTTATGTTACATGTAAGACTAACATTCCTCAATAGCTTATGTAATACACAAGACCAAGTGTTTCTGAATAATAATATATTATTTAAATATTAATATTTTATATAAAAAGATATAAACTAGATATTAATTTGATGATTATGAATAGAATTAAATAACATATAAAATTACATGATTGAATCCCTTAATTAAAAATTATTTAAAAATGGATATAAGAAATAATTGAATATAAACGGAATGTTTTTATTGAAAACTAATATTATGCTCAAAAAGATATTTTGTTCTAATAAATTAAATTAATTACAACTCGTGAGTGATATTAATTTAATATATATATTATATATCATGTAATATTTTTTATATAGTCATTAAATAGATCAGATAAAGTTAATATATGAATAAAACAAATTTCACAAATAAAAACATATATTTTTATTAAAGCACTTCTACCACTTTTAATGGAGATCCTTTTTTAAATCCAATTTTGTCTCTTTTATAATGATTATAGTTCAAAATAAACAAAATATTTGAAATATTAATATAAAAACGGTGTTATGGTGATGTTTTGGTATTTTTCTATGATGATTTATATTTTAATGACTATTGAAAAATGATGAATTTAAATTCCAAACTACTTTTTCATATAATTTATTTATACAGATAAAATATATTTTTAACTTATTTTAAAGAATAATGAGAAAATATTTTCTTTATAAATAAATGTTAGGTAATAAGAGTAAATTTCACATTAGATTTAAATATAAAAACATAGAAAACATTTGAACATTTTTACTTTAAAAACACACATTTTCTTATCAACTATGAGATTAAATTTAAATCAATTTCAACCAATTATATGATTTGAGTTTGAAAAAATGGATTCCACATTTTGAATATGAATAAAATATAATTTGAAATATGTTCAACTTATTTTGGATCAAAACTTTTAGTGATTATAATTATAGTTAATAGAAATGATTAAGAGAGAAATTAGCTTAACAAAGAACAAAACATTAAATGTATGCAAAAAAATTACCTATAAACTTCTCAAAAACAAATTTTATGGCCAAATTGATACCCTATACGCACATGAATATACATTTCAATAATATTGGATCTAATTTACAATGGAAAACTATGGGTGGAACTCATTTTCCAAATAATTACAAGAGTGCCACGCCACATCTACTATAAAAGGCCTCCTCTCCAACCACTTACTCACACCCATAAGCTAATTCTTCCATACCAATATCTACAAAAATAAAATCCCTAAATCCCTAAACTCATCTTAGATGACTCCCATTGTTGAAAACCAATCAAGGAACTCCATTTGGTTCAAACTAAAAGGCGTTACCCAATTTAGAGGTTACATCTTTCCTTAAGCTCTTTAGTTTTATTTCGATTCACCACACCTTAGACTCTTAATACTCCATTATTAAATAAAAAAATTTATCATAAATATACTATGATGTTTTTATGTTATGTATTTGAACTAAAATCATGCATACTTATATCTAATGGGAAATGAACATATTATTTATGTGTCCGATGAACTACCGCCTCACTAAATAATGATTGTTAATTCTTACTTTACCACCTCTCATTGTTGTTATTATGATCGACATGATATATATATATATATATATTATATGATAATTATTTTTTTTAGTGGTTATTAAATTATTTTATTAAACATACCCTTATACTTTCTAAATTGTGAAATATGATAACATGGTTTGTGGAAGTATGGACTACCGCCTCCTAAATGTGATTTAATTCATTAACAGGATACATGGAATGTTTAAAAGATGTTTTTAATTAAACATATGTGAAATAAAAACATATATAAAATTTTCATAAAATAATTACCATTATGTAAATATATTATATATATTATTTTCATAAATACCCTTTGACACACACTAAAGTTAAAACGGTGGTCGTGGACGTCTGAAATACTACCACCTCAACATGACATGTTTCTTTTTACATAGGAAGAATTATATAAATAATTAGATATGATTTTATAAAATGGGATTTATGAGATAATTATTATTGTATAAAGATATTGTGTTACATACCTTTTATACATATAGATCGTTCAAAATTTAAAAAGTTACTCATACGTACATATAGTCTACATTCTATGACTATAACATTGGATCATTTTTCATAAACATATTTAATTATTGGTTTTAAAAATACAATTTATAATTTAATTTTATAATTATTTCATGATTATTATTCTAAGATGTTATATAATGACCCCTTTGATCATAGTTTACCTATAAAAGTTGTTTTTGACACAAAAACTATATTTGGAAAAAAAACCAAATATAAATATAACTGTTTGAGTAGTTTTATACAATATGGTAATTATTGGAATAATTTATTTTATAAAAATTTAAAATTTATTCTAGAAATTAAATAATTAACATCAGTTTTTTATCCAAGTATATCAATACACATGTGACAAATCAGACACAAGGTAAGGTAATTTTATCTCACTTTTTAAATCTTTTGAGATAAATATTTTATTCTCCAAATAATTATTTTGTGAGGTTTACCTACAAATTTTTTTTATGTATTATATCATTAATTCATTTTCATTCCTAATATTTAGAACATTCATTTAATTTTATCCAATTATGAGGCTTTTGATTCAAATGTTTAAAGGATTATGGGACTGTTTGAATGATTAAAGATTATTTTCCTCAATAGTTATCTCAATTATATTTAAATGTTATTTCTATTAGAGGAAATAATTTTAAAATTTTTTTATGAGACCATTCATTTTACAATCATAATGTTATTCCTGGCCACTTTCAATTTTTTTAATCATTTTTATGCTCTATGGTTCTTAAACTATTTTAGAAAATTATTTTAAGAAATCATGACGTAATTTATCTCATTAGTTGGAGATAAAATTTTCATCTAAGAAACATGTTTTATTAAAAGGTTTTAAAAAATATCATTAAAAGTATTTGATAATGAAAATTTTACACCCTTTTTTACCAATGTTTTCAAATATTTATTCTTGTATCTTTCTAAACAAGGAATTTTACTATCATTTATACCCTAAAATAGAAATGTTCATTTACCTCATATCAAATGTAAAAAAATATAAAACATAGTTTATTTGAATATTCCTTTTCATCTATAAAATGATTATTTTTTTAAAATATTTATTTTTTCAAAAGCAATCTATAATGAAAATTATTTTCAATAGGTTTTTAAAAAAAATAATGTTTTACTCAAGCATGTTTTTAACAGATATTTTACAAGTATTTCCATTCATCAATGATAAAAACAAATTATTTTAGTACAATTTTGGTAATTTTTTGATGATACCATCTATAGTATTATTATAAATGGTTTATAATTGATTTATAAAAGGATAGTATTCACATTCACTTCATTGATTCCTTTTAGTCCCCTCTGTATTTTTAATTTCTTATGATAATTTGACATTGAATTTATCAATAATATCCATACCGTTTTTTGTGAGTAGGACTATTGTCTGAACAAAATAACATTTTTCATATGGTTTTTTCTTTAAAATATATTAGACTTTTTGGGGAAATATTGATAAATTAGTATCTTTTAATGAAAATCCAATTTTGATAAGGAATATTTTTTATTCAATATACGGAATTATTTTGATAGGTTTGGAACATGTTGGGGACTATTTAATTTATGATCTATAGGTTTATGACATATTAATTAAATCCATTGATGCATCAGTACTTTTATATTAATAATGTACGTTTGAAATACCCTTCACATCTGTAACCAGTATGCTATAAACAATTTTGTGAATGTTTGTGACAGTAAAGATAAGGTTGTCCAAACCAAATCAGATTGAACCTAGTTTGTTATAAACTAGCACATGAAGGGTATTGATAGTACTGGTTCTATGTAACAGGGAAACAAAGTGTCCAATAAATAATTATTTCCCTCATTCAGATTCACATTTTATTTATCCATGAGATATTAAATTGAAATTTCTATGGATGGATTTCATTTTTAGTTCATTTATTAAATAAAATGTATTCTAGGTTCTTAACATGAAAAATTTATTTTTCCTTATATAGTTATTTGAATGGACAGAATTTTCATTTACATTTCCTTATAGTTTAGTTACATCATTTTCATCATGTTAATTTTTTGGGATGTTTTTTTATTTACCTATCTTGTTTGATTTGTTCTTATAGATTCATTTTTTATTCTGCTATAAATTAACCTTACTAATCATTTGATCCCACCCTTATTATGTTTCATTTTTTCATGAAACCAATAAGTATACTATTTGAGATATGTAGGGATATAAAAGACAAAATAACGTTATCCTTGATGTCATTTAGTAAAAAATGTGTTTTAATAAGTGTATAAATTTGTAACACATGACTCATGTATGTAACTAGTTTA
The DNA here is from genome assembly GCA_963277665.1 of Viscum album. Taxonomy (NCBI): domain Eukaryota; kingdom Viridiplantae; phylum Streptophyta; class Magnoliopsida; order Santalales; family Viscaceae; genus Viscum; species Viscum album. The sequence goes on along the minus strand of OY728140.1, from coordinate 1,036,459,452 downwards.
CCAAGACCACTAAACACTCAATGATTTGTGATTTGATTTCCTGTCATCATGAAAATTTAATGTTATTAAACACCACCTATAAGATTTATGGGGTTGAAACTCTAAAATATCTCTTAAAAAATCTATAATAATATTTTAAAGGTCCTAATATTTCAAAAATACCTACCCTATATCCATTAATAAGAGATTTAACATAACTATACTGAAGAAGACGAAATTTTCTTTAATGAGTACTTTTGTTTTATTTATTTCTTGAGTCATTTAATTCTTCTTATATATTTATTAAATTATAGAAAATATATCCTCAGTGTATTGATTTGTTTTTATTTCATTTTTATACCCTAGAACATCAAACACTCTCATCAAATGGCATATATAATCATCATTCATGAGTGTGAGGGGCTACCACCTTGCAAACCGATGTTGTTAGTTCTTCGATTAACACATCTAATATATTAAAATAATTATGGTTGTAATATATTTTTATGATATTTTTTATATTTATGGTTCTTTGAGGATTATTTTTTTATATAACACATACCCCCATGCATTAATTTTGTTAGAATATGATCACATCCTTTGCGGTCATGTGGACAACCACCTCCTCAAATTGATGAGATTCTTTCAATCTTTACCTAAAATGTATTAAAGACGGTTTTAATTAACATTTGTGATAATTTTTACATTAATATTAAACTATAATTATAATATACATACATATATATATATATGATATAATTTTATTTCATTTATATTACATGAAAATTGAAACAACATTCAAGCATACATACAATATACTGTTACCCTGAATGGTGTTTTTAATCTCTAATCATATAATAATATGCATTAATATATATAATTTTTTACTAAATATATAATTTATTTAATTATTTCTATTACATTCATAAATTTATTAAATCATGATTGACATTAGAGGGAAAAATTAACAAGCCAAACATACTCGATAAAATTATTCAATTGACACACATAATAGTGAAAATAATTATATATTATTAAAAAATGGGTAATAAGATTATATAATAAGATCACCTATGATATTATAAATAGGTGTTTTATTTGGTTATATTTTAATAACATTAATAAATTCATTATAATGTATGTTGATTGTGTTCATCCAAAAGGAAGTGTAGGGTGATGTATTTCATCTTAATTAACAATACATTGAGATTTATTTATTTTTATGCTCCAATTCAATTTTATGTGGTGTATATACAAAACATTTACATGTAATATCATTATTAAATCATAATTCATGGTATTTTAATATTAATTTTCAATTATGTCGTCTAATGGGAATTCACTCTTAAATTTACATGTGGTAACAATTATCTTACAGTCTCAATTAATTATTTGACTGATAAATTTCTCTTCATATAGTCACTTTATAATAATAATTTTCATTAGTAATTATATTTATATTTCACATAAATATTTTTGTATGATCCATATGAATATTTCTTAAACTATATACCATTTTCACATATGGTGTTTACGTTAAATGTAATATGATTTATTTGGTAAATAGTGATAAATCCATATCATTTACTAATGAAATGTATTTGATAATAATTTTGTTGATTTAAAAATACTATCCAATTTATGAAATTATTTGAGGACATATTTTAGATATTTTGGGGATTGGAAAATTAAATCCATTTTATGAATCGATACTCTCTTTGATAAAACTATTCATTAAAAAAACCCTTCGAATTTTTTTCCAAGATGTTTTAAACTGTCTAGAGGATAGATGTTTACAACAGTGTCTTGTGAATTCTCTTGACACAAATCCGAGGTGTTTATACCAACAGATATAAAATTTCATGAGCATAGATATATAATGTAACTATCACGAGTATACATATTAATAGTTCATACATTGAACATTATTCATTCTATCATTACTGTTTTCCATGAAATTATTAGATTAGTTATAATATCCATGTTCTAGTTTCAAGATCATATTATTATTCATTTGGAATTATTAAATAATATTTTATTATTTCTATATTTTTTATTCTCAAAATGGATATTTTATGGAATGTGGGATCAGTTATTTACTTCTCTATATTGATTATTCTAGTTGATTCATTATTGCTTATGTAGTACATAACCCTCAATGACCATTTGTGCTCACCCTTATATTATATCATTTCCCTATGATTACATGATTTTTTTATGACTAATAATTAGAGATATTATATATTCATTAAATTTATTCTCAAAACAATTATTTCTTAATTTTTTGTATTCATATGTAATGTAAGACTCATATATTGATTGTTTACCTAGAGCACTAAAATATTCAGTCCATTTGGATTTTATTCCATATATATTATAAAAATATAAATGTAACATGACATGGTTTTGAGATACATGGGTTTGGGTCACTATAAGAGGTCATTGGAGAAGCCAAATTTTACAGATCCTTTAAAACATGGGATAATAAACCAGTAGAACAAAGAATCTCCGAATGTCAAAAAAATATAGTTCCTCGTATGTTATAAAAGATTTCAAATTATCATGAAAAAATTATATACCATGTTATGATACCACATTTTAGATGATATCCATTTCATGTATCAAAAAATCACATTACAATTCTGTGGAATAATGTCTGCGATTTCACAAAAAAATTAAGACAGATCTCAGATGGTACACATGATCCTGCATGGAAATTTAGTAATTGATAATATCATAAAAAATGACAACCAAAATCATATCAAGATACTCATGTAATATCATTTTCATCAAATCCAAAAACACTAAAGGAGTATTATATTGACCAAATAGGATGAAAGGATTCCAAAAATGTTCAGGACATATTCAAAAGGTAGTTTTATGAATGTCATATTTTTTATTCTCAAACAGTTATTTCCGGATTAAATATCAATCCTTGAAAATCACATTTCCCCATTTAAATGGTTAAATAGATCAAAAATATATAATATTAAAAACTTTTTATTTATCATAATTTCATTGTTATTTTGGTAATCAAAAAATTGGAAAGGTGTTCCATCATCCTTTTTTGTGAAATGAATATGTTTCATCCAAGGTGAAACACTTTGGAATATAAACCATTTTTCTAATAAATCATCAATTGAGTCCTCAAATCATTCATTTTTACCGGGTTCATGTAGTTTGAAGCAATTGATATTGGTTTAGTTTAAATATATAAATAAATATAAAATTTTACACTCCTAGTTATAGAAACCCCGGATAATAAAAAAGAAATCATAAAAAAACCTGAGATCATGATAAAAAACATGATTATTTATCTTTATCAAAATGAAAAACTATGACTAATTTACCTAATTATTGATATAATGCTTTAACTCTACTCATCCATGTGTCATGTCCTTCCTAAAATATACAACACATCCCATCAAGTGTGAGCAATGAGACATGTTGATAATAATATTCAATTTGGACCTATTTAAAAATAATCTTATCCATACAAAAAATGGCATCATGATATTTCAAGTCGATAAACATAAAATCCAATGTAATCTTGATCAATGGTAACATTAATATACAAGAAAGACAATAGTGATCCATATCTCTCTTCTTTATGATAGTGTAGTTATATCCATCACATAAGACAAAATATTCATATAATGATTTAAGAGCATCATTATAAGAAATGAAAGAGATTCAACAATATCAAATAATGTAGTCACCAAATATGAATATATAGTGTAGGTAATTCTCATAGTGACTAGACATTTATCAAAATTCTCTATATAGTATTTCACTTATTGAAAAATATTTGTTCTTTATTCCTAGGGATGTAACCCCTTTCTTCATAAATCATCAAATTTAACCATAATACTATTAGGTGAAGATGAGACCATTACATAATGTGGTTAAACAATATATAATATAACACTCCTTCTGTTCTAAGTGTATGTGGAAGCTAATGATCTTGGGATCTACAACAAAAAATCTATGTTTAATTCCTAGTATTAACACAATTGAGTCACATTAAAGGAACTCTTCAAAAGATACAGGAGGCCCATAGGATTCCACCTACCAAGAACCACCACGAGATTGACCATGCTTCCACATTCCATTGAAGACACTAAAAAAAATTCTACTAGGAGAAAAAGAATGTACCATCAACCTTATATCACCATCCAGTTCAAGAAATTCCATCACTATTTTATCATTCACATATTTATAAGAAGTGTATTTTTTCAAGAAAGACTCTAAATGAATATCATTCTACTGAACCTACACAAATCATCGATTGTATATATTTTCATTTTACAAAATCTCAAGTGTATACTAAAAAAGCATGGATAGTTAGTTCTCATAGCCATTCAAAGTCCTATATACCTGTTTGAGTTTGGAATACTCTATATCCTTATCCAACACCCTAAACACTGTATAAAACTATTCTGTGAATGAAAGCCATCATTCCTCCACTCTAAACCCCCATGATTCTTCATCATCACCATCATGTCCCGGTATCGGATACCGCTTCCACCTATCTTGAAGGCAACACATTTAACCTCAATTATATATAGTGTTCCCAATCAATCAAACAGAAGCTCTATGTTTCTCAAACAATCCACTACCTCTTGATGATCACAAGATCCTTAGAAAGATGGATGATTCTAGAGAATGAAATCATAATAATTATTATTAGATTCATTTATATGAGATAAAATAAATATATCTAGTATGGGAATTAGTTCATCTACCTCTCCTAGAGCTTTGATTGCATGAAAAATAATATTAAAAAAGTTTCAGGTCTATGGGAGGATCCGCTCGCTGTTTTTTTTTAGAAAATTCCTCCTACGGCCTATTCAAACATCATCTTAGAGGAATTAAGCTTCACAAAATCATATAAGATTATTGAGGACATCATAATGGTGAAACATATCAATAACATAATAAATATCAACAAGAATGTAAATCCCATCAAAATTAGATATGAAGATTTTTATTTCAATAGATCCAAATCAAAACAAGATAATGAACTATAATTAGAATAAATTTATGATCAATATTCTATTCCCAAACAATCCATAGTGAATTTAGGCTTGTTACGATGACATATAGCCTAAAATTGAATCGTAACTACCTCATAATCTAAGAAAAGATACCCCAAACTACTATTTAAATCAAGGAAAGATGCTTCACCTGAAACATTAATACCAATTTTTTCATGAACCATTCTACATACCTAGGTACCATGATATCCTCGAAAACATCAAAATATTCTAAATTGAATTCCCAATCCCTATGAGTTGGTGACTATCACATAGTATCATACATGATAAAATTGGAAGTAATTTTCCATAAAACAAAAGAATATAAAAGATAAAAGTTAGTATGCTCAAGACTCTAAATGATGAATGTAACAGGGAAAAAATGGTAAATAGAAACATAAGACAATACATCATCAATTTAATTAGAAATATGATAACAATCCCAAGATGACTCATTTTTCTAATCACAAGGGGTTAGAATATCCATCACCTCTAAAGGGTGATTTCCTTTTTCTCAAACCTAGAATAAGAAAATATAAAACGTCTAAAATGTAAATGTATGATGTGAGCTATAAACCCAATTAGAGTATCACAACATGTTTAACAACATATTTCATAATAGTAAACATATTTAATATTTCAATTTAAGTAAAACTGGGAATTGGATAATACATCATTAGCAAATTTGGACAAAAACATTGTTCTATTAAAAGGATGGAAATAATTTCAAACCTATCATAAATAATTTTTTTATATACAATAGCTTTTATAAATAAACTAGAATAAAATAAAATAGTTCTATAATCAATGTAATACTTAATAAAAATAATCATAAAAAACTACCATAGACATATTCCATGTAGTATGATAGTTTATGGCTATAGGATTCTCACAAATATCATATAACTGATCATATCTAATATGTGTATTGACATACATTTGGATCAAGTTGTATAGAACTCATCAATATCTCATAAGGTATAATATAGGTTTTACATGGTTTTTTAGAGTTTTAGTGTCAATCTATTTCTAGGGATTCATCATCCTAGCATGCATATCCCAAATAACCAATTCACTACCCAAGCATGCTTGTTCTCAACAAATAAATCAATAATTGGAAAATCATATCATTTAAAATCATCATAAATTACATATAAAATTACCAATTTTTCATTTTCAATATACAAATTCAGTTTCACAAAAAACATGGGTTTTCATCATTTCATTCTTTTTCACTAAAAACCCAATCATAGGGTTACAGCATTTAAATTTAACTCATTTTTACAAATCAAATACCTAATGGTTTCATCAAATCCATCATTATCAAAATACATAAAAAATTTCAATTCCACTATAATTCAGTGTTCTCTCCCAAAACCATTCCATTTCTAATTCCATTTCCAAAATGTATCAAATAAGGTATTAATAAATAAAATAAAATCTATATCAAATAAATCCTTAAAATAAGGGATTCAATAATATGGGAAAGAAAAAACATGACCGCATCCCTTTTATCAAATATCAGGAATAGTCACCTGTTGTGGGATTTTTCTAATTATGAATGATGTTGTTAAAGATCATGAAATCAAATTTAGTTTAATAATCCAATCAAAAAGAGTATAAAACCATCCAACACATGATGATCTATCAAACTCAAAGTAAAAATGAGGGAGATATTTGGAGAAACAAAATGATAAGATATCCACTTGATATAGTAGATTCAACATGATCAACGATGCATAGATACACCAAGAGAATGGGTTTGGGGATCCAAAAGCACCACTAGATAACTTTCATAGGCAAGTAATTACAATATGGTCAAGTCTGAGTTGAGAGGGGGTTAATCATGGGGATTTGGGAATTTAAGATAATTTTTCACAATAAATTAATATTGTGTTCATGGATTTCTATAAATTTTTTCATGGTTAGAAAACCATGCACCCCAATAATAGTGTGTGAGGATTCTACATGGTTGGAACATAGTATTTTCGAACCATGTACCATCCATGAAAACCCTGACTATCCAGGTATGGACACTCTGCATTGGTGGGGAGCATAGTTTGGGAAAACAATTAACCAACCCCGAATAACCCAAAAAACCTATTTTTTCCAAATTTCACACAAAGGACTCCTAAAAAGACCAAACCAAATCATTATCGAAATAAGGGTTGAGAATTACCTAGAAATAGTTAAGGGGTTACCACGAGTTCAAGTAATTATGTTCAAACATTATTTTCATGAATAATAAACATTTTTTTAACTATTTATATTATTATATTTTTTACCATGTTATTAATTCCATATATTTTTCTTATTACAATTTGAAAATTATTTAATTATTAAATTATGTTCATGTTGGTTGTTTTAATGATTTTCGATTCATATGTCCAAAATCACTTTAGTATGATGAATATGGAAAATGAATCCATTATTTCAAAATCAAAATAATAATAATGGAGATATAATTATTATTTTTACACATGCATTATACTTTTATAACTAAAAATTAATTTCTTTTTATTAAAAATGAACTATGATACAATCATGGAAATGGTAAGTCAAACACATGCATGAGTTACATTTTCAATTATCAAATAACATGATAGAAAGTTATTAAGAATTATTTTATAATTATTTAATTATCATTATATCATAAATATAATATTATATATTTAAATACACATATATATTCTATCCATATGATGTGGTTTTGAAAAATGAATCACATCGGTTCATGGAAGAGGGAGTCCACACATACACACAAGCAACATTATCCTTTTTAGAGAATAAAATGTTAATAAAGTATATGATATTTTAATTTTATATAATTTCTGATATGTCATGAATATAATATGTAATATATATATATACATTAAATCCATCATCATATATATCTTGTAAAGGGGATTTTGGATAATTAATTACATCTGTTCCCTAGGTGGTGGTCTATTGTATACACAAGAGATGGTTTTGTTTCTCATTTCATCGATGATGATAAGAATATAAGTTGTCCCATTAAGAAAATAACTTACTATAATATAGAAGATAAAAATTATATTATATAAACATTTTATATTAATATTTTCTTGAGGTGAAAGTGGAATTAAAATAGAATTCTCACGTAAAGAGAGATACCTATTTATAAAACAACATCTCTATGTTTTTACCTACATCATTACTATGGGAATTCTGTAGTAAATCAAGTTATTATTGGACAATGGGGTGAATTTGAGGATGTTATTTACGTCATTATTTTATTATCCAAATGGGTCATTTGTTCTAAATAAAATAATATATAAGGTAGTATTTTATATATGAAAAGGAGTGACATTTTTGTAAATACCCAAAACTAATCATTAATTGGAAGTCTCTCTAAGGAAAAACTCCTATAAAACCAAAAAATTATTTAGTTGATGGAAAATAATTTCCACACACACCTCAAATTATAAAAATGAAACATTTTTAAAATAAAAAAATTATGTTACCTTTATGGATACTAAATTTTATGAATTTCGTTTTCACCATGGTATCAAGTATTTAGAAATTTAAATTAATGATTAAGGAAAAAAATAAAATTATATATCATTGATAATTTGGAGACACTGATTGAAAATATGATATGTTTTTAAAATAAAAACGATAAAATCCTTGACCCCAGTATCCCCAAGTATTTGGTTAATATATTAAAATGGAATATATACAGAGGATCACATCATCCATGATCTATTAGTTTAGAAATCTTTAATAACTATATATATATATATGGTTATATTACAACATTTCTAATTAAACATAGAATATAAAAAATGAAAATATACTACTTCCTTGACACTTATTCAATGTTTTCATCTTCATAATATAGGGAATTAAAAAAATAAAACGGAGAGAATTAATTCTCAGTAAGGGTTACATAAAATTGAAATAGGAATCATTAATAATTGAAGCATAATCAATAAGGTATAGTCAATATAGAAGGGTAAATACCTAAAAACGACATGGCATCAATAATATGAGATTGAAAATTCATCCATTGATTTTTTAATAGTGAAAATCCAAAAGAAAGTAAAAATTGAATACTAGATGAATAAAATGAATAATTATTGCATGTCATACATATTAAAAATAACATTATACCATAATTATACTTTATTTATATGGCTAGAAACTCATCTGATTCAACATTGAATCAAATATAAAGTGTTTTTCGTCAGCTGTTTTTTCTTTTGAGACCTATTGATGTATTGAGGGGCTATACAATGTCACTAACCAACCACCACTACAAGTCCAAATTATTCTTCACACATATATTTAATTCATTATTAATATTACTTATCAAATTATCCATATTGCATATAGGATATGAATTTATCTATATTTTCCCAGTTAAAAAAACTTTCAATGTAAACACCATAAGTAAATATGGTATATGACTTTGACAATAATCATATCCATGATACAAAAAATATATATATATTCCCGATAAATATAATATCATATGAAAAATGATATAAAATGTGTATTATATACATCACATAAAAATTATTAGGTGTAAAATACCATGTTAGTCTAAATGAAATGGGAATTTAAATTAACTACCATACCATAATTCCAACATAATTATGTCGCATTTTCACCTGAGGGATAATAATATTTTATTTATTGAAAATAAAAAAATAATTTAATTATAGTAATTTATACCGAAATTTATCTATTATAATCATTGATTTATATTTATTAATTTTTTATGATGAAATTGAAGTAATTTGATATCATGTTTCACTTAACATTTTCTCATTTTTCAATGATTTCTTAATTTTATTAAATGTAATTTATACATAAGTATATTTAGTTATTAAATCATATAATATATATAATTAAATATATATAAATTATATATATTTTATAATGTATAATTTTTATGATGGTTATATGTGCTAATATGGAAATGTCTCTATAGGTAGTTAATTGTCCTTTTGAAAAAACATTATTGGGAGAGAAGCAAGAAGATGCTTTAAAATAATATATATATATATATATATAATAGTATGATACATATCGTGAGTTAATATCCTTAATATAATTTTAACATTATTTCTAAATAAATACATTAATGTTTTTTATTAACGGTTTTGTGGGAAAATAAAAGGAAAACAATGAATATTTAAAAAGAGAGGGTAGTTGATCTGAACTTACCTAATATTTGGTGTATCTTCTATTTTAGGACACTATAACAGCTTGGAGATTAGAGTTTTATGTCTAAAAACATCCATAGAGGTTCTATGATTCTTACATGACATTATTTGGTTAGATAGTGGGCTTTGTAATTGTTGGGATGAGTAGTTGTCCAAGGGAAGGGAGATGAGTTACTTATACATTGTGAGAGGGTATCTTTGGAATATAATATTTAATAAAGTAATATATCACAGGTAAAAATTGTAATAGTAATTTTTTGAAAATATAAATCATTTAATGATATAATATAATTAGATTAAGGCATTCAATCACATTTATAAATTGAATTCATCAACTTATTAAAAAGGAATGTGGAATGAATGAAAATTTGATATTTTGAGGATTCACATTTTACTTTAGGTATAGGAAAGTTCTTTTTAGGCTTTAAATTTTTTTTATAATATATTAATGATAAGATTTTAAAATTTAAAATACCACGGCTGAATATAAATTCATATAAACGTTCATTTCATTATTATGTCATGAATTATGTAATTTTAGATACATTGGTTATGTGGGAAACTATATTTTTATTATTAACCACAAAAATGGAATTTTTTATAAAATTACCCAAATTTTACCCTTGGATAATTTTTACATTTTAATTTCAAAATATATTTTCATTTTTCCAAAATAAATTTTTAATATTCATAATTTTAATTTTTAATATAAAATTAATGATTTTAATAAAATAATTAATAATATAGTTTATTAAAAATGTTTTTATATTTTTTTTTATTTTTTAATCATGGAATTTTTTTTCATTATAAAATTTATATTTATTCAATATATTTAGGAAAAATATTATTTATATAATAAATGTTATATTTTGATATGAAATTACAATTTGACGGTCTTGTTAATTTTTAATAGTAAATCACGGTTCATTTATGATTACTGTGGCATGAAACAGAAAATATCAAAAAAATTAATTTCATTTTATACGATATATACCATAAAATTTTCGGGTGTTATATTATAACCTCCTTTGAAAAATAATTCCTCAAAATTCTCATGAGTATTTCCTTTTAAACAGATGGTGGTGGTTTTTGTTCATAGCATCCTTACAATACCATGTTTCTTATACTATTTTATGGTTTTTCCTAAGAACATTTACCAGTCAAGTCATCCCATTATTCTATAAATGCTCTATAGTGAAATGAATCTCAATACTATCTTCATATTAAAAAAAATTAGGTTCAATTTCTATATTATCATAGGGGATAACATGCTTTATGCCTGACATGTCCTTCTTTTACAACAATATGTTGAACTCATCATGATTATTAGTTGGTAATATATATCTCTAATTCTATATATAATATGAAATTGGTCTGTTGTCACTGGGACTCAGTTTCTCTTCCTTATTGAACCTTATGACACCCTTCCAAAGTTACACATTCAAAAATACATAATCTCCAACTTGAAATTCCAAACAATTTCTCTAGGTTTTAGCATAACTCCTTTTCTAACATTGATCTTTATTTATATGACATTGTATAGTATTTAACATTTTCATTGATCTTGAATAATTCACAGCCTAAAATTTTACTATCACTAACTTCATCCAAACAAGTTGGAGTATGACACCTATTTCTATATAATGCTTCATATATCACCATTTGAATACTAGAATGGAAACTATTATTGTAGAAAAAATATACTACTGATAAATACTATTCCGACATTCCTTGAATAAAAGTTAACATGATCTCAATATGTCTTCCAATGTTTGAATAGTCTATTGAGACTATCCATTGGTTTGAGAGAAACAATTAGCACTCTAATGAAGCTCAATATCCACATCCTTTTGAAGACTCTAACAACCTTTTGATGTAAATGGGGATTTAAATACAAAATCTATAGAGGTTAACCATGAAGTCTTATAACTTAATTAAGATAGAGTCTTTATACAATATAAAGTGGTAAATCATCTCGTATTGAATGAAAATGGTCAGATTTTGTAGGTCTTTCAACAACTCACCATATAGTATCATTTATTCATGGGTTATTTTATAATCATGTGAAAAATTCCATCATAATTTCATCCCAATTACACATAGTAATAGGTAGGGGTACCCTGGATCCTATATGTTGATGTCTCTCAATCTTCGGCTGTTGATAAACTAGACATCTAGACACCTAGTCCATAATTTTATGCTTCATATTATCGCACCAAAAATCTTAATTCATATCTCAATAAACCCCAGTATTACCATAGAGTACAGATAAATTTATGCTAATAAAATCATCAAATAGTTACCTTTTTTATCTCATATATTGATTGAAAACATAAACGCATTCCAAAATTTATAATTCTATCGTCACACATGAAGGCTTCCAAATTTCCAGCCATAATGGATTTCATTTTCTATTGAAAATTATTATCATCAGATTGAGAATTTTTTATCATCTTCAATGAATATTTTTTAGCATTAATTTGAAAAATCTATGATGTCTCCCTTTCCATTAAAATTTTCATTTTCATTTTTACTAAATCAATGACCATATGGTCTTTCTCAATCCCGATTTAGGTCAGATGTCCATAATCATTCTTTCTTAATGAATATGAAACCTTATTTTCTTCACCTAGGTGGTAGTGCATTGAGATATCATAATATTTGAGTATCTCAAGCCATCATCTTGGACTCATGTTGAGTTATTTAAAAATAAAGATTTTTTTAAAACTCACATAATCTCTATATATATAACATCTTTCACCATATAAATATTATTTCAATATCTTTAGACAAAATATTGTGGCTGCTACCTCAAGATCATGTCTAGGGTAATTATTTTCATTAATATTCAACACCCTTGATGAATATGATAATTTTAGAATTTTTAATATGGTGAAACCCAAGTGCTTTCTTCGATGAATCACTATATATCACAAACCCATCATTTCGTATTTGTAGAGTCAACATATTGAATAATATTCCTGTCAATTATTCATAACATTCTTCACATTACAATGTCTATACAAACATAACCCCTTTATGTGTGCTTTTGATTAATGAGTTAGCTAATATAAAAAATATGAATAAAACATTATTATTAAACTAATAAACCAATAAAAATATGTACCTTGGGTATGATGTTTGGTTTGGTCCATTCTTGGATTTCCATCGTCTTTATTGGTTCAACTGAGATTCGAATCAAAGAGATAATATGGCCTTGAAAGGAAATTTCCTAATGAAACATTTTACACCTACTAAATTTACCATATACGTTATTCAATATGAGAAACTCAAGAATGATCTGAATATAATTCTCGAGTTATTTTTATATATTATAATACATGAAAATATCGTCAATTAAATTTACAAAAAATCACCACTATATTCCTTGAATACATTATTCATTAAATCCATGAAAATAGAGGGTGCGTTAGTCAATCCAAAAAGTAGTAGCCTATATATATAATTTCTATACCTCATCTGAAAATATATTTTTGGAATATAATCCTTATTTACTCACAATTGATTATACCCATGAAACATATCTATTATGGAAAAATATTTAGCTCTGCTATGTTGATAAGTTAAATCATTTATTTGAGGTAGCGGATACTTCTTCATTATTCTAATATCATTTATTTCTCTATAGTCAATGAAAAACATCAAGGATCCATCTTTCTTTATGATAAAGAGAACACATTCTCCACATGGAGAAACACTATGGAAAATAAATCCATTATTATTCAAATCATCTATTTATTTCTCCAAATCTACTAATTCCACAATATATATTCAATATAGATTCTTAAACATTGTTCTAGCATTATGGATTAAATCAATAGTAAACTCATCTTCTTCATCTAGGGAGTGTCTAGGTTATTCATCCTTAAATAAATCAATATATTCTCATATTTTTGCTACTTCCTCAGTTTAAAGACTATTGTCCTCATAACTTGATGTTGTTTTATTTTCCTCCACAAATAATTTCATCCAGTAGAGATATCGGGTGTGGATATTGATAAGATTCAAATTATTAAGATTCTTCTCTAAAGATAAGGTATTTTACATCTTCTTATAAAATCATAATTTCATTCTTATAATATTAAATTTTAGCATCATATTTTGAAATACATTCCATATTGAAGATTATATCAAATTCAAACATAAGTATAATGACAAGTCCAACAAATAAAGAATGTTTATGTGTCATAATGGGTACTTCACAACAAATTTTTATTTCAATGAGACTACCCCTAATTGTTTTGAATTAAAACTACCTTATTAAATAAAAAGGTAAATGTAAAATTTTCTTATAAAACTGAGTAGATATAAAAGGGTGTGATGATCCAAAATCAAATAAAGTATTTGGAAATTTTGAAGATGGTATTAATGTACTTTCCACCACATAATTGGATACTTATACATAAGCTGTGGTTATCACATAAATTTTTAAATCTCCTCTTGGCCTCATTTGTTGTATATTCCCCTAATTCAGTTGACATTTATTTGAATAATACCACATTTCATTACATTTTAAGCAGTGAACATCATTCATTTTTTTTCTTCCCCTTTCATTCATTAGATCAATGAACCTTTTATTCACACTTATAACAAAATCTAAAATTTTCAATCATTTCAGAGGATGAATCTGTACAAAATTTTTATATAATGGGAATTTAGTTGTTCCCCTCTTCTTCTTTGATGCCTCACCTTTTCATGGTTTTCAGAAGACCTCTTCTTATCATTATTTACCTTGAACATATAGAATATATAGAATTTCTTCTCCATTTTTATAGAATTTAATACTATTTCATAATATGATGAAAATGGATGAGAATCTTGTTCCCTTCAGATACCTGGATTAATCCCTTCAAAGAAATTATCAATATCATTTTCTGAATCATGTATATAATATGTAGCATACTTGGATATTATTTTTAAGGTATCTTCATACTCTGAAGCACTACATTCTTTATTTTTTATTTAAGATAACCAAATTTCACTTCATTTCAGTTCATTTTGAATGAGGGATATATTTATTGATGAATGTTCCATTAATGGTCTTATGGTACATGTGTTCTATGTCATAATCTACAATAATATAATATGTCAAATACAACCATTGACCAATATCACCATTGAGTAAATATGCCACTAATACTACATTTAAATTTACATTTCATCCAAATTCCAAAAATATATTTTCAAGGGACTTGATCAATCGCTCCGCTATAACTAGGTTAGTAGTCCCACTAAAAGATGGGGGGTTATACCGCATGAAATGATCTATAATTGTTCTAATAGGATTGTTCAAAATAATATGAGTATTTTTTACTAATATGTTCATGATATTTTTATCTCCAACACTATAGTTTTTTACTTTCACTATGGGGAAATCCAAACATTATATGCGGGTATTGACTCCCCTGCTTCTATTAGGCGCTATCACAAAATAATTGCACACACAGAGTTAGCTCAAAATCATCATGATTATTGATAAAAAAATTTACAATAAGAAATTATAATAATTATCATGTTAAATTAACATTTATAACCTATTATTATTACTAATCCTTCTCTGATACCAACTATAACAACCCCAAAACAAATAGCCTAGAGTCAGTGGTTATTTCATTACAATGGAATAGATACACAAGATCATATCCAGAAGGATCGATCAATTTAATAGTATTGTAGGAATATATACAAACATGGTTCCCTTATTACCTTGAAAATTAAAAATATAACATAAAAATGAAAAAAACTTTTTCCTTGATAGTTATTCAATTTTTTCCACTACATAACATGGGGAAGTATAATAAGTAAAAGTTTGAGATCGTATGGTCAGTATGGGTTTCATAAATTAGAAACATGAATCAATATTAAGTGAATAATAATCAATAATTCATAATATTTATGGAATGGAAAATAACTAAAAAAACATTCTTTCAATAAACTAGGAATGAAAAGGCATCCACATATTTTTTCATATTGGATATCTCATGAAATGTAATAAATTTATATTGAATGAATAAATTATTAAATATTGGATGTCATGTATCTATAACTTAATCCATTATACCTTCATGATATTTTATGTATGTGTGTATAAATCAATCTAATTTTGGTTGGAAAAACCCACCAATGGATTGTAACTAACTATATTGTCTCATGAGACCGGTTGATGCATCAATGGAAAATATAATTCCGACCCCCACTCATCACATCACATCTGAAGAATTATTCATACATAGATTTAATTAATGAAAAATATGAAAAATACAATTATCTGTATTTAGTAGTGGATATAGATTTATCAATATTTCCCCATTTAAAACAACTTTCTAAGTAAAACAGTTTGTAAAAATGATATACAACTTTGAAAATAATCATATCCATGATACAAAAAATATTTATATTGAAGAGAAACATAATTTAAATTTAAAATGATAAGAAAGGGTTAGAAGATACACCACATAAAAATGATTATGTGCACAATACCATGTAATTCTCAATGATATGTGAATTGAGATAAAGTCCCTTACCCTAATTCCTAGTTAATGTTTTTTCATTTTCACCACATAAATAATAAAATTATATTTATTAGAAAAGTGACCTAGATGTGAGTTAATGTAATTTATTGAAATATTTATAAATTATATTAAATGGATTGTATTTCATAATTTCGTTCTATTAAATTGATGCATTTTCATATCATGTTTGACTTTAAATTTTTACATTTTTTAAAGATATATCTATTTTATTAAATGTAAGTTGTAAATTATAAAAATATGTTACATAATCATATAAGGTGTATAATTAATTTTTTATATATTATATAGAGGTTATAATATCAACCATTGATGATGAATATGTGTGTCTACATGGAAATTTCATCATAGGTGGTTAACCGACCTTGGACGAGACATTGTTGTGACAGGAGGAAGAAGAAATTTTAAAATAATATATATATATGTATATCTTTAGTTGTATGATACATGCAATAGATTAACATCATTAATATATTTTTAAGTTATTTAATTATTAATTCAACTATATTTTGTTTTTGACTGGATAGGTGGTTAAATAAATAGAAAAGTAAGAATAATTAAAAACAGATAGAATTGGATCGTGACATACTTAATATTCGGTGTCACTTTGCCAGTACGACACTATAACACCTTTATGATAGGAGTTATACCACCCCAAAAGATACATATGGGATCTAAGAGGATTAAGAGACAGAATTCAGGTAGATCTTTGGATTTGGAAAGGTTGGGATGAGTGGTTTTCCAAGGGATGGGACATGAGTTATTTATACATCAGCAGTTGGGTATTTATAGAATAAAATATTATATAAAATAATATATCAAAGGAATAACATGTAATAGTGATTTTTGGAAAATATAATTACCTTTTTATTATATTATAATGAGTTTAATATTTAATATCCACTTTATATTTCGAATTAATTAATTTATTAAAAAGATTAAGTGGAATCAAAGAGAAATTGATACTTTAAAGAATACTTTTGATTTTAGGATTTGGATAGTTATTTTTATCATTGGAAATTTATTTCCTTTTATTTTAATGGTATATTTATGAAATTAAATTTACAATGGCCGACCCTCAATTTATATAAAATATTATGTTAGATTTACAGTATGAATGGGGTAATTTGAGTTACATCGGTTAGGTGAAAAAACAATATTTTTACAATTCACCTAAAATTGATGTATTTTAGAAAATTACAAAAAATCACACATGAAAAAATTTTATGTTCTGATTTCAAAAATGGTGTTCATTTAAAAAATATATAATTCTAAAATAGGTAATTTTATTTTTTATTATAAAAATAATTATTCTAATAATGTACATTAATAAATAGTTTATTAAAAACATGTTTATATTTTCCTTTTGTTTCCAATGATGATATTCATTTTTGGAATTATAAATTTTATATTTAATTAAATAAATAATGATAAATATTATTTATATCATAATTATTTATTTTGATATGAAATTACTATTGTGAAGTCATGTTATTATTTAATAGTATATCATGGTTTGTTTAGGCATGGCTTTGTATACAACATAAACTATCAAAAAAATTGAATTTATTTAAGAAGATACATACCATAAAATCATGGGTTGTTATAAAACCCAATGTTTATAGAAAATTAAATTTAACCTAAGTTTTCTAATGTACAAAACGTCTTTTTTTGTTTAGTTACGGTAACATATTTTTATTATATTTATTATTCATTATGACCAAATATTATGCTGAACTTATTACACAATATAAATATAATTAATGGAAAATATTAAATATATTTTTTTATATTAAATTAATAAATTTTGTAGAATATTATCATTATCAAAACCTACTAAACAAGATGAAAATATTATTTTTTAAATGAATTTTTTGAAATAATCAGAACACTCAGAAGCAGGCAAAGCCGACTCCCAATGAATTTTATTAATAAAAAAGTATAACATCAAATAGGGGAATCATGGGGTTAACAAAGACGTGTGTACACATAACCACGCGGATCAGCATCATCAAAATCATAACAGAATGTTGGTGCCACAAAGGAACATAAAGAACAAACCTATCCAATGGAACGCTTGGACAAATCATTTGCAACCTTATTTGCCTCTCTGTAAACTTGGGTGACAACTAAACAAACATGCTCCACAAGTTTGAGGCAATAATCCCAAGAAGAAAGCATCCTCAAAGGGACATTCCCTGAACAATTTCTAGGAATATCAACTACCAAGGATGAATCAAACTCAATCCATAAGGCTATCTAACCATGAAAAAAATTATACTGTATATATTTAATCATATCCCACAATTCCGCCTCAATCGCCAATCGATTTCCTAATAAATGATAGAAACAACCTCAAACAACGACCCTATAAGTGAAAAAAACACCACTACATCACAAATTCCCCAACACACCTGAGGCCGCCCCATCCCCAATCACATTGAGACACATAGTGATCAGAGGGATCCAACCGATATATTTCATCATAATAGGCATCTTTCATCTGCCAGAAACACCCAATGTTTGAAATATGTCCAGATCTGAAACCTCCTTCCTCATGAAAGCTTTTAGAGATATTTATATAGAAAGAACAAAAATATGAATATCCCAAATACCAACAGAAATTGGAATAATTTTTTTTCAAAGACAAGACCATTTTGGGATCTCCAGTTAAAGGAAACCAACGCTGAAACAACAGAGAAATGAAGTGGTCTCACCTGACAGTTGCAATCATCTCGGTAGATAGAATCCATAAGCAGTTCAAAACACTCTAAATTCAGATGACATCGACAGACCCCCTAAAAATACGACTATAAACCAAATTAAAAGAAACAATATATAAATAAATCACCAACTATTTCATCTTCAGCAAGACAAAGAAAGAAAAAAGGTGAAAGAGAAGACCCACCTCATTGAAATATCCATTGAAAAGGTAATCTACACTCCCAAATCCCCCACATGAGAAAATATTGAGTCGGTGGAATAAGAGAGGAGTGAAACATAATCACCAAAGAAGGAACTAGTAAACTATCAACAAACATGAGTATACAATACTCCTTAGTTCTGAAGGTTCCAGTAAGACTTGGAAACAAGATCAAAGTATCCATCATAGAATAATGATAACGTCCCAACTCCAATTTCAGATAATCAGGAAGAAACACTTAAGCTATGATCTTGTAGTGAAAATCAACAATTGAAATATCCTTCTAAGTATAAGGAATCTCGACCTACTCAGTAATGGCACATGATAACTTGATATTCCTCCAACAATTCAAAGACGAGTTTTGACCACCCCCACATTTAGAATATTGTGAGAGACTGAAATAAGCATGATTAATTGATGGCCATAATGAGGAATGGACATAAAGAGAGTACCCATTTAGCAACTTGGATCCAAATCTATTACACAAAAACTCTAGGTAGAAATCATTGGATGTCAAGAGTAACCCAATAAACTTTTTAATGAGAGATTCATTAAAGAGATTAAGATCTTTAATCCCCATTCCACTCATATCAACAGAAAAAATACAATCACTCTAGGAAATTGTAACAAGCATCCTCTCATAGATTGAGCCAGTCCAAATATAATTAAAAATCTTCCTTGGAAAATCTTTAAGAAGATTTCTCAGCCATCTGTATAAGGGAAAAAATATAAACACACCTATAAGTGATCTCAATGTTAACAAGACAGACATGCCCTGCCTGGGACATAGATTTACCTTTCCAGGTAGCCATCTGATTGAGAATACTGTGATCAATATTGTCCAAATGACAAATTTTAATAGCACCCCAGAAAAGGGGAACCCCATGATAATTAAAAGGTAAATCCCCTCTTTTATCCCCATGATTCCGGGAAACTATGTTTTTCTTAGAACCAATTATCCCTTCCCCAAAAAACACAAAGAATTTCTCCCAACTGATAACTTGACCAGAACAAGACACATAATGCTCAAAAGCCACCATAATTTAACGGATTGAAAATCTACCAGCCTTACCGAACAATAGAATATCATCCTCATAGTAAAGATGTGAAGGAGCAAAAATACCACTTCTAATAGTCATTTGCTGATACAAACCATCATGCACAAGATCATAAAGACATGTACTCAAATAATCATCTCCAATAGCAAAAGGAAGACTATATAAGGAATCACCTTGCCTCAAACCCATGTAGCATTTAAATAATCTTTTAGGAGAGACATTTACTAGAATAGAAAACATAGAACTCTTAAAAATGCATCTAATCAAAATGATGAATCCATTGGAGAAACCATGGATTCTTAACACTACAAAAATGAAACTCCATTTCATCGTATCAAAAGACTTCGAAATATCAATATTTAGAGCCATATTCCCATAATTCACATTTTTTCTCATAACATTAACACATTCGGATGCTGTATATAGAAAATTTTGACTATTTCTTCCAGGAACAAACCTAAATTTAGTTGTAGAAATAAACTCCTTAGAAATACTACCCAATCTATTCACCAGGATGTTACTGATAACTTTTGGAATAGTGTTCCCAATGTCCATGGGCATAAAATCCCATATATAAAGGGAATTATTCTTCATTGGAATTAGAGAAATAAATCTAGAATTGGAGCCAAAAATAAATTAATAATGATAAAATAAATCCCACACTGCATTGACATACTCCATGAGAATAATATCCCAATAATCAATGAAATACCTGTTTTAAAACCCATCTATCCCTACCACAATATCAGCATTCATAGAAAACACCGCCCTCTTGATTTCCTCTTCTGAGGGAATATTAGTGAAGATATCGTTCTGAAAGGCTTCAACCGAAGGAGAAATATTTCTGAAAATTCTACGATAATTTTCATGCCTTGAATCAATGTAACGATTTTTAAAATAACTACAAGCAGCATCAGAAATATCATTTTCGGAATTGAGATGAAGATAATAAACCATGAGATAATTCATGCCATGGTTCATCTTTTTTCCCCTATGTATTCAATCTAATAATCTTGTATTTCTATCCCATTCTTTCAACCACATGACATTATACTGAGCTCGAGAAATAAATTCCTTTAAAGCCAGATGATCATTAAATTTAGATAGAGCAAGAAGATCATCCCTAGATATCACATATTACCCCTCATTAATAGATTGACAATGTAAGAGGTTATCCTCTGCACATTGAATATCATGATCAAGACATGGACATGATTTCTTACTCCACTCTTTGATCTTTACATTCAAATCCTTCAACTTCATAACCATTATATAAAAGGGACTTCCAATAAAGGTGGTGGCCAAAGACTAAATGAAAACAAGCCTACAATCTATAATAGATAACCGAGAATTATTAACCTGAAAGGTAAAGGAGGGGATCTCATGTTGTTGGGACTCAAATCCATTAAAAGAGGATTGTGATCAGAGTTAGCCCTTGAAAGAGTTATACCATACAGTGATAAGTCAAGAGTTCTACCATTCACACTAAAAAAGCATGTATAAATACTACTGGATTCAAGAAAATTTAAGGTATAACTTCACCAAGTAAAATTAGCCCCCATGACTGGAATCTCAATCAGATTACAAGCATCAATACAGGAAGAGAATTTAGAAGTAGCCTGCTTATTAAAGAATTTTAATGTCTTGTCCTCAGGCCAAAGAACCGAGTTAATGTCACTAATAATAACCCTATTTTGTCTCATTCTAATACCAATTCTTTCGAGAGATGACCATAGATAATGTCTCCCAATATACTGATTTACATTATAAAAAGGTAAAGGACATACCATACCCACTAATATCCACTGAGAGAGTTCGACTGTTGATCATTAGAGGTAGATTCCAATGAGACACTATGATTTTTCAAAACCCAGAGGGACTATGGGGAGTTCTGAAAAACCAATGAGTATCCAAGGGTTGACCATTTTAGGGATTTCCATTTACATAAGGACATACGAAGCTCAGCTATTCCAATGAGAATAGGCTTACTGGCCATAATGAAATGTCTAGGGGTTGTGGCAGTGGAAGAATTCCTAAGCCCTCAGCAAATCCAGAAGAGAATCTTCATAGAAGATATGATTTGGACATATTATTAGGCCATACATCCCATTACAATTGCATTGATTTAACCTGCTTCTCACCCTTCATCTTCTTCCCATTAATAACTTCAGTGGAAGCATTAGCTCGAACAACATGTAATCTAGTGATGGGGGTTGAATCCTCCAAGTGTTGATGTTCCAACTCTCTAACAGAATCCTCCTTATCATCAGAACAGAAAACACCACTCAAAGGTGTAAATTTATTCAACAAACCATGTGACTCCTTACTAGTCTGTAACATAGGATTTCGTGCAACATTAGACAAAGGATCCTGAGAAAAGGACCCATCAACACTTTTATCACCACACTTATCACATTTCACAGTATCTGACACAACATTAGAACTACACTACACATGCTCCTATATTCCAACTGTTAGAACAGCCTCAGCATTCTATCCAGATAAAGCAGTGACCTCAACATTTACACCTGCATGTTCAGCCAACACTGAAACTTGAACAACAGGGTCAACTGGAGGATCAAACCATTTAGTATGAACTTCTAATGAGACTTGAAAAGGATCAACACCATTTCCTTGCACAGAATATCAGGGGACATCCACTGTAACTGCATGCGAGGCCACTGCATGACCCTACACACCCTGAGCAACATATGCAGCATCAACAACCTGTGACCAATCTCGGGCAACATCAGAACTAACTGCATGAGAAAACAATGGCTGCCTGAAAATCATCCTGAGAAACATCCACAATAACATAAGTATCTAAATTCACAGGCACCTACTCATAATTCTGAGGAACCTCAGAACATCCAGAATGCACCTGGACAGAACCCTGATAATTATGATCAGCATGAGGACTAGCACTGATGAATGGATCATGCACCGGCCCCTAAAGACCAGAATTACCAAAAACCTGATAATTTATGGAATTAGTCATCTTATAAGTGGGATTACTGGGCCCAGCAACAGGATCAAAGGGATTAACCTTTTCCTGACCCTTCCTCTAGAAGTCCTCAGAATGACCCTTCATGTAACACATATCATAGACTTTACTTTTATTACAGTCACCATCCATGTGACCAGAGAAGTGGCAGATGAGACATAAATTTCGTTTTCTTCCATACTATATATCCATATTGAAACAATCAGCCCCAGTTGTGAGTACAACCTCTCTAACCAGCGTTGAGGCCATGTCCACTTCTACCAGAACTCTCACAATGTGACCGAACATGGGATCTTCAGTGTGATTATCCACTCGGATGGGGTTGCCAACCGAGGAGGCAATATACCATATAATCATAGGATGCCTATAATGCCAATTTAGCTTGCGGATACGAATCTAAACATGGGAATGAGTATCCTTAACATTCTCAGTGTTGAAATTCCTAACCCACTCTTGCATTTGGCGAACATCCAACTTCAACGACGCGGACCCGAAGCTCCATGCCCTTCGTTTTGATGCCTCAGATGGGAAAATAAATTGGTAGTAACCACGGTCTTTTGAGATCATAAACAAATCAGAAAACCCCCAAAAATTTGTGATTCGTTGAGACAGATCGTTGAATTTCTAGGGATATCCTCCCTTCCGAAGAACAGCCTGAGTGATAATCAAGAAGCGGAAAAAGATGACACCATCCTCAACAGAAATCTGATCAGCAGCAACATGAGAAATGCGTCCATTTTTTATGATTCTCCTAGGTGCAGGACAATCAAATACAGGAAACATACCAACCGAATTCAACACATCTTCAAATTTCATTAGTCCCGAAGCCTCAAGAAATCGGAACGGCCCTGTATTTCTTTAAGGAAACACATCAAAACATCTATGTATGACTAACACAACTGAAATTCTTAGAAACTAATGAATCGTTACCAGTCAAGGAAACAACCTTCATCACGCTCGGATCGGGATAATCATGACTATGGTTTCCCCTAGAAGTTCTTTCAAGAGACTCCGCCAACTTTTAGGGTCAATCCTTTCCTGAAATAAATGTTCATATATTAACTCCATGACTAGAATCCATCATTATATGAATTTTTGTTAATATAAATTTAAATTTAGTATATAAATTTAATTAAAATCATTCATTTCCAAGGTATATTTTAATTAATTAATGTTGATAAACACTATACACTAATGTTGTTGGTAAAAAAACCATGTTTTTATGTATAAATATTAACTTGTACTGAAATCATGAAAATTTATGATTCTAATAAAAAATTTTATATCATACTAAGTAAAATGATTCTTGTTCTAATTTAATAAAAAATATTTATTTTATAACACTTTTTTTAATGAAAAAAAGTTATGATATTTGAAAAATGATAATATTATTTATTCATAAAAAAATTAGTCATTTCGAAAAAAAAATAAAAAATTTCTCACAAATTTAATTCTGATATGTTTATTAAAAAATGGATTTAATATTTTCCCAAAAATTTTATAAAGGACCAAAAAATTATTAATATAATTGTACCACAAAAATAAATAAAAATATATTTTTAAGAAAATATATATTTTTAAAATAAACGGTTCTTATTAAAAAAGGATGTGTCACTTCCAACAAATTTATCAAAAATTAATATTGATTTTTATTTTTGAATATATTATACAATGTATCTAATCATATTTATATTAGATAATTTAATGACATGGTTATAACTGTCATATTCAAATAATAACATTTCATGGTTATTTTTGGCATATTGTTAGTATCATTTACACTATCAAATAAAATATTATTTTTAAATTAATATAGTGTTAAATTATACCACTTTAATAGATACCATCAAATTAATTTCCAATTGAAATTTTGATTCAATGGTTTGATATTTTAAAATTATTTTAATGTAATATCACAAGATAAAATAGGGTTAATAAACCATTTTTATGAAATGATGGAGAATGAAATTTAAAGGTTATCAAATAACTATATTACAGATAGGATAACTTAAGTGGTTAGTGACAATTTGGGAATGTTAGTAAAGAAAATTGAAAATTTAATTATTGAGAGTGACCAATATCATTGATCATAAGAATGTGAATGATCATAAGAAAGTTAACGACCATAAATATAAAATTGGAAGAGTCGTGAAAATGACAATAAATTCATAATAAATGATGGCAACATGATAAATGTTTTATTTAAATATCCTTTTCCTACACTTTTGGAATTACATTACATCATTAATAACAACACATTAAAAATTTTCTTGATAAATATAAATTCATCATCTAATCAATTTCAACATAAGTCTCATTTTCACCTTAATGTATGAGTATTCAAGTTTAATTTTTTATCCCTAATAATATAGATGCAGTTTCTAATGGATCACATAATAAAAAAAAGATAAAATATTATTCATCCAATATTTCAACATTGTAAAAAAATTATCATAAGGAATGAAAATTCTCAAAATGAAAAAAATAATATTATTAAATACAAAATTTAAATCTAAATCCTCAACAATGAAACCCAAAGTTATACATATTTAATTTGTTAAATAATAAACCTTAAAATATGTCGAAATATTCATAGAAAAGGATGATACCGAATGATCTTAATTCATTGATCGAATAATCATTTAAGATATGTTTAACATTAACTTCAAATAAAATTAATAACACATAACATCACATTCCAAAATATTTATTCTCTAATCATATATGATTAAAATATTTATAAAAAACTTAAATCAATATAAATCGATGTTCAAATAATATATTCTTCCCAAAATTAACATAATATTTTGATGTTTCATGATTCTTATAATAAAAAAAAT
Organism: Viscum album; assembly: GCA_963277665.1. NCBI lineage: Eukaryota > Viridiplantae > Streptophyta > Magnoliopsida > Santalales > Viscaceae > Viscum > Viscum album. The sequence continues at coordinate 1,036,432,869 of OY728140.1, read as the reverse complement.
TTAAAAATACTTATACTACATAAATATCGAATAAAAATATGTCAATACTTTAAACAAATTTTTTTCTATAATATAGTTCAATCCTCATTATAGGTGTTATGTTTTATAGTTGTAAATGAAATTGAATAATTTCCAAATTCACTAAATTCACCATAACAAAATCTAAATTGATCTGTTGGATGAAATTTAATTATATCCCTTAAAAATGTCATTTTTACTTGGTAATTTTATTGTCTATGGCCTTATTTTCATGAAATAAATCACTAATTATTTTTTTAATACATTTAACTTAGTGTATCATTCTATATTTAGGGCTTGATGGATATTGAAACTTATTTTTTTCAGGTTCTCGTGCATCCGAGCTCCTTGAAGACTCCATCCTTTTCTTTTTTTAGAAATCCTAGAGTTAGATTATGAACCATTTTTTTATCATGAATCATTCAAATCAGTTATCATCACATTTTTTTTCTCTAAATCCCTTCATTTCCCACCACATATTTTGTCTGCATCATTCCTTCATGGTCTATCTATTGCCATAACCAATATATCTTGGTGTATGCAACAAAAATCAAAATCATGAATATTAATTTAAAGGATGTCTAAATCATGATAACTTATATTCAATAATTTATATCATAGTTTTATCCTAGTTAATCAATTATTATAACCTATTCAAATCCTTCATGATGGTTCATAAGGAAAATGAGAATTAACCAAATAATATCCCTTTAGTGTATCAAACCAATCTTATAATAATGCAACACTCAATATTATTTATAATGATTCTTGAGATATAATCAACTAACCACATTAAATTTTATTACCCCTAGATGCATCTAGGGAAAACCCACATCGACTTCTAGAATCTAGATAGGGTTGTTTTACAAGGAACACCACATAATCTCTTCCGAAATAAAACATTATGTTGTTATAATATATATAGAATTATACATAGGTTTTTTAATAATTTTCTCTAATTCGAATCCCTAAAATTTTATTAATATTATATGATACCAACTATAATGATCCAAGCATTTTAAACATATTTTTACTTGATTTTAAAATAATAATCCATTAATTAGAACATAATTATCATAAGAACTATTCTCTTTGGATGACTACAAACATAAAACATCAAAGGAAACCATAAAATAATATCTTTATATTTTTTTTCCATTAGTGATATCATAAAACTTAATAGGATAACTTAAGAAATACAAAATGTCTGTGAGGTAAATAGTACTATAAGGTAATAAAAACGATAAGGATTCATAAAATGTAAATCCAATATATACCTTGATATCATAAAAATAATGCCAATAAGTAATCACATATAATAAAAACATAAATTACATTGTATCATAAGATAATTATATAATACAAATGATATTGAAATATATAACTTGACATAAACTTGAGTCAATGATAACTTCCTAGACAATATTAAATGGTGGAAAATGTACCATAAGGGATTAGTTCTATTCCCTAATATCATATATAACATCTCAAGAGGCCAAAAAAATACCCAATTTTTCTGGGAGATATATGTGTGCACCCATAATAACATAAAAATGATTATGTTTTAAAAAAATTGATATCACTCACATGGTATAAGAATAATAATTACCCATGGATGGAAAATGGTGGCATTATCATTCTAGATTTAATAATAAAATGTGGTTTTATAATGAAGGAATTAGAATAAAAACATAAGGAACATATAACCCCATTAATGGAAGGTAGGATAGTCTTGTAATATATTTGAGAGAAATATTTATATAAGTAAGAGTCAATATATAACATTAAATATAGATACATAGTGATTTATATAATGATTGGTCATTAATTGATGAAAATGGAGGTTATTTGATATCCCCTACGGTGATCATAATTCATAAGTGATAATTAATCAAAATATTTATCATATAAAAAAAATATAACACACACAAATACAAGTGTAAATAAAAAATTAATCAATAAAATGTCATTTTAATCATAGTATTGACATAATATAATCAATGATGACGTGATATAAATGAATAGAAGAAAATTGAGTGATGAAAAACATACCACTTGGTAACATTTCTGTAAAATTATCTTGGATGAAATAATTTGAGATCATATATAAAAAATCATAAATTATGATGTAATAATGATATAACATGAAAAATAAGAAACATATAAACCATATTAAATAAAATATGGGAATAATATATTAAATTTTGTTCAATGAAAATAAATTTAGAAGAATTACCTTACCTTGATCTTAACATGCCACGTATATACTATATCATCAATAATAATAAAACTAAGTTAATTATATAAATTATTAATAAGATTTTTAATATATATTATTAATTTTATTTTTTTATACCATGTTATTTTTGTTTACCTATTCAATTATGTTCACACCAGACGTTTTGATGATATTCTGTTGATATGTCCAAAATGACATTTGTAGGATAAAAATGGTAAAATAAATATTTGATCCATCATATCTATAATAATAATAAGATAATTTTAATATTTATTCATCAATTATTGTTTTAAAATCAACCATTAATGATGTTTATGAACCCTAAATTATATTTTAATCATAGAGAGGGTAGGCTATATGTATGTATTTGAAATGTTCCAACTTTTTAACACTTTTGATGAAAAGAATGTTTGTTTTATTTTATATTTCCAAAATGATCATTATATTCTAACTACTATATTATATTTAAAAATACATTGAAATTTAATAAACATAAATGTGATGTGTTGATGAAAATTAAATAATATCTCTTTGTGGGAGTGGATGTCCAGTGGTACACAAGAATGATGTTATCACTATTAAATTAATGGAATAAAAAGAAAATATATGATGTATTACTTATATGTAATGATATATATATTTCATTAATGTCGCATATGTACAATAATTCTATCATCATAAATTTCATTGAGATGTTATGATGGGAAAAAAATAATATCTTTTTTTGAGGGGGTAGTTCGCCATACACATGAACGATGTTTTTATTTCCCACTACATGGGGGATGAGATAGATGGAGGATATTCAATTATAATAATAAAATATAATAATATGGTAGATAAATATTTTATTATAACTTAATGATTTGAATAATAATTGATGGTTTTAGAATAATAAATAAAATAACCTTCCTAGATAAGGATAATACCACTTCTTTAGAAAAATTATTTATGTTTTCACAAAATTCTTTCTTATGACCAATTTTTAAAAAATAAAAGGTCTCTAATAAATATTTATGGAATGAAATAAGGGTTTTGGGAAGGGATTTTCTATATCAAAATGTTCTTGGAAAGAATATAGGATATTCCCTTTTATAGTTGATCAGAAGAGATATTTTTTAAAATACCTAAAACAATTCCATAAGGGTGAGTCACTGACATGGACAGTGGTATCATCCAAATTTACCAATTTTTTGGGCTGAATAGATAACTTTTTTTGTTTCTTGGTATGTAATATCCCAAAATACCCAATATGCAACCTACAAACATGTACAGTTTATGGATTTTTTGTCCATGAAGTGTCCCAATTGTGTTTGATTTGAGATGGTTTTAATTTACACTAATAGATATATGTTAATTAAATTTCATAGAATGAGTTTATTATAGGTTATATCATGGGGAGGATTGAGTGAGATAATTTTTACTCTATTTATATTTTTTTAATTTTGAGATTGGATCATTCATTGATGTAAAACAACCATCATAACATACTTTTTAATACCCACTAAATCTAATAAAAATCTAATATTCACTTGGTAGTTCATTTAATAATCCATCCAAGGTAGAGGATTGAATTGGCTCTAATAATGTGTGGTATTAAACTATAATAAGGATAGGTAAGTAAGTAATCATCTAATAAAATTCTCAATTATAATAAAATGATTTTATATATATTTATAATGAAATAGAATGAAATCCAACACCTTGCAACATCCTTTTCATAAACCCATAAGAGGGTTATATTTATATTGATAAAATTATTTCAATGGAATATGGAAGGTGACTCAGAGATGTAGAACTGAAGAATAGATACATTGAAATAATTTGAACTCAAAATTGTTTGAATAATTTAAAAAAAACATTTGTGAATAACATCACACCTTGAAGGAACAGTATCAATATTATATAGGATGAAAAAATTAAGAAAAAATAGAAATTATTTATTAAAAAACTATAGTGATTCGAGAAATTTACACGAGAAAGAAATTCCTTTAAAAAATCATATTGATAACAAAACATTAAAATTAGAACATACAAAACTCTTCTCACATACTCTAAAACCACTTCCTTGAATAGGAATCTTTTAAGCATTGGGTTGAGCCCCAATTAGTGAAATTCACACCAATTAATAATGATAGGAATGGGTGGGTGGGACCTTAATGGATAGTGGAATTTTACAACATTAAAAAATTATCCATATTACATCCACCAAACTAAAGTGGAAAAATGTGATTATAGATTGATGAATATTGGTGGGATATAGTAGAATGAATTTAATCTGAATATTTAAACAAAAATAATATAAGATATTGACCCAATATGATTATTTTCAGAGATATGATCAAAATAATTTGACATCATTCTGGGAGACATTCTGACCCATATTTTTATCTTCGACCTTGTCTTTTTAGGATTCCCTTTACACTTCTCAATTATCTCTAAAAACCATTGAAGAAAAAATATTTTCCACTATCTACAGTTAAAATTTTAACATCATAGGGATTGTAAATTGGATGATATAGTTATTATACATGGATTTTGTGTTGTTCACTTCACCCACAATTCCTAGGTTCATGTATACTTTAGTAATCATCCTAAATGAATCAATAACTTCTCATGAATGATATAATGTTATCCATGGATTACAATACAAGAAAATTAGAAATGAAAATAAAATCAATACCATTAGGTGTTTTACGAGGGGGAAAATATATTTAATAGTTCTTTTTGAAGTGGAATTACAAACATGATAATAAAAAATTTTAAAATTAAAAAATGCACCAGTACAAGTGTGTAACACCCAAAGCTTCTACGGTATTCTTCTCTTTACATAATACAATAGCGTGTGTTGTACGCAACTTTGAGTTCTAACACATCGCGACCGATCAATTAGATTTAATGAATAATAATTCCCATATTTTGAAATTTTATAAATTTTATTTTTCAAAATGGACTTCATTTTGGGATTCAAAAAATTGAAATTATCTTAGGGTGAATTTTTGGTATTTTTCTGAAAACATTCAATTTTTGATGAATAGTGAAAACATAGAGTTATAGTTTAAAACTAAATTTTTTTAAAATAATTATTTATTGTATTTAAATTTATTTTATGTTTAAATAGATACATATTACATATATATGTTCTTTTTATTTCATATGAGTCAGTTTATAATAATTTTGTATATATAAATATTTTATAGAACTCTTCACCGTCTTTTACCCACCTCCTAGCAGAATTTGAAAATTCGCATAAAACATAATTTTACTACTTAGGTGAGTGTAATTTAAAAAATCCTAGAGATGGAGTTGATATAATTAAGAAAAATTTGGTTCAATAAGATGAAAATAATTTTTGATGAATTATAAATTTTTTACATTTATTTACAACATATAAAAGTAAATAGAGTATTTAATGGTAAAAACCATATTATTATTAACCTAAATAATATAATAATTCTATTGGATAAGTACAATGCGACAAAAATTTCCTTAGGAATAAAATATGAACCTCTTAGTCCAATTGGATTAATTAGGACAATTATTATTATTTAATTTAAAGAAGAGTTAAAATAGTTGAAATCAATGTTTAATAACTAAAAAAATTTTAATATATGGTTATACATAAGAAAAATTAGACTATAAATATTTATTAGAAAACTAAAAAGATTTAATAAATAATAGTATTATATTTATATTTCTTAGAAAATTAATAATGTAATTTATTTATTACACAATGATGATGTAATAATTACCGAATTAATAAAATATTAACATAATTGATGTTACAAATAACCAAATAAATGTAATTTTATACTTATTATGAATTAAACTAATTTTATATGTTAATAAGACATGTTAGAGTTGATTCGATTAATTTTATTCTAAGTAATAATGCTGTTATGAATTTAGCAAAAACAAAATACCAAATAGTGTCAAAACTGGCATAAAATAATTTTTATAACAAATATTATATTATTAATTGATATTCTATTCCTAAAAAATGTGTTGTTTGGCCAAAAGGAATATATAATTATAGGTTCATCATTAATGAACCACTTGGGGTTCTAATGGATGTATATAGTATGTTTATTAACCATATAATATAATAATACAAAGAGACATGGTAAATGTCAAATTATTTAACTAAGAGTTACATCTAAAAGATAAAGTTAATATAGTGACCCAAACCTGTATAAAACCCATTTTTGAGTGGTTTTAGACCCATTCCCACCTTACACATTAAATAATCCATTTTTTAGCCATTATAAATAGAAAATAATTTTATTATAAAATAATATTTCGAGCTTTTCCCAAGGTTCCCCTCACCCCTATTATAAAAGGGCAATCCTCCTCTCAAATTCACACCATCAAAGCCATTTTTCTCAGCCATCCTCTTCCAAAATACCCTATTAACAATCCCCCCTTCATCATAAAGTCCTTAAATTAGTCATAAATCCATCCTAATGATCCTTTTTTATCAAATCATAAGTAAGAACCCGAAGAAGAGGTAAATATTTCATCACCACTTTCATGTTCCATTCTTCTTCCACATCCTTTTTATTTGTTGTTTCCATTATAAAATATTAACTCCAGAATATTATATATACTATGATATTATTATAAATAAGGTATAACCATATTTATTATTTTATCCATCCTTTGAATGACATGTCACCGTACGTGCGTATTTACGGTTTACTGTCTCCATGACACTGTTTAATTGTTATTCGAAACATTATTATTTGGATTGTTATAATAATGCTATGTAATTGATGTAAATAATAAATATAACATGATAATGATTCCGTATATTTGATATACCATCCAATTATATATTATTTTAATATCAATGTAATGATATTGTACATTGTGCGTATGTACAGATTAACATCTCCAAGAACGCGATGCGATTCATTCCCCATCGTATTAATTCAAGACTAATTTTCATTAGATGACTAAAAATAATGATTAAAGACATTATATAATTATGAATATGAATAGGATACATCCCATACATAACAAATATGACTCACATAACTAATAATATAAAGGAAAACAAATCTGTTAACACCTGAAACAACAATAATACTATGATATTGTTAACAAAGAAATTTCAAAACGTCATATATGATATCATATTAATTTATATGATTAATTTATAATTCAAAAAATAATTATTTCACAATTATAAAGGATTTTTACCTACACCTGACCATGAAAAAGTACAAGGTAAAGGTTTATTTCACTATCTAATTATTATCTGAGGTTGTTTTTATATAAGTTTATGTTGGGTCCTCTTTATCATCCACATCCATGTATCTTAATAATTTATTTCGAAAAATTATTAAAATTTTATAGACTATGCCTTAAGGTAAGTAATACCCTTTTTGACTTTTTATAATATGTTTATAATGGAATATTTCTGTCGTTTTCCAAACATCGTCCATTATAATCTTTTCGACAAAATTATGGTAAGAATGTGTTTTTTTAACTTATACGGTGGGTGTGGCTATTTTCCATGGTTATAACATCATCAAAGAGTCTCCGAAAAGATTGTTATAATACTTCCAATATAAATGTTTTCTTTTATAATTATATGTCATTTAAATGATTTCAAAATAGAATGAGGTATTTCTCTAAAAAAGGTTTTGCTTTCATCTATGTCAACATCCATTGATGGATTTTAAGATTATTTGAAGTTGATTTATTTTGATATAAAACTTCAATATTGTAATGAATGTTATCTGATATGTTTTACTATGGATGTGTTATTTTTACACCATTCATGGTTTATGGATAAATTATTTAAATTTCATATGCTAGTTTTAATATGAATGTATATGTTCTGTTTAAACCTTTTCATGTGTGGAATGCATTGGACTTAGTTAATGAGGGTTGGAGATCGCTATAGCTCCTCGATGCATTAGTAGGTATCATGAGTGAAACTAGTGTCCTGGTACAAGGCCTTGAAAAAATCCTATTTGTAGTCTTGGCACATGGCCTTGACTACGTGGTTATAAAAGTCTGGAATTATGAATTCCATCGTTATGAATGTGGATATTAAAATTTCATGTGATTATTAGACTCATAGAATATCCATGTGAATAAGTAAATGGAATTATTAGTTTTTTATCTTTTCTATATTATTTTGATGTTCATGTTTAAACAGATTTTGTTTTTTTCTTATAAACTTCCTTAAATGTTTATGCTTATTTGTGAATGTTTCCTCTATATTGTTATCCTTACTGAGCATCTGAGCTCACCCATTTGGATGTTTTATTTTTCCCAAGATGTGAAAAGTATATTTTGATTGAACTGCAGGGATAGTATATGGGATATTAGTTTTGTATATGGAAACAATGTTTTTGTAGTTTTCCATTTTATGATATAATGTAAACCTTATAAATGTATCTAGAATTTCCAAAGCTACTAAATTGATCAGTCATTCGAGACATGATTTCCTTGTATCATGCCAAAGTTATGTAATAATGCACCAACATTGGGTAACTGGGGTTAGGCAGTTATAGTTGGTATCATATGAAGTTTAGTACAAACCTTGGGAACTATAATGAGGTAATATCTGATTAGAGAAAATATCCCTAATATAGACATTGAGGATTAGTATAGAAGAACTTCCAAGAATTTAGGTATTTTAGAGATTTTGTGAGTTCTCCAAGTAATACATCCCTATCTGGATATGAGCAGGTAGACATGGATATTGCACAAATGTACCTAGTTGTAAAACCCAAAAACACAGTATTGAGCTAGACTCAAATAGGAACTAATGTAAGACAATGGGCCTTTCTGCACTTTTTGTTACGACCCTTCTAGGGGATATGCATAGGATAATTCTCATTTTCATTACAAACCATTATGAATGGTTTATTAGTATATACTTCTTCCACGAAAACATTTTTTATGATTGTGTATTATATCCATAAACGGTTCAATTTATGTTAAGTGTTTTACAAGATTGGAATTATGTATTTTGATTCATAAAGTAATATAGTTTATGCCATTATTCAGAAATATTTCCTAGTGGAAGGAATGGAAACTATATCAATGCAGTCACTCCATGAAGAGATTTCCCTTTTACTCTATATAATTATATTAGAGCTGGTGATACAACTAGTGCTGATCAACTTATCACCATACTGGGACAACTCACATAGGTTATGAATTATAACATTACCCATTTAGAGAACCCTAATATACAGTGTGGAGGATAAATGTTAGATTGATTGATGGGGAAAACTTCACCAACGTTAAATGGGAGGGAAAATCCATTAGTATCTCAGCAATGGATAAATTCCTTAGAAAAAATATTTCACACCTTGGGGAGTAGCGAAAGGGAAATGTTGTGATGGCAGTTTACGGCCGCACTAGAGATGATGATATATGGTGGTCATTGATTCAAAATACAAAGGAAGATGATGAAGTATCAAATATGGAATGAAGGGTTTTTAGAGTTGTTTTTTTAGAAAAATACTTTACTCATTACCATCGAGCAGATATGGAAAAGAAATTTCTGAGTCTGAGGAAAAAGGAGTCTGAGATTGTCTCAAAATATAAAGCTAACATTACAAGAAAAGTGAGGCATGCAGTAGATTATATACGTAACCCAAGAAGTAATATTGATCATTTCTTTGATGTGTTAAAACCATTTCTTCATCAAGCATTAGTCTCAAAATCCTTCTAGTCATACAAAGATATTGTCTCATGTGCTATCAAGAGAGAAAATGAATTCTCTAGTCCTATAACCTAAAAGAAAAGAAAGAGAATAAGGGATCTGTTGAACACTATATAAATGAAAATATGTGGAATAAGGAAAATGTTTAATATCCATCATGTAGTAAATGTGGGAAGAAACAACCTGGTACTTTCTTGAAGGGAATGGGAGTCTGTTACAAGTGTGGTGAAAAAGGCCACCAAGATCGTGATTATAAGGGGTAGAAAGTGGTTTTCATTGTTAAATGATACAATTTTAGAGAAGGTGGAATTATGAAAATTAATTTCCTAGGGTTCTAGGGAACATACCTCAAAAATGATAAGAGATAAAGTCAAAGCTTATGTTATCACTACTACTGAGGTTGAAGCTCCAAAAGATGTGGTGGTAGGTAATATAATGGATTCTTCATGATTATAAAAATCATTATTTGATCATGGATCATCTCATTGTTTCATATCTACCATGTTTTCTATGAAAAGTAAATATTTTTAATTTTATTTAACAAGGGAGTTTTCAGTCAAAACTCCTAAGGGAAGTATCATCACAACAAGGTTCTGTGAATCCATTCCCATTAGTGCATATAAATGTTCATTATCTACTGATCTCATCGTCATACACATGACTGAATTTGATATAATCCTCGGTATGGATTTGCAATTGGACCATTATGAAAAAAATTATTCTATGAATAAGAAGCTTAATATTTTTGATGACGATGATAAAGAACAACTTATATATAGAGCAGAAATGTCACCATCTTATTCTTATCTAGATCCACCCCCTTTAGCTCACCCAAATTCAATTATTGGGGAGGAAAATAGTGAAACAATTGTGTTTGAGAAAAAGAATGTTAAAATAGAGGATTTACCTATTGTCCAGGGGTATGTTATTTTATTTCCAGAGGATTTACATAGACATCCTCTAGAACGAGAAATTGATTTTTCCATTGATTTAATTCCTGGTTCAATGCCCACATCGGATACCCATTATTGAATTTCCAATGTGGAATTAGTTGAACTAATAAAACAACTCGAGGAATTGTGTAATAAGGGATTTATAATCCATAATGTTTCTCCTTGGGAACCCCATGTCCTTTTTGTTATGAAAAAAGAGGAATCTATGAGGTATTGCATTGACTACAGGGATATCTAAGCTATAATTATAAAGAACATGTATCCCCTACCATGCATTGATGATTTATTTGAACAAATACATGGAGCTCAATGCTTTTCAAAGATTTACCTTCAATATGGGTACCATTAGTTGTGTGTGATGAAGGATGAAATTCTGAAGACAGCATTTAGAACCAGGTATGGCCATTACGAGTTTACAAAAATTCCTTTTGGATTGACTAATGCACCCTCTGTCTTCATGGAACTATTAAATATTGTTTTCAAGGAATATCTCAATGATTTTTAATGGTATTTATTAATGATATCTTTGAATACTCAAAAAACTATGATGATCCTGAAAATCACTTGTGCATTATCCTGAAGACTCTTAGAAGCCATGAATTATATGGAATGTTTAGCTAGTGTGAATTCTGGCTTCATGAGATTTCATTTCATGGACATATTGTCCCTAAGGATGGAATATTTATTGATCATTCAAAGACCAAGGCAATCCATGAATGGACTTCACCGACAAGTATAACTGAGGTATGCAGTTTTATTGGTTTTGCAGGTTATTATCGATGTTTCGACCAGAATGCCTCCCGGTTGGTTGTCCCATTAACAAAGCTCACATGAAAAGGGGTTAAATTGGTTTGGACAGAAGATTGTGAAGAATTTTTTGATGAATAGAAGATATTATTAGTCAATGATATTATATTGACTCTACCATCAGGGAATGATGTTTTTATTATTTATAGTGATGCTTCACAGAAAGGACATGGTTGTGTCCTTATGAAAAATGATATGGTTATTGCGTATGCATCACGACAGCTAAAAATTCATTAGAAAAACAATCCTAATCATTATATTGAGTTAGAAGCTGCAATATATGCTTTGAAAATTTGGAGACACTATCATTACGGTAAAAATGTGAGATACATACTGATCACAACAGTTTGATGTAAATTTTATCACAAAAAATAACTCATCATGAGGCAAAGGAGATGGCTTGAACTACTCAAGGATTATGATTGAACTATAAACTACAACCCGGGGATGGAAAATAATGTATCCGATGCTTTGATAAGAAAGGATCATGGAGTTTTTAAAAATATGAGAGTTGAAATGTATCCTATATACATGGATCTAGTAAATATTGATATTGGAATAACCATGGATGGTGAAACATCAATGGTTTTTCAAATAGTTTCCAAACTATGTTTACTAGAAATGATAGAGTTCTCAGACCGGTGATGAAGAGTTTCAAAAGAATATTAATGGTGTGAATGATGTGGGATTTAGAGACTATGTGTATGAAGATGGAATTTTGAAATTTGAGAAGAGATCTTGTGTTCCTGATATACTTGAACTAAAAATGGAATTTTTGGATGATGTTTATAGTTCCAATTTTTCTATACACCTTGGGAGAACCATAATAATTAGAGATTTGAAAGATAATTTTTGGTGGGTCAACATGAAGAGGGAGATCACTGATTTTGTGTCAGGATGTATGGTTTATTAATAAGTGATAGCTGGAATGCAACAACCTAGAAAATTCAGGCATCCTCTTTCCATACCTTAGTGGAAATGGTTTTATTTAAGATGGATTTTGTCATGGGACTACCAAAGACTCCTATAAGAAACGATTCAATATGGGTCATTGTTGATCATTTTACCAAGTCATCACATTTTCTTTCTATAAGTGAAGATTTACAACATGTAGGATTATCATGAATATATATTAATAATGTTGTAAGACTTCATAGAGTACCACTTTCGATTGTTTCTGATCGTGATCCTTGTTTTACATCAAGATTATTTAAATCTCTTCCCAAATTCCTAGATACTGAAATTCATTTCAGCACTTCTTACCACCAAAAAACTGATGGACAATCAAAACATGCATTTCAAACCATAGAAGACATGTTGAGATTATGCTCACACGACTTTCAAGGTATGCGGAATCAATATTTACCTCTGTTAGAATTTTATTATAAGAAAATATTCAATTCAATTATTCAGATGGAACTATATGAAGTGTTATACAGACATAGATGTCACACACCAACCTATGGGGATGATGTTGCAGAAAGATAAATTGTAGGCCCAGAACATGTGGAGGAAATTGTTGGATCTGAATCTACGGATTACACACAAGAGGGGGGGTGAATTGTGTCTTTTCAAAATTATTACAATCTCTTCAATTTAGACAAATTCTGTCCACTATGCTTTAGCACGATTAAATATGCAGCGGAAAAAGTAAAAGCATGAACACACGGATGTATAGTGGTTCGGGGAACAGAAGGCCCCTAGTCCACTCCACCAATGCTCAAATCCACAATCTTGGCGATTTTCACTATCTGGTCCTCGTTTCCACAGACCTGTTCACAACTGAGTACAGGCAGTTGACACCTTTACAAGTTTCAGGCAAACACAGCCTTCCTGGTTCAAACACGAACCCACACAGCTTAGAACGAGAAGCTGCTCACTCAAAAAATAAAAAGAGTTTCGATAAAGAAAACACTTCTCCAGTTGTTCTTCACAATTGCAACAGAATGCAATTGACAGTAGATAGATCGTCGTCTTCAGAAAATAAAGATCTGTAATCAAAACAGTTCTGAGTCGATACAGTTGCAATAGATATTACAAGAAACTTCACAACTTCAGCAGCAGTAGATTCACAACAGATAGTCGATGTAGAACACATGAATCTTCTATCAAGATCTTCCTTCGGTAATAAAGGTTTTACACTTCTTCTCGATCACCAGAAAAGAACGCCTTCACACAGTCTCTGTTTCTTGCTCGTTAAAAGATCAATCTATATATTTTATATACTTTCTTGTGTGTATATATATATCCGAAGTTTCCAAGATAGAACATATATATTCAAATCTGAGAAAATCTTCCGCATAAATAGATCCATGAAAATTTCCTTTAGATTCGCGATATTAAATAACAGAGCCGTTGTAACTCCCCTGAAGAATCGGCATAAAAATCTCCGTTTTAAATCAATCATTAATCCGTTGAAAATCGTCTTTGATTCATTCAAAGTCGTACTTAAGAATCGGCTCGAAATCCGCTTAATAATCCGCCTGTTTGACCAATGCAAAAGGAAATATCGTCTGTCAAAAATATCCCGACGCCAAACGTAGGGTTGATGACGTGGCTCCAAACGTAGGGTTCACAAACGTAAGGTTCACAAACGTAAGGTTCACAAACGTAAGGTTCACAAAGATACAAACTTTCTCTTCAGCATTCAAACGTAGGGTTGATCATCCATACTTTTTCTTGCTTCAACTCTCCAAAGAATGTACGGTTGATTATAAAAGTAAGGTTGATAATCCATACATTTGAGAAACAAACTCAACACTGAAAACTAATGTACGGTTTCTCTTCCATACTTGTCCAACAACAAAAACGTAAGGTTCCTTCCAAACGTAATGTTCTTCTTCCATACTTTTCAACAACGTAAGGTTCATTAACCATACGTTTCAAAATAACGTAAGGTTCCTTGACCATACGTTTCTTTTAACATAAAAAGTAAACGTTTCATCCATACGTTACGTTCATCAACGTAGGGTATGAACAGTGATTCCAGTATGCGCTAAAACTGATCTCGCACTACAGTGATTCCAGAATGCGCTAAAATTGATCTCGTGCTACACTGATTCCAGAACGCGCTAAAATTGATCTCGGAATAAATGAAGTATGAAATCTCGTTGTATGAAATAAATAAATAAAAAAAATTCCTGCAAAATACTCAACGAAATAATTAGTAAACAATTAAGGGTATTTGTGAGCATCAAAATCATCATAAAGAGACAGAGTATTATTTAAAATAATCTCCCCCTTTAAAAAACATTATTTTGAATTGTTTGAAAACAATACATTGCTCAACAATCTCCCCCTTTTTGATGATCACAAAACCCATAAAAATAATAGAACTAATTTAATTGCAATCTTTATTGAAAAATTAGTTTTGTAAAATTTTAGAATTTTTAAAGGATTAAAACAATATTTAACTATAATAAAATTTCTCCCCCATAAAAATAAATTTTCAGCTAAAAATAGATAAAAGATAAATATCGTATATATCCAAATTCTCCCATATATCCAAATTTCTTCATAGGAAACAAATGAATTTAAATGTTGTGTTTATCCAAATTCTCCCCCTTTTTGTGATATCAAAAAGAATGAAAAAAAAACGGATTTGAAAACATTTAATATTGCACTGAACTATAAGTAAATGCTATAGTTAACTGTGTATGAATAAGTGAATTTGTTATACTGGCTAACTCAATCATAAATCAATAAACAACAAAAAAAATAAGAAAAGAAAAAAAATTCATTCACAAGCTCTTATATATATACGATTGTGATATACAGAGGAATCAAGGTTCATAGATAAGACAGGAAAAAAGGTGTCTATTTCCTTTGAATCGCGGTCTTTATCTCTGTAAACTGTTCTCTGAGCCTCTTCATCATCCCATCTCCTAACTTGATGATAAGATCTCTGTTCTCTTGAGTCATATGAATATCTTCAATCAAATTAACTCTGAAAAACTCATGCATTCTTTCTTCTTTTTCAACAAAAAGAGCCAGTTTTTCTGATAACTGATTCAAAAGAATCCTAATCGGTTGCTCTCCAGATGTCAACTGATCCACTAAAAATCTCTGATTATCTAGAAAAACTGACAAAGGGGCACTATTACACTGAATATCGTGTAATCTGTCACTCATATTGCTCATTGCTCCAGTAATTGCTTGAAATCTCCGAATCAAATCAGGTGAATAGCCTGATCCTCTCACAGCACTGTTTGCAACAGACTCAAATTTATTCTCCATGTAAATCTTCAACTCAGACAAATCATCTTTCTTTACCATCACTGATTTTAACTGATCAACAGCATGCAGCATATCAGTCTTAAACAAATCTACTTCCTGTCTTGAAACAGTACATTCTTTCAGCTTCTGAAACTTCAACTGCTCTAAGTTCAGAGAATTTCTGAGACTAACATTCTCAGATTATAACTGAGAGATACGCTTGTACAACTCAACAACTTCTTCTTTTCTTGAATCAGGGGCACCCTGTTCTCGATTCTCATGTTCAGAATTAGGTTGATGAAGCAGGGCAAGTGGTAAGGAATCTGCATCCGACTGTTCTTTGTCCTTGTCCTGACAAGTTTGATCCACTGAACTATCTTTTGAAGCCTGTAACTCTTCCACTGAAAAATCTTCCTGAAGTACCTCTGTATGAGCTTCAGAAGTATGTCCATCATGAACAGTAGTCTCTCTGACTTCTACTGATTGGTCAAGAACAATATTTTCATGTAAATCTTGAGGTCCGGCCACTTCTTCACCAGGCACTGCCTCCATAAGTTATTCTTGTTGAATTACTTTTTCAACATCCACAGCAGCAGATTGAGGTTCTTCTTGAGTTTCTATTTGAGCTGCTGGTTCCTCTATCGGTGCAGTCTTCTCCACAACAGCTTCTCTCACAAATGAATAAGAAATTACCGGTTCAGAGGATTTCAAGGCAGGAGAGATAACTTCTTCATCAATTGACCTCTTCCTTCTAGATTGAAGTCCTTCTTGACTTCTCTATTCCTCAACTTCTTCCATCTCAAAACGAATTCTCCTTGCCACTGTACTAACTCTTGATTCTGCTTGTCCCTCCTTGGACTTATCCGGTGGAGACTGAGCACTCTCCGAGTTTTCCTCAGCTCCAACAGGTAAGAGTTTTCCTTTAATTGTGCTCCAGAAGTATCCTACTTTACTTAAAGTTCCAGCATTGAAAACATTACTGTGGTGACATTTCACCCCAGCATCTACCAATCTGATCTTTCCTCTTTTAAACAAAAACAAAGAAATGAACCTTCCGTAAGGGAAAAAGGTCATTCTTGCTTCACTCTGACAGCAGTAACTCAGATATCTTATCATAAACCGAGGAAAATTAAACTTAATATCACACATCAGAAGATACATTATGTACATGTCCGGGTATAGGATTTTCTCCATCTTAGCCATTCTTGGTGCTAAACCAGTCTGAACAAATTTTACCAAAATTTTCTGATCGGGCTCCAAATCCTTAATAAACAACTTCTTTATCACTCTGGTTCCAAACAGAAAAGACATAATGTCTTCAGACTTATATACAGAATCTCCAATATTCCGTAAATCGAAATGAAAAACTCCTTCATGAGGGCAGTTAAGAATTTGACTTATCTCTATAGATGATATTGAAAAGTCCTTATCCTCTATTTGAGCCAATAAACTATTCCCTGTATCTCCAAGGCTAAACTGAACAGTTCTAAAGAAATGTCTCATTTCTTCCTCATATAGAAACTCAGAATTTGCACTATTAAAATCTTGCTCAAGGCTTGGAAATGACAACGCTTGCTTCAACAGTAAATTAGTTTCAAACAGCCACTCTAAATCTATGACTTTACCTTGCAGTATTTTCCGACCTACTACCTTAGGTTTCTTTGCAGCACTGCTCTCGGCTTCATCTGGATGCTTAGTCTTTGCCATTCCAACAACGATTTCTGAAGGTTCGTAAGTTTAGGGTTTGAAGATTCAGAAAAGGGTTTTGGAGCAGATGTGCGGTTTTAGGTTTTCGAAAGGGTTTCCGAAAAAGGTGAAGCAGTTTAGAAGGTGAAACGGTTCTGACAGCCTTGATTCCCGTGTAATCACTAATCATTACTTTTATTTAAAACAAAATAAAATTACTTATAGCGGAAAACAGAAATTAAGCAGAATTCGAAAACAGAATAAGATTTAAAAAAAACTATTAAAAATTAAATAAACCTAACTCCCCCTTAATAAATTCAAACCTTGCCGTGGGAAGTAGTTTAGTAAAAATATATGCTAATTGATTTTTTCTAATTACAAATTCTAAAAATATATCCTTTTTAAATACATGATCTCTTAAAAAGTGATGTCTTATATCAATGTGCTTAGTTCTAGAATGACTAATAAGATTTTTTTGAAATATTAATTGCACTAGTATTATCACATTAAATAGGTGTATTATTGAAATTTAATCCAAAGTCCATAAGAGTGTTTTTCATCCACAACACATGTGCAAAGCAACTACCTGCAGACACATATTCTGCCTCGGCTGTTGGCAGGGCAACTGAGTGTTGTTTCTTACTAGACCATGATACTTAAGACTTTCCTAAAAAGTGACATGTTCCTGAAGTACTCTTCCTATCTAATCTACAGATTCCAAAGTCAGCATCTGAATATGAAATTAAATTAAAATCAGAGGTTTTTGGATAAAGCAGAGATTGATAAATAGTACCTTTTAAATATCTAAAAATTCTTTTAACAGCAGTTAAATGGGATTCTTTGGGATTTGATTGAAATCGAGCACAACGACATACTGAATACATTATATCTGGTCTACTAGCAGTAAGATATAACAAACTACCAATCATACCTCTATATAACTTGTTGTCCACTGATTTTCCAGTTTCATCCAAATCAAGTTTTATATTAGTACACATAGGAGTTGTAAATGGCTTGCTGTTTTCAAGTCCAAATTTCTTAAGTAAATCAGTAATGTATTTGCATTGATTTAAAACATTTCCAAAATCTTTTTGAAATATTTGAAGACTGAAAAAGAAATTTAATTCTCTCATCATACTCATTTCAAATTCTTTTTGCATTAATTCTGAAAATTCATGACAAAGAATTTTATTGGTTGATCCAAAAATTACATCATCAACATAAATTTGTACCAAAAAAACATTATTTTTCACAGTTTTCTTAAAGAGTGTTGGATCTGCCAGTCCAACAGTAAAATCATTTTTCAAAAGAAAAGAACTTAGTCTTTCATACCAAGCTCTAGGTGCTTGTTTAAGGCCATAAAGAGCTTTAGTAAGTTTGAAAACAGAATCTGGTTTTTGAGAATTTTCAAAACCAGGAGGTTTCTCAACATAAACTTCCTCCATTAAATAACCATTTAAAAAGGCAGATATAACATCCATCTGAAATAATTTAAAATTCATATAAGATGCATAGGCTAAAAGGATTATAATGGCTTCTAACCTGGATACAGGTGCAAAGGTCTCATCATAATCTATTCCTTCTTCTTGATTATATCCTTTAGCTACTAATCTTGCTTTATTTCTAGTTATTATCCCTTGATCATCTTGTTTATTCCTAAAGACCCATTTAGTTCCTATTACTGGATAATCATGTGGTCTTTCAACTAATTCCCAAACCTTATTTCTCTTGAACTAGTTCAATTCATCCTGCATTGCTATTACCCAGCTCTCATCATCTAAGGCTTCTTCTATGGTCTTAGGTTCTTGTTGGGATAGGAAATCAGAGAATTCAACTATGTTTCCAAGGTTTCTTCTAGTTTGAATACCAGTCTCTAAGTCACCTATCACAGATTCTAAAGGGTGATTCTTTAAGGTTCTAGACTGTCTAGGCATTACATTCAAGGGTTCTTCAGTGTCATGTTCTTCTGAACTGGACTGAATTTCTTTTATATCATTTTCAAAATCATTCTTTAAATTCTCAAGTGTCATGTTTTCATTAGAATCAGGTTCATCTATTTGTTCTATCCTTTTCTCAAAAGGATCAGATTCATCAAATTTCACATGAACTGATTCTTCAACAATCCTTGACTTTTTATTATAGACTCTATAAGCTTTGGAGGATGCAGAATATCCTAAGAAAATACCTTTATCAGATTTTGGATCAAATTTACCAAGATCATCTTTGGTATTCAAGATGTAAACCTTGCATCCAAAAACTTTAAAGTAATTTACGTTAGGTTTTCTGTTATTCCATAGTTCATAGGGTGTCTTTTTCAAAATAGGTCTTATTAAAATTCTATTCATTATATAACAAGCTGTATTAACAGCTTCTGCCCAGAAATATATAGGTAGGCTATATTAATTTAACACAGTTCTA
This sequence comes from Viscum album, assembly GCA_963277665.1. Classification (NCBI taxonomy): domain Eukaryota; kingdom Viridiplantae; phylum Streptophyta; class Magnoliopsida; order Santalales; family Viscaceae; genus Viscum; species Viscum album. Next base: position 1,036,412,846 of record OY728140.1, on the reverse strand, counting down.
GCCATTTCTTGAATAGTTCTATTTCTTCTTTCTACAATCCCATTCTGTTGAGGTGTTCTTGGAGCAGAGAAGGTGTGTTTAATACCCATGTTTGAGCAAAAGGAATTAAATTCCTGGTTCTCAAATTCTCCACCATGATCACTTCTCAATGAGATTATATTAAAACCTTTTTCATTTTTAATAGATTTACAAAAACCTTCAAATAAACTAAAAGCTTCACTTTTAAATTTCAAAAAGAAAATCCAAGTAAATCTAGAATAATCATCAACTAATACATAAACATATAATTTACCAGCTAAACATGCAACTCTTGAAGGTCCAAACAAATCCATATGGATAAGTTCTAGAGGTTTAGTTGTAGCAACTTTATTAACAGATTTGAATGATGATTTGTGTTGCTTCCCAAGCTGACATGCATCACAGAATCTGTCATTTTCAAATTTGAGACTAGGCAAATCAGAAACTAGATGTTTCTTAGATAATTTATGTAAAGCATATATATTGCAATGACCAAGTCTTCTATTCCAGATCCAGGATTCACTTATATTAGTAGTTAAGCAGTTTACTTGTTGTTTACACAAGGAATACAAATCCAAAGTATAAACATTATCAGTTCTGGGTGCTCTAAACTTAAACAGTTTATCTTTAGAAACAGTACAACTATTGTTAGTAAAATCAACAGTGTATCCATCATCACAGAGTTGATAGATACTTATCAGATTGTGTTTTAACCCTTGTACATAAAGTACTTTGTTGATTGAGATTGTCTCTGGATCTCCAACTGTTCCAATACCAATAATCTTTCCTTTGGCATTGTCACCAAAGGTGACAAGTCCTCCTTCCTTTCGAGTAAGAGAAGAGAAATTAGCTGAAGTTCCACTCATGTGTCTTGAGCAGCCACTGTCCATATACCATATTTCTTTCTTTCTTTGGTGACCTGCTACCTGCAAAGACATTCAAACAAATTGCTTTGGTACCCATATTTTGTTGGGTCCAGGAGTGTTAGCAAGCAGTGATCTGGGTATCCAGATTTGCTTTGTTTTCTTAAAATTGATTGAATCATATAGATCATTAGAAATATAAGCTTTCTTAATTCCACATATTTGAGGTTGTCTTAGAAAATAGTTTTTAGCTATATGTCCTTTTGTTCCACAGAAGTTACAAATAACCTGTTTAGTGCTAGGAACAAAATAATTTTTGTATAACTTAGGTTTTTCTCCTTTACTTCCAATTCCAAACCTTTCCTTTTTTATTACAGTTTTTCCAAGTATCTCATTTTAGGTGTTTTCTCCTTTTGTAAAAACTAATGCAGCCTTTTTATAAGATTCTACTTCATCCTGTAGAGTTTTTATTTTTGATTCAAAATTAATTTTATTTGAGTCAGCAGAGTTGTATTTGTCAATTAATTCCTTATGTTGTTTTAGCAAAGTGTTTCTCTCATCTGAAATAGCTTTATGAATGTTCTTTATAGATTTATATTTTTTAAATAATGAGTCATACCTTTCTTCAAGCATATTGCAGTAAGCTGCAAGTTTTTTATTTGAGAAGCATGTTTCAGAGTTTGATTCATTATTTGAGTCAGAGGAGTAGTATGAGTGTACCTCATCAGTTTCAGCCATGAAACACATATTTGCTTTTAAATTGGTTTCCTCCTTCTCTGAGCTTGATTCAGAAGAATTACTTGAGTCTTCAGAAACACTCCAAGTAGCTTTCATAGCTTTCTTGTCTTTCTGCTCATAATCATCTCTTTTGAAGAATTTCTTCTTCTTTGTATCTTTCAATTTTGGGCAATCCGGTCTGATATGTCCCATCTTTTTGCATTCATAACATCTCACTTCCTTGCTATCCTTCTTGAAGGATTTCTTGAAGTCTTTCTTCTTACTGTAGAACTTTCTGAATTTTCTGGCTAGCTGAGCTAGTTCTTCATCCGAATTTGAAGAATCAGAGCTTTCTGATTTAGCACTTACTTCTCTGTTCTTCATCTTTCTATCCTTTTTTTTGAGAAGTCACTTTCAAAGCAGTATTTATTTCAGCCTCGTACATCATCAATGTACCAATCAGCTCTCTCATAGTTAGATCTTTAACAGAAGTTGATTGTCTGATTGCTGCAGAGATTCCATTCCATCGAGTAGGAAGTACTCTCAGTACCTTTAACGCTTGATCAGCCTACTTGATTGGTTCTCCTAGAGTTGTTATATTATTGACAATTTCTGTCAATCTTCCATTCATCTTAGTGATGCTCTCTCCTTCAATCATTCTGAAAGTATCGAATTTTAATTTAGCAGTTTCATATCTCATCTGTCTTACATTATCTGTTCCTTCATAAGCAACAGCTATTTTTTGCCACATTTCATATGCAGTCGGGCATTGAGATACTCTGTTAAATTCATCCGGTCCTAGACCACAGATGATTGCATTCATAGCTTTTGAATTCATGTCATACTCAGCCTCTGTAGCAGCACTCCTTGTATTGGGATTTTCAGGAATTTCATAGGGAGTCAGAATCTTTGAATAGACTCTGTAACCAAGATTTTTCAGATAAATAATCATACGTGATTTCCAGCTGCCATAATTATCTCCATTAAAGTAAGGTGCTCTGACCATTGACATTCCCTCTCTCGTATCAGCCATGATACACTATGTATAATCTTTAAATACTTCTAGCTTGATAAGACTTTAAAAATAAGAAGCTCCTCCTCTAATACCAATTGTTGGATCTGAATCTACGGATTACACACAAGAGGGGGGGTGAATTGTGTCTTTTCAAAATTATTACAATCTCTTCAATTTAGACAAATTCTGTCCACTATGCTTTAGCACAATTAAATATGCAGCGGAAAAAGTAAAAGCATGAACACACGGATGTATAGTGGTTTGGGGAACAGAAGGCCCCTAGTCCACTCCACCAACGCTCAAATCCACGAGCTTGGCGATTTTCACTATCTGTTCCTCGTTTCCACAGACCTGTTCACAACTGAGTACAGGCAGTTGACACCTTTACAAGTTTCAGGCAAACACAGCCTTCCTGGTTCAAACACGAACCCACACAGCTTAGAACGAGAAGCTGATCACTCAAAAAATAAAAAGAGTTTCGATAAAGAAAACACTTCTCCAGTTTTTCTTCACAATTGCAACAGAATGCAATTGACAGTAGATAGATCGTCGTCTTCAGAAAATAAAGATCTGTAATCAAAACAGTTCTGAGTCGATCCAGTTGCAATAGATATTACAAGAAACTTCACAACTTTAGCAGCAGTAGATTCACAACAGATAGTCGATGTAGAACACGTGAATCTGCTATCAAGATCTTCCTTCGGTAATAAAGGTTTTACACTTCTTCTCGATCACCAGAAAAGAACGCCTTCACACAGTCTCTGTTTCTTGCTCGTTAAAAGATCAATCTATATATTTCATATACTTTGTTGTGCATATATATATATCCGAAGTTTCCAAGATAGAACATATATATTCAAATCTGAGAAAATCATCCGCATAAATAGATCCATGAAAGTCTCCTTTAGATTCGCGATATTAAATAACAGAGCCGTTGTAACTCCCCTGAAGAATCGGCATAAAAAGCTCCGTTTTAAATCAATCATTAATCCGTTGAAAATCGTCTTTGATTCATTCAAAGTCGTACTTAAGAATCGGCTCGAAATCCGCTTAATAATCCGCCTGTTTGACCAATGCAAAAGGAAATATCGTCTGTCAAAAATATCCCGACGCCAAACGTAGGGTTGATGACGTGGCTCCAAACGTAGGGATCACAAACGTAAGGTTCACAAACGTAAGGTTCACAAACGTAAGGTTCAAAAACATAAAAACTTTCTCTTTAGCATTCAAACGTAGGGCTGATCATCCATACTTTGTCTTGCTTCAACTCTCCAAAGAACGTATGGTTGATTATAAAAGTAAGGTTGATGATCCATACTTTTGAGAAACAAACTCAACACTGAAAACTAACATATGGTTTCTCTTCCATACTTGTCCAACAACAAAAACGTAAGGTTCCTTCCAAACGTAATGTTCTTCTTCCATACTTTTCAACAACGTAAGGTTCATTAACCATACGTTTCAAAATAACGTAAGGTTCCTTGACCATACGTTTCTTTTAACATAAAAAGTAAACTTTTCATCCATACGTTACGTTCATCAACGTAGGGTATGAACAGTGATTCCAGTACGCGCTAAAACTGATCTCGTACTACAGTGATTCCAGAACGCGCTAAAATTGATCTCGCGCTATAGTGATTCCAGAACGCGCTAAAATTGATCTCGGAATAAATGAAGTATGAAATCTCGTTGTATGAAATAAATAAATAAAATAAATTCCTGCAAAATACTCAACGAAATAATTAGTAAACAATTAAGGGTATTTGTGAGCATCAAAATCATCATAAAGAGACAGAGTATTATTTAAAATAATCTCCCCCTTTAAAAAACATTATTTTGAATTGTTTGAAAAAAATACATTGCTCAACAGAAATGATGGAAAAGTTGAAGGTAATCCAAAACCACATCAAGGCATCTCAAAGTAGGCAGAAGAGATATCCTTACAACCGAAGGAAGTATTTGGAATTTCAGGTGGGAGATCATGTTTTCTTGAAGGTATCTCCATTAAATAGTGTTAAACATTTTGGTAAGAAGGGTAAATTGAGTCCCAGGTACATCAGACCTTTCGAAATTCTAGAACAAATTGGGTCAATAGCTTACCATTTGGCAATGCCGCCATGTCTCTCAAAAGTTCACGATGAATTCCACGTATCGCTATTTGGAAAATAAATGCCTGACCCAATGCAGGTACTCACCTATGAAGAATTAGAACTAGAACCATATCTTTCTTATTGAGAAGAGCCTATGAAGGTTATTCATATAAGTGAACAAGTGCTGAGAAATCGGACGACTAGTTTGGTAAAAGATCTATAGAGAAAACATAAGATGAAAGAGGCAATGTGGGAACCTGAGGAACAAATGATGAAGAACCAACCGTGGCGTTTTAAGCAGAATTATTCTAGAAATTTTGAGGACGAAATTATTTGAAGGGGGGAGAATGTAACACCCCATGCTTCCACGGTATGCTTCTCTTTGAATAGTACACTAGTTTGTGCTGTATGCAAATCTGAGTTCTAACAAATAACAACAGATCAAACATGCCATTATGAATAGAAATACACACTTTTTGAAATTTTATAAATTTTATCTATCGAAATGGACTTCATTTTTTGATTCGGAATATCGAAATTAGATTAGGGTGAATTTTTGGCATTTTTTTGAAAACATCATATTTTTGATGAATAGTGAAAAACAGAGTTATAGTTTAAAGATGAATTTTTATTAAAATAATTATTTACTTTATTTAAATTTATTTTATGTGAAAATTGATAAATAATACCTATATAAGTTCAATGTAATTCATTGGATTCAGTTTATAATATATTTTGATATATAAAAACTTTATTGAACATTTCACCATCATTTACCCACCTCATAGGAGAATTTGAAAATTTACATAAAACATAATTTTATAGCCTCTTGGGTGGAATTCCAAAAATTCTTGAGACGCAGTTGATATAATATGAAAAATGTGGTTCAATAAGATGGAAATTACTTTTTGAGAATAGTATCTTTTTACTTTTATTTACCACATATAAATGTAAATAGGTTATTTATGGGTAAAAATGATATTATTATTACTCTAACACATGTCCCAATTCTATTGGATAAGTATAATTCAACCATAAACAACCTTTTGAATAAAATATGAACATTCTTCTTCCACATGGATTAAATTATGATACTTATTATTATTTTATTTAAAGAAGTGTTAAAAAAGTTAAAATCATAGTTTAATAACTAAAATTTTTTTAATATAGTATTATACATAGTATGAATTCAATAATATATATTAATCAGAGATCTAAAAATATTAACTATATAATCATAATTTATTTATAATTTTTAGACATTAAATAATTTAATTTACTTATGACACAATGAGGATGACGTAATTACCAAATTAATAAAATATTAAAATAATTGATATTATAAATATTCAAATAAATGTAATTTGATATTTTTTATGAATAAAAATAATTATATAGATTAATATTAAATTTTAGGGTGGGTTAGATTAATGGTTTTTTAATTAATAATTCTATTATTAATTTATAAAATACAAAATACCAAATAGTGTCAAAATTGAAATAAAAGGGTTTTTAAAACAAATAATCTATTATTAATTGATATTCTATTCCTAAAAATATAAGAATAATATAAAGGACTTATATATAGATATTTTTATCATCAATATACTACTTGAGGTTTTCATGGATGTATATATTATGTCTATTAACCATATAATATAAATATACAAATAGACATGATAAATGTCAAACTTTATAAAGAAGAGTTAAACCTAAAATATAAAGTTAATATAGTGACCCAAACCTATCTATAACGTGTTGGTTGAGTGGTTTTAGACACATAACCTCCATAGAAGATAAATAATCTATTTTGGGGCCATTAGAAACTGAAAATAATTTTTTTTATAAAATAATATTTCTAGCTTTTCCTATGGTTCCTCTCACCCCTCTTATAAAAGGGCACCCCCCCTCTCTCTAATACACACCTTCAAAGCCATTTGGATCGGTAATACTCTACCCAAAAACCATATAAACCTTCCTACCATTATCTTAGAGGCCTTCCATTAGTCAAAAATCAAACCTATGGATCAATTTTGATCAAATCAAAAGAACGAACCTTAAGAAGAGGTAAATATTTTAATCACCTCTTTCAAGTACCTTTCTTCTTCCACTTCAATTTTATATGTTGATTCCATTATAAAATAATAACTACAGTATCTTATATATACTGTGATGTTATTATAAATATGTTACAACAAAATTCATTATTCAATCCATTCTTTGAATGACATGTCACCATGCGTGCGTATGCATGGCTTATCGTCTTCACGTCGTTGTGTAATTGTTATTCAATACATTATAATTTGGATTGGTATAATAATACTTTTTAATTGATGTAAATAATGAATATAACATGATAATTTTTCTATATATATGATATACCATCAAATTATATATATTTTTAAAATCAAAAGAATGATTTTGTCGCTCTTGTGTACGTACGAATTACCGTTTCCACAAACGTGATGAGATTCATTCTCCATCGCATCCATTCAATGCTGATTTTTATTAGATGAATGAAAATAATGTTTAAAAACTTTATATAATTATACATATGAAAACAATACATCCAATCCATAAAAAATATGACTCACGTAACGAAGAATATAAAGGAAAACGAATCCATTAACACCTGAAACAATGATAATACTAAGATATTATTAACAATCCAATATTGAAATATCATATATGATATCATATTAATGTATATGATTCTTTTATAATTTAATAACAATTATTAATCCATTATAAAAAAGTTTAACCTACCCTCGACCAACAATAAGTACAAGGTAAGGGTTAATTTCACAATCTCTTTTTTATCAGAGGTTGATTTTACATAAGTATATTCTGGGACCTCTTTATCATCCACATCCATGTTTCATAAAATTATTTTACAAAACATTATTAGTAATTTATAGACTATCAGATATATTCATTTATACCCATGTTTCAATTTTTATAATATGTTTATAAAAGAATATTTCTGTTGTTTTCCAAACGTGATCCTTTATAACCTTTTCGACCAAATTAAGTTAAGAATATCTTTTTTTAACTTATATGGAGGGTGCATCTATTTTCCTCCTTTATAACATCATCAAATCTTCCCTTACAAGTTAGTAAGAATATTTTCAAAATCAATTTTTTCTTTTATAATCATATGAATTTTAAATGATTTCAAAATAAAAATTTAAATTTCTCTAAAAAATGATTTGATATCATCTATGTCAACATATTTTGAGGGATTTTATGCTTATTTGAAGATAATTTATTATGATACAAAACATTCATGTTATATTAATAGTATTGTGATATATTTGACTATGGATGTGTTATTTTTACTCTATTCATGGCTTATGGATAAATTATAGACATTTGTTTTCTAATTTTAATATGAATGTTTATGTTATGTTTAAACCTTTTTATATGAGGAATGCATTGGACTAACTAAGTGATTTGTGGAGACCTCTATAGCTCATCGATGCATTGGTAGGTCTCATGAGACAAACTAGTGTCTTGGAACAAGGCTTGGAGAAAATCATATTTGTAGTCCTAGAACATGGCCTTGACTATGTGGTTATGAATGTCTGTAATTATGTATTCCATCATTATGAAAGTGGCTATTGATATTTCATTTTATTGCTCAACTAGTAGAATATCCATGTGAATAAGTAAATGGAATTATTTTATTTTTATCTTTCCTATTATATTATGAAGTTCATTTTTAAAAAGGATTTGTTTTAGTCTTATACATTACAATTAAATTTTATGTTTATTTATTAATGTTTCCACTATATTGTTATCCTTATTGAGCATTTGAGCTCACCCCTTTCTATGTTTTATTTTTCCCAGGATGCAAAAAAAGTATATTATGACTGGCCTTTAGGGATAGTCAATGAGATATCAATTTTTTTCTATTGAGACAATGTTGTTGTAGTTTTCTATTTTATGACTTAATGTAAACCTTATGAATGTATCTAATATTTCAAAGGCCACTAAACTGATAGGTATTTTGGGAGATGATTTCCTTGTATCATGAAAATATTATGTAATAATTCACAAACTTTGGGTAACTGGGGTTGGGGTGTCACAATTTTTTTATGAACATTTAATAACATGAATATTAAAATATATGAAATTAATATTTTCCTCTTTAAATGGATAATCACTACCCCTACATGATTTTTTCTACTCCTAATAAAATAATATCTCAAAATATTGAATTGAATTTCCATTTACAAAATCATTTTTATAAACAATGCTCACTAAAATACCTCATAGAAAACAATTATGAAACCCATAACAAATAATTTAGTAGAATAGAGGATCATAATCATATTCTAATACCAAGCCCATTCATTTTTTCAAATTCTTCACCACATTTAATACAATGTAAATTAAGTGTTGGTCTGAGTGGACACTCAAGAGGGGGATGAATTGAGTTCCAATTAAAATTTATGTTAAAATATTGTATATTTAAAATCCCCCATTTTATAAAACAAGTTAAACTGTAGTGAATTTATACATATTGTAAATGTTCACTTATCTTCTCAAAGAATGATTAGGTCTCATTTAATTTAACAATAAGGTCAAGCTATCTTTTGAAGCTAACCTATTGATTTACAATATGTGTAAACACTTGCTAATTTAACTATCAAAGTAGCTTCAAAATATTTTTGTATTTCAATGTAATAGTAGTGGAATAAATAGAATATATGTAGTGTACTTTAAACTTGAATTAATGATGCACAACAGATATAAGAAGAAGTTCAGTCTCAAGCCGAGACTTAGTCTTCTCAAATATATATATAAAATTGATCCACACCCTAGATCGGGGTTAACAACAGTTTAGAAAACTGTCTAAGCCACGCAGGTACCTCTACCACTGTTTTTCATGGGAAACAAAAAAAAGACTAGTCCACACAAGGACCTCATCCACAGTTGACGTGGGTAAACAAGAGTTAAGATATTTTGAGTGAGGATTATGATATCCTCCAGTTTAGTATTAGAGACAGTGTATGTATAAGAAATACATAGTACACCACACTAATCAAATGTTAATAGATAAATCACGTATAGAAGATAGATAAGAGTTTAGAAAGCTCTATTGATTATCAATGCAGCTCTGAACTCTTTGGATTCAGCAGGAAAGCATCTGAGTCCTTCTCTAGTTTTTGTGTTGAAAAACAGAGTGTCGTAGTTCATGTTTTCTTCCATAGGAGTGAGAATGATCTCTTTATTCGTCGTGTTTTCTTTAGTGGTATTGGATTTCATTCATGAGAGTTCCTTGAAAGACTTGCAATCTCCTTCTTGTTTGGATTGTTTTTCTTGTTCGGTACAGTGCACTCGGGTGTATGTAAGTTCTTCGTGTTGTGTGTTCACACTCGCACACCGCTTCTACCTACTGCTATTATTGCTGTTGCACTTTTTTTGTGTACTGCATTTCAATCTTTCTTATATTCCACGAGTTATGGCAGTATGAATAATTCCCTTTTCATAGGTACGAGATACTATTTCCTGACCTGCCAACAACTATTATTAAATAACATTAATTGCATTAAAAACTAAAAATATGACCGTTAGCATTATTTAAATAATATTGACAAAAAGTTAGGAAACGGTGTCACAGTGACTATGGAAATGATGTCTTCTTCATGGTATCTGGCTCACGGTATCATCTTCACGGTATGTCCATGTCACGGTGAGTAGTTCACGGTATGTGGTCACGGTGAGTCCATCACAGTGTCTGGTCATGGTGTCTGGTCACAGTGTCTAGGTCATGGTGTCTGGTCACGGTGTCTAGGTCATGGTGTCTGGTCACGGTGAGTCCTTCACGGTGTGTGGTCATGGTGTCTGGGTCACAGTGAGTCCTTCACGGTGACTCCATACTTAGACAAATATCTGTATTTGGACTTATGCAGTAATATGAAGAACATGGATTAAGTTTAATCACGAGAGAGTAAAAGAGATTGACTCATAAATATAAAGGTGTGATAATATATGTGAGATTTATGATCATTCATGAGACCTGTAAATAATAAAGAGAGTAATTAACATCATAAGATTTTTTATCAGTAAAACAAGATGTGTAGTTATTATTGAGATTAAAGAGCATTAGCAATATGTGCAATGAAGATTGAAATTAATTAATAGTAATAAGATTTGTGATCATTAAAACATTATTAACACATGAGGAGTCCAACAATCTCCCCCTTTTTGATGATCACAAATCAGATATAGGTAGAATATAAATGACATGTAATATTAAAGTTACTAGAATAGAAAAAACATTATAGAACAGACACTTGTAGTTTTTCTCCCCCATTATACTATTATAGAACTGAAACTTATAGTTTTTCTACCCCTTTTGGGATTATCAAAAAGTTGAGAGAATCAAATGAAATATTTCATTTGGCATTAACCAAAGGGTTGAGAATACAATAAAACAGGAAGCAAAAAAAGACATCCCATCAAAAAGAAAAAGAGTCCTCGGACTCATCAGGGATCCACTTTGTCTTTTCCTTTATCAGCAGCAGGAGCTGGTGCTGAAGTAGAAGAAGGCATTGATGTGGTAGACAACGAGGGTAAGGGTAGATCTTCAAAAACAGATGGAGCCAATGAGGGAGCAGTAGAAGATCTAGGTTGTGGTTGGTCATGAATGACTGGCTGGATCTGAGAAAGAGCATGACTAACTGTCATGGAAGTTGAGGCTAATGTAGGTAAACCAGGTCTAAGGGGTGCAGCATCTGGAGTAACTATAGCAGTAATCTGCACATGAAGATGCGTCTTCAAAATATTGATGAAATTAGTAATGATTTCACCACCATATTGCATAGCATTTTCAAAATCATCCTTATTCTCCAGAAATCGGTCCAACAATCTGGTGAACCCTGTAAGTTTCTGAACATGAGCCTTAACAGCTTGAGTACCGGAGGGATTCTCAAATTTTCCACAATATATCTAAAGTGATCTGTCATATCACTTTTATAGAAAATCTAGGTGAGATACAAATCTATTTTCTTGGCGATCTCTTGTTGAGCATCAGTGGCTATCTTAGAATGAATTCTAACCAAGTCCAATGCTCTATCACTATTCTATATCACTTCTGGCAAAGAAGATAGATCCAATCCACTCAAGGCACTATGATGTTCTTCCATGAATATGGATCTCAGCATAGAATCATCTAAAGAAGGTGTGGATGACTGACCAGAATCAGGTGAAGCCTTGACAACTTCAGTTAGAACATTGAGCTATTTCAGAACTTTTTGCATGCATCCAGTGTATTCATCTGTAAGATTATTCGGATTTTACAAAAGTCTCTTATGAATTCCATCATCTTGGTGTTCCTTTTTCCAATCTTCTCATCAAAATATAGTAGGTATGGATGAACATGAGACACAATCTCACTAGCATGGAGAGAATCAGATGGATCAGGAGAAGAAACAACAGGTGCAGGAGCAGAAACAGGAGCAGGCTATGATCTCAATGATAACTCATTCTGCAAACTTGCTACCATACTTTTCAGATTTGCAACATCAGCACTCAGCAGCTTATTCGCAACTCCAACTTCTTGAATTTCACGGATCATCCATGTTTGAATATGCAAGATAATATTTTCCAAGAGAATTGATGCATCTTCTTGACTTAACTGAGTCACTGGGTGATGTTGAGTGGAGACAATTTTCTCAACTCCAGTTAACAAAGTCTCTCCAAAAGCTATCAGATCATCTTTGGTCACAAAGGAGTGATGCTCAGGTAAGGATATAGGTAAAGTTATAGATTCATATTCTGGTTGAGGTTTAGAGTCATCCTCGGACTCAGATTCTAATTCGGATTGAGGTTGGTGCACTGGTTCTAGTTCTGGATGAGCTAAGGACTTCAGTTGAAATAGCGAAAAAAGATCCATTCCAGTTGCAGTCACTTGTTGTGACTCATTCACATGATAAAAGCATGGGAACTCATACCAAGAGTACACAGATAAAGTGATAAAAGGTTGAGAAGCTTCAGCAAATCCAGCTTCCACAATATCAAGGTTTTGAGGTTCCTCCCCCTCAACCTGTGCTCCCCTTCCAGATTCTTGATGTTCAGGAACATGGACAAGATCCATAGGATCATCCCTAATATCTTCATCAAACTCTTTCCTTTCCAGCTAAATGGAAATTTCCAACCTTTCTTCAGCAGAGGGAATAATATCAGGAACTGACTATTCCACTGGCTGAACTTCCAGACTTGCTTCTTTCTCAACAGAAATATTCTCTTCAACAAGATCTTCCTCTAAGGTTACATGCTGTTCTGAATCAGGAAAAACCAACTTCCTTGAATAATTTGGATGAGATTCTAGATTTACATCCACAATAGAATCATGAGCTTCCTCTTCTCTCAATCTAACACCAACTTCCTCCTCTTGAGGTATTTCAGTAGAGATAACAGTCCTTTCTTTTTCAACAGAATCTATTTCCATTTGAGGTCTTATAGATTCTTCTCTAGGAGATACTTCAGCTGTTACTTCCTCTTCTTCTGAATACTCAGCCACTTCATCTGGTTCCAAACCAGGATCAGATAGATTTTTAGTCCTTCTTGGATAGTCAACAGGACTAAAATTTTTATACATTTGATCATTATCCTCAACCCACTGCTTTTTACAGGGGATCCTGCTAATCTTCATCCTTCTGATGATAGGCATGGATAGGCAGGAATCAAGGTCCTCTAATTTTTCTTCATTTAGTCCAACCATCCCTTTTTCAAATAACATAGCTGAAATCATCCTTGAATAAAACAGGGAGGTGGATTTGGATGTTACTTTGATAATCTCACAGATATATTTGATAACATACTTACAAAGATTGATTTTATGGCCATTCTTCAATAGGTGAATCATGAACACATCCTGATACTCCATCACAGAAAAATATCCTTTTTTGGACGAACCAAATTCGACCAAACTTGATCAGAAGTCTTGTCTCCCCATCTAGTTCAGAAGCTATGGCCCTTTGCATGGTGAAATTTCTAGTTATACTTTCCAAAGCAGTCTCTAGGTCAAAGATGTCGGTTGTTGGAGGAGGGTCTCTATGGTAATCCTCATAAACTCCTTCATGGGGAATTCTTAGGCATGCAGCCCACAACCATGAAGAGAAAGAGCACTTATGACCATCGATCCAAATGGTCACCGAAATGATTTCTCAAAACTCAAATGAGAACTTCACATACTGATAAAATTGAGATACAAGCCTTGGGTAAATCGGTCTATTCTGTCCAGTGAACCATTCATGCCATCCATGTTCTCTTAAGACATTCAAAACTAATGCTCTTCTAGACAACAACCATTCAGGGAAAACCTCTATTTTAGGTATAATTGTACGGATTACCAGGATTGGGATTAGAGGTCCTTTGAGAGATATCCTCGGTATTATCATTTTTATCTTAGAGCGGAGCTTCTCAGACGAGGGTGAAGATGAACTCTTCTTCCTTGGCATTCACTCAAGGTTTGGGCGAGAGGGAAGAGAATGTTCAGGCGAGAGTTCGGTTAAGGAATCCAATGAAACCCATATGTTTTGTCATTTGGGAATGTCAAACTTCATAAAAACAAAAATGTGGGAAATCAAATAGCGGTGAAATAAAAATTACTGTGATACGGGTTAAAATAAGAATATGAATAACTCTTCACGGTGAGACAGTGAGTAGGCATTATGGTGAGACAGAAAACTAGTCATCATGGTGAGACAGTGAGAATTCTATATAGTCACGGTGAGACAGTGAGTTGATAGACCGTGAGCATAATGTCTTGACAGTGAGACCGTGATCATAACACAGTAACTTAGAAATAGTGAGTATGAAACTGTAATGTAAAGTACAATAATGTATTAAACATTAAGATCATTAAGATATTAATTTATGATTAATCATACCAATATCATGTATGATGTAGTCTAATCTTTCAGAATTTTATGGTTTGATGAATATATCAGTAAGTTTATATTCAGTACCAATGAATTCTAAAATGATATCAGCTTTTTGATAATGATCCCTAAAAAATTGATGTCTTACATCAATATGTTTTGTTCTAGAATGAGAAACGTGATTCTTATAAATGTTAATAGCACTTGTGTTGTCACAATTTATTGAGACATGTCTGAATTGATATCCATAGTCTAGAAATGTGTGTTTCATCCACAAAATTTGTGCACAACAACTGCTAACAGCTATGTATTCACCTTCTGTAGTAGATAATGCAATAGAATATTGATTCTTACTACACCATGATAGTAACGACTTTCCTAAAAGATTACATGTTCTAGAGGTGCTTTTTCTATCTAACTTACATCCAGAAAAATCAGCATCAGAATAACTAAATAATTAAAATGATTTTCCTATGGGATAGAACAGTCCTAAATTGGGAGTATTCTTGAGGTATTTGAAAATTCCCTTTACACCATTTAAATGTGACTCTTTAGGGTTTTCGTGAAAACGAGCACTCATACACACACTAAACATAATATCATGACGACTAGCAGTCAGGTAGAGTAGACTTCCAATCATTCCTCTATAAGTGGTTTTATCAATAGATTTACCATTTTCATCAAGATCAATCTTACAAGTGGTACTCATGGGAGAGTCACTACTTTTTGTATTATCCAATCCAAAACATTTTAAAAGATCTCTAGTATACTTACTTTGAGTTAAAATATTTCCATCATCATTCTGAAAGATTTGAAAACCAAGAATTAATTTAAGTTCACCCATTAAACTCACATCAAATTCATTTTGCATCATTTTAGAAAAATCAGTACATAATGTAGTTTTTGAAGATCCAAAAATAATATCATCTACATAAATTTTTACAACTAAGACATCTTTAGAAATTCGTTTTATAAACAGAGTAGGATCAACTATTCCTTTTGTAAAACCTTTGGAAATTATAAAAGTACTTAATCTATCATACCAAGCTCTTGGATCTTGCATTAAACCATATAAAGATTTAGATAGTTTGAAAATATGATTTGGAAAATGAGGGTTTGAAAATCCAGGTGGTTGTTCAACAAAATCATCCTCAGCAATATATCTATTTATGAATGCACCCTTGACATCCATTTGATATAGAATGAAATTTAGATGTGCATCATAAGCAGGTAAAATCCAAATGGCTTCTAATCTGGCTACTAGAGAAAAATTCTCCTTATAGTCAATACCTTCTTCTTAACTATATCTTTGTGAAACTAGCCTAGCTTTATTTCTAACTATGTTTCCAAATTCATCTACTTTATTTCTAGACACCAATTTAGTGCCTATAGTGAATGTTTCCTTAGGTCTTTCAAAAAGATTCTAAACTTTATTTCTTTCAAACTGATTGAGTTCTTCTTGCATAGAAATTACCCAAAATTCATCATTAATAGCATCATTAATGTTTTTAGGTTCATGTTGTGACAAGAAGGCTTGATGTTCAACCTGATTTCTAAGAGAAGCTCTATTTTTTGTCCCTCTATCAAGATTTCCTACAACAACATCTAAAGGATGATTATTTAGAATACTAGTTGATCTAGTAAAGGTAGGACTAGAAACATCAGATTCATCAATAGGTTGGGAATCAACAGAAGCAGGTTCTGGAAAATTTCCAGAACTAGTTGTCTTTATAGCAGGTTCATTTTATTTGTCATTATGGTTCAGAATAGATAAATCTTCTTCAAGATTTTTAAGAGAGTGATTTGGCTCATGTGGATCAGTTTCATCAAATTTGATGTGAATAGATTCTTCCACAGACTCGGTTCTCTTATTGAAAACTCAATAGGCTTTACTAGAAATAGAATAACCTAGGAAAATTCCTTCATCACTCTTGGATGAAAACTTGTCAAGATTATATTTGGTATTAAGAATAAAGACTTTACAACCAAGGACTCTAAAATAGGTAACCTTAGGTTTCCTATGGTTCCACAACTCATAAGGGATCATCTTAAGAACAGGTTTGATCAAGAATCTATTGATAATATAACAAGAATTATTCACAGCATCAGCCCAAAAGTACATAGGTAGGTCATACTCATTTAGCATGGTTATGGCAATTTCATGTAAGGTTCTATTCCTCCTTTCTACTACACCATTCTTCTGAGGTGTCCTAGGAGAAGAAATGTTATGACTATAGCCATTGTGTGATCAATAGGATTCAAATTCATGATTCTCAAACTCACATCCATGATCACTTCGTAGAGTTTTAATCTTAAGTACACTATGATTTTATACATATTTGGAGTATTTAGAAAAGTATGAACAAGCTTCACTTTTGTGAGCAAAGAAGTATACCCATGTATATCTAGAAAATTCATCTACTACGACATAGACTTAGTGCTTCCAATTTATTATAGAAACTCTAGATGGTCCAAACAAATCCATGTGAACCTACTCGATAGGTTGAGAAGTTGAAACTTCTTTCTTTGATTTAAAAGAAACCTTATGTTTCATTCCCTTTTAACAGGGATTACAAACATTTTCATTTGGAAACTCTAGTTTGGGTAGGTCTCTCACTAAGTTTTTCATAGTTAGTTTTCTAAGTGAGTGTATATTGAAGTGTCCTAATATTCTGTGCCAATGAAAAGACTCTTTATGAAAATCATTTAATCAGGTAATATTTTTCATGGCTATAGAATTTAAATCAACAACATAAACATTTTCATTTCACAGGGTAGAAAATACTAAAGCATTTTTAGAATTAAAAACATTAAAAGAATCATTTTCAAATTTAACATTAAAACCATCATCACATAACTGAGAAATACTTAACAGATTATATTTAAGTCCATCAATAAATAAAACATTAGAAATTAATACTGAGTCAGCGTTACCAATCTGGCCTAGGCCGATGATTTTCCCTTTAGATTTATCACCAAAGGTGACAAAGCCTCCATAAACCATTATTAAACTCTTGGAGCATGAGTAATCCCCAGACATATGTCTTGAACATCCAGTGTCAAAATACCATGTCTTCTTGTGAGAACTCTTCAAGCAGGTTTCCTACAAATTAGATTTAGATAAGAAATGATTTTGGTACCCAGATTGTCTTAGGTCCAGACAGGTTAGCAATCAAAGCATTCGGTAGCCAAATTTGTCTTATGGGTCTTATATAATTTACAGAATTAAAATATTGGGATAGATAAACTCTATTTGATTTATAACTATGTGAATAACTAGTTGAAGCATATGAATTTCCAGAGCTAGAACTAGCAGTATTCTGTCCAGATTAAGGAATAAATCTATTCTTCGTAATCTGTCTCTGTCCAGGTTTGTAGCCTATTCCAGTTGTGTATTTTTGTTCAACTTGCTTTCCTAGAACTTGAGTTAGTGTATCCTTTCCATTTGTGAACTTCTCCAAATCCAACCTAAGTTGCTCATTTGATAATTTCAGTTCAGTATTCCCTTTAAGCAAATGAGCATTCTTTTCCATTTCTATGTCAAGATCAGATTTATGTTTTACAGTTAAAGCATATTGTTTCCTTAAACCTTTGTATTTTTCTTTCAGTTCCATACAGGTTTCTTCCAACATATCTGAGTATTCAAGTAGTTCAGATTTTGACATGTTTTCAGAATCAGAATCATCTCCAGAATAATATGAATTTAAAATGGGATTATCTAAAGTTACCTTAAATGTGTTTTCCATGAAACACATGTTGGAATGATTGTTTTCAGAATCATACATTTCATATTCACTTGTGTTTTCTTCAGAAGCACTCCAAGTAGCCTTCAAAGATTTTTTGTACTTACTGTCAGTGTAATCGTATTTCTTCTTGAATATTAGCTTTGGGCAGTCTGCATTAATGTGTCCTTATATTTTTCACTCATAACAGACAACTTCATCACTTTTATCTAGATTTTTCCAATCCTTCTCCCATTGTCCCTTGTTGTCATACTTTCCTTTGTAATTTTATTTTTTGTAGAATTTATTTTTCTTATAAAATTTCTTAAACCTTCTGGGTATCTGAGCCATTTCAGCATCACTATCAGAGACTGAATTTTCACTGGTTGAACTGTCAGTAGGTATTTGAGCATTATCTTCGTCCTTACTCTTTGATGTAGTATTATTGAAAGCCAGTGATTATCTATTAGGTTCCTCATCTTCCGCTTTATTTACCTTGAGTTCTCCTTATACAACATAAGCTTACCAATGAGTTCTTTGACAGGTAGAGTAGCAATGTCATAGGACTCTCTGATTGAAACAGATGTTCCTCTCCACCGGTCTGGTAAACATCTCAAGATTCTCATAATTTGTTCCATTGCTGGAAAAACTTTTCTAAGTGAATTCATTTTATTGAATATCTCATTAAACCTGAGATACATATCAGAAATTGGTTCATCAGTCGTCATTTTAAAATTATCATATTTAATAGTATAAGTATTTAATCTCATTTATTTATCATTGGTTGTTCCTTCATGAGAAACACCCCAAGTATCCCAAATTTCAAAAACAGTTTTGCAAGAAGAAATTCTGTTGAACTCTTCATCTCCTAAAGAACAGTACATGGAATTCATAGATTTATAATTATTATTGTAAGGAGTCTTTGTAGGTTCATCCCATGTGGATCTAACAGTAGTGGGAATTTTATATTCTAATTCTATGGCAGTCCAAATATCAAAACCCATGCTCTCTAAATGAATTTTCATTTTCAGTTTCCATTGAGCATAGTTTGTACCATTAATGAAAGGTGGCATGTTTGTAGCACCACCCACTAGTCAATTATCCATTACTTGATTTTAGAAAGATAATTTTAAGGGAAAAAATTTATAACTAACATAAATTTATGATCATTAAAATACAACTAAAATCACAGTTGACAAATAGTGTATCTTGAAAATCATTAAACAAAAACCAATCCTATGATACCAAATGTTGGTCGGAGTGGACACTCAAGAGGGGGGTGAATTGAGTCCCAATTAAAATTTCTGTTAAAATATTTTCTATTTAAAATTCCCCAATTTATAATACTAGTTAAACTATAGTGAATTTATACAGAATGTAAATGTTCACTTAGCTTCTCAAAGATTGATTAGGTCTCAGTTAATTTAACCATAAGGTCAAACTAACTTTTGAAGCTAACCTATTGATTTACAATAAGTGTAAACACTTGCTAATTTAACTATCAATGTAGCTTCAAAATAGTTTTGTATTTCAAAGTAATAGTATTGGAATAAATAAGATATATGTAGTATACTTTAAACATGAATTAAAGATGAAAAACAGATATAACAGGAGGTTCAGTCTCAATAAGAGACTTAGTCCTCTCATATATATATATATATATAAATTTGATCCACACCCTGCATCGGGGTTAACAACATTTTAAAAAATTGTCCAGGCCACGTAGGGACCTCTACCACTGTTCTTCATGGGAAACAAAACAGAGACCATGCCACACAAGGACCTCTTCCACAGTTTACATGGGTAAACAAGAGTTAAGAGATTTTGAGTGAGGATTTTGATATCCTCCAATTCTGTACATGAGACAGTGTGTGTATAAGAAATATAGAGTACACCACAATGCTCAAAAGTTAATAAATAAATAACATAGATAAGATAGATAAGAGTTTAGAAAGCTCTTGTGATTATCAAAGAAGCTCTGGACTCATTGGATTCAGCAGGAAAACTTCTGAGTCCTTCTCTGCTTTTTGTGTCGAATAACAAAGTGTCGTAGTTCAGCTTGTCTTATACATGAGTGAGAAAGATCTCTTGATTCTTCATGTGTTCTTTAGTGGTATTGGATTGCATTCATGAGAGTTCTTTGAAATACTTGCAATATCCTTCTTTTTCGGATTGTTCTTCTTGTTCAGTACAGTGTACTCGGGTGTATGTATGTTCTTCATGTTGTATGTTCACACTCGCACACCGCTTCTACTTGTTGCTATTATTACCGCTGCTCTTTTTTTGTACTGCAATTCAATGTTTCTTATATTCCACGAGTTCTGGCAGAAGGAATGATTCCATTTTCATAGGTAGGAGATACGATTTCCTGACATGCTATCAACTATCATTAAATAACATTAATTTCATTAAAAACAAAAAATATGACCTTTAGCATTATTTAAATAATATTGGAAAAAATTTAATAAATGGTGTCACAGTGATTATGGAAACGGTGTCTTCTTCACAGTATGTGGCTCACGGTATGAGCTTCACGGTATGTCCATGTCACAGTGAGTAGTTCACGGTATGTGGTCACGGTGAGTCCATCACTATGTCTGGTCACGGTGTCTGGGTCATGGTGTCTGGTCACGGTGTCTGGGTCATGGTGTCTGGTTACAGTGAGTCCTTCACAGTGTCTGGTCACGGTGTCTGGGTCACGGTGAGTCCTTCTCGGTGTCTCCATACATAGACAAATATCTATATTTGGACTTAGACAGTAATATTTAGAACATGGATTATGTTTAATCACTAAAGAGTAAAAGAGTTTGAATCATAAATATAAAGGTGTGATAATATATGTGAGATTTATGATCATGCATGAGACTTGTAAATAATAAAGAGAGTAATTAACATCATATGATTTGTTATCAGTAAAACATGATGTGTAGTTATTATTGAGATTGAAGATCATTAGCAAGATATGCAATGAATATTGAGATTAATTAATAGTAATATGATTTGTGATAATTAAAACATGATTAACACATGAGGAGTCCAACATTAAGAATGATGATGTGTTGTGCATCACAATAGATATGGGTTATCATTTTTATTCAAGGGGGAAAATATGGAAGCTCTTGGTGAAATAATAATTTAAACATAATATGATTACTAATGTTTTTGTGGATTATAAAAAAAATTATGATTTACAATGGTAATTCAAATCACACTCAGTCCAGAGAACCCCTATAGTGATAATTTTTTAATGAACCCAAGTATTAATTACCTCAGGGCACCATGTAAATCCAAAATACTCAGGTATCAACTCATGTAAGGTCAATAAAAAACTAATTCAAATTACCAAAAATAGAGATAAAATTATCAACTATGGGACATAAAACAATAGAGTCATGATCTCCAAGTTTCGAAAGGCTCACATTAGGTCATTCGATTTCAATATGCCCAAATTTATTATTATTTTATGTACATTTTTTATCATTATTTTGATTACTCATGTTAAAATTATAACTAGTACAAAACATATGATATTTATTATAGGGCCCCCTAAAAATTATACTAATACACCATAATCAAAAGGATGTGCATCGTAATTTTTTTTAAATGGATAGAAATGTTAATTGAGATAAATCACATCAGAAAGTCACAGTTTCCAAAATCTATTCATAGATACATATACATTGGTTAAAGTCCAAATCAAGGAATGAAAATTTAATTGATATTAATTATCAATTATTTTAATGTGAATTATCATTTTTAGGGTTAAATAAGTTTTTTCATTGATTAATGTGATTTTTTTTCATTAATTTTTGTTAATTTTTTTGTTTTATAATATATAAAAAATTATTTTATCCTCACCACCCATATATATAATAAAAAAATCCCCATTGTGTTATTAAAATAAGTATACAAGGTGGTATAGGAAGAGGGGATTAGTTCCAAAATGAAATTTTGAAATGAGAATCATTGAATTAAGCCACCTTGTAGTTGAATATAATGTTCATTATCTTCCTATTTAAAACCTTGATCTCCATGAGAATAATATAATAATCATCAATGATTAATGTTTTTTTGTACAAAAATAATAAATGGTACTATCCCAATAATTCATCAATAATAGAAACCCCTTAATCCTACAGACCAACAAAATTGAAACTAAATTGAAACCCATTGAGGCTCCATTATCAAAACAAAGACAAATGGAAATGAAAAAACACATGTTTATTTGGATCCCCAACAACTAATTCAATGTATTGGTAAAAATTGTGTTGAAACCCAGATATGGAGTTGTTTAATTTCATTATCTTGACATATAACCTAAAATTATTGTTTTTTATTTGGTTCATAGCCTGGCTCAGTTAACTACTCATATATTTATTTTTTATCATATGATTCAATGAATGGTTTTAGCTTATGACCATTTACATTTAATACATGACCACTAGTGGTATCCTTAATATCTATTTCCCCATGGGGGTGATCACAATGCACTATGTGAATCCCTGACCATAAATACCGTATCATTCATGGGTGTAGTTGATGTTTGGAAAAATATGGGATCACAAACTACCCATGTTCAATGTGATTGACATTAATATTACTAGATTATTAGGCTTAATCTATATCTTTATGGATCCTTGAATTTTTATAATCCTCTATCCTAAGTTCCTTATGTTCATGAAGATCATATTTCCTATTCTGAATGGCCAAAAAAATTTCATTGTTCGTTTTTTCAATGTTGAATAGGAATTATGTTCAATTTTATTATGTAAATGAAATGTTATTCCATAATCAAACTAATACAGTGAAATTACATGGATGGTTTAAAACATAGTATGATATTCCCCACCGGCATTGATGAGTTTTCCATACCAATCATTCTTTGAGGGATTGACAATGTTTTCAACAATGTTCTTAATTTACCAATTTGGAAACTTATCTTGTCCACTTGATTAAGGAAGGTAGTAAAATAAAACATTTTGAGAGATCCCATAGTTATACATGAGTGAAGATAAGTGATAGATGAAAACATGGGATCCAATATAACTGATAATAACCATATGCATTACAAATATATAAAATATTTGTTCTTTAAATAATTAAATCCCTAAATAATGATCATTAGATTTGGTGGGAATATCTTATACCCATTTAATACATAAGAAATATCTATGATGATATAGAGATGTCCTCGAGGGTTTAGGAAGTGTCCCAAGAGATCAATTCATAAATAATGAAATATATTTGACAACCCAAATGCGTGTCAGGGGAATTTCATTCCTTTGGGTTAATGTTCCTAAATCATGACATCATGAAAAATTTTAAAATATTTTATTGGAATACTTAGTTTGGGTAGTCAAGAAGAAAAAATATTAGAAGACCATTTATGTGGTGTTCTTTGTTGAAAAGTGCCCCCCCCTCTATGAAAAAAATAATTAATGCACTCATTCTCGTACTCAAGAACAAATTTCCTAATGACATGATCATGACAGAAATTGAAGAGGTATGGATCATCAAACACCTAGTGTTTGACATCATAAGAAAATTTCTTCTAATATTGGGTCTTTAAATATATGGAAATGACCCCCCTAACCAAGTATTTTTCTATTACATCAAACCATGGAAAATCGCTTATAGAATAAAGGATATTATCTGGAAATGAATCATACATAGATAACTGATTTCACTTGTATTTGAATTCTATTCTACATAAGTGGTCAACTAATTTTTTTTTGAACACCCTATTATCCTAAATGTTTATATCAATATCTTTAAGAAGAATGTCCCACTATATAATTCTCCCTAAATAGTATTTTTCATGGAAAAATTATTTTAGGGAGGAATTATTTGTGAATATATTGATAGGGGATCTTAAAAGATAGAAAAAAAAAATTTTAAGGAAGTTTTAATGTCAATAAACATTATCTTTGTGTTACTGTATTTTATTTAGGCATAGTTTAATGATTTTATTTAATAATAAATGTATCATGGGGATTCATCATAATGTTTTCCAAAGACAAATCCTACAATGAAGTCAATTGAATCACACATGAGTTTTAATGAATTTTTAGATATGTGAGATTACATGATAGGTGGAGAGATAATAGATTTATTGAGTTTCAATAATTATTTTTTACAACTTTCTATCTATTAAATAGAGAATCATTGACCATCATAGCACAAATTGGTTGGAAAATGGAGTTGAAATTTCTAATGAACCTTCGACATAAACAAGCATATCCTAATAAGGATCACACGATTTTGATATTTTTTGTGAGGGATTAAAATGAATGATATCATCCTTATATAAAATATCTTAAATCCCATTACAAGGGACCTGATAGACAAGAAAAATTCATTCATATACCATGAAATGACATTTTTTCCAGTTTGGAAAGATATTGTTATCCTCCCATCTATAAATAGCGGTTAAACATTTAAAAGGTATACCTAATGTAACACTCTGACCCACGTTACCTAGAGTCGGTGCATTATTTAAATACATTAGCATGATTAAAAGGAATCACGTCTAGAAGGACCGATCAGTTTATTATTCTTGGATAATAGTTTACATATATGAACATTACATTAAATTATAAAATGGAAAAAATCAAAAAAAAATTGTCACCATTGTACACATTCATATCCTATAGACTATCCTTGCATGTCACTCATAATATACTTCTTCGAAACCTAGAAAAAATAAAACATAGAAAGGGGTGATCTCAGATTCTCATTAAGGATAAAAATATATAGAAAACTTGCATAAATAAGCATAAATATTTAAATAAATGTATAAAAGAAAAAAATATCTTTAAACATAAAATTCAACATAATATGGAAAAGATATATCAAATAATGTTGTTTACTTATTCACATGAATATTCTACTAAATGAATAATCACTAGTAATATCAATAGGTAATTTTATAAGGATTTAATGCATAATGAAATACATCATAACCACATAGTCAAGGCCTTGTGAAATGACTACAAATAATAATTTTTCAAGGACTTATGCGAAGACAGAAGCTTGTCTCATGAGACCTACCGATGCAACAAGGAGCTATATCAGGCTCTAACCATCACATACAAAGTCTAATGCATTCATCATATAAAAAGTTTCTAACATAACATAATTGTTTTTATTAAAAAAATAATACGAAATGTCAATATTTTATCCATAAACCATGAATGTTATAAAAATAACACCTCCACATTCAAGCATATCACAAAACCTTCAATAAAATATAGAATATTTGTATCATAATAAATCAACCTTAATCATGAATAATTTCCCGTAAAAGATGTTGCTAAAGTTGAAAATGATCAATAAAAATCATCGAGAGAAATATCCCTTTTTCAAGAAATCATTTAATAGTCATATAATGGAATTCTTTTAAAAATTAGATTTGAATCAAAGTGTCTCATTCCACATTAAATCATTTTAAAGGGATTAACATTATAAAAAATTCATTGTCCATGTAATTAAATCCTTAAAACTATTTTGAATACATGGAAATTAATGTGAAATGTTTTAAAAAATAAATCATTAAAACATATAACATTATGCCTTAGTAAAAAGTCCCATAAAAAGAATCCATTTGAAAACAATTTTATTAAAAATCTATATGGATAATAAATATTTCCCAGTATATACATACATAAAAACAACCTCGGATAATAAAGAGATGGTGAAATTAACCCTTACCTTGCACTTACCTTTGATCGAGGGTACGTTTAACCTCATGTATAATGACCAAAGTATATTATTAAATTATAAAAGAACCACATTAATACTTATACAAGATCCATTTATGACTTTATACAATCCATTTAATAATGATTTCGATATTAAATTAACATTTTGGGTAATAATCTCTTTCTTTATCTAACGTGGTTTAATTTTTTATTCTTGATCATATCATTTAGATGATGATTTAAATACTTATATAATATAAACATTGATTTATTTATCATGTATATCTATAATATAATATTTATAATTTATAGTTATATGAAATGCAAGGCATCATTTATGTAGATGATAGGTCGTACGTACGCATAAACGATGTTTCCGTTTTCATATCGTATTGAATGAAATTAAGTGAATAAGATATATATAAGTACATATATATATATATATATATCTCCAATAGAATTATTATGTCATATATTAAATACATATCAATAATATATATTTTTATAATCATAGTTGAATGGTGAATGTGGGAATGAAACTCATCGCACCATAGAGAAGGTAATGCGTACATACGCACTAGCGATTAGAACTGGTTGAGATCATAAGGGTCGCTATCTCGTTAGGGTTTCCCCTTTTGTCCCCTCATATCAGATACTAATCACCTCCTTTTTTCTCCTTGTCGGAACTCTCATGTTGGCAAACCTAGAGGCAGAGTTGCCTTCGAGGATGCGGCCAGTGTGACACTTATCATCATTTTTAGGCCTTCTCCTGCTATACCCTATCTTTGCTGGGTAGGGTCTCATCTGGTGGCATGGTGAATCCAGCAGTCTTTGTTCCATATTCTCCTAGAAGTGGGTTGGTGTGCAGTTCTGGGTCAGCTAGAATTGTGCACGGTGGTTCGAGGTGGTCCTTGGGTAAGTAGGTGAAGGCAGCGATGAGATCTTGTTCTGGTTTGCGGTAGGGTCTTGCGGTTGGCTTCAGGATTATAGTATGTTTCTTCTTGTTTTCATAACCTATTATGCTTTTAGTGATTATGTTTTAGGCTATCATCTTTTTTTGTTCTGGTTTTTCTCTTCATAATGGACTCTGGTCTTTGGATGTGAGGTTTACTTGCATTGTTATATGCAGAAGCTTTTGTTGGGTTGCGAAGGTTTGTATTTGTTTTGTTCCAATGGTGTCATCGGTGTTCCACTGGTAGTGTGGATGAGTTAATTCATGAATTATACATGTAATTGTAGAATCTTGGTGAATGAGAATTTGAATCCTCAATGGTGATGGTTTCTTGTTGTCATGATTTGGATGTAAATGTGTTTGTGCCTGATGTGTGGTTTTGTGGAGGAACTGGTGGTGCCTTTGGTTTCAGTGGTGGTTTGAATTTCATGGTTGCATGGTTTTATTGATGTTTCCCTACCTCCATCATAGGATATATCATGGATTTCTTTTGACATGGGGATGTTTGGTTTGCTCTCTGTTGGTTTGAATTTTGTGTGTTTGTTTGGGGCACTATGGCCTTCGTCCATGAGACACTGCATCAAGTTTACTTGCTAGGGATTTCTTTATAAGAGGTTCATAGCAGGATGAGTTCACCTTATCACCACTATCTGGAATTGGATGTTTTGATAAGGTATGGAGTTTTCCATCGGTATTGTGCTCGTGCATCCTTGCAAAAGACTGTAAGACGAGCAACATTGGGAAGGGGGGGTGCTAATCATATTGTATTTATTTCAAGGGTGGGAGGTTTTTCATTATTCATGAATTGGTTTTTTGTTTTTTTCTTGATGATCTTGGGCTATGGAGGCATGGCTGGGTATTAATGTGGTACCATATTTATAGTAACATCACTGTATGTAAAAAGATGTGTATTTATTATTTTTTATGGATAAAACAATGAAATAGGACGTGGAAGATTAATAGAACTTAAAAGAGGGTGGTGAAATTATTATCTCTTCTTCGGGTGTATCATTTTGAGTTGATCAAAAGGGCTCCATAGGTTTTCTTTATAATCAATGTAAGGAATCTATGTTGACATGAGAAAATTTGGGAGGATATTTTTGCATGGTTTGGACGAGCCAAATGGCTTTGGAGGTGTGATTTTGAGCGAAGGGGAAGTTCCGTTGGTAAGAGGGTTTTGGTCACTTTAGAAAAAGATTAAAATATTAATTTATTATACAATCATATTCAGTTTATAATGGCTCCAAATGAATTTTTTTCAATCCTTAGTTGGTTATTAGTTGATATCATATCATCCAATAGATCTTATAAACGTTTAGTTTACCATTTTAACCTTATCGTTTAGATTTATCTCTTAGTTAAATGGTTTAACTTTTACCTTGTCTTCTTGTATTTTTACACTATATGTTTTAAAAACATACTCTTAACTTCCTAGATAATCTCATGTGGTTGATTTATGATATATATAATATTATTTAATCACTTTTGAATAACCATAGATTTTTTAGAATATAATATCAACCAATAATATAGTATTTGTTTTAATGTTAATTTATCTCAACTTTGACACTATTTGTTTTTTTTGTGAAAGTCATAACAACTTTATCACATTGAAAAAAATTTATCAATTCAACAATAACATGTCATATTAACCTATGAAATTATTTTATGGCATCAAAACTTATAAATTCTATTTATTTTAATATATATAATATACACTATTTTAATATATCATTAAGAAGGTAATTACTACATTGTCATTGTGCGATAAATACATTTTTTTATTTAATCTATAAAAACTATAAGTGAAATTATATTATGAATGAAATAGTTTTATCTTATTAATGAATATTTAGAGTCAAATTTATACTACGTATAACCCTTAATTAAAAATGGTTTAGGTAAAAAATTTAGAATTTAACACTTTTAACTCTTCTTTATATAAAATAATAATAAATGTCGTAATCTAGTACAAGTGGCCCTAAAGGATCATATATTATTCTTAAGTTTGTTTTTGGTCGAATTGAACTTGTATAATAGAATTAGGACATGTGTTAGGGTAATTATAATGTCATTTTTAAATTTAATTAGTCTATTTACTTTTAACCGTGGTCAATAAATGTCAAATATTACTATTCACCAAAAAATATTTTTATCTTATTGAATCACATTTTACACAAATATGTCAACCATGTCTCTATGATTTTTGAAATTCGACTCACAAAAGTAGTAAAATTATGGTTTATGAAAATTTTCTAACGTGCCTAGAAGTTGGGTAAAAGATGATTAAAAGTTCAATAAAATTTTATACAACTAATTTTATTATAAAATGACACCAATGAATTACATTGCACTTGAATATTTATTATATATCCATTTAGAGTTAAAATAAATTTAAAATAAACATATAATTATTTAAATAAGAAGTTTGTTTTAAATAATAACGTAGTGTTTTTCACTATTCATCCGTAATTTGAATGTTTTTAGAAAAATTCCAAAAAATTAAACATAGATAATTTTGATATTCCAAATTAAAAAATGAAGTATATTTTAAAAAATTAAAAACATAGAACTTTCATTTATTAATTTAAAGTAAATCCCCATTGTCAAAACCTAAAAAAGGTTTTCTAAAAGTAAAAACTATCAAAAGATTGACATATATTTATGTAAAATTTAAATGTGAAATTACATATAATGACCTATATTGGGATAAATTATAAAAATATAATCTAATAATACTTAAAAACCTTTCAAATGGATAATTTAACACCATAAATTATTTCTATTAAAATTTTGATTTTAATTAAAACATGTTATTTTCCACTATTCGTGAAAATATGAAAGTTATCGAAAAAGTATCAAAAATATAACCAAAAAAAATAATTATTTCCTTTTTCTGAATAAGAATATAATTTCATTAAATTGTATATATAAAATTGTCAAATATTGGTTTTAAAAGTGTTCTGCAATAAAAAATGGTAAAATTGCATTTTTTTAAAAATACTTCTTTTATCTGAGAAAATGAATTTGTTATTATATTATGTCTAAGAAACACATAATTTGGATGTTTAAATTTTATATACTATATAAGATTCAAAATACTATTAATAATATTCATAGCCTCTTTTTGAACAGCTAGATTAGTAAGTTGTGGTGCGCTCGAACTCATTGTTGCGTGTAGAACAATCTATTGAATTACTTTAATGAGATAATGTACTATGAAATCATGGGGTGTTACATTCTACACTCCTTCAATAAATTTATTCCTCACAATTTGATATTTTTATTCAAAAATAAATTGTAAAAAATTTAAAAATACCTATATGGAAAACCCACATTGAAAATTGTGTTTATAAAATTTAGTCTTAATAAGAGGGGAAGGGAATAAAAAAGTCGCCACAAAATTACGATCACTATTAGGAGAACGTTGGTGGAAATTATAGACACATAATTTGATGAAAAACGTTAATATATATATGGAGTGATTGATGTCTTCAATCACAAACTAATGTAAATTGATGGACTCAAAGATATCAATCTATGATGATTTAAAATATCATCAGTTCAACAGAACATAAGGTATTTAGATAAAATATTTTTTTATAAGATCGCATCCCTAACGTTTATGAATTTATTTGTTCATATAATAAGAGGAAAAAATATACTTGACAGGTATAGTTTCATCCTTTAATTAATTACTACCACAAACTCATATTTCACAACAAAAGATAATAGAAATAAAAATT
The DNA here is from genome assembly GCA_963277665.1 of Viscum album. Taxonomy (NCBI): domain Eukaryota; kingdom Viridiplantae; phylum Streptophyta; class Magnoliopsida; order Santalales; family Viscaceae; genus Viscum; species Viscum album. The sequence goes on along the minus strand of OY728140.1, from coordinate 1,036,382,130 downwards.
ATGAAATTTATCCTAATCGTATAGGGTTCTAAAAATAATGAATTTATAATTCATTTGTCAGAATTTATAAAAACTACATTATACTAACCAGGACATCACGTATTCCTATGGTAGGTGATCCACCATTTTCACCCTTCGATTTCGGTTTCAAGTCTTGTTGCCTTGCCGGATGCGACAGGTTGTCACCCGACCTCCAGGTTGCCCTTTTTATAACAATACAAAAAATAATATTAAGAAGATTTTTTATCCATTAACAATAGTATCCAATTTTTAACATAATCTATTCCAACCTTTAAACCCATCCAAAATACTTCTTTCCACACTCACAGTCCAAAATTTATAATTTAAACACAGTGAAGATCCATTTTTCAACATAATAACATTTGAATATCTTCATCATGTATTCTTTTAAAACACGGTAATATCCTGAATTACCATAAAATCATGTTGAGTACATTCATGGTCCCTTATTCTATATTTAATATTGGATATACTCTTTATATCCAAAAATGTTTTAAACTCCAATAATGATGGATAATATCAATCATTAATAAGTTTCAAGGTAGTCATGAATATCCAATTTAATTTATCCAAATCATTCATATCTTAATCCAAAATTACTACCTCGGTATCAAATATTATAGATTTTCTTTATCTAAATCATATATTTTCCAAAGAAAATTAACCTACTATTGAGTCACTTTTCATGGATCCCCACCATCTCAAGTCCTTAATTAAATAGTACTTTAATACCATCCCTATATAATACATAAATCATATAACAAGTATATCATTAATAAAAAACGGAAATGAAACAATACATTAATAACATCAAAAGAAGACTAATCATTCCTCTTCATCTTCAGTAGTACCATAAATTTATTATTATCCAATTGAATCATTTACGGTATACTCTAATGATTTGGACATTGCATTTCATAGTGTCCCAACTCCTTGCAGAATTAGTATTGTACATATGAAACATTTTTTGTACCCTTTCAATCACATATATAGTGTCCTTTTCCCCATATTTATAACAAACACCCATTCCCTTCATGCATTTACCACAGTGATTCTTTCCATAGTTATCACATATGGGAAAATCCTTCATTTTTCTATTCCCTTTATCCAACTTTCTCTCTTACATCATTTTCTTCTCTTACTTCCATTAAAAGCTATAGGACTCAGAGAATTATTAATTATATTATTAACACATGATAATATTTCTTAATATTATGAGAATACATGGGAGACTATTTACCTTTTAAAGGTTGTCTTAATTCCATGAAAGATGTGACCCTTCTTAATCATTCAATCATGCGTATTTCTCGAATTCTCATTCCTTATACTTGGCGCCATTTCTAAATAATTGCATACACTAGGTTAGTTTATGAATCACAATTCATAATTCCAATCTTGTAAAATACCTAATTTCAATTGAAATGATTATGCATTTAATTAATAATCATAAAATGTTGTCTCTGAGGAAGTATTTACTCCTAAATCCACCAATATGGCTTGTAATGAAAATATGAATTATCCTAAGAATATCCCCTGGGAGTGTCATAACCAAGAGTGTAGAGAGTCCCATTGTCATATACCAAGATACCCCATATAAAGCATGAAACTCCATGTTAGAGTTTTCACTCCTGGGTACATCTGTGCCAGAGCTGCCACTACCTACTTGATTCTAGACAGGGATGTATTGCTTCAAAAATACACAAAATCTTTACATTAGCAAAATTCTAGGAATTTATTCTATACTAATAATAAAAGTATATCTTAGGGAAATGTTCTATAATCAAATATTATCTCAATCTATTTCCAAGGTTTTTGATAAATTTCTTCTTGTACCAACTCTAATTCCCCGAACCCAATTACCAAGAGTTGGTGCATTATTTTAATATATTGGCATTATTATAAGGAATCATGTCATGAAGGGATGATCAGTTTAGCAGTCTTGGAAAATTGATTACATACATGAACGTTACATTACATTACAAAATGAAAAACAACAACAACCTTGTATTCATTAACCACATTCAAATCTCTTAGAATATCCCTTTAGTTCAACCATAATATACTTTTTCGCATCATGGGAAAAATAAAACATAGAAAGGGGTGAGCTCAGAATCTCTATAAGGATAAAAATATATAAAAACATTCTTAAATATGCATAAATATTTAAGGCAATGTATAAAACTAATACTAAATCCTTTTAAGATTCAAATTAACCATTATATAGAAATGATAAATCAAATAATGTTGTTTACTTATTCATGTGGATATTCTACTAGTCGAATAATCACATGTAATATCAATAGATAATTTTATAATGATGGAATACATAAGGCAAAACATTATAAACACAAAGTAAATTCCTTGTTCCAGGACTACAAATAATATTTTTTCATGGATTTATGACAAGACACTATTTTGTCTCATGAGACATACATATTCATTGAGGATCTATAGAGGGCTCCAAACACCACTTACTAAGTCCAATTAATTCCTCATATGAAAATATTTAAACATAACAAAATCATCTATATTAATACTAGCATATGAAATGTCATTAAATTATCCATAAACCATTATTGGTTTGTAAATAACACATCCATATTCAAATATAACACAAATCCTTCAATACAATAAGGAAGATTTGTATCATAATAAATTAGGCTTGATCATGAATAATATCTTGTAAAGGATGTTGACATTGTTGAAAATGATCAGTAAAAATATTTAAGAGAAATATACATTTTTCATGAAATTATTTTAAAAGTCATATAAAGGAAGTCATTTAAATGATACATTTTAATCAAAGTGTCCAATACCTCATTGAAACTTTTTAAAGGAATTAACATGTTAAAACATTAATGTCCATATAAATAAAACTTTAAAACCATTTTGAAAACATAAACGTAAATGAGAAAGGTTTAGATGACTAAATATTTAAAGCAATTAAAATTATGTTTTACTAAAGATTTATTTAATAGGAATCCCTTTGAAAACACTTTTATGAAACATGGACATGGGTAATAAATATATTCTTGTAGATACTTATGTAAAAACATCCATGGATAATAAAGAGATTGTGAAATTTAACTGACCTGGCACTTTCAAATGGTCGAGGGTACATTTTCCTTCATGTATAATTACAATATTATGTTATTAAATTATAATATAACCATATAAATATTTATTATATCATAAATGATTCATTTATGTCTTCATACTACCCATTTAATAATAATTTCCATGTTAAATTAACATTTTGGCTAATAATCGATTTCTTTATCGTACGTGTTTTAACTTATTATTCTTGATCATATAAATTAGATCATGATTTAAATAATTCCAGAATATAAAACATGATTTATATATCATTTATATTTAGAATATAAATATTTATAAAATAGAGATATATGAAATGTAATGCACCGTTTATGGAGACGGTAGGTCGTACGTACGCATAAACGTTGTTTTCGTTTTCATATCGTCTTGAATGTAAGTAAGTGAATAAAATATACGTAAGTACATAAATCAATATATATATGTATATATCAGTAGTTTGATAATGTAATATATTACATAATTAATAAAAATATATATTTTTATAATCTTCACTGAATGGTGAATGCAGGAATGAATCTCATCACGTTGTGGAGATGGTAATATGTATTTACACACGAGTGACAATATCATTATATTGATCATGAAATTGTATGTAATTGGTTGTTATATCATATATAAAGAATAATAAACATATTATATTTATTATTTATATCAGTTATAATTATTATTATACTCATCCAATGAATGATTCGTTTGAATAACAAACTACACCACGACGTGGAGACAGTAAGCCGTACGTACACAGGTTTGGTGGCTATGTGATTTTGAGGATAGATAGAATAATGAATATGGTTTTACCATATTTAAAATAACATCACAGTATGTAGGAGGAACTATATTAATTATTTTGGTTTGGATACAACATTAAAATATGAATTTTAAGAGGAAAAGAACGTGAGAGAGGGTGGTGAAATTATTTCCCCTTCCTATGGGGTTTCCTTTGAGTTGACCAAAAAGGCTCCTTATGATGGCATTATGATCAATGTAAGGAATCTTGGTTGATGTTAGGGAATTTGGGAGGATATTTTAGAATGTGTTGTCCAAGCCAAATGTCTTTGGAGGTGTGATTTTGAGATAAGGGAATGATCCCTTTTATAAGAGGGGTGAGGGTCACTTTAGGAAAGGATTATGAGATTAAAATACTATATGATATTATTCGGTTTATAATGGCTCCAAATTAAAATATTTAGAGACCATGGTTGTTATGGTCTTAAATCATCTAAACCAATAGTTTTTAGACATGTTTAGGTTTCCATATTAACCTTATCTTCTAGATATAACTCTTAGTTAAATAGTTTGTCTTTTATCATGTCTTCATGCATTCTTACACTATATGGTTAATAAACATACTATAAACTTCCAAGATAACCTCAAGTGATTATTTATTGATATTTATAATATTATTTAATCCCTTTGACTGAAACATAGATTTTGGGAATATTATATCATCCAATAATATTGCATTTGTTTTAAAAATTAATTTATGTCAATATTCACACTATTTGGTATTTTGATTTTGTGAAAGTCATACAACCTTATCACTTCGAAAAAAAATTATTTAATCAACCCTATCATGTCATATTAACCTATAAAATTCGTATATGTAATCAAAACATTTAAATTGTATTTATTTTAATATTTATAATATAAACTATTTTAATATATCATTAAGAAGGTAGTTACTACCACATCGTTGTGTCATAAATAAATTTAATTATATAATCTGTAAAATTAAAAAATAATATAAAATTATGTAGGAAATATTTTTATCCTTATAATGAATATTTTTTGTCGAATTTATCTTATGTATAACCATATATTAAAAATGTTTTAGTTATTAATCTTCGAATTTAAAACATTTGACTCTTCTTTAAATGAAATAATAATAAATATACAAATCTAATCCAAGTAGAACTAAAGGATAATATTTTATTCCTATGGTTTTTATCGATCTAATTGCACTTAACCAATATAAATAGGATATGTGTCGAGGTAATTATAATTCCATTTTTACCTTTAATTACTCTATTTCCTTTTCACCGTGGTAAATAATAGTTATAGATTACTATTCAACAAAAAGTATTTTCATCTAATTGAATCTAAATTTAATTAAATATGTCAATTTTTCCTCTCATAATTTTTATATTCAACTCATAGATGCAATTAAATTATTTTTTATGCAGATTTGCAAATGTGTCTAGAAGTTGGGTAAAAGAGGTTAAAAAGTTCTATAAAATTGTATACATATAATTTTGTTATAAAATTACTACACTAAATTAAATTTAACATATATGGGTATTATATATCTATTTTGACTTAAAATAAATTTAAATGAAATAAATAATTATTTAAAAAAAAGTCAGTTTTAAATAATATCGCAGTGTTTTTCACTATTCGTCAAAAACTGAATGTTTTAAAAAAAATACAAAAAATTCAACCTAAGATAATTCTGATATTCCAAATTCAAAAATGAAGTCTGTTTTATTAATTTAAAACTATAAATTTTTTATTTATTAATTTGTAATTAATTCCTGTTGTAAAAATCAGAAAGTGGGTTTTTAAAAAGTAAAAATTATCAAACGATTTACAAGGGTTTATGTCAAATTTAAATGTGAAATTACTAATAATGACTTATATTATATTAAATGATAAAAATATACTCTAATTTTACTCTAAAATATGTCAAATGAAAAATTTATCACTATAAATTATTTCGATTAAAAAATTATTTTTCAATTAAAACATAGTATTTTTCACTATTTGTCAAAATATTAAAGTTATCTGAAAAGTACCAAAAAATTTTCCAAACTAAATTTTTATTTTGTGATTCTACATAATAAAATAATTTCGTAAAATTGAATATATAAATGGTTAAATATTGGATTAAAAATGGGGTTCTACATTAAAAGGCTGTCAAATTACATTTTTTAAAAATTACTTCTTTTATCTGAAAAAATTTTATTTGTACTTATATTATGTCCAATAAAAACATAACATGGATGTTAAAATTATATAGATTATATAAGATTCAAAATTAAGTTAATAATATTCATAACCTATTTTTGAACGGCCAGTTTGGTAAGTTGTGGTGTGCTCGAAATCAGTGTTGTGTGTAGCGCAAGCTATTGAATTACTTAAATGAGATAACGTACAATTAAATCATGTGTTGTTACACATAAATTGTATCTCCAAATATTGATAAGTCATACATACTTGAATCTAACATATTCCCACCATGTCAGTGATGATTTCTATCAGGCACTGCTTGATGGTACCCCGAGAATTACATAACCCATGGAAAGCGCTTGAAGAAAAATTTATTTGAAATGAAAGGTGATGTTTTTTTCCTTGATATTATATAGAGAACAAAATATTATTGTAATCTGTGTATCACTCAAAAAAAAGTAGAACTGATAACCTTTCAATCACTCAAGGACTTGATCAATTAAGGGAGAAGGGAAATAGTGTTTCTTAGTACATGATTTTAGATACATATTGTCAGTTCACACCATCGATATATAATGGGGAGAATATCACTATACTAATTTGTAATCAAATTGATTCCAAAAATCTTTTGAACTGCATGAATTGGGCATACCCACCCACTCTCATCAATTGGGTAGATGATACCTACATTCAACCAATTTAGATGTTCTTTCATTAACACATACATAATATTGGGATTGCATTTCTATATGTTTTCCAACATGGTTTTAAGTAAGTTTATGGAACAATAATATGATTTCTAATGACTAAGATAATCACTAGAATATCTGGCAGGGTCCATCCAAATGATTTCTCAAGCTATCCTAGGACATGAAGAAGTATCATCTCTTGATTTTCATTAAGATAAGAAGAAATGAAAACATGGATGTTTGGTTATCCCTTAAGAATTAATGCATGAATGATGAATGAAGGACCAGAATTTCATTATTATGTTCATTAAAAAATTAAAAATAAGGAATTTGATTTTTATCCACCTCATTATCTTTTTAAAATTTTTTTTATTGAATTTGTTTTATATGAACAGAAGTCTCATCGATCACATTTTGCTGATCAATATCCTAAATTGTCATGAACATGATTTTATTAATTTCTAGAATGGTTTTATAGATTAGTGATCTAGAAAATCCATCAAATGATCTATTTGAATGAGATTCAAGCTAAGAAGACAAATTTCAGAGATGTGTTAAAATTATATCAATCTCATATTGACATAATCATCCAACAAAAATTACTCAATGTTACTCTAGTACATATACAACACTTCAAAACCAATTCAAATTATGAAATTCCACGTCATCTTTAATTGAGGAGTTTTTATTATAAAATTTTATATCAAGGCTCGTGTTTTCATAGGTAATTTTCATGGTTTCATTCCTAAATAATAAGAATGAGTTGATTATTTCTAATAAATTATATCCAAGGATGATGAGGTTTTTCTCAATAGTACATAATATTGGATTCTTATCAATTAAAATGTATTCTATAGGGAAAATAAAATTTTCATCTTTCACCAAAACATTCATTAAGAGCAACGTATGAACCAAAACACTATGATCAGTAAGGTGAATGGTAACATAACTGGGTTGGAGTTCCTCAAGAAATAATTTTCAATACATGTAATATAGATTATGGTTCAAAATAGCTTCTAGATCACAAATTTATTTCACAAAAATTATTATCTCTAATCATAACATTTACAGAAGGACATTCAGGGTCTTTCAACTTGGGAGGAATGGTCCATTTAATAGTGTTTCTAACATTATTACCAAAAAGGACATTCTTTTTGTGTGAAAATTATCTTTTAAAAGTTATCATATACTTAGGAAACATTGAGTATGATAGAATGGGTTGGATTACATTTAGAAGTGGGATGATCAAAGTAACCTGAGAGAATATTTATCTCAATATTTCATTCAGTTAAGGTTTTTTTCCTATCATGTGTATAAAGACCCCATATTGATATACATTGACATTATATAATTTTTATGAATATTTCATATGTTACACAAACACACGCCCAATGATCGTATCAGTTTATTACCTTTAGAAACATTGAAAAATATTCTCCATACAATTTAATCATAACCAAAATAATTTTTTATATATCAACTTTATTTCCTTTCATTATATAATGTGGAAAGTATAAAAAATAAATGGTGATCTCAGATGTTCAATAATGGTAAACAAGGGAGATACATAAGCATAATATGAACATAAGTGTATAATAACATAAACATATCATTTAAAGATAGTACCATGACTATCGATGATCATATACATGAGTAATGTCATAAATATTGTTAGTTCATACGAAATGAAACATAAGAGAGTCAAAAAGCATAAACTGTTAAATCATAACATAAAAAGAAGACATGAAATTATGGAAGAAACATAAACATAATAAATAACTACAATAGAAGTAAAATCCATCCTAAAAGGATATATTAGTTTAATGGGTTCACTCCCCAAACCATCTTTTTTTTCAAGGTTCACTGCCAGTTCTATATTTGTAGTCCAGGTTTACTCCCATGTCTATCTTATTAGCCCGATTCAGTCCCGAGCCCATCTTAGAGAACAATTACCTTTTGTGAACAAAGTTCACTCTCTATTTCATCCATTTATATCTCATGAGATATAAATAATTACATAATAAATTGGTGGGAGATATAGGTCCCATCTCTCACAATGTTAAATCATACATATATGTTCTTAATGATAATGAATCATTCGTAATATCATACCCTATAAAAGGTATTGAATTCATAAACATTTTAATATAGTATATTCCAAAGAATATAATTGGGTTTCATAAACCTCATGTCCTCAATAAATAAACCATTCAAGGAAATAATATGAATGGTACCCTTAGATTACATCACCAATAATCTATATTGACACCAATTTATGTAATCTTAGAAAAAAAATAATTTTTAAACATCTTTTTAAAAAATTTCTTGAGGAAAATTTCCATTGTGATTTGGAATTTTTTAAATCATAAAATACATAGAAAAACTATTTATTTGAAAATAAATATGAAAATTTATAAAATAGTTTTTGAAACCCATTTAAAATGTAATTGAAATTCATTGTTCCTTTATAATTCCTAAAATATCCTTTAAAACAGTTTTTAAATTTTTTTATAAAACATTATTTGTAATGAAAAACAATTTCCCACCAAAGAGTGAATAATATTACAGGAAACATATAATATCATTAAAATAATTATATTCATGATAAAAAAATGTAAATGTTAAGTATATACCCCGCATAAAATAATATAGGTGCATAACATAACATTTATCTCAATGAAGGAAAATTAAGAAAACATTCCATTACTAATTTTGTAACATTCCATTATTGGTATGTATATACCAATAAATATAATTATAAAAATAGTATAACACAATCATGGATATTATATATACAAAAAAACTAAATGAGTTGTGAATTTGGCATAAGTCTCAAAGAAATAAAAGATAGAATAGAAATCCCCTTACCTTAAGTCTCAAATTTCCTCATAGACATTAAAATGACCCACATAATAAATATAAGATTATTATATATCCACCAAAAAACCATAATAATATATATAATACCATATATTATTTACTTAGTATATTATATTACTTGTTTATTATAAAATCCATGTAAAAGTTTTCTCTTTGTTTTCCATACATGTTTTGACTTGTTATTCTTAGTCCTCTTACATAGATCATGATTTAATAACATATATAATGATAAAAAAGATTTAAATATCATATATATATATTCATATATATATATTAATAAATTTATGATTTAGAAAATACACAATTCATGGATATGATAGGTCATATGTACATAGGAATAATATTTTCACTTTCTTTTCATATTAAAATAAAGAAAATAATTTGATATTTTATGAATATATATTACTTTTTAACATATATATCACATATTTTTATTAAAAACGTTATTAATACATAACACGTGATGTATGAATGAATCACATCGCTTCACGAGGTGGTTTTCTACCGTACACACGAACGACATTATCGAAATCCCATAAAATGGAATGCATAAATGTATGTATGATATAACAATTAATGAATAAAAATAACATAATAAGAATAATATATATCATATTAAACTATAAATACATCATTATCCCCAACAATTAATGGTTTTAAGGGAAAAATGACATTGGATCATGAGGTGATAGTCCATTGTACACATCAACATTGATTGTGTATTCCATTTTATGGGAGTGTGTGAAGTTGTTAGTCATAAACATAAAAAAATCAACATAATAATATATTTATGATATTAAATAAATTATATAATTATGAAATTAATATAATTTAAGTGTTTTATGGAATAAATAAAACAAATACATTTTTTTGAACGTTACCTCTACTTTGAATATCTTCTTTTAGACTACACCGAAGGAATTCCATGATTGGATATATGTAGAAAAAGGCGTATTGGTAGAAGGTATGGAATTTTAGAGGATATTTGGATCGGTGTTTTTCATAACAAAATATTATTTTAGGTGTGAATAATGAAGAGGAAAAATTTCCCTTTTATAAGAGAGGGGAGAAACACTTTTTAGAATTTCTCAAAAGATAAATTTATAAAATGTTAAATATTAATCCAATTAGGTAAAAAATAAATTTATTATAATATAATATATTATATTGTTTCTATATCATCAATATATAGATTTTAACCATGTTTTGGTGTTATTTTAATACTTTTCATTTTGATTAACTCCTGGTTTACCCATTTTATTTTTTACTATGTTTATTTATTGTTCAATATTAAAAGGATGATATTTTTTCATAAAATGTGTAAATTGGACTAGAAATTGTAAATTGATTATGTTTTAGATATCATATCATCCGAATATCCTTAATTTAATATTTTTATTATTTTTATATAATTTCATATAGATTTAGTTTAAAAAAATATCATTACTATTAATTTTGACACAATTCATTACTTAGACTATAAGAAACTGAAAAAAAATTATATATATTCAAAAAAAGGTTTAATACACCCGTAAAATGTAATAATAACCTATAAAATACTAGAATAACTATGAACTAATTTATATTATAGTTATTTTAATATTTATAATATTATTAATTCATTTTTTCTGTACTGATGATGACCAAAACATGGCCTAATTTGCAACTCAATAGATTAATATAATCTAAAATGGGAAAGATCGTTCCCACCTTGTCAGAATGAAGGTGTTAACATAGATGTTCCTCCTCGCAAGGAGCTTTAATTTGTAGAAACCATTATTTTATCATCTTACATTTCAACAAACCATAGAAAATAACCCATTATAATGCACTATAGATAAGATACCATTATGGTTTTTGTTAACTCAGATGCAATTAAGAAAAGGTCGGAGGTTTGTAAATTCTCGATACATGGTCGAATCTCATATGAAAGAGCCATGAATCAATAGTCACTAGTATATCTTAAACATCATATTTCACATTAATGGTGTTTTCTCAACTAGAATTTAGTTCCTCTAAAAAGGGATATTTTCATGTTATTTTGTATAAAAAATAGATTTAAATGCGACCTAGAGGATTGGAACTCTCAACATGAAACCAGGTGTATTTCACCTCTCAGAGTGGGAATATAACTTCAACCCTTTCACCTAGAAGAAATCTATTGATAATTTCTAGGAAAGAATTCATGGACTCCCATGGATATACTCGAAACATAAAATTCCCAATGATTTAGCATACGGAAATTTCATACCTCTGAGGATTAATAAAAAAAATTAGTGACGATCATGGAAAATATCATAGAGTTCTTTTATAGATTGATATAGAAACTACACCACCGAAATGTGTGCCTCTCGATGTCAATAGACATCTTATTTATGTTATATTTGAATTTGAGAATGTTTTTAAATACTATGAGAATTGTAGGATGGTCGGACATATCCTTGATAAATGCCTCAATATTCCAAAAATAGTCTATCCAACATCGAATAAAATTGCATTGAAAAAAGTCCCATGAAGAAAGGCTGATACCAAAATGAAATATGATAGGAAAATTGATACTAACACATTAAAGGTGGTTGCATGTGACCACCCATCTTGAACTAGGAAAAGCAGGGCTGATCTTGTCGAGGAAGAGGAGAAAAACTATCATTATAAAGATAATGATGTTTTTGATCAAACAGAGATGCTTCTAGTTGATAAATAAAAAGATCCCAGTGAGATTCAGCATTTTTCAAATGATACATTAACTCTTCCTCTAAGCATGAAATATGATGATTTCTCTTTGTATTTAATTAGTTTGGGGATAAATCAGCCCTTAGAAACTGATTCTCCATCTACAGATGTAACGCCCCGACCCCAGTTAACCAGAGTCAGTGCATTATTACATAACATTGGATTGATCAAAAAAGATCAAGTTTTAAATGAATGATTAGTTTAGTAGTCTTGGAAACACTAGTTATATTCATAAGTCTTGCATTGCATCATAAAGTAAAAAAAACTACAACAACATTTTGTATTCATATCCCCTAATACTATCTCTACAGTTCATTGATAAATTACTTCTTCACATATTTGAATAAATAAATCATTGAAAGGGGTGAGATCAGATACCCAGTAAGGATAACAATATAGCGGAAACTTTTATAAATAAGCATAAACATTTAATAAGATGTATAACTAAAACAAAATACATTTAAACATTAACTTCAGCATAATATGGAAAAGATCAAATGAAATGACTCCATTTACATATTCAAAAAGATATTCTACTAGTCTAATAATCACATGCCATATCAATAACCATTTTTATAATGATCGAATTCATAATGATAGACTATCATAACCACATAGTCAAGGCCTTGTTCCAAGACTACAAGTAATATATTGTCAAGGCCTTGATCCAAGACTCTAGTTTGTCTCATGAGACCTACCGATGCATCGAGGAGCTATAACAGGCTCCACCCGTCACTTATTAAGTCCAATGGATTCCTCATGTGAATAGGTTTAACCAAAACATAAACATTTGTAATAAAACTAGAATATGAAATGTCAACACCGTCTCCATAAACCTTGAATGGTATAAAAAATAATATATACGTAGTAAAACATATCAGAAAACCTTCAACACAATATGGAAGTTTTGTATTATGATAAATCAACTTCAAATAAGCATAAAATCCATCAAAGGATGTTGACATATATGAAATAAAAACTATTTTAGAGAAATATCTCTTTTTTGAAATCATTTAAAAGTCACATAATTATAAAAAAACATTTACTTTGAAAATATTATTATAAGCTTGTAGGGGAATCCTAGGAAGTTTTATAATGGTGTAAATTAGCTGCAACTGCCGTATAAGTTTAAAAAAACATTCTTACCATAATTTTGTCGAAAAGGATAAAAAAGGACCTTGTTTGGAAAATGACAGAACGATTCCTTTATAAAATTATTATAAAAATTCAAAAAGGGTATAAATGACTATAAACCATAGTCAATAAAATTGTATGAATGATTTGAAATACATTTTTATGAATCATGGATGTGGATGATAAAAATGTTCCAGTAAATTATTATGTATAAACAACCTTGGATAATGAAGATATTGTGAATTAAACCCTTACCTTGTACACTTACTTGGTATAGGGTAGGTTAACCTCATTTATAATAGTTAAATCATTGTTATTAAATTATAAAAAAATAATATACATAAACATGATATCATATATGATCTTTTAATATTTCTTTTTAATAATATCTTAGTATTATCGTCGTTTCGGTTGTTAACATACTCGTTTTCTTTAATATTTTTTTTACATAAGTTGTGTTTGTTACCCATATTATGTATCTTATTCATAAATAGAATTATATCAAGTCCTTAAACATTATTTTTAATCATCCAATGATAATTAGACTTGAATGGATACGATGGGGAATGAATCTAATCGGATTTGTGGAGACGGTAGTTCGTACGTACGTATGAGCGACGATATCATTCATTTGATATTAAAATAATATATAATTGTGTTTTATATTTTATATACAGAATAATTATCATGTTATATTTATTATTTTTACGAATTAAACATCATTTTTTAACCCATCCAAATAATAATGTGTTGAATAACAATTACACCACAACGTGGAGACCGTACGCCGTACGTATGCACGTATGGTGACATGTCATTCAAACGATGGATAGAATACTGAATATGGTTGTACCATATTTATAATAACATCACATTATATTGATGATACTAGAGTTATTATTTTGGAATAGAAATAACAAATAAAGAAGAAGTTGAAGAAGAAAGGAACATGAAAGAGGGTGGTGAAACCATTAACTTTTCTTCGGGTTCTTCCTTTTGAATTGTTCAAAAGGGCTTCTTAGGTTGGATTTCAGACTAAAGGATGGCCTCTATGATTAAGGGAGGATAGTTTAGAGGGTATTTTTCAAAATATTGTCTGATCAAAAAGGCTTTGATGGTATGAAGAATTGGTTAGAATTGGTGACCTTTTATAAGGGGGGGAGGGTCTCTTTAGGAAAAACATAAAGTATATATTTTTAATAAATTCATATTCATTTTTTGATGACCCCAATGTGTATTATTCAAAGCCTAAGGTGGGGAAGGTTCGAAAACCACTCAACAAATATATTTTAGACATGTTTAGTTCACAATAGAAACCTTATATTTTAGATTTATCTCTTAGTTAAATAGATTGACATTTACCATGTCACTTTGTATTTTTATATTATATAATTAATAAACATACTATATACATCTAAGAGACCCCAAAGTGGCCCATTAACTAGACACCTATCATCATATAATTTCTTTGGCTGAACCATAGTTTTTTTTGGAATATAATATGAATTAATAATATAATATTTCTTTAAAAAACTCTTATATGTCAATATTGATATTATTTGGTATTTTGATATTGATAATTTCATAACAGCATTATTACTTCAATAAAATTTTATATAACCTATCCTTATTTGTCATATTATCTTATAAAATTAGTGTAATTCATAAAAATTCTCAAATTACATTTATTTTGATATTTATAATATCCATTATTTTAATATTTCATTAATTAGATAATTACTGCACCACCATTGTGTCATAAATTAATTAAATTATCTAATGTATAAAAATTATAAATGAAATAAAACTATGTAGGAAATCATTTTATCTTTCTAATTAATATTTATAATTGAATTTTTTTTCATAACTTTATATTAAAAATGTATTAGTTATTAAAATTTGATTTTAACTTTTTTGACTCTTCTTTGAATTAATGAATAATAATTGTTCTAATCTAATCCAAGTGTACCTAAATGATAATATTTTATTCCTAATGTTGTTTTTGGTCGAGATACACTTTTAAAATAGAATTAGGACATGTGTTAGTGTAATATTAATATCATTTTTACCCTCAATTACCCTATTTACTTTTAACCGTGGTAAATAAAAGTTGAAATTTACTATTCACCAAAAATTATTTTCATATTATTGAACGAAATTTTACTCCTTGATATTAACCATGTCTCTCGAATTATTGAAATTCCACTCACAGAAGCTGTAAAATTTTATTTTATGTGAATTTCCAAATTCACATATGTGGTGGGTAAAAGACGTTAAAAAGTTAAATAAAATTTTTAGATATATAAAATTATTCTAAACTAACTCTCATGAATTACAATGAACTTATATAGGTATTATGATTCTATTTTGACCTTAATTAAATTTAAATAAAATAAATAATTATCTAAATAAAAATTCATTTTTAAATTATAACTCATTGTTTTTTTCACTATTCATCAAACATCGAATGTTTTCAGAAAAATACCAAAAATTCAACCTAAGCTACTTTCGATATTCTGAATCCAAAAATGAAGTCCATTTTAAAATTTAAACATTATAAAATTTCAAAATTTGTGTATTACTATTCATAACGACTAGTTTTATTGGTTGTGGTGTGTGTTATAACTCGAAGTTGCGTACAACACATGCTACTGTATTATTCAAAGATAAGTGTACCGTGGAAGCTTGGGGTGTTACATTCTACCCTCCATTAAATAATTTAATCCTCGAAATTTCTAGAATACTACTACATGAAAATACTTGGGTGGTTCTTCATCACATGTTACTTGGGTTCCCACGTTTCCTCTTTCGTCTTATGGTTTCTCCATAGAAATTTTACCAGACAAGTCGTCCGGTTTCTCAGCACATGTTCTCTTGTATCAAGAATCTTGATGGGCTCTTCGCAATAAGATAGATTAGTTTCCAGTTATAATTCCTCATAAGTGAGTGCATGCATTAGGTCGGTCATGTATTTTCTCAACAGTGATACGTGGAACAAATCGTGAACTTTGGTTAGATTTGGCGGCATTTCCAAATGGTAAGATACAACCCCAATTCATTATAGAATTTCAAAAGGTCCAATGCACCTGGGACTCAATTTACCTTTCTTACAGAAACGTATAACTCCCTTCTTTGGAGATACCTTCTAGAAAACATGATCCCCTACCTAAAATTACAAATCCTTCCTTCAGTTATCGTCATAGATCTTCTGCCTACTTTTAGATTCTTTGATGTGGTTTTGGATTTCATTTACATTTTCCATCATTTCCTCCACCAGTTCTGGTCCTAAATGTTTTCTTTCACCAGCATCATCCCAGCAGGTTGGTGTGCGACATCTCTTTCTGTATACCGCTTCATATGGTTCCATCTGAATACTTTAATGTAAGCTATTGTTATAGTAATATTCCACCAGAGGTAAATATTGATCCCACATACCCTGAAATCCTTGCGAGCAAGATCTCAACATGTCTTCTAAGGTTTGAATAGTCCGTTCTGATTTTCCATCTGTTTGATGGTGGTAGTCAGTGCTCAAACAAAGATCATTATCCAAGGCCTTCTGAAGACTCTTCTATAATCATGATGTAAAATGGTGATCAAGATCAGAAACAATTGATAGGGTTCCTCCATGAAGTCTCACAACTTCATTAATATATAGTCTTGCTAGAGGTTCAAGTGGTAAATCCTCCCATATAGCAGGAAAATGTGCTAACTTGATAAGACGATCTACAATGACCCATATTGCATCGTTACTTCTAGGATTATTTGGTAGTCCCATGAAAATGTCCATCGTGATATTGTCCAATTTCCACTCAGGTATGGGAAGAGGTTGCATGATTCTTCTAGGCTATTGCCTTCAATAATTCACTTGATGACAAACCATACATCTTCACCAAAATCCGAAATCTCACTCTTCATGTTATCCCACCAAAAATTTTCCTTAAATTCTTTATACATTTTGGTGCTCCCATGGTGTATGTAGAAATTGGAACTACGAGCATCATCCATCAATTCCCTTTTTAGTTCAGGGATATCGGGAACACAAAGTTTCTTTTCAAATTTCAAAATTCCTTCTTCATACACAATGTCTCTCAATATTCCATTATTCACAGCTTTAATCGTCTTTTGAAATTCCTCATCATTGGTCTTAGAACTCTTAAAACTTTCTAGAAATGATGGTTTGGCAACCATTTGGAAAAGTATTGTTGTTTCACCTATCATGGTGATTCCCATATCCATCTTCACTAGATCCATGAAAATAGGATCCCTTTCAATTCTCGTCATGTTCAAAACTCAATGATCTTTTCAGCTCAAAGAATCTGCCACCTTATTTTCCTTCCTTGGTTGGTATTGTGTCATGACATCATAATCCTTGATATGTTCAAGCCATCACCTTTGTCAAATGTCAAGTTCATTCTGTGATAAAATGTACTTCAAACTATTGTGATTACTATAATCCTCAAATATTTCACCACAGAGATAATGTCTTTATTTCTTCAAAGAAAAAATTATAGTAGCTTACCCAAGATCATGAGTAGGATAGTTTTGATCATGAATTTTCATTTGTCATGGTGCATATGAAATAACCATATCAATCTGTATAATGACACAACCAACTTCGTTCTTTCTAGCATCACTATAAATAACAAATCCATCATTCCTTGATGATAGAGTATATATATGAGAATTTACTGATCTTTCCATCATTTAATCAAAACATTCTTCACACTCTTTTCTTCAAACAAATTTAACCCCATTACGTGTGATGTTTGTTAATGGGTAAACCAATCAGGCAATGTTCTGGACAAAACACCGATAATAACATGCTATGCCAATAAAACTACATACCTCGGTTATACTTGTTGGCAGTGGAAATTCTTGGATTGATCTTTTCATAGAAGGATCAACATATATTCCATTCTTAGAGACAATAAGTCCTAGAATAGAGGTCTCTTGAGGCCAAAATTCACATTTCCTAAACTTCTCATATAATTCATGTCTTCTAAGAGTCTTCAGGATAATGCGCAAGTGATTTTCATTATCTTTATAGATTTTGGAGTATACCAAGTTATCATTAATAAATACCATTACAAAATAATCGAGATATTCCTTGGAAACTCTATTCATTAGATCCATGAATATAGATGGTGCATTAGTCAATCCAAAAGGCATTACTATAAACTCGTAATTCCCGTACCTAGTTTGAAATGTTGTCTTCGGAATTCCTTACTTCTTCACACACAACTGATGGTATCCAGATCGAAGGTAAATTTTTGAAAAGTATTGATTTTGATTCAGTTGTTCGAATAAATCATCAATGCGAGGTAGGGGATACATGTTCTTTATTGGTATATCATTGATTTCCTAGTAGTCGATACATAACCTCATCGATCCATCTTTCTTCTTAACAAAAAGGACAGGGGATCCCCATGGAGAAACACTAGGGAGAATAAATCCCTTATTACTCAATTCTTCTAGTTGATTCTTTTGTTCAACTAATTCCAGAGTGGCCATTCTATAAGGGGTCTTCGATATAAGCCTTAAAGAAGGAATTAAATCAATGGAAAAATCAACTTCTCATTCTGGAGGATGTCTAGGTAAATATTCTAGAAACACATCTACATATTCTTTCCCAATTGGTGCATCCTCTATTTGAACATTCCTTTCCTCACCCATAGTCATTTCATTATCTTCCCCCATAATAATTGAATTTAGTTGAGCTACATGGGGTGGATCTAGATAAGAATTAGGTGGTGACAATTCTTCTCTAAAGATAAGGTGTTCCTTATCATCATCATCAAAAATCATAACCTCTTTCTTCTTACAAAAAATGATTTGAATCGTTGTCTGAAATCCTATCCATACCGAGGCTTATATAAATTTCAATCATGGGTATGACGATGAGAACTGAAGATCAAGAACATTTACATGCTCTAATGGGGACTGATTCATAAAACATTATTGTAATGATACATCCCTTAGGAGTTTTGTTGAAAAATACCTTGTTAAATAAAATTGGGAATATATAATTTTCATAGAAAACTAGGAGGATATGAAACAATGCGATGATCTATAATAAAATAAAGCATTGGCTAAACTTGAGGAAACCATTAAATTTTCTGCCACCATGTCTTTCAGAGCTTCTACCTCAGCAGTAGTGATAATATATACTTAGCCTTTATCCCTTGGCCTTTTCTGAGATATGTTTTCCTGACGTTTAGGAAATTCATTTTCATAATGTCCCATCTCCCGATAGTTGTATCAATGATCATCAGTAGCTTCTTTCTTCCCCTTTCAATCACGACCTTGGTGGCCTTTTTCACCACACTTGTAACAGACTCCCATTCCTTTCAAGAAATTACAGTGGTGTTTCTTCCCACATTTACTACAGGATGGATATTCAACTTTTCCATTCTTCACCTTATTTCCATTCCCAGAGTGATCAGCAGATCTCTTCTTCTCTTGCTTTGCCTTATAGTTGTAAGACTTAGAGAATTCTTTTTCTGTCTCTATAGCACAAGAGATAATATCTTCGTACGACAAGAAAGATTGTGAAACTAATCCTCGATAGTGAAACTATTTTAACCCATATACAAAATGATCGATCTTACTTCTTGGGTTACGTATATAATCTGTAGCAAACCTCGCTAACCTTGTAAAGTTAGCCTCATACTTTTTGACATTCTCATCCTCATTTTATCTCAGACCCAAAAATTGCATTTTCATATCTTCTCAATTCTCACAATGAAATTATTTTTCTATGAAATGCTATTTGAACTCCTTCAATTCCATATTTGATACTTCATCATCTTGTTTCGTGTTTTGAATCAACAACCACCATTGATCAGCATCTCCATTGAGGCGATAAACTACCATGATATCTTTTTCCCTTTCACTACTCCCCAAGGCATGGAATATTTTCTCAAAGGAATTTATCTATTTCTCATCTACTAGGGGATTTGTAATCCCATTTAATATTGGTGGTTTTTTCCTCATGAAGCGATCTAACATTTATCATCCATGCTGCGAATCAGGGTTATCTATATCTGTAAGTTTATTATTCATAACCTGAGTGAGTTTCCATGTATTGTGATAAGATGATCAGCACCATTTGTATCACCAGCTCCACTATAACTATCTTCAGCAGGAGGGAAATCCCAACATGGATTGTATGCATTGATATGGTTTCCATTCTTTCCACTAGGGACCATTTCTATAAAATGGAATAAACTAAATCATTTTATGAATCACATTACATAATTCCATACTTGCAAACCACTTTACATAAATTGAACAATTTATGGATATAATCCATAATCATAAATATGCTTTCTTTGAGGAACTATATACTCATAAACCCTTTTTAATGGTATATAAAGAAAATGATAATTATCCTAAGAATATCCCTCGGGAGTGTTGTAACCAAGAGTGCAGCACGACCCATTGTCGTTCACCAGTTATCGTTCGAGTCTAGCTCAAATCGGTGTTTTCTAGTCTTGCCCCTAGGTACATCTATTCTATAGCCACCTTTACCTACACGTATCGATACATAGATGTATTTCTCGGAAAACTCACAAAATATCTACAATTCCAAAATTCTAGGAATTTATTCTATACAAATCTGTAAAGTCCATCATAGGTCTATGTGCTCTAATCAGAGTTTATCTAAATCTAGCTTCCATGGTTTGTACTAAACTTCCTCTGATACCAACTGTAATGCCCTGACCCCAGTTACCTAGAGTCGGTGCATTATTACATAACATTTTTATGATCACAAAATATCATGTCTCGAATGACCGATTAGTTTAGTTGTTTTGGAAACACTAGATATATTCATAATTCTTACATTACATCATATTGTAAAAAAACTACAACAACATATTGTCTTCATATCCCCTCATACTATCCATATAGGTCATTAATAATTTACTTCTTCACATCCTAGGAAAAATAAAACATTGAAAGGGGTGATTTCATATGCTCAATAAGGATAAAAATATAGCAGAAACATTCATAAATAAGCATAATCATTTAATCCAATGTACAACTAAAACAAAAGCCTTTTAAACATGAACATCAGCATAATATGGAAAAGATAAAATGAAATAATTCCATTTACTTAATCACATGGATATTCAACTTGTCGAATAATCACATACAATATCAATACCCCTTTCATAATGATGGAATTCATAATGCAAGACTATCATAACCACATAGTCAAGGCCTTATGCCAAGTCTACAAATAAGATTTTGTCAAGGCCTTGTACCAATACACTAGTTTTTTTCATGAGACCTACCGATGCATCAAAGAGTAATAGCGGGCTCCACCCATCACTTATTAAGTCCAATGCATTCCTCATATGAACATGTTTAAACGTAACATAATCTTTTGTATTAAAACTAGCATACAAAATTACAATACATTCCCCATAAACCATGAATGGTATAAAAATAACACATCCACTATCAAATATATCACAAACCCTTCAATAAAATATGTAAGTATTATATTATAATAAATCAACATTAAATAAACTTAAAATTCATCAAAGGATGTTGTCATAGATGAAATCAAAACAATATGATAGAAATATCTCTTTTTTGAAATCATTTAAAAGTCACATAATTATAAAATAAAACATTTATTTTTAAAATATTCTTATAAGATTGTATGGGAAGATTTAGATATTTTATAATGGCATAATATAGCCACACCCACTGTACAAGTTAAAAAAGACATTTTTACATTAATTTGGTCGAAAAGGTTAAAAATGACCTTGTTTGAAAAATGACCTAATGATTCCGTTATAAACATTTTATAAAAATTCAACAAGGTTATAAATTAATTTAACCCATAGTTGTTAAAATAGTAAGAATTATTTGAAATACCTTTTTAAGAAACATGGATTTGGGTGATAAAAATGTCCTAGTAGATAATTACATATAAATAACCTCGGATAATGAAGAAATTGTGAAATAAACCCTTACCTTGTACTTTTCCATGGTAGAAGTTATTTTAACCTTTTTTATATTTGTTAAATCATTGTTATTAAATTATAAAAGAATCATATACATAAATATGATATCATATATGATCTTTTAATATTTCTTTTTTAATAATATTGTATTAGAATCGTCGTTTCGGTTGTTAACTTGCTCGTTTTATTTAATATGTTTTGTTACATAAGCCATGATTGTTATCCATAGTTTGTATCTTATTCATATACAGAATTCTATAACTTCCTTAAACATTATTTTTAATCATCAAATGAGGATTATACTTGAATTGATACAATGGGGAATGAATTTCATCGCGTTCTTGGAGACGTTAGTCCGTACGTACACACGAGCGACGATATCATTTTTTTGATATTAAAATAATATATAATTGTATGGTATATTGTATATAAAGGATAATTATCATGTTATATTTTTTATTTACATTAATTACATATCATTATTATACCCATCCAAATAATAATTTATTGAATAACAATTACACCAC
This sequence comes from Viscum album, assembly GCA_963277665.1. NCBI lineage: Eukaryota > Viridiplantae > Streptophyta > Magnoliopsida > Santalales > Viscaceae > Viscum > Viscum album. The sequence goes on along the minus strand of OY728140.1, from coordinate 1,036,359,105 downwards.
GACGTGGAGACGGTAGGTCGTACGTACGCACGTATGGTGACATGTCATTCAAACGATGGATAGAATATAGAATATGGTTGTACCATATTTATAACAACATCAGATTATATAGAAGATAATGGAGTTATTATTTTATAATGTAAATAACAAAGAAAGGAGAAGTTGAAGAAGAAAGTAACGTGAAAGAGGGTGTTGAAGACATTACCTCTTCTTCGGGTTCTTCCTTTTGATTTGATAAAAAGGTCTCCTTAGATTGGCTTTATGACTAAAAGAAGGCCTCTAAGATTAATCTAGAATATTTTAAAGGGTATTTTGGCAGAGTTTGGCCGATCCAAAAGGATTTTAAGGTATGAATAATTGGTTAGAAGTGGTGTCCTTTTAAAAGGGTAAGGAGGGGCTCTTAAAAAAAACATAAAGTATTAATTTATAATAAATTCATATTCGTTTTATAATGGATCCAAAGTGGATTATTCAAAGACTAAGGTGGGTATGGGTCGAAAAACACTAAACTAATATATTGTAGACATGTTTGGGTCACTATAGTAAACTTATCATTTAGATTTAACTCTTAGTTAAATAGTTTGACATTTACCATGTCACTTTGTATTTTTTTTATATGGTTAATAAACATACCATATACTTAAAAGAGACCACCAAGTGGTCCATTAATGATAAAAATATCATCATATTTGTTCTTTTTCCAAACCTTTGATTTTTAGAAATAGAATATTAATTAATAATATAAGATTTGTTTAAAATACTATTTTATGTCAATTTTGACACTATTCAGTATTTTGTATTTGATAATTTAATATCATCATTTTTACATAAAAACAAATTATAGAACCAATTCTAATATATCATATTAACATATAAAATTAGTTTAATTTATGAAAAGTCTCAAATTATATTTATTTTGATATATATAATATCAATTAGTTTAATATTTCTTTAATTAGGTAATTACTGCATCACCATTGTGTCATAAAAAAATTATATTATTTAATGTCTAAAAATTAAAAATAAAACACCATTATATTGGAAATATTTTTAGAGTTCTAATGAATAATTATAATATAAGTTATCTTCTGTATAACCCTATATTTAAAATGTTTTATTTATTAAACATTGATTTTAACACTTTTAACTATTCTTTGAATTAAATAATAACAAATGTCCTAATCTAATCCAAGTGGACCTAAATGATAATATTTTATTCCTAAGTTTGGTTTTGGTCGAGATACACTTGTCCAATAGAATAATGACATGTGTTAGGGTAATATTAATATCATTTTTCCCTTAATTACCCTATTTACATTTAACCGTGGTAAATAATAGTAAAAAGTTTCTATTCACCAAAAATTATTTTTATCTTATTGAACCACATTTTACTCCTTTATATTAACCACATCTCTCGAATTTTCAATATTCCACTCACATATGTGGTAAAATTATGTTTTATGTGAATTTCCAAATTCTTTTAAGAGTTTTCTAAAAGGCGGTGAAAAGTTCAATAAAGTATTTATATATCTAAATTTATTCTAAACTAATTCCAATGAATTAAATTGAACTTATATAGGTATTATGTATCTATATTTTCCACAATTAAATATAAATAAAATACATAATTATTTAAATAATAATTTGGTTTTAAACTATAACTCAATGTTTTTTTCACTATTCATCAAAAATTGAATGTTTTTAGAAAAATACCAAAAATTCTGCCTAAGTTAATTTTGATATTAAGAATCCAATATTTAATTCCATTTTGAAAGATAAAATATATAAAATTTCTAAATGTCTGTATTTCTATTCATAATGGCTAGTTTGATTATATGTGGTGTGTGTTAGAACTCGAAGTTGCTTACAACACACACTACTGTATAATTCAAAGAGAAGAATACCATAGAAGATTGAGGTTTTACAATAGAATCCAAAATTCTCACTACCAATAAATTTATAAACACCTTCCCATTCCAATTAACGACATAGAAGTTATATGTTGTTGTCCTCTCAAAAACAAAGGCTATAAATAAAAATGATGTCACTACTTTGGACTGTACTGAATCTGCCCTGATGGAGATATTTTCCATTTTTGATTCTACAAAATAGTACCTAAAGTGGCTTGGAAGAAATAACATGGTTGATACCAGAGAAAAAGGGGAACTTATCCCCAAACATAAATCCAAATGAGGATGCAAATTTAGAACTTCCAGGGTCTAGCCAATCCTGGTTCTCAATGTTCCCACTAGTTACATGTGGGTAAATATAAACCTATGTTTTTTTAGTATTTCTGATCCAAAAACCAAGGTCACTTTAACTGTTTTTTTTCTTGAGAGTAATTTTTATTCCCTAATTAGTATTATACTGGATTCTGATTGGGACATGTTGTGGCTTCTTGTTAATAATATTGTAGATAACCCTACTCCAATTTCTGTGGATGAGCAAGTTATTCCAAGCATATTTTACAAAGCTATCCATAATATGTACTGCTCAATGGTATATAGCTCAGATATTTATACAATTAAAATAGACCTATAGATAAGATTCAGCAAACAATCAATCTCCCTCTCAGAACCATGGGTTATTTTGGGGATTTCAATGTTATTTTTCATGTAGATGAAATCCTTGGACATGCCTTTTCTAACACCTCTATAAAAGAATTCTGATTGTGCAATGGGAAGCCCAAATTGACCGAGATTAGCCTTCTCAAGGCCAGGTAACCTTGGTATAAGAAACTTTTGAATACTACGAGGGCGAATAGAATTGATCTTGCCTTTTTCAATGATCACATGATGGAGATTTGGAAAACCATGTCATGTGTAACTCTTGCGAAGCATAATTCAAACCATCATCCAAGCCTGACTATCTTCATTGATAAATGTGAATGACAGCCTTAAATATTTTCGTTTGACAATGCTTGCACTTCCCAATTCTAATTCTCCCAACTTGTCAGAGATATGTGGGAAATTGTGGATTATAAACATAATAATTTATCTTGTTTTCTAAAACATTTAATTCTCTAGATGAAACTGAAGTAGTGGAGAAAGAAAAAATATTGTCTTATGGATCAGGAAATTGATTCATTGGAAATTTCACTTCATGGGATACACGAATCCTTTACCACAACCGATTTTTTTGTGAATGATGAGCAGGAGAAGAATGGCTTGTATGAACTTATGAACGTCTTTATTCATAGGGAAAAAATTAAAAAAAAAATGTTAAATGTAAATTGTCTAACAGATGGGGAAAGTAATACCATGTTATTTAATTCAATCCAAATAGCCAAAAAAGTTATCAGACATATTTATTTATTGTATAAATGAGAAACTATACTAGATGATAGAAAAATCCTCTCTAACCATATTGTTTACTTCTATATAGATATATTTAACTGTCCCAAAAAGAATAAATAATTGATGGAGGTAATTATCAAAAAAAATTCACTGAAGGTGATAACATTCTTCTTAACTTGATCCCAACATATATTGAAATTTATGATTCTATTTTTGGACATAAAAAGGAATGCTCACTAGGACTAGATAGCTTCACCAACTATTTCATCCAATTCTTTTGGGACATCATCCAAGGTGATGTTTGTAAGATGGTTTGACATTTCTTCAACAAATGCTCTCATGCTCAAGGCCTAAATAAAAAATTTATTTCTTTAATTCTTAATGTGGAAAATGCTAGTGATATAGGTAAATTTTGATCGGTGTCTATTATCAATAGTTTACACAAGATTATTACCAAAATTCTTGTCAATCATTATAACAATTTTAATGAGAGAATTATCTCTTGGAATTAGTTTGGTTATATAAAAGGAAGATGGATCCAAGATTGTATTCATATTTCTTCTGAATGTATTAATCTCCATCAGAATACTATAAGAGGAGGAAACATTTCTCTTCATCTTGACATCCGGAAGGCCTTCGACACCGTTGATTGGGGAATTATTAGACAAATAATGCATGAGTTTGGCTTTCATATAAGATTCATTCATTGGGAAAACACACGTATTTTCTTTGATCACATCTCCAACCTTGTTGATGGATCTTCAGATGGTTTCATCAAATGTACTAGAGGAGTAAGAAAAGGTGACCCCTATCTTCTATCATCTTTGAAATTGATAGTGATTACCTTAGTAGGTTGATACTTAATAAAGTCAACAAAAGAGAAATAAGAACAATTCAATCTACTTGAGGTATTTCTTCCCCCTCTCATCTGCTTTTTTCTGATGATATTATACTCATTACTCGTGGTGATAGGAGGAACATCCAAAACATCAAGAAAACCCTTCTCCTCTATGATAATGTTTCTGGACGAGTGGTTAACTATATACAATCATTTATTTTCTTTGTGAAGAAAATTTCTACCTCTTGAAAACATATCATGGTGTAGGATCTTGGAAGAAGGGAAGTATCCCTAACTTTTACTAATCACGATGTCCCTATTATTCTTGTAAGACCCCTCTCCTCTTACTTTTTTTATGTGGTGAGTCAAACTAGAAGAACCCTCTCTAACTAGAAATGCAGGTCTCTCTTGATGGAGGGAAGGATTTGATTAGTTAAACATGTGATCATATCAAAACATGTCAAATTATTCATGGTGTACTCTTGGCCAGCCTCCACTAGTGAAACCATCAACTCAATTATGAGGAATTTTGTTTGTAGTGGTAGTATTCTAGAACAAAAAAAATTTATAGTCCCTGGGAATAAATGATGCTTTCTACAAAACATTGGAGGAGATGGAAAAAAATATTGAAATTTTAAACCATCCCCTTAGGCTCACTTCATTTAGAGGATTATTAATGAAAAATCAAACTCCCTTGATTTTCTCAGAGCTATATTACTTCATAGGCTAATTTAAGGAAGGATGAATTACATGTAATCCTCAGTTTGGCCCAGTCTCAAATGGTTTTTCTAGAAGACTTAAATGTAGTCTTACTAAATTTTAAATGTGAAATCCTTCCTTATATTCTGGAAAGATAACTGAATAAGACCCCCCTTGATGGAATGTATAATCACTCACGATCCAGATACGATCTAAAATATCACAATCAATGTTAACTCCAAAAGATAAATATAATGTAAACTCAAACTGTCAACCATGTTTTCTCATATCACGTTTTGAACACAGTAGACATTATCATATGGGAACTGAGTGTCACAGGTACATGAGAATTTGAGAAATTTTACAATAACCACTTGCAAGGTGATTGTATAGGGAATGGAAAGCTTAATAAAAATGTCTACAACCTTCTCGGTTCACACAACTTTGGCACCTCCACCTAAACAAGAATCTAGTGTAAGACAACTTGCAACAAATAGGAATATCCCTCTTCTCCAAGTGCATCTTGTTACTTCAGAAAAAAGATTATATTAATCACCTATTTCCATCCTGCAAGACCACTTCCTTTTGATGGAATTCAATCATTGATCTGTTTGAGTTGCATCCTCCATCTTAATCCAACATCAGGGATTTTCTACTACAAATTATAGAAGTCCATTTCTCGAAGTTGGTCCAAATTCTTTTTCAGGTTGGTTGTGCTGATGCCATCCATATAATATGGACGATAGTGAACATGTTATGGCATGAAAATTATTATCTCAACCACAAATTTGTTCTCAATGATGTGTTGATCGCTACTCAATAGGCTAATCGTCTACATGATGCTAACTATCATAACTCGATTAAAGACTTTACAGTACTGTGAATATTTAATCTTCTTGATAATTTTCCGATACTGCATGGCACCATGGTGATCTTCTAGTTACCTTCTTTTACAGGGTGGTTCAAATGTGACTTGGATGGCACCGCGAGAGGAAATTGAAGGCCTGCTAGCTATGATATATCTTTCAGAGACCACAATGGGAATTTATTTGTAGGGGTTCATAGATCTTGTGGTCAATCCACCGCTCTTGTGGAAGAGATGATGGGTTTTAATATGGTAGTGGAATGTGCTAACAATGAAATTTGAATACAATATGGTTTGAAAGTGAATCATCCACCATTTTCGAAGCAGTTTGAATTGTCCAAATTCATCTTGTATGAAACTCACTAACAAATGGATAAACTATATAAACACACATGCTTCAATGCACTATATTATAACACATGTCTATCGTGAAGACAATCAACATGTTGATGGCCTTGCAAACATGGGAGCCTCTAGAGCTACTTGAACATGTCATTCTAGTACACCTAGTGAAATACTTCCTATCCTGTAAAGAGATACATGTAAAAAAATTATTTTGACTCTTGTAACCCTGTGACTTTTTCATTATATGAAGTTGTTCTTCTTTCTCTTCAAAAACAATTAATGCATCATCAAGGTGTAATGGTTTAGGATCTTTATTTCTCCACAAAAAATTAAAAAAAATCAATGATGATTTTAAATTATTTAGAATTTTAATAAATTTTTAATGTTAAATACATTTCGTTGATATACTCATATAAATTATATTTATCTTGTTATAAACAATAGTATGAAAATTTTTACTTTTCATTGAATAAAATATTATAAAGGTTACATTCTAATCCAAATGGACCTAAATGGGCACATAACTAATCCTTAAATGATTATGGTTGAGAAATACTCATATAATAAAAATTGAGAAACATTTTGGGTCATTTTATAATATTTATAATATTATTGGTACCCCTAATTACTCAATTAACCTTAAAAATGGTAATAATAATTACAATGATTACTATTAATATTTTCAAAAAATTAAAAGTATCTATATAAAAAATTTGGAACATACGATTTTAAATATGGAATTGAATTTAAAATTTTCAATACATAAAATTTAATGAAACTAATTTAAATTAATCATGTCAATGTGGTGGGAATGTGGGTATTTAAAGATAAAATGATAAAATTTTCACTAAGTTAGTATTTCTAAATTCAACAATAAAATGATTCCAATTTTGTAGCTTCGAATAAGAGATCTATAATTGAAAAATATTGACATTTAAATAAAATTGAAACATAATTTTCAATTATAAGTTTTTTATATGAAAATACTTTTATCAATTAAAAATCATTATTTTCACTATTCATCAAAAGGTTACAAATTTTTTAAAAAACCGATTTTTTTTCAAAGATAATTTTGACATTTTTCTCCCAAACAATATGTTAATTTAGTCAAGTTATATTTATACAAGTTATAAAATATAATTTCAAATCATGTATTCTATTAAAAGGTGGAAAACCCTCATTTTAATAAAATACATCCTTTTAATCTTAAAAATGGATTTGTTCTTATTTTATTCATATAAAACAAATTTTTGGAATTTAAAAAAAATTGAATATATAAAATTTAAATTTCATTAATATGAAGAACTAATAGTTATTAATTTAATTTACTCTCACAAAATACCTTCGTGGTAATAAAAATAATCTTCAAAAAAATAGATCATTTATTTTAAATTGGTTTTTATATTAATTTTTAATTAATTGGTCACCAATGAATTAATTCCATAATTATGTTATTCCTATTAAATCTGGTTATTCCAAAAGATAGGTTATAACTATAGATATAAATATAAAATTTTTGTTTGAAAAAACATAGTCTTGTGTCTGATACAAGCTATCGAAAAAAATCATTATTGTGAGTAACACAATCCAAATTAGTATTGTGTTTACTGAATTCTAAACATTGTATTGCATGTAGAACACTATTTTGGGTAAATAAAAATTGGTTTTATATATCATGTAATTCAAGCCATCGAATAATTTTTATTTATATGAAGATAAATCAATAACATTCTAGGTGTTACATTCTACCAATTGTAAAATGAATATCTCCTTCAAAAATAATTACTAGGATAAAAACAGAGGAGGATAAATATACATTAACAGATCCTTGGGTTTCCACTTATAATTCTTTTCTAGAGTTTTTTCCACAAAATATTAGTCTTGTAAGTGTCCTTGTATAATAAAACAGTAAATATTCCATATAGAATCTCTATCAGTCATTCCTCATTAGAAATATAATGTTCCAATGGTATAAACATTGAGACTAGTACTTGTGATTGCTCTGGTATGTAATTCTTTAGTGGTGATACCTGGATCATATCAAGAAATTGATCTATATTAGGTGTAACCATCAATTGTTAAGATACTATGATAATAATTTAAATAATATCAAGAAATTATGTCTTCACAATTTGAAATTTCAACTTGTTAATCAACGATTGATATTTGATTTTTCATGAAAAACCCAAATTGTGAAAAGGGACCATAAAACAATATTTTAAAAATATAGAGAGCGAAAGGTGATGATCACCATTTACCAATGATTTTGATTATGATAATATTAGAGGAAAGTGTAAACATAGACAAAGAAGATAATTCCAAATATCCAGTTCTAACGGAGAGTGATAAAGAACATGGTCATTATAAAGTTTACCATTACATAAAAATAAATATTTGTTGTTATAAGGGACCATTTGATTCACCAGGAATTAAGATACAAGGATATAATTTGTTTTTATATATTATTTATAATGTAATGCCACAACATTAAACGTTACATAATCATGAGTTATGTTAATCATTCGCATTATGAATATTTCTAGTTTTTATCTTTATATAATTAGGCCATTAATATTACTAAAAAACATAGAAATACAATGTGGGAACTTAAAATAGTATCCATTTCTTCCATAAAATAAAAAAATTTAAAAAGAAACATTGTTTCTTTTAGGTTTAATCAAGATAACTTTTCCTTGATTCCTTCCATGACTCTATACTCCCATAAATCATGTGAAAACATTAAACAACATTGGATGAGCAATAAAATTTGAGTAAGGGAATGAGAAATAATAAAAAATAATTAGTCTTAATAAAACCTGATAACCTATTCAATGTTCATTGAGCAGATGTAACAAAAAAATTCCACAAGAATGACACTCATACTTATTTCTCAATGAAAAACACTAAAAAAATATCAAGAAATTAAAATTTTGTTAGGTGAAATAGATCATAATATACAAAAAAACTATTTCAAACATATTTTAATTGGAATAACCATACGTTTGACTTCAAAATAGGGGATCTATAATAGATATCACCCTTTTTATAAGCTATATCGGGCTCATTGTGAGCTATAATGGGGATCAACACTTCATATAAGCTGTTCTGGGATAACATGTGATATAAAATGGGGCGCCACCCTTCACATACGCTATATTGGGTTCAATTGTGATCTATAAAGGGGATTAAACTTTTTTATAAGTTATATAAGGCTCATGTGTTTTATATAATTAACATGTACCAATTCATGAATAAAACACTTTCATCATAAAACCCTTTTTTTGAAAGATTAATCTAATCCCATATCAAAAACATTTCCACAAAAAAATACCAATTTCATTTAAGAACACATGTCAATACAAAAATACCCAAATAAAGGAAAATTGAATTTATTTTCATTTCAAAAGACATTAAGTCTTCTAGAGGATACTAAATATCAAATAATGGTCTAGGCAGTGGAGAATTCGTTGTTGTTGTAAATGTTAAAAACATTGTTTTTGATATATTATAAATAAATTAAAATTATTTTCATAAAAATATTCATATTTAAAACTTTTAATTAATTTCAACATCGACATAAAATTTCCTATATATTCCTTTTATATACATAAATAAATATGTAATTTAATATCACGAAGAAAAATATTGGATATTTAAATCTTTAAAAGTTCACGGTATCCCATACCACATTGAAAATTTAAATATTAATCTCTATGATTAAATAATTAACACTAGTATAGATGAAATATGAATATTAAATGTCCTATTTTTTGTATATACACCTTATAAAAGAATAAATTTGCATATTATCAAGAAATTCTTCAATGAAAAGAGATTGAGACAAAGTCCCTTACCTTGAGTCCGACATGTCTCATTTATTCTTTAATTTCATAAACAATAAAATTAGGTTAATTTCTAGTTTCATTACAAACTTCTTTAATGTTTAGAATTCATTTTATTTCACTTATTACCATGTTATATAATTTTGTTAATTATTTGAGTTCAAATCAGATGTTTTTTCGGTGTTCGAAACATGAGTTAGAAATGAATTTGTTTTGTTTTAAATTGACTGCATTCACAAAAGTATATCATATTAAGAATATTATTCATGATTTAAATATCTTATATATTTAGTATATATTTATTTATAATAGTCCATAACATTTGGTGATGTTAAATGAAATGCACCATTAATGGAGATGGTAGGTTGTACACACACAAGAACACTACATTCATAACATAGTCATATTGAAGGGGAACAATTAAATTATATATAGGTAAATTATAATTAAAGTATAATATATTTTTTATATATTTTACATAAATTGATAAATTTCATCCTTTATATATTATATGTATAGCATGAATGAGTTATATCACTTTGAGGGGGTGATAGTCCACACTTCCTCAAATGAAATTATCATATTTAATCATTATAGAATGTATAATGGAATGATGTAAATAAAAATTATATAATAATATATAAAAGATAATATATTTCATATATAAATATAGTTCCATAATTATGGCCACCATGATCGGTGGTAAAAGAAAATTGAACAATCGTTGTTTCATGAGGTAGTAGTTCATCGTAAACAAAAATAATACGTTCTATACCCATTAGATGAAGGTGATTGTAAGTGTTAGTTAAACCCTTATCCTGAAAAATCCTTTTATATTATTTAAAGTGGAATTTTTTATATAATGGAATAAAAAGATCACATGGTTTGGAGATCGGAAAAAAGGAATGAATTTTGAGAGAAGACGTTACCTCAAAATTGGGTAACTCCTTTTTATTTTTTCCAAATGGCATAATTAAATTACCTTATTCCCAAGTTAATTACTCTAAGAGTAAGGGGGAATATTGGGATATTATTTTATTGTAATTTTTACGTGCCAAGTGGCATGATAGGTGTGAGTATGTGGGTAAAGGTGCTGGCCTTTTATAAGAGGGAGGATGGCCACTTTAGGAAATCTGAGAATTATTATTTTATAATAAATATATTTTAAAATTATTATAGTTAAAAAGTGATATATTTAGAGGATAATATGATTTTGGGTCTAAATCCCCAAATGAAATAGGTTTTATACATGTTTTGGTCACAATATTATCCTTATCCTCTAGCTTTAACCCTAAGAAAAATACATTAACTCTTACCATGTTATTTTGTATTTTCAAAATATATGTTCATTATAGTTACAATAAAATACCTATAGAACCAAAAGAGTATAATTAATGTAATTTTCAACACTATATAAGTAATTTGGATAAATATTATATTTTTAGGACAATAATATCATTTAATAAAATATTATTTGTTTTAAAAACTCATTTATGTCACTTTTGGCAATATTTAGTAATTAATTTTTGTTAAAGTCATAAATACTTGATTAATTAGAAACATAGGAATTAAATCATCCTTAACATGTCAATATAGTCAAAAAAATCATTGATGTAATAAATCCTTTAAAATAAATTTATATTAATATTTATAGTATCATTTATTTAACTCATTCATTAAAAAGTTAATCCATCCATCGTCATTGTGTCATAAATAAATTTATTTATTTAATGTCTAAAAATTATAAATAAAATATCATGATATATAAAATATTTTTATATTTCTAAATACTATTTATAGTCTAATATATCATTTATATAAATAAAATTAATTTTTTTAGGTGATACATGTTTATATTATATTTTACTTTTCTTTAAAATAAATATTTTAAATGGTCATTATTACACCCAATTGACTCCATGGGGTCCTCAAATCGACCCAAGGATGACCATGGTAGGCCATATCTAACACAATAGAATTAGGACACGTTTTTGGGTAGTTTTATATTGTTATATTATTATTTTTTACAATTATTTACATGATTTAAAATTAAATACTTGTAAATAAATATAATTACTGAAGTTACAATTCGTAAGGTCCAAAATATAAAATTTAACAATTTTCGAAAGTTAGACATTATGATTCCAAATACAGAATCCAGTTTTCAAAATTTTAAATATATAAGTCGTAGTAATTAATTTAAAATTAATTCCCATTCCAAAACCCAAAAACGGGTTTTTAAGAAGTAAAAATTATAAAAAGATTGACTTCTGTTAATGTCCATTTTAAATGTAAATTTACATCTAATGAACATAATTGGATAAAATAAAAAAATGTAATTTAAATTATACTCTAAAACTAGCTAAGAGTATAATATAACTATACAAATAAATTTGATGAAAACAGAGTTTTGAATTAAAATGTAGTATTTTTCATTATTCATAAAAATATGGATTTTATCAGAAAAACGCCAAATTTCAACAGAAGTTAATTTTGATGTCTATATTCTAAATAAGAAGTTAATTTTCTCAAAGGGAACATTTAAAAGTGATTATAACTATTTTTTAAATGGTTCCTCATCCAAAGTTGGAAAACACCATTTAGAAATATTATATTATTTTATGCATAAAATTGGATCTATTCTCATTTTAAGCCTCTAAAATTGATTGGATAAATATAAAGACATTTAAAAAATGTAAAATGAAAATATAGCTAATTATTTTAATTATATTTATTACAATAGCTATGTGTTGACTAAAATTTAATCTAATAATATTATTGTTGTATTATTTTTCGGTATAACATAGTGTTGTGTGCAACATAAGATTTCATAGAAACCAGTTCTTGTTAGTTGAGTACGCTATTGGACATAGTGTTACCTTTAAACTAAAATTAATATTAAATTCAAAAATATCAATAGAAATGAAAATCAATTAATTTTTAAATACCTGAGACATTATATCATATCCCTCTTTTGGAATTTTCATCCTTGTGATTTTAAAATTAGGCTAAGAAACATCATTGAAAACCCGACATCAGAAAAAGAGTCAATAATATTATCACATCAAAATAAATGAAGATAAGTAAACAATGTCACCCAACATAAAACATACTACGATTCTATGTAGGAAAACATGGATAGGAAAATAACCTAACCATCTTGTTCTGATAGAGTGTGGTAGAAAACATGGATATGAGAAATTTAACAACTAGAAAACCATTATCCTACGATGGGTTAAGGGTCTTTAATTACCAAATAGGAAAATAAAACAAAAAACATTTTTGTTTAAATATAATTTCCATAAAGTAGATTAATACATTTATGATTTTGACTAATAAAAAAAAGTAAACATACATACTAGTCAATATAGTTTTATCCTTCATTAAATATCTTCCACATACTCATCTTTTCTCCAAAATATATTGGTTCATGATTACGTGGTTACAACAAAAGAACTAGCGTAAAATTATAAAGAATCACATAATCCATTAAAGATGAAAAATATATTTACCCTATCATTAAACATTAACGAAATCCAAAATGGTTAGTACAAGATCATATAATCTCCCAAAAATAATAATCCATTATTAGGAGTATGACAAATTCTTATCTCCAAAATTTAATAGTAATATCCTAGTTCTACATAGACCATTAAATAAAAATATTTCCTTAAAATTTCACAAAATCATCCAAATTATGATTAAAACCAAAATTTTTGAAGGCTTTTATCACATAATATTCTATTTTCCTTAGGCATATAGTGTTCCCAAAAGATAGTGTACCCCCCAAATAACATTTATCACTTAATGACCAAATCACTTTCATATACTAAGTATATCAATTTGATAAATCATAAGTAATAAAAATCATCTTATTTTTAATCTAAAAAATATTTTAACTAAAATGAATAAATCATACTAACCAAGGACTTCACAAAGGCCAGTGGTAGAGGATAAATCCCCATCACACTTCTATTGTGGGTTTGACTAAAACAGCTTTTTCCAGCCCGACAGGTTGTCACATGGTTTGTGTGATGTCCATTTCTAAAAACAATATAATCTTATTATACTATAAATATATTATTAAGGCCTCAAAAATTACGATAACATGTTTTAACCTAAAATGTTATTTAATACCTTTCTTTTTTATCCGAATAGTTTCCTCAAAGATGAATGTCTCCGAAAATACCATCAGTCACCTTAATATTTCAGATCCTAAAGCCTCAAATGGTTTTTATAAGACGTTAAACATATGATCTACCTTAAAATTATAAACCTATTATGGTATCCCTAACACATAAGAAGACATCATAGTCTCCAAAGCTGTCTAAAACAACATTTAATAGCATCAGTAAGGCCACAACCTTAAACGCTAGATAATATTGAGTTATGTTATGAATTCACATTGAAGATCTTTTCAGTTTAAAGATTTAGAGAATTAGGCTATAAGTATTACATAATAATAAAATATTAAAAAATTAGACTCTTCCAATGGTATCTATTTCTTTCATAACATAAATGCTTTTAAAATTAAACCTGATTTATTTTTAGGTTTAATCATAATAATGTTTCATCAATTACATCCTTAACTCTATTCTCCCTTAAACCTTGTGAAAACATTAAAAAACATGGGATAAGAAAAAAAAACTCAGTAAGGGATAGAAAAATAAAGAAAAAACCTCAGTATTGTTAATAACTGATAACCCATTCATAGTTCTTTGAGTTGATGATAGAAAACATTTTATCATGAATAAAACTCATAATTTTATCTCTATAAATAACACTAAAAAAAATATCATGAAATTAAAATTCTTTTAGGTGACTTAGATAATCATATACATGAAATCCATTTAAACATATTCCAATCAGAAAAACCATATGGTTGAATTCAAAATTGGAGATCTAAAATGGGGACACCATTTGTATATTCTATATCAGGCTCACCTCTGAGATATAATGGGGCTCAACCGTTCATATAAGCTGTTTTGGGCTCACACTTGAGTTATAATGATGTTAAACCCTTTGTATAATCTATATCAGGATAACCTGTGCGCTATAATGGGGATAAAACCTTCATATAAGCTATATCTGCCTCACCTATGAGCTATAATGGGGTTCAACCATTTTTATAAGCTATATTGGGATCACCCATTTCATATAAAGATCATGTACCATCTTACGAATAAAACACATTCATCATAAAACCCATTTTTTAAAATCTTCTTCTAATACCATATAAAAAAAATTCTATATAAAAAATACATTTTAATTTACGAACCCATTTTCCATAAAAAGATACCCAAATAATGGTATAATGGAATTGAATTTATTTTAAAAGGAATTAAGGCTTAGAGGGGAATCCATATATCAAATAACAGTTACAGTTGAGGCGATATCGTTGTCGTTGTATACGTTGAAAAAAATCCAGTTTGTTGTTTTGTAAAGAAAGTATAATGCTTCATATAAAATTATTACTTTTGATAATCGTTAATAAATTTAATGATTGATGTAAAATTTCTTGTATATTCCTTTTATACCCATATAAATAAATATGTAATTTAATATCTTGAAGAAAAGGATTTGATAATTAAATGTTTAAATGTTCATGGTGTCCCATACCACTTTGAACATTTAAATTTTAATTTATATTTTTTAATAAATAAAATTAGTATAGATAAAATATTTAAAGTAAATGTCATATTGGCTATATAAACAACTTAAAAAATAATAAAGGAGCATATTATCAAGAACTAATTCATTGAAAGTAGATTGTGATGATGTCTATTGCCTAGAGACTTACTTGCCATGTTCATTATTTAATTTACTGAATAAAAAACCTAGGTTATCTTATACATAATTTAGAACCTTTTTAACTATTATTATTCATTTTATGTCACTTATTACCATGTTATATCAATTGGTTTATTATTTTAGTTCATATCATACATTTGGTCGATGTTCGGTACATGAGTCAAAAATGAACTTATTTTGATGTAAATTGTCCATGTGGTAAAAATTACTTCATATAAACTATATTATTATGGTTTTAAATATAATATATATCTATTATATATGTTTTTATAATATTCCATACCATTTTTAGATAATAAATGAAATACACCATTCATGTAGACGATGGGCATTACATACACATGAACAATACATTCATTTCTTTGTCATATTAATGGTTCAAAAACTAAATGATACATAGGTATATTATGATTATAGTATAATATATTTTTTATATAATCTATATATATTCATTAATTATGTCCTTTATACATTCCATGTGAGGCATGAATGAGTCATATAACATTGAGGTTGCGGTAGTCCGCACTTCCTCAAAAGAAATTATCGTATTTACACATTATGGAACGAATAAAGGTATATTGTAAATAAAACTTATAGGCTCACTGATAAAATATAATATATTTAATATATAAATATTTTTCCATCATATTTTCCACCATGATAGGGGTTGGAGAAAATTAAACATTCGTCATTTTGTGAGGTAGCAGGTCACCGTACACAGAAACAATATGTTCTATAACCATTAGATGGAGGTGTCTGTAAGTGTAGGCATAAATCATAGCATAACAACATCCTAGTATATTTATTATACTGATATTGTTATAAAATAATTGATTAAAAATAATTTAGGGGTGTAGAAGGAAAATAAAATAAAAGAGCTTGAGAGAAGACATTATCTCAAATTTCGGCAACTCCTTTTGATTTCATCCCAAAGGCTACATTGTGTTACCTTATTCCCAAATTAAGTCCAATAAGAGTAAGGGGGGATTTTCGGAGCTTATTTACATAGAATTTGGATGATACAAGTGGTCTTAGTGGTTTAAGTAAGTTGGTAGATGTGGTGTACTTTTATAAGAGGGAGGAGGGGAACATTATCAATGTCTTCAACTAGTAATTTATTATAAATTTATTTTTGAATTATAATAGGTAAAAAGTGAAAAAGTATAAGGATAATATGATTATGGGTATAAATAATCTCAACATATAAGTTTTAGAATACTTTAGGTCACAAAATTAACCTTATCTTT
This sequence comes from Viscum album, assembly GCA_963277665.1. Classification (NCBI taxonomy): domain Eukaryota; kingdom Viridiplantae; phylum Streptophyta; class Magnoliopsida; order Santalales; family Viscaceae; genus Viscum; species Viscum album. The sequence goes on along the minus strand of OY728140.1, from coordinate 1,036,342,162 downwards.
TATCTTTAACTCTTAGTTTAAAACATTAACTCTTATCATGTCTTCTTGTATTTTCATAATATATGGTTACTATAGTTACTATAAAATTTATATAGAACATGAAGTTGATAATTGATGATATTTGTAACATTATATATGTCTTTTGGTATATTATTTTATTTTTAGGACAATTATATAATTTAATAAAAAAAAATTGTTTTAAAAAATCATTCATTTCAATTATGACACTATTTCTTAATTGATTTTAATTAAAGTCATAAAAACATGATTACTTTGAACCCGAAGCATAAAGACATCCCCAAAATGTAAATTCCATCATCAAATTCGTGTATGGAATAAAAACTTACAAATTACATTTATTTTATTTTTACAATATCATTTATTTGAATCATTCATTAATAAGGTAATCACTAGATCATCATTGTGCCATAAGTAAAATTATTTATTTAATGTCTAAAAATTATAAATAAAATACATTGAAATAGGAAATTATTTTATATTTCTAATTTATATTTATATTCTAATAGATAATTTTTATAATCCAATGTAAAATTTTTTTAGTTTGTATATACATGATTATGTTATGATTTCCTTTTATTTAAAATAAAAACTATAAAAAGTCATTATCACACCTAAGTTGCTCCATGGGGTCCTAAAATCGAACCAAGGATTACTACGTTCGTAAATATATCATAAAATATTATCAGAACATGTGTTAGGGTAGTTTTCTATTATTGTAATATTATTTTTTCTTTAATTTACAAGATTTACCCTTTTATCATGGTAAATAAAAATAATTACTAAAGTTACTATTCATAATTTCAAAATTTTAAAGGAACCTATTTACACAATTTTTAAATTATGATTCTAAATTTTTAATCCATTTTTACAAATTGAAATTAAATAATTTATAGTAATTAATTTGAAATTTATGCATGTAATCAAAACCAGAATGTGGGTTTCTAAAAAGTAAACACTATGAAAAGATTGACATGTGTTTATGTCCAATTTAAATTTCATATTACTTAAAATGACCATACTTGGATTAAACGATAAAATCTTAATCTATTTATACTTTAAAACCAATTAAAATTACATTTTATCTATATAAATAAATTATATTAAAAGACTCTTTTGAATTAAAATGTACTGTTTCTTACTATTCATCAAAATGTGGATTTTATCCGAAAAATACTAAAATTTCCACATAAGTAAATTTTGATGCCCCTCTTAAAAATAAGAAGCTTATTTTATCAAATAGAGAATATACATGTAAAAAAAGTATTTTAAAATAGTTTATTAATCAAAAGATGGTAATATAACCTTATAAAAATATTCGTGTATTTTATATTTAAAATTGGATTCATTCTCATTTTAATCCTCCAAAAATCCTTGGTTAAATATAAAAACCCATAAAAACTAAAATATCATAATATATTTAATACTATTTATTTTCTCCAATAAAATTTCTAGGAATTAACTACCATTTAAAATAATAATATTGTTGTTGAATTATTTTTCTGTATAACTCAGTGTTGTGTGCACTATAAGATATAGGAGAAACCTGTTGTCACGTGTTGAATACGCTATCATACATAGTTACTTCATTGAACTATAATTAATATTAAATTTAGTAAAATTAATAGATATGAAAATATATTGTTCTATAAATACTTGGATGTTACACTTAAATTTGATGAAATATAGGAAAAATATACACATACATAATTTAATATAATTTTCCAACCACAATTACGTCAATTTGTTATTCCTTGAAAATTTTATTATTCATATCAAACTCCTATAAATGATTTTGAAATTTTCTTTTGTAATTAATTACAGTATCATATGATCCATAATATGATGAAACATTATAACTTTTTTCTATAATTATCATAACGAAATTTTTATCATAGGTTATCCAATATGAATAAATTATCATATTGTTAAGTAAAACATTAATCTGTAAAACCTAAAATTTTAACAAAAACAATTATATATATGGTTACCCTTATAATCATTCTAGAATATTAAAAACCCAAACATTCAAAAGAAGGTTATTAAATTTTAAAAATCAACATATCAATAATACACCAAAGAAGTTTATGTGTCTCTTTATTTTCACACAAAAAACATGTGAAGACCATTATCATGTATTATATTGATTCATGGTAGTTATGTGAATTACCAAAATAAACTTAATGAAACCATTTTTTCTTTTAAAAATTAACTTCTTTCTTATACCACAAATCCAAAAAATCAATAATCTCAATCCATTATATCCTAAACCACATTTTCATTGGTTCCATGGATATAAATACATCCCCATTTATTTTATCACAATCATACATCTCTTTATATCATTATTCTTTAACAATATTTCACATATTAAGGGTTGTATTTCCCTTAATGTTGTCTTCTCTAAAAATTCCACCTTACCACCTCAATCACTTTTCATGGATACTATTCAATATATGTTTTCAAATACATAATGGAAAACTACTTTTGATTAATCCATAGATGTTTCATTATTCCCTAATACAATAATATAAATTTGAGAATGTTATTATTGAATTCCAATACATAAAAACTGAATCATTCAGCCACTTCATTATCACACTATAAATCTCAAATAGTTATCTCTTGATATTTCCCTTTTTAATTGTTTTTAAGAGGTTTCTAACATCTACCATCATTGTTAAACATTATATTTGAGAATATATTTTCATAATTCTCATTTTCCTTAAATTTTTGCATTGATGTGTGGGGTTTAATTCTATGAAACATTTTCTCTATTCACATTACTAGAGAATGTTTACTATCACTTCTGTAGTCAAATAAGGGATGAAATTATTTACCACACTTAAACCATTTATTTATCCCTTAAAACAATTTCCTCCATGTTTCTTTCCAAACATTTAGTATAAATGAAATATAATTTTCTTTTCTCCATGGTCTTTATAATTTCATCTAATATACATCTTTCATTTCTTTTCAAAACCATGTGATTGATATTTATCATAAACTTCCATTACCACCTTAATATCAGAACACACAATCACTTCATAGCCATTGAATTATCTTATGGATACCTCCCTTCAATGACATGGTTTTAAGAAACTAAAGAATAAAACAACATTAATATTATATTGGATGATAATAATTGTAATCCACTATGAAATTATTATTATAATAACCTCCTAGACACCAGCGAGGTCCTTTTAACTTTGTATTAACTCAAGGAACACATTCTCCATCATCATATAAAGATCAATATGAAATAACTTATTGAAGAATATATTATGAGATTTATTCTAATCCATGGATCCAATTTCAACTTACGGCCTCATATTTATTGTTAGAGTCCACCAATACCCCACTGGTCTTTAAGAATAATAAACCGAAAAATATAATTTTCATGGTATAAACACTGATAGATAAAATTTCACGACCCGTCCCCCGGGGCTCGTATCATGACTACCCCAAGACTGCCTTCCATAGGCTAGGGGCAGGCGACTAGCACTAAAAGCGTAATTCCCTAAAACTGGGAAGGAATTTCCTTTATAAAACGTAAACACACACAAACAGAGTAAAAGAAGAAGAAAACACTAAGTAATGTTTGAATAACAAGTGTGCTAAAAGTACAAATGGGATGGAAAGAAAATCCCAAAAAAAGGTACAGCTACAACTGAAAGAATGTACAACTGAAAAAGACCAACAATTGAATGGTGAAATTAGCACCTAGATCATCCTCTAGGTTCCTACCTGAAGGGTCGGTACAGATGTCCTCATTGGCACTCCGTGTCTATCAGTCTGCTCTGTGTGTCGTCACACCTAGTGGTCCAGCTCTAGGTACCGTCCAGACCTAGTGTTCTCGGCCTCCGTCATCGTTGTCCGTCGTCTGCATCCAACACAATTAGGTGTTGTCCTAGCCCGTGTAGGTGTGAGTATAACGATACTCAGTAGGGACCCTGAGACCCTCAATGTCTCACCAAATTCAACAACGATAGACCAAAATTTATTATTCCAACAAATAACCATTTCGTAGGTATATTCCCAAACATATACCTAAGTAATAAAGTAACCCATATCAATCCTGAGAAAAACACAGGCCATTGACTCAGCTCAAACAAGGATTTATATTCACGATTTCAATACCATGGCTACTGGAGAACTCCTCCTCTGTTGAGTAAAGTGGGCCTGCTGTATAACATAGAACTTCCCACTAACCTTGGACTGCTGATGTACTCTATCTATCGAGTACATTGGGCCTGCTGCTACAACCAAGCGCTTCCCACTATGGTTCTGCCGCTACAATGAAGCAATCCCCCTCATAGACTAAAGAGGTAATCCTTCTATTGAGTACTGTGGGTCTGCTACTACAACAAAGTACTCCTTCACCATGACTCTGCTACTACAACCATGCACTCCCCACGAAGCCATTTGATTCACTTTGAGTCGATCGGTCAGTAGTCGCCAAGTCTCATCCATCTACTAGGTCTCTGCTATCTCTTCACTCCTCACTGAGAGGGTCCCCACAAAATTCCACAATCCAATACTCCATGTGTCACGAAGTGTCACACTGAAGTATCTCAAGGGGCCAACTCGTCCTAGTGGTCTCAACGCAATGAATGGCGCGTGAATCAGACATCTGGTCTTAGAGTTATTGGCATTTTTGTTTCGGGGGGCCTGGATGGTTTCGTGTACGAACCAACCCGACCATAATTCAACTATACCTCAAACTTACATGGGGTGTACTAAAGGAACTATTTCTTAATGAGATTTCCAATGCTACTGACGGTTCGTCAAATGGTCATCTGGTCTGAGAGATACTGACTTTTCCGTTCCAGGGGCATGGTCAGATTTATGCTCGATCCAAACCTGACCATTTTCTAAAGTGATCCAAAACACACTAAAATTACCACGGAAGGACTGCTTCATCACGAGCATCAATGTGCTTCTGGCATCACGTCAATCTGATGCACGGTCTTGATGTTATTCCCGTTTAAGTGAAACGGGCCTAGCCCATCAAGCCCGTTGGGATGGTGGGTTGGCCCATCCTAGCTCGGCGAGTCTGTCCCGGCTAATGGGTCTGCCTGGCCCAATGATGTACGGCCCGGCCCGTTGGGGCAAGGATAGGCCCGGTGGGGCATGGCCCGACCCACGGCTGGCCACAGCTCGGCCAGCTGGCCGATCCGATCGGGGGGCACGACCCCCGGTCTTCAGAAACGGCGACGCCGCCCTCATGTCCGGCCTGCCAAAGCTCGCCGGTCTTCATAGCACGGGTTTCCCACGTAGGCGGGCTGCTTTTACCCTAGTGCGGCACCCTCCTTGGGCCGCGGGGTCTTCCTAGCCCGATCAGCGGCCTGCTGTCTGGTTCGTCCGCTGAGAATCCTGCGGAACGCGTGCCGCGGTCCTCCGTAGCGCGGCACCCTCACTACGACACGGTTCCATCGGCCTGGACGACCATATTCGGCATGTTCTTATTTGTCCGAGGGTCCCGTAGTTACTGGTTGTGGTCTTTCCCTCTCCCTGAAGAACCTAGTGTCGTTGTCCTCTTCATACCGGCACGCAGCCGTCGTTGCCTCCCCCGATCGTCACCCACTTCGGTCACTACCACCTCTTCCAACACGGTCTCCATTGCAAATTAAAAAGAAACTACAGATGTTCGTTAGGCCATATTCGTTTGGTCTATGCCCTCTGAGTTAGGCGATAAAAATTGGAAAAGACGATCACTTTAATTCAACAAGAACGAAGGTATAATTTATTTAAATTAAATTATACAAACACCCTACTTCGTAATTGATTTCACATGTCGACGAGCCGCGGAAGACGAGCTCCACAACAGTCAGGCATCGTGAAAAATGGCGTCGTGGAGAATGATGTCGTCCCATGAACGTTGGAGGAAGAGTAGTTGTCGTGACGCGTGATGAGAATCTGAAGATGACGTATATTCCATGACGTCAGGGTGCGTCCAAGGAGGAAGCATCCTTGGATAAATCCCTCGCGTTCTTCACATTCTTCGTCAGAGATTTTCTTCATTGAGAGAGGAAAACATCTATTTAAATCCTCTCAAGTACCAAGAAACAATTTTATTCCAACCCCATGAAATGAAGGAAAATCCTTCTTTTAATGTTGGAAAAACAATTTCCAATTAATTTAAAAAGTTAATCCAATTAATTAATAAATGAAGATGGCATTATTTAAGGAAGGGAGTTGGAATGGTTCCACCTTAATGAGGGGAGGTGTCAAATTAAATATGTGGGGTGTTAATGGGGGGTTTAAGGGAGTTGAGGGGAGGTGAAATGGTTTTGGTTCATGTATCCCCCACCACAGTTAATCCTCTCATGGGAGGTTATGTGGGGTGTAGGCCGGAACCTTAACTTCCTCTTAGAGGAAATAACAACCTCTTAAAATAAAATTTTGTATCACCACAATTTTATTTAATATTAAATAAATCCACATATTATAACGTTCAACCTGCATAAAATGCAACTGCAGTAAAGGTCCCCTTAAGGGAATAATGGTGTTGCGAGTCCATCGGTATCCTCATATTTCAATTTCGAGCACCGGTTAAAAAGATAGAAGAACCAATACGTACGTTTACTAAATGTACCCAAATAAAACTTCAGAAATTGATTATGGGCACACCAGGCCTCAGAATCAGGCATCTTCAGAAACAGTGGACTAGGAAAATTCCAAAGTATATAAGAGAAAACATTTCTTTGAAATTTCTGGGTCTTTACACAAAAAATAAATTTTTAGTGGAATATATTAATTTTTCAACAAAAAGTGGATTATAAGACCCACTGAAAGAAGGTGGATATTTCCACTAAATGTATCAATTTTTTTTATCCCTCCACTTCTCATTTATAATTATAAAATGATTCATAGATTGTGTGAGTAAATCATAAGACTTTATATTCCATATCCCATAATATATAGTTTCTGAGGAGGATAGTCATTTCATTTCCCAATGAATTTGTCATTAACATGGTTTCTTCGGGTTTCACACAATGACTAAAAACAAAAAATAATAGTTTGAGAAACACTATAAATACTATGAAATCCTAGAAATCATGGGAAATTACCATAAATTTATAAAATCATATGTTCAATCATAGGTGATTGAGTATCATTACCAAAATTATTGGATTGTAACATATACTTCGAATTATCCTTAGGGTTATTAATAAGGTTTTCTCATCCTAGTTTACAAAGGAAAACTAAGCATTTTTATGGATATCAACTATAACAACCAATGTTTAATGTACGTAAAAATTAAAAAACATTTTGTGAAATTTCATACATTACACAAACACATGACCAAAGACTATATTTGTTTAGGGCCTTCGAAAACATGGAAACATAAAAAAATTGTTCATATTACATATGTATCCTATTCCACTTTCTAATTCTTAATTATAACCCTTTTGGATATATCAAACTTATTATCATTGTTTATATCCTACGAAAAAGTACATAATAAAGGGTGATATCAAATTCTTATTAATATTAAACATGTGATATATATGTGAATAAATATCTAAATAAGGGAATTAGAACATAAACATAACATTTTAAGATCATACCCTTAATATTAAAGATCATATACTTGATTCATTGAATAAATATTGGTAGTTCATAATACATAAAACATAAGGGAGTAAAAATCAAAAACCATAGAATCATAACATATAAATAAGAAATGGAATTTTTAGAGAAACTAAAATATATAAAATTATTTCCATAGTAGTCAAGGCCCACAACCAAGGATAACATTTTATAATGTTTTAACTCCCTATACCATCTTAGAAGTCAATGTTTATTTATAGAACCATATTAATAGTCAATTTTCAATCCCAATACCATCTTAGTAGTCATGGTTCAATCTTATGATCATCTTATTAGACATTTCCTTTACTGAATCAGATTTACTACCCATTTCAATAATGAATATATCTTGAGAGTTAAATAATTACCCAGGAAATTTTATTGATATATAGGTCCCACCTATAACAAAATAAAATAACCCATAAATTTTCTACAAGATATTTAAACATTAATCATATAATAACCCATAAAAAGATATTGGTTTCATAAGAATTTTATCATGGTATAACCCATGGAAGAGAAACTTGTTTTATAGACATCATTTATTAAAAACATAAACCATTATTAGAAATAATATTAATGGTAACATTGTATTTTATCCCTAGTAAATCATTAGTAACACTAATGGATCCCATCATAGATGGAGAATAATTTTGAAATATCTTTTTAAAATATTTATTGTAGAAGAAATCATCACCACTTTGAAAAATTATTATTAAATCATAAAAAAATTAACAAATAATTTTCATTGAAAATTAAATTTAAAACACATAAATTAATATTTGAGGAAAATTATAAATATATGTAAAATAGATTTCAAGGAAAATTAATAAAAAATCATTTAAAACACTTTCAAAACATTAAAAAACATTGTTTTGAAGGAACAAATATTTCTCACCAAAGAAATAATATCATTACACAAAAATTATAATATAATGAAAAAAATAATATTAATGATACAACATGTAAAATGAATTTTTATACAATGTTTAAAATAATATAGGTCCATAACATTATGTGTGTCTCAATGAAGAAAAATTGAGAGAAAATTCGTCAACTGATTTGGAAACATTTAAACCATAAACACAATGAAATAGAGATCATAAAATTGATTTGTAAATACCAATAAATTTATTGAACAAATATCCTAAAATATATTCACGTTTAGTAAATAAACCAAATAAAATAAATTTTGGTTGAATATGGAATAAGTATTGTAGAAGTGAAAGTGAGATTAGTAATCAACATACCATAAGTATTGACTTCCTTCGTAAATTATAAAACATCTTTTATAATAAATTTAAATTTATTATACAACTTTTATTGAAAAATATTATTTTATATAATACCATGTTTGATTTAATTATGTATTTATATTAAACTTTTTTTATTGAATCCATGTAAAAGTTATCTATTTTTTTCCCTACATGTTTGGAATTATTATTCTTGGCCCTCTTACATAGATCATTATTTCATCATATCTATAATGATAACCATTATTTAAATAATATATATATATATATATATATATATATTCAATATCTATTTATTTATAGTTATTCATCAATTACAGATTTAGAATATAAATTATTCATGGAGATGGTAGGTCGTACGTACATATGAATGTTGTTCTCACATTCTTTTCATATTAATAAAAATATAATTACAAGATATATTATCATAAAATAATCATTTCAAGTCATATATATCACATATGTTTACTAAATATATCCTTAATACACTCCATGTAATTCATCAACGAATGACATCTCTTTGTGAGGTGGTAATCTGTCGTACACACAAATAACATTATCGTATTCCCACAAAGTCAAAAGAATAAAGGTATATTTGATATAAAAATATATATTCTTAATAACATCCCCTAAATAATATATATCACATATAAACCATATACATCATTATTACCATTTTTAAAATGTGTTAATGGAAGAACGAACGATATTGGATTGTGAGGCAGCAGTCCACCATACATATAAATAATGATTGCGTATCACATTTGATGGAATTTTATGAATTTTTAGGTCTTACAAATAACATAAAAAAATTAATTTATATTTACTTGAATAAGGATATTATATAAACATGGAATATATGTTATTTAATGGGTTTATGGAAGAACTAAAACAAAAATGGTCTTCGTCGAATGTTACATCTTGTTCTAATATCTCATTTTGGTTTACAGCAAAAGATAGAATTGATTGGATTTCTTCCAAATTTAACACTTCTTGGATGAAGGTTCGGAATTTGGGAGGATATTTGGAAATTGGTTGGAGAACCAAAAAGTTCTTGATGCCTAATAAAAAGAGATGAAGTGGGGCCATTTTATTAGAGAGGGGATGGACACTTTTGGAATTTAAAACACGATAAATTTTATATAAATTAAATATTTACTAAAATACCATCATAAGGACATTTATTGTAATATAATATATGATAATGTTGTAATGTCATCGACTAATATATTTTAGACAATTTTTGGTGATATTTTAAATATTATCATTTTGATTAACCCTTTTTCATATAAAGTCTAAATTAGACCTTAAATGGTAAATGTATGATATTTTAGACAATATCTCATCTCACATTACATCTTTAATATAAAAACTCGATATTTTTGGAAAATAATATTTTTAATTAATTAAATCATTTTGATATTCTGAATTTTATGCAGCAAAGACTATAGGTTATTTTATATTAAAGAATCATGGTTCGATTATGTGATATGAAATTCATAGGTAATCATGAAAAACAAGAAACATAATTATTTCCTTACATTACACGGAAGACTAAGGTTTTCTTATGTAACACAGAAGACTGAATATCCTCGATGGCTTGTGTAACACGAAAGATAGAGTGTTACCGAAGAATAATATGTTATTAAAAATAAAACTATTTTATATAATAAGATATAAAAAATCCATTATGTTGAAATTTATGAAAAATATTAACTATCTTATTAAAATAATGGTTTGAATTAATTAGTTAAAAAAATTAAACATTGATATAAGAACCAATTTATTATAAAGGAAATGATATTCTAGAAAAAAATTATGATGTTCATCATACTATTTTATCATATTAAATTATAATAATTACAAATAATTAGAGATATTATTTTCATATATATATATATTAAATAAAATATTTTTTTAAATTAATCTAATATAGTTGATAAACATAAGATTTGAAAAAGACAAATTTTAAACAGAAAAACCTATATTTTTATAAAGGCTCTATAACTGTATTTTATTGGAGAACCTATTTAAAATTAAATTTTTAACTCTGTGAGAAAGATTATATTTTAAAACAAACATAATATTTAAAATATTAACATAAAAAGTTGGTTAGGGTGAATTTTTGTTATTTTTCTGTGATGTTTAATATTTTAACAAATAATGAAAAATACATAATTTGAATTCAAAAATACCTTTTCATATAATTTATATCTATGTTTAAATAATATTTTAAATTCATTTTACATTATAGTTAGATTGAATTTTTATCAAATAATCATATCTATTTAATTAAATAAAATTAACTCCTTCAAAATGACTATAAAAACATAGCAAACTTTGGAACATTTTTAAATTAAAAAAACATGAAATGTTGTTCTGTCTATGAGATTAAATTTAAATTAATTTATGCCACATAAATGATTAGTTTTTTAGAAAAAATTATTCCATATTTTGAATCATAATAATTTACAATGTCTAATATGTTCAATTTACTATTTAATGAAAATTATTAGTGAAATTAACTTATATAAATTACAATGATTAATGGAAAAATTAGCTTTACAAAGGACTAAAATTTAACATGAAACCCAAAATGACGTATAAAAGTTTCCAAAATAAAATTTATTAGACTATTTAAACTTAATAATTCCTTGGATATAATTTTTAACAGTATTGGATCCCGTTGACATAGGAAAAAATGGGTGGAATTCATTCTCCAATGATCTACAAGAGTACCACACCTCCTCTACTATAGAAAGGCCTCCACTCCTCCCACTTCCTAACACTACTCAATAGACATTGTATAAAAAAATATCTACCAAATTTGATCTTTAACATATATACCATGAACTTATATGAATCCCTTAAGGTAGAAATCCATCCAAGGATCCCTTTGGATCAATCCAAAATGAGTTACCCGATTAATAGGTAACATATTTTATTACGATCATTAGTTTTCTTTCAATTCACCCCCATGTAACACATCTTATTACATGATTATATATAAAAAATTATCCTCAATATAATTTTATTTTTTAGTACTAATTAATTTAACCACAATCGCACACACATCTATATAATGTGTAATGAATATACAATTTATATCAATGACAAACTACAGCCTCACGAAATTTTGATTGTTCATTCGTCCATCCCACATCTCATGGTGGTCATTATGATAGAAATTTTTTATATATATTATAATTTTGATACTTATTATTTCGGTACTCTTCATTAAAAATTTTATATAACATACCCTTATACATTCCAATTATGTGTAAATATGATAACGCGGTTTGAGGAATTGTGGACTACTACCTCCCAAAAGCGATGTGATTCATTCACATGATACATGAAATGTAAAAGGTTTGGATTTAATTAAACATATTTGAACTAAACAAATGATCATAATGACATAATTACCATTCTATAAACATATTATACACACACACACACACACATATATATATATATATATATATTATCTTTATTACTTTTTCACGCACTAAAAAGTGATAACATTGGTCATGGATGTGTGAACTACCACCTACTAAAAATTATGCCATTAATTTTACAACCCTATAATTATATATATATATATATATAAGTATGCATTATTATATAACATGGTATTTATTATATAATTATCATTATATAATGATATAGTCTTACTTTCCTTCTTTTCATAACAACGATTGAAAAATGGGAACATTACTCATCTGTATGTACAACCTAGAATCTCCCTGATTATATCATTGGTTGATTTTTTATAATTGTATTTAATTATTGGTTTTAAATGTAAAATTTATTTATAAATATAATAATTATGTCCTGATTTTTTTAATGATTTTATATAATGAAACCTTTAGCCATAGTAGACCTACAAAATGGGTTTATAACTAAAAAAAGGAATATGGTTCAAACTCATGACATAAACATAATTTTTTAAGTAGTTATATATAACATAGTAATAAGTGTAACAAAAGATATGAAAAAAATTAAAAAGTTTTTAAGGAAAATATATAATTAAAAAAAATTCGTTATTCTGGAATAAAAATACACAAGAGACAAATCCGATGCAGGGTAAGATATTTTCATCTCATGTTTTAAATATTTGTGATAAATGTCGTATTAAACACTTAATAATTTGGTTGGTGTACGCACTAATAATTTTGATATATTATATCATAAATAATTTTATCTTAATGGTATTTAAAACATATATGTAATGTTATTCCTTTATGAGGTTTATGATTCAAATATTTCAAGGTTGTATGTAACACATTTAATTGTTAAAAGATTATTTCCCTCAATATTTATTTCACTAAAATTTAAATAGTATTTGGAAATGATGAAAATATATGATATTTTTTCAATAAAAATATTAATTATCATATCCTTTGTTTATTCATGATATATTTAAAGTATTATTACTGGTTTCCAACTCATTAGTATAGAAATTGTCAAGAAAATGTTATTAAGAAAACCCTACATCATTTCTCTCTTTAGTTTGAGAACATATTTTTTTAAACCTTGTTTTATTAAAATATTTTCAAAAACATTTTTAAAATTATTTGGTACAAAAATATTTTCCCATTATTTCTTTTACAAATGTTTTCAAAAGAATATTCTAGTCTTATTCTGAATAAGGTATTTTTATTATCTTTTTACCATACAAAAGAAATGTTATTTTACCTCATTTGAAATGTGCAGAATTACCCACCATAATTTATTTGAATCTTACATTTCATGTTTAAAAGATTACTTTTTTTGGAATTAAATGTGTTCAAATGTGATTTCATGGAAATGTTTTTTTTGAAAATAAATGATATTTTCCTCAAGCATGTTTTTAAAAAATCTCTTTATAATATTTTAATTCATTATCAACAAAAACCATTTATTTCAATCAGAAAATTTTGTCTTCATACCATATTTAATATTACATTGGATGGTTTGTAATTTATTTTTCAACAGATAGTATTCTTATTTCCTTCCTTTGTTACTTTTATTCCCCTTGTAATTTTTAATTTTATATGATCATTTGACAATGGATTTCCCCAAAAAAATCATATCATTTTTAAGGATATGATTATTTATAAACCGTATACCATTTTTTATATAGTGTTTAAATTGAAATTTATTATATTATTTGGAGAAATTTGTATATTTCTGGATCCTTTATTCAATACATATATTTTATAAGTCATATTGTTTATTTGATATGAGTAAATATTTGGATAGGTAAGACATGGGTTGGGGACCGTTTAAGGAAATCCCATTAGGTTGGGGACTGCTTAATTGAATCCCCTTGATGCATCGACAGTCTCATGAGATGAAATTAGTTTAAAAAACTCTTCATTCATATTGTTGGGAAAAAATATCTCAAGGTATCATTGAAGAATTTTTTAGGTAATTGTGTGTGTTGATGAAGCAGACCTTCATGTTGTGTTTTTGGACGAAGAAAACCACGATGTACCAATTTTTTGTTAAAGGGGGCTTACAAGTTGATTAGTCGTGTTCAAGGGATGTTGTCAAAAATCTGTGTTTGATTGAAGAACCTCAACATAGTAATTGGTGATCTAGATGTGGTACAAAGGGAATTTCACGCCAATGTCTTAAAGGCTTGGAAACATGCACAACATATTTTTTTAATGATATGAATATCAAAATATGCACAAGAAAAGAGGGCTCCATGTTTTAGTTTGAGTGAACTAGGTGACTAGGGCGACCGAGACTAGGGAACCTGGAATTTCGTGTCGGAAGGAGACATGTGCACCAAAAATCAAGGTGTCCAAAATGGCTATATATATAGGGCTACCCCTTTTAATTTTTTGAATAAGCTCCACACATAAAAATAATTAGATCTCCAGTCATGCAAGTTATGTGGTCGTGCAAGTGGTGGTGTGGGCTTGAAAATATAAGGATTTTTTGATGTTGTGCACCAGTTGATAGTTGCGTTCCAATATTTTTTTGGAAATAAAATAATGTGAGTCACTGAAGTTCTGAGTTGGATTAGGGAGTTTAATGCATGTGTTTAGGTGACACTTGCGTTTCGGGCTTAGATATGTGTGTCGAAGCATATAGAAGCGCTCTAGGAATAGAGAAGTGCGCCTATCATTCTATGGTGGCACCAATGTTGGATTATTTCCATGTAACTTCGGGGAAATGTAATTTTCATCTAAGGGTTATTGTTGGTCCTTAATATAGAATCTACATAGAGAGAAATATGCATTGATTTTTGACAATTAAGGTACCTACAAGTCATTAACTATGAGTGGATCTTTTGAAGAATCAGTGAGCACACCTCAGTTGAGAGAGGAGTGAGATTTCATATTGTGATTGGTTATAAACCAGAAGTGATATTGAGTATTAATCAAGCATTGTAAACAATAGTAAACACATAGAGAATTTGGTACATTGGCACATCACCGGTGTATTCTCCTTGGATATAGCCCAGTGAGGGTGAACTATGTAAATTTATTTCTGTTCTTTGCATGAATTAATTTCTGTTTATACTTTACTATGAATAAGGGAGAGGTGAAATATTTTCATAATAGAAAAATAAGATCCAAATGGGCATAGGTTTAAATCTCTCATACACAGATTCACCCCCCTCTTAGGATATTTGGCATTGTGGTACTAACAATTATAAATAGTTTGTAATAAATTATTCTATGAATGGTATTGAAATTAGAAATAAGGTTGTATAGACCAAAAGAATTATTCCTAGTATGTTATAAACCATCATTTTAAGGGTCTTGATGGTACTGGTTCCCTGGACCTTGGAAGCATGGAATCCAATAATTAATAATTTTCCTCATTTAGATTCATTTACAATTTATCCATGAGTTTTTCAGTTGAAATATCTATGAATTAATTTCATTTATAGTGCCTTGATTTAATGGAATGTGTTCCAGATTCTTACCATGACATTTTTTCATCTAGTTATTTGAATGGTATGTGTTTTCATATAACTTAACTTATATTTCAGTCACCCTAATTTCATCAAGTTGATTACATGACATGTCTGTTCAATTATTTATTTTTTTAATTGATTACATTCTGCTGATTCATTTTTTCTTTCGTTATACATTACCCTTATTTAGAATTTGATCTCAACCATATTTTGTTTCCTTTCCCCTTGATTCAAATAAGTGTAACATCAGAGATATGTAAGGATCTAATTGATGGAATAAAGTTATCTGAGATGTTATTTAGGAAAAAATAATTTTTTAAATTTGTGTATTAATTTATAATATATAGTTCATGTGGGTATCTTTTTTACTAATTCCACTAAAAAAATAATCTATTAGAATTTGATTCCTTGAAATCATGCCAAGGTAATGGTATTAGACACAGGCTTTAGGATATTTGGGTTCAGGTCGCTATAGTTGGTGTCAGAGGAAGTTTTATTGAAATCTTGGTTACTTTATTTATGAAAACTAATATTAGATAACATAACATTAACAAGGAATTTGAGGATAAGAATAAATGAACATCCAAATATTTCAATTTGAATGATATTAGGTGTTTCTTTCTAGTAATACATCAATATATGGATAAAAATAGTGGATGTGGTTCGGGAATAGTTATATTCAGAGGTATCGACTATAATATGGTGAATTGGGCCAAACTTGACATAATTAGGTACAAAAAAAATAGTCCTTAACGTGCACCTGGATTGACATTACCTAGAGATACACTTAACATAATTCATAAATTCTTTTCAATCAATTATGATGTATTTTCACAATGAATATCCTAGGTTAAACATTATGTGTTTTGGCTATAAAATAAAAACTCAATATTTAGAAATCATAAAAAATTTTATATGTCTTTTCCCAGTATAATATTTGATTCTCATATTATGAATTTTGTTTTTTGGAAATACAATACTCTATAGGATACATCTAATATAAAGAATAACTTATGTGGAAATAAATGGATGATGAATTCATATATTATGGTTTTATTGAAAACCATATATAAAATATTATTTAGTTATTAACATTATTTCAAGTAAGTCCATCATATTTATGTTGGAAATTATATTAATTTAATTTTATAAGGGGACAAATTATATGTTGGATTACAACAAATTTAGTTCATCAAGGCCACAAATCATGAAGCCATGACAGAAGGACGATAAGGGCTTCATGCCAACCACAATCCGATGCAATGTCCTGGTTAACATGTCATTGTTTTTAGATAAAAAATTTGATGAATAAATATTAATGATGGAACTTTTTTTTAGGATTAATGATAAATTTTTAAATTGTGTTGGTTTTGGATAATAGTTAAAGAAAAATATAATGGCTTGTTTTACTATCAGATAAATGAAAATTTTAGTCCTTCAAAAACGGGGGTTTATTCTAGGATATCAATTTTATTAATTAAGGAATGAATAATATTTTGATACAAGCATAACCAAAGGATAAAAGTTTGTTAATATAAATATAAAAAGTTAGTACATTTCAGTATACACTTAGTAAAATAATTTATCAATATTTGGAAAATTATCTTAAAATGTTATTGTAATACGACAATTTTTGTTGAACTAATTGTCGTATAAATCATTGATGATTTATGGATTTGAGGCCTCGAAATTTCTCTTGATCATTCAATTATTTGTGATTGATGACCATAATCACTCCATATAATTTTTTACGCTTTTCTTACAAGTCCATGTTTTCACTTACCACATACGTTCTCTTATGTACAAACCTAGTTATATGTTATTTTGGGTAACCATTATGTTTCCAACTATCTCTTTTTAAAATAATTTTTAGGATTCATTTTTTAGTATTTGAGTTTATATTAAACATACTTCTAAGTAATAATAATATAATAAACTAGATTAAATTTTATGGATAAATTAATTTTAAGGTTGTAGAATTTGACACCCTGGAATTGTGTGAATTTGTTTTCAATTTATTTTAATATTTTTTATGTTTTTTAAATGTTTGGGTCAAAGCATCATATTATTATAAGATAAAATACCTCTTTTTTAATGGGTATAGGGATAACCATTA